>CM074578.1:20195000-21527500 GCA_037305975.1 Chrysolophus pictus
CTAGGAGTACAACCCCAGTGAGCTCCACAGGGCACGTCTGACCCTGGCTTTTTGTCTGTGTTGCATAAAAATTGTAGGACTGAGAATCTTGCTGCTATCCATTCTGAATGGAACTAGCATACGAAGACTGTTTTTATGGAGTTTTTTTATGCTAAAAACTTTATTTCAGACAGAAAAAGCATGCCTGATTGCAGCAAGACAGCTTTATTTGTATTCTAATGTAGCTGATGATGTCAGCACAGTTCTGGCAGTGGTGGTTTGGCAGCCCCTGGGAAAGGAAGAGTACAAACCAGTTTAGTTTCTTAGTGAAACATCTTTTGGTTTTTATTTTTCTCCAAGAAACTTCCATGTTGTTGAAGTGTACTATAAAATTATACTTAATTAAACCAGTATACTGATTTCTTCAATTAATGAAATAATTATTTTTAACATTTTCTGCAAAACACAGTGGTTATTTGAGAATGTAGTCAATACAAAACTGAATCTTTAAGTTGGAAATACTCTGCTAGAGCTAGTGGCAGATGAATGAGAAGCCTTGGCATGTGTGACCTTTCTTAGTATTTATTTATTATATAATAGAAAGCTGAGCTATTCAGTTTATTGTGATGTCAGATATTTTGAAGCAGAAGGGTTCTTAAACCATTCTGAACATACGTGCAAGGTTGTCATAAAGTAAGACCCTTTCTCCAGGTTTGATTTTATTAGGAAGAAGTACTGATGTTCACATCTCCAGGTTGATGGCTTTGTGTACTTCCAGTATATTTATTTGACTTTGGGCTATATGTATAGCCCCCACTTGACAGTATTTTTAAAAAGATGTTAAAAGTACTCTGCATGGTATGCGGAAGTGGATTCCCATTATTCACTGGACATGTAGACTGTATTTTTTATCTTACAGATGCAAAAGCTCATGAGAGCTGCTAGAGAAGGTACAAAAGATGGACTTGAAAAGACAAAAGCAGCTGTGAAGAAGGGTCGTTCTTTCATTAGAACTAAATCTTTTATTTCTCAAGGTATGTGTCTGTTATTTTACTCTGTTAATGTTGGTTCTTTTAGTTATTTCTGAGAAAGGGTGTGAATAGCTGAGTACGATTTTTGTTTGTACTAGGAGCCAAGTATTGGATGCACAGAATTATAGAATCATAGAATGATTTGGGTTGGAAGGACCTTAGAGATCACCTAGTTCCAACCCCTTGCCATTGGCAGGAACACCGCTTACTAGATCAGAATGTCAAATCACCTCTATGTCAGCTAATAATAGTTGAACATTCAGTTCAGATCACTGTACAGTCATTGCATCTTGAGTAGTTTTAGATTTAAGGTGCAGTGACCTCAGAATCCGAAAGCAAGACAGAAGAGTCCACTTAAAAAATATGAGTGTAATAGATGCTAGCTAGAAATTGGTATATGGGGATTATAGAAATTTGATTAGGATATTCAGTCTGTCCACTTCCCTCCCTTGAATTACTCTGCCTGATAGTGGAAGCTTTATCACGCTTTAGTGATTTTGGTTTAAAAAAAAAAAAAAAGTGTGGGGGGAGGGTCTTGAATTAGGAGCTGTCACAACAGGAGTTCTAAATTCAAATAAGCATCAGTCCTCTGATATGACCCGCAGAGACCACAGTCCACAGTTCTTTTTTTTTGTGGGGCAGGGAGTAGGAGTAGTAGTAGTAGTAAGAAAACTGGAATTTCTTTCTTCTCCTGGTAAAACTGAGGGGCAGCCTGTTCTTTTGCTTAGGTTTCTGCTCTGCTTATTAAATGGTTGTAACTTAAGAGCTTTTAGAACTATAGTTTCAAGAAGGCAAAACCACAAGATTGGAATAAGATGGTTTTTAGCAACTAATCTAACTTAAAGCTGTGTTGTATGTATCTGCCACATATCACATCCCTGTCATGGCCTAAATTTAGGGGATTCACAACCATAGGAAAGAAATAAATTGCAGTTTTAGTGGTAAAAAATGTATTCTCACTTGTTTGCTGTTGCACAGGAGGAAATGACCTTCATCAGCACAGCAGTGTTACAATGGACTCAGCTTTCTGCTTTATTTATCTTGAGGTTATGTAGCAGATGTAGGATATCTGTGTATGGTTTAATACTTTAGCCATTTACCAAATCAACAGGGAGCATGTGATAAATTTGTTGATAAAGTTCATAAATTCCTGTAGCCAACAGAACTGCTTCCCTTAATTCCTTTTTGGTTATCAGCTGCATTTTCTCTCACAGTCCCTTCTTTCTCCTCTGCTGCTGTCTGGCTGTTTGACTGGCTGTGTGCTGCCACCTATCTCCACACTTCTGTCATGCTTCTTGCGTAAAATTAGTGGCGCTGAGAAATACATAGGGATGCAATGTGGAATCCCTTATTCTTGCTTCTTGCAAGTGCCATTTTGATACGTTTGGCTACTGATTTTAGTTCAGTTTATGGACAGTTATATGGAATTTCTTGCACTGAATTACATTATGAATGTGTTTAACTTCTTCCCAAAAATCATTTATTTCAAAACTGCAGGCCCTTGAGCCCCAGAGCTTTAGTCCTAGTTGTCACACCGGACAGCCCAGTGCTTGTATCTGTGAAGAGGAAAGAAAGGTCAAGCAGAAGATGCATAGGTTATCTGCTTCTGTGCAGTTTTAGGAAATTGAACTATCTTTTGTAAGTTGCTCTGTGTTAGTGTGCTGCACAGATGCTATAGAAATGCTGAGAAATTTCATTTGCATGGTAAGTTAAAACTACTCTGTAAATACTGTTCTTGGACAGTTGGATCTTTGTCTAGCTCCTTTTTTTTTTTTTAATTTATACATTCTAAAAGTTGGTGTTTTGGTTATTCAATTATTTTTAGATCATAGATCATCATGCCTGGAAGAAGAGGAGCTAAATTTATTTATTGATGTGGACTGTGTGCATACAGAAGCAATTATGACCCCTATGCCTGAAGGACTATCACAACAGCAGGTAGCAGGCTTTTGGAAATGTGATCTTTAGCCTCTTTTTTTGCCCTCTGCCCTCACACTCCACCACTCACTTTCCT
Source organism: Chrysolophus pictus (assembly GCA_037305975.1). Classification (NCBI taxonomy): domain Eukaryota; kingdom Metazoa; phylum Chordata; class Aves; order Galliformes; family Phasianidae; genus Chrysolophus; species Chrysolophus pictus. Next base: position 20,198,025 of record CM074578.1, read on the forward strand.
TCTCTTGCATCAGTGGTTTCCAGGTGCCTTGCTTTTCAAACATGATGGTATTAATATAAAACTAGTGGAGATCTAATTCAGATCTGAATACGTAGCTTTTTATAAATTTGCAATATGTGTGTAGAATTTCATCAATCCTGAAGTCAGCCTGAAATGCAAAATGTTTAGCATTATGAAATTAAGATCTGCAATAATGATATAATTTTACTATCTGAACACTTAAAAGTAAATGTGATGGTTTGGAGTGAAAAAAAAAAGAGTTCAAGCATTTTTGCTGAGTCAGAAGACATTTCTATATTTCTGGAGCTCCAAGGTTTCTGTTTTAAATATAGAGAATATTCTGCATACTCTCTGAATCTAAAGTTCTCCTGTGATTTAAAAAAAAAGATAAAGTCGAGTCTAGAGAAGTGTCACCCCCTCACAGTCTATATTAACGCTGAAAGCCATCAGCATCAGTTTGAATTTTTGACTGAAAATAAATCCTATGCGTTCATGTTACTGTATTGTTACGGTAAGTAATAATAGCTGGATGCGAGCTTTTAGTATTTTGTGGTGTGAAATCCTGAGTTGGTCAGTACCTTCAGAAAATGTGCAGCAAATCTAATGGTATTTCTTGAAAACAAATTAAGGAGAGGTTGAAAAGAGTTGTACGGGCTTTTTTTTTTTTTTTCTTTACTTGCCAAGTTTAATAAAATGTTAAAATAAATGTTTAAATAAAATGTTAAAACTTGGCAAATTTTCACAGAACCACAGAATCAGAGAATTGTAGGGGTTGGAAGGGGCCTCCAGAGATTATCGAGTCCAACCCCCTGCCAAAGCAGGTTCCTTACTCCAGGTCGCACAAGTAGGTGTCCAGGTGGGTCTTGAATATCTCCAGAGAAGGAGACTCCACAACCTCCCTGGGCAGCCTGTTCCAGTGCTCCGTCACCTTCACCGTAAAGAAGTTCTTGCGTACATTTGTGCGGAACTTCCTATGCTGCAGTTTCTGGCTGTTTCCCCTTGTCCTGTCTCCACACACTTCTGAAAACAGTCCAGCCTTGCCACTGTGCCCCCCACGCCTTGGATATTTATAGACCTGGATCAGGTCCCCTAAATTTTAAATAAATACATCCTTTATATTTAATTTAATTTTAAATAAATTAAATTTTAAATAAATATATCCTTTGTATATCCTCTTCAGGAAAGAGAGAGAGCTCTTAATTTGGAATAAACTACTATTCTTGGTTATCTATCCATGAGGAGCTGCCCAACTGAGCAGGGATGGAGTTAGGAAAGCCAGAGCTCAACTGAAGTTAGTGAGGTATGATGGACAAAAAGAAAGGTTCCTTATCTATATATCTATGTATCTATCTATATAGATATATCTATTTATAGATAGATAGATAGATATCTTGATGTACATGTGAGAAAAAGGAAAGTTAAAAAAATATGACAAAGGACACTGAGAAGACTGAGGAAGTCTGTGCCACTTTTGCCTCAGCTTTTACTAAGGATTGTTCTCAGACTTTCAGAGCCTCCAAGCCAACAGGCAGGTCTTGTGAATTATTACCTTCAGTGGAAGAGGATACAGCTAAGGGATGCTGGTGCTGTGGCCAGTTGGAATTACACATGTCCTTATAACTAGGTGGCATGCATTTAGTGGTACTGAAGGGAAGGCCTTTATTATCAGTGCCTTGAAAAAAAATTAGACATCACACTCATTTTCAAGAAGGTCACAGAATCACAGAAAGGCCAGAGTTGGAAGGGACCTCAAGGGTCATGAATCTCCAACCCCCCTGCCACAGGCAGGGCCACCAACCTCCTCATTTAATTCTAGACCAGTCTGCCCAGGGCCCCATCCAATCTGGCCTTGAACACCTCCAGGGACGGGGCATCCACAACCTCTCTGGGCAGTCTGTTCCAGTACCTCACCACTCTCTCTGTGAAGAATTTTTCCCTGATTTCCAACCTAAATCTCCCCTCCCTCAACTTAAAACCATTTCCCCTTGTCCTGCTGTCACTCACCCTTTCAAAGAGTTGATTCCCCTTCTCTTTGTAGGCTCCTTTTAGGTACTGGAAGGCTGCAATGAGGTCACCTCGCAGCCTTCTTTTCTCCAGACTGAACAAGCCCAGCTCCCTCAGCCTGTCCTCATAGGGGAGGTGCTTCAGTCCCCTGATCATCTTTGTGGCCCTCCTCTGGACCCTCTCCAACAGCTCCCTGTCTTTCTTGTACAGGGGGCTCCAGACTTGGATGCAGTACTCCAGATGGGGCCTCACAAGAGCAGAGTAGAGGGGGACAATCACCTCCCTGTTCCTGCTGGGGATGTCTCATGGAGCCTAGGATACCATTTGCCTTCCGAGCCCCAAGGGCACACTGCTGGCTCGTATTAAGTTTTTCATCTACCAAGACCCTCAGGTCCTTCTCTGCAGGGCTGCTCTCAAGGACCGCTCCTTCCAGTCTGCATGGATGCCTGGGATTCCTCTGGCCCAAGTGCCAAACCTTGCTGTGTTGAACCTCATCAGGTTCACCCAGGCCCACCTTTCTAGCCTGTTGAGGTCCCTCTGAATGGCATCCCTTCCTCAAGGAGTACCCAAGGAAACTAGGGTCTGGTCTGACCTCAGTCCCTGGGAAGTTTATGGAGCAGATTCTCCTGGGAGCTATTTTAAGATTTTGGGAAGGTCAGGAGGATGATTGGGAACAGACTTCAGGAAGCCCATTGTGCCTGGCCAGCCTGAGTGCCCTTGAGATGATTGACTTGTGGATAGAGAGAACAGAGGATGTCATTCGTCTTTGCTTTATCAAGGCTTTTCATCACAGTCTCCAGAAGTATTTTAGTGGTATCCTATAAGAGATATATAATTTGCACAAGTAGACTGTAAAGTGGAAAACAATTTGAAACACCTTACTCAGAGAGTTGTCATCAGTGGTACGAAGTCCAATAGGTGGCCAATGTTAGTGGTGTCCTTTGGGACCTGATGCAGAGCCAGTGCTGTTTAATGTCGTTAACAATCTGGATACCAGCTGCAAGGCACCTCTCAGCATGTTTGCAGACGACACTGAATTGGGATAAGCTGCAGGTAATATGCTGGAAAGTAAGGCTGCCATTCAGGCTGACTTTGAGCTGAAGAGCTGGGCTGACAGAAAATCCAGGTGGTTCAGCAGATTCAAACAGGACTCCTGGCTCAGGGACAGCATAACCCTGTGTGTGACACAGTCTGGAGGACAGCAGACTACGTGGCAGCCCTTGGTGTCCCAGCTGTACTGGGTGAACTCCGGAAGCCCCTTGCAACCTGAATTACTCTGTGATGAATAGGCTGACTTTATGAATGTGCTTGCTTTAAACAGTAGGTGGCAGGATAGCTTTTGTTTAAAATCACGCTCCTGTTGGACTACTATATTCTGCTTTCTGTAACGTTATGTTAGTTTTTGCATCATTTTAAGACTGTGACATGAAATCTTGTTCATTGTTTATGTTTATATGGTACTTTAACTAGCAGAAATGCTAATGCTTGCATGTAGGCCTCTTGTAAGCTATGAATATCAGGATAAAGTGCTTGTAGGCACTTCAAAATATTTAATTTGTGTGTTGTAGAGCCTGAAAAACATATTTTGCAAACATATTTATTCTTTTCAGAAGAATGAAGTGTGACAAAAAGTGCTACTGGAGCAGCCAATATATTACAAGCAATAAGAAACTGTCTAAATCCAGTCTAAATACAAATTAGACACAATGAATTTTACCATGTATATCTTTAAGCAAGGTCTCGCATAATTTTAAAATCTTCTTTTGAAATGTCAGCACTTGAAAGTAAATCCTTACATGACCTGCATATAACTTAATAATATGAAATACAAGTGTGGAGAACTAAAGGCAGCTGCAGAGAATAAAGCAGGAGGCCACAGGGAAGAAAAGCGAATCTGACATTTGAGTTTCATGGTAACTTATGCTAGCTTAGAATTGGAAAAGAAGCAATTTTGCCTTGTCTTGTGCTTGTGGGGAATGTTGTATTTCTGCCTTTGTATTGCCTTCTCCCTCAAACAGAACACCACTTTTGAAAGCCTCGGGTTGAGTTGGATTAGATAGTTGTTTTAGGTGAAAACAAATCCCTAAAAATAATAAGAAATATAATGCCTATCAGTTAAAAGTTTTACTTTTGAATCAGATCAATTTCTCCATCCTTCCGTGCATGCAATGTGCATTTCAGCTCAGGGAGTGAAGGAGGATATTTGATGAATAGTCTACAATCTGTAAACATAAAATGTGATAGTATTTCCTGAAATGCTTCTAATTGTGTCAATTAGTATGAATATAGATAAGGTTTTCACTTATCTCTAGGTCTGTCTGTGTCCATGACGAGGACAGGACAGCAGGCCCACAGGAACATTGGCCCAAAAAGCTGGGGAGTAATGGGGGGGGAACAAAGAGGGAAATGAGTAGTAATACCTAGGGAAAGAAAAAAAAAACAGCGGCAATGATCTGAGAAGGAAAGTTAAGTTACTAATTATAATAACAGAAATACACATTAATTGGGATTGAAGCTAATAAATCAAATAAATGAGAGAGTGTGTCCTGAACCAAAGGCCTTACTGTAAAGCTGAAGGTGAGATGGCTAGGGAGCAAGCACTGCCGAGACGAGCAGCAAAAAAGAGCAGTCTCATGGCTTGTGGGCAGTTTTATCTTTCCCTCTGAATGGAAAACAGAAATGCAAAGTCCTCTGGGGTTTTTTTTCTCTTCTGAGAACCTGTTACCCAGATAATTGGCAGTCCAGAGAACTGGTACATTAACTCTTGAACTCCCAGTGCTCTACGTGATGTTGTGATGTGGGATACCGATAAGAAAAATTGTAAAACCATGACAGCATGGTAATATTGCCACATTCTCCCTCTTAAGCCCAAATCCTAACTTAGGTACTTTACTTTAATTTACTTTGGCCTTACCTTAAAAAGGCAATTGAGTTTTGCTTATTTGTCCTACAGATCAGTCCCATAAAGGTTAATATATTATTTAAAAAAAATGGAAAAAAGTAGAAAGAAGGAATTCTGCTTGAAGACTGATTTTGAACACCATTAACTTGTTTTACTGTGGCTATTTACTGAAATAGCCAATATCATCTGTAGCTGTTATCTGTATCAGTGTCTAAATTCATATATCTACAATTAAATCGTATTAGATCTAAAGTTTGGAATTCTAACAGTCAGCAAAGACTACATAGGCTTCCAGTAACTGCTATTGTCCTAATAATAATTTTAGAGTAATGATAAATTTAATGACTCTTAAAGAGGTAGGGTGTTTATTTTATGGCAGTGCCAGAATTGCTTTGTGGTTTTTTGCTTGTTATTAATGTGAAAATTTGATCATGAATATTCCTTGTTACAATGAACATGTTTATCTGATTGGAGTCTCTGAGAAAACTGTTTTTCCTTAACAGGTTGTGAGAAGATATATTTTGGGCTCTGTAGTTGATAGTGAAAAGAATTATGTAGATGCTCTGAAAAGAATCTTGGAGGTACGTTAATAACTTTGGCATTTTATGAATTGGAAATATGAAATTAATCCTTAATAAATCTGTAGTGTGACTCACAGACTTTCCTACAGATTCTTTATGCCAAACGTTTAGAGAGATTTTATATGTATATACTGTTACATAGATTGTTATTGTTTCTTCTATGTATAGGTTACCCCATTTTTAGGTGGTTTTAATCTATTTATATGTCTTTTTTTTCCACAGCAATATGAAAAGCCCCTTTCAGAAATGGAACCAAAATTACTGAGTGAAAGAAAACTCAAAATGGTCTTCTATAGAATTAAAGAAATTCTTCAATGCCATTCAATGTTTCAAATAGCACTGGCGAGTCGTGTGTCTGAGTGGGATTCTGTTGAAATGATTGGCGACGTCTTTGTTGCTTCAGTAAGCAAATACATCTGAACAGATAATCTATTTTTAGTTTAGAATTGTTATTCAATCGTGTCTTTCTGTCTAATTTGACCATTTTATTCCCATGGTCTTCAATGCCTGAGGCAACTGTCAGAATGTGTATGTACCATTCTGGTAAGGAACATGTGTCTTCAGCTAGCTTAGCAGATGAGAAGATTGTGGCTGAAATTTTCAGGCTTTGATGAAGCTTTGAGATGCTTAACTAAATAGTTTCTTTTTCAGAGGAGAGTGATTCAAAAACCAACCAAAATTAGTGAGACTGAAGCTCCTTATCTCTTAAAAAACGGGTAGTTTTACGTACATTGGACTTAGAATATTTGGTGAAAATAGAAAAAAAAAAACACAAAACACAGTAGGTAACATCCTGAATTCCTCAGTCTGAACTGAGCCTGGAGCACAGATGAGAAGTATTTACAAAATGCTTACTGGAAGTCCATCCATTGGAGGACTGAACTAGCCACTGGTTTGAATTAGAGGAAACAAAATGTTCTCTTGATTGGTAGAAAGATTTTATTCCTGTAAGTGCATGGATAGAAAAGGCTATCTATCTTGCTGATTTGAGTATTTTGCTTTGTTGCCTCCCAGCTGCTGGGTATTACAGCTTTTTCCTTTCATCCAAAAGAGAGCTGGGATCTGTGTTTTTGAGTGCTTTGACCCCACTTTAATAAAAAAGGAATGTTTACTAAAGATCTTCTCTTGAAACCTGATCTGTCTTGTTTTGACTGGAGCAAGTTGGGGCGTATTAATTAGACCAGACCAAATCTCTTTGCAGAAGAGAGGGATAATCTTTACTAAGTAAGCAATGGGCAGTGATCTTTCCCTTCACGTGGCAGTTTGCAAGCTGCAACATCTGCTTTCTTGATAAATGCCAGCTGAAGATGGGGCAAGAGTAGGATTGGGACTTGTTCATCAAATCTGGAAGGTAGGCAGCAGTGCATTACTGCTGTTGATCATGGGATCCCACCAGCTGCTTTGACTCTCACTTGGAGGCCTCTTGATTACTCAGTTCTCATGCCCTAGTATTGTAGCCAAGATGATGCTATTTCTGTAAATTTACATTTTTGTAATTCACAGCTGCTACATCGTTAGATCTCCAGCCTGTGTTTTGTGTAAAAGTTATTTTAGGCATCATCAGTATTTTTGTAGATGCAGCACTAAGCCACGCAAAAGCCTTCAGCACCTAACAAAATGAGTCCTTAATCTGTCAGGGCTCTAAATAATAATGCTTTCAGATGTCTTTTGGGCTTATACTTGTAAGTTTATAGTTTATAAGTTTTACCTGCTTATGTCTTTAGTTTTCGAAGTCGATGGTGTTGGATGCATACAGTGAATATGTAAACAACTTCAGTACAGCAGTGGGGATTCTGAAGAAAACATGTGCCACCAAACCTGCCTTTCTAGATTTCTTAAAGGTGAGTTATTATTTCACTACTGTATTTTCAGGATGATAACATAATTTTAGATCTTTCATGTATTTCGAAGTGCAGAGTGTTTTTGTTTTTGTTCAGATCAGTTTACTGACTGGTGTTTGTATGACTGTATTTGACAAAAGATTGGAATTCCTTCATGCCAGGTGACCTTCAAAGAATAGTTCAACATTTGGATCCTCTTATTTGGGATTTATTTTATGTCTGACCTCCTTATTATGTTGTGCAGAGTCATACAACTATACTTCTGTTCCAGATTAAATTCCTATTATTTTGAAAAAAAAAAAATATATAATTTTTTCTGCAATCTGGGGGGGTGAAATTGAAAGCATTTGTATAGAATGCTTATTATCCTAATAAATGTGATGCTTCCAGTAATGTTTATTGAAAGCCTGCCACATGCAGCAGAACTGCTGGGAAGCCTTAGGGATGATACCCTACAGAGGATAGGCAGAGGATATCCACTGCAAGGCTCTTAGGCTGTCAGTTCCAGCAGTGGTGTAACTACCTTGTGTCACTCCTTGTCAGTACCAGCACTTGTAGTTCACAGAGCTGGTCTCACAACTGAACTCTGAGAACACAATAAATTTCTCTACTTTTTTCTTTTGCTTTTGCCCACCTACAACTAACAGACTTTGAGCCAGAATCTTCTCTGCCTTGGAAATAAATAGGGAAACAAATTGCTGTGAGGCTGATAATAAAAATAGAAAATAAATAGGAATTGGAGCATTATACCATTTTATGTTGTTTGGTTTTTGTACTGTAATGTTTCTTCTACTCTTCTTGGGTTGGGTCATTTGTAATTCTAATCAGAATATTTCCAAATGTTGGAGTGAGTTATACATACAGGGCTTCTGTACATGTAAATGATTTTTTTTGTTTTTATCTGCTAGTCCTGATAACCAAAATGATGAATTCTGATATATTTCTTTCCAAACAGAAATCGATGCTCTTTTCCTTAGTTTCTTTTAATAAAGAAAATGAAAGTCTCTTTTTGTTTCTGTAGTACTGAGGTGATTATGTTTTCCTTAGATTTTCTCTTAAGAACACATTGGTTGTTACACCTCTCTGGTCTCAGTCCCAAGAAACAGTGCAACAGCAGTAAATTAGACTATAAATCAATAAATCACTTAGGAATTTTAGATTTAAGACCCTGAACAAGTACATTTGCTTTATTGTCCTTGATGTTAAGCAGACATTTCATGGTGCTGGTTATGTGAAAAGCATGAAGGTGCTCTAACAGTGGATATATATGTGCTGCCTTGCTGGTAGGACTCTATCCCAGCTGTACTTTTTTAGGGAGGAGATCTCAGTTGAGTGACCATGCCATCATCTTAATAATGATTTTTTAAAAAATATTTTTTAAAATGAAAATGAGAATCTTTGCAGTACTGCTGTAATGAATGATAATGATGTTGAAGAACTTTCAAAACATATTTTCCTTTCATTCTGTGCCTGATGGAAATACACTTATGGAGGTAAACATTGTGACATTCTTGCATTGCAGCAGTGCCAGGAGTCAAGCCCTGATCGGATTACACTGTATGGTTTAATGATGAAACCTATCCAGCGCTTCCCACAGTTCATTCTGCTATTGCAGGTAAAGAATATTTACCAAATAGGTTTACCCAAGAATGTTCTCATTGTGTTCTCACGTGACTTGCCTGTGAGCTTTCTGGGTAGCTGTCTTCTGCTGGAGAGGAGCATGCTGCAGTAGGAGTTATCAATGGATCATGAGGAAATAACAGAGAAGGGAACTTCAGTGCACCATAATGTACTGATCACTTAGTCTGATTGCACATACTGCAGGAAAATCTCAGTACATTTGATATACTCTAGGCTGCTAGGCTTACTAAGATAGATGTAGCTTGTAAGTCCCTTCACATGAAAGCTGTAATTGGAAAGTACTACTTGGTCATACTAGTTGGCTAGTTAGTAACACTTGAAAATACTAGTAGCAATGGTGTGGTATTACTTTCTGCTTAAGCAAAATGCCAGACAGAATTCACAGTTCCCTTGCTCCAGACCAGCTTAGTAGTCTTCCAGGCCATGACACATCTACACAGTGAGTGCTGAGTTTGCAGTGTCACACAGGCTTTGGGATGAAGGTCCAGGAATTACTGGTGAGATTCAGAGGTAGTTGTGGTGGGAGCATGAAGCTAGGTAGCCGTGACAAATGTTTTTAAGGTAGCAGAAGAGATGGAGTTCACTATAGTAAGAAGTTGTAGTGAATATATGGTGACTTTTAAGTGCTATATGAAAGGAGCATTGTTCCAATGTATGCCTACAGAAGGGAAGGATTCCTTAGAAGCTGTTGTGACCTCCATGGAATAAGTGTGGTCTACTACATTGGGATGAGCAAGCTGTCAATATACTAGTGAGGAATAATGACAGTAATAAAGGGAATATAGCACAGATATTATAGATATTTATAATAATATATATTATATAATTTGTAAAGATATTATAGTAGAAAGTATCAGAAAAGTTTAATTTTAAATAGTTGCTTATACGCCTACTTATTATAATACTGATTTTCAAATTACTAAATATTATGTGCAACTTGTGTTTACTTACTTTTGCATTTGATGTTTTTACATTTATTTTCAGGTTACTTCTCTCTATTTTCTCTCTGTAAATAAGCTGTATGCAACTCCATTCAGTATCTTTTAGAAACTATTAAGATATTTTGGAAAATAGCTAAAGCACTGTCTGAATATTCATTAGATATTTATTGGTTTTATTCTTTAAAGAATGTGGCATTAACTTAATGTACAATTCCATTGGACATCCTCTAGCCTTTCAGACTTGAGTTTGAAGTTGAACCTGTTTTTTTTTTTGTTTGTTTTATCATTACTCCTCAGGATATGTTGAAGAACACAAATAAAGGACATCCTGACAGATTACCCCTGCAGATGGCTCTTACGGAACTTGAAACACTAGCAGAGAAGCTGAATGAAAGAAAAAGGGATGCAGATCAGCGCTGTGAAATAAAACAAATAGCAAAAGCAATGAACGAACGTTACCTGAACAAGGTTAGGAAATGTATTTGAAATGTGTGGTGAAAGACTTAATGTTGTTATTAGCTTCTGGCCTTGAATAAGCTTTAGAATGGACACTGAAAGAATACCTGTGGGCTCTTCTGTGGTGCTTAATACTGTGGGGGTTCTAGTGGTAGAAGTGAGATGTGGGTCATCTCCAGGACTGAATAGGTCTGCTGGTTCTAATCATTGTGTGCTGGGGGTGGAGAGGGGTGTATGTAAATGCTGAAATAACAGCAATATAGAATAAAGTTTCTTGTTTCTATAGTAAGTTTTCATGCAGATCTCCTGCATCAGAAAATTCAATTTTAAATTTATCCTAGAACTACAGAGTTACTCCTGTATAAAGGAAGGAGCAGTTCCTCATATAGCTGTGCTTCCAACTGTGCAGCAGTTCAGGGTGTGCTATGGAACGTGTTCATTGTCTTCCTTGTTTTAAGGAACATCGCAGTCTGTTTCACTCATACACCTGGGTCGTACATAAGAAGAGTCTTTAAAGAACTATAGAAGGTATTTGGTGGGAGAGGAAGAACAGTTTTCTTGAGATTGTTAGTGGATATCTGTACTGTGAAAATATGTATGCTTATTTGCATCGTAGCTGCTTTTGTCTTTCCTAGTATTTCAATTATTGCTTTAATGAAGTTACAGATGACTGTGCTGTGGACTTACTCTGGATTGGAGTAATGAGGATGTGCTAAAAGAGTGCAAGGAGTATTTTTGTTTGTGATTCGTAGTCTTGTAGTTTTAAGGAGAGGAAACAGTCAAACAGAATATGCTTGTCTTAACCTATTTATCAAAAATGAGAGACTGAATTTATTGTCATATTGGAAGAGTATTTGCATTCTATGTGTGTTGCAGGATGGATTTTGTGATTTTACTTTCTTTTCTAGATCTTACGCTCCTGCTTTTTGAATTAGCTACTAATGATCATAATAATCATCAACAAACAATTGAAGGATTTAAAGGCATAGAATATGCCCTTCAAGCTGTGGCCCAGATTTCTTTTATCCAATGATCTAAACCATACAGTGTTAAATTCTGTACAGAGAGGACACTGAGAGATATGCCTTGTGACCTAATATTTGCTTATACAAATTTGGAACAGTGCCAGATGGTGAAACAAGCATGGAAGGATGTGGATAGATAGGAAGCAATTGAGTTACAGACCATTTCGTTCTCTTGGCTGCTGCAGAGATGCTGTCTTTGACCTGTGAGGAACTGGTTCATTCTTGCACACATTGTTGAGCCTCAGCACTTGAAAGAAAATTGCAGGAACAATTTACATGTCGTGCATCTTTTGTACATGTCATAGTCTTGGCAGTCTGTGGAAATATGTCAGCTGCACTCCTTAGCTAACTTTGAGAGCCAGTGGAGACAGAGAAGGTAAAAGCACTCTTTCTCCACCCACTCCCGTGGGTAATGTCCCTTTGGGATGCCTGGAACCGTGCATAGCATTTAAATGCACTGTGAAAGAAGAAATGAGGGAGGGAAACAACAGGAGCTGTGGAAGCTATGATTTTTTTCTCACTAGGGCTCCTTTATCAGTATGGAAGACTTTCAGAGGGAATTGCATGTTCCTTATAAAGACAGCAGACCCCTACAGGCCATACTTCTGAGGGCATATGTTACTGCTGCTGTAAGCTTATCTGTAAACAAAAATCAAATCAGTAAAAAAGCATAATTTATTTGGCAAACCCACTTGGGAGCATTTGTATTACTATGGCAAATGGTTGTGTTTTCTTTTATCTTTTTTGCAGTGGATGTTAGGTATTGTGTATAATACGTATAATATGGAAAATTGGTTGTTTTTAAAATCTAGCTACTCAGCAGTGGAAACAGGTACCTCATACGGACTGATGATATGGTGGAAACAGTTTACAATGACAAAGGAGAAATTATCAAAACCAAAGAGCGGCGACTTTTCATGTTGAACGATGTGCTGATGTGTGCAACTGTAAACGTGCGGTAAGACTTCATTCCTGTTTTGGCTCCATTCATGTTTTAAATGGCCACCAAAGCTTAAGCTGGAAAAATGACAGTGAAAAAGCTTTTTTGTTTTTGCTATGGCCGATGATTTCTCTTAGTTGTCATAACGAATAGACAGCTAGGTTTTATATCTGTATCTATATAAAATAAGTTGGAAATTACATGTAAAGATGTTCTATGCTGTTTAATCACTCATGTGCATTAGTGTTAAGTGGAGTGGAGGCATGCCGCAGTAGGATTTTTTTTTCTCTCTCTTATTCCTTAAATTCACACTGTCGCACATCTGTAACTGGACAGAGTTTCCAAATTAAAACAAAACAAGAACCAAAGCTAATGCGTGTAGCCAGAAAAAAACTGACACTTGCTAAAGAAATTCCAGCTGGGGAATGGTTTTTATCTCTGAGACCAAACGTTGAAGGTTGAAAGCTGAGGTACTTTGAAGAAGGCATTTTTCCATTGTGCCTTCTGTTTTAGTTGGCAGTAGCTATTACTTTACTATACCACCGTGCATGCCAAGGTCATACTCACAATCTTGCTTGTATCATAAAAAGCTTTATGTGTTGGTACATTCTGACAGAGAAATTGTAGACTGAATCTTACAGCTTTTCTTAAGGATAATGTGAGTTGATGTCTTAGTTCATTAGTGAAGTGTAAATGCAGTACATATTTTTGCATTTCTGTGAGTGCTTGGTCTCATGTCAGTGAGCAAGAAGTACCTTCTAAAGACTGTCCTTCAGAAAATGCACAACCATTTTAGGGACTGAAGGAGATATCTACCAAATTTCATGTATTACACCAGTATCCAGACCAGAATTTTTGATCCAAAGAAATGCATGTTATTGAATGTAGCTTTTGATTTTGTGGAGCATCAGTCATTTTCGAACTCCCTGATGTATGCATGCCTACAGATTCACCCCTGGAGATTTAGACTTCTTCAGAAACTTTACGCATGCTGGTGGAATTAGCTCAATTTTCTTCACCACTTTTTGTCAGTCTTTATAGAAATAGTCAGATATCCCAGGAGCCTGGGGTCTATTGGTTCCAAACTAATTTTTTATAGCTGGCAAGAGGCGTGTTTACACAGAGTTCATGACCCCCTGAAAAACCTTCTTCATATGTAGTCTAGATGACTGGCTTGAACTGGAGACCTAACTTCTAAGAAGCAGGAGTTGGATGAGATGGATACTATTCCTAGCAGCTAAACAGCTGTGTGCTGCTGTTGTTTTCTTTCTTTTGAACTAGATCTGGAGTTCGTAAATATTTGTCTAATTTCTGGCACTTGTGTTTTTTCTGTTCATATGTGCCTCTTCAATGAAACAACAGTGTGACTGTGTTGTGAATAGGTAGCTGACTAGCTGAATCTTGGGATTCAGATACTGTTCCAAGTAAATACACTAAGCTGATTTCTTCCAAGCTTTTAACTTGTAGATTTTAGCCATCTCAGCCAACATTTTTGTTTCCTTTAGCCTCTTTTGTACTTGATAGTAGATGTTTGCTACATGTGATTGAATGTGTGAATAAAGAAATGAGAGGAATGAAAGAAACAAATGGAAAATAGTGTTAATGCCATTTCTATTTCAAGTGAACTTCCTAAGCATGCTGTTTCCTCTGAAGTGCTTGTTGTGATATACACCTCTGTTAGCAGCAGCTCCCTCGTAGATGGCTCTCAGAAACCACAGCAATTGCAGAAAGTCTGCTGCAAAGGGCATCCTGGCCTGTAGGGCTCAGCTGAAATGTTAGCTGGGCAGCCTTTGGGAAGCTGCCTTGACCTTCCTTCTTCTGGCAGTCACTTGAAGGTCCTGCCATCCAGACTTCTATGCAGCAGTTACTACTTTTTGGCACTATTGCAGGTATTGTCCTAAAAGATAGAAGAATCAGGAAAAGGCGGAATGACAGGATTGTCCAAGCACTTAAGGTGTTCAAGTGCATGTTGATCTTAAAAATGGTAATTGATGTTTTGTTATAGAATAAACAGAATAGAGGATCTATTGTTGGTAGTATTGTGTTGCCTGTAAATAAGTTTATTTGCACCTGCACAGCTGATCTTTGCACTCATAGCAGAAGTTAGTCACAAAAGTCATCCTGATGCGTGTATTTGTTTAAAGTTGTGCACAGAACTCAGGCTGATAAACAGTGAATTTAAAGATTAACAAATAGGATGCTATAAAACACAGTGACTTGTCACTGCAATGATTTATATATCTTCCAGCACTTCCTACGAAAGCAGTGGCACTGTGACAACTGGCCAGAGGTATTTATTAAAATGGAGCGTACCACTGGGACAAGTGGAAGTCATAGAATATGGGAGCAGTGAGGGCCAAGGAGAGAACTGCAGGTTTCCACCCCAGCACTCTGCTGAAAATGTTATTGTTAACTCTAAGCCAAGTAAGTGACAGCTGTTCTATACTCTTTTTTTTTTTTTTTTTTTTTGTTAAAATCTACATTTCAATTGCAATGGACTACAAAATGGAGTACTGAACACATGGTGCATGAAGAGTTCTGTAACATGACAATAATCTTTCTTTGTAAACCAAGAGTCCATAAAGTGATAGACGGTCTCTTGCCTTACAAAATGAATTACTTGTATTTGTCCTATTTCAGGGTTTTATGCATGAATGCATAAACAGTTCTAGAGTTTTAAGCCGTGAATGTGTATGTACATGCAAAAAGGCTTGCTTTGGTGTGGTTTGCTGTCCCAAGGTTGTGCAAATGTTCTCGTTCCATAGTTAAAGCAAGTAGTTTTTTTTTTCTGTGAAGATGGCAAGCTACTCTGTTGCTGTGGAAAAAGAGCCTGAATACAATTGTTACTGGAGGGCAGAAGTTATTTCTATGAAGTGGGTAGTATCCTCCAAACACAGTATCAAGTTCTTCAAGGGGGAAAAAAAAAAAAGAACACTTAATGTTAACTTTAATGAACGTTTTTAAAACTACCTGCCGGTAGGTAACTTTCTCCCAGCCTCTCTCCAAAATTGACTTCTGACTCTGAAGTTTGCAAACTCTTATTGTGCTCACTGATCCCTCCCATAAGCTTGCCAACTACCCTCAAGAGATAAGAGTTTCAGAAGTTTACTCAGTAGCTTGCCTTTTATGTGTAAAGAATTATTTTTATATATTTTGTCTAAATATTGTATTTGTAAGCATATCTAATATATCTAGGTAGTGATCCCTGTTAATGGATTGCAATATAGGTTGCTTTAGGTGCTGGCTTGGGCAATTTTCACACTGCATTTATTTCTATTGTGCTCTTTGCCTCATGAATTTTCTCACAGTTATGTTTTAGAACCATCGTAGGGACAGCTGCAGCATTTAATACCCTCCTTATTTTTAGTGACATTGTTGAGCCTTCTTGCTCCTCCCTCTGCAAATAGCCTCACACTTTTATGGGTACTTGTGTCTCATTTTCAAGGATGTCTTTATTCTTGTAACGCCTTTAAAACACTAAGGGGCTGTTTAAATAATGAGATGAGAACTCTTAAATTAGTATTTATCACCTGCTGTATGCATGACACCAAGAATGAAGTGCATAAGGGGAGCATATTAATTAGAATCAGAGTTTCTCTTGTAGGAGCATGTAGGTGGAACAGTTGTGCAACTTTGTGCAGCAGCTTCATTGCTGAATATACCAAGTCTTTCCCAGTCATCAATATCAGATGGGAAAGTGGAAGATGAGGGGGGAAAAAAGAAAAACGTTCATCCAAACCATCCTGTAGAACCTACTTGAAATTCACAGTATGTGTTGACATCACAAATAAATGACTTAGCACATCACGTGTTGTCTCAAACATTAGCTTAAATGGTGCTCAATAGATAAAAAGCAAGCAGAACTGACTGTTCTCTTACTAAGCTCTGATCATGTAATTAATTCAGTCTTCTAATAGAAAGGATCAAAAGGTAATAATTAAAAAGCATAGAAGGGATACTAATTATAAAAATGAATACATCTTCCCTCAATTTTAATCAAGCATTTATCCCAAATGATCCAACTGAATCCAAGGTGGTCGTTCATGAAAGGGGAAGAGTATAGTTTTGCTTTTCACCTGTGGTGCTGTTAGCACTAGCTGTTACTCCAAATGCAGACCTGCCTGAATTGGCCTGTGTAGACAAGTTTGAAGAGACACTTAATTGCGTTAGTTATTCTGTAGCAGTGTCCCCTTTGTTCTTGCTTTCTTGGCTGCTAAAGATTAAAGAAGCTGAGAAAATAGTCGTCTTGTAGAGAAAAAGGACTGTTAAGAGTGTGTAATTGTTCTCTGTTGCTTATTTGCACTTATCAAAATAGCCAGAAACTTCACTGATAATGCAGCACTACAAAGACAAAGATTATGTCATCATCAAATAAAAAAATACCACAAATGACGAAGCATTAAATATGACCTAATTGCCATAAAGTATGAAATATACCAAGATACTGCTGTGGCCTCATAGAATGTGCTTGTAATCTATCTATTATCAAGACAGCTTAAACATCTAATGGTCAGTAGCATTTTGGGATGCTGCAGGCAAAATCCTGGGTTCCCATGAGGTGAAATCTTGCAGAGCTGTGATTTCAGCTCTTGTTTCCAGTTTATGTGAACTGGAGGGATGCAGTGATGATTCTGCGTAAAAGCATTAAATAATGAGGAGTCACCTCTTCTATTTCTGGAGAACTGAGAAAGGAACATTTTTATCTGCAGTATTCTAGGTTAAATACAAGTAAGGTTGAGACTCTCATGTTATGGCTGTGATCAGCAAGGATTCTTGATAGTTTCTGGTTGTGTGCTTGTGAGGATTGCTGGTTGTTGATTAAATTTCTCTTATTGTGGCATGTTTTTCTCCAACAAAATTCTTGGTATGAGAAAGCAACTACCATAAGTTTATCTCACTGTTCTTGCTTAAATGCAATTGGCACCTTAAGCTGTCTGCCATGCTGCAAGAAAGAATAGGATAAAGATACAGACTACTGTGGGTGCTGTGGAGAAAGTAATAGCTGAATTTTAATTTATTTTGTGTAGGTTGTAATATGCAACTGGTGAAAGGTTGAGAAGTTTTTTTAGTACCTGTAAATCAAGGGCATGCTTCAGTACTGCTATAGATAGAAAAAAAGGCGTTGCGTGAGCATCTTTTTTAGTGACAAAATTATACATTTGCAGCTTTCTGCTTGGTTCTGCTTTGTGTAACAGTATTTCTTGTCTCAGAATTTTGGAGGAGAACCCATTTAGGGGTTGTTCAGTTCATCTCTTTTTAAACTTTCTTGTCATTTTCCAGGGGATACTGCGTGGCCTAAGGGTGTGTGAGGGGAAAGCAAAACATTTTTCTTAGCCTGATATTCTCCCCTGGCACCAAAATCAAACTCTTTTAGTTACGAACGCAGAGAAAGATTGAAGCCTCAGCTGTTTGGCGGAGTTCTTGTGTTTGTATAGAACTTAGTATGCTTTGTAGTGGAGTAAAGTTATAACTTGTGTTTGTTCCCTGTAACAATATTTAAAGCACAAAACATTTCACTTTTTTTTCTTTTATTTCCTACAGACAGAAAAAACAGCATGTTTATGGAATCTTTCTTCTTTGAACAGAACAGGCCGAGTCTTGTTCCCTCTATTGGAGTTAGTCTTATTTGAAAGCCTGTGAGGATGAGCCTCTGGCATCCCAAGCAGAATCATTGCCTTAACTCTGTGTGCCTAAGAGGTCTATTGTGTTAATTTTCATCAACTGAACCATTTGCAGGTTGTAAGATGAAGTTCTTCCCACTGAATCCACATTCTGTTACAGCGAGGCTGTTGCTTACTCTATTTTCCAATCCCTTTAATAGTGTTGGATCACGTGAAGAAACTGAAACCCACTTATAGTGCTGAGAAGTTGAATTAATATGGGAAAAAACAATATTGTCATCATTAACAGGAAGTTATATATTCTTGATTTTGATTTATTTCAGTTTACTTTACTGGAAGAATTGTGTTGTATGACGTATTTCAGTAATTGGTATTTGAAGTGTGTTTTAGGTGGTTATGAGAATATTTGATTTGTTTTTACAGTAAGATATAATAAATGCTATAATGCTGAGTGAAGTTGCTTAGTGTGAAAAATCAAAACTGTGATTCAGAACCCAAAAGGAACTTGGCAATGGAATTGTGTAATATGGGGATAAACTGAGGTAGTAAATGGTTGAAAAGCTCAAAAGAAGAGACAGTTAACTACACATCTTCAGTGCTTAATGTCAATTAGTGAATTCTATTCTTCCAGACAATTCTGTTGATACATGCATTATTTTTGCCTCTTCTGTCTAAACTACTGAAAGTGATGGATTCAACACTCACATCTGACCTATTAGTTTGATTTGCTTTGTTTTCCCTTTCGTTTTTTTTTTTTTTTTCTTTTGTCCAGGATGGTTAGAAGTAACCTGCTTATTATGGTCCTGGAAGAATGAACATTTTAAAGGCTCCTGAATTTTAAGGGATCCTGGATTTTATTATTTGCTCTGTCATGGATTTAGCTTTTTGTTCATGGGTGTGTCTTGATGTTCTACACCTTGGTTTCCTCACCAATAAAATATGCTGTGCTGAGAGCACAATCTGTCTGGAAGGGATCTATTAGAGACTACAGTTTTTCTAAAAACCACCCACACCTGATTGAGTACCATGGATAATTGTGCTTTCTCACAGAAGAACTGAAGGGTAATCCATGACTGTTCAAGCACTAGCTTATTGCTAACCTGAATTTTCGGTTTTTGTTATTTTAGATTATCTAAGCGTCTTAAGTATTTAGGTTAGATATTAGGAAAGAATCTCTTCTCATAAAAAGTGGTGAGGCTTCCCAGAGAAGTGGTGGAGATTTTACCTGTGGCACTGAGTGACATGGTTTAGTGGACATGGTGGGATTCGTTCAGCAGTTGAACTAGTTGATCTTAGCGGTTTTTTCCGGCCTTAATGATTCTATGATTTCAAATTAATCGCTACGTTTGTTATGATGTCTTTTTTTTGCCTCCTGAATGATCTGTAGTAGTTGAAGGATCTTACCTGTTGACCATTTCCTTGTTTTATTGTTTATTAGGGATTTTCTGGCTTTTGAGAAAGCTTATTGCAGAGTTGTATCTTACTGAATGGTACTCATTCAGTTAAAGAGGAAAAGCTAATTGAATTTGTGGAAAGAGTGCAACAAGTAAATTAAATGCTACCAGTGTTCTTACGATGAAAAAGAGGATGGGTAAAAGAATGCAACTTATTTTTAATCCAGTCCTACATATTTCTTTCCAAAAGCTATAAAAAATACGGGCAAAGACAAATTTGTAACTTCTTGTAAAAATGTGCTGTGTTCGCTGTATTCTACTCCAGAAGAATCAGAAATTGACCTTCACTTGTAGATCATCCTTCTACAAACAGAGTTGCTGAAAATATGTCTGTTTCATTGCTCTTTAAAAATGAATATAGGAACATACTGTCCATAAGTTTTTTTTCTTAGACCCCAGCATGTATTGTTTTGAGTTTGCAATTTCTACAAACTGTTGATGGATGGTCAAATGTGGATTCTGTGCTGAGATGAATTCCTGCTTGGCGCTGCAGTGGCGGTGACTGCACTGAGTTTTCTGTTTTCTGATCCTTGAGGCAGCTCGAAAACAAAAAGTGAGCTGTGAAAGTTTTTCACGCTGTTACATTTAAGACCAACAGTAGAGACTCCAAAGAAACAATGAGAGTCATAAACATATTGCACTGTGTGAGAAGCTAGTGCATGTCAGCAGCATCTTGGCTTTCTGTTGTTAATCATGTTCATTAGGAGTGATAGGCAGCATAGGCAATTGCATGTGGAAAGAAGTATTTTCTTTTAATTAAAAAGATGAAAGAGAAAATGAGCAAGACCCATCTGTACAGCATATATCATGCAATGATGAGTACAGGAGATGGCAGTAAAATGAAAAAAATAATTAGCACATTTTTATTCATGACAAAATTTTATTTTTTGTTTCACAGGTTTGCAGTTCATAATAAAAATTGGACCTCAGCTCTGCTAAACTATGACTTCTATACTTTTCTGATCGGAAAAATAAATCTGTGCTCTGTTCCCATTTGCTTGTGGTCTAGATCTCTGCTGTTTTTGTTTGTTGTCAAACGTAGTAGTAACACAACACTGACGTGCAGACGTGATACTTCTGAGTTTCCTTCTGCTTTATGCAGTCAGTTCTTGTAGATCTCAGTGTTACCAGGGAAACAGGTGGGGTGTCTGATGGGCCACAGTTTGTGCTTGTGCTGCTGTCAGTGCCTCACTCAATGGAAGGGCAGAAGTAGCACTGCTGTCAGCTGTTGCCATTGAAGCTGACTTTTGCTGGTTTGTCTAACAAGAACTGTAGAGTTAAGGAAGGAAAATAATAGGAAGGAAATAGTAAGTTTTGTCATAGCTTTAAGGCTGGATGATTGTAATAGAATGTCCAGAGTAAGCAAGACTTAAGTATTAAATGACATATCAACTCCAGCATTGGTGATAAGGATTTAAATTGATGATAATAGCATGAATTGCTAGTTGAACCAACTTTCATCTCTGTGACATATGTGTAGAGTAACAATGTAAATCTTTGTTTCAAAGCTAGTCTGTATGCTAAACCAGATGTAACGCGTTCATAAATGTAAACTGTCGTTGATATATGTGAACAAAAGGCCAGAGATTTTAAATAAATCTCACTTCAAACACAGCAAACTGCTGACATGAAATAGTTCTATAGTTGAGAAGATAAGTTCAGCTGGTGGATTATGCATAGAATAAATCAGATGCTACATTTTTGTCTCACCTACTTAGGAAGAGACTCTTCTCTTTGTTTTTCAAATGATTTTTAGCGAGCTCCACATTCATATTCAGTTCTTAGCATCCTTTTCCTGGCCTGCCGGGGTTCTCATTCACGTCTTGACACAGAGTGGTGAAATGAGCTTAAATCTAGCTATGCTAGTAGAGTATGGAAGAGGGAGGTAAAGCTCCTCGCAGCATGGCTTCCACATGAGTTACAGATAATCTAGTCTGAACTCCAGTAGAAAACTCTTGCAGCTTGGCAACTTGCAGACCTGTCTCAGGATTACTGCAGTACTTTCTTTGTGTAAGCATGTTCACACGCGTACTTTCTCTGCCTGTTTATGTTGGTGTTCATCTTCTCACATCCAGTTCCTTTCTCACCCTTTAAACCCGTGCAATTGCACCATAGAGGCTGCATGCAGCTTCTCTCTCTTTTCACGTGGCAGAGGTTTCCAGTTCCTTTACACCCATCGTTGGCCGCTCTGGGACCCTGAAAGAGGAAGGGGTGAGAAAGAACTGTGTTACTTCTTTTCTTTCATTCCACAGTCCCTTTGTTTCCAGGATGTTCCATCCTCATGGAAACAGAGCAGGGATAGGAGGAGCTCTGACCTGTAACTGCAATTAGGATGCAGCCCAGGAAAACACAGCTGTCCTGCTGGTGTACCAGAGAGCAACTGCCTGCATGCTCCGTGCCTGTCACTGCATTGGACTTCCTGTTTTCCTCTCTTCTGACAAAACTGTTTCTGTCACCAGGAAAATATATTTATCGTGTTTTACCTCTACAATTCCCTGCAATGTCAGGATTATCTGGAATTTAATATAATCCCTAAGCCATGCTCACAATGTATGAGCTACTTCTGTTTCCTCTTAAAATGTTCTGCTTGGTGTTCTTGCATAATTTTACTTGTGAGTAGTATAGCACTATAAATTGCTTGCGTTTGATACCTTGCACAATATTTGCAGTTGCAAGCTGTTGATATTATCTGCACTAATATTATACTCAAGCTGTGTGAATAAGCAGTTTTGTGGTTGGACAATAATTTTTGTGCAACCTGTTTCTTTGGTGCTCAGATCTGACACAATATTGAGGTAGGTCTCAGCGTTATGTAATTACCACTTAAGAGCTGTCATGAAGGCAAAGCATGTTAAAAAGACTTGCTAGAGTTAAGACTTGGGAGATTTGTTCCCAGATCTGTTTTATGTGTGATTGGCGGCTTCTGGGACTCAGTTCTTTATCTGTGATTAAAGGCCTGAAAAACTCCCGTCTTGCATGGCAGTGAGAATAAATACATTAAAGAATTTTGTAAGCTCAGATTATCTGATTCAATAATTAAGTTCCTAGAAATTACTTGTAAATGCTTCCATGACTGAAGTGTGATTAGAATTTATTCCCTTGCAGGGGTTAGGCTCAATAAAGTCTCCTCATGTTTATGTTTCTCATGTTGGACAGTGATGATGATATGTCCAGACTGTATTGGTAATTAGGCTTGCTTACCCCAAGTCTGAATTCATTAATCTATTTTCTGCTGATCTCAGGATTTTATTGCTTGTCACTTAATAGTGTATGTGCTGCTTCTTCCTGTATGATGTTGTTAATAACACTGATAAACCTAATTTAGGGTCATAGTATAAAGTTACATGTGAGTACAGCTACTCATATTTTCGTTGATGACTGCCAACTAAGCTTTTGTTTTCTAATATTATTCCTGGTTTCCCGTTTGCTTCTGTTTCCAAACCTAGAGACCAGTACAACCCTGTAAATATTTATGGAGTTTGGATCTGATAGTTTTATGAAACCGGAAGTGAACTAGATCTGAACTACAGCAGCTCATACTTTTCAGGAGTACGCAACCATTGAGATCATGAGTTTGATCTGGCATAAAAGAACAAAATGGGGTGAAGGAAGAAGTCTGCTTTTTTTTTTTTTTTTTACATCTATGGGCTTGTTTGCCTTCAGATTCCTGCCCTGAAGCTGGGATTTTGGGTTCCCAAGATTACTTTTTTGGTACTTTCCTGGAATTTCAGTTGGCTATTGAAACAGTGTTGTCAAAGAAAACCAGAAAACAAAACCTGCACGCATGCTTTCCTGAGGTGCCTATGGAAACAGGACCAGTGTGTGTAAGCAAGGCGAAAGGCACAAATAAGAGTGATGTCGTGGGAGGAGTTGTCAAGTGCTTGGCTTACATAACTGTGTGTGCACGAAGCTCGTTCAGCATCTAAAAATAAAATCCTTGTCTTGTTTGTCACTGGCTGTAAGATTTGTAAAGAATTTTCAGACAGAACGACTTGGAAGATATAAGAAGAGACTTCCACTGCATACTGCTGCTGTTGGGTACAGCAGGGCAGTTTTCACCACCCACTTTCCAGTGAAAGTGGAATGTTTTGTTACAAAGGTTTTTTGTTTTTGTTTTTGTTTTTTTTCAAAGGGAAAGGATGTAGTATTTAGCAATGAGCATCGGTATCAATTGTTAAATAAATTACAATATCACCAATGCTCCCAATATTCTTAATATTTTTCCCAGCTGAGTTGATCCATTGCTGAGATAGATGGCTTGAGTTTCATCATATCATATAAATAATCTTTTCTATTTGCATCAATAAAATTAATTGCACTAGACCGTCTTAGGGAGAATATTTTTCTTAATCTATTATCCATAGCAGCTAGAAGGAGTTTGTCCTCTGTATTTTGCATTCCAGTGTATTCAGAGGTGCAGGATCCCATACCAAGTTGTATAGGAAGAATTCCTAAATTGCAGTAATTGAATCTTGGATATTATTAGTGCTTTCTGTTTTTCCTTCTGTAAATTAATTCTCAAGATCTTTGGAGAACTAGAAACTATCTTCCTTAAGGTGTAAGGCTGCCTATGGCTCCAACCTCATCCTTCCTGAAGAGCAAACGTTATAAACTGAACTGTGGGATGCTCTCTCTCTGCTGTTCCTTTAAGGAGAATCACAGAAAAACTTGCAGAAAGATCCCACATCTAAAACAAAGCAATGGAGCAATTCTGATTGCACGGAAATATTTTTAAGTATATTACTGCCACATCATCATTTTTAATACATTTAGGATAAACTGTCTCATGACATCCTTCCAGTTTTTTGAAGTGATCAAGAATTCATCTGGCATCATGATGATTTCATGTCCAGTACACTGCACAAATGTATTAGGTTAAAATGTAGACTTAAGTGTTGTGGAAGGGAATTCTTTTTTAATTATTTGTTCTGAGTGCGTAATTCTGTTCAAGTAGCAATGCGTTATGCCTTTCTCAACAGCATCTTTTCAAGTTACCTCCTACATAGATGACTTCTCCTCAGATCCCGGATGATTTTTATGCCAAAAATGAGGATTGAATCTTTTCCAAATTTCTTTCCTTCGTAACTCTTGATGTTTCAGAGTTGTTGCCTGGCTACGCACAGATGGCTCAGTGGGAGGAAGCAATGTAAGTGTGCTCAGCTTCAAAAACCACATCACAAATGGCAAGTCAAATTTGGGATCTATCGGCCTTTCAGCGTAGTCTTCAAATCTGGCACGTTCTTCAAGCATGCCATTAACTTTGTGTTGCCCTTCAATGATGCTGCAGCTTTAGTCTGGAAAGTTGCATTTCTCGGTTTGGTTACGGCTTTTACATGTGAATCACAGAAGCTTTACAGTTGGAAGGAACCTCTGAAGGCCATCTAGTCCAGTTCCCCTGCAATAACAGGGACACACACAGCTCAATCAGGTTGCCCAGGGCCTGATCCAGCCTCGCCTTGAAAGTCTCTGGGATGGGGCATCAACCACATCTCTGGGCAACCTGTTCCAGTGCCTCACCATCCTCACTGTAAAAGATCTTTTTCTTATATCTAATTTAAATCTACCTTCTTCAAGCTTGAAACCATTTTTTTTTTTCCCTCTAGCAGCATAAATCTATCATAAATTAGTAACTCACAGTTGAGAAACAGAACACAGCAGAAGCTTGTCGAAAATGTGTATGAGTAACAAATCATCATGGTAAATAAATCAGTCCCATGGTAATTCTTTGAGATCAAGAACAGGGCATGTTCAGTTCAGAGTACAATACCCAATACACCTGTAGTACCCATGAGAATTTAAAATTGTGTGGAGCCAGATAGACGGTGATCCCGAGGGACTGGTGCTCTGCCAGCACCCATTAAAGCAGCTGCTGCTGTGCTGGCTGTGCAGTGAGATCTGCAGCTGCTGGCCGCGCTCCATAGCAGAGTAGTGTGCAGCCGTGGGTCTGCCAGCGTGGTGCAGAGTGGGTCAGCTCAGGGTGGGCACAGGAAGGCTGGCTGCTAGGAAGGGAAAAACACCATTGGAATGAGTCTTTAATTCAGGTCCTGGTTCGTGTTGGTCCCAGAACATGACAGAGCTCCTTTAAGTAAAGATGGTAAGGAGTAATTTTCCCCTTTGACCACATCCAAGCATTTTTTCTATACATATATTTATGCACAAATACTAATTTTGCCTGAACCAAGTTAAGCAGACTTCAACCACACCCAGGGAGTTTCCTGCGGGCTTTGTGAGTGGATTGATGTTAATGGGCTGAAATTGCTTCTGCTTCAGTTATAATTACTTCAG
Source organism: Chrysolophus pictus (assembly GCA_037305975.1). NCBI lineage: Eukaryota > Metazoa > Chordata > Aves > Galliformes > Phasianidae > Chrysolophus > Chrysolophus pictus. The sequence goes on from CM074578.1 coordinate 20,223,716, forward strand.
ATCAGGTAAAGCTGGTGAATTTAACATGATGGTCCAGAACACAGGGCTGGGAAATGAGCAGGTAGAAGTTTTAGTATTATACTCACATAAACTCTACCAAGGATCAGTTTAACTTAGCAGCAAAAATTAAATTTAACTTTTCTTCCTTCCCTTTAAAGTAATTGGTAGCTTTTTTTTTTTTCATGGATCTGTCTAGAATACTTTTAAAAATAATGCTGAGTAAGGGATTAGGCTTTTTGCATGAATTTTTGGTTGTTGGCACTAAACTTGCCTGTTGCAAGGAGGCACAAATTCTTCTGGTGATATCTTAGCAACAAAGGATTTGATGAAAAAAATTCCTCTACTGACTTTCATGTGGCCAAGATTTTACCCTTGATCTGTAGGTGGAACACAGAACTTTGCATCCTAAGTGAGATACATGGTTATTGGTTACAGCAGACGGCATTTTCCTTCTGTCCAAGCACACCATTCTCTGCAGCATGTTGGATGTGTGGAGATGGGAAGAACTGTCCCTAAATTCCTGCGTTGCTTTTTTTTTTCCCCCCCACATTGGAAAATAAAATTGTTTTGGAGCTTGATAGCAGGAGTGGCTTAGAAATGGGAAGGAAATGACTTTATCATTTCTAAAACTTGTCAAAGTACAAAAAAAATCTGCCGTATCATCTGCCTTGGAATGAAACCAAGAGTTTATCAGTGCTTTCTTTGGAGAAAAAGAGAGAACACCCATTCAAGCTAACCAGCAATGTAATGGTCAGGGAACATTTTTAGCGGGCAGAACTTTGGCTCTGCACTGAGAAACACATCTGATGAACAGACTGCATTCCCCTCTCCCCCCTCCCACCACCTACTTTCACCCAGGAAATACCATCCATCAGGCAATTCTGAGCTGAATCAACTGGTAGTTAATGTATTGTTAGCTACCAAGGATCCTGCAAGCTAATCCTGCTTTAAAAGATGATGAGTAGCCCTTTTCAGTAGTGAAGTTGCTGTAATTTTTAATCCATTTTCCTGACAGAAATCAAGTGGTGAAATCTAAGAGAATTTTCTTCCGATGAGGACATTGTTATGATCTCAGTTATTTTTCTGCTTCATTTTCTGCCTGCTAAGGACCTCCAGGAAGGAACGATAGCCATGGCTGTTGATATCTGCTGTGGCTGACCATTACAATTTCATTTTAATTTGTCATCTTGGGACATCAAAGATAGGAACAGGCTCTCTTTATTTAGTGGGGTTTTTTTGTTGTTTTCTGTACTAAGAACTTACCCTTTAATGATTGAGCTTAAAATGACTTCAGTTTGTTTTTTCTAAATGACAGAATTTCATTTGCTAGGTTATTTTATTTGCTTTGGCACTCTCTTTGCTTCCTTTTTATCTTGATTTATTAAAATATTATAAAACTTGCATGATGCAGACAAAATAGAGTCCAGTGACAATTAGTGAATGAAATTCAAGATTTATCCCTTATTCTCAAGGCTGAAACTAGAATATTTATAAAAGCATTTGGAGATGCAGGAGGGAGTAGAGGAGATCTGTTTTCTGCTGTGATAGCAGCACAAGGATAATCCATTGATATAAGTAGTTAAAACTTGCTGTATGGCCCCATTTGAAGACTACAGCACAAAGTCTTTCTGCCTGAATGCTTGCTATTGTACGATGCTGAATAGCGTCCTATTTCTGATTTGCTTTTAACTCTGTCTTTATGAAGTTGCAAGGAGTGATCCTGGCTTTTAAACTTCAGAAATAGTCATAGAAATGTAGAATGGTTTGGGTTGGAAGGGACCTTTAGAATAATCCAGTTCAACCTCCCTGCTATGGGCAGGAATTAAACCTGCTATACAAGGTAACTTGAAGCCCCATCCAGCCTTGAACACGAGGGATGGAGCTTCCACAACCTTACTGGGCAACCTGTTCCAGTGTCTCACCACCCTCACAATAAAAAATTTCTTCCTGATATCTAGACTAAATCTACTCTCTTCCAGTTTAAAGCCATTTCTCCCCGTCCTGTTGCTACATGCCCTTGTAAAAAGTCCCTCCACTGCTTTCCTGTCAGTCTCCTTCAGGTACAGGAAGGCTGCTATAAGGTCCTCCCAGAGCCTTCTCTTCCGTGTACTGAAGAGCTCTAGCTCTCTCAGCTTATCAGTAATATAGCTGAAACTCAGGTGAAAGTATCCATCCTATGCAAGGGAATTTTCACAATTTTTCAGCTCTTCACGACATTGTGGCTTGAAGTTTTGTGTTGGTCAGGCCCATGAGTATAAATTTTGGAAATATTTGAAATGTATTTTTCAGTGCAGCAATTTGGCTTGTTTAGCTGTGAAATTTATAAATGACAGGTAGATGAACAGGCTTCTGCCAAAAACTCGACTAACTACGAGTTACTTAGAATCAGGCTTAATTTTGTTTTGTAAACTTCTGGTACAGAAAATTGTGGCAAAAATTATTTCATTTGTGTTCTTTACAATGCTGAATGTATTATAGCTTTCAACCAGGTTTTACCAAATTTATAACACTGAGTGTTGCCCAGTTGAAATCAGCAATTTGATTTGTCCAAGAACTAGGAATTCTTATGCTTGATAATTGGTAATTATTGTTGAGATTACTCAGTAAAAAGGCTTAAGCTAGCAGAAGAAGAAAGATTCATGGAGAGATTTTCAGATACTGTTTTTTTAAGTATTTGGATTGGAGAAAATGAAAATGCAGCTTAATGAAAGTTCATGGTCTGCAATTGCAGAAGTGTTAACGTTTTGTATTAAAAAAAAAAAAATTCTGAACAGCACCTAAAAGCTCTTCCTCCTAGGTCTGTCTACTTTGGATTTATTTCCTTTCATTGTATACAGTAAATATAATGATCTTTTCCTAAAGACTGATTTGTTTGTGAGGATAAGAAAGGCTCCATTGTGCTTTTAATTAACATTCAGAACAGGCAAAGGAAAGTGGATGAAAGTTGGATCTATTCTCTGCTTGGGTAAATGGTGTAAGTGCAGTTGTTCCTAAATCCTTTCATTCCGTTTAGCAGAACATCTAAAAGCATGAGAATAATTTTCAGTCTTCTTGGCAAGTGCAATGTCTCTAGTTTACATTGCGTTTTCCTGTAGTAAAGTGGAGAATTTGTAAATAAAATAACTCTTAGCATTTCCCTTAGATATTGTAATTTTTCAGCCTTCAAGAATTCAGAGAGATGTCTGCCTTAACGTAGTGGATTTTGTAAATGTCCAGTGATAACCTTGATCTGTATGATAGTGTTGTGTTTGGTCTGTTGTATTTTGTTGGGCTCCTGGTTGGGTTTTTATTCCATTCTGGTCCCAGACACGCAGTGCTGACACCCATCTGCCCTGCCCACCACACGTGGCACAACGTGGCCATCCCTCTGCTGCTGCCAGCCTGCAGGCCAGGGCCCCCTGTACTCCTGCTGTGGAAGGAAGAGGCTGCCTGGGATCAGCAGCATGCCAGTGAGTGCTCCTGGTCTTCCACCAGCTGCAGTCCTCGGATTAATAACAGAATCACAGAATATCCTGTGTTAAAACGGACCCACAAGAGCCACTGAGTCCACTCAGGAGAACTGAAAATTCAAACCATATTTTGAGAGCATTCTCCTTGTATGATGGGATTTGGCATATAGACGTGGTCTACATAGCTAGAATTAGATTTATTTCATATTCTTGCCAGCACAGTCTTGAAAACCTCCTGGTCAGGATGATTTGCTGCCCATAGACTAGCTTTCAAAACTGCGACTTAGAGTTGTAGCTTGAACACTGCACTGCATGAGATAAATAATCTGCAGGGGTTTCCTGGAAAAAATAGTCCAGCCTGGTTCCTGTCATTCCAAAGGGAAACATGCTGACTCTGTGTGAGTCAGAGTGTGGGGCTTGGGGAGAGAGAGTGTTGTTTCTACAAGAGCTGTATAGTCATTCCTATGCTAGCATCATGTCTGGGAGCCAAGGTGTTAGCAGGGCTTCGGAAATTTTGCACATTAAACTGCCTATTTTATTCTATTAGTCAGAATATTTTTTCTCTGTTAGTGTTTCTTTGTAAACATATATACTTACTAATGGCTTGAGCAAGATATTTCTGCTGCTGCTAATACTTGGTGCTGTCCTCAGCGCAGATCCTTTTTCCAATTTGTCTGATTGCAGTAAAATTTCATGTGGTTCAGTGAATTATAGGTTTGTGAGTTAGATTTATGGATAGAGTTAGGAAGTAGCAATATTGTCCTGAATTATTTTGCTAAAATAAATTTGGAGTTTTAAACCACCTTAGTATAGGCTGCAGATAAGTTTTTTGGCTATGTCACGTAATGAGAAGCAACCTTCTTGAAGGATGTGCACATTGTCATGGAACAGTAAGCCTGCTGGTTGGTGTTAAGCAAAAATTCAATTATCTACAGATTTGAGGCTCAGTGAATCTTTGCTGTTTGTCATAGTTTCAGTGCATTCCTATTAAAGCTACAGATGATGCTGTCCTTCATAATAGATGAACAAACTGAAAAAGGCAATATAAGGTGAACTACAAGGAAATGAGTATGGTAACACCTGTATATGCAAAGCTAGTGTACAGCAATATGTACTGCTACTGCTTCCGTGATGCATTTCATAAATATCTGTCTATAGAAACAGTGAAAGCACCTGGAGCAGCAAAGTGAAATGGCTATGGTGTACATATAAATAAAACACTGATTTTTGGATGACCCTATGTGCATATTGATGCGTTAGTTGTTTTTATGATCTGGAAAGAGCAAAGCCTATTTTGATAAACCTAATTTTCATAGTGTTAAGAAGTAGCAATATATGTTAATAATATTATGTTTGTCATGCTTTCCTCCTTTAACTGAGAATTACATCTTTTTATTATATATAACATTATGTTCTTGTTCATTTTAGACAAGCTGTATATGGGACCAGGGCAACTATACCATGATCTGCAGAACCTTTTACATGATTTGAATGTAGTTGGTCAAATTAGTCAATTAATAGGCAGCCTTAAAGGAAATTATCAGGTAATAAACAAAGCTGGATTTATTTTAAAATGTATTCTTGTAAAATAGCCCAGTTGTTTTTCCCCAGGGTCAATGTAAGATGTTCTCTCTGTAAAGAAATCATTTTTATCTCCAGTAATTCAATTGCTTTTATATGTTTAATGCTGTAAGTAGATTACAGCTGTCTTTTAATCTTGTTTTGCTTCATTGTTTTTAAGTGTAGGTGGAAACTACAGGAGTCTACATTTCCTCAGTAGCTGATAAGCTTATATGGAAACAGAATTATGTTTTGATCTTATGAAATTAGATTCCTACAGTTAGACAAGGTAGTAGGAGGATGGTTGCTTGGAGGAAGCTCTTAATGCTCCTATGAGCTTATAATTCTAGCTTTTGGGAAGAAATTGTACTTAAATGCAAATCACAAAAAAGTTAATAGATGTTGTGATGAATTTTGAAAGCAATTTGCTTTGGTTTTGTTCACGTCCCTTTCATTTAGCCTTTGTTCTAGCAAATAGATATAGAACATTAACACTGAATTTCAGAATGAATTCTCCATTCTCCGCATTCATAAGACTTAGAAATAAATCAATAACATATTTTTAATTGCTTTCTTCTTTGCCTTTTGTTTTAAATGTTTTATGTATGCTTGAGTACATTTTAAAATTCTTACCTGCCACCACAGAGTGTAAGTAAATGTTTGTGTATATGAAAGTTGGGTTTCTCTTGGAATATCCTGACTTCAGAGTAACGGCATTAAGTAGAACATAAAAATTGATGAAGTATGTACTGTGAAGGACGTTTATGGAAGCAGTCTGTTAGGACAAAATTTCACCAGAATATGGAGGTGAATTTCAGCTGCATTATTGGAATGAGGTGTGCAATAGATACCATAGGACTTTCATCCACTAAAATGATGGAAAGGTTTTGTATATTTCTATCCACTAAAATGATAGAATCATTCTTAGTGGATAGAAATATACAAAACCTTTCCACTTTTGCTGCCAGTCAGAGCCAACTATATTTAAAAAACATAACATTTAATCAGTGTTAACAGAGCTTAACAGAGTTTAAACAGAGCTGTTTAAAATAATTCAAATAATTTAGATGAGGAATGAGGTCAGTTTCTTTATTTTTGAAAAATACTTTAATTTTCATAAAATTTTAACAATTGGTAATTCACGTGCTCTTGCATGTGAATTACTTCTTATGTTTAGGTTACAGAGAATGAATGTTTCAGCATCCTACTTAAGTGGGTTGCAACCATGCAGAGCTTCCACGATGACTACATAAACATTTTTGCCTCAAAAATTTGAAAAAAAACATTGGCAGTATGATTTACAGAGGTTTCCTTGAGATTTCCTTTAGAAAGAGAATTTATAGATTCTTGGTAACTGTTCATTGCATTGAAGTTAAAGGGTTGTACGAGCAATGATGCAAATTTGCATTTCATAGTTTGACAAATCCTTGGGAGTGTTATGTATGTATGATCAAAATCTGAACAGTGTGCAAGTAAATCATCAGCTAATATATGTTAACAATCTTTACAGACATTTTTGAAGTGTGTTTACAAATCTGTCTAAATTATCCATAATTAAAATGAGAACTAAATTAGAGCCAGGTACTGGGAACTCTGTACATAAAGATCACCTTAGCTCATTGGAAATAGGTTAGTAGGTGGATGTTGATTCTTAGCATTCTTTTTTCAATTTTTCAGAACTTAAACCAATCGGTAGCACATGACTGGACCTCAGGTTTACAAAAATTGATCTTGAAAAAAGAAGATGAAATCAGAGCAGCAGATCGCTGTAGAATTCAGCTGCAGCTTCCAGGAAAACAGGACAAGTCAGTAGTAATTATTGATTGTGAAACTTTCTAAATGGGTTTGTGTGTTAGGTAGAGATGTACCAGGGAATCTTTAGGTCTTCCCGCTCTTTTGTCTCTACTGTTAGCCTCTGAATTGCACTGTCATGCTGAAGCATTTGCAATTTGCATGTTTCAGAACAGTAGTGTAGTTTTTCTCCTTTTCCTCAACATTAAGTTCCTGATGCAAGATAAGAGAGGAACTGTGGTGATTTCACTTGACAAGGAATAGCCACTATTATATTAATTTGCCAAAGAGGATTATCCTTCTCATACCTTTTCATGTAAACCGTGAGAAGAAGGATGTGTGGCTTATCATAGCCTATCTGAGCTGTCTCCTTTAAAATCAAGGAAGATGGTTGAAATTTTGTCTTGCTTGACTTTTCTAGCCCTGTCTGAATCTCATACTTAGTACATTTAGAATAGTCTCTTTTTGTGTAATTGTTTTTCATTTATTTTATTTAATTTTTTGTCTTGCAGGTCTGGGCGGCCTACTTTCTTTACAGCTGTATTCAATACATTTACCCCTGCCATCAAACAGTCTTGGATCAACAATTTGCAAATGGCTAAACTAGCCCTTGGTAATTCTTAGTTTTTTACACCTTACATTTCCTATCAAGTCACAATACAATGTATAAGATGTACAGTGTAATACCTTTTTCGTACAAAATGATTTTTTTTTTTACAAAGTTCTATCTACAGATCTTGAAATTGCAATACAGTAGATAATAATGATTGATTTACAAAGTAATGGTGATCTGTATAATCTATGATAATAGTTTTTGTTTGGTATATCTAAATCAAAATGAATGAAGTTACACTACATGTCAGACTGATGAGGAAGTTACTCCATTGTATACGTATCTTTTCAGATATTACAATCTTTTCATCCCTATGCCTTTGAGGTTCAAATTTTTTAGTTTTAGCTCAAGAAATTTTAGCTAGGAAATAATAGTAAAGCTGTTAATTCATTTGTTTTTAGCTTCCTGAGTATGAAATAAACATTCATGACATTTTGATGAAATATTTCTTTAGTTGGATACATGAAATAAGTTTTTCTCTTTGGGACCGGAGTCAGTTTTTTTAATATAACTTTTTAGTTTTCACTAGAGAAATTATCACTAGCAACTCTGGTCTAAGTGGGAGCAATAAAGAACTGTCCTGTGATGTTATTAGTTTCCTGTGTTTCCTCAGAGTGCCTAAGTTTCAAAAGTTACCTGGGATGCTGAATGCTTAAGTTGAAATATTGAGGATATGCAAAATAGAAAGCAACTTTTGCCAGCACTTTTTCAAAATATGGTATTTTTATGGCATCTCACAGTAGACAGATAAAACAACAAAAGAGGAAAGAAAACTGGACATCTTTATCATTGCAGGAGGTGGATCCTTGTAAGGATGATAAGTAGCAGGTGGTAGCGATGCTACTTCGCTGGCACAGAAATGGTCATATTTGCAGATGATAGATTTGATAGGTCTGAGAAAAAGTTTGATATCCTTTAAGGATTCAAAAGAGGAAGAGGAAGGGTACCTTTAGTCTTTTAATAAGCTACTGACAAGATCATTAACATTTTGCTAGTATTAAGTGTTGCTTTTTTCGCATTAACAGTAGTTACATAATCTACTGTATTGAATTTCTGCTCGTAGTTTTATTGTTTATTCCAACAAAAGTATATATGACATGAGAAGAGCCTGATCACTACTAACCAATTGTAAGATAATTATTTTTTTATTTCTGTTGAGAGATGTAAGCGGTTATTCAGTGAAAGTGTTGTGGGATGTTTGTTGTTTGTTCTTTCCGTTACAGCGGAGGATAACCTGTTAGGTTGGTTCTGTGTGGAAGATGATGGGAATCAAATCAAAAAGGAGAAGCATCCTCTCCTCGTTAGACACATGCCAGTGATGATGGCGAAGCAGCAGGAGTTTAAGGTGAATAGAACTGATCATATGAAATTATAATTTGTTTTCTTTTGTGACATCATTTCTAAGGAAAACTGTAATGTAAATACATCTGTTAGTTCTCATCTATTAGTTCTCTTAAGTTACTGCTAATGTATACTTTGGTATAAGACTAGCAGCAATAGAAAGTCCAAGAGGGTTGCAGGCACACAGCATTTGAGACCTCAAAGAGCAAAGTATGTAGATTTATATGATATTACATTTATATTCAGGTGTAAGCTCATCACTCAAGGAAAACAATGCATTGGAGATGTGCAACAGTTTTAAATGGAGCCAGAGCAGAGGTGCAGCTTACAGCAGCTGAAGACTGCTGAGAGTCTCCAGTCTCCTGTATAACGTTAGGCATTCATATCTTACTAGACACTTGGATTTATGTTTATTGCATACTTTCTATGTCACCGTTGGATAAGTAACCAAACCAATTATTTTAAAGGGAATTTTAAATACTCACATTTCCATAGAGCCTGTGTATTTGTAAGTTCTGTAGGTCTGTGCCAAGTGCCTTAAAGGTTCAGGTTCATCCCTTGTAATCAAATTTCAAAAGGACCTTTTGTTTTGAAAGGAAGGGAAAGTCACGTGCCCATACAGTTATGTAATGGTCTTTGCAGGCAGAGTTTCCCTGAGCTCCAAGACAGCTCTGCTAGTTTTACAGATCCAAAGGAGAACATAGAAGCCTAGCTGTCATTCCTGATGTTCTTGAGGCCTTGATATTCCTGGATGAAATCACCTAAATATTTCTTCTGCTTTTCTGCAGCTTCAGCTGCAGTTTTGATGTAGAGGTACCGGTTGGGGTGGGAAGAGCGCTTTGCTTGGCTGATCCTGCTATCTCTTAGCATACTGCTCAGACTGCCTGGTAGTACAGGGAGTCAGTAACAGCCATCAGAGCAAATTTACATCATTGTGTAAAAGGCTTATTGAGATAGAGAGCTAAACTACTAGGATTTGACTGAAAAACGTCATCAGTTTTGAGTAAGACACAAAGTGACATAGAGATGTAAGAAACAGCCTGAGAAATACCTAGCCAGCAGGTTAACTTTTTCTTTCTTTAGTGATGTACTTAGCTGTCACAGCTACTGTAAATCACCATTATGAGTAGATAGTGTCAGCATTTGTTAAATGAGACGCTAAGACTGGCAAAGATAGCTCTTTTATTTTTGTAATCTGTCTTTTATCCTTGTTGTGTACTGGTTTGGTGAATACATACCATTATTACTACTTCTAGTCACTCAGTGATGCCTGCTGACTTGAGGGAGAATTTTGAAATTCTTTGCACTTTTGAAAAACAAACTGGAAATGTAGAACTCTTAAGTTATGACCACTAGTTTCCTTTCAAAAAATTAAAAAAAAAAAAAAAAGAAACAACCTCACTGGAGTGAGATGATGTTGCAAGATTCTGTTGAAGTGTGTAAGTTAATATGAACCAACTTGTCTCCAGAATCACAAGCAATATTATGTCACTGATGTCTGAGGCAAGCACATGAGTGTGAATTGTAGAGGATGCTGTCTAAAAGCATAATATCATACCTCATCGAGAACCTTTTTACGCTGTTAAAAATATATTCAAGAAGTTCATAATACAGAAGTACTTATGTAGTCTTTCTATTAGGGGAAATCAGGGAAAATAGATATAGATCATAAAAAGGCCTTTTTTAAAGCTTGTATGCTGGTGTTTCATTTTCTGAGCAAGGACAGACTTGCACTGATCTTGAATCTGGTGGAATTCTTGAGGAGCGGGTTGGGTTGATTATTTTTATTTTTTCCTTAAACAGCCTGGATGATAAAGTCATGAGTATAGTTTTTAGTTTACTGACAGTGATGCGATAACAAGAAGTGGGAGGGAGTGAAGGTATTTTGAAGCATAGCATTAACATTCAAAATGAGTAGAACACCTGAAGAAGTGATCTGAAGAAATAAAGAGGGTGATAGTAATTAGGACAGACACACTGTATTCTCTTGCAGAATTAAGTAACTACACAAGAACAGATTGAGGAGATGATTAAGTAGAAAGTCCATAAAAGCAATTTTTAAGATAGCAACAAGGTAAGAATTGGTTAAAAATGTGATACTGTTACAAAGAGCAAGTAACCAATGGAATGCATCCAAACAAGTTCAGAGAAGGTAATCATTATGTAGTGTTTTACATAGTATGTATTTTACAGATCAGCTAGAGCAGGGTGTTCAGTTTACATAGTTCTGCTCTTCCAAATATATGGATTGATAGCAAGATGCCATTTGTAAGACAGCAGTCATAAGAAAGAATTTAAAAAACTAACTACAAAAGTTTAAAACAAGATTTAGCAAAATAATTAAATGAATTAGTGATCGTGCTCACTGAGCCTAACGAAGAGGAGACTCAAAGAGAGTCGTGACATATAGCAACCTTATATGTGAAAGGACACTATAGAAGAGAAGGTGATATCTGATTGCTAAGATGAGAAGGTTAGCGTTTGCATCAGGGACAACTTTAGGTTGGAAAAAAAGTAATGAAATTTGAAGCTCTGTGAAGCCTTTTAACAGATCAGGTGGATAATTTGTAGCCTTTAGCTTTTAATGTCTGTAAGAGTAGACAAGAATGTGCTAGGAATTATACATATGCAGTTGACCCTACCCATTGGAAGCTGGATGGGCTAGATTGATTTCTTGGCTTCTTTTCTGACATTGTGATATCCTTACATGATTTATTTAGTTAATTACAGATTAAATAAGACTGAGTCAGGCATATCTTTTCAACCTTAACTGTCTACTTTTTTTCATTTGTTTGTTTGAAGATCGAATGTGCTGCTTATAACCCTGAACTGTACCTCTCTGGAGAAACGGAGTCAGATTCCTGTTCCATGGAACATGGTTTTCTTTGGGTAAGTAAGTTTAGTCTTGCAGAGAGATTTGTCTCCTCTTTCTGGAGATGTTTTTTGTGACAGTCAGCAGCATATGGATTTTATTATTTTTATTATTTTTGTTTAATTACTTAAGATGGACTTCCCTAGGGGATAACTAGTAAGTTTGTTTGATCTCACTGTATTCTATTTATGTGTGATTGTTATTGTTGCACAGAATGAAATCATGTGAGTACTGTTAGATGTGAGTTATATGCTACTTAAAGCCGTATGAGCTCACACTGTCCTTTTGTCTGTATATTTGAAAAATGTTTTAGCTATAAGCAATTTAAGTGTGTACATAGGAAAATAATATACTTGCACATTATTATGACCTAAGTGTGCTGATATTCTAGCAAAGTGACATCGCCTATTTTTATTTTGTTTTTTAAATGCTGAAAATTTCAGCAGGTTACTGCAAAACTGAAATTTTAAGGGACAACATTTTGGAACCCTTGAGAATTAAAAGTTAAAAGTAGTTTCTGTCAGTGGTCTTTTTCAGTATGACTTGTGTAATTTCTTTTTGTCATCACAGTCATCACAAATACATGTCAATGAAGTCTTTCTACTACTGCTTAATTTTCTTTCTTCTTCTTTGCCATGTTTTTTCATTTCATACATGCATAGGGAGTCACTGTATAAACATGTGTTGGTGCTTAAGTGCACAATTTATTGTTCTACTCTTCCCAGCTTCCTAAAATATTTGTGAACATACTGATGATATTTAGATTTGGATCAAGGAGAAATTGAAGAATATGTATGTGCAAGTTTACAAATGGATGATATTGATAACCCCCCATTCTGTTGCAGCAGAGCATTTATGTGTAGACCTGTTACTCTTCAAAGGACAAGCTTTAGCTATATTATCCATTTCAAGAGTAGCTGAGATAACTAAGAATGCTGGTTTTTAAAATAATATATTGCACAGCTGCTCAGTCTAATTGCAATACATTCTGTATGTGCATTTCAGAATAGGCCAAAATATTTCTCCTTTAAAAAAAAAAGTAAAGTTTCTGTGAGTATACAGGGGAATTCTGTGTTCTTATGTAATGTTTTAAAACATTCTGAGCTGAATTATTTTCTTGTTCAACTTGAGATGCACTCTTTAACTTTCCAATATTCCTCCTTGTTAATGCAGCTCCTGCTGGAGACAGTTATCAATCTCTGTCTATTATTTTTATTTTTTCTCTTTCCAATTTAGATTGGCAGTTGCACTAATCAAATGGGCCAGATTGCAATAGTCTCATTTCAAAGCTCTGGCCCTAAGGTTATTGAGTGTTTCAATGTGGAATCACGGATTCTCTGCATGGTCTACATACCAGAAGAAGAGAAAATAAAGGAGATAAATGTGTCTCTCAACTCTGAAAATGTTCCTACAAAAGCTTCTAATGTGCCTACTATTTGCCTTGGCATGGAAGAAGGAAGGTGATTTTCATTTTTAGCATACTGTGTATGATTTATTCATTAGCTTTATTACTCTATAGAAAAAAAAAGAGTTACTTCCTAGAAAATGTTCTTTTCTTTAAAATGACCTCAATGTATCAATGTCATCTAAATCCACCTAAAGAAAAAATATGCTCTGCATGATTTTAAAATATAGTGTGTATTATTTAAAATAAAAATAAAACCTTAACTTAATGAAAGAGGCTTAATTCATCGTACATCATGTTTGAACAATATAAATATTATCTTTGCAGTGTTACAGCATAATTGTTAAGTATGGAAAGTTTTTTAAATGGGAAAAATGTTAAATGAGGAACCAATTAACCTCCTACAGTGTGATATTGTGCAGGATTTGTCATGCAAATAAATACTATTGCTGTTTACTGTTGACATGAATTATTTTGCTTTGGTTGAACTGATGACCTTACTGAGTCATGACTCAATTGAAAAAAGCTGTATTTTCTAAAATTGTAACTCAGTAAGTGAAGAAATCTTGCTTTGATTCATGAGGACATAAGTATGCAACAATATGCAATTTTTGTGGGGATTTCCAACTGGTATAAATGAAGGAGAAAAAAAATCTGTGTAAGGAAAATGCTGTATTTCTAACAGTTCCAAAATCTGGTTGCACTAATTGCCTTTGTGTGTGAGATGCAATTCATTCTAGATTTAATTATTCAGTATTGCTAACATACCCATGGTTGACAATCTGTAAGAACTATCAGAATTTTAAGTGCATCTGATGTGTGATAGTGAGTGTTTCTTCTCTTTTCCCTAGTTCAATGGATAATACTTAATCCTTTTTCTTCTTTCTAACCAATGGGAAGACAGACTTATAAAAGGAACTTAACAGCATGATTCTAACTATGTTTCTTTATCAAAGCAATGCTTTTCCTTTTTTTTCCCCTATACTTCCAGTGTCTTTGTTAAGTAATTGCAAATTATCTACGTAGATATTCTGAAGGGTCAAAATAGTTCTTTCCATGTTTGTCTTTCTGTGTACGGAAGAAGCAAATATTTTTTCCCCAGTATTTTATTACAAATCTCTTTAGTAAATATTCTGTTGAGAATTTTGCAGACTTACGTTCTTATTGTTTTTGTTTGTTTGTTTGTTTGTTTGTTTGTTTGTTTTTGGTAGCATTTCTATTTACAAAAGTTGCCAGGGCTCAAAGAAAATTCGACTTCAACACTTCTTCACTCCTGAAAAATCAACTGTCATGAGCTTGACGTATATGTCACAATACTTGTTTGCTGGCTTGGTAAATGGAAACATTGCAATCTACACAAAAGCAGAAGGTAACGTAGTGATATGATTCAATAACATCCTGAGGAACTTGCATGTCAGTATATTTTGGCAGAAATAGTTTTCCATGATTATATTTTCCCCCTCTGTACAAGTTCTGTTGTGAGGTTACTTACAATTACAGGGGGAAAAATGGATTCTGAATTATTTTAGTTTCACACTTTCATTTCTCATTTTGAAAGATATTAGGTAATTTGATACTGTTCTATTTTTTTTATTTGCTACTGCAAAATACATTGTATGAGAACTGATCTGTGCCCCAGAATCCCTGTGTTTAGTATCACAGAAGTCCAGAAGTGTATGTGATAACAGATAGTTTACTGTATTTTACATAACGCTATGCTAATTCTACTCTACTTCCTAATAGCTGTGTTTTTGAAATGCAAATTCCCTATGGGTAGAAATTTCTGTATATCTCATTTGAAATGATGACTCAATTTTTATTTAACAGATACAGATGTTTCCTATGTGTGCATCTCATGGATGTCATAGTAGAACTCCTTTTTCATAGCCAGTTATTTTCCATCTAACTAAATAATTGGCTAAGATAATGTAAGTAAAGGAAAATCCCAGATAATGCTTCTGAATCAGATCTAGCTTTTTCAGTGCTGGTGTGCGTTTGTGCTCTTCCCGATGTCTCAGAACTATCCCACATACATACAGATACATACAGATACATACAGTACTGCATACATTTACAGATCAGCTCAAAAGCCGCGGGGTTTTGCTCAGTCTGAAACACGAGTTTCTAGGTAGCTATAAGCAAAGTGTTTGCACAGAGACACCCCACAAAGTACAAAGCTGGCACTACTGTCCACGGAGTCTGTGCCAGCCTCCAACTGGAGAGACAGATTTGGGGTCCAGAATCTGTGGAAGAAACGATATATCACTTGTATTACCTACTGTCATGAACACTTACCTTGGGAAAGGGTATGGGTTTTTTTTCTGTTTTTGTTTTCTTCCCAAGCTACAAAGAATCTGAAAGATGTGTTGAGAAAGAGGTTTTCCTTCACCAGTTGCCATCTTCAATACAGTGGGTTTCCTATTGAGCTGTCTGAAATCAGACATAACATTTTAGACTGTTACATTTTTTTCCACTAAATAGCAAATCTGTCCTTATTTTGGAGGCAGAGAAGACGACCTTGATCCCACTTTCACAGCATCATTTTTGATGTTTCATTTTCTGTGTGTAACTGTCTGGGGTAGAAGGTTGAACTGCCATCTTCTCTGAAAGGGATGAGTGCAATTGCTGTCACTCAACTTTGTCTGAAAAGGGCCACTTGAAAAACATGAGTGGCATCCTTAGTAGCATAGGTAAGAAAGGATGCATGGGCTTGCGTTTCTGCAGAGGCAGTTAAGAATGGAGCAGAGCTGTTAATCAGACAGTATTGTATTATGAACTGGGGGCTTATGTTGTATTCACGGCGGTCGTAGTGTTCTCTTCCTCTAAGGCACGATTCTGTGTAGCTGAATATTCTAGGAACTCATAATATTCTGTTTCAGGATAGCTGAAGCTCTGAGATGAGAAACACGTGTGGGTTTTTTTTGTTGGTTTTTTTTTTTTCTTTTTTCTGACTCATCATGTAGTGTTCTCCTGTGCAGTTTGGTCTGTGTTTGTTGTATTTCAGTCTTCCATGGCTCGTGAAAGTAGTGCAAATCAACTGCCTTCCATATTAACATTCCTATTCCTTATGGCTTGCTGTGGTCATGTGATTCTTCAGCCCTGAAGGGGTGTTTTTATGTACACTGACCTATTTTACCACACAAAGGAATCTGAGCAGTGAAATAGGATGGACAGAGAATGGAGCCTAATAGGAGCTTTGTGTAATTCATCAGTGTTGTCATCTTTTCTACAAAGAGGGTTACATTGCAACCATATATGAACCAACTTGTTTCTTGGCCTATCAGTGTAAGGGAGATGAAGGAAATATCTAAAAGTGAAAGTGAAATATAGCCAACTGCATTAAGGACATCCTGATATGAAGCCTACATAGAGAAGGACAAATGCTGTGTGATGCACAGGTAAATTAGTTGTGCAGCCTATTGTGGTACTCTATGAATAAAAGAGAGGAAGTATCTTCCAGGATAAAAAACCTGCCAGTTTCTTTTAAAATTGTAATCCATGTTTCTTCCTATATAGATAAAGCGTGTAGGGTTCTGTTCATTTGCTGAAATTCAGTGCTCATGTACAAAGATCTATGACTTCTGTTATACGGTGCTCAGTAAATAAATTACTCTACTTGCTCATGGCTTTTCTAGATGGCTTGTTACATGTAAGCTTCCAGCTTATTTAGAAATAGCAAGTGTTCTCTTTTGAGTTTCTTCACAAGAGAGCTTCTTCCAGTTGATATCACCCAGAGTGCTCTCTTGCTATAGAAAAGCTTTGTCTTGAAGTAATTTAAAGCAGATACTAAAAAACATGTATGGTAAACTGAGAACACCTGCTGTGTTAGGGGGAGAGATGAAGGTTCACACTGTGACTTCTTCCGTTACGGAGGGCAGTCATGTTTTCTCAGACAGCTCTGTCTTGCTGTGCTTGTACTTACGAGTTAAAAAGGATTTGAACTTGAATTATTGAAACAAATTCGGAGGCAAAGTTAATGGGCACCAATATCTTAAAATCTACTGAGTTCCTAAATTGAGCTAACATAAATGATAAGTGAAAATATCAGGGGAAATAGAATGTAAGTTCAACTAACTGGGATCAACTAGTACATTGATCCTAGAAATAGGAGCCTTAATAATTATCCCAGTAATCCTTAATCTTTTATGAGTGAGAAAAGTAATGGGAGGAACCAGAAAACTGTTAGTGCATTAAATGTTTATATAAGAACAGTGGTGATGTGGGCTGTAAAGTTTATCTGACATTTCACATTTGAGAACCTGTTCATAGGGCTAGCAACTGTGTGGCTATCATTCTAAAATATTGTGTATCCAGTATTTGCTTCAGGCCAAATTATTAGGAATATGTCCAGGAAAAACACTTGTAAATGAGGTTAAGGGGAAAGTACACTGTATTGTCTCTGTTTAGGGAAAAAAAAAAGTAACAAAAACCCCTTTGTGGTGATTGCAGACAGCCCAGCAGATGTGTTTTCTGAGTGACATAATAGTGAAAAAGGTCAGCACATGTTTGACTTCCATTCACAAAAGTATCTTAGGAAAAGGAAATCACAGTCTTTATGAAATGTACATATATTGTTCCTGGTATACTGTTGTCAGTTCCAGGTACTTCCTTTCTTTGTGACAGTGATATACATTTCCTTCCCATAACGTTCCTATAATAAATTTGAAGAGAAACAGGAAAAAGAAATAAAAACTCAGAATGATTATGACGGAGACTGTAACATATTATTCATAACAATACTGGTAACATATCAATCATTTTGGAAAAATTTGGTTAAGATGAGAGACCGGATGCAATAGGAAGGCTTGCTGATTTAACTACAGTGCCTAATTTCTAGGCACATAATTGCAGTCTGTAGCCTCTCACTTGCATATGCTACAATTCACAGCACTTGGCATGCTCAGGGATACTTCTTCTCTGCTCAGTACTGATGAAATAATACTTGGAATACTGTGTCTAGTTCTGGAACCTCAGTGAAAGACAGATATGGAACTGCAGGAAAGAGTCCAGTAAAGTGCATGGAGATGATGAGAGTTGAGAATCTTCAGCCTGGAGAACAGAAGGTTCAGAGAGGATGTTATCAATTTATATAAATACCGGAAGGAAATGTGCAAAGAGAGTGCAGTCAGGCTCCTTTCAGTAATGCCCAGGGATAGGACAAGAAGCAAGAGGCAATTGAATGCCTGAATATCAGTAAACTCCTTCTTTGTGTGTGTGTGATAGAGTACTGGCATGGGTTGCCCAAGGAGGTTGTGGAGTCTCTTCCCTAGAGATCTTCTGAAGCTACCTGGGCATCCTCCTCTGGGTGACCCTGCTTGATCAGGGCTTGGGCTAGACATGCTCCAACTTCATTCTCTGAGTAATGTCCACATGAGCTGAAGAGGAATTGAAACGTGATGTTTCTTAATGTCATCCTTCTTCTAGGTGCTGCTGAGCTAGAGAAGTGACACTCTCCACTTGTGATTCACAGTGCAGAGCTTGCATCTAAAATCAGTTTCTTAACCTGAGAATGAATCTTGTTTCTTTTTTTACTTAAAAAAAAAAAAAAGATAGGAGGAAGAAGATGTGTAGTCTCTCATGTAGCATCCTAGTGGCTAAGGCACTAGACCCCCGGCTGAAGAAATCTCTTTTATATCAAATGATTATTTAATACATAAAATTCTGCTCTGTTGCCCTCTTATCTGGTCTTTTAATATGTTCTTTGAAAAGCTGCTTAGCTTTGACAAGAAGAAGTGACTGGGAGCATTGCCAATTCCATTTCGAGTAGCCCTCACCCAGGTAACTGAAGGTCTCCTCAGAAGTCAGAAGATGCTTGATTTGAGTTGTCTTTTGCCATAGAGAGAGCTGAGTTCACATATCCTTAAGAGGAAGCATCTTATATATTTTAATGAAAGCAGTGTTTTGCCAGTAGATTTTTCAGACCTTGTTCCTATGTGTATATGCTGCTAGGCTCTGGCCCTGAGGTTTAAGAAATGAATGAAAGCTCAGCTTTAAGAATTATAATTGAACTTAAATGCGCTATGAGAACAAAAACTGAGGTAGTTCTGACTATGTGTGGAGCAGAATTTTACATTCTTCAGTTAGAATTTACTGGTAACAAACAAAGGCAGCTCTGAAGTTATTTGAGAGTTTTGGTGACTTAGCTGTCTATGGAGGCCTCAGGATACTCATCAGTGATGCAATGAAAAGGAACAAAATTAAAAGGAAGTGTCAAACATTTAAGAGAGATCAGATCATTTCATTAGCAAGATGGATGTCTTCTGAAATTGAAGAATGTACATGTACTTTGACAAATGCAAGAAAGGGTGAATATGTGGAAAGATATCAGACTTCAAGGCTTGGGTGGGTCTGTGCACTGTTGTGATGTGTCTGGAGAGTGCAGTTCTGGCATGTGATGATCAACACCTGAGGTAGAACTGATGTTCTGGTATTGCTATGAAAAGTAAGAAATTGTACTAAGCTGTTAGAAGAAAGCAGTGATACCAGAAAAGAAACTAATACTGTTGTTGTGACTACGTTATTGCTGTTAGCATCATTTCCTAATGATTGATATCAGAAATATGTTGATGTTGTTTGCCTTGTTTACATATCTCATGCCTGGGCTTCCAGTGCCTCTCCTATCTGTTGTTACAGGTAGGGTGCTGTCAGCTACATAGCAGGAGGAATGTATTACATGTCTAGGAAAAATCAACTGCTTCACACGTAGTACAGGACTTTCCTATTTACACCTTGTTTAGAAGAGCAGACCTGGATCCTTCAGCTTATTCCCATGCAATAAGAAATGTTCTAAACTTCTTTTTAGTTCTGTAGCTACCGTCATACTCCTCAGTAGTGCTGGTTTATGTACCATGTGATGGAAAAAATGTTTGTGCTTCACTGCACAAATTAACCAACAACCGCTGTTCCCAGGGCTGTGTTGGCAGCTCTGTTGAAATCATCAATAGTGCTGCTAAACAAGAGAGGAAGTTACCAACAAAAAAGTGTATATAGTTCAGCTCTACTGAAAGCATAAAAGAAGAGAAAGCTACTACAAACTTTGAAAAGGCTTTCTGAGGAGTTAAATTGTGTTTTATCAGGTAATCTTGTGAAAACTTGAAAGCACCAACAAATTACAAAAATATTACATAATTTTAGACATACATTATGAGCATAAGATATCTTAAATTGAGGCAGTTGAGCAGCCTGATATGGGCATTGCAGGGTACTTATTCAGTGCTGGGATGTAAACTGTGTCAGAATGGAAAAGTATAGTTTTCAGAGGATATTATAAACAATGACATAACATATTGGTGTGTGGGTACAGAGGTGCTTAAAACTGTCTTCATGTTTTAAATATTCGTACAGGATATAAATATCAGAAATGGTAACGTGTTATTTATAGAGGTCCCTGTATTTGATTTCTATATTCAACCCTGTACTCTCAGTTTGTAGACGCCTCTCATTCTTGCAAATATCTGTGCCTACAGTCTATACTGATAACTGTTTTGTTACAGTAATGTTTATAAAGACTGCCACAGACTGTCATGTCACTTGGATTAGCTATTTATCTGTAATAATGGTTTCCTGCTTTGATGTGATCAGTTTAATATCTGAGTCCACTAAATCTCACAAATACAGTTATCCTTATGTATAGTTAAAACTTTCACAGGCTTTTCTTATAGAGTAGAAGGAAAACCTTTTTCCCTGTTTCTTCCCATTTCCACAGGTATCAGGCCTTGATCTTCTATTTGCTCAGGGTGCAACTGATTTTTCTGCATGCAGACAAGCCTATGGAGATAGGATGTATGTACTGCATATTGTCTCTCTACTGTATCTGTATACTTTCCTTGTAGGTAAAAAAAGAGTTTGTAGTTTTCCAGTATACTGGAGACAGAGAAAATCCAGAAAATCTACTCAAAATTAAAGAGAACAGAAACAAGGTATCAGTAGAAAAGAATTTTAAGCCCCATTTCTGTGGGCACTGTCACAGGGATCCTACAGCCAGGTTTCTGTGAGCTGCAATGTGTACACCTCCATCACTTATTTTTCTTTCGATCAGTTCCTGCTTTTCACAAAACAGTTTAGAAAACTCTACAGTAAGTTACACTGGGCTTCTTGGTCTGCCTTTGTCCTGTTATATGCTTTAATTTTTTGCTGATAAAAGTTTTATTTCAGCTAGTCTTTCTTGCTTTTTTCTTTTTCTTTATTTTCCTTACAAGGAAAAATCAATATTTGAGTGACTAACCAAATATTTGTAACTTCGAATGAAACCTTTTCATATCTTTTGCAAGGGCTGCACCCAGTCTTAAGTAGATAAGTAGTGCCACTTAGTTTGTTGCACTGTGTATGAACCTGCAGCTGTTTACACAACTAGAGATAATATATTTTTTTTTTCACTTAGATTTTTGAAGCACTGAAATTTGGATTAAAAGATAACATTAAAAAGTCATCATAAACATGAAATCTGTACAGGCAGGTATTGAGTAAGGTCTGGTGAGATCTGGAGGGAGAGGCAAAGTGTGTGATTCTGACAGTCTTGAAACAATTTGTAAACTAGGTTCAGACTTGTTAAGTAATTTTGGCTATGGAGGGGAAAAAAAAATCTTGGTCAGCAAAATAAAGTCCTGACCTTGCTTTTAGCTGAGAGCTTGTGGTTACAGCATTCTCAGAAGCGTTTTGGATTACCAGACTTAATCCCTTGCTTTGCTTGAGAGGATTAGTACCCATGCTTCCAGTTCTCAAGAGATTTCCATTTCCCTGACCACCACAAAATAAGAAGACAGAAGCACTGCTTCATTTCTCCTTCTGGTGTCATCCCCACTTTGTATGATTAATTAAGCATTAATTGTGGCAGAGACAAGAACACAGCTCATTTAAATACTGTCCTCATTACCAGACTAGAGAGTCTTCCCCATGCCCTCTTTTTCCCTCATCTGTCTCAGATGCTGTCTGATCAGGAGGACAGCAATGGCTACAGAAAGAAATAAAAGTACAACAGAATGTCCTTATCACATGGTGAGGGTTTGTGGGTAACATGATACTGAGCTCCAGATTTCAGATATCAAGTGGGTTTGCCTTTCCTTTGCATAAAATCATGGTAACACTAAAGACTTCTGGTCTCTATCTCACTTTTTTCCTTTCGTTTGCCATTATGAAATCTTAAGACTAACTTAGTTGGCAAGTGTTGTACTGAAGATATGTTTGTGAGAAGTGAGTTTTGATATACATTTGTCAAATCCAAATTCTACATATTGGTATTCAACAGTGACATCTGAATTCCATCTTCTTACCTTGTGGAAAATTGTTTTAGAAATTTTAGTTCAAAATTGACATCCACCTGACACTGGAACTGATTATCCTTTTCATTCAGACTGTTACAAATACTAGATAATGATTTTTAAAAAGACTAGATCAAAATTAATGAAGTGGCTTAACATTTAGCTGAGGAGTTGCACAGAAGTTGAGAGCATTAAGACACACAATCAGAAAATGCCTTAGGTGAATGAAATGAAATTTGAAGTTGAAGTCTCAGTGTCAGGTTGAGATCCTGAAAATCCCAGCTCACTTGTTTCTTGAGAATCAACTATGAATTAGGTATAGATTAATGACTGAATGTGTTTAAGAGCTGTTGAGTTCAATCAAC
Organism: Chrysolophus pictus; assembly: GCA_037305975.1. Lineage (NCBI taxonomy): Eukaryota > Metazoa > Chordata > Aves > Galliformes > Phasianidae > Chrysolophus > Chrysolophus pictus. The sequence goes on from CM074578.1 coordinate 20,246,369, forward strand.
AGTTTTCTCTGTACAGTAATGTGGTGTTGAGTGTGGAAAGTGTAACTACAGGAGAAAAAGATAACTTCTTGCTTAGCGTGCTTGCTCTCTGTTCAAATTCATAGTCTTTATCCTTCAGAAGAGACAATATGAATATATGGGAATTATGCTGGTTTCATCCCTAAAAGAGGAAATCTGGGGGTGCTACGTACTAGATGTTGCTGCAGTTTCTTTACTCTGTATAACTTAGGCAATGAGAACCAGGATAAACATGCATGTGCAGCTTTATTCTTGGAAGGCTTTGCACTTAACAGCCCACAGGGTGTGGGCAGCCTGCAGTTAACATTTTAATTTGAGAGTAATGTGGTTGCTATCAAATGCAAACTTTTCCAGAAGATACTTTATTACTAATGGTAAACATGAGTTGTGAAGGTTGAGTGACTGACATTGCTGGGAGAGCTCGCAGGGTAATGATTGGAAACATGCTTCTTTCTTGTAAACTGAAATCATGAAAATGATTTTGACAGTCTGAAACTGAATGCCATTTTTCACAAAGATGCTTTGAGAACACAGTCACATCCTGAGAATGACTCGGCAAAGATTGTATAACACAGATGGCGGAAGCAATCACAAGTATTCCAAAGTAGAGACATCATTATTGCTGTTATTGTTGTTTTTTTTTTTCATTATTGCTTATATTGTTATAATTACCACTGTTATTGTGAAGCAGTAATGTAAGTAATGTAATGTAAACAACATTTCTTCAGTTTACGTAGAAATAAGGGCTTTCCAGTGAGGAATTGGGACCATGTAGTCTCAAAGTAAAAACAGATGCAACAGATTTTGATACTAAACAAAGGATGGAAGGTAGGATTTGAGACTGCTCAGTGAGTTTGTGCTACAGAAATAAACTCATAAAAGTATTAAAATAATTATTTTGTTTTGTATATAAAAAATTGTATATGTAAGATACATGTCCCTAGCTGTTAAACTTGGAGAGAATAATCTGGTCATCCTAGTTGCAAAGAGATGGCAAGTGGAAGTAACTAGAGAGGTGACTGGTGGCCTTTTTTAGAAGGTCTCAGTAACTGATTATGTGCATGTGCACTGTGTAATTTGGACCTGTTAAATGCACATAAATTTTCTGTGGACAGAAAATACCATGGATTATCACTGGGGGGGTGTTGAGGTTTAACCCGTAGAGGCTGCTAAACACCGGTGACCGTTCATTCACTCCCCTGCACATAATGGGATGGGGAGAAAATTGAAAAGTGCAAGAACTGATAGCTGGTGATAAGGACAAAGAAAAGGAAGAAAGAAAAAAAAAACAACAAGCAGAAGCAGTTGCTCACTATCTACTGACTGATGCATAACTGAATCAACTGCATTCCAGCTAAAACCAGGACAGGGGAATAATAGAAATTAAGTGAAAATATGGCAGAGCATTCAGTTGTAATTAAAACAACAACTACTAAAACAAATAAACAAGCCCCCTCCCCCCTTGTTTTATGAAGCATCTACTAGCAGAAAGTCCCTTCCATCAGTATGCAGAGTTAGAGAGCTATTGGAGCTCATTAGAACTTACTGTAAAGAACTGGCTGGCTACTTTTCACATGAAATGTGATTCTGTCCAGTTGGAAGTTGATTTGTTGTGAAATAGTTTGCTTGTGAGCTCCTTCTGAGTTGGAGAATACTGCTTTCCAAGAATACTGCTTTCTGGAGAATAGTGCCTTTCTGACTGCATTTTCTCTGGGAAGAAAAACAATTTTATAAGAACAGCAATGTGGGCTTACTTGTTTATCAGTTAATCCTGATAAAAACGGTTCAGTTAAGAAATACATGAGCATATTTTCCCCTTTATTGTTGTTTTACCTTTACAAGCTATCCATAAAAGCTAAAATTAAACAGATATAAATCACAGTGCAGCTTGAAGTGGCCATTCATGAAGATCTGAATGGTAGGCTCTGTGATATCACTATGGCCGTTCTTTGTAGAATTCCTTGTGCAGCTGCATTTCTAGGTGCTTCTTGATCAGTGCCTTCAGAAGTTTTTTAAACTCAGATTGCAATTTTATTCATTGTGTACAATCTTTCTTATTCTTTTTTCTTAAAGATGGAACATGGAACACGGAACCTCAGAAGACAGTTAAACTGGGGGTTCTGCCTGTTAGAAGTCTGCTTGTGATGGAAGATACCATTTGGGCTGCATGTGGTGGACAAATTTTTATAATCAGCACAGTGACTCATTTTATAGAGGTAATGTGTTTAAAATTAATAATTATTCACATGCTACACTATGCTGCAAGGTAAAAGTGGTAAAATCTAGCATTAAAATCTCTTCTTCAAGATTTAGGAAGGTTTTCATGAACAGTGTTTCAGTTCTGTTAAATCCCACTCTCTGCAGTCTGAAATTCTAGTGTGATGTTCTTTGCTGTTGTCTGATTACATGTAGATTGGCTACTGTTTCCCTGCCATGTTTCCATAAAGTACTTGTAGGGTATTTGGGAGGTTTGCTTAAAGATTAGGTTGGAGGGAAGGGCAGCAAAGAAGCAGTGTGTAGGAATTGTCTGTTAACTACAGAAAACTTTAATTACAAGAGACTGCCTCTGCATAGTTAGATGTGACTTCTACTTTCTTCATATAATTTGGATCAGTTTTGGTTCTCAGTGGCATAAGAAATGTTCTTCATGTAGAAGAACAGAAAAATGTTACGGATTCAAACTCGTGTTTACAACTGTGTTTTCCAAAAAGTGTAAGACCTCAATTTCCATTAAAACTGCAGTATAACACCAACTGAATGTCTTAGTGGCCTAACGTTTATTTTACAAAATATGAGGAATTAAAACCTCTCCTTCAGTCTGTGATAGAATTACAGTGAGTGCCACGATGTTTACAGCCACCAAATTCTTTCAAATGGGAATCTGTGTGAGATCATGGCCTCCTTCATTGTGTGCTTTGTTTTGTTTCATTGATGATCATGTTTTCTCCCACCAATTGTCTGTTTAGTACAATTGATTCTGTGAGTCATTGTCATGGGTTTGCAGGGAAATAGTGAATGTTCTAATTTCTTGTTGTTTTTTATCTGGGCTTTCTGGATTACTCGTTTCATCTAAGTAAATGTTTGAATCTTATGTTTTCTTCCTTTGTATTATTTCCAATGCTTATACTGTTTCTAGCTTGGGTATTATGATAAGGGAAAGATTTTGAAAGGGATTTGGATAGGTACTTGTGATGGATTTCCAGTTACCTTAACTGGGGGAGTGGATTAGCCTCTTGGACACTTAGACTTACTGTCCTAAACACTTCTGTGATGACTCCTTTAACCAGGCTGGATGTGGCTCTGGGCAGCCTGGTCTAGTGGTTGGCAACCCTGCACATAGCAGGGAGGTTGAAACTAGATGATTATTGTGGTCCTTTTCAACCCAGGCCATTCTGTGATTCTGTGACTATGACTCTCGCTGATTCTCTCTGAAAAATACATAGTGACAGTAGTAGAGCACAATCAGATTGTTCCTGAATTTGGTTATATAAGACCAAATCACTGTAAATAAGTTTGGTAGTTCTCACCTAATTCAATAATAAAATTCTTCATAGAAGTTTTTGGATAAATTTTGGATTATGCTGTGCAGTTTTGGCACAACAGAACAAAAGCAGGATTAGACAGACTTTGGGGACTAAAGAATATATAAAGCTTAATGAAATATAGCATGGCATAGTGAATTACAGTAGAGAAAGCAGAAGTTCAGAGAGGTAAAATAAATATTTTGTCATTCTCTCTCAGACCTGGTAATTTCATTTTTCAGATCGTAGGAGGTTTCTTTCCATTTCCGAAATGCTTTTTAAACCAATCCACCCATTGTTTATGGAGATCAGATGCACTTACTTTTATAGCTATACATAGTTATATTTGAAATATAGGTCAGCATTGGTCTAGCATTAGGTGGGATGATTGGTGGCCCTGCATGTGGCAGGGGGGTTGGAGATTCATGATCCTTGAGGTCCCTTCCAACCCTGGCAATTCTGTGATTCTGTGATTCTGTGAAATAGTGCGAAAATGGCGTGTCTGAGTTGAATAATGTTTTTCATAACATAATTTTAATTAAGAATGTGATTAATTTTTCCATGATGGGCTGTCATGCTTATTTCAGACAAATAGGCATGCTGTAACATATGGTCTTCCTCACAGAGCTGCAAATAAGTGATAATTTTCTGTTGCCTCTTTACTGATCCTAAGATACAGGTACCAATCTTGTTTTCATCATCTCACCAGACTAAACAGCTCACTAATCTAAGGGTCTGGAGAACAAGTCTTTCGAGGACTGGCTGAGGGAGCTGGGATTGTTTAGTCTGGAGAAAATTCAGGGGAGACCTCATCAATCTCAACAACTCTCTGAAAAGAGATTGTGGCGACGTGGGGGTCTGCCTCTTCTCCCACATAACTAGTGAGAGGGCTAGAGGGAATGGCCTCAGGTTGTGCCAGTGGAGGTTCAGGTTGGATATTAGGAAAAATTTCTTCCTGAGAAGAGTGATCAGGCACTTGGGCAGGCTGCTCAGGGAGGTGGTGAGTCACAATCACTAGAGTGGTTCAAGAAATGCACAGATGTTGTATTAGGGGACATGGTTTAGTAAGGAAATGGTGGTGGTAGGTGGATGGTTGGACTGGATGGTCCTGGAGGTCTTTTACAACCTTGATGATTCTGTGAAATTTAGACTCTGCTTCAAAGGTGCATATTTTAACTTCATGAGAACCAAAATCTTTCTTACCACGCAGAGTGTAAGTTTTTCTGTTGGGAGGTAAATAGCAGCAAATGAATGTTTATTCTCCCTCTGTCCTCTCATGTTAACAGGTAATTCAGTTAGTAGTAAAGATTTGGTTTCAGAATTTCTGCATATTAATCATCTCTGCTTTGTCAACAAGAATCCAGATGTTGCACAGTGTTCAACTGTTAGTCTTCCCTTTATACAACTCTTTTATTTCTGCATATTCAAGTTACAGCTGCTTGTTTCTTATTTTCTACTATTGTGCATGTATGTTATATGTTCCGTCTCATATAAACTATTTATAAAGGCATCAGACTAGTTTTGAAGATTTTAATTATGCAGTCCCTTTAGTACATTCAAGATCACTTCATAAATGCCATCTTGCAAGGCATTCCCTACTTCATTTAACTGCTCATGCAGGCTGCCCAGGGCCCCATCCAATCTGGCCTTAAACACCTCCAGGGACGGGGCATCCACAACCTCTCTGGGCAGCCTGTTCCAGTACCACACCACTCTCTGTGAAGAACTTTCCCCTGACATCCAACCTCACTCTTCCCTCCCTCAACTTAAAACCATTTCCCCTTGTCCTGCTGTTATCTGCCCTTTCAAAGAGTTGATTCCCCTCCTGTTTGTAGGCTCCCTATACATACTGAACGGCTGCAGCAAGGTCACTCTCATTTCAGGAAATGGTTTTGTCATCAATGTCTCAAGCCCCTTGGGATGGGACGTGTGCGAAATGCAGCAACTGTTGTTAAATATTAATTTTATTTTCTGATACTCTTTCTAAGAAGAAGAAACTTGTCCTTAGTCTTGATCCTAAATCTGTGAGTTGTATTGCTGTTGAGTATTAACCTTGATCCTGGAGTGTTCTCTGTGCTTGTAGGCCCTTAGGCTCTGCAAAGGCAGGCTGTGCTTGTTTAAAAACAATGGTGAAAAGAGCCAAAGAATTTAGTAAAGTCACCAATGTTATTCCATCTTGTTTTGGTTTGTCTTGTTTTTAAAAAATTGACTAACCATATATGAGCGATTCTTGTTTTAACAATGGATGTAGAATAAGCTGAAATGTTCAGCTGGATAAACCAAACAAATGAAAATCCTATACCTGAGTGTATTTTGCCCAAGTATTGTACTTTTTTAAAAGTAGTCAGTCATTTGTTTTACCTTGTGAGTGATGATACCCATTATGCATCTCTCATTAAGCTTGAAAAACTGCAGTTCAGTTCTTGGCACAGCTGTTCGGTGTGAGTGGGCAGCCCCTCAAAAGAAAGATTTCAGCAATGCCACACGCTATTGAAACAATAGTTAGTTATGTGTAACTCTACTGCAAGACAGACTCGCTGTGGCATCCAGAAAGTGTTCTGCCTCTGTGATGTTGCCATAGAATTAGAACAAGACTGTCTGAGAAAAACAAAAACAAACAACAAAAAAAGGATCTGAATAAAAGGCAGAAAGGAATGAAGTTATGAAAAGTAAAATGGAATGAAGCTCAAATCTTTTATTAAAAAGAGAATAAGCCATTTTTGTCCTTAATAATTGTATTTCATCTGAAGAAAAAAAATCTTGGAAGAAAAATTGTGTTTCAGATAAATGTGTAATTGAAACAGATGTCAAAGCCTCTATACAAAAACACAAGCAATTGCAAAAGAATGTTCAGGTTTGGGAATGTTCCTGTTCCATCTTTGAAAGAGAAGAATAGTTCTTTTTATATGCTTTTTGTGGTGTTGACAGTATTACGGTTTTCTTCAAACATTTCAACAAAGAGTTGTACCAACTGCAGGGTAGACAAAGTGGGAGTATAACGAGTTAGCTGGTAAAAATGGAATGTGACAAAAATGCCTATGGAAGTTGTTTACAGTTGCACTCACACAATTGTCCACGGTCAGAAAACCAGAGAAAATTAATTTTTTATGATCAGCTTCATTTTTCTTCTTACTCCAAACAGTGTGGATTGCTAGCAGGATTCACTTCAGTGGCCTGAGAAGTTTTTGTAACTGAACATTAGAAGAAAAATGTAAACAATTTTTTTAAGTAATTTCCTTTGTTTGTAAGAAGCCAATTTTGTGGTGGAAAGTAGTAGTTTATGGATTATTATCTATTGTGAATTTTCTTTTCATACTTTATTACTTAAGGACCTCTAAGTAAGGTATCAGAAGTTATATTTTGTGAAAACTTTGAGTTCTGTTCTTGTTTATGATCTTCATCTATTCATTGAATTTAGTTGAAGAAATTGAACTGCATAACCCAAATATGTTCAAAATATATTTGTCTTAGGTTAAGAGCTTATCCTGAAAATTGTGTTATTTAAATTGGAATGCAGAGTAACTAAAATGTAGCTCTTAATTCTAATGCATGGAAAATTTAAATGTGCTTTTACAGTGAGGAATGAGATACTCTTGCATTTTATCTACGAATATAGTTAAGAGTATATAATAAGAACTGTGAATATTAGTGCAGATATTTACTTCCTATATCCCTCTGGGAGGGGTTTGTATCCAAAGAACAGTTTGCCATTTATTTAGCTAGGGAAATGTTATGTTTATCAGATTAGCCCTCTGCATTTGATAATAGCTGGCACAACATTAAAAGGCCGTGTTTAACTTCATAGGCTGCTTACTTAGAAGACAAAAATGAAACCAAAATATCATTACTTCCTGTTAATGGTTAGAGACCTTTACTGCAATTTTATTTTGCAGGTTAACACAAATATGTAGAGAGGTTTCAGCCTTCCTAGAGCCATTTAGAGGTTGTAACTGTGAAGTCATTAGATCAAGGAAGAAAATTCAGGCACTAGATCCTGAAAGTCTGGCATTACTATTTTTCTTCAGAAGGAGCATTTTGACCTTTTGTTTTAGCTTCATCTAGGTTGGAATTGCTTTCTTTAGAGTGTCTGGTATGATGCAGCAAAGGGCCCAAGGAGCTGTGAGAGGACAGGATTAAGACAGTTGGCTTAAGCTGGCCAAAGGGATATTCCATATCTTGACATCATGCAAAAAGAGTTTTGAAGGAGGTGGGAGTTCATCTCTCTCTTCCTCTGCTGGATGTCGGTCGGGGGTGGTGAGCAATTACTTGTGCATCACCTTGTTAAATACATTCATATATATATGTATATGGTCATAAGTATTATCCTTTTCCTTTTCTCTATTTTAGTAAAGAGTTTTATCTCAACCCATAAGTTCTGCTTTTTTTCCATGATTCTCTTCCCCATCCCATTGGGAATGGAGGGAGGGAGTGAATGACTGTGTGGTGCTGAGCCACCTGCTGGGTTAAATCAGAACACTTTTAGAAATACATAATAGCTAGTATTTAAGAAATCGAGAAATGTCTGAGTAAAAAAGATGCTGTCTTTGATTGTTGGGAAAGCAAGGAAGGGTAGAACTGCTACTTTGGTTTTCAGTAGGTGTGACTTTGGCCTGTTTAGGGACCTAATTGACAGGGCTTGTTGGGAGGCAATTCTAAAAAGACAAAGGAGTCTAGGAAAGTTGAACATTCAGCAAGAATGAAGTCTTGAAGGCAAAAGAGTAGGCCATCCCATATGCTGAAAGACAAGCTGGATGACAGACAGGGAGCAGAATGAAACCATTATAATCAAAGGGGAAATGGTTAGCAACCTACTACTCCACTTGAACACCCTCAGATCTATGGGATTGGATAGAATTCACCCCAGGGTGCTGAAAGAACTGATGGAAGTGCTTGCCAAGCCACTTTCAATAACTTACCAGCAGTCCTGGATGACTGGGTAGGTCCAAGTTGGCTAGAGTTTGGTGAATGTGATGCCCATCTACAGGAAGAGCAGACTGGAACATTTAAGAAACTCCAATCCTGTCAGCTGGGATTTCTGCTGTAGGTATATATTAGAAAAAAAATCTGTCCGCTGCCAGGAACCTCATTAGCGTTACTTTTCCCAAAGGAGTATCAATAAAGAAGGATAAAATGTTTTAAATCTCAGCTATTATGGGGTTGCCAGGTTCCCATCATGCAAAATTTGTAATAAATACATCATTTAAGTTACTGTTAAGTTGCTCAGTCATTAATTTAAACTTCGGTTTATAAGCTGAGAATTTTTGCATAGCAATGATATGATGTTTCAAAAAAAAAAAAAAAAAAAAGTAGCATAAAAAATAACAAATCTTATGCAGCAGGCAGGACATATCCTGAGCAAAGCAAAGAATATGAGCTTTGTTCTTGGCATGGAGGACTTAGACACAGTGCCTGTATTGAGAAGCTGATAATGAAGGTTGAATGATGTAACATTTCCTCAAAGATTATTTGTTTTTCTTACAGAACCATTTTGAAGCTCATCAAGAGGAAGGTATGGTAATCTCTCATATGGCTGTTGCTGGAGTGGGAGTCTGGATTGCCTTCACATCTGGATCTACACTTCGCCTGTTCCACACTGAGACACTGAAACACCTCCAGGATATTAACATTGCCACGCCTGTTCACAATATGTTGCCAGGTAGCTGAATCACACCATATGACAAAAAAAACAACTCTTTTGTTTTGTCTCTATCACTGTTATTTTCCAGACTGTTGTAGATAAGGCCAGAATCAGAACATCTGTCTCAGTCTTTGATAGCTATCTCATGACTGTTTACTTCAGTAAATCACAGTCCCTTGTCTGCCCAAAAAACCGACACGTGCAGTGAGCTTGTTGAGTAGCAGTTCTCTCAGTGGTTTTAAATTTATACTATATAGATAAGCAGGTGGATTCTTTTTTTTTTTTTTTTTTTTTGGTGACTATAAAACAGGAGAGTGATTCAGTCTACCATGAAAATTTGTTTCCTTAGCAAAGTTTAGTGTTTTCTTCTGGAAGTTGGTATTAAAGTACGTGATGGAGTCAGTCAGCTAGGATCCGAACCACCCACCAGGGCACTTGCTTAGTGTCAGTTACATCATTGCTTACAGCAAAGTCAGCAGAATTACTCACATCTCTATTTAGGAGTGTGTTGTGTTCAGTGTTCTCTTGTTTAGAGCTTTAGTTTGTTGAATTGAAAACGTTTGCATTATAAGCAAAGATAGAACCTCTGGTTGTTAGGGTGATGTTTAACAAATCTTTAAGTGTTTTAAGCCAGAAACTGTTCAACCAGTCTAAAATCATCAGTGTCACAGACAGCTGTTCTGGTCTGTATCAGATTTGCAGATGAGTGCCTCTTTGGTAGTTAGACACATACCTAATTGAGAGAAACTTATTTCTGGCACTTTTTTTCAAATGCCACGCACAGATGTTATTACAGACTGATGTTGGCCAATATGATTCTTAGACCTATGTAGTGCTAATGGGCACAGCTTTGGGGATGTCTTTCCCCTATGCTGTAATGAGCACATGCACATCAGGTAGGAGAAATGAGAGCGACCATGTTAGCCTTGAAGTAAAAATCTGTTTTAAATCATGTCCATCTAAAGTGTCCTAGGCAGGATGTTTTTAACACGTTTGATTGTGGCACTGTTACAAACCAGCAGCAAATGTCCTGTCTTTAAATAGATTGTATGATTTAATTAATTGTGGTTATGAAAAGAAATCAAGACCAGTTTTTAAAAAGACTAACTTTCAAGATGTTCTACTGTCTGTGGGGGAAGGGGAAGGAAGTAGGGCCTCCCTTACACACATTTTATGCTAAATTTCAAACAAATTTAGCTTCAGTATTCATAGCTATGATAATAAAACTGATGATGTAACACATGAAATTTTTTTTCTGTAGAACAGTTTTAGCTAATTATATCTCCTTGGTGTCATTCTTACCCATTTTAGTCTCTTTCTTTTTTTTTTTTTCCTCTGTCTCTTCCCAAAATGCACTTCAGTGAATGAAAATGAAAATTTATTTTAGAAGTAGAATAGCACTTTTTATTACAGCAAATGTTCCAAGGGAGGAATCCATTCTAAAAATGAAATGAATTTCAATTATTTAGCAGCAGCTCTTGGGCATGCTTATGTTATCCCAATAATGCTACACCAGCAAAGGCTAAAAGACAGAGTAGTAGGAGGTTTACATAATAAGCAGCACTAAGAGCTTTTGGAACAGAGAATAAATAAAACTGTGTAGTATACACTCAGATTAAAAAGGAACAAAAATCTGACACAGGAGGAAGAATGAAGTGGCTTCGTAGTTATAAAATGCACGTTTTTTTTACATTTTCTGTGGATTTTAATGAACTGATTACTGTTTAGAAGTGTGATGCGCAACAGGACATCTTTTACTTTTTAAGAGAAACAACTCTTAGCTTTCTGAAATCCAATAGGAGTTCTTTAATATGCAAAAAGAACACATAAGTAAAAATTCAGCTTGTATTGAAATGATTCAGAAGAAATTGATGTAAAAATATTGCTAACGATCTTAGAAGGAGAGAATAAAAAGAAGAGTGCACGATTATCATGACATAACTTCTTGAAGCTGGACTCCTTTTGCGAAGTTAGTAGAAGAAGCAATGTGTGATACTGGCCTAATAGGCTGCATGGAGAGGTCATCTGCATCTTCACTTAAAGCAATGGACATCACTTGTTCACATAATGAAATTATCATTATTTTGTAAGTATACAGTAGAAGCTAAAGACAAATTTACTGTTACTGTGTCAGAAAGGCTACTTGAATTACAAAGCTATATTTAGAGGGTACTTGCAGTAATCAATTAAGACAGAGAGGAAGTTTTTCATACCCTTGGTAATCAGTTCTCATGATGTTAGAATTTTTCCATTTGGGGGAGAAGATAGCTTTTAATATCACTGCCTTTCTTTGTTCTAAAGGATGTGCCTCCTTTACTTTGAGAAAGATAACTCAGCAGCCCACTGAGTAAGAGAGAATCAAAGAATAATGAAATATAAAGGAATTGGCAAAGGAAATTACTGTCATTATGATTCAGTGGTATTTAATAATGTAAAAAAGGAGACAGAACCACAGACCGCAAGCCAAAAGTATATATATATTTTTTAAAATCATGATTGATTTGTGGAAATGTTTTATATACTGTGTTCACAGAGGTCTGGCTAAGGAAAGAGCTTGACTGAAAAAGTGCCACCTAGATATAGGTCAGATTTTGATTATTTTCATGTCAAGTGTGTCAGCTAAATGGCTTAAAAAGACCAATGAATCTGCTGAGACATCTGAGTGGGTTCTGAACAACTACTGTATCCCAAAACACCCTCTATCAACTGTGTCCCTGCAAGCTGTCGTTCAGTTGTGCTCAGTGACTAGGTAGTCCACATACAAGGGATGTAACTGATACTCCTAGTGATTGTTCTGTGCTCAAGCTGACGATTTTCTGGAGCTGTGGGAAGTTTGTACATAGGAACACAGGTCTGAAAAGTAAACCTGAGCTTACTTTCCATAGGATTTCTGTTTAGTACAGGGTGCTCCACAGAAGCATTGCATGATGTATCATCAAAACCACAAGCCATAAAATACTTCCTAATATTGTATAACAGAGTTAGATTCTCTTTAGAAATAACTAAATAAATATCTGCAAAAAGCACAAAGACGGTATGAAAAAAGAAGATTGAGTTGAAGAGCATCATCATTTCTACAAGCCATACAACTGTACAGTACAGTGAGACTGATTTTAAGTGGCCTAAGCTCAGCTGTCTGCTAACTGACATATTGAATAAGAGAAAAAATTAGTATTTGAAGACAAATGTAAACAACTCACTAATGTGCTTCACCTATTAGCTTAGTACTTACGACCAGTGATTTAATCTCAGTGATTAAAAGGTAACTTTTCACCCATCTTTGTCACATCTCACACAGCCTGGTTAGTGAAAATAAATTAAAATCTTACCAAATGTAAGTTTGATGAGTTTAATGAGTACACAGTTCTTGGTTTTATTAATAATCTTGTTTTCAATTTCATTGAATTTCATTTGACTCTTTTGAATAACTTCATCGTACAAATGTTCCTCAGACATGCTTTTTAAAGAGATTTCTGTGACCTTGGTTCACTGTATTTCTTTGCTCATATGAATGATGAAAGCTTACCTGCAGAACAGAGAGGCAGTTGCTGTACTCTGTGTGCGTGGCACACAATGGCACATGCATGTTTCCTGGACACAGATGGGAAAGGCAAAGAAAAATGGTTCATTTCTGCAGAAAACAAACTATACATTGAGACTTAGAGCTTCCTTTTGTCCCCACTTCACCAGATGCCACAGCATAAAATGTAGTTGTTTTATGATTTTACTGCTGAGAAATGATTAAAAGATGCATGAAAATCTGAGGTCAGCCCATTTGATTTGCTCTTTTAGACAGTTTTTTATATAGCAGGAAGAGCAAGGTCATGTAAGAGGATATGCACCAGTATGTCCTTGCACGTACCTAGGGAGCACATGATTGAGTCTGAGTCAGAAGATGAGACCTGAGAAAGGCTGAGCACAAAGCAGAAATATATTAAAACTCTTTGTCCTTGTGTAAGCCTAGTTGGTGGCTTCAGTTCTTGGTAGACTCAAGATCTTGGTAAGATTATTTCATGACTTTAACAATTCCATCATTGCACTGTAACAGTGTGATCCAGCAGTTTTCCTATATAAAGTAATTTTTGTTTGGTTTTGGCATTTGCTTTTCTGACTTACCCTTGTTAGCTTGTTGATTTCTGTGCTTACTGCTCAGCAAGTTGTAGAGAACTGGTTTTACCTTTTTTTTTTTTTTTTTTTTTCTCTCGATTTGAAATCTGTTCAAATACAAAGTCACAGAGTAACAAAGAAAAGCATGAGTTCAAACCTTGGGTAGCAGAGAAATAAGTATTTAAAATTACTATTTATTTGAATAGTATTTTCTCTCTCTCTTTTTTTTTTTTAGTTATTATATGCTATTTCAAAGTATTTTTTCAGATGCAGATGTTTCCTGCTTTTCAAAGATTTCAAAGCAAATGTTGTTCCTTTTGACCTCACTGTAGATGTTTCATGCTTAAGGCTGTGTTCTGTGTTTAAGATTCTAAGTTGCTGGCTGGTAATTTGCTGTTTTCGCCTACAGAAACAGTGAGGAGCATTACTGGTTTTCAGTGGTAACAATTAGTATTTGTACATAGTTTCAGGGTTGGTGTATAGAATCATGCATATTGTTTTTACATTTTAAACAGTTGAAAAGGTATTAAAGATCTATTGTTAGAAATGTGAGCATAAATGTGAGCATCTTCTTCAAAGGCTTTGACAGGCAGAAGTAAAAGTGATGTTTTTTTCAAAAAACTTGAAAATTGCACTTTAATATTTCTGTTTGCACTTTGTGAAACAACTTTAAGTGAAATGGAGTGAGATTAGGCCAACCTGTAGTTACCTTGTGTTTGCTGTGACACAGGTTGTGGGAGATCTTAAATATCCTGTGTAGCCTGAGCAAATCTGAACTCTAAATCACAAAGTTCAAATCTTGATTTTTGACAACTTTAATATGCAGAGGTTGTTGAACATCCACATTTGAACTTGTTTTGACCTGTTATAAAGGTAAATATAAAATCTGTATTAGCAAATGATTGAGGATAGACAAATGGTTATCACGTGTTGTATGTATGGCTTTGAAAACAGCACAAGCAGACTTTTATTGTGCATTACTGTTTTTCTTTCACTCTCAAGGCTGCCACATGTCATCACTGTAGGTTTTGATGTGTTTTTGAACAGCGTGAGGTCGCCTGACTGCTCTCCACCCTCTCACTCCTGAAGTAGAAATCTATGCCTCCCCGGAGGACTTTCCATCTAACTAACCAGTGTTGAAGGAGTGTTTTTGTGTGCTTCGCTTTGGAAACTAAATTCATATCATAAAATAAATAAATAAAGCCTTCAGAAGGCTTCTAATTTGTCTAAGGACATAAACCGTCTATGCTTATTTACCTGAAGAGGGATAATGCCATCATACCAACAGAAATAATGACAGTCTACGGAAAAACCACAGGTGTCTATGGAAAAAACATAGGTGTCTCTTCTTGTCTGTTATCAGTAGGCGAAAATTAAATTAATTTCCCTTATGCTGATTATTCCTTATGTGGCCATGACAGTAATTGGTGAGTGATCTCCCTGTCCTTACCTCAGCCCACAGGCATTTTTCATCATATTTTCTCTCTGTTCTTTTGAGGAGTTGGAGTGGTGTGGTAGAGCTTAGCTACTGCCAGTGTGAAACCACCACACTCACTGAAGGCCTCCATGAGTAGATGGAGCCTCTTCAACTTTTTCATGCTAATTACCTATTGAGAGTGACCTCATTGCCTTTAAGGCATTTTAGAATGTGTTTTAGGGTAGTCAAAGCTGAGATTCCAGATCTGGCCCTGCAGGTGTTGTGTACCTTTTACAATACACCATCACTGGATAAATGTTTTGGTTTTGTAGAGTTCTGTGAGGAAAGACTTGGACTGCAGTCCACCTGCTGCTTTCCAGTTGAGTGCTTTAACCTTCAGGTTTCAGTCAAACTGCTTCTTCCCTGCTTTCCAACTGGGTCTGTGATTCATGCATTCTTAGCTGTAAATTGGCCCAGCTTCAAAGGAAGCGATGGAAAATTCATTCACTTGTGATGTACCATAATTAAGGTATTTTTCCAAGGTGTGGAACATGTAGGTTCATCTAAGTTATATCAGAAGTGGAATCCGCATTCCCTACTTACTGGTGAAGTGATTAACAACTTGAGAGCTATGATAAAGATAGGAATGACTGCTCTCTTATCATGTAAAGTTAATTGTAAATCCAAGCATGTGTAAGCTGGGAACCTGGGTAACTTCAACACAGCTTAAATGCTTCTTTGTGTAAATGTGAGTCATGGCAGAAGTTTTGAGCAGGAATTATTTTCATAATTTTCCATTTCTGCAACTTGTCAAGGGCATTTTGAAAGTAAGTTCAGCTACCCAGAATTAAATATTTAGCAAGCATTGTAAGCAGAAATGACTATTCTCACAAGAAAAACAAAAATCTCACCAATAGAAGAGATTTGTATGAGGTCAGAGAATAGAATTCTGAGTTCATTTTATCTGTCTTCTTGAAACAAGCCAAATTACATCTGGTTGCTTAAGAACTTGTACAGCTGAATTTGAGTATGTTCAGTTACGGAGGTGCTCTGCTACCTCTCTGAGCAACTAGTGGTTGACTGTCTTCATGGTGAAGAAGTTTTTTCCTACATTAAAGTAAATTTGTCATGTTCCAAATTTGACCCGTGCTGTATTATCCTGTCACTGAGCACATCTGAGTAAAGTCTCTTCTGTGTATGCTCCCATTAAGTGCAGACAAGTTGTAGTTTTCAGTCTCTCTTTGTACATTATTTCCCCAGTGTCTTGTTCATCTTAATAGGCTTTCACTGGGATTTATCCCAGTATGCCAATGTCATTGTTGTACAGGGGAACACTAATGTGGATGTGATGCTATGGACAATGTGGACTTCTGGTATTATTTCACGAAAATAAAATAATGAGAAAAAATTAATCATGAAAAAGTTTGAGTCTCAAGTATAGTGTGTTGTTGTAATACATTATTGAGCACTGGGAAGTGGAATGCCTTTCAATTTTATTATTAAGAGCATACACAGTCAAATTTGCAAAAGCATATTTGTAAAGGTAATGTGTGTCTATTTTTAGATACTGTGGTTTAGAGATGTAGGGCAGATAATGCAAGTTCAGCTGTATTTAAATTATGACGTATGTAAAGTTTAATACAATCCTGTGATGCATTTGCCTTTCTGATGAGTGCTTTGCTGAATGCAGCTGTGCAGCTGATTGTGTGTTTGAGGTGACTTTGACCTTGGCAAAGATCATTACATAAATAATACAGCACTTCCTGCACTTCACAGGGCAGCAGCGTGTTTCTGTGACCAGTCTGCTGGTGTGCCATGGCTTATTACTGGTTGGAACAAATCTGGGGATAATAGTAGCATTGCCAGTGCCACGCTTGCAGGGAATTCCCAAAGTAACTGGTGAGTGACATTTCTCAAATGGATTTGGTAGGATGTCATTGTGCTGAAGATTTTTTTCCTGTCAGTAGTTCAAATGATTCTGCCAAACTACATGTGTTGTGGAAGTACTCATCAGAGCTTTGTAATGAAATTCTATCTGTTCTTCCTTATCATTAGTATTTCCACATGCCTGTCTGAATTTGTCTCAGTTGTTTGAGTCAAGACAGCATTTTTTCGTGATGGAATAAGAACATGATAGGCATTAATCCTATCAGAGTACAGTAAAAAAATACAGGAATGAGAAGAGAGGGCATTGTGAAGAATCTTTCTTCCATACTTGGAGAAGGTAGATGCATTGGGTTTAGAGATGTGGGTACTGACAATGCAGTACATTCTCTGTCTGGTTATTCGGCGCACTGTTTTTGTGACCTTTCTTACCAAAACTAGAGACTTGGAACATATGAGAACATCTCTCTCTTTTTTTTTTTTTTTTTTTTTTTTACAACAACCAGTATTTTTGCGTTATGGTACATTGGTAAGTTACTTTTATATTTCCTTGTTTGAAACGTAGGAATGCTGCTGAATCATTTTGTAAATGTTTAAGCTGCTAGCAGAAGTGAGATTTTTTTTTTTAAAGTATATGTAATTCCAATTAAGTACTTCATTGTCATACTACTGTTCAGTTTCACAGTTTTACTAGAGCTTCTGAGCAGTGGAGGAAAGCTGTCATATTCTATGAGGCAAGTTATTTGTAACCTTCTTCAGGGATAAAAGAAAGTATATGTAACTTTTCAGAATGAAAATGAATTGTATTCAGCAAGATATGCAGCAGTAATCAGGGAATCACTAAATGGTTTGGGTTGGGAGGAACCTTTAAGGTCACCTAGTTCCAACCCCCTGCTATAGGCAGGGACACCTCCCTCCAGACCAGGTTGCTCACAGCCCCATCCAGCCTGGCCTTGAGTGCTTCCAGGGAGGGGGCATCCACAATCTCTCTGGGCAACCTGTTCCAGTGTCTCACCACCTTCACAGTAAAGAATTTCTTCCTGATATCTAGTCTAAATCTACCCTCTTCCAGTTTAGAGCTATTTGCTCTCATCCTGTCACTACCTGCCCTTATAAGAAGTCCCTCCTCAGCTTCCCTATAGGCCCCCTTCAGGAACTGAAACATGACAAATGTTTCTTAGAAGTTATGGGAGCAATATTAGGTAAAAATAAATACAATACAAGAAATTACATTGTTGCAGAATGAAATAGTCTCATTTTGTTCTTCCACTTTCTGTTTTGATTGTTGTGATTTACATCATCTGTATATTGCATTTTTTTTAGGGTTAGATCTTCTCAGGTTTGGCAGCATTGCATCAAGATTTATAGTCTTCAGATACAGTATTTGGAATTTGAGCAACAACAAAAAATTTGCACTTTTCCCACTTGTGCTTTCAGTCCTGATAATTCATTTTTTTTATCATTGCACTTTCTGCAAAAGCAGATTTTTTTTTTTTTTAATCATAACCTGGAATGTATTAGGGAGCTAGGAATGGATGGGGTGACTTATAGAGTAGTGATTTCTTTGATAGCCTAACTTCTTTTCATCTTATAGGTGATGTTGTGTAATGCTATGCTTTTTCTTCTTGCTGTAAGAACCCCATACACTGACGTTGTTAGAGCTTCTGAATTTGGCGTTATGCAATTTATTTTCCATATATTCTTACAATTTTCATGTGTAATTTTTCCTTGTACTACTTGCAGGTATTGCAATGAAAGAGATGTTCGTATGCTTTTCTAGAATGATACAGGGATACAGTAAGATTAACTGAAAACCACATATTTTCTTTGTGGATTACTGTAGAAAACTCAGAATGTTATTTTTGTGTCAATGCCAAAAAACGTTAGCAGAAAATGTCTGTATTCGTGCTGCCGTAACACAGCTTGAATTCATTCTGTCGTGTTCCAACTGGTTTATTAACACAGTCCTAAAGCATCCTGATGGCACAATAGTTTTTTTTTTCCTACACTTTACTTTAAATTGTGTATGTACAAGGAAATAGACAGTCTGTAGATGGACTGAATGCATATAACAGGATTTTAAGAGTTATGCATTCCTAAGCAAATTTAATGAAGTGATTATTGTGGAGTGCTATAGTTAAAATATTGTCGTCTTTTCTTTTGGCTGCAGGAAGAGGAATGGTGTCGTATCATGCACACAATGGGCCAGTCAAGTTTCTTGTAATGGCTACATCTATAAACAAGAAAAATAAAAGCAAGCTAAGGAACAGCCTGCTTCGTGGCTCCGAATCTAAAGATAAAGACCAGAGGAATGTTTTGCACAGTGACAGACCAGGCTCTTCCAATAGCAGCAACCCTGATACTTCAGTTTGGCTGGGAGGTTCAGCAGGATCCATTACACAAAAAAGTGACTTGTCTTCATCTTCTGGATCCCTTACATCAAGTTCCCTAGAGCATAGGCCAGAGGACAGTAACATTTATGAGCTTTTGAAGGATCAAAATATCTCTTTTAAAAATAAAAGACAGAGATCCAAGAAAATGAAAGCAAGTTCAGTATTAGTCATTTCTGGTGGCCAAGGACACAGAAGAGTGAACAAGAAGACCAAGCAGCAACGACAAGATGAATTAGTGTCTTCAGTGATGGTCTGGCAAATCCCGCTATTAAATATATGAGTGAACTAAATTCAAGATACTTTCTGCTATTAAAAAGTCTGACATCTTTATGCAGCAAATGCCAGCTTCGGACCCAAACCAAAAGACTGTATGACTGTGGGAGCAATTTCAGTGGGATTCGATCACAGAATTAAGGGATACAAAGCAGAGTCTTCACATACACAGAACATTCTGTGGTGTCAGGGTATTGGAAAATGTCTAGCTGTTGATGCTATCTTTGATACTTAGAACAGAAAGGATTTGTCAGACATTTTAAAAGATTTTAGGAGTTTTGTCTTATTTATATTCACATTTATAAATATCTTCATTATGTTCTATAGCACTTAGGGAAGGCAAGGAACATGTGCTATGTCACATGCTGATTTTTGCTTATGTAAATCAGCTGTTGTTTCCTTTTTCAAACTGACATATTGCATGGGCTGTAGATTTTAACAAATTAGCACAAACAATTTTTAAACAATAAAAATCCTAATGTGAAAGCTAATATTAGTAATTACTGTAACAGTTAGTAACATCATTCCATAAGCTAGAGTTTGGTCTGAACAAACACAGTTATATTAATTGAAACATTTTTTTTTACAACGTAGAAAATAGATTTTTTCTTTGTATTTTTAATGCTCAGTATTATGAAAAAAGTTGCAGTATAAAAAGTCCATTAATTTTCTTAGTAGGTGTAATGTGTCTGTTATTCATCTTTGTCATACAGAGAAAGTTGTAAGGATATTGTGGCACACATAGTAGAAAGTACAGATAAAGAACAGTTGTGCTTTGTAGTGCTGGTAATGCATTCCCCTCCTGGCAATTTTGTGTCAAAGGTAAATATGGACTGTGCCATTATTAACGAGGTATGCATATTCCATATGTAAATAATGAGCTCAGAAATACACTGAAGTAATCTGTGGGAAGCTCAAGTAATCGTTGTAGATATTTGTCCTACATCAGTAGATCTGTGCTATGTCCTCAGGCAAATATCTATCAGATAATGTCAGTCCAAAAATGCAGACAGCAGGGTTATGGTCCAATCTGCTCATCCAGAGATTCAGCCAAGCATGGTCTGATAAATAGGTATTGTAAAACTAGGGTGCACAATTTCTTTGCATTTATTCACTGAGTGGGACAAGGTGTTGCTTTGAGGGGCTTTAGAGGGCTGAATTTTAAACAGGGACCTAGTTAATCTTTTTTTTTCTTTCTTAATGAATGGATATATTTCCAAAAGGAATTTTGAACTCGGGGATACTATTGACATTGCTTTTTGCACTATAGTCTCTGCATGTGAAATACAAGACAAGGCCTTTAGCTTAGACAGATATTGCAAAAAAATGGTTATGAGACACCGTGTTCAGTCACAACGGACTTAATATGTGTGAAATGAGAGTTTCTATCTTCTTCCCTTGTCAATAAACTGAAAGATACAGAGAGATTAAGACTCTTAGGTTTAATTTGGGTGTATTAAAAACTCTAATACTGTCCACCAGTTCAGTAAAATATAAACTAAATATATCCAAAGCAAAAGTCTATCAGATGTTTGCATTGACTAAAATCAAGTGCCAGTTTTGGCTGTTTTGGTGCTTGTCTTGTCCCAGTAAATTATAAATGTACTCTGAATTTTCACTTTGCTCTGAAAAGCAAATCTGTATCAAGCCAACACCAAAGTCAGTGGATGGGCTGACTCACTGAGTTTGATGGAGTGCTGCAGTAAGGTGGTGTCTTGCCTTGCCTGCCACATGGCACACAACCCAGGACAGAGGGCATGCTACTGCAGCAAACCTTCCCCTGCTGCCACCAAAACAGACAATTCAACAATCAGATACACACCTAAATCTCTTTCCAGGGGCTCAGCTCACATCCTACATCTGATCAGAAAAGGCAGCTTGAGCCATAATAGCACAAACTTCAGTAAGTCACAAAGAACTTTTGTTAGAGATTGGATTGTAGGTCTAGAGTTTTCCTTCCTGCTTTGTGGTTTTATTCTGCATCTTTCACCACGATTCTTACCATGCAGCTGGGTGCTCCCGGCATTGATATGGGCTTAGTGTCAGCATCAGTCCCTGTGAAATAAAAAGCAGAGTGTCTCTAAGGCAGGCTGCCAGCAACATTTCCCCAGAGTTTTCCTCTTCTTCTTGTCCTTGTGCCTGGTCTACCTTGCCTGAGGGTTCAAGGCCAGCTGTGTTTCCTACATTCTTCCATTGGCCCTGGGAGTTTCTCTTTGCCCACCATGTGGAAATACTAAATTGTACAGTGTGAGGTATGCGTACTGAATAACACATTATAAGATTCTCCTGTGTATAAAGCCTATATAACTTGATGTCTCTTTGCTACACTAGAGCAGAAAAACCACAGGTGTGATTCTGCGTGCTCCTCGGGGGTGGGCTTCCATGTCCATGCTTTTGGGACTGGAAGATTATGCTCACTTTTTCATGGGTCTTTATCATTAAGAATAGTAAGCCAAGACCCCATGTATTAATCTGGAAACCCAAGTGTGGAGTTATTACAGGAGGTGCTAGCAATGAGGCATAAGAGTTTTAAAATTCTAAGTGATATTCATCCTACCTTCCAGCTGAAATGTAGCTTTCTTCAATTTAGTCAAGAAAACAGGAGAAACAAAATACAAATCTGCTCTTCAGAAAGTCCATTGGAGTTTTGCCACTGACTTCAGTAAGAACAGAAATAGGTCCCTCATTTACACTATACTGCTTTGAAAGTAAAGATATGTATTTGTCTTACCAAGCAGAAAAGACAAAGATAAGCTGTACACCTTTGGAAATATGAATTGAAGTAGACCTTCAGTGATTGGAGCATGATGTGCAATACTTGTTTTCTGATACATACCTTACATAATAAGGTATTGCCTTGCAATGAAAGCAGACAGGAACCAAAGTTTCTCTTACAGCAAGAAGGAAACTTTATAGCTGTTTCTGACTGCTGCTGGGTAGATTGGATTTTGCTTTCTGGTACTGCTTTGCTAGATTTGTAGAATTTATGGAAGACTTTAGGGAAAAGGGGGAGAAAGTGTAACCACTATGATATATTCTGTATATGTTTTCTAACACATAGTAGGGTCTTTTGTAACATGAGCCATAAAAGTACATATTTATGTTCAAAGTATAAGCTGAGAAAATGTTTAATAAAAAATGTGCTACGACTTAATTTCAGAAGTGCATTTATTGGGTCGCTATATTAACAAGAGAGCTAGAATTTGGGGTTTGCATTACTGAATAATGAAATAATATGTAATTAGGACAACAAAAGTTTTTATACTTTCTAGGATTTAATTGCATATGCAATTGCTACAAATGATGCAGACTCGCAGTGAGTTTGACCTCTGTATCAATGGACACAAATTGTATCTGAGCAGGAACATTTTCACTATGCTGTCTGCAGGAAATACACATCATTAGAGTAGCACGTGTTACATAAAATTAAGATGCAGTGTTCCAAGTGAGTGTTCCAGAACACAGCATTAACAGAGGAAATTAATTTTCATTTGGTAACTGGCAATTCATGCTAATTAATGTGCCCTAAAGGATGTATAGAGAATCCCATGATTGTGCTTAAATTCTGAGACTTGTATTCATCAGGCTCAGGAACAGCCTTTCGTGTGTACCTGCACTGTTACAAATAAAGAGCTATTGAAAAGAGGTAAAATGAACAACTATTAAAGCCTGCCCTTTGTTCTTGTTTTTAACACCATGTCTATTTTATGTATTGCTCTGGAAAACACTGACATTTCATTCCCTTTCCCAAAGTGCAGGGCAGTCTCCTACATGAGACAATAGAAATAGGTGCTCACAGAGGCTGGTTCTTAAACATTTTATGCTATTATGATGAGAGCATGGACACCAGCACAGACTTTACCCCTACCACGGAGATACCAGTGACTGGTGCAAGGAGCACCACAAGTCTGTGGTGGATAGTTAGCTGCCTGCATTATGCCAGAGCTCAGAATTCTACTTTACTTCCATCATTGTTCAGACTTGCCATCTTTATAGCTGTGTGTGGGATCTACATTCTACTTTTCTCACAAATGCTGTATGTGCTTTGCTGGATCCGTCTGCTATCTGGTTCGAGAAATCTGGCTCAAGATCTGCAGAATCAGTTGGTTTGCTGCTGCCTTGTACTTGTGCTTACTTGATCCCGGCGCTGTCCTTAAAGGCATGCCATTACCAAACTGCCAGGAACACTCTTCGCCTTTAAGACAAAACATGAAAATAGCAACACCGAAATAGCACGGAAAGGATCTCAAAATTTCCCAGGCAAATGAAGATCTACTGTGAGTCTATTTGAAATGCAACAATGTGGACGTATGACCAAAAGCACCTGAAGTGCTTTGGCCAAGCTCCATTAACTGCTCAATAAAAGGCAGTTAGTCATTCACAGTACAACCTTCAGGGGTGTTCAAAAGGATTTTTTTCCTACAGCAAAACACGCCTTGACAGCAGAACTGCACGCTCTGCTGATGTGCGTATTGTTATACTCCAGGGATAATCACAGTTATCACTTACGTGTGTCTCGGCCCAGAAGATGAGCTAGAGCACCTAGGAGTAAGACAACATGCCTTGGGGGACATCAAATCATTGTAAGCATTCACTGGAAACCCTACTTAAGGGATACTTTGACATCTGAAAGTTAAGGTGGGCCACTCGCAGTTTTTGCAGGCACAGAAGTACCAAATTGCAACTAAAATCTGTGTATTTGCATTCCTGAATACAAACATCAAGGTTTTAAACTCAAGAGATTAGATAGAGCTTGGCTGCAGAGGCTTGGACTTCTCATTTTTGCTCTCTGTTAGTCCTAATTGGAGAGAAACACTATGGAGTTTCGCATTGAGCATCAGGGTCACATTGAATGCTGGCACAAAGAAATGTGCTAACTCGCACCTACCAAAGCAAATCATAAAGGCTGTCTACTGTGGACTTCTCTGTTTCCTTCTCTCTGCCAGCATCTGGAGTTTCAGAACACGCCTGTGAGGCAGTGCTCAGTGTTTTTTTTAATGTGCTTCTTAAAAAAGGGCTTATTTCCTGGAGAATTGGGCAGCACACACCACGACCTTTAATGAGATGGGTTATTCTTAGGTCAGCCAAGATTTGTAAATTAAACATCTTTTCTTTAACATTCCTACAAGCAGCCTGTGATGCTCTTAATCCAGATCAGAAGCAACAGATGCCATCAGTAAAGTTAAGCTGCTTCTGTGCTTTTCTACCTGTTCAGAGCACTGTTTTGGGTGATAACCAGTCTCTTTTGCTGTGCTCCTTGTTCTTTTCTCTTATAAATAATACTGATCTGTCTCTGGTGCATAAAAGCATGCAACCCAACCCTGAAGAAACCTTCATGATCTATTTTTCCTTATGGCTATTACTACTCCTACAAGCTGATCACTTTTACAGTGATCTTCAATTTCTAATATTTGAGTGCATTATACAAAGGATATAATACACAAAGGTAGATCAGCTCCTCAGAAATACTGTTCTCTGATTATAATGCATGCTGTGTAACATGCCTACAGCATGTATGCTTTTTGTAGTCCAGACACACAGGATTTATTTTAGTCGTCTTGGGCTGCTCAGCAGACATATAATGAGCTGTTGTTGTGAGCCAGCAATAGCAATCACACCAACCCTTGAGGCTGTTATGTTATAGAAAAAGAAGCATTTCACACACAAGTAGTAAGCTGTCAAACACAGGATGAGCAAAATAAGCCAGTATTTTTCCCCTGTTTTGTTTTGCTTACATTTTGGCTTCTGGCCGTGAACCAGATCTCTGGATGCTGCAGGAACCACTGTTATCAGCTACTGCTGCTATGTATCTGATACTTACCTCACTGTGCACAGGTCAAATACTACTGGGTTTTACCTGTGCCACTCCCAGAATTTTGGTGTTGCAATGTTTAGTTGTCCAGTACATCCACATGTCAATCTAAACCACAAAAGAATAGTCTGCCAACAGCTTTGAACATTGTGCAAACAAGTCTAGTTTGTATAGGCATGCAAGTCCTACCTGGTGTGCTGGACATGTGCCCACAACAGGACAGACTCAGCCAGAGCAGGCTGCACAATACACCCAAGAGCAGGGTAAATGATGGAGCAGACCTGTGCCCAGCTCTGTGCCCTTGCCCTTGCCAGCGTGGCTGTGCTATGCCCTGATAAGATCTGGGCACCTGTACATGCCTCTGGATCTGGGTGCAACTGGGTGTCCCTGTCATGAGAATGGTATTCAGCTCTGCTGCCCCTTTCTCCACTGGAGCCATCACAGTCTGAAGTCTTCAAAGAAAAGAAATAGGGAATCTTTTGTTTATCCTGATGTAGATTCAAAAGTGAGAAGGGTGCCTATTTTGTCTCCAAGTTTAGATGCAATATTCCTATTCTTATTTCCAATATTGTGCCTACTGTGCAATGGGACAATTCATTTCTCAATTCAGGTGTTTAAAATCAATCATTTACAGCATGACTTTACAGCTAATGGAGAGAAACAGGCAATACCAAAGGATGATCATCTTAAGATATAATGTGTAAGTTAGGTGAGAAATATTGCCCTCCAGACATGTTTATTGCAGTACATTAATTATAAGTGGAGCCACAGTGAACTCAAGCTGCAGAGAAATCGCAGAATGAGAACTAAGATGATTTTCACAGATTTTAGCACCATCTCCAGATCCACTAAAAACTGCAAGGCTAGTTGATGAGCAGCCTTATTCTCTGTCGAACGTTCCCAGCCTTGAAACAAAGCGCAGCAGTAATTGCAAAAATATGCTAATATGTCAGCATATGTCAGCTAATATGTTTTATCTGTTTATACTTAAAGGTTTGAGGACAAATTCTCAATTATCCCAAGCTCAAACACCTCCGTGCAAACGCAGACTAGAGTGTGATGTGACATTAAACTTGGTGAAGAGCTACACAAATTCTGTATTGCTTAAAGTCATCATATATTCAGAAAGCACAAGCCAGAACGATCTTAAATGATCCCAGGTACGATGCTGTTGGCACAGTCTTGTTAATGAAAACAGAAGTGAGGCTTTTGAAAATCATTTCCCAGACCTCTATTTGTTGTCCAGTTTCAGTGTCATTTTGAAATATATAGCATGTAAAGTCACACCAAATAGCAGGAAGATTGGTTCCTGATGTCAGAAGAGTCATTCCTGGCAGGCTGCAGTGGATCTGCTAGTATCACGTGGAAACTTCTTCCAAAGAGCCAGGAATGAAACCTTGCACAGTAACAGATCCAAATGAGCAAAGAGCAGGAAATGCACTATTATGCTGAAGACTTACGTTGTAGCCACCAATTATTCTAAAACCCCCACAACACTGTATTATTATTACTTATTCACCTCATGGCCCCAGAAAGCACAATGGTCTCTCAGCGGAGATGAGACATGACCTCAGCTTGACAACTAGCATTAAAGTTAAGCGCTGCACTTAAGTATGCGCATAAGATGAGTAGAGCCGATGGCTTCAAGAGGTTACACTTATCCAGCACTGCAGGCAAGAGCTGCAGCTTCCTGGGGACAGAATCATAGAATGGTTTGGGTTGGAAGGGTTGTAGCAGAGGCGAAAAGGAGGAGCAAAGGGTCACAATGACTGAGGAGACACCCAGCTTTGCTCATCCACTGTAATCATGGAGCAAGATCCCTGGAGGTGTTCAAGAAAAGGTTAGGTGTGGCACTGAGGGACACGGGTTAGTGGGCATGGTGGGGATGGGTTGATGGTTGGACCTGATGATCTTAGTGGTGTTTTCCAGCCTTAATGATTCTAGGAGTGTGCAGTTACGATGGTGGCATGGTCAGCACAAGGAGAAACAGAGGGGTGGGTTCCTTGAAAGGACAGAAGGGAGCTGCTCTGCTCAGGAAAGGGCCAAGAGCCTCTGGGTGCTGCTGAGGAGTCCAACAGGACGCCGGAGCCAGAAGAGGGGGAGATAGAGAAAAGCTGCAGAGAAACAAGGTTTTAGAAAAGCATAATGGGAAAACGATACATTGTGAAAGCAATGTGAAATATCCATGTGTTGCTAAGGGAGTACAAAGGTTTGGAAACATGGCATCGGTGTTCAGGAGGCACCGCACACTGACACAGTGGAAGTCTGTGAGCCGCTGACTCCATCAAGAGCAGACCCGGAGCACGCACAGCATGACAAAAGGGCTCATTTCATTTTCAAGAAACTGGGAAACCTCTCTCATTCTGAGAACCTTGATTAGAACCTCAGCCTTGAAAAGCGTGATAAATTTGCAACCCAGACCCAAACTGCAGCCAAACGGAAACCACCTGGCCCTCGTCCAGCCGTTTCAGCAGGGGCAGGGAAGCTCTCGCCGTCCTATCCGCCCAGAAGCCGAGGGGAGGCTCCAGAGGCGGCTGGCAGATGGGGCCCGGCCCCGCAGCGGGAGCGGCGTTACGGCACGGCGAGCCGCCCGCCGGCCCCGGCCCCTCCTGAGGGCGCCTCCGCCAGGGAGCTCCCCTCAGCGCGGCCAGGTGGGGCGGTCCCCGCCTCCCCGCCCCTCGGGCGGCGCGCTCCCCGGCCGGCGGCGGCGGCGTTGCGGTTCCCGCCTCGGCAGCGGCTCATCTCAGCGCTGCCCGCCGCGCGCAACAGGTCAGCGCCGGGGGAGCCGCTTCCTCCCGCTCCGTGCGTGTGTGCGCGCCGCTGTGCCGGGAAACAAAGGGGCCGAGTGCGGCGCGGCCCCCGGGGCGAGCGCAGCTTCTGCGCGGCGCGGGCTCCCGCGTTCAGCCATTTGCAGCGCCCGGCAGCGCCCCTCCGCCTCTCTCTCTCTCCCCCTCCCTCCACCCACCCACCGCGCTCCCCCCGCCGCCGCCGCCGCCGCCGCCGCCGCAAGCTCCGGCGTTCCGCGGAGCTGCTCTGCAACGCCGGGCCCGCGGGTGGGCAGGCGACGGGCATCGCGCCCGGGCCGGGGCTGCCTTGCCGGAGCCGCGCTGCCCGAAGGTAAGCGGAGGGGTGCGCGGCGGCGGCGGCGGTGGCCGGGTCGTTCGGTGTCCCCGGGAGCGGGGAGGGGGCCGGGCAGTACGCGGGTCGCGGCTCCGAGGAGCCGCGGATGGGGCTGCGGCCCCGCTGTAACCGCGTTCGTAGCTGGGATCTGGCGCACCGCGGGGTTTAATCGCGCTGAGCTTTGCCATCCGTCCCCATTAATCCGCCTCGCTGCCCTGCCCGTCTCCCCCCGCCTGTCACGGCGCTGCGCGTTTCTCTCCGCGCTGACTCGCGCTGACCCGCTGGCCGTGCGCCCCGCAGCCGTGTGCGAGATGCGTGCCGGCGGCACGGCGGCTGCTTCCCGCTGTAAGTGCTTTACGCCGTGATCCCCCGGCTCGCTGAGAGCTCGTGTGCGGCACTCGGTGTGTGCGTACACACGGCTCCGCAGCAGGGCAGGCTCCGGCAGTGACAAGTGAGGTCCCGCCGAATGTCGTTGGTCTGCGGTCAGCAGGGTGGTGGTAGGACTGCGCCTTCAGCGCTGCAAAAGCAGCTCCCCGACCCCAGCTTACACGTAGTGCGGAAAATGACAGTCGGTGTTACGTTCTACAGCCAACTTCTCCAGCTCAGCAAGGGGAAAAGCTCTCTAGAAATACCGTTCTGTGAATCTTTTGGCGCGGCAATTAAACGAAGAATAGAAACTAGAACAGAAAGCTATTAAATGTAGGGCAATGAAAAAATAGAAAAGCAATGAAGAATAGAAAAGCCGTAAAATAGAGCAATCCTTTTAATATGATCTGGGACGCTAAAGAATGGCCTCCATTTTTTTAATGTATTTAACCGCCTGTCTCCCAGGAGCGAATTAAATGCTTATACAAAAGTACTGTGTTGCAGTACTCCCTGGTTTACAGCTCTGGCCTGCCACCTTCCCTTCCCATGCTGTATTCCCGGTGCCCATCCCACGCCATATATTCTCTCTGTAATTAGGACGTCTGTTGCATGCTGGCAGGTCCTCCAGCCATCCAGCACTGATGGCACGGTCTGGTCAGGAACCCATGGAAGTGCTAAAGCCCAGCCCCTTGCTGCCCCAGCACTCCTCAGCCTGTGGGTCCTGTTCCTGGCAGCAGTGGTACCGAACTCAGGAT
Source organism: Chrysolophus pictus (assembly GCA_037305975.1). Classification (NCBI taxonomy): domain Eukaryota; kingdom Metazoa; phylum Chordata; class Aves; order Galliformes; family Phasianidae; genus Chrysolophus; species Chrysolophus pictus. The sequence goes on from CM074578.1 coordinate 20,275,673, forward strand.
CACACTTGGAACTGGGGTTTGCAGCTCTGGGCCTTTGACAGTTATTAGAAAGTCTGAAATCCTTAATAGCTTCCTTCCTTCTTCGCTTACATCACTTTTTTGTGTGTGTAGCAAATAGTCCAAATAGGCGGGCAGAATGATTGTTTGAAACATCAATCAATATTAGATTGCTGTTGTTTGGCAAGCACATTCAATGAAAGCCATTAACTAGCTTTACTATAGTAAAGCAGGATTATAGTATTTAGGGCTAGCCCGGGTTACCTTAGAGACGGCTGTGGTTAGATGACTGGATCCAGATCTTGCCTACTGGGGGCTCAGCATCCTGCAGTATCCTGTTGCAAGAGGATGTTAAGGGCAGCTGGCTGCTAAAGATGGCTGTAATAAAACTTGAAAGAAAGCACTGCAATTTCTTTTAGAGCTGAATTAAACTTGGTGGTGGTGGTGTTCGTTTTGATCCTATGAGATCCTGTGTGGACTTTGCAGGGATTTTCCTGTTGATACTTAGTAAAGTTTTGCAGCGCTGCAGTTAGGAAGCTATTTCTTTCCCAAAAACAGAAGCTGAGAAGTTATTTCTTACTACTTTAGGTGCTTAGAAGCACTCATTTTAGATGTTTTTATTGTGTTTGATCTCATTGGCCTTCTTGGGACATGGTGGTAGTTAAGCCTGCTGCTTTGCTTTTCACTGGAATGGTCATCTGTCATTGTTTCTGTTTTGCTTTTGTTCTGAGTGTTGTTTTGTCAGAGAACAGGTGTGATTTATTTATTTTTATTGAAGAATTACTTTACAGCAGTTCAGAGTATGACAACCAGCTTAACCTGATCTGTGGCTGAGACATCATAAAATGAGAGAAGACCTTATTCCTTCCCCAGCCTGGGCCGAGAGATCCTGCTTTGTGCCAGCTTCAGAGCATGTGGCAATGCAGTGAATGGATGGAGATTTCACCCCTCTCCTGCAGTGACCTGAGCAGTTTACTGGTGTAGATTTTTGCTTTAGGATTATGATTGGGCTGGTCCTGTGTCTAGCACTTAAATCTGCAAGGCTGGGACCATAAACACTGTGGGTTTTTTTATTAGATGGTGGTGGCAATCCTGTAGTCTTTCTCTGTCCTCCTTGGTTGCTAACCAGCAGTTTTGGCTTTGAAAAATTTGGTCAGTAATCTACTTTTAATACAACTGTGTGTTAATACAAAAAAGTGTTGGCTGCATCCTTTGTTCTGCAGTGCACGTTTCCATCCTTACGCCACGTCAATGAGGAGAACAGGAATTCATGATCAGTTAAGTCAGTTTATTTTATGCAAAACGAGCTGAAAAAAAATCCAGTGGTTTCTCAAATTGTGCACAGCGCATCGGAAGGAAAAGAAAGACGTGTCACAGAAATGCTTTTCAGGTGCAGTGTTTCATGAGCTGCCACTGCTATGCCTCTGGCTCACACAGCCTAGCTGACAGCCTTTGTAAATCCACATGGAAGCACGCCAGAAACTGCAACCTTTCCATACAGATCCACATGAGTTGGACAAGCAGCTTCCATGCTGAGGTCTATCACAACCGGGTTGGCATTAATTAATAGTCCTGAAATTATTTTGCACATCCACATGCACAGAGTGCATACATGCAACAACAAAAGCTGTTTGTTGTTTTTCTGGACACTGACTTCCCCAGGAATATTTTGGGAGCAGAGTGAGCCTCCTAAATGGGTCCCTGCTGCTGGAAAGCTCCCAGATTTTTGGCTCATTTTGGACTATCAACCTGTCAGAGATTGGCAGTGTTGTGTTTTGTTTTTTTTTTTTTTTTCCCTTGGAAACAGTTCTGCTTTTCTCTCTTGTAAGTAAATGGGATGAACAGGCCCTGAGAGCTGGAGATAAACTCTGCTTTCTGTGACCTATTTTTTAGTGTTGGGTGCTAAGAACCTAACACCAACCCTTTGCTATGGGAATGGCATGCTAACAATAAATGCTCTGATTCACTCAGTCAAAGACAAATCTCGTCATGGGAGAGCTTTCCTCTTAGCCTGTAGTTTTCTTTCATCTCTTTTTCGCTGCACTCCTTCAGTTCCTCAGTTAAATACAAGCTACTGTACACATTTGTATATACAGTGTGGGAAATCCTGATGCTCTTGAAGTTAATAGGAATTTTCCCTTGGTTACAACAGGGGTGGGATTTAATGTGATGTGAGATTCTGCCCTTATCAGAAAGCACAATGAAACTGAGATAAAGTGGTCAGTGCAGAGACAACATGTTTCTTGTTTAATAACAACTGATATTAGGGTCTTGAAGGACTTCGATTTTCACAGCAAAGCTTTAGAGTAAACATTGTTGGAGTGTATTGCTTTGTGAACTTTGGAATTTGCCACATATTGCAGTATGGTTCAAATGTGGTGCTGGAAAAGGAAGGGACAGACTGCCTGCATCTGTTCATACAGTGACATTCACAGGTGCTCTTGATTTGTCAGGATGAGGTCTGTACCACTCTGGTGTTCTACTTTTGTGAGGTATGATCAGAAGATCTTTGTGATGGGTAGCAGAGTTGCAAATGTCTGTCAGACTGTTGGTATCTTAACCCCATGTCTGGACAGAATCCTTGCCAAGACATTCTGCAGCTTCACAAGGTAATAAATACTTCTGTTGCAACCCCCAAAACAGGCAAATTCACAGAGAACAGTGTCTGAAAACCTTGTCATCTGCTTTGAGAAGATGTCATTGATAGGTATCTAAATCTCTGTCTAGTCAGAGGCAACAAAACTTTACATATGAAGCAAATGATCAAAATCTCAGAATGGCCAAGAATCACAAATTGAGATTTCTGGATTGTGCTTCTACTCGCACTGTCAGAATCCTAACCGTGAAACCAAGCACCTGTCTGCCTCACATTCTGATCTAATGGCATCAGTTCTTACTACAGGTCTGGCCATCTTCAGCTCTGCCCAGGTTGCTGCTTAACAAATGCAAGAGTAACACCATGGCTGCTGTATCTGATGCAGATTTAACCATGTATATTAACAAGGCTTTATAATATTGTATGCAAAGGAGATGTTTGAATGGTAGAGTAGGCAGCCGTGTTGCAGCCTTCTCCTCTGTGTAAAAAAGACAGAGAGGAGACGTGACAGTCCCAAGCTGTGATCATCATCATCCTTCATGATTATGCTGCCAGTCGGTATGTCTGTTCAGAAGGAGCACGAATCGTTTGGTGAAAATAGAGTGCTGGCATGTCGGCATGTATGAGACTGCAGAAGATAAAAAAGTGAACCCCAAAGTAAAGCATAGCATGTGTATTCCTTAAAGGTATCCACAGTGATCCACTCAAGACCTGATTCTCCAGCAAGATCATTAGCTGAAACAGAGAAGTTCTATGGCTGTGGGACGGATTATTTGAAAAGAAGATTGCTTTGACCTAATTCAACCAGAAGTTGCTGGCTTGGTACAGGAATAAAATTCTTTGGCTTGTACTTGCAGGAATAAATTAGATAACCAGACAGTGCTTTCTGTGCTTTAAATTCAGGCTTATTAACTGTTACCAAATCTGCTATGTTAAATGAAAAAAAAAAAAATCTATTGCAAGAAATAGTGAATTACACTAAATTGTAAATGTCAAAGTTGAGAAATCAGTGCAGACAGAAAACCTTTGCCTCAACACTCAGTTCAGCTTATGAAGTTCACAGTATGGTAAAAAAGAAAGTCATGCATCAAATGCAGGAAGTGTCAGGCTGTGAAAACAAAAGTGTTTTAATAGGAACCTATTGTATTTCTGTGTCAGACTGGACAGAAACTGTTCCCTTCAAGTAATGCAAACGGCATGCATCTCACTGAATTTTCTCTTCTTCCCTTGTTTAATTCCAGCGATGACATGGCATAGCCTCGTATTTTGTTGAGCCCTCAGTTTCATTGTTGCTGCAGACATATCCCCATTGCTTGGTGGAATCATTGCTGATACCGTGTGGGTATTTCTGGCAGGGGAGTCTAGCTGGAAGAAGTACCTGCGACTCCAACGTGTATTTCTGCTTTGACATCAGCAAAAGTATTTTAAAAATATGACATGAGTTGGGACAGACTGTGTCTCCAGATAGCTCAACTGAGTCCTGCCCCACAGAGTATGATGGGAAGAAAAATGGGAAGTTTCCTTTCATCAGGGAGCACAACCCTATATTTTTTTTTTCTCTCTTTCCATAACATTTTGATTGTTTCTTTGAAAAGCTGTAGTATGAAGGAGAGTAGCTTTCCTCTCATAGTACATATCTTGATGATTTGGGTGCTCATTTGAGTGGTTTTTTTTAAGCTTGTCAGTTAAAGGAAGGAGAAGCAGTGTCATTTATTGGTATCTTTTAAAATTTTGGACAGAATTCTGGGCTAAGACACCCAAACCAAGAATTAACATTTCTTAGTCGCTTGTGTTAAGGACTTCAGCATCGTAATCTTCAGTATTTCTGCACTGGCTAGTCCTCTGTAGCTCTCATGTGCTGCTACTTAAGGATCCCACTGTATTGGCATACATCTATACCTGCACGCTGTGTATCTGTATGCTGCAGATTCCTTTGCAGGAGCTGGATGTGGATGGATCAGCAGTACCATACAGCTCAGACACACTAAAGCCATTTGTCTCTTTCTCTGTGGGAGAACTGGGAGGTGCATCCCACCCACAGATCAGTTCTGTGTAGGAATATGGCCCCAGGCCTGCACCTCTACTTTGGCCTGGTTTCCATGGAATAATAAATAAAAAATGTCAGACTCACGTGTCACCTAATAATTCACGGTTGTAGGTCCAACAGTGTACTATACCAACAGCACTTCAAAGGCAGATGGAAGTCTGTGCAAGCTAAATCTTTGCTTCCTTTCTGATTAGGGAGCATGGGCTGTCATGTTGGACTATATTTTCCTGTCCGATCTGACTCTTAGGTCTATCTCTGTTGTACTGCCATCTGTATAGAACTGCCTTCAAAGTCAGCCTTTGCCACGCTTCAGAGCTATGGCACATCTCTACATCTTTGAATCCAGTCCACAGGCTGTGTTGTGATAACGTGTACGAAAATCTAGAACTATTTTATGAATCTAACTAGATGTACTGTGACTTTTAGCTGTGGCTAGGGTGGTTCTAAACATTCAGTTGGAAAAAGTATCTGGGTGGAAGTAGCAAGGAAACTACATATGTTGTCAAAAAAATGGGAAGGATGTCATTCACTGCATATCTGAAGGATCTCTGCATTTCTAAGTATCACTTACCTAATTGGCCAAGAAATCAATGAGCCTGTTCAGTCTAAAGGGGAACTTTTTTCCCTTGAGTACCTGACTTAGACTGTGTCTGGAAGAAGTGATTTTATTATAACATTCTCTTGAAGTTTTCCTTTTACTTTCTTTTCATAGGTATAAGTCTGAGAAGAATGGGATATTATTGGCTGTCCTTTGAAGTATATCATTACTTCTGAAGTTCTTTCTCAAGCACAGTGGTGATAGACTTTGATAGATGGTTGGTGCTCTCAGCTCTGTAATGCGTGTCCTTTCTGTAATGATATTAAAAGCAAAATCCATTTTTATCTTAAGCAAGGAATTTCATTTCATCCAAATTTATAGGCCCATCTTCTGTGTGTTTGATAGCAAGTGTGTTATAAAAATTCAGTATGTTCATTGACATCAAACTGTAACACACAACAAAACCTGAATCTTCTCATATTTCCTGAAATCTGTTTGTAACAATCTGCTGGTTTGCTTGACTTGGCCTTCTGGTGCATATTCTCTCCCTCTTTAGTTAGGATCATCATTACCAAAGTGTTTCCAGAGACTTTGAATGTATTTTGATTATTTATTTGTTGACAGTACTGTTTAATCTGAATAACATTTCTGCAATCAACATTAACCACACTAATACAACAGCTAGGCTTTTAGTCATCGCAAGCTGATGACTTGCTCAATGTCTTTATGCCTGGTGCATGGCAATTTCCAGAAGTTAAAGTTGGAAAGGATCACTAGATCAGTTAATCTGATAATGGAATCACCAAGGTTGGAGAAGACTTCCAAGATCATCTAGTCCAAACATCCACCTTCCACCAATATTTCCACACTAAACCATGCCACTTAGTACAACATATTCTTATATCATGAACACCTCTGGGAATGGTGACTTCACCACCTCCCTGGGCAGTCCATTCTAGTGCCTGACCACTCTTGTGGAGAAGAATTTGTTCCTAATGTCCAACCTGTACCTTCACTGGCACAACTTGAGGCCACTCCCTCTAGTCCTATCACTGGTTATGCAGGAGAAGAGGCCATCCCCCACCTTGCTACAACCTCCATTCAGATAGTTGTACAGAGTGATAAGGTCTGCCCGAGCCTCCTCCACATGGAACAATCCCAGTTCCCTCGGCTGCTCCTCATAAGATTTGTGCTCCAGACCCTTCAGAGCTTCATTGCCCTTCTCTGGACATGCTCAAGGGCCTCAGTGCCTTTCTTGTAATGAGGGGCCCAAAACTGAACACAGTACTCAAGGTGCAGCCTCACAGAGCTGAGTATAGAGGAGCAGTCACCTCCCTGCTCCTGCTGACAACACTATTTCTGATACAAACCAGGATGCCTTTGGCCTTCTTGGCTACCTAGGCACGCTGCTGACTCATGTTCAGCTGAGCATCAACCAACAGACCCAAGTTCTTTCTTCCGCACAGTCTTCCAGCCACTCTACCCCAAGCTTGTACCATTGCTTGGAGTTGTTGTGATCAAAGTGCAGGATCTGGCACTTGGCTTTGTTGAACTTCATCCCATTGGCCTCAACCCATCAATTCAGCCTGTTTGGATCTCTCTGTAGAGCCTTCCTACCCTTAGGCAGATCCACACTTCCTCCCAACTTGGTGTCATTTGCAGACTTGCCAAAGGTGCCTTCAGTCCCCTCGTCCAGGTCATCAGTAAGGATACTGAACAGGACAGGCCCCAAATGCCAACCCCTGAGGAGCACCACTTGTGACTGGTTTCCATCTGGATTTAACTCCATTCATCACCACTCTGAGTCTAGTCATCCATCTAGTACTTTACTCAGTGGAGAGTGGACCTATCCAAGACATGGGATGCCACCTTCTACTGGACAATACAGTGGGACACAGTGTCAAAGGCTTTGCTGAAGTCTAGGTAGGCTTTGTCAACAGCCTTTCCCTCATCTATCAGGGGGGTCTCTCAGTCATAGAAGGAGATCAGGTTGGTCAAGCAGGACCTGTCTTTCATGAAGCTGTGCCATCTGGGTCTGATCCTTTGGTTGCCCTGCACATGTTGTGTGGTCTTTCTCAAGGTGGTCCTGTCAAACTTAATCCTTCCTGTGTCCCAAAGTACCTTCCAGTGAGGCTCTTGATTGTAGAACTCCTAGAGATAAATAACCTAGCAGTTCTCATCTTTTGTTTCAGACATTGATAGCACTGGAATGAATCACAGAATCACAGAAACACCAAGGTTGGAAAAGACCTACAAGATCATCTAGTCCAACCATCCACTTATCACAAATAGTTCTCACTAAACCATATCCCTCAACACAAAATCCAAATGTTCCTTGGACACCTCCAGGGTCAGTGACTCCACCACCTCCCTGGGCAGCCCATTCCAGTGCCTGACCACTCTTTCAGAGAAGTAGTTTTTCCTAACGTCCAGGCTAAATCTCCCCTTTGCAGCTTGAAGCCATTCCCCCTAGTCCTATCACCAGTTACACAAGAGAAGAGGCCGACCCCCAGCTCGCTACGACCTCCCTTCAGGTAGTTACAGAGAGCAATAAGGTCTCCCCTGAGCCTCCTCTTCTCCAGACTGAACAATCCCAGCTCCTTCAGCCGCTCCTCATAAGACCTGTGCTCCAGACCCCTCACCAGCTTAGTTGCCCTTCTTTGAACGTGCTCCAGGGCCTCAATGTCTTTCTTGCAGTGAGGGGCCCAAAACTGGACACAGTACTCGAGGTGTGGCCTCACCAGAGCTGAGTACAGAGGGACAATCACTTTCCTATTCCTGCTGGCAACACTGTTTCTGATACAAGCCAGGATGCCATTGGCCTTCTTGGTCACCTGGGCACACTGCTGGTTCATATTCAGCCAAGCATCAGTCAATACCCCCAGGTCCATTTCCTCTACGCAGTCTTCCAGCCACACTCCCCTAAGCCTGTAGCATTGCCAGGGGTTGTGGTCAAAGTGCAGGACCCGGTATTTGGCCTTGTTGAAAATAGGGTCTTCCTGTATCAGATCAAATGTCCAGCATCCAGCCTCTCACATGTACCACAATCTAGTATTAAAAGAAATGTGCAACAAGGTAAAAATATGTATTTCCTCACATAAAACTAATTTATCTTTGAATATTCACTTTTCAGCTCAGCATATTCCTAAAATCATTACAGATTTAGTGTTTAGCATGTGTATTCATTAATCTTTTCAGTTAATACCTTCCCTTCCATGAGCCTGTTCTTCATTCTCCCTATTGATTCATGCAAACTTTCAGCATTCACAATATGCTTTGGCAGTCATTTTTTAAAAATTTTCCTTAGTGGTAGAAATGTTTTGTTTAAGCTTTCACCCACTGGTTTGTTTAGGCCTTTCTCCACGAGCACCATCCATATGCAGACTGTTCATGCATCCATACTTGTGCACAGTCATTGAGTCACAAAACAAACATACCAAGCCCTGAAGAAGTGTGTGCACTTCATTTCTCAGCTTGCACTACCTGTTCTCCCAGCTGCTGGCACGAGCTTCCTGCTCTCTGAGGCATGGAAGTGTGCCTGTGAGGTGCCAAAGGAGGGCACTCAGTGAGGAGTTGGAGTAACCAAGAGTCTGGCTGCAGAGTGCTGCTCTGTCTCTCTCTGAAGGGTTTTCTATGGTTCTTAAGTTATTCGGTACTATCTATAATATCTGTGCTCCTTCCAAGATGTAGGGCCTGCATATCCATCCATCCATCCATCCATCCATCCATCCATCCATCCGTCCATCCATCCATCCATCCATCTTCACTGTAAACTGACTAATGCTGTAGATGCAGACATATCTTTCTCCCTTCTGTTGCTCCTTATTTCCCCGTGTACCCAGTTCATGGACTGCATTTGTCTTTTTAGCTGTAGCTCTACACTGGTGGTTTGTGTACAGCTTTTCATTTAATGTGGTGTTAGCCTCTGTCCCGATAGGATTGGGTATACAATTGTATCAGTATCAGTTATGAGGGTAACCAAACTTTAGTTTGTCATAGACATGACTACAGGCTCTCACCTTGTATCTCAACAGTAATTACAAGGCTATTTCTAGAACTAGAGGGGATTCTCTGTTGCCATACCATTACCTCAGTAGTGCATTAGTGACAAAGACATCAGCCCCAGAGCTTTCCCCAGAGATATTGTAACCCTGCAAAACCCTGCTTCTGACCCTCTTTTTTGTTAGACTTTTTTTCTTCTAACAGATGATTACTTGCACTTAGAGATGAGTTGCACTTAACCTTTCCTAGTTTTGGATTTTGTGGGAGTGTTATTTCCTTTTTGGTGTGAGAACTCCAGAGAGACACCACTCCTCCTTAGCTACTTCTGAAGAGTCTGAACTGGAACTAGAGAATGTTGCTCACCACAGATATCACTGTTAAGAAAGCTGTTCTGTGGTCATGATGACTCTTCAAAACTTGTGTATTTTTAGTTTGACTTGCTAGCTAGAGTATGTGTTTCATCAGGATTTTGATAACATTTTTATTATGACTGATTTCCTCTCCCCCAACCCTGCCGGATGCACTCATACCCTTTTTTATCCTCTGAGTTCCTGATGAGGAACTGCTACCCACATGTTTCTTGTGTGGTCTGTAGTCGTAAGCTGCATTTCTTAGATGTTTGTTTTTCATCTTGGTTGTATGAAAATGTTGCAGTTAAGAGATAAAAAGATGCATACCTCCAGTGCATACTGGGAGAAAATTTATGCACCTTGAGGGATTACAAGAAGGATGCATATGCAACTTGAGTATGCATACACTGAAAGCATACATTCAGTAGGCAGGCTAAGACACTGGGAATGTATTGCTCCATTTTGAGCAGTCCAAATTTTAAACATGGAAAAAAAAATGCACATATTCTGCAGTTTTCTTGGTGAGCCTTTGAAAGATTTTTATTTTCTTAACTAGTAGGAAATTAAGCAAGTGGTTGAGGTCTAGAGTTTAAATCTGTGATAGGATGCAAGATTTCAGGTGCCACAAACAGCCACTTTTGGAGAAGTGGTAACTCTACTTTCCAGATGTTTTCTCCAGTTAGGAAAAACCTTTTATTTTTCTGAGATTTCACAGACCTGCTCAGTGAGCAGCAGTAACAGACTGTTTTTATAAAGGAGAAAACCTTTTCGCACTCAACTCCAGAAGATTTTGCCTTCTCCACGACTGAGCTGGTTGTTGTCAGTCTGCACTACAGTACTGGCCAGTTCTACTCTTAACAGCCTTCTTTCCGTTTTTAAAATAAACACAAGAGATGTTTTCTCTCTTTTGATGATTGTGGCTCTTTGGACTCCTTAATCGTCTCAATCAGATGACTCCTCTATCCTGAGGGAATTCTCCACTAGGGTAAGATTTGGCAGAACAAGTTTTTACAAAAGCATTTCCTGAACTAAGGTGGAGCTGAATGGCATTCTGTCAGATCTGAACTGGTCTGTGGTCTCTCAGGGAGGATAGCCTGTTAATGTAAATGAGAGTTGTTTATGATAGGGAAAGCTCTACTTTAATTTACCCTGGGACTGAGTCAGAATAGTTTCCATTTGTGAACCAGTGAGCAATAACCCAATTCCTCCCACGTGCACATAGTCCCCAGAGAAAGTGGGTCTTCCTAGAGGACAGATTTTATGTCAGAGGTTATTGGCACTGGTCAAAAAAAGAGAAATAAATAGAGAGAGAACAAGGCAAAACAGGTATTTAATTTGATTTTATCAGAAGAGCTGCCAGATGAATGCTGTGCCAGGAAACTTTACCTGCAGCTCTTCATTACTGTTCCTCTGTCAGGAAAAAACTGTGCCTTCTTATCTGTTCTGTTAACTTGAGCAAAGTCTCTTAGCATCTGAGGTTGGGGGCATGCATCCAGGATATTGCAAGCATGTCACTGCCAAGTCTGTAAATACAGTTCGTGTTTGTTGGCAGTTCCTCTGTCCATTAACATTACATCATCTCTAGACCAAGCCCATTATAGTGAAAACAGTTTCAGTCTATGTAATTTAGCTTCTGACTTAAAAGACCCCAGTATAAAAGGTGACATCAGTCCGTGAATGCTATGTACTCTAGACAGCTTGCATCTTTTTCCAGTACTTACCCTGCTTGCCAGTTTTGAGTAAAAGTATTAAAAGCCATGTTGATTTTAAGCCAAACTGTATCATCAGGAGCTCCGATCTATTGGAATCAGTAAGTTTATCATGTATCTTCCATGACTGTAAGTTTTGAATGCTCTGTCGGCAAAAGAGCAATATAACTTTTTGATCGTTGTATATAAGTTAAAAAAAAAAAGAAAAAAAACACCAAACCAGGAATTCAGTATTGTATTTCCATCTGCCCCTTCCAGCTTCTTCCTGTTTTACAGTAAATTTGTGACCTTTTAACTGAGGATCAGTTGTGTTGCTCAGTAGTGGGAAGGTTCTGCAGCTTCTGTGAATTGTTTTTTCAGCTTTATCTTTGTGTAATCCCTATGCTTTGTTTGCAGCTAGATAAAGGTGCTAAGATTTCTAGAGCAGTCTTCGGTTTGCGTGTTACAAAGTCCTCCAAACCTTCTTTCAGTTTTTCTAGGTCTTCAGCTTCCCTGCAGAGTTCTTTGTTGCCTAAATTGCATATGATTCTTTGATTCAAATCCTCATTATGCTCGGCATGAATTTCTGCATATTCCTGGTAGTTAGCTATAAATATACCAGAAGACAATTTTGTACAGAATTCCTCTGCTTGCTATTAGCAAGCTGTACCATCAGCCCTCCTTCCTCAAAGTGATTGCTCAAGAGGATGTTAACACGGGTGTTGATAGGACTGTGGTGGGTGGCAGCTCTTTCTCAACAATGTTTTAGTTACAAGGCAAATTTCTAACCAGGTAGGTATCTGTATAGGGGAAAAGGTCTGATTATTGTGCTTGAGGAGGATCTCACCCCTTTTGTTTTCATTGCCTGAGAATTTTGAGAAGATCACTTTTTCTAGATGCCATTTTTGACAACTTCAAATGTTCCTATTGGTGATTTTCCTTTGAGATATGATGCAAGTAATACATTTCATCATACACAGATAACCCTGGTGTGGCAGTTTCCTGCTTTTGACCTTTCTCATTTGGTCGCTCCCATTTTGATTTTGGTAGTATTCTCTTTCAGTCGTCTTTTATTGTTTCACTTGCAAAATCAAGAAGTAGGCTGAGGGGTTGAAGCTACATGTAGAAGGAGAATGGAAACCCTAAGGAGAAGGTAGGAGAGGTAGTCAAAGAAGTGAGCTATCTAGATCTACAAAAAATCATGATGTGGACAGCAATGGGGAAAAGCATATTTGTACCCTTCAAATGTTCATGACAAGGACGTCTGTCTTTCCAAGAACTGTATTGAGATATGAGTAGAATATCAGCCCCTGGAAGAGGAGGCAGGCACAATATATTTCAATTACTTACTTACATTACATTGATATTATCCTGGTAGCAATTTTCTTTAAATAACAGTACATTACAGCTTGGCATCCTAGATGTTTTTCAAACCATCTCCATTTGACATTTGTCATTTTGCAGGTGTCACTTATAGAAGCTATTCTTGATCGAAGCTGATCATTGGCACTATGGAGTGCCTGGATCAGAAAATGGATTAATCTTAATACCTACAGTATAATAAAATAAAAAGTGGTTGGGTAGTGAATTCAGTACTGTGAAGACTCACTGCAAAATAAAATTACATCACAGGGATGCTGCCCAGTTTAGAGTTATTAATGAAGCAATTTGTCTTACACACCAAGTGTACATGGAGAACACTTCATTTCTCTTCATCCAGGTAATGCTACAGCAGACAAGTCAGTAAAGCCTAACCTGCCAAGTTAGGTTCTGGCCCTTGGGGAGCTTGCTACTAAGTCTATTCAGAGTTTATAAAATTTCATATAATGATCTTAAGTGTTAGATTTTAAAATACCTAAATGCGAAAATGGTTGTGAAATCTATCCTCTTTAGTAAGGAGTTTTCAAATGCTATTTAAGCCTTATAACAGTCTGAAAGGCTCAAAAAGCCAGAAATCAAACCACAGTATTGATTTGTCCTCTAATTGAATGTTCTCAAATGTAATAGTAAGCCCTTTGTAGGGCAAATGCACAAGACAAATACGTAGGAGAACGCTGATCTAATGTGCAAGCGTAGGTGTCTGGATCTCACGTCCGTGTCAGAGGTTTCCAGACAATGTCATCTACCAATTATGTTTTCATTAAAAAGTCTCCAAAAGTTGGAACGCACCAACAGTAGTTTAATGGGATAAATAAGTAATCTATACTGAAAGAAAATTACAAGCTATAATTTGCATAGAAAGGATTTAATCTTCTTTCAAATATAACCTGGTCTATAGATCCTTGTTGTATGAAATCAAGTATTTTTGGACAATTTTTGTGTATTGTTTATCACAACTAAAGCAAACCAGGAATTTCATAAACAAATGAGGCAAACTTTTTTTTTTTTTTTTTTGGTGGAATTCTGAAAACTACTTTTCTGAAATAAAGATAGAACTCATTAGTAATTAGGCTGACAGGGACTAACCTACTCAGAACCATGCTTTACAGCCTGACATTTTTTCATTAAGAAAAGTCATGTTCTAATTATCTATTGTGATTTTTACTCTTTTCTGCTTTTTGTTAGCAGAAATCTTAAATCTTGAACCAGACCTATGAAGTTTGATTACATCTTGCTCATTGCTGTGTCTGCTGTTATATATATGTCAGATTGCTTTTGTCATAAGAAAATAATCTCTTTGGGTTGTTTGGTAAACAACAAAAGTTGTTGAGTTCTATTAGCATAATTCTGTAGGGTAACTGTAACTGTAGGGTGCTATTGATGTTCTTTTAAAGGAAACATAACCTTAGCAATCTTGAACTTATGAGTGAACTGAGACTAAAACTATTTTAAAGCTGATCAATTTTTCTTTCTTTTTTTTTTTTTTTTTTAAGACAGGAGGAATGCATATGAGGAGCAGTGATATGAAGAAACCTTCTTGAAGTTCATGTAGAAGAAACCTTGGCTTGTAGGAAATCTTCTAGAACAGATTACAACCATTGTCTTCCCCTGAAGTAGCTGTACAAGATGAACAGTCTGTGATAATACTCCTAACTGTCTGACTTGAAAGGACATGTTTTCGGGTTGCTCAGCATGGTGTGGGGACCAGTTGCCATGAAAGGATGCTGCACATGAAAACTGTTTAAAATTTTCATATAATAACAGAAAAAACAGAAGTGCTTTGCAGGCTATTGAGGTATATTTTCATGGGCAGTGTCTGACTGAGGAGTAGCCATTGCTGGCCAGGCCACAGAAGCTCAAGGCTCTCTGATGTTCCCCAGCAGGTGATGGGCATTCCAGTGCAACCAAGGTCTGTCCAGAGCAGAGCTGTGCAGCACCAGAGCAGCTAGCGTGGCTGTGGCGGAGTGTGGCACCATGGAGGGCAGCGGCACAGTAGAGGAGGAGGAGAGTGGAGCTGGGTCTGGAGCCCCACCACTCACCCTGTCCTCCCCCTGCAGCTTCAGCTCTTCTCTGTGCTTCAGCTCTGCCACCTCCGAGCAGGGGGCCCCGTCACCATCCTCTTCTGACAGTCATGTGGTGGAAAGCCAGTGGGAGCTCAACAGCGTGGCCTCTGAGTCAGAGGAGGAGGAGGCGAGTGCACGGGAGCCACCAGCTGGCACACAGCCTTCAGGGCGGCCAGCCGAGGAGCCCGACCTTGTGATTGAGGTATCAGGGCAGCGCATCCGGGCACACAAGTCGGTGCTGGCGGCCAAGAGCGACTACTTCCGAGCCCGCGCCTCACGAGACATCCTGCGGGTGAAGGGGGTGAGCTACGGGGCGCTGAGGCTTCTCATTGACTATGTCTACACAGCCCGCATGGGTGAGGTGCGGCACGACAACCTGGCTGAGGTAGTGAGTGGTGCCCGTGTCCTCCAGATGCCCTGCGCCTTGCACTGTGCTGCCGAGGCCATGCGCGCCCAGCTGCGCCTTGACAACTGCTACCAGCTCCTCTGCCTGGCCAAGAAGCAACGACTGGCGGAGCTGCGGGAGGCCGCCTACCGCTTCATGAGTGACCACTATCTGGAGGTGCTGCGTGAGCCAGGCGTCTATGGCCGCCTCAGTGGGACAGAGAGGGACCTTATTCTGCAGCGGCGCCTGGAGGCCGGCCGGCGCTGCCTATTGGTGGCTGAAGTCAGTGATGCTTTCGAGCGGCCTGGTGGTGGCAGCCGGCCACAGAGCCGTGAGAGCAGCCGCCCGCAGAGCCCCTCTTCTGTGATGTCTTTGGAGGAGAGCGGCTCCCTCATCCATTGCTACCATGAGGCCAGCCATGAGTGGAGGGTGCTGACGCGTCTGCCTGAGGAGGCCAATGCCAAAGGCTGCGCCATGTGTGTCCTCCACAACTACCTCTTCCTGGCAGGGGGCATTGCTGCAGGGCCGGCGGGCAGCGAGCCGCGGGCTCGCCTCTCTGACAAAGTCTTCTGCTACAACCCCCTCACTGACACATGGAGTCAGGTACGCCCACTGGCTCAGCCTCGCTCACAGCTGAAGCTGCTGGCTCTGGATGGCTACCTCTACGCTGTAGGGGGCGAGTGCCTCTTTACCGTGGAGAAGTATGACCCACGGGCTGATCGCTGGAGCCCCGTTGCGCCCCTGCCCAAAGGAGCCTTCGCCGTTGCTCATGAGGCCACCACTTGCAATGGGGAGATCTATGTCTCGGGGGGATCCTTATTCTACCGACTGCTCAAGTATGACCCCAAGCGTGATGAGTGGCAGGAGTGTCCATACAACAGCAGCCGTCGGCGCTCTGCCGACATGGTGGCCTTCAAGAACTTCATCTATCGCTTTGACGTGAGCAGTGGCCGTGGTGGAGAGCAGGGTCCAGGTGGTGGGACTGGCGGTGGTGTTGAAGTTTTTCGATACAACACAGTAGCCAAGCGCTGGAGCCAGTGTGCCAGCTTGCGGCCCAGCAGTGGCCCCGTCCAGCCCTTCCGTTGTGCTGCCTTGGGTAACACCATCTACTGTGTCAACCGGACTGGCACTCTCCGCTTCAACTTAGCCCAGGATGGCGAGGTGGAAGCGGATGGTGGGCTCAAGGGTACCTTTGATGGTGAGCTTCTCAAAGCTCCATTTGATGCTAAGGGCCTCCTCCTACCCTTTGTGCTTACTCTTCCAGAGAAGCTGGAGAAAGCTGGGGACCAAGAGGGTTCCCTCTCGCTGTGAGTGGCCAGTCTCGTTCTGGCCTGCCGGTCAGAGGGCTAGGTCACTGCTTTTGGGGAACATGCAAATTCACTCCCATAGAAGGGACCCTCTCCAACATGTCTGCAGAGAGAAGGGGCTCCCCCCCTTCCCTTCCCAAGGTTTTGGTCTGGAAGTGGTTGGTTGTCACTTGGGTAACTCCTACTGTGTTACCTTGCTATGTGTGAAAAGCCGAGCAAACCAGAGGAGAAGCTGCTATAAAAAGATAATCTCTGGATTATGTTTGTGTCAGTTCCTGACACTTTTTTGCACCTGGAGTTCTAAAAATTCCTGACAACAGTGTCATAATGAAATGTTCTGGTTAGTATTGGTTGTGTGTATGCATGTAGTTGTGATCTGGGCTGGAGCCTCTTCTGCCACCTGTTTTCTTTTCTCTCCTGGATGATTCCAGGGGATAAGCACTGCTGGCAACATTGCTTAACTGTATTTGTTCTTATGTCAAATCAACTGTTTCCTCTGCTAGAAAAGTATAGGAAGATCATCTCAATCACAGCGTCTCGGTGCAATAGATTGTTAGATTGTTTTAGGAAGACATGGCACTGTGTGGTCCCAGGAATTTCAACCGTGATGATGTAACAGATACCAGACTTAAAGCTTTAAGCAACACAAATGTGTGCCGCATGTTCATATTTGGAATATACAAAAAAAAAAAAAAAGGAAATTGTTTAAAATGTGACGTGTCATGGCAGATATGAAATGTTGATATGTTCTTTATTTGAAAAAGGCAATGGTTTCTGTATAAAAAGACATTGTTTTATTACTTTTTTATCAGAGATTTTAAATTATAACAAAAGTGGACTGAAGCTGTTTGGACTATGGCAGATTTACATGACCATATAGACCACTAGAGCTGTGGGAAATATTTTGTACTTCAACTACTCTTTAATTAACTGCAGGTCGAGGAAAATTAATCTAAACCAAATGTAAATTCTTTGAAACTGTCTGCAGACAGCTTAAATGTTTCATTGTATGTTCAGTACCCTGTGGCAAGAGGCTTTTCCAACTTAATGCAAGACCATCAAAGGAGGACATGGTAAACAGGAATGTGCTACACATGTTGATTTTATTGTGCACTAGCGTGATGTTATTTCCCTATCTTTGGATTGAAAGACTGCTTTATTTATTTTGATTGATTGCTGTAGTCAATAAGCCCTTGTCAACTGCAGTACATGCTGATGGCCTATGCTGTCATTGGGATTCCGAACCACTCAGATGCTGTTTGTGGGGCAGCATCCTAACGAGACACAACCCCAGAGAAATTCTTCTTGCTTGTGCAAAGTCGGAGCATACTTTTTTTGTCATGTTACTTGGAACTGGAAAAGCATAAACTGTCTACACAGACAAACTATACTGAAAAGGGCACTTGCGTTTATTTTAAAAACTATATATTATATATAAAAAGTCAATAGACAGACAAGGCAAATGTTTTAGCTTTACTGTAAACCACTGAAACCTTTTCTGAAAAATAGAACCAGTGTTTTTACTCTTAGTGATTCAGCCTGGAATTGGCATGGACTATGGAGGGGAATTGTTTATATTCAGAGTTCTAGTATAGATTCATATTTTAGAAATAAATAGGGACCTTACATCAAAGAGCAGCAGATCTTTTTATGTTTTATTAAGATGTTTCCATTAGCAGAACATTAGCATTCTTATGTTATGGCTAGTTCCAAAGGGAGGCAGCAGGTTCTGTCCTAAGAGACGCCATCTTCACAGAAGACGGTAGTGAATTTTTTTCTTTTTCTTCCCATTTTTTTTTCTTCCTGTTTTTTTTTTTTTTTTTCCTCCTTCGCTATCTGTCCTGCATTTTAATACAGCTGATCTGATTTGCCATCTTTAGAAAACAGTGGTTTGGTTCTTAGCCAAGTGAGCCCATTCCCAGTGTGCTCATTAAAGCATCTCCCAGGTGGGAGCTGCTCTCTGATGCTTATCTTAGCCTCACTGCAGGACGGTGCAGTGGAATTTAGTGCCACAGATGGCGTATTTGTTAGTGATTAACAAAGAAACTGTTTGTTTTTTTTTTTTTTGCTGAATGATGATCTTAATTCTTTGACGAGAATGCTTGGAAATATTGACTCAATTAAATTACAGTGTTGTAGCTTAAGCGGGAAAGAAAATGATCTATTTGCCTTCAGCATCATTTTCTATTTTAACTATAGAAGGTATTTAAAACTGTGTAGTGAAATACTGAGGTGGATATTTAAACTGAAGACGTAAGTGCTAGGCCAGGTTTTGAATTAGCAGTCAGCACAAACACCCAAGTGTCAGTTCTGTCTTACAGTACAGTGCAGTTTCGTAGTTCAAAATATTTAGTAGTACAGTTTTTATGTTACAGTATAGTAGGGAATCAAGCCAGCTTTGTCACTCCTATTAATTGGTCATTAATTAAGCATTCTCATCCCTGTTAATGCGTGAAAATGCTGCTGAACGAGTTTTGAGAAGTCTCCCTGATTTGAGATGCAAAAATATGTCGCAGATTTTGTATAAGGAATGAAACACATCCTTTCTTCCAGAACTTGTTGCTATATATCATGAAGAAATAGATTTGAAAATAATCTTTACAGCATTATGTGTTTGCCAAACGTGCAGTGGTTTGTATTTTTGTTAGCTTACATCATTAGCAGAGATTGTTTCAAGTGCCTTCCCACTCCGCTGTCACACAGTGAGAGCAGAGTCTGGTCTCCATTAGCAGCTGTCCATCACGCCTTTTTCCTTCCTACACTCTGCGTAATCACAGCCCAATGATTGACTGCAGTGCTGTGTTTCAGCCCACATTTCCTACTCTGTGGCCTCTCTTTCCTCCCTGGTAAGCCTGAGGCAGATTTGCTGGAAGCTGTTTTTTTCTGCTGCTTGCGTCTTTAGTGTATTGAAAAAATTAATGCTTGGGTACTAACAGGATTTAAATAGACTTCAGGAGTGGAAGACCAGATGATGTGATACCCAGGAGCCACTGTTGTAATATGTTTGTATGGTCCAAACCAAAGTACCATGCTACCTTCACACTGTGTTTGTCTATGTATGGCTTTTAAAGCAGTCATTTATATAATTGCCTGAAGGCTTCTGCATTTGCATGGAACATGGAGACGGTATTTGCTTTCTTAGCCTGCAATGATTTAACCCAAATCCCTGGAGGACTGGAGGACTTGGAGCTAATCCCTGCTCTCTAAATATTTGCATTACAGTATAATACAATGTTTTGTATTATGCACTAGATGGCTAAAAATCTCAGAAATTATCCAGATAGGTGAATTCAAACCACAATCCTCACTGATTGGTCTAAGACAAGCTGGAGAGCCATTTTCTTTCTCCATGAATCTCACAGTCTCCTCTCCCACCTTTACCAGGGCATGCAGGAAATAGTTTTTCTGCGTCCTCTTCCCTGGGGTACTCCTGTTTTGCAGGTCATCTTCCTAGACATAGACTTGAATTCTCCTGAGCAGAGGAAGGACCAAACTCAGACCTCCCACATCACGTGTGTGTATTCTGAAATCTGGATATTCATAGAAGAATATTGGTACCACATCCTATAGCTTCTTTTAGGGATAAATCTCATACAAAACTTTCAAAAGCACATACAGGCTCCAGTTCCTGGATGGGTAATTTGGGATATGTTTAGTACGAATTGGTACAATGGGACAAGTTTTCTGGAGAAAGCTTTTTCAGATAGGCTCTGAATTTTGGTTCTCCAGGCTGAGGTGAGGGCTCCATGCACTGTACCAGGAGACTGCAGAGGTAGTTTAGATCCCACTCAGGCGCAATGCCTTGTTTAAGAGGCATGCATGGCATGGAAATGCCAGGAGCCTTCATTGCATCTAAATGAAATCCCTGCATCAGGCCACCTCAGCAAATGCTAATAACAGACAGAAATTTACTATTTCCACTAACTGGTTCTGTAAAAAAGAATTTAATTACAGCAAAGCCATTGGTACAAATTCTATTTACTCTTGAAAAATAAGTCAAAGGAATAATTGGCAAAAAAATAATCCTATTTGGTGAAAACAGGCACTGCTAAGCAACATGGGAAGGATGCTAATTGTACCCTACTAATGAATAAAATTATGCAGCAGCTGATGTAAATTCTGTCCACAAAAACAAATCCTTTGTAAACAAGTACATGGTTAAATTTTAAGAATGAATTATGCACGTGAAAGCTGTAACTTTCCTATGCTGCTTGAATGGCTCTCAGAGTACTGTATCCCAATGTTCACTATTCATGAGTGGCCTGTTGCTTTTCTTGCTTTATGGTATCTGTTCCATTGACTGCTCTGCAGATGGGTTGCCCTTCATTACCACAAAGCTTAACATTGGCATGGGGGTGATTTGCTTTGTGTCTGAAATGACGTATAGTGCTTTCTCCTTGAATGAATCCAAAGGATTTAGAATTATCTTTCTTTGGGCTTTTTATTTTTTTAGTGGCGTTGCTTTTGGGAAACTTAAGAGAGCACAGGAAGGGAAATGGTAGTACAGTGGAGGAGCTGTGGTAACAAGCATTTAATGATTTTCTGTCTGCCGTTATTCTACACATCAGATGCACGTTGGACTGAAAAGGACATCTCTGTGTAGTTATTAACAGTGTGATCCCAAGTGCTGCTGTAGCAAAGTATGTTTTCATTTAAGTATATTCACTGGCTCAACTCTTACTCTGAGATCATTTAATGAAGGTTAGTAGTAATTCCATAATAAAGTAGATTACTGGAACTATTCTTAATTGACATTACAGCTACTAAAAGCAGAGATTGACACCCAAATTCAGTAAAACTCAGAATATGTAATAATACACTTTTCATTTGTTTTGGCTTAATGAATGCTGTTGTAAGAGCTGCTGGAATGAGCCCATCCAAATTTGGAAGCAGCAGGCTATTTTAGAGGCTCTCTAAGCTTCATAATTACTCAGAGAGAGGAAATGGGAGAGTGAGGAAGAGGGAGAGGAGAAACAAGGAGAACTGGGAAAGGAAAATACCTACCACGTATTCAGCAGAAACAAGTAGCAGAGAAGGGAAACCAGAGTTAGTATTGAGACTGTGATGACTACGTGACCATTTTTCTTTCAAGTATTTTTTAAGTAGCTTGAGTTTTTTATCTATGTTGTTGGTCTTGTCGTTCTGCACCTGCAATTAATCTCAAACAACCACAGTGTTCAGTAATCTGCTTTTTGCAGGAGCTTTGTGCTTTGCTTTTAAGTTTTGGTGGATAAACCTTGGACAAATCTGAAACCATAAAGTAACCATGTTGATGCTGCCACTTAAAACAGGTTAAGTCATGCAAATGCTTTAGATACTGTTCACAATTCAGGTGAATTACATGTGATGTATTAACAGTTCATTTTCAAAGTGTATATATGTAAGGTCACTGTAAAGCTTTTTATGTACTCCAATTTATGCTGTAATGAAATAAATACATACGAAAGGCTTATGCTCGCTCCCCTTAGAAGTTTCTGAGTAACTGTTGTTTTTCCTTTGTCATCTGTCTGATCAGTAAACAGTATTATGTATGTTCTTTTCATGAAACAAAGGCAAAATTAGGTGGATGGTCACAAAGGCAAAATCTTCAGGAAATGTTTCACCATGCTCTGAATATTAGGAACATGAAATACTCGGCGGTGAAAGCACTATGTTTTAAGTATAGATTTGCATAAATTCCAGTTCCACTGATTTTTATTTCCTGTTATGTTTATTTTTTTTTCCTGAAAAAATGTTAAAATATTTACTTGTGAATATTATGTGCAGGTTTTCCCAGTGTGCTCTCCTTTCTATGTCAGACATAGGATTTTTGACGGCAGTAGATTTACAATAATATAAGAGCAGAATCAAGCACGACTTGAGCTTAGGATGTTGTCTCTTACTTATTGTCTCATCTGTTAGTTTGCTGAAATGATATCATAGAACTCTTTTGAAAACTCCAGGATTCATAGTGAGACTCAGTGAAGTCTGACATGGTATCATTCACGTTACATGTAATTTTCCTTTGCCAACCCAATGTACAGGTTCTATTTTGACTTTTTTATGTTCTCTGCATAACACCCAAATTATGCTGCTGGATAAACCAGGATAAATCAGGAACAATTTAACTAGGGATCTATTTTTTGGAAAAAAAGAAACAGCTTACGGATTTAGGCAATCACTAATTTAAAATGTATTTTTTGTATGTTTGCTTGTTTTCTTTAAAAACTGATTTCATTACAATATATATATATTTTTTTTTAACTATGTCACTTTCTGTTTTTCTCTGTGCTGTTAACTAGATACCAGAAAACATAGTGCCAGTGACATTTCATGTTAAATGTATATTCCCCTTTGGGTTCACTGACTATTGTCATAGAGTCATAGAATGATTTGAGTTGGAAATTCAAAGGCCATCCAGTCCAACATCTCTATGATGAACAGGGACACTTTCAGCAGATCAGAGTGTTCAAAGCCCTGCGCAGCCTGGCCTTGGGTGTCTCCAGGGATGGGACATCTACCACCTCTCTGGGCAATCTGTATCAGTACCTCACCAGCCTTATTGTAAAAGACATTTTCCTTACATCCAATCTATATCTCCCCTCTTTTAGTTTGAAGCTATTTCCCCTTGTCCTATCACAGGAGACCCTACTAAAGAGTCTGTCCCCTTTATTATTGCCCCCACATTCCTCAGATTAGTTAGCCCATAAGCTCTAGCATCAAGATTGGTAGGAAATATGAATGGGCCCAAGAACTTATGTCACATCATGGCATTAATTTTCCAGTTCTGAAACACTGCACCAACTGTGGCACAAAGGATTTGGGTTTCTGATTTGGGTGCAGAGCATTCCCTCATATCATCTGTGTCCAAGTATGATGCACATTTTTAACATGATGTTTAGCATTTGTTTGCATGCATCCATGCATTTGGGCTTCAAAAATCACAGAGGTTTCTGTATGAAAGCATCCAGAGATGCAGCGTTGTCTTTATTCAGTTGAAGGCAGAGAAGTCTTGCTGGTAGACAAATTGCTTTTGTTCTTAGACTGTGCAAACAGTAAGGGCATGTATACCTGGGAAATGCCATAGCATACACAGTAATTAGCAAATACACAAAAAAAAAGCTCATCAAACATGAGCTTACAACCTATGGATAGATGTATGTTGTGGGTGGAGACAAATGCAGCTAATTATTAGTAATTATTCCTGTTGTGACCATGCCTAGGAACAGCCCCTGGTCTTTTTTCAGGGCCATGTTGTCCTGGCACCTATAAACAGGAAAAAAAACAAGTCAAAGACTAAATATAACTAGGTGGCTAAAAGTAGATCAGGGAAGCAGGGAAGTAAGTGGCATTTATTACTCAGCTATGACAACACCTGCAGGCTTGTGTTTGAAAGGAACATGGAGAACATCTGCACCTCCAACAGCACCTGGAGCAATTGTAAGCAAGCAGGCTTATCTGTGAAGAAAGGGAGTAGGCAAGACACAACAGGGACACTGCTTGGCAGCAAGGAACAGAGAGGAGCTGAACCAGGACCCTCTGAATGACAGCTGTGCTGACAGGCAGTCCTTGGAAGGGTGCGAGGAAATGATATTTGCCTGGCAGTCTTACTGTTGTTCCTCCACTGCTGTGCCCTCCGTGCTGAAGGTGACACACACAGATCATTCTTCCCACCCAATTTTCAATTTTTTCTCCTCTTTCTCTCATTTTTTCCTTTATAATGTGTTTGATTTCTCTCTTGGCTTGAATGCTCTAACAGGGGGCTGTGAATTTGAAAAAATTACCAACTGGACACCAATGAAATTCTTTTTTATTTTATTTCTCTCAAGAAATCATTAGCTCATTAGTTTTCCCCCCAGATCAGGTGGGGCAGGCTTAATGCACCTGCTCTTGGGCAGAATGGTGCAATTTACCCAAGCTGCTTGCTTCCTAAGGAAAGACAGTTGTGAGCAATTAATGAGTCATAAGACAGACTTAAGGCAAGAGCTCTGCTCTCTTTGTTAAGGTGCTGGTGCTTTCAGTCACTGTAGCCTGTAGCTCAGCAGAGAAACTAACTGCAGGATGATAGTACTGAGCAGGAAGGAGATCTCTGAGGAATGGAGGACAGACTGAGCTGCTGCAAAATTATGTTAGTTCCCACACCATTTAGAAACCATTATCAGTACTCAGGGCATAATTTACTGACTGCTTGTTAGTGCATTACAGATTCAGTTGTTTTATTGTTGTGTTTGAGTTGTTTGTTTTTTGTGTTTTTTCTTCCCCTCCCTCTGCTGCTTTGCAGTTCTTTGCATTTGTGGAAAAACACTGCAGATCTTGCAAGCAGAAAACCTGTAGCAATTTTCACTAATTTTCATGGGTAACTGAATCTGTCATCTGTGGTGATGGATTATACTTCTCTCTTGTCCTTTTCTAATTAAATAAAATGCTGAATCTTGGTTAGAAACAGAGAAGGAAGTGATGAGATTAATAGTTTCTGAACCTTAAAGAAAACAAAGAAGATAATCAACTTCTGCTTATGTTATCTGTCTCTTTTTAGATCATAATGAAATCCTAAGCAGGCAGAGAACCTTCTAAAAATGTGAGTTACGCCATTACAAAAACTTCTCAGAATTTTGCAAGTCCATGAGAGATCATAAAGTCATTAAAGTTGAAAAAGACCACTAAGATCATCTGGTCCATCCACCAGCCAATGCCCACTAACCCATATCCCACAGTACCACACCTACCCTGTTCTTGAACACCTCTAGGGACAGTGACTCCACCATCTCCCTGGGCAGCCCATGCTGATGCCTTACATTTCTTTCTAAGAAGAATTATTTCCTAATATCCAATCTGAAATCCCATCTGGGGAGTAGTGCTATGTAGGATTTTCTGGAAGCTGTGTATTTCCAATTTTTCCTTTCCTAGTTCTGTGCCCTGCATCTCTTTTGAAAGCAAATATTGGCTCCAACTTCATAAGCAAATCAAATGCGCTTTATGATTTGAGAGCACACCTTGGAAGCACTCTGTTACTTCCTACTATAACAAGGGTAAAAATAGAGAGAATCTCATTCATTCATCCATAGTTAAGCATTGCTTCCATTAACTGTTATTTTGATGCAGATTTTTTGCTATGTTTTGCTCTGGTTTGCTTTTGGCAGAGTTGCAGTATAAAGGTGTGATGATAGCATGTGTTAATTATCATATGTAATGTTGGATTGAATTCCTAATTTGGATGAAATGATGCTGCCTGTCTCAGCTGACTGTAGCTGAAGAGCTCAGCCTGGCATTCAGCTAGAGCTATTGCTGTCACTGATGCCAGACTTTTCCAGCAGGCTGCTAGTGTGCAAGCATGTGTCAGCATGCCTTATAGATGCCTGGAACACTCTTTTATCCCAACCTGGAGAGATGTTGCTTCTCCAGCCAAGAAGAGGACTGCTCACCTGATACTCCCTGTTGTAAGTAATGGCTGCAAGGATTTTGGGGAAAGAGTCTGTCTGGTTCCGGCTGCCTTCCTGACCAGACTGCCTGGCTCATTGCCGGCCATGAGGAGGGAAGCAATATTTCCCTCCCAAGAACAAGAGAGGAACAGCAGATTGGTTGTTACCCGTTTGTAGGTCTCCAGGGAGAGCGCAGCTCCAGGTTTCTTCTATCTCAAATTACAAGGTAGCCTCTGATTCCTGAGAGCAAAGGAATAGCTCAGATTACATGTGGTAAAGGAGAACTTCTAAAAGAAGTTATTTTTGAAGTAGCAAGGAAAATCAGTATTTTCATTGGCTGCTCGTGGTGTTGCTACTGTGTTTGAAGCAGTTGGAACATGCTGTGTGCTTCCTCATCAGTCTTAGGGTATCTCATGCAGTTTTAATGTGGAGATTTCCAGGCAATATTATTTTTGCCCAGCTCTCTGAAGCCATTAAAAGGGCAAATGATTATCATGCAATCATAGAACCACAGAACAGCTTTGGTTGGAAAGGATCTTAAAGATATCCAGTTCCAACCCCCAAATTACCTGGGAAACAGCTCCCAACGAATACTTTTCTTCTCTTCCACAAGCTGAATGTTCTCAGCTAAAAATGGAAAAAGCAGAAAACTGTATGAGCAATGACTGCACAAAGAAGTAGTGGTTAGTTTCTGATGCTCTTACAGTAGGAAAAATGGGCAATAGAAGGACTGGTTCTGCTACGTCTGTTACTGGGCTCAACTGCTTAAGCTTCAGTTTTCTCTCAGAAGTGTGTAAGGGAAGAGCAAGATGATTCATCGCATGTGTTGGAAATAACTCCATTTTTTTACTCTAGTATAGCGCTATGGGAATGTTGGGTAATGCTGTGGAGTACATTATTTCTTTGTTTCATATTTTACTATGTTTTATCCACGTAAAAAGAGTATTTCCTTCATGTGAAAGAGAACAGAATCAAAATAGTAGAGTGAAACTGTTCCTGCTTTGTTCCCTGTTTGTGTCCTTTAGCAGCATCCGTTGTCCTGAGGCCCCAAGCTCTGACAGGCAGCAGATTGCCTTTCTGCTGGTGTTCAGAAGCCTGCAGTGCAGGAAGCAGGTGGGTCACTGTGTGGAAATAGGTGCTTTGGGAATGGTAGTTCCTCACCCTCACCTCTTGTCTGTATATGTGGAAGGATATGTAATCTCGAGAGAAGTGGAAAGAAAAATACAGAGTTCTCCTTCTCAGTCTCTTCTCTGTTCCTCTGACCTGAAATTAAGTTCAGTATTTCAGTCTGAATATAGCTAAAGTTACAAATGTTCAAATTTTCATGTTTTTTCAGTTTGCCTTTTTAAGATTTTGGTGCTATTTTTTTCTCTATCTTAATTGCAACATCGAAAGCTATTGAGAAGTTTGTTAGAATCCACTGTGTGCATTCAGATGGGGTACCCATTTTTATTCTTTTCCAGATGAAGTCATAGCTTTAATCTTTGAAGTGTTCCTTTTAGTAGACTTTCAAAAGTTAAAATTTTTGTCATTAAAAAGAAATTAAAAATAAATATTATAAAATTAAATATCCTAATATTTTGGAGAAAGAAACAGCCAAACTCATTTCCTGGAAAGAGCTGCGTTTTTAGATTTTCTAGATTTTGTCAAGGGCTGCAAATCT
This sequence comes from Chrysolophus pictus, assembly GCA_037305975.1. Classification (NCBI taxonomy): domain Eukaryota; kingdom Metazoa; phylum Chordata; class Aves; order Galliformes; family Phasianidae; genus Chrysolophus; species Chrysolophus pictus. The sequence goes on from CM074578.1 coordinate 20,303,087, forward strand.
GAATACGTGAAGTCAAGAGGATTGTGCTGATTTGTGCTTCCTGAGAACACAGTTGCTGGGCGACTTTCGCCAGTGTCCTTCTGTGTGCAAGGATCTGATGGTTTAAGGACATCTAAAATGCATTAGCTATCCCTTTGCTAACCCTGTGCCAGGATTCGACATGCTTTTGATGGCATAGTTCTCTGAACATTCAGTTCCTGCTTCTGCCAGCCAGCTGATGATTGCCATAGCACCTCTGGTCTAAAATTTCAAAACAAATATGGGGCAGCCCTGGCCAGTTCCCCATAGTGACACAGGCAGCAATGTCCTCATCCAAACTGGTTGCGAGGCACAACCAGTTGCTTTAAGGGCACAGCTTGTCAACCTGATGAGCTCCTTCATGCAGTCCTGCTGTATACAGCTTCCCCTTTCTTTCTAGATTGGAAGATTTGCAGTCTCTAAGCCAGAAATCCTCTACAGATCTGAATCTGTCAAACAGAGCCAGTTACTACTCCTGGATGTTAAGAGCCCTACATAGCCATCAGGTAGTGTGGGGGGGGAAACCCATGAAAAGCTCTCTCAAAAAGAATCCTTGTTATCAGCCTCCTCATATGTCCACTTTCTAGCTTCATGCTGAGCTGCAGACTTGCATAAAAATTAAAGCTGAGTGTATCTAAGCTTGGCTTTGTTCTTTTAATAGTAAATAAGGCATTCTCCTGCAGCCTGGGGCTACCAGAGATAGAATACTGCCTGCTGATCTCAGTCTGCAACTCTGGATGTTACGTACTTCAGACTTATGGTTTCAGTAGAAATTTCACTTATGAAACCACACAGAGTGCAGGTAATTGGAAACAGCATCTGGCACAGGGGTCTTCCAGAGCTTTGCATTGGGCTTTGACTTTGTAAATAGAAAGGGCTGTGGTTCTCAGTAAATTTCATAATGGAAACAGAGACCTTATTGTTTCCTCTCTCCCCACATAGTTTGCCTTTGTTTTTGTTTTGTTTTGTTGTTCTTTTTTTTCTTTCTCTTTGATCTGAGAAAACTACAGGACAGCTCGTTTAATTAAGGGGCAGTAGGAAAAAGTTTGTCTGCAATTTGTCTACAAAGCAGTGTTTATGATGACAGACAGAGCTAAGCCTAAAGGTTCCATCTTTCTCTATATCTGTATTTGGAAAAGCATGACACTTTCCTTATGACCTTCTTAAAGTTATAATATTCCTTGTTTAAAATATATCTTTTCCTTCTTTTTTCTCTTTCTTTCCCTCAAGGGTATGTGCCTAGGCAGACTATATACAAAAGACACTTTTCTTTCTCTTGTATTCACTAGTATTTTTATGGGCACGGCACCAATGATAATTACACCATTATATGCAAGAGCCATAGGCTTCCCTTCTATGTCTGTTGTTAGGTAACTGGGATTTCATTTCCTTAGACTGTTTCTTCTTGCTCTTGCACAGTTCTTCCCCTTTCTGCCTTTACCCAACTACTTTTACTGCTTAGATGTGAGCGTAATTGTAAGCAACCACATTTTCAGAAGAAATTTCTGGTGCTTCATTCTACAGTATTCACGTGGCCAACTTCCCAGCTAAAAGAAAAAAAGGATTATTTGATTCACTCTGCACAGAATGACTGGTCAAAATTATCTGTGGCTGAACTCCTCCTCACTCAGCATCTCCTAGGTGACAGTGATTGCACATACTCCAACATATTTTAAAATAAAATATCCCACGGTTACAATTACCAGTTGAATTATGAGGATAATAGCGGTGTTTGGTATCTCACATAAAGAACTCCAGGAGACCATTGGGACTGTAAATACTGTGCTTGTTAATCCAAATCAAAAAGACCCACATGGGACAGAATTTAAAGTGCTGGATGCAGTATTTTCATTTATATGTCTATCTGAACAGTGCAAACATCAGCGGAGCTGGTTTGGGGTTAAGAAAAAAAGGAAAAAAAAACATTCAAAAATGACCTAGGATAAAAAAATACCATTTTGAGTCTTCTGATGGATCTTCCCACGACTGCTGAAAAATCAGGATCTTCTAGAAGTAAATTACTCATTACAGGAAGAACAGAACTATTGCCTTACTGCTAGTAGTGGACATGTAAATCTAACTGAAGCAAGCACTCATAAAGCAAAAGGCAGCTGGGATGTGCATAAACGTGAGCCCCTGTGTTTGGTGATACATAGCAAAGTGGTGCTGACAGTACAGGAGTACTGGGACAAGCAGAAGGAATAATAATCTCTTGCTGCTGCTGAGACATAGCTGGAGCATGAGCATGGAGGAGAGATAAGAGACATGTTCAGACAAGGCCATTTACCAGCTCTGCAAACTAGTACTTTGCTAACTAACTGCCATGTAAACAAAGCGGAGACTTGCATATGGCAGATGAGATGTTTGCAGTACACCTGGGAGCTGTGCTTGGCTCCTGCCCAGGCACCTCTATGGGTCATGTATCTGTGGTTGCTTACTGCACTTCCCTAAAATCATGTTCTACATCACTAGAACACGCACCATTTGTATTTTGTGGTTTCTGATCAGGATAAGGAGGAATGGCAAAAATGATTGCAAAAACAGTTTGTTCATTTTTTAAAATTTCGAAGATTTCAGAGAGTTAGGTTTTTTTTAGATGCCCTGGCAAAGCAGGACTGTGAGTTACTTGTTGCAAGCTCATTTTCAACATAAAAGCACTAATGGCATGAAGTACAGCCACTGATCCTCGTTAAGAAAAAATTAGATGGTGATGTCCAGCCTGGCAGAGCTCTGATGCTAACTGTCCTATGGCTGAGGCATGCAGGCAGGGAGTACCTCAGCTGAACTCCAGAAGGGTAGAGTAGTACAGTACTTAGCACTTGTGATGCTGCACTTTGAGTACTGTGTTCTGTTTTGGGCTCCTCAGTACAAGAAAGACACTGAGGCCCTGGAGTGTGTCCACAGATGGACAATGAAGCTGATGAGGGGTCTGAAGCACAAGTCTTGTGAAGAACAGCTCAGGGAACTGGGATTATTTGGTCTGGAAGAGGCTCAGGGAAGACCTTATTCCTCTCTACAACTACCTGAAGGAGATGGTAGAGAGGTGGGAGTTGGCCTCTTCTTCCTTGTAACTTGCTGTAGGGCTAGAGAGAATGGCCTCAAGTTGCTCTAGAGGAGAATAGAAGTTAGGGAAAAACAATTTCTCCAAAAGAGCAGTCAGGTGCTGGAATGGGCTGCCCAGGGAGGTGGTGAAGTCACCATCCCAGGAGGCATTCAAGAAAAATTTAGGTGTTGTACTGAGGGACAGGGTTTAGTGGGAAATATTGGTGGTAAGTGGACAGTTGGACTGGATGATCTTAGGTGTCTTTTCCAACCTTGGTGAATCTATGATTGCAGGATTCCAGAGAAGGGCCAAAGAGACAGAGCACTTCCCTACAAGGGCAGGCAGAGAGAACTGTGGCTTTCCTGCCTGAAGAAGAGAAGGCTCTGGGGAGACCTAAGAGTGGTCTTTCAGTATCTAAGGGGTGGCTATAAGAAAGAAGGGGATTGACTCTTTAGCATGGTTTATTGTGATAGGACAAGGGGAAATGGTTTCAAACTAAAATAAGGGCGATTTGAACTGGATATAAGGAAGAAGTTTTTTTTTGTTGTTGTTGTTTCGTTTTGTTTTGTTTTTTATGATAAAGGTGGTGAGACACTGGAACAGGTTGCCCGGAGAGGTGGCAGAAGCCTCATCCCTGGAGATGCTCAAGGTCAGGCTGGACAGATCTCTGAGCAACCTGCTCTAGCTGTAGGTGTCCCTGTTCATTGTAGGGGAGTTGGACTGGATCAACTTTAAGGTTCCTTTCCAACTCAAATGATTCTATGATTCTATGACTCATGCTTCTTGGGGAGGAAAGGTAGAGGAGGAGCTGTGGTAGATCTCTGAAGCATGGTGGTCTTCAGACAGGCAGCAGCTGGCTGAAACTATGGCCTGATGCAGATGGAGTGAATTAAACTGGCAGAAGATTGCTCTGCTTGTGTTATCGATTCCTGTCAGGGGAAAAGTTCAATGCTACGATTAAGAAGGTAATGTTTTCTGCCAGGATAAGCTGCATTTCACTTCGTGAAGCTTCATGGTAGAGCTTAGTATGAAAGTGGGCAAAACATTTAAGTAATCAGAAGGCTTGGATTTGTCAATGCTTCAGATTGTTTTTTAAAAGAACCTGAAGAAGTCACAGAATCTGTCAGGAATGCATGCCTCTTTTCTGCTGGTGTCTACTCTCCAAAATGAACTATAGTGTCATTTCCTTAAAATTCCATCAGACATTTCATCGTTCCTTACCATATGTAGCAGTCGGTACAGAAAAGACTGAGAAAGGCTTCTGCAGAGCCCTTCAAACTGCTGGCTTATTAAGGGGCTGTAATGATATAAATTCACATTTCCCTGGGTAGAGAAAAGGGCTGAAACTCTTTTTCCCTCACTTGTATTAAAACTCTGACATGTTGCCTTTGAAACAGAAGATTAGTCTCCCACCCTGTATTTTGTGCAAAATGTTAACCAAAAAGTAGGTTTTGAGAAATCGGGATAAATGAGACCTTACAAATGTAGTTTCGGATGGCACATAGCAATAATGAGGAAGTATTCTTTTGCCTGAGGATAGGAAAGCCCTACAGAGGGATCTGGAATGGCTGAATTGTAAGCTGAGGCCAGTGGGATGAAGTACAACAAGACCAAGTGCTGGATCCTGCACTTTGATCTCAACAATCCCAGGCAATGCTACAGGCTGGGGAAGAATGACTGGAAAGATGTGAGGAGGAAAAAGACCTGGGATTGTTGGTCAGGGCTTGGCTGAACATGAGCCGCAGTGTGCCCAGGTGCACAGACATCCGGGCTTGTATCAGAAACAGCATTTAGCAATATCAGCAAGAGTAGGGAAGAAATTGCCTACCCGTACTCAGCTCTGGTGAGACTGCACCTGAAGTACTGTGTTCAGTTTTGGGCCCCTCACTACAAGAAAGACATCGAGACCCTGGAGTGTGTCCAGAGTAGGGCAGTGAAGCTGTGGATGGTCTGCAATACAGTCTTATGAGGAACAACTGAGGGAGCTGGGATTGTTTAATGTGGATGGCAGACCTTATTGTTCTCTAGAACTACCTAAAGGGAGGTTGTGGCACTGTGGGGATTGGCCTCCTGTATAAGCAGTGATAGGACTAGAGAGAATGGTCTCAAGTCATGCCTGGGCAGATTCAATTTGGATATTAGGAAAAACTTATCTGAAAGATTGATTGGGCACTGGAATGGGCTGTCCAGGGATGTGGTAGGGTCACCATCCCTGGAGGTGTTCAAGAAACATGCAGATGTGTCTCTGAGGGACATGGTTAGTGGACATGGTGATCCTCCAGGTTGAAGGCAGTCTCATCCATATCCAGACAGCACCACAATGTCGAGAGATACAGGGCAAGAGGGAAGGGCACAAGGACATGCTTGATACAGCATTTTGCTGCAGACAGGTTTGGATGCGGTTCCCTGCTCCCATTGTTGTTTATGCAGCACAGTTTTACTGCAAAAGGATGAGGGCCCTGGGCCCAGGGCTGAGAGCCATCTTCCCTGCTTGGCTGCAGGCCCAGTGCTGCGGGCAGTGATGTCTCCCGCTGTCTCTCCCATCTCCCGGCACTTGTATTCCTGTCAGCAGAGGCCCAGTGGCTGCTGTGCATCTGTCTTACCTAACAAGTGAAGCCAAAAGGAACCAACACCACATGTTGTGCAAGCAGGAGTGCAGGAGCGGGCTTAAATTTAACTTTCCTCTGCTAGCTTTGCTTCAGCTTTAACTCACCCCATCTTCCATTGCCTACCACAGAGTTCCTCTGCCATCTCGTATTGATTTAGCAGCACGGAGAATTAAGCCCAGCATTGGAAGCTCAGCACCATCATTGGAGCAGCAGCTGGACTTATTGCTCACACAGTTCTCAGACCTTTCCTTGACTGCTTCTTTTCACGGCAGTTTCTCTTGCTGTGTCAGATCTGCGGTAAATTATGTTGCTAATCTTTCAGACTGTGCCTCTGTGTACAAAATGCTTCCTCTCTGCTGACAACTTGCCTGCGAGGGATTTGTGCTGCAGAGCTTGGGAAAAAAAAAATAGAAAAAACAGAAGAGAGAAGTGTTCCTGTTCCCCTTTGTCCGCGTGCAAAATGAGCGTGCGGCACTCTGCCGGCCTGGCCGCACAAAAGGGCCTTTCTCCGTGCTCAGCCCTGGAGCTGTTCCTGCGCTGTTCCCACTGCTCTGCTCACTGGATGCCATTCAAGGAACAAATTGGGGTAACGAAATGGCCTCTGCGTTCAAAGGGGTCGCTGCAGCTTACATAGAACACACCAACTCCTTAAAACCATATCCAATTCCCCAACCTGATTACTATTCTGCGTCACTTTTTTTCTGTTTTCTTTTAATACCTGTAATAACTTGAAAGAGGATTGTGCATTATTCTTTCCTAGTCAGTATGAGATATCATCAAGCCTTGACTAGAATAACCTCTGTATTGACAAAACATTGTCCTTATGCTAGGCAGTACTAAAATAGTAGTGAAATGCTGTACCCAGGTGAAAATATGGGTACATATATATTTTAAAGTAATGAGATGAGATTTCACCTGACGTTCCACTGGGATTATTTTAAGTGAAAATGTAGTATATGCTGTAGTACCCCTGCTTGAGCCATGGTGCTGTACCCAATAACCTCTGGAAGTTTCCTACATCCTCACCCACTCTGTGTTTCAGTAGCTCTGTTAGTGGCACATTGCTGCTGCTTTTGTAAACAAGCACAGAAAGATAAATACCTTGGGGGGAAAATCTCATTTAATGATTACTAAAGATATTAAAAACAGGTTTTTTTTCTTTTTTTTTTCTTTTTTTCCTGGATAACTTTGCTTTAACAGATCAGGACTGAATAAAATGCTTTGGCTTTACCTTTCTGCTCTTTCAGAATGGTTTTGAAAATATGTAAGAAATTGCAGGACAGATGGGGACAAGCTGGCTGCAGTTCCGTACAGAGAAGATAGCACAAGAAGGTGAATGAAATAAGTAAATATGGAAGAACTAGAAGGTACACTAAAAAGAAGACCCCCGACCAGTGACTCTAATATATTAAAAGAACAAAATGATGTGAATATTTGGCAGATGCAGTTCTTGCTTTTGCTGCCCCAGGTTATGACTGAGTCATGTGGTTTTCAGGCAGACACCTCTGAGACTGCCTCACCTTGCAAATGAAGCTCCAAGTGGGTGGCAAACAGCTCATATTCTCTGTGGCATACCTGGTTCTGTAAGTGCCCAATGTGACCTGGTTGAGTTTTCACCCCTGAGTTCACCAGAACAACATTCATCACCTGGATGTAATACAGGGTCTGCTTTCTTTCATCTAATTCCCAGACTGTTTTATATTTAAAAAAAAATTAGTGTAATATAATCTACTCCATGTCAACTTACCAACAAGATCCTGGGAACCCTGTCTACGCCTGCCTTAACCATTCGGTCTGTGCTCATCTTGTAGTGACAAGAACCAGTTTCTTCTCATTTCCTCTTTAGATTTTACCTTTTGCACCATCCACACAGAAGTGTCTGTGGCTTTTTCCACATGAAATTGCCAGCAACAAAAATGAGCTTCATGACAACAAGAACATTGCTTTAACAAAAGCAATGAATGGCACAAAACACTACTTCTGTGGACAAAAAATCACACGTGAAAGGAAGGTTGGGAACAGTCAGCCCGGTGGCAGAATCCTACCAGATCCCTCATGATGCTGCTGGAATGCAAAAGAAATTGGATTACCAACAGCATGATGCAAACAGTGTACCAAAGAGAAATTAGCCCTAAGAAAATTCTGAACAACAGCACTATTTGTGAAATGGAGATGAATTTTATTTCTCTTCTTGGCAGGGGTGAGACCAGTTGAAATACTTCACCAACTTTCAGGCACTGATCTTGGCTAGAAATATGGACCCACTGGAGAGAATTTAGAGAGCAGTAAAATGAACATGAGAATCAGGAAATGAGGAAAGGTTCAGAGCAGTGGGTATGCTTAATCTAGAAAATGAAACATTTAGTAAGGAACACGACAAGTTTTCCATTTTATAAAAGGTTGCTATTTGAGAAGATAAAGATCAGTTGTTCTTTATGATTCTTTAGGAAGCGCAGAATGAAATCAGAACTATTTTTGCTTACTCTGCAATTAAAAAGTCTCAGACTGGATGTTGTGTAAAATATGTCCTATGTTGAAGTAGTAATATTCCTATCAGACTGCTTGAGGATGTATAACATCCTTGTTTCTTATTACTTTGTTACCAAAAATTTCAATGTCTAGAATGTGTTTATGAAACACTAACTTTGCTTTTCTGAAGTTCTTGAAGCGCCTTCAGGCCACACAGGGCTACTGAGTAATTTCTAGATAAAATGAACAAAGATGTTTTGTTCCTAACAATATGTGCTTCTAATTATCTTGAGAGCACTGTCAGAGTGGCTCACCCTTTCAGAACTAATTCTGATACTGAGCTTTAGAGAGAATTAGACGTGCTACAGTCTAGTCAACACAAGGAAAGTAACTTGGAAAATTAAAAACTTCTAAGGAAATTAAAAACGGGACATAATTGATTGATGATGTGGTTAATGAAAAGAATCAGAAGATTCTGTGGGAAGAAGTTGCAGGCATGTGACAAAGTGACCTTGGCAAAGCCATGCATGTAGGTGATGAAGGAAAATCTCCCTGACAGAGAGCTGTAAAAGAGCTGGGTGGAAGCAGGAGAGTGGGCAGATTAAAGCAGTGGCAGATGATGTGTAGGAGGCAGCAAAGAAAAGCTGCAAAATACATGAGGATGAAGTAAAGGTTTTCCTTCCCACTTCCCTACATTACAGGACAGCTCTGCTTTAAAAGAGCTGAAAAAGAAAACAGAAAATATTCTTCAGCCTGGAGGTGCCCTGCACAGTTCCTGAGGAAGATATAGTGTCATCAGAAACCACTGCCTCACTCCAGGCATGCCTGTTCAGACGTACTTTGCTATTCTGGATACCACAAATGGTATCTGGAGCTCACATTCCTAACCCTGTAGCTACCTGTGTGTACCCAGAAAAGTCTTGCTTGTTATTTCTATGCCTCAGTTGAATCCTGAATTTGCACTGTAATGATTCCACTCCTTCATTTTAATTTTGTTAGCTCTATTACTGCATGTGTTTCTTCCTTTCTAAAGTTACAAGATTACTGGTGACCTTGTCTTAAAATGCGTAAGTGACATAACCACCATACTACTTCTTTGGTACGTATCTCTTATCCTAGAATTGGAGCAAGTGCTTCATTTTTTTAAATCTACCAGCTACATATATATAAACAGTAGTGTGCTCTCTCTCTCTCTCTCTCTCTCTCTCTTTCTGTACAATAAATAGGGTTATGGCAGTTGGCATGGTCACATCTGCACTATAAAGCTCTCACAGCTACCAAAAAAGGAGGACTACGTCCAAACCTGCATGGGCAATGCACACTTGGCCATGCTGAAACCAGCTTGTGCACAGGAATTTTTTGGGAAAATGACATGTTCTAGCCCAAAAGGGTGCCAAGGAGCTCTCTAACACAATGACAGCATTGATGACTGAATCCTTGGGAATCTCCTGTTTGGTTCATGACTAGCCATAGTGTTGTATCTTCAGAAATTTTTCTTGAAGAGGGCAGTCTCTTCAGGTTCCGATCCAGACAACAGTATGGCCAACCTTGGCCTAGTTCTTGTCCATTTTGGAATGAGCAAGTATAAGATATCCGACCTGCCCAACTTGTCTTTGTCCCACATGGCTGGTGCCTCTCGTCACATATGCTGCTGTGCAGAGCTGATAGGAAACTTAATTATGGTGTTATCTAACCATAATGTGACTAACATTTACTTGAATGATTAACTTCAAGGCTCAAGGTCTATGTTCTCCTCTCCTGCATGTGATTTACCATGCTAACAACTTCCCAGCCATATTTTCCTTATGTTCAAACAAAGCTTTGAAGTTTTTGCAGTTAATATTCTCTTACTTAATTTTGTAAACATAGGCATAGAAGTTTAAGTTAAAGCTGAAGTTCTATCACTTCTGAGAGGCTCTGAGAAGAGAATTAGGTGGTTTTAGATAGACTTTTGTTAGTTTGTCTTACAAAACTGATGAATGTGAAGAGAGAAAAATCTGATCTTAGAAAAAAATGCTACTGCTTGTGCTGTTAAATAGAAATGTAATAAAATGGATCTCCTCCCTTTCTGCCAACCTTTGAGATCTCTGCAACTCTGACAGCTGTATCTTAAATAATGCATTATGATGACCACTTTTAGACGTTTATTTCAGAATGGGATTAATTGCATTTGTGCAGTGCCTTTCTCCAGTGGCAGCCCATGGTGATGAGTTCAGGTATATCTGTGGGGATAACCTTCATAGTAAGAGTAGGCTACATCACACTGTGGGATAATCACCTTGCAAGATGGTAAATCATCAACTAGTCAGTTGTGAGCTGTGAACAACAGTAGAAGTCCAAAATGAGTATGAATCAAAATGATGCTGTGGATCAGTGGTTATGGCACTGGCTGTGTAGCACACAGATTTTTGTTTCTCGTTCTCTTCTCTTTAGTACTGTTGAGAACGGTATTTTCTGCAGGGGCTGATCTATGAGGCAGAGGCCAGGCAGGGAAGCTGGTGTGTTTCTGCAAGAGGATAGGTGTCTAGCAGGCAGCCATAGCTGAAAGGCTTCCAACTACTATTGCTTGTGGGAAACATAATTTCCTAAGAGATGCTGGCTTTGCTGTTGTTTGGACTAATAGGGAGGTACTACATGATGCTGCATGTGTCATATTATTTTACTAATGTCCTCCTTTGTAGGTGGGGGAAGCTTCAATCAGAAACAGGCATGTAAACTTTTCTGAATGTTGTCAGTAAAATATAGGGACCTCATTTCTTTCTTTCCTTTTTGAACAATGCTTTTAAGAATTAGATAGCCAGGAACCTGTTTCAACGTGTCACTACTTAGGGGCAGTGATACACTGGAACAGGTTGCCCAAGGAGGCTGTGGGTGCCCCATGCCTGGAGGCATTCAAGGCCAAGCTGGATGTGGCTCTGGGCAGCTGGGCTGGTGGTTGGTGACCCTGCATATAGCAGGGGGTTGAAGCTAGATGATCACTGTGGTCCTTTTCAACCCAGGCCATTCTATGACCCTATGAATATGGGGTTTAGAGGGTCGGGGTCTGTGTTTTACTTCTGGAGTAGATACTAGTTCCTTTATGAATCAAGTTTCAAATTCAGCTCGAGCACATCTCTCAGTTCTTCAACCTCAGACTCCTTTCTGCCCTTATTTCTCCGTTGGAAATGTAGCTTCTTATGGTGGATGTGGTGGTGTGAGCTCAGAACTTCTTGCCTTGGAGCCCCATCTAGTGGGCAGCAGGTAGTACTGAGAAGCGTCAAAAGCAACTTAGTGGTGCTTTGAAAAATACAAAGCACTAAAAGGAGCTGATAGGGAGATCCCTAAGGAACATAATAACTGCAAACAAAATCACTATGTTCATTCATCTCCTGCTGACAATCTGCCATTTTGTTTCTGTTTCTCGTCACAAACGTAATGTTATTTTGCATTGGTGTACTGATGAATTTTCAGAATCCTACTGAGAGCATATCTCAGTCCTACATAATCAAGCAAGAAAAAGGAGTTAAAAAAGATATAAAGACAAACAAACAAAAAAAATTATCCATTCGTTCTGTACCCTTGCAACTCCTGTTTCTTGGACTGTTTTGGAGGAATGGCTGCATTATTTCACTGTCTACTCTATAATCAATGGTAAATGTTTCTAGGATGTCAGAATTACTCTGCAAAGTAATCCATAAATTAAGAGGTTTCTTGGGTAACCTTGGAAATAGGAAGCATTCCAGCACTATTAAGCAGTCTATCAGAGCCAAATGTTTTCAATCTGCACTTTATCTCAAAAGAGCTGCTTATGTAGCTGTTTGCTAAGGCAATTCATTCTGATATGAACTGTCATGAACTGTTAGTGGTACGTATGTATTAGGAACAGAAAAAATTGCTCAAGAAATGGAAAAATGTTTTAAGGCTCTTCCCAAGTTACCTTTACAAATGACATTTTTTTTCTAGTCCACCTGTCAAATGAATTTAGAGAACCAAATTTGGGTTTCAATTGCACTTAAGTAGTTCAGTATGACCTGAGGGAATAAGGTGGATAGCCAGACAGAACATATGGCCCTGGCTGTCTAAAAATTCACTTTCTAAAGTTAAAAAAAAAAAAAAGAAAAGAAAGAGAGAGAGAGAGAAGAAAGAAGGAAATAGATGAACTATCTTATAACAATAATGTTGCTCTCCCTGGCAAATGTGTTTTACAGAACTAGCTATTTTCAAGGAACCGTCTGTAAACTCTTTGTGGCTCACTGTCTTAATTTGAAATGAACCCCGATGAAAAGCACTGAAGAATTTCTGTGCTATCTGTACATTCAGAGAGGATCACAGGAGGTGGAGAGTGAGTACTCTAGAATTTATTTAATGGGGTGATTTCAAAAAAAGTTATTTTACAAAGGATGGTCTGATTATTTTCATTAAACTGCACAGCAGAGTTATTTAAATACAGTGCATGAAATCCCCCAGGAAGAGATATTGAAAGACAAATGTCTAAGTATAAAAAGAGTATTGTTGGGAAAGAAACCATTTTTTTTAACTTTGGCTATTGAACCATTATCTTGAAGCCCTCTTCATTTATTTTTTCCTATGTGTATTTTTTCTTTTTTTTAAACTTAGTGAGAAAAAAGGACAAGTTATTTAGTGTCCGGAAGGCTTTCCATGCCTTGAAAACCTGACTTCAGTTTACTGCTTATAAAAGAAGAACAGTCTGTAAGGGAGAAATATCTTTGTGTAAAAAAAGTAACCAAGAGATTATTTATCCTTTTTTCTCATTGACACCAAATACATTTTTACTATTTTCTGCTTTCAACTTCTCTCCTTTCTTTTTTTTTTTTTTTTTTTTTCTTTTCTCTTCCACATCAGATGTCACTTTTGTAGCACTGTTACTGTTTTCTCTTTTGACTAGTTTGGTCTTGCACTGTCTCTGGAGTCAAGTAGAGAGTGGGTCAGAACTTTAGCTGTGCAAATTCTATGCTCATAGACATTGAGAACCTCTTCTCTCCCCAGCCCCCACCTCTCCTTCTCTTTTGTAATTTGTGTCTCTCAGTCTGTAAGAGCTAAAAAAGTTTCCGAAATAAATGATCCTGGAAAAAATGACTTTGAGAATAAATGATCTGAAGCACAGTGCTGGAATTACAGCAGCTGGAATGGTCCCATAAGAGCTATTACACTGACCAACAGTTGTCCTAGTTCAGCTCCTGACGAAAAGCGTGAAGGACTGACAGAGGTGAATAATGATAATGTTTTCAGAGAATAGATTTTATTTGTATTGCAGCTATATTCCATCTAGACTAGACAGAAAATGTCTTTTTCACCATAAGAATAACTAAGTTTTAGAAAAAGTTCTCAAACTGAAACAGTATTGAAATTCTTGATAAATGGAAGTGCTTCCATTACCCATTCTGAGGATCAGGTCTTGGCCTCAGTCTCCTCCTGTGTTCTCCTATTTAATTACTCTTTCATTATTCAAATTTTAGAGAGGCTGGGCGTAATGTCAGAAATGTCTGTTTGGAGGGGGAAGATTTAAATGTTTTTAAATCCATGAAGCAGTTAATGCCAAAGAGGACGAGTGGCAGTGGAGAGGACAGAGGTGCTCCCAGACAGCATGGAACTGAGGACTAGGCAAGGGAAAATACAGGTGTTAAGATATAAGATACACAAAGGTCAAGATACATGACCAAGTGCCATGGGCACTGAGACCCTCACAGCTCTGGGCAGTCTGTCTCTTAAGATACTTTTGCATAAATTCTGTATCTAAAGGTATACTTATCTGGAGATAGAGGTAAGTCATTTTGGTACAGGTGTTTTGGATAGAAATAAAATTTTATCCTAAAACTATTAAAAAAATCTAGTCATCTCCCCAGAACATCAACTCCCATTCAGAGATTTTCACATCAAGCATAACTGATGAGTCATACTTCAGATGAACATAACGCAGTGCTGAGCTGAGCTTTGGTATCCACATGAGGCAGTGAAGCTCTTCGAGGGAATGTGGCTGCTAACCTGTGTGTGTGAGTAAACAAATTGATCTTCATGGCTTATTAAGTTGGGTTTAATTTCATGTTGATGTAGCTACAGACTGCAAAGATTGGAAAAATGTTAGGTGCTAAATATAATATTTAGTATGTTTTTGGATATTTAATATTTGGTAGAATGAAGTTTAAATCATTGGCAGTACCAAAATAGTTACTCACTGAAATTTACTTGTCTGAAACTAGAGCTTGAGAGCCATCATTTATTGCAAAAGTTAAATGAGGCCTTGAAAGAAATTTGACCATGTTAAAGAGCTCATTGTTTAAGGGTGAATACACTACCACAGAAACTCTGCTCTCCTAGTTTGAATTCCTTATAAAATTCTATGTTGTGAATTCTACGTGTTCTACAATTCTACTTGTTGTGAATAAGACAGTAGACATTTCCTAATCAATGCATTTTCACCGATGGCCTACATTAGGCTGTGTGTTTAAAGAGAAGTCTTTGGAGGAGACTTTCACCATTTATTTCAGTTTGTGTTTATTACCTCTTGTCCTGACACTGGACACCACTGAGAAAGCCTGTCTCCATTTTCTTTACACCTTCCCTTAAGGTATTTATATGCATTCACATGATCCCCCTGAGATATCTCTTCTTCAGGCTGAACAGGCTCAGGTCTTCCAACCTCTCTTCTTGCATCAGATATTCCAATCTCTTAATCATCTTCATGGCATTTCACTGGAAATATATATTTAATAATGCAAAAAGCAATTAATCCAAAGATGGTAAATGAAATATTACTTGGTAGAGTTGCAAGATTATCAAGTCATGATGCCACCTTGAATATTTGTTTGAAATTATTCTGAATGTTAAGAAATTTAAACACCTTATATAAGACATATTTGAACAGCTACTATTTAAATTCTTTCCTGGAGGGAGCTGTTGATCTTTGATCTTTAACTGTAATCCATCTACCTAGAAAAGCATCATTGTTCTTGGCTCCTCTTCTGATATCTTTTATACACACTCTTATTTATCTTACCTCCTTGATCGGTTGATGTTTCCTAGTTGTTTCTTTCAATAGATTTATCAAAAAAAAGTTTATTAGTTTTTGCTCTTTATGATTCCTTGGTGCTAATTTTATGGATGCTACTTTAAGAAATGAATGACTAAAATTAGGCAAGACCTACAGTTAGATCTAGTGTCCTCTCCCTGCCCTGTGGCAAAAAGTGAGTACTTTGAAAGAATTTGAAGACCAAGGCAAACAGATGTGTTATGCTGCTCCCCAGAGTAGTTTCCTTCCTCTCAATCAATTCCAGGTCAAGTGATCCTTGAGAGTAATATAGTACCTCTCCAGCTGTGAATTCAGAAGGGATGGATGTGGAGGGCTTATTTCAGGACCAGCATCAGCTCATAATGTTCCAGGTGGTCCATCAACAAGAAGTGTGACTGCCTACAGAGAACCCCAGAAGACTCAGGAATGGCATGGTTACTTATGCTGGTAAGCTTATATGTAACCCTGATAATTCTGTGTCTTTGTAAGCAGTGAGAGATTATGGTATTGTTTTCCTTGTTCTCCTCTCATCTTTGTGGATAGCACCAATAAAAGGACACTTTGTTTTCTCTTGCTTCCTGAAGATAATTAATGGGATGGTGGGAAAAGGAGAGGAATAACAAAAAGTGATAAAGCTCAAGACAAACAGTGAGGCAGAAATTCAAATATTGAAAGAACTGCTCTATATTAGTTGAGGCTGTGGCTTTAATGGACTATTTCCATGTGTTTCTCTTGAGGCACTGTTATTTCCCAGTACATGTGACACATTAAGAAATTTCTGCCATACTCCCATTGGAAAGGGTGTGACACTGCACATGTGTGTCCTTTCTGCCAGTAGAGAGATACATGGGTAGTGATGTGTTCTCTTTTCAGTGCCATACTTATTAATAGCTGGGAACAGAGGCATTATTTCTATAAAAGATATATCTTGCATGACCTTAAAACACATGATAAATTGGAGATCCACAGAAAAGCAGGTCTCATTTGTTGTTGTTTCCATTTAAAATCACTGAGTCCAGAGGAAAGCTCTTACTTTCCCTTTCAGATAGTTCTTTTTGCTGGCTTCTTTCATGATTTCTGTGCAGACGTGACCTTCCAGCCAGCCTTTCAAACACCAGCTGTCACAAACATTGTTATGCTCTTTACACATCTGTACTTATTCTACTTATTCTACCTGAGATTAAACAGGAAAGAACTATCTACAAAGTACAATATACACTGTATGGGAACTGCTGAATCACAGCCTGAACCTCTGATTCATCACCTGAGGCAAGAAATGTCAGCCCTGGGAGCACATGTGAAGGCAATTCACGTGTGCTGCTGGAAGGGGTGGAGCTTGTTAATGTTACCTGGAACGCTTCTGAAAATAACCCTAGAGTGGTTTTTTTGACATGATTCCTCTTTCTAAAGGCTTCTTTCTTCAAGACTCTTCTTCTACTTCTTCTTTTTTTTTTTTTTTTTTTTTTAACATACTACTACAAACTGTTACTTCCATTGCTCAAAGTTTATTATGACCAATGTCTATCCCTGATTCATCTCTGATTATCCAAAGATCAACACATAACGTGAACTTTCTTATTACTTCCTTGTCTACTTCTAACACTGTCTAGGCAATCACTTTCTTTTCCCTTAACTTGGAAAATGACAATTATAAATATCCTAATGCAAAACATTTTCATGATGAAAACTTATCTTTCCATTCAAGACTTTTCATGCAGTGGAAACTCTGAACTGCTGATTTGGGTCCCTTTGCCAGGGAGAGGGCAAGGATCGGTCACTCCCTGAGGCACCCTAAGCAATCCCAATGGCTTCGATCATGTTACGATGTTGCTACTGTTGTTGTCTTGTTGTAAATGCCCAGACATCTTGACGACTGCAGTCAGCTCAAAATTTTTTCCTCTCCTGCTCTGCTCTGTAGTATTTGTGTCACTTGGGGAATACTGCCAATGGGTTGGATCAGGTACAATCATAACCAGACAGGCCACTGAGGGAGGGAGAACAGCTGCCCTAAGCATTCAAAGCTTTGCATTCTCTGCAGCTCTGAGGTGATCTGGGCTGCAAGATATTTATTAAGCGGGACGAAGGCCTTTTTTGGTCTTGCAGCTCACTGAATCTGCTTACCTATTATTTAGATACTTTACAGTAAATCTGGGATGGTATGCAATGCTGCCTGATCGCAATAGAAATTCAAGAAAGAAACAGGTTTAATGCTCCCTGTGGAGAAAAACATATACTGCCAGTATATGCAGTACTATTAAGCTATTTGAATATCTGGAGTCCCCAACATTGTCTGACTAAAATCAAGAATAATGAACAAAGGCTTTAATTCAAGTATCAGTGAAGCAAGAATACAAATTTCTATAATTCTATCTGTAAGAGATTTTCAGTCAGCAACTTAAATATTGCCTTGTGATAAAAAATAGTTGCAGAAGAATGCTCAGTAAGCATGGGACACAAAAAAAAGACATGGGTGAGTTGACTTATAGATAAAACTTAAAATGAAAAAGAAAGTAGGAATGTGTTGCATGAGCTTGTATAGTGTAACTATAGGAAACAGTCTTTATTTGGTTAAAAACACCCTTTGAAATCAAGTAATGAGAATGAAGGATGAGGGATGCTGGTGTCAACTACCCGGGGTCACATTAATTACACATTAATTACAACTGGATGTCAAGGAAGGAGAAGAGTAAAATAACAGTTAAGTGGCATGGCAAAAGAATTAGTCAATCCTCCACTCAGGAACACTTGTTGCTGTGCAATGACTGAGGAGTGGTAGTGGTAACTGTGAGAACAGGTGATCATCAAACATATCTTGGCTTGAAGCATATCAGGGCTTGCAGCATTGCTGTTGAAGACCTGAAGAAGTGACTAACTGGCATTTCTGTAAAACAGTAGTCAGTTTCCTTGTCACTAAAAATACCAAATTCTGTCTCATAAGACCATGCAAACTCTGGGCCTGACAAGGTTAGCACACTTCTTGTTGGACTCCTTTGTACTGAACTCAATTCTTTTGTTTATAACTTCTGAAATGTATATAACTAACAAATTCCTTCAAAGAATTCCAGCAGTAGCCCTAGAAATTACAGGGTCCTACTACTATCATTCCTAAAGAAAATTATGCCTGGGCTCTTTTCAGTGTTTCTTGCCTGTTCACAGTGGAATCCTGGTCTGACCTCTACTGTATCATTCCTTTAAGTTGCTGTCCTTGCGAGTAACTTAATCCTTGAACTAAATAATGTCATTTTTTAAAATGAGAATTACCTGCTGCCAGGAATATAGAAAAGACTTAGTACTCTAGAGCACATTTACAATCATACATAAGTCAGAGAGGGTATCTTGTGTGCCATGGGTCATACGCTGCATAAAGAAGTACTTTCAGTGACGTGAATTGATGAATATGTCACACAAAGTTCAATAACCCTAAATAGCAGGATATGCCTGAACTTGATACCATTTGATGATCTCACACGTTCTCACATTGAACTCATGCAGGTGATCTGCTGTGTGATCTGTTACATACTTGTTACGTTCTCTTTTTTTTCCTCCTGTGAAACAGGAACAGTTAATTTCCATATTATCTGTGCGAGGATAAATGGAATGTGAAAATGTTTTTTCTCTGTAAGATCATGTGACCTTGTTGTATAAGGAGAGAGAGAGGAGAGCCAAAAATACAGAGACAAAAGATCTGACTAACAATGACAAAGTCAGTAACAAAAAATGTGTTTTGTTGTACTATTTGGTGAAGGTGGTAAAATTTAGAATGTATCTTCCAGCAAAACGATCTGATTGAGAAGCTCCTAGTGACAGGGTGACAAGAAAAGGTGAAGGCAATAAACAAACATACAGAGACACAGACCTAACAAGCAGCCATGGAGGATGCGAGGAGAAACAAAACTCACTGGTCACACCGATTGATGGGCTATCCCAGGAAGACTAACCTGGACTTTGCAAATGGTAAGAATGTAAACTAGGGTGTGGAGATCCTGAATACTGGGCTAGGAAGTGGGATTTGGTAGAACTGTGCAAACTGATGAAAGAGTATTTAGGAGAAGGGAATGGGGGAGGAAGAAAAGGGGACAGGACGAGAGGTAATGTGCATAAATTAGAACAGAGGAGATTCTCTCTGAACATCAGGAAGCATTTCTGTGCTGTGCACGTGTCAGAGCACTGGTGCAGGCTGCCCAGAGTCTGTGAAGTCTCCTCTTTGGTGCTGGGCACCCTGCACTGGGCATCCCTGCTTGAGATGGTCCCAGAGGTCCCTGCCAATCTCAGACAGTCTGCAATTCTGTGATGTGACTATCTGTGCCCATGATTTATGTGAGTCTTATATTTAGGAACTATTGATGCAGTGCCTTGTCTTCGGTAGTTTTGGAGACCAGTCATGTTAATGTCTTCTGTGGATGTTAATGTCTTCTGTAATCATTGCATGTCTCTGCAATACACGTTCAGCTACTGATTGAACTTGTAAATGGAAAGCAGCAGCTGGGTCCCCCATCCTGGCAAAAGATCCTGGATCACAGAATGGGGTCCAGTGTCTGGGCAGGAGGGAGTTTGCTCCTAGCATCCTTTATCAACATGAATAAGCAAACTCTACTGCCCTGTGCTTACATAGTGATATCCTAACCTCTTTTTTTTTTTTTTTTTTTTCCCCCAGAAACTCAGGAAAGAACATTCAGAACAGGGCCAGTATTGGGCTTCAGAGAAACCACAAAATCTGACCATCTAACTCCTCATCAGTGACGAGAAAATGATCAGCTCCCACTCACTCTCCTGGGATACAGACATCTTGAATGTCATCTGATTAGGAAAATCAGGTGGGAAATAGGACTAATGCTCTCTACAGCAGTAATCATCACAACTGACATCTACCAAATCTTAGCATTTAAAAAGACTTTGTATGGTGTTAGTCAGTGGTGGATTCAGGGACAGTAGCTGTGCAGTGCACAGTGCCAGTGCAGTGATGTCTTCAGGCCACTTGACTGCAATGTAACTGGTTCCTGTCTCTGCTTTTTTACCAACTGAATGTGTCTAGATTTCATCTTTCCTTGCTGACACTAAGATCAGTTGATGGAGTAAGTGTTGCTACTGTGAATGCCTGCAGAACATTTCATCACACACCGTGTGACACTTGAATAAATATACCAGACTAAGACAAAATCATTATGGCCCTTATCATTGCACCTGGCTGAAAAATAGAATGCAATAGTAAAGGAAGAAAGAGTGGCTGATATATACTGGGGGTCTCCTATGGTATGGCTTGTCTAACTAACTGCAGTTAGTAAACTTTAGTAAGTGCTTCTATTGTCATTAAGTTTTCTCAGAAACATTTTCCAAAAAATGTTTGGAAACTTTCCAAAATATTTGATTAAATAAATAAATGAATAGAAATTTAATCAGTATCTTCATGCCACAGGTGGGAGACCAATTTGCCTGGAGCGCCCTAAAACTCAGCAAAGCATGCTTAGTTAGGCAATCCCACTGTATGAAACCCCGATTTTGATTAAAATATCACTGTCAGCCCATTACCAGCTTTACAGTATTTCATGCTGTCCAAAGCAATGGAAAATATATTCTTCTTGTCACTTGCAATAATTCACAAAAGAAGAATTTGGAACACTTTACTGCATGAAGCAACCCTATATTTTCTGTTTGTGTTTGAGCTAGCCCACTGTCAGCTCCTTAAACAGACATTAAATCATGAAGGATATGATTCAGAGCCTTCCTGAGTCAGTAAAACCTTACTGCTGACTCTAGTGTGCTCCAGTGTAGGTCCTTGGACAGCAGAGTGACGCATTACAGTTTAAATATCTTTTAAAATGTCGACTCAGTGAATCATGGGCATGTTTGCCTTCTTAGATATAAATAAGAATACTCACTAAGAGATCTACTTTATCTTATGTTGCAGGGAAAAAGTACTCAACATGTTGTGTATACAGGTATTGTAGCATTTTCTCAAAGTTTAATGCTGTCTGATGTTCTGGATGCAGTTCAGTCTACCTCTGTAGAATTGCCTATAGAAAATCCTAGTCTGGATTTTTAAAACTGCCTCTATCACTGCTTTTTGCAGCTGCTGCTGTCCTGTCACCCAGCAGTTCCACAGCCTCTTCATTGTTGTGTCTTCTACTTCTGCAAACATCCTGGCGCTGGCATATGCTCATCTTCACACAGCCTATCCTCATTTCTAGGAGGGGTAGCTGGAGCTTTCAGTGGTATGCCACTGCATGTGCTCTAAAATACTTGTGAGTTGGGTGCTGAGAAATTAAAAAAGGCTGTAATAGAAAAATGAAAATAAGTAGAAGGTAGGAGGTAGAGAAAGAAGTGTGCAAGCTTCTTAGGAGCTGGGATGGGGCTGTCCTTTTTCCACCTGAAGAAGGCTGTCACGTACATTTAATATTTAAATGGACATGAAAATTTTAGAATACTTCATCTATTCTTCTGTTTTGAATAAGAGATATTTTATTTGTCATATACCTGGACCCCATTACTGATAATCTTGAGCATCTGATCAAAGGCAGTGAGTAAAGAGCCTGATTTCTTTTTGTGGTTAGACTTGCATCCATTGTTTTGCCTTTCATTTGTAGTGCCAAGAGAGATGCTAGGATATGGGTAGCTATGAAGGAAATCCAAGAGATATTTCATAGAATCATAGAATGGCTTATGTTGGAAAGGACCTCAAGGATCATCCAGTTCCAGGCCCCAGCCATGGGCAGGGTTGCCACCCACTTTATTGTTCTGTCCAGGGCCCCATACAAACTGGCCTTGAGCACCTCCAGGAACGGGGGATCCACAACCTCTCTGGGCAGTCTGTGCCTGGGCCTTATCTCCCTTTGAGTGAAAAATTTCTTTCTAACATCTAATCTAAATTTCTCCCCTCTTTTGAAGTCATTCCCACTTGTCCTATCATTATCAGATTGCATAAAAACTCACTCTTCCTCCTGCTTGTAAGTTTCCATAAAGTATGGAAGGCAGCAGTAAAGTCTCCCTGGGTTGCTTTATGATTCCCAGTGTACAATATCCTTTGTCATGATGTGGCATCAGAAATATTACCACAGGGCTCTACAAATAATTAGAACTACTGCAGAAACGAGGAACTTCATTTCTAGTTACCAAACTCTCAAGTCATGTGAGGCTATGAAGACACTAAAAGCATTTGAAGAAATCAAGAGCTAAAATATTAAAGCCATGCTTAAGAAGATGTCTTTCATAGATGCAATATGTTTTCCTGGAAATGTAGAGAGAAAAAAGCACAAAGCCATGACTGAGGCACTCTTGCAGGCAAAAAGCACTGTTTTATTTCCTTTCATTACTGTTTTGATGTTTCCGCCAGTAACTAACAAAGCTAATGCATTTTTTTTTTTTTTTTTTTTTTTGAGCTCCGCTGCAGGTCTTGGTCTACCCCTGAATGGGAATAGCTGAGCCATTACTTAAGCCTGTACACATGCAAACCTCCCACAACAAGAGACTAGTATAAGACAGAGAGATAATTCCAAAAGACCACATTCACTAAAGGATTTTAGCACAAGCTCAATTTTAAGTGCTTGAATAATCCTTTTGATACCCTGCTAAATCTCGGGTTTAAAAAAGTCCCTCTTAGAAAAGAATTTCTGTTTGGGAATTAGAGGGATCAGGGAGGTGCCTTTAAAGAGGAAGCTTGTGCCAGGCCATAATCTAAATTTTTTTATAATTAAAATGTTGGATCATTTCTGGATTGTAAGTGCCCTGCTGCCTAAATTTCAATACCACCAAATGACACAAGATTGCTGCTCTCCTTTCTACTCTGTACTGTGAATAACTACAATAAGAAGGATAATATTTTTTTTTTTTTTTTTTTTTTTACTTACCTGGAAACAGTTTGGAGTCAGCCCCACTGCATGACTATTTCTTGCCCTGTTCTGCTCCCCAGAGCCCTCAGGATGCACTCTCACATTTTTGACATCCAGCCACACCCTGAGGAAATAACTTAAAATAGAAGAGAGCTCAAGTGTTAGGACAGACAGACCAGGCTGTACGTTCCTCCATTTCTTTATAGAAAATAAATATAGCACAAGAAATTTAAAACATGTGGACTTTAAAGTTTTCCTGCAAACCTACCTTTTGCCTCCTAAAAGATAATGAAATAGGAGAGCAGGAGCTCTGTAAGTAAATTGCTCTGTTTTATTCCATGCTAAGTACTTTGACAGCTGCTTCTGAATCAACATCTATGCTCAGTGCATATGTACTCATTCTACTGTGTCTGTCTGTGTAGATCTAATTCTGTCAGACTGAGTTATAATTTAAGATCGAAGGGAGGAAGGCAGAAGTCTGCATCAAGGAAAGAGTAGTCCTACATTATGAGAAAGTGAGAAAGATCCTTAACCAGAGTTATTTAGGATCTTTGGATACAATTAGAATCATCTGGTTAAAGGCTTTCCCACATCCTCATTTGCATCCCTTACATGTGTGCATAAGAAAGAAGCATGACTTAAAAGTATGTTGTTCACATATCAAAATTTCTTATACCATGTGCTGAAAAATGTTAGCTGGCATTTAGTAACTTTGGTCTTGATCCCATTCTAACACAAGTGAATTGAAAATAGATTTTGTTGTTTTAAAATACTTTGAACATCCATTAATTGCCATTATTATATGCTGCAGTTTCACTGACTAGACTCACTCTTTGTGTCATTACTAGCCATGTTATGAGGTGTCATTAGGTATACCATATATTCCCAGAAACATTGTCCTTATTTCCAGACAGAATAACAGGAATGTGATTGTTTCTTTACACTTGTCACAAAGCCTTGTTAGGGACCTGTTCCCTTCCTTTCCCGTCACTTATGCCATATGACAAATCTCTACAGGGTTGCTCACCACCAGAGTAGGGTACCACCACTGAGCCCAGGCTTGCCAGCTCAAGCAAGCACTGCTGTCCCATCACATCTGGATGTGTCTGAGCCACCGCAGCAGTGCTGTGTGCTGCTAGCATCCATACTTCTGCCCTGGATCTACCAGATGAAAATCTGGGAACCCTACAGGCTCTGAATGTCCGTTTTAGCTGGTAGTAATCTGGGATCCTCAGAGTCTCACAGAACTGTGTGCTTTGGGTTGTTTTCTTTTTTTTTCTTTTTTTTTTTTCTTTTTTTTCTTCCTTTCTTCCCCTCCCCCCCAACATGCACTGATATATACCTCTATGCATATTAATTCCTCTTACGTTACCTACGTGAGGCAGAGAAATCTCTCTTAGGTTGACCAGTGACATTATGGAGATGGAAACAGTGAGTAGGAATTGTACTCTCTTTAAACCCATGTCAATAGGCTTTTTATATAGTTGCTGTGTCTTAATATATTGCAGTCATGTTCTCCAAAATCCAAGGAGCTCTTAAGGAGGCAAGGGGGAGGCTCATTTTACAGCCTGAGGCATCAAGGGGATCTCATATCACTACTTATAAGATTCTGGGTTTATGGCTCCTCACTGATCTTCTAAGTTACTGATTCTGATTATTTTAAATCTACAATCACTTCTAAATAAAACGTTAAAACTGTTTTCTCACAATAAACTGTTTGCCATGTGCTTGGTGTTGCACTTTTAACAGAAACTGTTTTATTTAGAAGTGAGGTCTGTCTTTTATGAGAATACAGCTTAAACTGCATATGTGTTAGGGCTTTTCTCTCATCCTTATATCACACCCTTATTGCCTATTAGGCTGACATCAATTTTGGGAGAATTACTTGGTTAGTTCTAAATATAGCATTGTATCTGCCCTTAAATGGGAGTGAAGGGGCAGTAGCCTTTAGAGAGGGGAATTATTTTTGTTTTCCTCAGCCAGAGTCTACTAAGCTGGGAAAGGCTGGTCTTCTTCTTTGCTCTGCAATATTTCTGTATCCCTTGGTAAGTCCATTCTTCATCTAACTTACTCTTGTTCAGAAGAAAAGGGAGTGACTATGGGGAAAGTGTTGCATGTTGAGTGCCTTTCTGTTCAAAATAAATAATTAATCCTTCCTTGGGGAAAAGCAGCAAAAAACAGGACATTGATGAAATTATGAAAAAACAAACAAAAAAGAAAAGCAGAATTGTTTCATTCTGTACATAGCCAGTACAGCTTGTTCTTTCTTTCCTTCTTTCCTTCTTTCCTTCTTTCCTTCTTTCCTTCTTTCTTTCTTCTTTTCTTCCTCCCTCCCTCCCTCCCTCCCTCCCTCCCTCTCTTTCTTTCCTTCTTTCTTTCTTTCTTTCTTTCTTTCTTTCTTTCTTTCTTTCTTTCCTTCTTTCCTTCTTTCTTTCTTTCCTTCTTTCCTTCTTTCTTTCTTTCTTTCTTTCTTTCTTTCTTTCTTTCTTTCTTTCTTTCTTTCTTTCTTTCTTTCTTTCTTTCTTTCTTTCTTTCTTTCTTTCTTTCTTTCTTTCTTTCTTTCTTTCTTTCTTTCTTTCTTTCTTTCTTTCCTGAATATAAAGAATTATGTTGTACCAATATATATTTATATTGGTATATATGCATTCACACTTGCATGCATATTGATGGTGCACTTTTTTTGGGGAGCGGGTTGGGTTATGCTGTATGAAGAGATAAAGCATGAGTTTTATGGTGGATATACTCAAAAAATAAACCCAAAATTCATCCTGTAGTAGCTGGCAAAACTATTTGGCATGCTGAGTAATGAAATGTAGCTGGGACAGAAAGTTTTATTTTTTCTCTACCATACTTTTATATGCATCTTCAGAAGATGCATTCTTAGTGCCTGTATTGCTGTAGGCTACGTGATGTGTTCTGTGCCATATGAAAATTCCAGGCAAATTCCACTGATAGCGTCTGGGGAAATCATGTTCATGCTCTTGAAACTTTGCCTGTGGGTTGATAACACCTATGAGCCAATGAAAGTATCATAATTAAAGATAATAAAGCTTGGGATGATGGGAAATGACTGACTTTCATCATCTCACTGTCTCACATTCCTTGCTGTCCAGCTGAAAGGATTTACTACACTTGCCAAGCAAATGGAAATCTTAAAACTGTACCGGAACTTGTTGCAACTCCTTATATATTTGGAGTGCTGGGATGGCAAAGTTTCAGGTCAACATGCCCAAATGCAGCCTCATTTAATTTCCAGTGAAATAATATTACAGATTCATAAGAAGGCTTCTACTTAAATAGAAGAGGATATACGCTGCTTGGCTTACAGCAGTGATAAGGCAAAAGATGTTAGATTGTGGTGGTGGATTGTTGTGCGTATGTACTCCCTTCCATCACAAGACTTGTGGAAAAGCCAAAGTTACAGATTAGATTTTCAAGAATGCAAGAACCAATGCTCCCCACATGGCAATGACCTCACTAGAGGGGAGGGTAGCTGTGAGGGGCGGGGGGAGGGGGCAGAGCTATGGCCCTGCTTCCTGTCTGCACACTGCAGAGCATAGCTGGTGGTGGACTCTACCAAGGATTATAGCTGTGACCATGGTATACTTTAAATTGCCTTCACACTTACTGTGATGGTTGAAGGTAAAGCAAACCAATATGTTTTCACAAACAGGACCACCTGATATGGTGAGATGTTAAATGTCTACTCATTCAAAACGTGAAGTTACTAACAAAAACCAGATACATCTATGATGGCCAGTATCATCAGATACTTGAAAATGTTGCTTTTTTGGATGTTCAGATGTCTAGAAGTTGGTCAGAGAGTCCTTTTTTTTTAGGCTTAAAGAGGAAAGCGATGCATGTATTTCTCAAAATGATTTTAACCAGATCAAGCATCTTGTCCACAAGATTTCTGTTTAAAATTTGCAACCAATTTGCAAAACTAGGCAAACTCTATTCCCAGACAGCTGAGACGTGATCAGTAAAATATGAGACCAGCTGTAATGTAGCTAAAAACAAGACAAGAAAGAAAAAAAGACAAAGAATCTTGAAGCTTGATGACTAATGTCTGGAGTCCCATATGGTTTAAGCATTGTGAATTCCATATGCTTTTTTAATTTCAGAAACATTTATATTCTGTTGCCAAAAAAGCTGAAGCTGATTTCTTATTATACAGAAGGAAAAAAATTCAATGGGAAAGACAAGTGTCTTAAACTTAAACAGTAGATTGTGTTGTTTTTGTTTGTTTGTTTGTTTGTTTGTTTGTTAATTTATCCTCTTTCATACACAAAATAT
Organism: Chrysolophus pictus; assembly: GCA_037305975.1. Classification (NCBI taxonomy): domain Eukaryota; kingdom Metazoa; phylum Chordata; class Aves; order Galliformes; family Phasianidae; genus Chrysolophus; species Chrysolophus pictus. Next base: position 20,330,351 of record CM074578.1, read on the forward strand.
AATTTTTTGTATAAGATCTAAATATAGACACACACAGAGATAAAGGTCTGAAGAAAAATATTAACATTTTAGAAGTTTATTATTAAAATGGAGTTTTTTTCAGACCCTCTGCATGCCATTCTGTTATAGACTACAGTGTCTATGAGTGGCACAATGATTCATGCTAACTTTACCAGATTTCCACCAAATTGAAGTTTCCTGAGGGAAAATGTTCTTATGTATCTGTTGTAATTTCTACGGAATTGATTAAGCCATCTGGAAAAAACTACATGTTTCCTTAGGCAGTATGGTAATTCTGTAAGAGGGATATTGGAAGCAAATGATGTCTACACATATTTCCCTCCCCTCCCCATGCCCTCTTCTTTCTCTCTCCTTACAGGTAAGTAATAAGAAATTAATTGTATTTTATTAGCTAAATATCACAAATTTTATTGTGTAAGAGAAGTATGAGTTGGAAAACCAGGGCTTCTGAAAAACTTGCATTGAGTAAGCAAACAGAGCTACAGATTTTCAGAGGGAGCAATTCCATGAGGAAAATCAGGACAAACCTTTGATTCAGTGCAAAAGTTTGAAGTTGTTTAAGAAAGATAAGATGCCAAGGAGGCTCATGGATTTATGCACAGAGGAGCAGGACGTACTGATCTTGCAGCCAGAATGAGAAAGATAGGCTACGTGATGACAGACAAGAACCTGAGAATCCTTTTTGGCACTTCTGCAGATGGGCAAGGACAGAGATGAGCAAAGGAAGTGCAAGTTGCATGGTAGAGCATTGACAAGTCAGGCAGAGAGAGTACATACTGTATAGTGCATCTCTCATGATATGATCCTCCTGAGTCTGAGAATGCAAGTTGTCTATCTGTGGTGAGCACAACCATGTTCTCTTTCCCATGACATCTGTCAATCCCATCCATCAATTTATTTGGTTGTGTGCCTGCTCTCTGAGGTTAGGTGAACAATCATGCTAGAATTTAGTGCCTGTCCTTTAAATCTTAAATTAACTCACTTATCAAACAAACAATGTCTCCTTATCAGACGCTTGGCTTCCTGCTCCCAAATGTGGCCCCTTGTCACACGGCCATAGATTATTGCTTTCTATTCAGATCAGTATTACTATGGCATGAAACTATGCATATCCTGGCCTGGGAATTCTGCTATCTACTCCCGAGTTTTCTCTTTTATTCACATACATAAATTGTTATACAGATGCTACCAAATGTGAGGAAATATGTATTTGTGTAAACTGATTTGAACAATCTAAATCACTCATGTTTTATATCATTAATTCTCATGGGCATTTTGGTTGATGTAATGTTTTTGTTTGTGTTTAATAGTCCTCTGAGTGCTTTATATAGCACACAGTTAGATCATGCTGATATCAGAACCATCATTTAGAGTCAGAGAAATAAATAAGAAATAAAAACGCAAGGATACAAAGGTACTATGCTTTGCCAAAAGAGTGAAGGTCAGATAAGAAACTGAACACCTTGACCTGTAACTCCAGATCTTTTTCTTGAAATCCAGGGAAGTTAACTGGATCTCTATGAATGAATTTCAAGAGCTGTTTTGTGACCATTTCCCTCTAAATCTTGCAGTCACATATCAGTAGAACTTCATGAATAAAATTAACATTATTAATTTTTTTACAATTGTTCAGACAGTTAATTTGTCTTTCTCTTGGCCCATTTATGTAATTTTTTTTTGCTGATTTCTCAATTTCTCACTGGAAAATGTATGTTTTTTCTTTGATGCCTCTATCAGATCATTGTCTGCATCTTGCTATTGGGTTAATTCCACCATTTGGCATACCAGTATAATCAGGGCTCCATTAGTAATAAAATCCTGATTTACATAAGTCAATATATTCAGTGCGGCTAAGTTGTTATTTGTGTATCATGTTAACTAACTTTGTTTCTGGCATTTTGACTAAATATTAATACATATTTCAAATACCTCATATAAATTATATCAACAATAAACTAGAAAAACAGCCAACATCTTATTCCTAGGAAGACAATAGAAACTTCCCTTATCCTAAACTCAAGATACCCTATGGGTTCTGTAGACTCCGCTAAAGCTGCTTTTACAGTAGGGCTGTGATTTTCCTCTTCAGATTGTCATCTTTGCAGGACTACTAAGTATTAAATACATACTCTGTAAGCATAATTGTAATTAACTGATGATGATTATTGCTTTTGGAACTGTTGCCAGGCAGCTCCCCTCTGTGTTAACAGAAGGTACAATGAGTCTGGCTGCTAACAAGCTCTGCTAATTGCTTGCACGTAGGCTGGGAACAAAGAGCTATGCCTGTTTCTGTACTATAGATGCTTGGGTAAATGTGAAGAATATCTGAACTGAAATTTTGAGATTTGTGTGTTGATTAACAGAAAAAAACATGCTAGTTAAAATATAAGTTTTACATTTAGTGGAAAAGGAGGAACTGTAAATGGCAAAGATGTTTTCTCCTGTCTCAGAAATGAAAATAACCTAGACTCTCATCCATCCAGGCACATGGGAATTACTGTGCAGCCCTTGTACACAAATCAGATCTCAGGGGGAGTTATGCACATAGCATATACATAGCAACGCATAAGTTGCATGTTGATAAATTCATAGAATTGTTTAATGGGGCCACATGTAAACATGAGTAGCTCTTCACAGCTGAGTCAGCTGAATCTATGGGTTTGCCATTTGAACCTTCATTTATGTGAAAGGGCTAATTAAAAATAGAACAGATGGAACATTATACTATTAACTGTTTGGTTAACATACAAACTTAGGGAAAAGACAGATGTCATATACACAATAGTCATAGAGTTAGACAACAGGAAGAAAATCAGTATTTGATCACTGCAGGCATCATGTGTTATACAGATATGAAAAGTAGGAGAAGCCAAGGCTGCTAATCTGTCTGTGTAACTGTATTTATTAAGCTAAGACAATGTGTTACTCCTATAATGAGTTAATAGATTCAAGTCAGCTCAGCACTGCGTGAGGGCACATAACCAAATCTGCATTTCTGCAAGCTGTTGCACCATGGTGTACTAACTTGAATGATGTTAACTTTTTTATTTCTCTAGAAATGTTACATTTCTTTAATGTCTCTTATTAATGCTGTAAACCTGCTTCATTTTTGTCTCACAGCATATGGTTTTTTGCCTAAAGCATGTGTGACTAGTAGCTTTCATATCTCTTTAATAAAGGAATGAAAAGGTAACTAGAGACTATGCAGAAGGTGCAGCTGTCAGGTGGTAAAATGGAAAACATATATGAAACACTGTGAGATTAAATCTTATTGCTTTTTTTTTTTTTTTTTTTTTTAACTAAGATCTTTCTGCTATTAAATGTATCTACTAAATACACCTAAATATACCTGCAGAGATTTTTCTTGGAAAAGTAAGACTAGCTGATGTGAGAATGTCATGACTTGGGGGAATCTGATTCAGCTTTTGAATACCTGAAACTAACACTCAGATGGAACTAAAATTTATAGTACCATATGCTGGAAATGGGGTATTTGTAGGTACTTTACCAGGGTTTAATGTTCAATTTCTTAGCCTTTTAAACATGTCTGTTTGCTTGTTCGCTTTCAGTTAATTTGGATTAAATTCTGTAGGGTTCAGGCAAATTGCTAAACACACACAAAGTGGAGGGACTTATTAAACTGAGTTTCAGTTTTTCAGTGAATGATCTTTTCTTCTTCCTAAAAGTCTGCTGTGTCCTGTAAGAGATCTAGCTTTGATTAAAAAAAAAAAAAAAAAAAAAAAAAAAAAAAAAAAAAGCGCTGCAACAAAATGTACAAAATGGTTTCTTCTGCATACATAATCTGGCTAACAATACAATTAGGAAAATCTTTAAAAGGTCACTAAAAATTCATGCAAAATTCTTGATTATATTTGTGATTTTCAACAATTTTATAATTGCTTATCTGTTCTTAAATAGGAATTTTGCAACTTTTTTTTTTTTTAAACATGAGATAATATTAAAAAATCAGGTACATGACAGAAAACATACTGCTTTCAGAATAAGTATTTAAAAGCTTATTTTCAGTAAATGGATTGCATGTGCTTTTCCCACAATACAATGATTAATTAAGTAAAAGAAAGTTATTGAAAATTGAAAATTTAGAATAATGTGTGACTAAGATTATTTAATTTTGAATTAGATTTCATTTTAACAGAAACATCTGTTTTCCTGAAATAGTCATTCCTCTGATTTTGATGTGTGTATTAATTTTTCTCCCCATAGCACAGGTATCTGGTAGTAAATAGAAATCAATTAAAATTGGTCATTACTAGTGGCTTTGAAATTAATTAATGAGAATTCCCATTGTACCTATAGGAGCAGGGCCTGTATGCTCTAGGGGCTGACGTGGATGCCTGGGTAACAGGGAAGGCCCAGGAGGGTTGGGCAAGGACAAATAGGTCCATGACTACCGTGGGGCCTTGAAACCCTCTCAGTGTGGCCCCTGGGTGACCTAGCGGTGTTTCACATCCCAGAGTGTGTCCCAGGCCATGCCAGAACTGCTGGGCAAAAAACTGCATGGGAGTATAAACAACTGGGGCATTCTCCTCTCCCGGAAGGAAGAAATCAGATGTTACCTCAGGAATTTGCCTAACTTCGGGCTTTGGCACAAGTTATAGATTTTATACAGAGAAATTGCTTATAGTGTTACTGAAGAGCAGCCATCTCTTGGGGAAAGTGTTGTCTGATTTGTTTGCCTGCTGTTGTCGCTTATAGCCATTTAGACCAAGCGGCCCAGGAGCACAGAGCCCACACCCAACTGAGAACACAAACAGGACTTACAGTTGCATAGGCTGGCACCTTCTTAGGATTTGGCCAGTAGCATTCCACACTTCTGCAAAAAGTTTCCATTGTGTTCCTAATGAGCATAAAAAGATGCGGATACTTTTGTCTGCTTTCAACAGCTTAGCTGGGAATTTGGTAAACACTGACACAGTGGGAAATATGCTTGCCAACCATGTGTTTCTGGGAGCTCCCTGAACCTTCTATCCTGATCAAACTCTGGAAAAGTTTTGGAGGCATTCTGCAGGACCACCAGAATGACTGGTCTACAAAAAAAAAAAAAAAAAAAAAAAAAAAAAAAAAAAAAAAAAAGAAACACATGAGAAAAAATTGCATTTTTTTGGTTTGGTTTATATAGGAGAGCTGAAAGGAGATGCGAATGCAGTGTTGGAATCCTCAACATGTTGATGCAGTGTGGGTTAATACAATCTATTTTGTGTTGTCATGGTGAACTGGGCTAGAAACGGTGAGTGTAAATTGCAGGAAGGGATAAAGCAAAATGTTTGAAGAGTGGAGAGATGAAATAGCTCGAATATGTCCCTAAAGCTGTCAGATTTCTGTCCCTGGAAACTTCTAAGGAGGTATTAAATGACATCTGGAAAGAAGAGAAAAATAATCCATCAAGATCTTCTTGCTCTATTATCTATGATTTTGTGGCTTGTTTTGTGGCTAATAAACAGCCTGATGTGCCCATGTATATAATTGATGGCTCTGTTTGTGGCAGAGTGATGGAATTTTGTACATTTGTGCTTCTACATATGTATACGTATGTAAAAATATCAAACTTAAGTTTCTGAAACATATGGCTAAATGTGATTTCATTGCAGGATTTGCTGATTGTAACAAACTGAAGTATGTCATCAGTAGCAGTGCCATTTTACCAGAAAAGACACAAACACTTTGATCAGTCCTATCGCAACATTCAGACAAGATATGTACTTGAAGAATATGCAGCAAGAAAGTGAGTACCATGTATTTCCCATGTATCACATAGAGATGTTTCTATACTGGATAATCAGTCAGTTCTTAGAATCAAGATATTTGCATTCTCCTCTCCCTCACTGGTGATTTATTCAGAATGGTACTTTTTTCAATTCCTTCCATAGAGATGCTTCTTGTCTGTCATCTTCCACCAGCATAGCTATCTAGTTAGGCAGCAACTCATCTACACAGGCTTTTTATCTGAGGTTTCATCCTTTTTACTACCTCCAAATTGGAAATTCCATTTTTTAAGCTCTGATTGAATATCACTTTGTCTTAAGTAAAATTGCAGTGAAATAAATCATAAATAATAGAAGCAGATTTTTTACCCATTATTCCATACAACATGAGAAGGATATTCTCCTGAAATTGGCTATTCCTAATTATGTTTTTTTTTGTCTGTCAAATTGTTTCTTTCTTAAAAAATCAACTAAGCAACAAAACAGTTTCAATTCCTCTCATGAAGTCTCAGAGTTTTAGTTTTAAAGCCTGGAACACTGAATCTGGGTTGCTTAGGAATTACTGTCCTCTCTCTTCAGTAATTAAGATGCCTAGCTAACTATCCAGCTTCTGCAGATTCTCTTATGAAAGAGGGATTTTATGAGGAAGATTATGTGAAGTGTAGAAAGGCAAGAATATTTAGAAATATGCAGTATTATAGGGATTCTGTGTGCACTGATTATTAGACAAGCTGGTTCCCTTGTGATTCATTTAGCAGTGCTACCACAGCACTTAAAGGATTGAAGACGGACTATAGACTATTTAATAGAATCAAATGAAATAAAGTCTCTAATGACCTCAAGTGATTAATGATGGACATTAAGCCTCTGAAGGTCAAGTGGGAATCAGAACATCCTAGTAGCACTGCAGTTAGTAAAGAATGCAAAGTAGCATCTTTACCAAACTATGCTCGATTATAGAATTCAGCTTGTTTAAAGTAATCTATTTGACTTTTATGAATGCATTTTTTTTCCCAGAATTGCTGGGGTATAACAGTTTTTTTTTTTAAATATATTTGAAGGGCTGCTTCTAGACAGGCTGCTCACTATGAATCAGTTGGCCTGGGAAAAACAACATGCAGACTCTGTGCCAGGAGGGCACGCAGCTTGGCTCATGAAGCAATGCAAGAATCCAGGAAAAGGTAAAGCTCTGTCCCACCTGACCTGTGTAGTGGCTCTGGTCCCATTCAGTAACTCTTTTTTGCCAGGGCTCTCTTGAAAGTCAGCAAGACTGGAGTCTTCTCTGTCACTGTTCAACACTAATCTATTTTGGCTAGAATACTAAATCACTGAGTATCACTTTCAGTCTCATATTTCAACCCAGAGTTGTTCCCCTTAATCCCCAGCCTGGTCCTTGAAAATAGCTTTACACTCAATAAAAATTAGAATCTGCTCATGATCCAAAACATTTTCAAACAGATCTACTGCACTATTACTACATTTCTGGTTTGGATCAGTTTAAACATTTTGAATTCTTTCCTTAATACCAGGATGGTTTATTGTCATGTTTCAATTACAGCCTTGGTATGAAGTCTTAGAATAAATGTGCTGGCAGCAATGCTCCGATTAGAGAATTTGACTGTTTCTGCTCTGACATGCTTTACAGTGACTGTAACAAAGATATAGACAGTATATGATACAAGAATTAATTCTGCCTTATCTGTAGAAAATTTGTTGAGAATATCATATTTACGGTTCTAGAACTTTGTTTTAAAAGATACATCCTAGGAGTAGAATGTTCCAGGGGAATAAAACTCATTAGCATAATATAACTTATATTTTAAAAACCATCTTAAATTTCATTAATATTAAATTATGCATGGCAAAACAAGGCTGGTGTTCAAAATACACTGAAGTAACAAAACCAGATATTTAAAAAATAGTGGTGAAAATAATATCTTGATCTACTTGTTCACTGAAGATCATGCAAGTTTTATTTGCTTCAGAGCATCTTGGGTTATACATTAAGAGTCTGTAATTATAGTCATGTTAGAAATTGCTGATAGCTCCTTGCTTTTCTGCTGTTGGCAAGGCCAAGTAATGTAGACTGCTTACAGAATCATCATGAATGAAGAGGTGTGAGTTAGCTCCTCTTGAAAATGTCGATGAGCTTTTTATAAGAATTCTGAAAAATCTATGGAGTCAGTACTTCTTCACAGTTTCCCCAGGTGGCTCACTAACCCTTTTAAAGCCAACAAATTTCTCAAGAGAGTCTTTTACTAGCAGTTTCTGTAGCATGTCCTGCTTGCCCCTGTCCAAGGATAATTTTGGTGTATGCAGCAGTTCATCAAATCTTTGTGAACTCCTTGGTCTATATCTGTCAGGTGAGGTCATTTGATGGAGCCCTTGGATATAGCAGTGATTCTCAGGTGCTAGAGCCAGGGACACACCAGAAACATGGCACAACTTTTATCATAATATGATGTAGGCATAGAACTTGCCTTCACTACTCTGCCTTATTGTATCCATGGAAAAGATAGTTAAAGCCAGAGTGAAGCCAACCAAGTTATCAATCTTGAATAAGGCTGTGGAGCATCAGGACAGTATGACCATGCCAGCTTCCAAGAAATATGAAGCTATAGCACAACATATATGGGGGGAAAGATAGTGTAAGAATCACAGAATTGTGAGGGTTGGAAGGAACCTCAAGAGATCATCAAGTTTAACCCCTCTCCTAAAGCAGGTAATTAACCTACAGTAGGTTACACAGATAGGTGTCCAGATGGGTCTTGAATATCTCCATACAAAAAGACTCCACAACCTCTCTGGGCAACCTGTTCCAGTGCACCGTCACCCTTACTATAAAAAAGTTCTTCTGCATGTTAGTATGAAACTTCCTATGTTCAAGTTTTAGACCATTAATCCTTGTCCTATCACTATGCACCTCCACGAAGAACCTGGCCTCATCTGTTTGCTTCCTACCTCCCTTTAGGTATTTATAAATATTAATTAGATCCTCTCTCAGTCTTCCCGAGGCTGAACAGACCCAGGTTACTCAGCCTTTTCTTATACGGGAAATAAGCTATCATCTTTTTGTCATCATCATTTATCATTTTTTTGGCCCTATACAGGACTTCTTCTAGGAGATCCCTGTCTTTTTTGATCTGGGAAACTCTGAGCTGGACTCAGTACCCTATATGTGCCCCCCCCAGGGCAGAGTAGAAGGGGGGAATCACCCCCCTTGACCTGCTGGCCACACTCTTTTTAACGCACTCCATGACACCATTGGCCGTCTTGGCCACAAGGACACACTGCTGGCTCATGGCCAACCTGTTGTCCACCAGAACACCCAGGTCCTTCTCCACAGAGATTGACCTCCTCTCCAGCAGGTCAGTCCGTAACTTGTAGAGTTGCATGCGGTTATTCCTCCACAGGCACAAGTCTCTGCACTTGCTCGCATTAAACCTCATTCAGGTTCCTCTCTGCCCAACTCTTCAGTCTATGCCATAGTCATATGCACCTCACAAGCTCACTAGGATAGACTGGTAGACTGCTAGACTAATTCCTAAACTAAGTTTTCCGTCCTGATGTGGTTTCAAAGCGCTTAGATGCCTAGTGTGTGTAACTAATAATCTTAAAGCTTCATAGTGATGGTTCTTATCTGGCTTTTTTTCTTGTTCTACAGGACTCATGAACAAAAATCTCATGCTAGTGATGAAAAAAGGATCAAATTTGCCAGTGAGTTGTCATCTTTGGAAAGAGAGATTCACATGGCCAGGCACCATGCTAGGGAACAACTGGATAGACTTGCTATACAAAGAATGGTACAGTACTGAATATTTTTTTTTGTCCCTATCCAAGTACAATTGTAAGATACCCTAAAAATTAGGTGTATGTTTCAAATATTAGAAATGACTTAACATCTTTTGATATTGTGGATTTAAGATTAATCTTCCAGTCTATTTGAATCTAGTGCTAAATGCTTTCTTTCTTTTCCTACTTTTATTGTTTTCCTTTGTCTAACAGGTAGAAGAAAATATGGCTCTGGAAAGACATGCTGTTGAGGAAAAAATAAGTCGAGCTCCTGAAATCCTCGTGCGCCTGAGATCTCACACTGTCTGGGAAAAGATGTCTGTGCGTCTTTGCTTCACTGTACAAGGATTTCCCTCCCCTGTTGTGCAGTGGTAAGAAACTGGCCTTATCCAGGCCTCTAAAAATGTTGTTAAGCTTTTCCCATTGGGAATTTATGGCATTAGTGATAAACGTCACATACATAATGGCTATGTTAAAAACACTTCATAATCCTCACGTATGGGCTTTATTCTAGTACTTGACACTGCAGTGGGAAGAGTGGGTGGAAAGCTTGTTGAATGGCCATGTGCAGTGTGAGAAGCAAACTTGAGCATTTCAGAAGGCAGAGTGTGGAAAGCATTCCAGTCTTTTTGGCCATTCATTTCCCTGAAGATGAAGTAGAAAATGGCACAATACGCAAAGTTCACAAACTAGGCCCAGGTTAACTTGCACAGCACTACTGTTGTCATAGGCAATTGTCGCAGACTGCATGTTTACTTTGTGTCAGCCCCTCTTGAGGTGGACATTGATGTAAAGACCCTGAAGCTGCCCTCTTGTCTAGATAAGTGCTATCTGGCATATGGCAGAGCTACAGACTGAACTGTGAATATCTTACCCTATTGCTGTTCCCCTTTTGTGAGCTGAAGTGCTCTACTGTGATCAAAGTTTGCTTCCCATCTTGTGTCAGGGCTAGTGGACTGGAAAGTTCAAGTAACATCCTGTCTTTCTCTACTGCCATCTCTTCTAGTCTGGGTACATTCCTTTCCACTATCTACTGCAGCGATGGTCCTCCTTCACCTTTGTGGCCTGAATGTGTATTTATTCACATAATATTGGAAAATACACAGGTAGAGAAAATGTATAGAGTTCTCAGATTATAAAAAATGATTCCTGAATGTCAAAAACAACTGAATTATTGCAATGAATAGAAGCTGCTATTAATTCATTCATTTTTTCTTGATTGTCAGGTACAAAAATGAGGAACTGATTACCCCTGCAAGTGATCCAGCAAAGTACACTGTTGAAAACAAATATGGAGTACACGTATTGCATATAAACAGGTACACAGTAGATCTTTATACTCTATGCAAATTCAACATATTTCTCTCAGATTTAGGCTAGAGGTGGTTCACTAAATAGCTGGATATTATGTCATGAAAATGGATTGAAAATGAAAAAGTAGTTATTTCTATTATTTAGCTTTGGCAGTCTATAAAATGTACAGCAGATGTAAGTGGCTGAAAGAAGTAGTTCCTTTTTTTTTGTTAGAATTTTGTTTTCTTGGCAATTAAAGTAGAAAAAATGTATATTTTATGTTCTTTTCATAATGAAGGTCTTTAAGTTATCTAGAAATTCTGCTGGCCATGGCAAAGATACCCAATTATTATTTTTTGTTGTACTATATGGTGGGTTCTATTTCCTTTTGATCTCTGTTTGTTCTCTGAGAACTAAGGAAGTGTTCGCTTAGAGAGAAAGAAAAATCTACTGGTTAATCTTACTGGTTATCAGTCATGTAGACAACATTCACAGCCACCTTTGGGATTGTTGGTATGGTTGTACTTATTCAGACGTACCTTGGAGTCATTCACTGGCAAACACTTAAGAGTCCACCCCCACTCATCATCATCCACTGTTTACTAGGCACATATATGTATGTATTCATATGTGGTCATTCATGTTCAGTAAAGCTGTCCTCTTCAACTACTGTTTCTCTGTTCCTCTTCTGTTCTGTCTGGTAGTGTGGTCTTTATGCTAGCTAAGGTCACCTAGGTGCTCTCTGATAGATCTCCCTTTTCCACTTAAAAGACCATTGGGGAATTATTATTATAGACCCAGAGCTATGATTTATTTACCATAGACTTATACAGTTTATCAACATAAAAAAAAGTCTAAGTTTAAATAGAATTTTTTATTACTAATCTGTTTTATTTCAAAACTTGACCATTAATTGTTTAGTGCTTCCCAGTAGTTGGAAAATCAGTCTGTGGGAAATGAAAGAATGTTTTGATAGTTTTTCTATTGCTGTTATTAGATGTACTAGTATTTGACAAATTATATGTATTTGGTTAAAATATGTATTACTAAAGTTTTAAGTAGAAACATTCATCAGTTCACTTCAGATCTTCCATAAATATCTGTACACATGCATATTTGTAGCACTATTTTTTTCCTAGAAGTAGAACAGTTTGGATTGTCCACCTATCCACTGCTGTGCTCTTCTCAGCTGTTCATACCAAAGTGCTGAGCTGCATATCATCTGATCCACAGCCACTCAGAGCTGCCTTGGAATTTCTTGGCTACCTTTTTAGTGCTTCAGGGAAGCTCAGGGAGTGAACTTTTCCTTCTGATGCAAGTGTGATATTTATTCCTATGAGTATTCCTTGATCCCAGTGGAAAAATTCTTGAGGCGCCAGAACCAGGACGTCACCTTGTCAACTTAAAACAGTAACTGGACACAATTTCATCCCTCCCATTTGCTGTCTTCTAGAGCCCATGGCTATAGAAGATCATTTTCATTTCTCAGTCTCATATTTTCATGATGCTTTGTGCTCAGTTTACCACATTTTCTACATTCATTAAGCACTATAATTACCATACAGTTCCACTCTCTTGCTCATTATAAGCTTTCTCAGTTCAGAGTCTGAGCTCAAGATCTCCCTTACGCAGTAAAAAAGGGGGATATGAAGCTTTCATGATAAGTTTTGAACTTCTCACATTTATAGGGCTTGTTTAACAGTTATTTCTTTATTCCACCTAATTTTACTACAGATAGTCAGATGATCCAATAAAATATTTCTCTATAGAGACAGACAAGATTAGTACACTCTGTTACTCTATAGCAATGCTGAAAATATTTTACATGTTAGTGTCTATCTCAGTACTTTAAATTCAAACATTTTGGATTTCTTAGTTGATGCTATTTGTTTAGCCACAGGTTTTTCTTCTATTCTCTAGTCTTTTTCTTTTTTTTATTTCTTATGATGCATGGACTAGTTCTTTCACTGATATGAAAGTCAAATTGCTTCTCCAGTGAATCACTTGGCTTTACACAACCATGAAGGGCTATACTATGTATTCTGATATGGTGACTGGAGTATAGAGAGGACAGCAGCATGCTCCCAGTATTCCAAAAGCCCTGCAATGAGCAGGCAGATGAACTGATGAGAAATGATAAGCAGAGAAAGAATTTTGATTTTCCAGAGCTCTGTCGGTGTGGTGCAGTCGCACACTGCCACTTGTACAATGCTCAAAATTTGGCAGTGTTTTATATTTCATTAGGGCTATCTCCCTTTTCTGTTCCAATAAGTCACTGCTTAAAAATGCTTCTAATTGCAGCAAGAAAGGGTTTGTGGTTCCATCAGTGAAAATGTGTGGCAAAGCCAGTAGAGTGCAGTGTAATACCTACTGCCAGAAGGCAGAGCTAGCCCCTAATCAAGCACTCAGCTCCTAAGCGTCGTCAGCATTGCTTTAAAAAAGAAAAAAAAAAAAAACAAACTTAAAAATGGAACGAACCTTCCTTTCTAACTATTCTCATTTAACAAATGACACTGTGCAGTCAGTACAGTGCTATTTTAGTTTGATTAGGAACAAAAGGCTTGAAATAATTTAAGCTAGAACTACAGAATGAGGCCTGCCCTTCCTCCTGCTGTGTGTACAAGTGGGACAGAGTACAGGCACTGCAGCAAAGGCACTTCTCCAGTTCAGGAGGCAGAGCCTTGGAGCTGCATATAGTTAATTGTGTGGTGATAGGCTGCAGGTCCTGGCGCCTTGCAGGTATGCACTGCCAGTGTATGTATAGGCAGCAGGTATGGTGTGCTTCAGTTCTTTTTTTCTTTGCAGAAATACAAACAACATCCCCCAAATGAAATTATCTGTAATTTTCTGACCTGTCAGTCACTGTCCTCTATAAGCTGCAATAGCTGGGAGCCAATGAGATGGGCATGGGGCAGTGTCAACCTCAAAACAGAGGATCCCTATTCAGTAAGAACAAAACCCAACCAATTGAAAAGAATCTATCAGGTTCAGTCTGTCTAGAGAATCAGAATATGAGATGGTGATCCTGCAAAGTGTTCCCACATTTTGGTATCTTATAGATGTAATGCTGAACATTTTGTCATTTAAATTCAAGGAGGCAACTTTAACTCTTGAAATGTACTATGTTATGCTTCCTGCTCTTGACATGCACTGAGTTGTGTTCTAATTCAGGCAAAAGTATTATCTTAGTTTCAATCCCTGTGTTTAAATCTACATGAGGCAGATGGATGAATATATGCATTTTAAACAGAAGTATCTGCCTGGGGAATATTCCCCTCACAAGCATAAGAGCTGCAGAAACTTGTGTGCATTGAGGGCAATTTAATTTTCACAAAAATTATTAGTACTTTGGAACATGTGTGAGGTGCCCTCACACCTTATGTTTTCTAAATGTACTCTAAGCATATTTCAACTGACCTTTGTAAAGGTTGGATAATACATTCTCCATCATGATGCAAGGAAAACTGGTGGACAGACTACACCTCCTCTCGTGGGTACTTCAACTATCATTTAGGAATGGTCTTGACTCAGTGCACTTTACGGTGCATCTAAGAAATCTATTTTTTATATTAACAAAAAAGGAAGTAGTTTCCAAGGTAATCCTCAATCTGAATATTATCTGGCACCAAAGGAGAATTAGGACTTGATGTACCTTGCCACCCTGTTCGACTTCTTTTGTAGCATGTATTAAGCCAATGCGCTAGGTAGTGCTAACCCACTAACCCCATACACCTCCAACATCAAGTTTAAAGGCAGGCCATTGCGTGTGAGGCTATCTAAGATGGTTTGATTTATTCCCTGGTGAGTTAAGTTAGAGGTTATGGCAGAGTACTGTAAAATGGTTTCAAAGCAGTGACCTCCAGAAAATGGATAGAATTAGTAGGATCTCTTAAAATGCCTGGACTGGGGAATTATTATCAGTATGTTCATAATAACAACAAGGATCTTGTCCCTCATCATAAAAGAAAATGTACTGTAAAAAATAAGCGTGCTCAGTCCTTTTATAAAATTAGTTCTCACACCATTACTAAACTAGACAATTCTGTCAGATAGGTCCTTTAATGCATCAAGCTGGTTGGGCTAAAGAAACAATCCTTTTGTGACTCTTCTGTCTGTTCTGGAGACTTTTATGATTATATTCTCTTTCCTCTTGAAGACCCAAAATACATAAAGAGAGGCATTTTGCTGTTCCTTATGAGACTGCAAAGTTATGGGGAAAGGACTGAGAGTAGCACAGCTATATACCCATCTGAAAAGTTGATCAGATATTTGATTCATGCTGTTTCCTTGTTTTCTGATTTTTTGATGCTTTGAGTGGTCAAGCAGAATGTGGCCTCACATTTGTTCTCTATTTTCTTAATTATTTTTATGCCAGTTTGTGGTTAATAAATTATGTTTCAGTTCCTGAATCCTGAGTGATTCTTATAGAAATTAATTACTATTGATTTTTTTATCTGCTATTCTGCTGGAAAATGAAGCCAACAGTGAAAACAGATGCTGACTATTTTAAACTGATAGTTGAATTAACCTCATTGTGTTGAAGAGCAGCTAAGTAGTATTTGAAAGAGGCCTGAAGTAGTGCTTTGTTTATGAAAGGGAGCAGCCTGGTACAGCAGTGGTGAGGCAGCCATCCATCACTCCATTATGGTCTGGGTGCTGCGAGCTGCCCGAACTGTGTGCAGCTGGGGATGGATCAACACTGGCCCTGAAGTATGGCTCCTGGAGAAGCCTGGAGGCATAGGCTGGCAAAGTTGCAGTTCACCTCTATAGGTCTCTAGAAAGGGTGAGGAGTGGCCTGGACAGTGGCCTGGTGAACAGGAAGTCTTTATGGGGCAGGTATTTAGGGATGAGGTCTGTAGGGTATGATTGGCACTGCCACTGGTGACTAGGAATTGCTGTCCTTCTATAATGAACTAAATGCATCCTCTTCTACAGTGCTCCCCTGGCATGCAGTGGACAACACCCATGCAGCTAATCATCTTATCCTTCGGGACAGAGCAGCTACAACCAGGATGCTTCCTGGGAAAAGTTCCTTGCTGTCTCCTGAGCTGTGCCTAGCAATCCTATGGGAGATGTTACATGCTAATACATGCCAAGGGCTGTTCTAGCAGGGTGATCACTGTATATTACATATCTTATTGTATATACTGCATACTATGCACTATATATATTTCCTTTAAAACAGATGTAGCGCAGAGTGACTTGTACACCTTAGAGTTCTACCACAGTCAATTATCTAATGCCCCTTGTAAAAACCTTTTGAGATGCCTCATTTGTTGTTGGCTTGTTTCATTATAGCAAGGCACCGTACTGAGCTGAGAACAGTGTGTAAGTTATGTACGTTTCAGTAAAGAGACAGTGAAGCATGATTTAGGAAAAAAAAACTGTATTAAAGTTTTAACTTACTTTTGACATAACACAAATGTTAGTACAGTGAAACTGGGATACTAAAAGAAAAAGTTCATGTTATTGAGAAGTTAATGTCACTAACTCCAACAGATTTCAGCTAAATCCAGAATCAGTTAAGCTTTATGTAGATTGGTGAATGGGTATTGGCATTTATAAAATAATTCCAGAAAGCTCTGAAATATTGAATAACATTTAGTCTAGTATTTCAATTATTCTCTAGTACTTTTCAGGCTTACTTTTTCCTGCCCAGACTGTAGTAGAGTGATAATGGGTTTCATACTCTAAGGCTTTCTGGATAAGTGGATTAATCTTAAGAGTTACTCCTCTGTCTTTGATAATTAAATGATTGACTTGGTAGCATGCCATGTTTTGTGAATTGTGTGCTGAAGATTTGCCTCTAGGAGGAGCTGTTACTCCTGTTCATTTAAAGAGTTAAACCGCAATTTAATAGAGCGTTCATCAAGTTTTTTTTTTAGGCATCACAGTACAGAAAGTATCATTTTTTACTGACACTGCCAAGAATATATATAAGAGCTGAAAAAAAGGAGTCTGATGTGCCTGTCTCAAGTACTACATGGCCCCAGATTTGCATTCTCTTATACAATTTACTTCAAACACTTTTATGCATTCTTTTTTCTTTCACACCTGGGATATAAGAATTCTTAGAGGACAAGTACAGCCATAATTTCATCCCTTTAATCTGGCAGTTGCCAAGAATATACAAATTCATTCAGTCTTCTTAGAGGAAACTAAATGCACTTGTGTAGAACATTATATATCATCACTGGAAATTACTGAAGGATGTCCATTAAATGCATTGGAATACACAGAAGCAGACTTTAATTATATGTATTTCAGACAGTGCTCTGATTAACTGATGGCTAAACATAATAGAAATTCCAAGAAATAGAAAAAAAATTGATGATTTTCTTTGACATGAGCATATTTTTAAATGAAAAAAGCTCAAGAAAAGATATCAACTTCAGCCAAATTAAAATCTTTATATTTTAAAAACCAATATATGAGAATATTTCACGTTAAAATACTTAGTATGTTTCTGAAAATAAAGCAGATGTAAATCCTGAAATATCTTTCTGAACTGAAATGCTCATTCTGAAATGACTATGACTGTTTATGAATGTGAATAGTGATAGGACAAGGGGGAATGGTTTTAAACTGAGACAGGAGAGATTTAGGTTAAATATTAGGAGGAAGTTTTTCACACAGAGGTGGTGACACACTGGAACAGGTTGCCCAAGGAGGTTGTGGATGCCCCATCCCTGGAGGCATTCGAGGCCAGGCTGGATGTGGCTCTGGGCAGCCTGGTCTGGTGGTTGGTGACCCTGCACACAGCAGGGGGGTTGAAACTAGATGATCATTGTGGTCCTTTTCAACCCATGCCATTCTATGATTCTATGAAATATTATAATGAAATATTCCAACTTTTTCAAAATTGTTTCTTCCTCCAGACTAAATATTCTTTTTTGAGGAAATTTCATTCTATCTAAACCTGCATTTTAACAAAAAGGAGTCTAAAATATTTTTAATGCTCCTAGTCAGTGATGTTTATGCTTATTAGACACAGATAAATTTACTTCAACTGTAAATTAAAGTAATTGCACAAAAAAAAGTATGTGCAAATAAAGAATTAGTATTCGTTCCTGTATTTCAATTTTATGTCATACCTACTGAAGTAATATTTCTTGTGGTTGACCACATCTTTAATAGAAAAAGGTTTGGACTTGTATCTTAATTGGCCATATATCTGCTAGCGTAAATTCTCCTTCAAGGGAGGACATAGTGGTGAGACATTCCAGCACTGGGCACTATTTGCCATGAAGTAATTATTTTTTTAATTTTGCTTTCCTTTAAATTCTCCATACATATTATATAATTTTTTTCATTAACAAAATAAATCAAACCAAAATCTTTATGCCACAATTTAAGTTAGAGTCCTTCTTTTTGTTTTGTTTTGTTTTGCTTGTAGGAGTTATGAGAGGCATAAAAAGCCTGCATGTATTTTCTAGGAATCACTGTAGAGCAATGTACTTCTGCAAGCATGACATCCTTTTCTTCCATGTATCTTCCCTAAAGTATATGGCAGAAGGGCAAGACAGATTAAGGAGCATAGTTACATAGTAAAAAAGAATAGCCAGATTGGTATATTCCAGCTCTCTTCTTTTGATCATTCTCTAAAGGTCATCTCCAGTTTGCTCAAGTCATTGCAACCTGCACATTAACCCATGATAAAACCGTAGAAAAAATAGAACCATCTTTTTGATTGTCTTTCATTATCTTCTTATACTCTTTAGTGTGAGCGAAGAGCTTTGTTCAGTGTTTGCACAGCTTGGTTTGTAATATTGCTCATTAAGAGGATTTTTATTTGCACCGAGTCATTTATTTCCCTATTTTCCATTCTCAGAGCTGATTTTGATGATTCTGCTACCTATTCAGCTGTTGCAACAAATATCCATGGGCAGGCATCAACTAATTGTGCTGTGGTTGTGAGAAGTAAGTCCTAATTTATGATTAAAATAAGAAATAATTATCATGTTCATGCTGTTGAATCTTTATTGTGTGTTTCACAGGGTTCAGAGAGAGTGAAGAGCCTCACCCAGCTGGGATAATGCCCTTCCACTGTAAGCAATTTATAAAATTTTTGCCTAAGTAGTTTATATACCCTTATCATTATTAAGAGCCATAATAATGTTTTACATATGAGGAAATTAAATGTAACTTGTTTCTTCTGGTAGCAATATGAGCTGTCCAGATGCTTTTCTTTCTCATTTGCATCTTTTGATCAGAATACATTATACTAGAGAGTTCCATTTTCCATTCAGATTAGACAGTAATCTGCTTGTGCCAACTGCAATTTACTTAAGAATGTTTTCATTTTCTCATGCATAGTGCCACTGTCGTATGATGTTTGCTTCACACACTTTGATGTCCAATTTCTGGAGAAATTTGGAGTCACCTTTGCAACTGAAGGTGAAACACTGACCCTTAAGTGTTCTGTGTTGGTCACCCCAGAACTGAAAAGACTACGGCCTCGTGCAGAGTGGTATAGAGATGGTAAGTTAGTACACTGAATAGAAGCCACCTGGAAGATGCTGGAGAAGACACTGATCAGTTTAGAACGTGAAATTCACAAGTTTAATTTCAGAATAGCAAATAAGTTTTTCTAGTATGAATTTATGGACTTAATCTCTCTTTAAATAGTGACATGGTGTACCTATTCTTGAGCACACACAGCAAAGGAGGTAATCTCATATTATCTAATAAGATAATGGTTAAAATGTTTACTGACTAGATGGAAATCTAAAGTCACTTCCTCACACGAATGCCCCATATTGTTTCAGTTTTCATCCACCATGACTTATTCTTGCTCTATGGAACAACAGGTTATGGCCCTTTCAGATTAATACTTAATGATGCCAACATAATTTCCTCTTGGTCTGTAATGGATATGTAGATAGATCATATTATTTCCAAGCGGTGTAAAGTTGTATCAAGTGGCAGAACTTGTTCCTGAATACAGCAGGAATTCATGAGCTATGAAACTTTGCTGTGTGCTACAATTTCCCATGTTGAATCTCTCGAAATCTGGAGGCAAGGCATAAACATAGATGATGAGAAGGTTAGTAATTTGTAGAACATTATGTGCTTTCAATGTTGTGATTTTTTTAAGATAATATTTAATTCTACTATTTTATTAAGACAATCTTTATTTTTCCTACAATTTTTGAGTTTATATTAATCAAGTAATAACAGTTGAATCCCTGATAAGGTTTTTTCTAATAATTATACATAAGAGAAATATATGTTTATTCAGTATTAATAAGCTTCACATGAGTGAAGCTTATTGAGGTTGTCTACTAGACTCCTAGGGGTGTATAAGTCAACTGAATCAAATCCTCTAATGTGGTTTGGGATTCAACAAACATGAATATGACGTCTACAATTCATGGTCCACTTAGAACAATTGAAGATACTGCAAGAACTGAATCAAGATAATACTTCTGAAATGTATATCCAATCTTAATAAGAAATCAGCTGGTAACTAGAGCTTTTTTATATTGATCTATAGTGTAATATAAGCTTTATAAAATGATATGCACCAGCATTCTGCAGTTATTTATACTGTAAAACAAAATATAAAGTTAAATTCAAAGGAAAAAATCACAGAGTGCACAACTGAGCTGATAGTACAGCAGATCAAAATGCCTGATGAAGATAAACTTCAATCTGTATAATTTCCCCTCTATATATGAATTTTCAGAAGAATAATGTTTTAGGAAAAATCTCTCATACTGAAAACAGCAAGTGAAGATTGACTTATACTGACTCTGAGGTGTACTCTTGATAAGTCTTGGTAGAAGTGATGGAGCATAACATGTCAGTGTACTAAAGATTTGATCACGACTGTGAGGCTTTATTATTGTAATATTATTGTGATCACAGGTGCATGAATACCTTCCCTGGTAAAACCAGAGAATATGTTTATGGCCTCTGAAATTTACTCTTCTTCTTGGCTTCTCTTGTCAACCATCCAGCCTGCATTAAAAAGAGACCTCTTGCTTTCTTAAAGGATTTGGTGCGTCTTTGGCCTTTTGTGAAGGAAAGTTTTTCTGCTTTTACCAAACACATCTACTTCCATAATTTCTGGTGTAAGGTACACACGAACAGTAGAAATGGATGATTCTGGCCTCACCAGGCAATACAGGCTTGCTTGCAGTTTGTATCAGTTAATTCTGGAGTGTCTGCCATTCCTCTCAGCTTGAAATGTATATAAGAGACCTTTTATTCAGAGGTGCTCGTGGCTCAACTTCATTTCTTTCTTTAAGATTTTCCCCAGAACCCAGGCACTGGTTAAAGATTCTAGGTGGAGATGTTTTCTGATTTAATTTAAAGTACTTCGTGTCTCTCTGCATAAAGTGTCAGTTCCATTGTGACATGACAGAAAGGGGACAGGCAGATTTTCTAGGCAAGGATCTCATGATTAAGGATTTAATGGAAATAAATGTGACTAAATATACTCTTCTCTCTAAGAAGCTGTATGCTTAGATTATCACGTAATTTACTGTAAGTTTTAGTAGCATGTTTTATTATCTGAATGTGTTATTTTTTATACCTTCCATGTAGTTCAACTGGTAGCTGGAAAAATGAATTCCTTTGCAATTATCTGCACCAACATGTATTTAAGCAGTAGAATAATAAACATTTATAGATATTCATTTCCTTTAAATATAATTCTGCTGAATTGATTAGAATAAATTAATATGGAATAGGTCCTAGGGAGTTAGAAATAAAAAATAATCCAATCAATTATTTAAAAAGTTAAGGTGAAGAAAGTCCCTTGGCTAGCATAAAATATCCTGCTCGTTCTTTTGCTCAGGTTTCAGTAGGCAATCAGATTAATTTGCATTAATCATGGGTCACCACCTCTCACCTATGAGAAAATGAAATTTAATTTCATTCATTGCTGAACAGACATGCCTTGAGGATTTAAATTCAGTGTATGCTTATAGCAACCCAGATTAAACAGAAATCTCATTTTTAAACTTGGAGAAAGAAATTGAGTAATCTGACATTTGACCTGAACAGGTTACAAAACTTATTAATAATGAAACAAAGTTCCACCCTACATTTATTACAGAGTATGGCAGGTTTTTATATAATTTCTTTCAAAATGTGGGTAATATTTTTCTCTGTCAGCATATTCAAAATAACAGTGATGAAAGTTCAGAAGTTTGCACAGTATAGTATAGTCTGAGACCTCATATTCTCAAATTCATTGAAGAAATATGTTTAGGGAGTCACAACTTACTTTCTGTAGTTTTCATGGCATCAAAACACTGTCTCTCTGAATAAAGTTAGTATAAAGCTGGTGTAGTTTGTGCCTCTGATTAGCACAGGGTTACTCAGGACATTGTTCTGGCCAGTGTGCTTATGTGGGTCTTCTGTTCCAGATGTTCTGATAAAGGACTCCAAGTGGACAAAGCTGTATTTTGGAGAAGGCCAGGCAGCTCTGTCCTTCACTCATCTGAACAAAGATGATGAAGGGTTATACACCCTGCGAATGGTTACAAAAGGTGGAGTGAATGAATATAGCGCATTCCTGTTTGTCAGAGGTAAGGTTTTCACCCCTTTCTTGGGAGAGATTTAAAATAGCAGTAGAAAGAGCAGTTTCATTAAAAAAACCCTATGCAATAAATGATGCAGAAATAAAGGTGGCATGGTGGTATATAACAGTAATTTGATTTATATGCTAGTCTGTACTAGAAACAATACACTTGCTCTACATGAGTGAGAGCTTCAAGAAGTGCGTGATTCTTCTTGGAGAACCAGATACATCATTCTTGTAAAGAAACAGCTTATATCTTTCTTTACTTTCTCTTTTCCCAATAGGAAATAAATGTCTTTGCATGCTAGCAGTCTGTGCTGTAATTGTTTAATCTACATTACCAAGTGGGAACAAGCCTTGTCGGGCATACTCAAATTCTGTGCCTGACCTTAGGTGGAGACACAGGAGAAAGGAATATTCCCACTGACATACCAGGCACACTCAGCTTAATAAGCAGAAAAAGAAGCAAAGTAAGAAATTAGCTCATTGTAGAAATACAGTTCTCACAAGAGACACAGCTAAAAGAAAGATAAATGTGTTAAAATGGAATAAAGGTCAGAATTTGACCTTGTATTTACATACACAACTCTCAATGAAGGGAGAATGAGCTCCCACACGTACACCTGTGCAGAACTAAGTTTTTCCTTTTAATTTTTTTTTTTAATTGAATGATGAAATAACTGGCTGATCAGTGCTTTCGTGGTCTTAAATACATTTGACCACATGATCAGTCATGGCAAACTGGTGCAGCCACTCTGAAGCTGTTGGAGAAGTAATTTTAAATCCATGGAGATCTGGGCTGGTCTTGGAAACATACTTGCAGAAGTGTCTTCCAGCCAGTTTGTGCGGAGTGGAGAGACATGAATGTTTTTTTGAGTGGCTGAGGTCCATCTTCCTCGTGGGACTAGTCCATGGGCTTCATCAGCTTTTCAATATATCTTTAACAAGCCACCCTGATCTCTCTGGAAACAATATGCAAAAGATTTCTAGTTCTATTTGATTTCTAAAAAAGAAACTACCCAAGTGAAAAAAATCTTCACTAATTTATAGTAATTTTCCTAGGAATTATTCTCATGCTGGTGAGTTAATTTTAGGTACCTCAGTGGTCCATTTTGTACTTAGTCTGATGCATTCACACGCACAGAATCTTGGCCTTGAGCCATGTACTCCAAAGTCTGTGGTGCCCTTTGTTGGCCTTTGTCTTGCCTATTTTTTTTCCCCTTTCATGTGGATAGGGACTGCAGCTTGATTGAATTTCAGCCACCTCAAAACTGATTGCTTTTGCAATATAGGAAAATTATGTTCTCATTACCTAAGGTTCCTTTTCTGAAATACTTCAGATTCAGCTGCAAGAAAAATGCATAAAGGAAAGCAAATCTGTGGGCATTTTTACAGAATGTAGATTGTTATCAAATGAGTACTTCTTTGAACATATTTTGGGAAAATTTGGGAAAACACCAAGATTTAGGTATTTAGGTTCAAATTAAACTTGTAACTTTTACTTGGTTATTTCAGAAAAAAAAAGATAATCCATGAAAGAATACATTTGGATTCCCTACAGGAGGTTTTCATGTTATGGAAACCTTTCTTTGAAAGGAAAGAAATCTATCAGTAGACTCCATTAGAAGCCTTGGGTCTATAGTCAGTACCTCAAAAATGAAGCCACACAAAGATATCTTAATGAAAGTACATTCATTACCTAGGCCTTTTGGTACTGTAATATTTTATATAAAAAGCAGCCTTAGAAATGAATCAAGAGTTTGAAAAATTGTAATTCCCTGAGAGATTTATTTTCCCCAGCTATACGTTTGTCACTGAGTACCTTGGTCTGATCAGTAACCCATTTAGCTACAGCTCTCAGTGGGAAAGATCAAAAAACAAGTGGGATAGTAGGGCTTTTAATTCCTGTGAAATGTAATGCAAGTTTGATTTTTAAACTCTTTCCAGAACATTTTTATCCACATGGAGAGACAGATACAGGTCTGATTCATTAGTGCAGTGAATTAGAGTATGACAAACTTTTGGCTCACATTCACATAAAAGGCTAGCAGAACAACTGAAAATGTTCCCTTTTGCCATTGTTGTGGATATCACAATCAAAACTGATTTACTTTTATTTGTGATCCAGATGCTGATGCACTGATCGCGGGAGCACCAGGGGCTCCAATGGATGTTAAATGCCATGATGCTAACAGAGACTATGTTATTGTTACCTGGAAACCACCAAATATAACCACTCAGAACCCAGTCATTGGATATTTTGTTGACAAGTATGTAAGCATTGGGATTTATTTAGTTCTGTTTATTGTCAAAACCATGTATATTCTGAAGAATAAAAATACCATTTTTTTCCTGTGTACTTATGTTCTTTAGCTGTATTTCTATGCAGACCCCAGGCACTGTAAGTTGCCTACATTGCTAAATTACTAGAACATTTTCTGGAACACTTTTAGCTCTGATTTTCTAGTACTTTCCCAGGCAATCCTGGACACTGTCTTGAAGCTAGCAAGGACCAGGAGCCCTTCCTAGTAATCATTTGCAAGCATCCACTCTTTATCAGACAATGAAAATGCTCAATAGCTTGGATGTGGCCAAATCAGAGAATGGGCCCTGGCACTATTTGATTTATAAGAGTCAGAATCTATGGGTACCTTGAATTACATTTAGTCTTTGTAATCTGTATGCTGCAAAAGCTGGAATCTAAGAATTATTACATTATCTTTTTGTTTTAGGCATAAATATGTTATAAGAGGGGCTTGAGGCATAGGCTCTTGGGAGCCAATAGTTTAAATCAGAATGGCACTTCTTTCTTTCCTCCAATGCATTTGGCTCACTTTCAGCTCAGTGCAGGCAGCCCAGGATCAGGGAGTCCAATTGTTATTTTGCATCTCTCTTTCACTGACGTGCATGGTTGCCCCTTGCAGCCAGGGTAGAATATCTGACCTTTAATGTCTGAAGCTGACAGTCAGCTAAAATCATTACTGAAATGATTTTACAATGTACAGCGTTCTGCACTTAGAAGCAACATTTATAGTTCATTGCTATTTGCTACCCTGTAATTTAGGGTAGTTCAGAGACAACTGTCTGGGAATTGCTGGAAAATATTAGTTTATGAATAGCAGTCAGCATGAAGAAATTAATGTAAAAACTGAAGATTCTACCAGTTATATCCAATTTGTGCAGTGTGTAGATCATAGTAATATTTCATCTATTTTGTATGTAATCTATCCAGCTGTTCTTTTTGACATTTTGTCTGGATTACTGCAGCATGAAGTAGCCTTTGATCATGACCCTGTTTTTGAAGGTACTGTCAGGGCAAAAGGCGATCTTCTCCATTACAGTTTATAGTAGTAGGAGAAAAAACGTGTGGGCATGCAATGGAGCCAGTATGTGGACATCACTGTGCTTCTTGGTGACTCCTGCACTAAGTAACCGAACCACTGTCAGAGAGAAAAGCCTGTTTGATTAAAAATATGACAAGAATGAGATAGAAAAGATTAGGTGAAAGTTGCAATTTCAGCATGTTCTGTAGAGATACGTATAAAAATAAAAGTGGAATAACTTATGCCTTATATGGCAAGTACAGAAAGAACTAAATGGAAGCACAGAGAATTGACAAGGACAAAAACAACCCACAACCATGCAAGAAAATGACATTCACAGTTGCATTATGAATAAATGTGAACAAGGTGAGCACTGTTTATCTGATGTGAAGAAATCATATAAAGTGTGCAGCTTCCATTAATAAGTGATAGTTAGTGGCTTTTGTGATTCTGACTTGGTGTGTGTCGGATGGTGTATTTTTATTGTGGAACAACACTGATAAATGCTGTCTTCTGCTACTTCAAGATGTGAAGTAGGTTTGGAGAACTGGGTCCAGTGCAATGATGCACCTGTAAAAATCTGCAAGTATCCCGTGACTGGTCTTTGTGAAGGACGGTCTTACATCTTCCGTGTGAGAGCAGTGAACAGTGCTGGCATTAGCAGGCCTTCTCGAGTCTCTGAACCAGTTGCAGCTCTTGACCCTTTTGACCTGGAAAGAACACAAAGTAAGTTGTACAAGGCTGGAACACATATTGAATATTTGATGTCACTTTTTTTCAGATTCTGCTAGTTTAAGTAAACTCAGGAGCAGCATTTGCTTCTTCCTTTGAATGAAGATCTCACTAGTTTCAAGGTTGGGGGGATATAAATGGAATGCCAAGATCCGCACGGATAATCCCTGGGGATTCCATCTCGGTTATTGTTGATAAGCATTAAGTATAAACAATATGAATTACTACAAAGAATAGTGTTTTCAGAAGAGCCAGTATGCCCTGGCAGCTTGTATCATTTGCAGTGTGAAATGGGCCCAGAGGTCTCATAATCTTCTATGTTTGCTAGCAGCAACATTTGGAAAAGTAGTTGAATATGCCTGCTTTAGAAAAAAATAAACATGGAATTATGATATAAATTCATCAATCCATGGGCTGGTGTATTTTTTCACCTCAGAGAAGTGCCAGTACTGGCACAAAGCTCCCCTGCTACTGATTGAGTTATCTGATATTATCACTTTTCTGGCAGATGGAAAAAGTCAATCTAATTGAAAAAAAAATAACAACAAAACCCTTTCTGAATGCTGGTCTTGTGCAAAAGGCTACTGTATTCTGCAGAGAAGCCTTATCAGAGCTTCTCCATGAGAAGAGTGAGCTGTCTTGCTCTGGGGACTACTTTTATTCCATATATCATATATTTGTGCACCTTCAGTTTTCTGTGCTTCTTTTATGTAGAAAGGAATTAAACTGATTATGAAGATGGCAGAGCACTGTCCCAATATAGTCTGTAAAACCCGAGCTGAATGTACTCTCTCCATTTGCTTTATGACTAATTCCTATAGCAAAATTCCAAATCACAATGCAATTGTTTACCAGTCTGTGACAGAATAGAATAAAATTATTGTGACTATGGTTCTTACAGTTTATCACATCATAAATAATAGTGTCTTGCTCAGTTCACCTATGAAATTGAATGAAGCAACTTATGACTTTCAGTTAATAACAAAGTTATGGAAATAGAAATACACAGGCTTTTTAATAGATGATGTACAGTAATTCACAACATTTACAAATATGTTAAACTGACTATTTTGCTTAACAGCTGTTCATGTGGATGAAGGGAGAAAGATTGTTATCAGAAAAGATGACCTCGAAGGTATGTTATGTTTCTGTGATTTCATTCCATCTGTTTTAATCCCAGGAATTTAGCAGTGTAATTTGAAACAGTTTGAAAAGAAATCCTCCTAGTGAATAAATGCTTCATAATAATAAATATAGTCAGATATTTTGGCTTGCAAGCCTGAGAAAACACAAGTGAAAGGTAAGGGTCTTAAAGGACAGACAGCACCACACTCTTGAGTGCGCTAATTGCATAAAGTGCTGACAGTATCTCCTCACCTTTTTGCTTTGGCTAGTGCTAAGCTGCATTTAAACAACTTAACATTACATTTAATCACTCACATTTCCCTTCCGTGCATGCTTCTAGGAGCTAAATACAGTTTTTTCGACTGCATTTGGTAATCTGAGCAAGTTGTTTCTGCTTTCTTAAAAAAAAAAGAAAAAAAAGAAAAAAAAGAAAAAAACCCACCAATCACATACATAATCCATTCTGATTATGTAATTAATATATCTTTCTCTGAATGGAGATGTTGCTATTAAGGTTAAGGTTATGGACTAGACATTGGTTTTCTCAGGAGAACTGAAGAGATCACTGCCAGCTTTTGAGATAAAGCCCAAATTTCTTCCATTTTTGGTTGTTTCAATATGCCATGGTTTTTCTTTTTTTTGGCTTGGATAATGATCTTTTTACTTAAACTGTCAAAAATGTTAACTATAATGGCTCTATACATTAAAAAAAAAAAAATATCTACTGTCTTTAGCAAAGTAAGCTTATAAAGATGTAATTCCAATAACAAATTAATAGAAGAAAATCCACCTGAGAATAGGTGTAATTGAATGGAGAATTAGAAGTTTAAGTGTTTCTCCAGTGCACAGGTAGGACAGATGAAATTATTCTATTTTGGCCCTCGTATCCTAAATGAATTTTTATGGATATTATAGAATCAAAATTACATTATAGAATCAGAATATGTTTGTCTGATTTTTTTTTTTCTTTTGCTTCAAAATACATATTCCTCCTTCGGGATTATCTGAGAAGGATCCTGGGGGTTAAACAGCCAGTCTGGTATAGGTATGAACAATGATATTTGGATTCTTGTTTCATTATTTCTTCAAATTTAGTAAAAGAATATGATTCATATACATCACTAGTTTCATTTGTGAAATTGGAGAACATTATTGAAAAACTGATCTCATAGACCACAAACAGATTTCTTTTTTAGTGCCTGGAGACCTCTTGTTCTGAGAAAGAGGGCTGTATCATCATGTTATACCATTAGAAACTGTCAGTTTTGTTTTGTCAAGAATGTAAAAAAATATGTTGAGTTACGTAAAACCAATTGGGAGCCTTTTGACTACACTCAGTGTTTTGCAAACAGTTATTTTTAATGTTTAAAATTGTTTTCTTGACTGCAAGTCAGCAATTTTGTCTTAGACTCATCTGATTCATGTGCCTTTCTTGAAGAAAAAGTATCTGCAGGAAATCAAATATTAGAAAACACTAAGAAAAAATATGTTCTCTTTGGGTATGTCAGTTTACTTTTAAAAGTTTTTGACTGGAAAAGTTTTTGACTTTAAATGTTTCAACTGCAAAATATGTATGATGAAATAACTAGTAATTTTTTTTTTTTTTTGCATTGTGAGCCCTATGGATTCTAGAGATGTTTATAAACACAACATTGTTTCCGCAATTTAAAGATTACTATTAAAACAAGTTTCTCTTTTTTATTGTTGAAATCTGGAAATTTAGGGTACGTATGCTCCCTGTTAGTATGAGAAATGGGTAAACTGACCTTAAAACAACAAAAATTTTTCCTCACTTGTAAGCCATAAAAGAATAAAATATTTGCAAGTATTTGACAGTTTCTGAACTGTTATCAAGAGGAAGCTTCATTCAGAGCTGTGTAGCTATGTCTGAAGTGTTCCTTCATAGGTCTGGGCATTACAGCACTGTAATCCCACTGGCATGGAAACTGGCTGCTTCTCATGCTGTGGAGGGTGATAGTGGACAGGAAGAGCCATGCTGAATTCCTTCGGCCTGGAACTGGGCATGCAGGTCCTGCCTCACCTTCCTGATGGCCCTGCAGAGCAAGAGGGAGAGGGTTTTGGTTAGGCTACTCCAACTGGAGAGTCACCAAAGGGCTCTACAGTTTTTAGACATGCTTTAGGCTGGCTGGTAATACCATCACATTATATTGTAATGAGTTCTCTTTCCTTTCCTGCTTTCCTCTTTGTTTTAAGCTGTGTCTCTCCTTCCTGTCCTTCTTTCGCAGATATCATCTAGTTGAAGTTCTTATATTAACACATTGGGCTTCTGTCTTTGATCAAAAAATATAACTTATTTGCATATATGAGCAGATTTTTCCAAGGCATTCTGCCCAGCAGATAAAAGTAATTCAGATGTGATGAAAGAGAAAAAATGTGTGACAAATGCACAGCTTGTCAGGGACATATTTAACTTTTACTGAAAAAGTAAATAACCAACTCAATTTCTCAAAATGGAATTGAAGTGAGCAAGTGCACTGCAAGTATGATATCATAGCTGAGATTGTGCTGCAGGGTGGGAGGTCAGAAAGATGAGCTGTAGTATGAGCCGACTCTGAGGTTAATCCACTGTTTTACACTTGCTATGCTTATTACTCTTCCAGGCGATATTCAGATTCCAGGCCCTCCCACCAATGTACATGCTTCAGAAATCAGCAAAACATATGTTGTGCTCAGCTGGGATCCACCTGTTCCTCGCGGCAGGGAGCCACTGACGTATTTCATTGAGAAGGTACTGTACTATACAGAGGCATTTGATGATGAAGGTTTTCATTGCCACATGCAATATTCAACTCATTTTTAGAGCTGCAGAATGAACAATTAAACTAGCACTTTCTGAAGTCTTGCAGGATTTAGTGGTGGGAAGTTAGAGAGGCCTGGACAATCAAATGATTTAATGAATATTGAAATTCAAGGTTTGGGGAAAAGATTACCACTCTGCAATTTGATTACTGCTGTCTGAAGTGAGAACAAACTACATGTGTAAGGCAGCAGTTTAATGGAAAAAAAGCCATCTTAGATTTCATATCCCTATAGACAAGACTGCCAGTTTACACCTTGCCTGTATTAAAGGGATGTTATGCTAGTCTTGCAAAAAGGCAAGGAATAAACAGTGACTCATAACTTGATACCCACCTTTCGTTTTGCACACTTACTGCACCTTCTGCTATAACCAAATATTTCCAGTTTATTCCCCATAAAGCTAGTAGCTGTGTCTCTCAGATTCACTGTTGCCCAGCAGTCTTCTTTGTTGCCTTCCTCTTCCCTTGGACTTGATAAGGAACTTTGCTGATCACAGTAGGTATTTGTTCTCCCCTGTAGGCTACAAAGATTTAGATACAGCTGCCCCCAACTCAGGTATCCAAATTATGTTGAAATACAGCCAGATGTTGTAGTCTTTCTTCCTTGCAATGTTTTGCCATCACTTCACTAAGTAAATTGGACCTCATACCTGACCTCTAAAACTCCTACATGCTAAGCTATATTTAGTTTTTATGAATGATGTCTCTAGCATATGCCTCCTCTTAATGATTCACAAACAGTAAAACCATCCATAAAACTGCCACACGTTCAGTTTCCATCTTAAATATTGTGACAGCATTTTCTTAGGACCTTACTGTGCAAGCTTTTTTTTTTTTCAAAACTGTTCAGCACATTCCTTTGAAGTTCATTTCTAAGCCAATCATTTTGTGAGTATTTCCCCACTTTTTGCAGCCTATCATCTTGCCTTCCCCTTCTAAGTCACTTTGAAATCTTCACTTTCAGAGCCCTTTAGCTCTACTTTATCAGTATATACTGCCAGCAGGGTGCTATAACATGAAGATCACTCACAAGATTTACCAGAAAGTATGTTTATGATTTCTCCCCTTCTGTTTCTCACATTCAGGAAAAGTAATGACAAATTCCATAGAAATAAGTGTTTTGTTTTCTCTCTATGCAGCAAGATATCGTGTTATTTCTTATTTGCACTTATGCCTGGATGTAAATATCTGCTCTGCTCTTATGTATAAATATAATGCAAACTGAACTAACAATTTTGAATTAGATTTTTGTTCTGTGTTGATAACTCAACTGAAAATATTTCTTTATCTCCAACTGTGATTTCCAGGAAAAAACCAACCAACCAACCAAAAAAAAAAAAACCAAACCCCAACACCAAAGCATACTTTCAGTCACAGTCTGATAGAAAGTGTGGGATTTATCTTAAATTTAGCTGCCTATAATCTGAATAATTTACCTCCACTTTTCTGTAGCAATGAAAGAGAAACCAGAACTTTGTATTAGATAATGACTTGGATGAGGTGAGGCCTGAAAATACCTGCTTGTTTCCAGAATATGCAGGACTCTTCAAGATGAAAAGCTCAGATGAAAGTTTCTATTGAGTGGACATTAAGATTTAATTGAATTTCAGTATAATTGTGAATTTGAAAATACAGATATCTGCATATTTTAAAGGAAACGCTTTATATAGCTTCAGAAACACTGTACAGCAGTGGCAGAAAGGAACAAATGAGTCTTAATTAAATGCCAAACTTACTGAGAGAAACTGAGAATGAAAACTAAAAGGCTATTATTATTAGGAAAAAAGAAAGAGTTCGTTACACTAATTAATACCTGACTGTAAAATTCTTTGGCATATAAATAACTTGTGTATGTGAATAGCCCAATCAGTATGTAAGTGTATGTTTGGTTTTTGCTTTGCACAGTCATTTGATAATTTAGGAAAGCACATTTTCTAATTAATTTCAAATAACGAAATCTCAGTCCTGAGTAATAAAAGTTTTTAAAGGCTTCAGGAAACACAAATTGAAAGTGAATTCAGCATAGCAGTGTTCCCTTAAAGCCTTTTTAACACATATATTGGATCAAACTCCAGGGTAAAATATGATATTGATTCTTGCCTCTATAAAACTGAAATGCAACAATTTATGTTTTTCATTCCAAAAAAGTAAAATAAAATAAAAAAGTTGAGATTTTCCGTCTCATTAAAGAAGAAAATGTTACATTTTTGTTTTGCTATAGACAACAATAGTTGAATTTAGTATCTATAAAAGAAGATTTTGATACATGAGCTCCAGATGTTTACTTTTTTATTATTTACCTATAGTAAGTCTCGTGATATATAGGGTAGTTTCCAAGGACCCATGAAACATTATCTCTTCTGTGAGAAGTCTGCAGTCTATTAAATTTTGTTCTTGGACTCTTTGCTCGATAATTTATGAAAATTTAATTTTTACACACGTTTCTGTGTTGGAAGGCAATTTATTTATGCTATTTACTGCACTTGCGTTTTACTAAACATATTGAACTACAATATGATTAATCTTTGGGTCAACAGATTACCTGGGGAATCTAATGGACAGCAGAACTTTCTGAGAGAGATGGTTTGCTGGCTCTCTTCTAAGTGCAGTTTTAATACTAACTAGCTCAGCAACTATACCAAAAGCAGCATAACAGAGAGTTTTCAAAAGTAATTATTTCATTTGATGAATGATTCTAGGGATGTGACCTTTCTAAACAGAGTACATAAATATATGGCAGACTGTAAAGTAACTTCACACCACAACATACTTTTCTGCTGGATTATACTGAACCTTTGGGTGTTCAAATAAATTTTTCAGAGCATGAGACCTTTGGGACCAATCTTTTGGGACTAATCATAGCTCACAGTCATGGTCCTAAATGAAGGTTAGCTATATGTACAAGAGTCCATATATTGAAGTCTAGACAGATAGGGAGACAACGAAGTACTCAGACCTTTCTTGTAGAGTAATTGAATGCACAGTTATGAGAATTTGCATATGCTAAAGCAGGGCATTTGAGAATAATCATCCTCCATTAGTTCATGAACAAATTCATGGCAGGATGCAATATAGCAATATGTTTATTTTTGACAGTTCCCAGAAGTGATTTGCAGCTTTTTTTATTTCTTTTTTCTTTTTTTCCAGTCTATGGTTGGCAGTGGAAGCTGGCAAAGAGTCAATGCACAGGTTGCTGTAAAATCTCCTCGCTATGCAGTGTTTGACCTTGCAGAAGGAAAACCATATGTCTTCCGAGTCTTGTCAGCAAACAAGCACGGCATCAGCGATCCATCTGAAATCACAGAACCCATTCAACCACAGGATACTGTTGGTAAGGCATTAATTGTAAGGCATTAATATTAAATACAATTGATATTGTACAAAATATAATGAGACAACTACCATCGTAATTAAATTAGTCTGATTACAATAATAGTAATTAAATTCATTTGCATTCAATATTGCAGAATTTTAAAAAGACCAAGTTGTTAAAGTTTGAAAGCATTCCAGAATTTTTCATATTGCTGAGAACAATAGTTGCTAAAAAGTTAAGTGAATTTTAGTTAGTCATTCCTCATAGTGCTCTACACGTGTTATATACTACTTAATTTCCTACATTTTCAGCTTGATATGGTAGCCTTTCATTTCTTTCCTAGTATTCCAAGTTGCAAATTACAGAATTCCTATGGCATGCAGATGATTAGATTTCAGTGATGGGGAAAAATATACATCTTCATGGTCAGTGGTAACATTCCACATGAAAATGAAGTGTGTATTTTGGGGCCACATTCAACCACACAAGTGAAAATTTAGGGAGCGGTTATTTCTCTTGCTGCTTAAGTATCTGGTCTACTCTTGAGGTTTAGCAAAGCTTAAATATGACAGCCTCATGTATTGACAGCTGCTACCTTCAAAGAACATAACTTGTTAGTACACTTGCTAGAAGTTGAAAAAGTTATTACAATATCTGATATACCACAGTGCAAGAAATGTTGACAGATGTAGCCTTAACATTTACCATAATTTTTAAAACAGCAGCCCACTGCCTTTTTTCTTGATCTCTTACTATACAAAATGAAATAAAATCATCTTTTGCGTTTATGTATTCTTGATTTGATATTTCATTAATGAATAAAAAGTATTTAAACTATTCAACATTCCCTAAAGTAGGAAATAATAACACTGTATTTATTTAACTTAGTACAGAAAATAGACTATCCCTTAGAGGTTAACATAAGAAGTTCTGAATAAATCATCATTACAGTTGAAAGCAGAAAGCAGATGATTTTATTTTAAAGAGAAACTGCAGGAGTACTTCCAGAGATAGAGTTAACCATCTGAGCTAAAATGCATCAGATACACATTACTTCATTTAGTTTCTAGCACAGCATTCCTAAGGGTAGCTGAGACAACTTCATGGGACTGCTAAACATCACGTACAGATTATGGGATGGCTTTTTCTCTTGAGTGAAAACTAGAGGGAATAAGGAGTATGCTAGGCCATCGAAAATGACATTACTGAATTGAGTGGTAGAAGGGGATTGAATTTGAGACGTATATCTAAATTTAAGTATATTTATGTAGGCATCTTTATAGGTGCTCTGGATTTCTCTCCTCTCATACTAAAATATAAATCATATAACAATAATAACATAGCAGGAAAAAAATCATAGCCAAAGTAATTAAATATTGTATAAACGTACAGCATTGAGTCTACTTTCACTTATTTTTATTTTAATATGTTTCATAATAATACACATTTTTCTCTTTTTCTTAGTTGTCCCATCAGCACCTGGTCGGGTAGTCGCCACAAGGAATACAAAAACATCAGTTGTAGTCCAATGGGACAAACCAAAACACGAAGAGAATTTGTACGGCTACTACATTGACTATTCTGTGGTGGGATCAAATCAATGGGAACCTGCTAACCACAAACCTATTAACTATAGCAGGTATTGACTATACTTCTGTATTTTGGGGAGATTTAAAAACTGTAGTTAGTTTTAATTCAGTTTAACTGCTAAGCAATGGTGTTCTCATAATTGTGAATGATGAATGAGTGTGAGGAAAAATAGTCTGCAGATTCTGAGCTAAACTATGCTGGGCAAACTCTTCCTTTCCCTGTCCACCTTTCAATTCCTATTCTGTTTCTAAAATGGGAGGCATTTTTGTCTATTTGATTAATCATAAAATAAGGTTCTAGAGGCATGATTCTGAATGTCTTGAGCATGAGAAAACATAAAAGTCTTAAAGTCTCGGTTATATTATAAAATGGACAGATCTGATGCACCTGAGAAAAAATATGAGGAAAAGAAGGGACTCATAAGCTTTCCAGATCGGTTCTCTTAGGAGCTCAGAGTACATGGACATCAGGGCAAAAGGACAAGCTGTGTCTGCTATAAATTGGGTGTGGAAAGTACATCTTTTGCCAAGATCACACTGCAGGAAATCCAACTGTCCAGTTGCAGAAATATCAGGGTTTTCTGACTTGCTACATCTATGGGTAAAGGACATTATCTCCTTTTTCTATCTCTCTTGTCAAAATGCTAGACCTGTCTATACTTCTGATGATTCATTTATTCTCTTGTGGAAATATCACATTTAATATGTCATTCTGCAGGCAATTTTGTTTGAGAAAATTATTATTACTTTTGTTGGAATCACTCACCAAATGCAAAGTTTACTGAATTACACAGAATCTGAGGTTGGAAGAGACCTCTTCTAGTGGTCTTCTAGTGCAATCCCCTGCTCCAGCAGAGTCACCCAGAGCAGATTGCCCAGGACCATGTACAAGTGGCTTTTAAACATCAAATTGGAAAGTCATTAAAACTGGAAGAGACCTCTAAGACCATCTATTCCAACTGTCAACCCATCGCTACCATGCCCACTAATCCATGTCCCTAAGTACCACATCCACATGTTTCTTGCACACCTCCAAGGACAGTGACTCCACCACTTCTCTGGCATCCTGTGCCAATGCCTCATCACCCTTTCAGAGAATAAGCTTTTCTTAATTATCCAACCTGAACTTCCTCTGGAGCAACTTGAGGTGTTCCTTTTCATCCTATCATTAGTTACCTGGAAGAAGAGATTAGCCCCTACTTCACCACAACCTCTTTTGAGGTAGTTGTAGAGTGTGATAACGTCTCTACTGTGCATACTTTTCTTCAGACTAAACAATCGCAGTTCCCTAAGCTGATCTTCCTAAGACCTATGTTCCAGTCCTTTCAATGGCTTCACTGCCCTTCTTTGGACACAGATCTCCGAAATCTCCAAGGATGACACTCTGCAATCCCTCCAGAAAAACTAGTGCCAGTGCTCTATCACCAGTGCAGCACAGAATTGCATCATGGTGTTCAGCGGGAACCTCCTATGTTCCAGTTTGTGCTGGTTGCCTTTTGTTCTGTCACTGGGCATCACTGAAAAGAGGCTGTCTTTGTCCACTCTGCAACTTCCTTTCAGAAATTTATAAATATTGATGAAATCCCCCGAGTCTCTTCTTCTCCAGCCTGAACAATCCCAAATCTCTCAGCCTCTTCTCATAGGAGAGATGCTCTAGTCCCTTGACAATCTTGATAGCCCTACTCTGGACTCTTTCCAGTATGTTCATGTGTTTCTTCAGTTTAAATGTTTAAGGCATGTTTTCTTATGCGTGTATAACAAGCATGTCATATTCTTTAGTATATTTTGTCAGTTACTAATTAATTTTGAGGTGACTTTGTGTTCTGCTGAATCCTTTGGTAAAACAATTTGTTCAGAGAAAAAGTAGAAGACTAACTGTTGGTCAGAAGGGTAGGGACAGCACAAAAGTAAGAAAACAGTGAATCCATCCTGCACTGGGACATTTCTGACTATTCTAATGCTACAGTAATTGCCCAGAACCTTATAACATAACTGAAAGCTTCTTTAGATGGTTACTGTGAAAATGAAGTGAAAACTATAGTGTCTTCCAAGAATAGATTAGAATTTGGCAAGCCAATATTCACATGAAAGATACTGGAGTTGGAATGATTCCACTCAGTAGATCAGCACTAGCAATTCAGTATGAATCCTCTGGCTGTTTTTCCAGTGTTACATCCAAATACATTGTATTGGATCATAAAATTATATTTCAGTTTTCCTCCTGGAAATATTTTCCTGTGTGAAGCATTCATGTTGAATTTGTGGTTGCCAAGATTTCATGTTACAGCAAAGAATGGTTTTATAGGATATATTAAAAAAATGTGATGCTATTTTTGTTTTTTAAACACAGATTTGTTGTTCATGGTTTGGAAACTGGTGAACAGTACATCTTCCGCGTGAAAGCTGTGAATGCTGTAGGATTCAGTGAAAACTCACAGGAGTCTGAGGCTATAAAAGTACAAGCAGCCCTTAGTAAGTATGAATTGGTGCAAGTAAACTTCTTGTTTCTTTAATGAGTTACATTCAATAGCCAGCTCATTTACTACAACAGTATATTTTGTAGCCACTGAACACATTTCCTCACTGAAGTTTATATTTTGGGATGTGGCTGCTGCACAAAGAAAAGATTATATTAAAAACAAAAGTTATTCATACAGTCTTAGAGATATTGGGTCAGATTCATTATAACGCCCAGGATTCCTGCAGTTCCTCACCTATAAGAAATAAACAGTAAATCTTGATGTCAGGCAATAGCTTCTGGGTGACTTGGAGTGGTGCAAATTAGTTTAGGATGGAATCTGCTCAATTTAGAGAGTTTTGGAAAATTTTATTACTATGTGGCTGGACTAAACAGAAAATTGCCTTGGGCTGTTCAAGGTCAGAATGCAGTCTTCCTCTTCTTGTACCCTGCAAGCAAAATTCCTGTGTGAGGACAACCCATGGTTCTACTTCCAGTAGGAATGACACATGGAGAGTAGAGGGCTGAAAAAGTATTTAGAACATAAAGTATACAGATCTGGGCAATTTTCATTTCTTCACTGTTTCAGTTTCTTACTGAAATATTTAAAATGGAACAACTTCTTCCCAGTCGAATGGCCTGCACTTCTTAGGGAAGACCAACAAGTAACCTTGTCAAAAATACTTTAGAAGTTTTACAATTCAGAACAAATAATAAAGGATGCCTTCCTAACTTTACATGAGATGTTACTGACAAATCTACTCTTGAATTTTTTTTAGGGCGAAGCGTGTCTCATATGGGTAGGTGGGGCACAAACTCATTTATATTTGTCACTCATATTTCATAAATGCACTCACATCTTTTTTTTGTCACTGTATGTTTTGAAAATGAGAGTTGCATGGAGTATGTCACCAAACACAGAGCAAATGGACCTTATAAAAACATACAGGATGTGAAAGACTTTAGTTGTCTTAAAAGAAATTTTACAGCTATTTGTAAGGAACTTACGTAGTTCGCTACAAAAGAATGCCTCATATTTATTTCCATGGAAAATTCAATAAT
Organism: Chrysolophus pictus; assembly: GCA_037305975.1. NCBI lineage: Eukaryota > Metazoa > Chordata > Aves > Galliformes > Phasianidae > Chrysolophus > Chrysolophus pictus. Next base: position 20,369,134 of record CM074578.1, read on the forward strand.
TACAAAGAGCACAATAACAATATTTGATAGATCAAATTCTCAGCTACAAAACACTATTTTTCAGCATGTTCACCACCATTAGCTATGCATTTTCACTAGCGTTGAAGAAGAGCCTGAATGTCACACTTGTAAAAATTTGGACCAGCAGAGGTGACATGCTGTTGCTGTTGCCACTGCTGAAACACACCGCCCACTGCTGCACTGTGCTCACATCCACTGTTATCTCTCCAGAAACGTTCAGCAAGTGTCAATGAATGTCAATCTTCATCTATTTCTTCTTACCACCTCCAGAGAGGGCAGGACAGTAGGCAGATGTTCCATACAGGAGCTTCCATATTTATGTTTGGAGATGAAATTAATTTTGATTATTTTTTTATAGCTTGCCCATCGTATCCTCATGGCATCACGCTTCTGAACTGCGATGGTCATTCAATGACCCTTGGCTGGAAAGCACCAAAGTACAGTGGAGGTTCTCCAATCCTTGGTTATTATATAGATAAACGGGAAGCTAACCATAAAAACTGGCATGAAGTCAATTCTTCCCTTATTTGCCGGACAATTTATACGGTTGGTACTTTTCAAACTTTCTGGACTTGGTTTGTACTAATTCTTTGCTCTTGGCAGAGTTATATTTTTATGTAGATAAATTATTTAAATTTACTTACTACAATACTAAAAGGCCACCCCGCTGTGTATTTTGGAATGTAACAAGTGTGAAGGCTGGAGTAGAGACACAGTAAATCAGCATCATTGTTACTATGAAATTGAAAGACTGATATGGCCATTTAGATGAGGAAATTTTGAAGAAAAATTTGTAAAGCGAATTCCTCACAAAGAACAAGATGAGTTATAGAATGCTTCATAAAATGAATACAGTTTTTACTAATGAGTAGCATGTGTATCACCACTGTAGTAACATCCAGAGAAAGGACAGCAGCATTTAGTAGGAGAGATGATCATGCTGTCTGTAGAACTGGGAACTTGAAAATGAAATGCAGATGGGCTGAAAACAAATATAATGAGCCCTGTTCTTTCTCTCAACTTTTGCCTGCACCTGGAAATAGGAGTATATAATAAACCTACCGTTATGTCTAATATCCTCACTTCCAGTGTACCAGATCAGTAATTTTAGTTTTGAGATAAATTACATCTGGTAGCTCCTATAATTTATTCAGTTGGTTAACAGAAGAAATTTCTAGTTAACTTGAATGAGGAAAGATTAGGAAGATAGCATATAGCAAGTAATTAATCAATATGATGCTTATTAAACAATCAGATTTTTTTTCTCAAAGAAATTCTTGAAATTATCTCTGCAAGCCAGCAAATTGTCTGCCAAGGAATAAATAAGTCTTTAGGAAAAATTTGACACTAAAGTAAAAAACACTGCTGGTGAATTCAGAAAGAATGTTTCATGCATAGAAGGCAGTCAGCAATACTCAAATACACATATGCTTGTGATTGAGTTTATAACTGGCATCTCTGACATAGCAGACAGAGAATGGATAGTGAGAAATAAAAAAGGATGGTTAGGATAGACTAGAAATGGCAGTGCGAAACAATGCTTTTCTGATATTTTCAATTTTTAACTCATTTGTAAACATATGAGTAATTAAGGCAAACCATTCAGAGCTTAATTTGATATTTAAGTCTTCATCCTGCTTGTAGCTGGATTTGTACCTGGAGGTGTATCATACATTATTTTTGTGGACTAGAATCTGAAATACTTAAGGGAAATAAAAGCAAGACAGCTTTTAGTTGTCCAGAATATTTTATGGCACTGCAATCAGACAAAGCCCTCAGATACACAGTACGGCACCAGAAAGTCACTGAAGTGTAACTGTCTCTGATTAAATAATTCTATGGGAACCCACAAATATTCTTTCCTTAATAATCTGGGATTTCAAAGTCATATTTACTGGCTGAATTATTGTTGTTGTAAATTACAGTATATTGCTCTTTATTGTCAGGAAATCCTGTCTAAACTGTATCAGTGCACGGTTGTATGTAAGCTTACTCTGTTTGCTTTGGCCTTGCATCTAATGCTGCCTCAGATCATCAACCCATCATATATTTGTTCCCCTAAAGAATATCACACTAAAATCCCCCCCCTTTTTTTTTTTTTTTAAATCTCATGTTTTCCCAGAGAATACAGCTATAGTTTGTTTATTCATGAAAATTCAAAACTGTTCAGTATCTGTACCAGAATTACTGCTGCACTTTCCTCTTGAGGTATATGAGTGATTAAGTATAACTTTGATAAATTAATCAAGAGGAATGAAGTGTTAAAAACGTGTTTATTGTATTGAGGTGGTCTGTATTAAGGAGGTACTCAGGGTGTCAAGACTGTCTTACAGACTGCATACATTGATCTCAAAATCTGAGATGATGATGTAAAGACACGCTCATTGAATGCCTGGTTTCACTTACCAGGCAGAGAGGTAGCATGGATTCTGTTTATCCCATTTCCAGTGCTTACTTCCTCACTATTTAATGATAAGTAACATTGAGAAAAACGCACATCGAGTAAGAAAAAAATTGCCAAGAGACACTCTTTCCCAAATTTATACCCACACGCTACAGCTATTAGTTTCTCATTGTTTCCCTCTCTTCTCTGGTCAGTCCAATATGACCTGTCTAGACCAAAGAAACGTTTGAACTCTTAAGCGAATGATGTATAAATATTACAGGAAACTATCTTCAAACACTCCTCCCGAAGTATCTGCTGGTGGCCATTCATTAATTAGGTTCTCTGGACCTTTTTGCTCTAACCTTTTGCAGCCTCTCATGCCAAAATGTTGATACTTTTAGGATGATGTGTTTGAAAACATGAAAGTACAGCCTATAATACAATAGCATGTTTGGGTTAAGAGTAAAATCCCTAGGTTAGAGCCTGCCAGTACTCTAGACACAGCAGTAAATCCTGATAATGAATTAACCAATGGCAGAATGCTTATTTTTAACTATTTCACATATTTAAACACAATAAAACATAGCTTTTGATTTGTTTTCTCCAAAAAGGTAGAGGATTTGACAGAAGATGCCTTCTATGAGTTCAAAATTGCTGCTGCAAATGTGGTTGGAATAGGTCATCCTTCAGATCCCAGTGAGCACTTTAAGTGTAAAGCCTGGACTATGCCAGAACCTGGTAAGTCTATTAGTTTCTCATGGATTAACTTTACAATAAACTCCTTATAGAACCCACGTAATGCTCTAATAAAACTGTTTGATGTCTTTTCTTTCATTTGTGCCAAACTACCAAAATCTCCTATTAAAAGCTGTCTCTGGATCTCAACTGATGATAGCAGATGCTCTAAGAAGTGAATGATCTTTACTTAGCTTGCTAAATATCACTTTCATTTACTGTCTGTATCAGAACAAAAAAAATTCTCAGTTGTTATTGTATGTTTTTATTACCATCATCTTTTTAGCTCTGGGCTATGAGCTCCATCTCACTCTCTCTGTTAGGGCAACATACAGTCATCCTAGCACAATAATTGGAGTCTATTATAACTATTTCTGGAGTTTCAGACTCTGAGACTGGGATACTGATCATAAATAAGATTCAGCAGGGATCTGTTTCTTGGCCTAAAGAAAAGTAGCACAGCATAGCTCACAACTTATAGTTAAACTCTCACAGTCTCAATTACTGTGTCCCCCCTTGTTATTTATGTGATTACTGCAGATTGTACCCAGATGTTACCTGACAGATCGTTATTAACCAGGTGTTAGAACAAATGTGCTAACAACCACACAGTAGAAAACTGGTGTTTAGGTTGTCTGTAGTTCACCAGTGTAGGCATAGCTAAAGACTGTTACTTACAATGCTAACTCTTAAAGATGTTAAAGAAGCACTGTGAATTTAGGGCAGGCAGTAGAAGGAAGTTAACTTTTAGCTACCCTGTGAGCACGTATATTTGTGCCTGAATATTAGCTACCAAGGGAATTGTTTTCTGTCAGTAATGCTTGAGTTCTGTAAATAACCTATGAAAGGATTTTTGAAGGCCACTCTTCAAAACTCTTTTTATAACACTCCTTCACACTGGGCATCAATTTTGCTGAAGCTATTCTTGATGTCTGTTACTGATTTGCCTAAGCAAAGGTTGTCACAGCACAGTCCCTAATGAAAACACAGGTACCTACCACTTTTATATGTTTCTATCTTATTTTCCCCCAAACGCTGTAAAATACTGCTGTGTTGTTAAATTGAATTCTATTTACGACACTGAGTTTTGTAATGCTGTTAAGGATCCACTTTAGTACCTGTTTAAGTAATCAAGATCTGCCTGACACCTACACACATCTGTTTTATACTTAAGTGGTCATGCAGTCTTTTTGTTGGTAAATGAAAATAGTGAAATTATTTTTGTAAAACTGTTGAAAGCTTCAGTGGTATCAAAAAGACATAATTCACTTAAGAAGGCTGGAATTTTTCATTTTTTTGCTTTCTATGTAAAATGTAGCTCTTGCCTAGAACAAGAAATACTTCAGTGAGATAATAAATACCTGTGCTGTTGGCAGAGGCTTGTTTAATACATCCTTAAAGATTTTCACCCATGAAGGATGTCCAGGCTATATTGACAGGCTATATTCCAAACTTTACTATGCTTAAAATCCAGAAGTTTTTCTAATATTCCTGAATCTTTCTTGTAATTTAATCCTGCTTACACCTTGTCCTGTCAACAGAGGATGTGAAGAAGAGATTGCTCTTTTCATTCTTTTAAAAAATTTTTCAGACTTCAGAATTTTTCTTAGCAAGAAAAACGAGTCTGTGCAGCACTACCACATGCATCATTTATCTGCTACCTCTAAATAAATGTATTTTTTCTCTCTTTTGAATTTTTCCTAAGTGGTTCATGTCTATCTATTCAAGATAGACATAGGCAGCATGCAAACTGGAAATATTATTCCAAATAAAGATTTGTCAGTACTAAGCAGAGAAGTAGTAACTCCACACATCCTGCAATTATTTGCCCCCTTATAAATCCCTTCCTATTTGCCCTTTAAAAAATCCTTATGTTATTATTCTAAGTTTAGGGTTTACTTCTTTTTAATGCCAAGATTCTTTTCTGAAAAACCACTTGTCAGAGAATTCTTCAGCACAGCTTCTAGCTAAATTCTTCTCTGATTTCATAAACCTTGACTTCTGGGTTCCATGACATGGCAAACCTGTCAATTACAAAATGTTTAATCTCCTAACATAAACTCCCAATGTGTTAATTTCATTTTCTTACCATTCTGTAATATTTAGTATAAATGAATCATGGACATTTATTTTCTGTAAAGAACGTATCTGTGATTTGTACTCTCTAAAGTTTTTTGAAAATGTCAGTGAAATTGTCCAGTGTGTAAACCAGTGGAGATTAGACTTCATCCTTCATTTTAAATAATATATAAAGAAATTAAATAAAAGGCACTTTCAGGAAGCAAAGAGAGTGAAATTCTCATTTTCATAATGAATAATCTGACCTTTCTGTTCCTTGGCTGATTACATTCCTCTAATTATGAATACAGCTGAATTGAGTATTGCATTCTTCTTGCTTAAGCAATAATACAAACAACTGTGTACCCCCACATCCTCAAACTTGTTAAAACATTTCTCAAGTCTTTTCTAAGATAAATTTTAAACAGTAGCTTAGCAGTAGCAAAGATAAAAACTTGAGAATTAAGACTGTAGAGACTGATCCTTTTCCCTGACTGACTGAAGACATCGATGACTAATGTGATGTGACTGCAATGTACTCCCAGTGTCACCAAAATATTCTCCCACGTTTGATATAGAATTGCAAGACTTCCAGTGTGAGTGATGTATTCCGTGCCCAGAGCCCATTATTATTTCATCGTTCTGCAGAATTCCAGTCCTAGGTATATCTGTGATCCTCTGTGAGTTAGCGATGATAGCTAATGAATTATTTTACATGACTTAAAAAAAAAAAAAGAAACATCTGTGATCTCAGACTCCTCAGAATAGAACATACTCTATTACACATTTTCTCCTATTGTCTAGATTTCAAATAGGTGCATCTGCCAGTGGAAATTTAATTATCTCTGAATATATGGACATTTAGGTTGGAATCTTAATCAAGCCCTAAAAGAAGGCTTTACCTTCCTTGAAAATTGTGGATTTTCCTTGAGAAATCCAGTATTTAACCTCATAAGATCTGCAACATATACTCAAATGTTACTTTTCTGAAATGTACTTATCTACTACGGAGAAAAACTCTTTCAGTTATGCACTGAATCTCAGCCCTGAGAAATTTCTCACAGGTTGGCATCACGTAAGCTGGAATGGCAATCAGATTCATTTTTAAGATTTTCATGCTTTTTGTTGTTTTACATGATGAGACGTAATAGGAAAAAATAATATTTTTTATGTAGGCCAGACTATCAGCACTGGAAAATCCCTGTCTCAGATTTCCTTAGTTTAAATTTAAAACTGCTTAAATCTGCAAGCTTCCAGATAGATACATTATTTGTCTGAAAGGCAGTATTCTGCTATAGATGTTGTCACCTTGCTAGTGAATGGATATGATTATGCCTCGATAGTCTACAGATAGAAATAAATACCAAAAGTGTAGTAAAAACTAAATACTATACATCAAACTGAATGGTGCTGGAACAGTTAAGTGAAGGTAAATAACAGTGAGAATATTCCTTGATTGCTGCAAAGGTAAGAACTCTCATTTATTCCTAGAATAAATTAGAATGTTTTTGGTGTAAATAGTTATCTTAGCAGAGATCCTATGTAAAAGTTATTCTTGGCTACCATTATCCACTTCAAAATGAAGAATGCTCTTTTGCCAAAGAACAGGAAGCCTGATTTGAAGTCCACTGGTACCAATTCGTTTTGAACCAGGCTGGAGAATCTACACCAAGAAAAAATAAATATCTTGATGTTAAGTTGTGAACCTGAATCTAAGCTCAGTGAATCAACTTTGTTTTGGGGCTGGAGAATTGAATATTACGTAAAAAAGCTCTGTTCCTTGTTGGAAAATTTTGAACTGCGTGGATTGTCCAGCTGAATAACTTTCTCTTATAATGGAGATATTGGCATCCAGATAAGAATGCCTGCTTTGGAATATTAATGTCACCCACCACATAAAGCAGATCTTGCTGTTTACTTGAATATCATGAATAACAAGTTTATTACATAGAAGGAGATATCTGGAAATAAATACAGTCAAAACAAAATTAAAATTATATATTTCCATGCCTTCAGGGACAGTTTTTAAAATTTTATTACAATGAAGTGAACTTCCATACATATTTGAAATGTTTTAGGTCCTGCATATGATCTCACAGTTTGTGAAGTTAGAAATACATCACTGGTTCTTCTATGGAAAGCTCCTGTGTATGAAGGCAAAAGCCCCATTACTGGGTACTTAGTGGACTATAAGGAAGTAGATGCAGAGGACTGGATCACTGCAAATGAAAAACCTACTTCGCACCACTATTTTAAGGTAACATATAAACATTACAGTTCATGTTAATTCAAAACTGAATTTTAAGAACATCTGATTGAGTGCAGCAAAAATACAGATTTGAAATTAGTCTTCTGCTAACATCATCATATAGGTAAATGAAAGAGCTTTTTTTTTTTAATTGACTTTGCTCTTCATCTTTTTTCAAGGTTACCGATTTACATCAGGGTCATACCTATGTTTTCAAAGTTCGTGCAGTGAATGATGCTGGGGTTGGCAAGTCGTCTGAGATATCTGAACCAGTGTTTGTTGAAGCAAGCCCTGGTAATGAACTGTTTTACCTCCTTTGCTTCTGAAATACCTGAAAGTAGATTTAATCAATCTGACCAGATATTGTAGTACAAATAAGTATATCAAGAGTTCAAAAGCTCTTAGCCTTAAAATCAAAAGAAAAATGTTGTGAATTCAGAGATACTGCCAAGCATTGTTGCTTTACTTACTGCAGGAAATATATTGATAATTGGTTGTTTTAGTTTTTTTCTCATAATCAGAGATGCTGCTGCGATGAGTGGAAAGTATAACATGACACGTTTATTTAAGCTCCAAGACTGATGATAAAATTAATTTACTTCATTGTTCATATTTACGAATTGTTCATATCTTCTCATATTCAGTTTCATTTTATCGCTTTGTTTCTCAATAAGCATGCTTTATTTTCAGTATTCCTTATTTGTTTAAAGCAAGAAAGTGGCTAGAATGTGATGCTGAATCAAAATATGACACAAACATACTTCAATACATAAGAGTAAACCAATATTTATTAGTGGAGATGGTTAGAATCTGCATAGATTTTTATAATTTCTGTATAGCAATGCTAAAGAGAAATGCATCTTTGACATTTGATTTGATTCTCATTTTGCAGGAACAAAAGAAATCTTTTCAGGTGTGGATGAGGAAGGTAATATTTACCTGGGTTTTGAATGCAAAGAAGCTACAGATGCATCTCATTTTCAGTGGGGAAAATCATATGAGGAGATTGAGGATTCCGATAAATTTAAGATTCAGACAGAAGGAGATCAGTAAGTCATGCAATCTGTATCAAAGTCCTAGGAGTTTATACTGTTAATAAATTCCAATAGCGTGGTAAAACCCACTAATTATATCCTTCATTATTGATTATTTTAGTTCTAAGCTGTACTTCAAGAATCCTGATAAATCAGACTTGGGAACTTACTGTATTTCAGTTAGTGACACAGATGGTGTTTCATCCAGCTTCATTTTGGATGAGGAAGGTAAGGTTCTTACCATCTCAGGTCTGTCTTCATTTTGTCACTCCAACTACAATAAACAATTTCAAAGGAAAAGAAATGAACAAACCTCCCATTCTTTCCTATGCATAAAGGGCAAACAAAGAACAACATCACAGCAGTTTTCAGTTTGTTAATTATTTTTCTTATTGTCACAATAATGAAGTTTTGTATATATATAATTTAATACCGGTGAGGTGCATAGAATTAGAGAGAAGAATCTGAGAAAAAGAATGTTCCTTTAACAAAATGTAAATTTATTGGGTTCAATCGTCCTTTGACATAAACTTATATTAATTTTGTTTTACTTTGTTGTAGCTGTTTTATTTCATTGGAATTGGAATGAATTTGCTTCAGTCTGACTTTGGTATACCATGTAGTGTTATGGGAGTGAAAAGCAAAGAGAGAACTTAGGTATTCTTTCACAAAAATATTTTTGGAGCTTTTCTAATCCACAGTCTGCAATTGTTGAGTTCCTAAATTAAGCATGATTCTCCCTCCAGCTACCTTCTTTTTAAGACATTTAAAGAGAAGCAATGAGACTGAGTGAGAGTCCAGTTGTAGGCAGGATATCTGTCACAGTGCAATCAGCATCCGTTCAGCTTCCATTCAAAGTCGGTGTCAAGAAGTTGTTTTTTTTTACAAAAAAAAAAAAAAAAAAAAAAAGAAGTTATCTAGCACACGGACCATTTATGTAGATTCTTAGTCATTATCAATACCCTCTTCTTCTAGGGAAGATAAATTTGCAGTATTTTGAAATTTCTGTTGAATACTGTTGGAAAAGGCAGGCCTGCATTTGATAATGGGAATTTCCCATTGGTTTAGTTTTAAAGCGTATCTCTGAAAATGCTTTATAGGTCTCGTTACCCTAAGTCCTATCTTCTAAGGTTTTTCTATACAAGACAAAGTGATTCCCAATATACATTTAGCTTTTGTCTTCACTCAAAATTATACCTGTATTTGTACTGGATCCCTGCACAAGTGTCTGTTTTTGTATCTCAGCACCAAAAACCATTATTTCACTGCCCACTTCAGTAATACTGGAATTGGCAATGATGTTCATATTTCAAATCTTTGTTAGTAATGAATATGAAAAATAGGGTTAGTCTGAAACCTAATAATATGATTTCTAGACACACAGCCTTTATGAGAATGTAGTGCATTAGACAGAATTTTCTTTACCTTTTTCAGACTAAGCTGCACTCGTTTCCTGCCATAGTAAGAAAGATTTTCAGGTACTTTGTCAGAAAGGATGTCAGTAGATAAAAAAGCCTTATGAACTGTTTGAGCTGTTGTCTCCCATCGTTAGTTTAAATCCCATAGGAAGTTTAAAATAGAGGGTATGCATGAAATCATAAAATCATAGAATGACTTGGATTGGAAGGGATGTTAAAGATCATTCAGTTTCAACCCCTCTGCTGTGGACGTGATTGTGACCCACTTGATCATGCTGCTCAGGATCCCTTCCAACCTGGCTTCAAACACTTCCAGTGATTGGGCATAGGAAATAGGAAAAATGAACTCATAAAAATGAACTCATAATAAATCCATGCATTAGAATTTTAAATTTATTAAAGCTTATATTTAGGGCATAATTTTCTAATGAAAATTGGGTATTTCACATATAAACTTCAGGAGATTATTTGCTGATGCTCGTATATAACTTCTTTGACAATTGTATTTTGGCTATGTTTTTCAGAATAAATTAAAATGTGCTTTTCTGAATTTCAGAATTTGAACGTTTGATGACATTAAGCAATGAAATAAAGAATCCAAGTAAGTTGAAGACCTGAATCTATGTTTTGCTTCTAAAATAAATATAATTAGATACTAGTGAATGAAATTCTCACAAGAATTTCCTGATACAATGGCAGCTTCACTGATCAACTTGATAATACAGTATAAGTTGTTTCTAGCCTATTCCTTAAATATTATACAAACTGTAAATTGTAAACTCTGCTCTCTCTCTTTTTTGAGAAAGTAAATTAAAAATGAGCCAAAAACTGCATTAGATGTCTTTTCACTGCATAAAATTAATTCTATATTCAGCATTCCATCTGTAATGGGAAGATATTAATGTTTAACTGCAAAAGTCCCTTTTCTTAAAAGAATTCACACATTGTTGACTTTTGATTGCTTTTTTTTTTTTTTTTCCTGCAGCAATACCTCTCAAATCAGAATTAGCTTATGAGGTTCTTGATAAAGGAGAAGTCCGTTTCTGGATTCAAGCTGAAAGCTTATCACCAAATTCTACCTATAGATTTGTTATTAATGATAAAGAAGTTGAAAACGGAGATGTAAGTGCATATTGAGTACTACTATATATTTGTGAATCTGCTTAATGTAACTTTAGACATTAATAATGCATTTATATTAATAGTTTAAAGCCAATTTATTAATAACAATGTGATCATATTTGGGGAAAAAAAGACCCTCAGAAGTCCATGCTCATTTTTCAGAGCCAGATGATCAACAGGAAAAGAGAAGGAGAATGTAGGCCCTTAATTAAACACATCTGATTAAAAGTAGTGCACAAACATTTTAGGAAAATTACTCAGGACATACAAAGCCACTTCAAAGTACAGTTTTTGACTGCAAACCATCAAGAAATACTGCTCCCTGGGACCCTCTGAAGCCAACGCGGCAGTTTTATATATAAAGTGAGAGGCACTTGACCATGCAAGAATAGTCATAGACATAAAAGCTTTAGACTTTAGAAAGGTATCACTTTCATTTTCTTTAATTATTATTAATATTTTTAATTTTGGCCTAGACATTGAATTGTTACTGACTGGCTACATGAGATGAAAGAGCAGACCACAAGCTTGTTAGCTCTAGGAAGTCCTTTCATGCTAAGGGACACTAAAAAGATTGGGCTGTGAAGAAAGCAAGGTCATGTCCTTATGGGCCTGTGATATGGTTCATTTACTGGCCATAATGTTCAGCACTGGAAATATCTTTTCCTGTGAGGAATACACATACAGTGCAGCTATTTGAAAAATTCAGTTTATTCTTGAGGTTGCAAAGCCTGTTTTTGGCCAGAGGAATTTATCAGTATTTTTATAACATAGAAAAACAAGAAGCATTTCCTTTAATGATATACTTGCTTTCTAAGCAGAATACTCCTCCGTATTTTTTACTTCAAGAAATAATAAGCTCTAGCACTGAAAACCTGAATTTAGTGATGAGAATGCATTGAAATGGCAATACTATGTCTTGGCAGTCTCAGTGGAACACAATAAGCTATTTTTAGATCACGTATGTTTTGAAAGTGTTGACATCAGAAGGAGAGTCTTGAAGTGGAGCTGCATTATTTCACCTTTTTAATTAGTAACCCATAGGTGACATTTTCTTTTGGAGATTGATGATATTTTTGTGGAAAGTCACATAAAAGCTTGGTATTTATGGTGCCCATAAAATCATTGAACTTCATCTTGCTGCATAATGGCAATAGTTAGAAGCCTAATTACACTTTAAAACCTGCCTGGAGACTGGGCTAAAGTCACTGAACATGTTCAATAGACCGTTGTGCTGGTGAATTGTAGTCTGATTCTTGACACTGAATAAAATGATAATTTTTTTTCCTTTAGGTCCTACCCAGAGAACAGTTTCTGTAAGTTTTCGAAATAATATGAAAATGGAACAAACTAGGTCTCAGTTAATCAACTGTCATTTAAATCTTTCAGGATCTTTTTCTTTACCCGAAGTGAGAAATTCCATATTTTGGGGGGATGTGATAAAGGATCAGATTAAAATATTCACCTTGCTTTTTTTTTTTTTTTTTGTTCTGCTTCTGGAAAACCTCAATTTAACATTCTCCCTGGAAACTCATTAAATGAATGCGAGTGTTGTCCTTGACTTCTGCGGGCAAGAGAGTATAAGAGAGAGTTTGAATTTGCATTTCTTGATAGGTTGCTGCTGTTATTAGCTCTCTTTTTTCAGGTCTCTCTACTGGCTGATCTTGTCCAGTCTTATATATCAGTACTTAAATAATAATTTTTCTACTTAATTTCCTTATTGTCTTATCTTTTCATAGTATATCTTTTAATATATATGTTTGAAAATGCATGTCCAATTATAAAAGCCTTTACTCTTGTTATTTTAGGCAAATGGCATATCTCAGTCTCTTCCCTCTAAGGCATTTATTTGATAATTAGTTATCCAGATTGATCTGTTGGCTCCTGCTTTGTTTAATTCTGATATTTTTTTCTTCATTCTTCAGTTACCTAACAAAGATTTAAATTAGATTAGTCTTATTGTATTTCCATCAATGATAATACATTATTAAAAATGTTTCCTGGCACCATCCTGTTAAATATTTTATCATGCAAACAGTCCTACCTCTAATTTTTGGTTATACTACATCATAATTGTTTTGGAATGATTCGCTTTGCACAAAGTCCTAGATAAGAGAAATAAATCTCTGATGTTTACATATTCCCTTCTTTTCTAATTGATCACCATCTCTTCCTAACGCTTTTCAGATTTTCAGGAGCCCATAATTACCTTATGAACTGTGCTCAGTTTCTTTCATTCCCAAATCTCAGTATTCCTTATTGAGAATTTTTTAGAGGAGGACAGGCATCACCACTGTTCAGTACAAACCAGGACCAAGGTCATCTAATCCTACTTTCTTAATCTATTTTAAGATTATTTTGCTATTTCATGATCACATAATGTGTTCTTTTCCTGATTTTTCAGTTTTAAGAATAAGGGAAGTGAAAAGACATGAATGGATTTATGTCATGTTTTTAGTGTCCATGTATTTTTTCTATTATATTGAAAAATGGCTTTCTATTTTATTTCCTTTAGGGAATTTACAGAGTTTGTCTTGTTTTCATTTCAGTCTTCTATGTACTTTTGACTCACACTTTTTCAGGTGTTCTGTGATACCTTCAGGTGTTCTGTGATAGTTTATAATATACTATTTATTAGATTTTCTTTTCTTTTTTTTTTTTTTAAGTTACAAACTTGGCAGCATTTTACAAGTTGAAATTGATATATTGACATAATTGAAATTAATATAATCAAAATTATTTATTTATTTATTTATTTATTGTACTACTGGTATGTTTGAAAGTACCAGTAATAAATGGTAGCCATCTTACTATGTCTAAGCTATATATAGGTATCTCAGGTAGCTGCAAATGTGGCAGATTCTCTCACACTTATAGCTGTTCTTCAGATGACTGCATTGACAGGTTGTCCCCAGCTGGTAATTTAGTGTACCAAACAAGTAATAAGTGAGTGGGCATACTTTGCAACTTTGCATTAAGTCCTGCATCTGTTCAGGAGCTGGCCCGGAGGCATCCCTTGAAGACATATCTGTGGAGTCATTCTTTCTTATTCTAGACCAGTATTTAAAGTTTCTTCCACTGAAGGAATTGGTCCCAGATAGGTAAACAAGTGGTATTTCTATTAGATTTTGTTTTCTTCTTCCTTCCCATTTCTTAAACTTTGTCTGCTTCTGGCTTTAACTATTTCTGGTTTTGGATTCCAAGAAGAAGGTTAATCAAAATATTCTGTTCATAAGGCCTCTTGTCTCTTATAACAGCTACAGAGTGTATAGTCATTTACTGCACAGAACTCCTCCTAATCTGTGATACTATTCTGTCCCCTCATGAATTGAAGAGTTAGTGTGTAGTATCCTTGACCACATTTGTCACCCCAAAATATTCACCAAATAAATTCTGTGAATTATTGTTGTTTTCCTTTTAGAATTTTGTAGTTGAGATTCAAACAGTATCATTGTTAGTAGTATGCACCATCCTCGTATTTATTATTCACTGAGTGAAAGAGGATATTACTTAGGAAATCATGTTTATATCTAAATTAGTGCCTGTAAATTCAATAAATGTTTTTCAGTAATTGTTGAATATTTGCTTGTAGTTTTCTGTTTTCTTGAAGATTCCTGCTAAGAAGTTATCTTTCTAGAATGTTTAATAGAAAGCACCCATTAAAAGGATATTAAGAGTGAAATCATTTTCATCATTTGAAATTCAAGTTGTTATTTGGTATTTTCAATATTCTCCAATGACTGTAGTGCATAGCTAGATGTTTTGACAGAAATCTAATTTTCCTTTGCTGGACTTTGCTGATCTTTTTAATTCCTGGCAGTTCAGTTGGATCTCAACAAGGAAGACACAAGTTACAAGTTCTTCATCACGGTCTTAATCTTTGAGCTTCTCTGGAAAGAATTCATAGCATAAGATGAGCAAATTATTATACTCTCCCTAAATATATATTTTTAAGTAAGAAAAGATCCAGTATCAAGCTGCCACATATACTTCAGAAAGTGTTTAGTAGTTATAATGGCTTGAATTTGTTCTGAAGATTCATTTACAGGGTACATGAAGTTCTGCATCTGTACCTATAAACACAATATCCCAGCTACCTGTGGAATTTGCTAGGAATATTGCTTCAGACTAGGAAAACCCTTTGTTGAACTGGAAGCTGTAATGCAGCTAGCTGTGGAGGCATATCTCCAAACACGTGTAGTGCAGTAAGCTATTATTTTTAAATGTAAAACATCCATATTATTATGATTTGAGGGTTCCAAATGCGGTAGTGCACAGAGATTTCCACCACCACTGGGACCTTGTTCGACAACAGTCAACTCAATCATATCCTGTTCTCATAGTACACAATTAAAAGGAAATGAAAATAATTAAGTGTGAAAGTGGAGTTACAAAACACATCATCTTTGGTAGGCAATCATAAGTACTTAATGATACAGTAAAGTTATTACTTGTTTATTTCAGAGGCACAAGATAAGTTGTGACCATTCAAATGGCATTATAGAAATGGTGATGGACAAATTTACAATTGACAATGAAGGTACCTACACAGTACAGATTCAAGATGGAAAGGCCAAAAATCAGTCTTCATTAGTTCTCATTGGAGATGGTAAGTTCAGTGAAAAATTAAAACTTTGACTCACGTGAAGAAATAAACTTCAATTGTTCCTTGAGTACTTTTATGACTAACTGATTATTTATTCACCTCTTCTAAAATTCAGCATTTAAGACGGTATTGGCTGAGTCTGAGCTCCAGCGAAAGGAATTCCTTAGGAAGCAAGGTAAGAGAGTAGATTGGTGACTTTAGGCCCATTTTGCAGCTAATGATGCATTCCTAGAGAATAATAGGTGCTTCTAACTTTCATACAACCTCATTAGAAGATGAGTATACTGCACAGTTGGAGAGGATATTGAACTCTTGCTGAATATGGATCTTATTTTCCAACATTGTCATTTAAAACTTGCAAGTTGTGATATTATTTTCATTAAGTAGAGTAAAAGTGGAAATCTGTATAAGAGGTTATATTTGCTGAATATTCATAAGAAGAGTATTTATTGTAGGCTTTGATACAGCAAAAAACTTCAGCATGTTTTGTTTTAAGCACACAAGTTGTCCCTTCATTATAACTGACAGAAGAGCTGCCAGCACAGAGTCAGACAAGGAAGGTTAAAAGCCTAATCCTGTGGATTCTATCCAGGCAAATTTCAGGAACCAAATGTATGTGTATTTGTTATATAGTTGTTAGATGGTTACAGTTTGTTAGGTATGTTTTAAAAATTTTTTTGAGCTATAACTAAGAATTACTACTAGATAGCTAATTCAGAATTCTATCAATGTGAAATGCTGAAAGAATTGAGTTTGAGCTCTAGTTTGTAATTTTTACTTGGCAAGAACATGAATTTTTTAATGAATGTAATGACAATAATTACAAATAATTTATTCTAAATAACTCAGGTAAAATTCTCTGAGTAAGTACTGTAATTGTTATATTCTATCTTAAAAAAAAAAAAAGATTCTGTTTACTGCATAAACTCACAAGAGTTTCAGTTCTCAATGATATAAGCAAATGTCTAGAAATTTGCCATATTTCAGATGTGAGTATAGCAATTACAGGCTCTGATCCTACAGAAAGGAAAACATATTCATAAATTTACTGATATGAGTAACCACAACTTCAAAAGGACTAAACATATCAATAAATTTTCTTAGGAGCATATATATTTGGATTTGGAACCACAGTGGGGAACAGGAATGTTTTTAAACTTCAAATAATTTGGACAAAAATTGTTTGGCATGGTATTTTGGCTTCAAATATTCAATTGGCTGAGTGTCAGAATGCATTTGTCCATTATCAAGTTCCACCTGCATTCAATAAAGCATCTTAATTGCAACTATTTTGTTTCTTTCCCATGCTTACTTGGAAATTGGGCATGAACATATTTAGCAAGCTTGTTTGTGTCACTCACCTTTTTACATTTTGGAATGCTACATGACCTACTCTACAAGCAGATATGCGCCTCAGGATTCTATTGGTACAGTAGACACATGGGCTAATACAGTGAATACTTACTGCAGGATTTTTCCCTTTGTGCATTAAGAATGATCAGAGGAGTGCCCTCTGATCATTCTGATATAGGGATGCTAGAATGTAATTATTATTGTTTTTGGTTCTTCTACTAGAGCTGTCAGATATCCTTTCCTTCTTTCTACAGCATATGATTTAAGACTATTTTGTTTCTTAGGTCCCCACTTCTCAGAGTTTCTATATTGGGAAGTTACAGAAGAATGTGAAGTTCTGCTTGCTTGTAAGGTGAGGAAATCCACTTGAAATAATTTTTAGAATATGTTGCTTAATAGTTGAGGAGAAAAATGCAATGAAAGATTTTAATATTTTTGAAATTAAATCTTCTTAGACATGTTTTAAACCACGCTTTCTGACGTTTTCAGCAGTAAAACGAGTCAAAATCTACTCTCTTCCAGTTGGCCTTCTGGGCTGCAAGCGTACACCGCTGGCTCATGTTGAGTCTTTCATCAATTGACACCCCCCGATCTTTCTCCTCAGGGCTGCTCTCAAGCCATTCCCCACGCAGCCTGTATTTGTGAATGGATAATCTAATCTTTTATAATAACTGTGAGCCATAAAATTATTAAGTGCAATAACCAGCCCTAAAAGATTCTTCCTCTTTTCACAAAAAGTAGTCTCGGTTCAAACTCTTTCCTCGCTGTTTTCTGATTTGGATGTTCTTCTACTAATATATATATGTATATATATATAATTTAATCAAATGTAGCCAAACATGTAACAAAAGTTTTAGAATTAGTGTTATAAAACAGGATTTTTATTATATATGGCTAATGACATTTGATTCTTTTGAAAGCTAATGTGCACAGAATTCAGAATAACTTCTGCTGCTAAGGTCGTATATGCCATTCTAAAATGATGTGTTTACGCTTTCGATACTCTTCTCTAGAAAGACTAATTGGAGGCCTCAGTTAAGGCCTCAATTAAGGCCTCAAGCTAAGTTAATTGAATTCAGTAAGCATCAAACTGTTCTTCACTGTCTTTTTCTGTAGCACATACTCTATTGTATTCATTTTCTCCATTTCTTTTGAATAAATTTTTGACTTTTAATTAGACCAACTTGAATCACTCATTATGAGTAATTCACATGCATCTTTTTATTTCTTCTCTCTGCTCACTAATTAGGAGGCCTTTAACCTCAGCTTATTCCCAGCAGAACTGACCTGAGTGGTGAAGCTGCCACTTGGTGAGCCCCGATTTTACCACCATGGCTCATTAGCTAATGTGGTACCTTTGCTGGTACTGAAATGCATAGCTGCAGCACTTTATAATCTCAACATGCATTTGCCTCAGGCATGAACTCTGCTTATCCTTTTGTTCACATGAGTTGTATTGTTGAATTGTACTGTTGTTAACTCTCTACAAATTAATCTGAAATTATCCTTCATTTTTTGACTGTAGAGCCTGTTTATACCACAGTGAAAGGCTGATATGCTTTTCATTGGTGTCTTTTGTTCATAGGGTCAGAAAATTTTATTTAAATGTAATCTAGGATGTGGGCTGTCTGCAAACTCATCATTTTAACTATGCTGTTGACCTTATAATATTTATTACTGTTAGTGTGTGACTGGACATTAGGTTCAGACCATTGTTGACCGTGACTCTAACTAATTTTTATACATAGGAGGAAGTTGAACAATTAATCGCAGAATCACAGAATCACAGAATCACTAAGGTTGGAAAAGACCTATAAGATCATCCAGTCCAACCATCCACCTATCACCCATGGTTCTCGCTCAACTATATCCCTCAACACAACATCCAAACGTTCCTTGAACACCTCCAGGGTCGGTGACTCCACCACCTCCCTGGGCAGCCCATTCCAGTGCCTGACCACTCTTTCAGAGAAGTAGTATTTCCTAACGTCCAGCCTGAATCTTCCCTGGCGCAGCTTGAAACCATTCCCCCTAGTCCTAGTTAAGTCTGTATTTGTCTCACATGAGGTACCAGACATTTAAGTTAGAAGAAGTGCTGCTGCCTCAATCTATATTTGCAATAATAAAATGCCCAAGGAGCAATCTCTGCCTCTCCAGACCATATCCTTCAGGGTGGCTTATATTCACACTGCTCAGTTGGCTCCCTGTAGAGAAGACTGAGCATGCACAGGCTGCTTAGCACTTGGCACAGGTCTCTTCTAGATTCTGCCTTGTGCCTGTGTGCAAAAATAGTTTGCACAGGTGTTTTCACCTCTTGAAAGAGCCTGGGATAATGTGAAGGAGGTGCTGTGATCTGCAAGAGAAGGCTTTTGGCAGGACGTTATCAAAGTCTGTGGCATGAAATGAGGTGTTTGGGAACTGGATGATTGGGTAGGGCAGAGAACTGATAATCCGATCCAGGTTCATGACAGTAATAATGAACAAATATGGATTGTGTTATATAATAACACATCTAAAGAAGTATACAGTGCCTCCAGAACCACCTCCTTTCTGTGAGATTGGACTTGATTGAATCTTTATTTAAAATTTAGTTCTAATTATCTTATTATTGGTATTGTAGACTCTGAATGACAGGGGATATGTTTATCCATCTGAAGAACAATTTGATGGTGTTTTCTCTTTATTGCGTGCTTATTTTTCTAAACATGCCAGCATCTACTGTCATTTTTCTTCAAGAAATTCTAAATTTCAGAATGTTTGGAAGCTACCTATTCTTGCATATCTTTGACTATTATTTATACTGTACTTATTAAAAGCAAAATTTTTGGTGTCTGACTAAACAGTAAAAAAGGTAACTTTTCTTAGTCAATGTCAACATCAAATAACTTCGCGCTGCAAACTGCTTGTGTCTGAATCTCAGTGTATTTGTTGTCAGATTGAGTGCTAACAGTCTTAGATGAAAAACTGTTGAAAAACATTAAAGGTTTCTTCCTTCAGGCTTTGTTCAAATAAAATTGCCACTCATGTCATATGGCTACAGGAACAGCCACCTTATAGTTACTGGTAAATGTAAAATGCTTCTCATTTTTTCAGGCAAGACATTGCTTTGGGCCAGATTGTGAACCCATACACTGTCAGAGGCATATAGCAACCACACTGATTAATAAGCAGCAGTATATGTGATTACAGTGAGCAAATTTTAAAGACCTATCAGAAACTAGGAGAGAGCAAACAAAAGAGCTTCTAGGAGAGAGCAGAAAAAAATTCCTCGTATCTGATCTATATCTGGTCATATCTGGTCATCTCTATAGAGAATTTCTGTACAGCTCTTCATCAAGAGTAAGATTCCTCTAATGTAAAAAATTTAAAAATTTGTGTATGTATTTTCCTCTAAGCAAGCCACTTGATATATATGTATATACAGAAAAGAATTAACTTCTAGGATGCCCAGTATCCATTTGTTTAGTTATTTTTCAAGATTTTCTTAAGTGACTGCCTGGGGACTAAGAAATATCTTGCCAGCTATGTCCTTCTACCAAAGCTTTGTTAACTTGGGGTACCCTACCCCATGACCTGGAAGTCTTGTATGGGGAGCAGAATAAACCTACTCATGATTCAGGTGGAAACTGTTAGAGATTTGTTACACCACCTTGACTGCCACAAGTCCATGGGGCCAGATGGGATCTACCCAAGACTGCTGAGGGGGCTGGTGGAGGTGATAGTCAAGCCACTTTCTGTCATCTGTCAACGTTCCTGGTCAACCAGAGAGGTCTCTGAGGACTGGAAGCTTGCCATTGTGATTCCCATCCACAAGAAGAGTCATAAAGAGGATTCGGGAAACTACAGGCCTGTCAGCCTGATCTCTGTGCTAGGAAAGGTTATGGAACAGATCATCTTGAGGGAGATCACACAGTATGTGCAGGACAACCAAGGGATCAGGCCCAGCCAGCATGGGTTCATGAAAGGCAGGTCCTGCCTGAACAACCTGATCTCCTCCAATGATAGAATGACCCAGCTGGTGAATGAGGGAAAAGCTGCTGACATAGTCTACCGAGACTTCAGCAATCCTTCAACACTGTCTTCCACGGTATTCTCCTGGGGAAGCTGGAAGCCTGTGACTTGGACAGACTTGGACACTCTCTGCTGGATAAAGAAATTGCTGGTTGGTCTGGCCCAAAGAGTGATGGTAAATGGAGTCACATCCAGGTGGTGACCAGTTACAAATGGTGTTCCCCAGGAGTTGGTACTGGGGCATGTCCTGTTTAATATCCTTCCCAATGAATGAGGGGATTGAGTGCACCCACACTAGGTTTGCAGATGACACCAAGTTGGGAGGAAGTTAACTGCCTGAAGATAGGGAGGCCCTGCAGAGGGATCTGGACAGGCTGGATAGCTGGACAGAGACCAATGGGATGAAGTTCAATAAGTCCAGGTGCTGGATTCTGCACTTTGGCCACAACAACCAAGGCAATGTTACAAGTGTGGGGCAGAATGACTGGAAAGATGTGCAGAGGAAAAGACCTGGGGATGTTGGTCAATGCTTGACAGAAAATGAGCCAGGAGTGTACCCAGGTGGCCAAGAAGGCCAATGGCATCCTGGCTTATACAGAAATAGTGTTGCCAGCAGGAGCAGGGAGGTGATGTTCCCTCTGTACTCAGCACTAGTGAGGCTGCACCTTGAGTACGATGTTCAGTTTTGGGCCCTTCTCTACAAGAAAGACATTGAGGCCCTGAAGCATTTTCAGAGAAGGGCAACGATCTGATGAGGGGTCTCATCTTACACAATCTTACAAGGAGTGTCTGAGGGAGCTGGGATTGTTGAGTCTGGAGAAGAGGAAGCTCAAGGAGACATTATTGTCCTCTACAACTACTTGAAGGGAGATTGTTGTGAGGTAGGGGTTGGTCTCTTCTCCCATGTAACTAGCAACAGGACTAGAGGGAATGGCCTCAAGTTGTGCCAGGGGATATTCAGGTTGGACATTGAGAAATACTTCCTCTCTGAGAGATGATCTTGTAGGTCTTTTCCAACCTTGCTGATTCTATGATTCTATGATTCTGTGACTGGGGATTCAGGATAGGCACACAAATACCATTGCATTTATGTGATTTTTGGAATGAAATGAGGATAGAAACATCAAATAAACTCTAGTACTTCTGAAAAGGAGAAAAGTAAAATATGTTTCCAAGGTTTCTAGTCACAGCTGAACTTTTGGCTTCTTTGAATTCATACTTCTATGCTATTCATCCAGCAATATTTTAAGTGTTTCTAATGCACAATTTATAACAGTACATGAGGTATACCTGTACTCTATGTATGTATTGCTCAGATCAGCTGCCACTATTACAGCAAAATTTTGGCTTTCAAAAACCTTTTCTGCATTTACACCACTTTGTTAAATTCTTTTGTATCAAGAGACAATCCTCATTTGTAGGATTCCTCAAGTCTTTGTATTCACCATAGGACACGTGGTGGAAAAAAGAATTTCTAGTGCTGCTTACAATTTTGAAGTCTCAAATGCTTATGGAATAGTAATTCAATGGCTCTTTGTGGTGCTGCCCTGAAAGGTATTGCTTACGTAGCCCGGATAATTCAAATTGACTGAAAGTTGTCCCAAATAGGGTCTAGATTCTGTGTTACAGGTCACTGGAGACATGTGGCAAACACAGAAGACAGAGGAAATTTCAGCAGCTCTTATTTCTAATATATTTTTTACAGATAGCTCTAGACAAATTGCAGCCAGATAACAAGTCTCTTCCTTAAGAGAACAGACTGACAGAATTGTCTTTAAGGATTTGACAGTGCTCTGAAGCTCTAAGCTGCCTACTTCCGACCAGTTCTATGCTGCAAATAAATTATGTAGAAATAACATTCTGCTGAACAGGACTTGGTTTGGATTTTTTTTTTTTTTTTTTTTTACTTAACTTGATTTGACATGTGTTACAAAAAAATTGGCTTCTTATGCTGCAAGTATTTTTGTGACCATATATAGTAGAGTATCCTTCATCAGGATATAGCCATGACTATGTGCCTTTTTCTGTTATGCAGGTTGCAAATACAAAGAAGGAGACTGTTTTCAAGTGGTATCGGAATGGTTCTGGGATTGATGTTGATGAGGTGCCTGATCTGCAGAGAGGAGAATGTCACCTCACTATTCCCAAGGTACAGTATCACTTACTGATTAGAAATGACAGCTTCTGCTTGATGTCCTATAGATTTGCCAGGCAGATCATTCAACCAGCTATCATGATTTCTATGGAAAATTTTAAGAAAAGGCATATTTTCTACCCTTCAATTAGCTAATGAGTAGTTACTGCTAGTAAAAGAGTATACATTTTTGTTATAAATTCAGATATATCATGCTTAAGTTACTTCAAAATCCTTTGGTGAACTCTTTTTTTTTTCTTTTCTTTTTTTCCTTATTCTTTAATTTTTCAGTTTGTTCCAGCACTTTGTATTTTACAATTGTCTTCATTTTATTTCCTAAGGTATATGGCTTTTTAAGATTTATCTTCTTGCAAGAAAAATAACTTCTGACTAAAACCTTATCTTGAGTAGTTGCTTTCTTTCTCAGCCGCTGAAGTAACCCCTGGATCAAGTCTTTGTGTTTTCAATATAAAGTGCATTCAGTTTAATTATTTATTTAGTGTTTTTTTTAATTGTCTTCATGTTTTTATAATTTATTCCCTTCATTTCACTTCCAATAGTACACTGGCTTTCCAGTGGCTTTATTTCCCTGTGTGTAAAGTGTAGACTTTTTGGAGACAGGGTGGTTTCACCTTGTCTTGAATTGCTGTCTTTACTTGTTTAACTTCACGGCACTTTTCCTATTATTACTTGCTTGTGCGCTTGTATAAATCTAAGATTCAGTTAATCAGCTTCCAACCTGAATATAAGTAAGTATATATTTTCCTTTAAGTTTTCAAATTAATTAAAAAAAAAAAAAGCACTCAAACAAAAAACTACTGTTTTTAAGGCAGTATCACTGTGTTAGTTTTTAGAATGTAATTTTTCTAATGTTAATGAATGCACTATTGTAGTATGCATGTAATTTGACTATAGCTGCTGCTTGAAGAAATCCACTTAGTTGATTATTGAGAAGTTAAAGGGAAAAGATGCATTGTCTTGCTCTGCACATAATGACTCCAAAAAGACAATAGTTTCAAGTGAATAAAAATGGCATTTCTAAAATTTATGTGAGTTGCAGTTACCCTCTTTTGCATCTTACTAAGCTACTTCTAGTTTCTGCTGCTAAGGATCAATCCTGTTTGTCTCTATGGAACAAGAGGAAGAGGGAAAGAAAACCCACAATTCTTAAGGCATTTGAATGGAACTTGAATTACATTTTAGGCTTAGGAACTAGATATTGCTGCTTAAAAAAACATGTAGAAGCCATTTATAGTTTCCCATCTTATCTCTGGCAAGATTATTCAACAGTAATTTAATTGCAGTACAATGTCTGTTGTTTCTTTTAGAGAAGTGTGCAGAGGTTAAGCAAATATATTCATATCAAGTTGGTCAGTAAACATCTTGTGCTTTTCTTGTAGTTGTCTCGCAAGGATGAAGGAGTTTATAAGGCAACACTGTCAGATGATAGAGGTCATGATGTCTCTACTCTTGAATTATCAGGAAAAGGTAATATTCAGTTCACTGTATCAAAGTAATGCTCTACATTCTCTCCAGAGATGTTCAAAAAACTACCTTTGCAAATTGCAAGCTAGCAAGCATATTTGGGGTTCTTCATATTCCAGTGCCTTCCTTGTGGCATTGAGGCCTCAACTGCAGATGGCAAGTTTAGAAGGGGTGACACTTTGCCTTATAATGATTACTTTCTAGCACCTTTACAGGCAAGCAGTGAAGTAAATTTTAATTAAGCAGGAACCACCTTTTATGTGGGATCTTTTGTAAAGAGCTCTTTGTCAAGTTCGGTAAGTTTTAATGTTTACAAAAGACCTAGAATCAAGTCTTTCAAATATACTAAGGTAGGAGTCTCAGTGGGGACTGACTGTTATTCTGACTATAAAATTGTAAAGCTGTAATTAAGAAACTGTGAAAAAACAGACTGAGTTGTAGAGGAAAAACATGTTCATGCTCTTAAACGAATTGCCATTCAGCAGAGTAGGATTCTCAAGTAAAGTTTATGCTGACCACTGGAATGAACAGAAGATACTGTGGTTCTCCATCTTACAAGAAAGTGCTCCAATCTTCTATTTTTTTGTATAATGCTCTCCCCTTCCAGCATCCCATCAGTACTGTGATTTTTTAAAAGTTTGATACCTGATTTATTCTATTTGCTCTCAAGAAGTTTATGTTTGCCAAGTGCTCTGCTACTGGGAACAGATGGGTATGGTTTTCTCCAAGAATTTGATGATTTTTTATTTCCTTTGCACTCTCCTCTGAATGTGAACTGTCAAATTAATGACCTTTTATTGTTTCTGGCATGAAGGATACAATGCCAAAGATCTGACAGCACATGGCAGACACTGCATGCAGTGGGTACATTCATTGACACAGCACAGAGTTCATATATTGTACACAGGTAGTCTCCAATTTGTCTTGTACACCTGTTACAATTTTAATGGTTTTCTTCGCCTGAGGATATGAAGATTTCCCATATCACTTTAATTAAACTAAGCATAACAGAGCTATATTTTGATTAAATTTTGATGGTACATTTTCTTTCTTTCTTTCTTTCTTTCTTTTCTTTTAACTCCACAGTGTATGATGATATAATTTTGGCACTGAGCAGAGTCAGTGGTAAGTAAATGCTGTCTTGGATTTTCATGTAGTTTTTTTTATACTAAAGTCATCTGAGCCTAAGGCAGACAATTTTTATTGTAAGAGGGAAATCTATGACAGTCATGATGCTTACATTTTTATGGGCATGTTATTAAGTTTTTGAATAGGCATTCGACCTTGCTAATTGACACTATTAAGAGGGAACAAGTATTATTCCACCTGGCTTGTTTGGTTTAGATACTGTGACAATGTTATAGCAATTATTTCTTTTATACTTCCCATTAGTAAATGAGCCTTATGATACAGATAGAACTAGATTCTGATCCTAATGCCAATAAGAAATTCAGAGCCATTTCAGTGAAAGAACAGGAATTGCACTCAAATAAATTTTGCATGCTATTAAAATCATAGCACCATTATTTTATGGCATTTATATGACTAGCTGATTGCTTCACAAAGGATCTTGCCAGTCATAATGTTTGTATATGATCATAAAACCATAAACTCCTGCTAAACTTTCATCTGATACAAATCAGCAGATCTCCTTTGAGAAGCATGAATCATTGTCTCTTTATGGTACTTGAGAACAATGGTTCAGATCTTGAACATTTTTTGGTTCTCCATCTGACAGTTTCCTGTTCATTTCACTATATGTCTTGATTTGCATATATTCCATTTCACCATAGGTAAGACTGCTTCTCCACTGAAGATACTCTGCACAGAAGAAGGAATAAGGCTCCAGTGTTTCTTGAAGTACTACAATGAAGAAATGAAAGTCACCTGGTCTCACAGGTAGATGAGAATATATTTGCAAGTTAATTCCTACATTGAAATTTATTTGAGAAAAATATAGTCTTGAACATTTGTTATTTTGTATTTGGTGGCATTCCTGTAGTAAGTGGAGCATATGAGTGAATTTCTCTTAACAGCGTTTTATATTCTCAGTTCACATAGGTGGTAGATACATTAAAAGAAATATTAACAGACTTGTCCAGTATCTAGAAGTAACGGTACAAAAAAAGCACATGCAGTATTTCAATCTCTTACTCAGTGCCAGATTTTTTGTCTTCCACTGTATTATCTAGCTGGTTCAAAGACAGTTAAGAATTGGAGCATAGTTTTCTGTTCAAGGTTTCTCTTTTCTATAAATAGATGAAATCCTCCTCCAGAAGTAGGTGAATTGCATGCTTTCACCATTTAATAAAAGCTTGTACTAAGAAAGCAATAAACCACAACATTCAAATTTTTTCACACCAAATATTTTAATTCCATTCCTTTTCTTCAAAATGACAGAAGAGGAAGGGAAAGAAGTAGAAAATGTTTTAAGAATAGTTGTCAGAGCTGAGAGTATAACTAGAATTCAGCTGCAAAATTTCAGATACTTTTTTTCACCCTCATGTTACTTTAATTTTAGGCTTTGGTGGCACTTTTTATTCATCTAGAGTATTTAGAGTTAGATGTATGTCCAAGTGCTTTGGTATGTTAGGCTCTATTATTTTGGAAACTGTATGGAGGATTTTGAAGGATTTTAAACCTCTTCAGGTATTTTCAATTTTCACATTCCTTGGTGACCTCCAAAGATGACACACAGTGAAGTGTTCTGACCTGGACAGGAAGCGAATGATGTGGCTGCACATTGTCCCATTCAGTTAGAAATGTGAGAAAAGTGTCAGTGATCATTAGGTTCACGGAGTGCAAACAGACTTCTATGAGGGTGCTCAGTTGTACTCATAACTCAAGCTTTGTATTCAGTAAGTTCTTGTCCTTCTTTTAGTAAATTTGAAGTTTGTGTGATGAAAAGGAGAAGAAACTTTTTTTTTTTTCCTTTACCTTTTATTCAATCAGCTTGAGTTTTAAAGGTGACTTATTCCATTCCACCGTATGCTTCGAAGAAACATAAAACTAGAGTATATGGAAATATCAGCATGCATATTTATATTTAATAGCTGATATTCCCCACATACTGATGTTCCATGTTGTGTTATTAAGCATATTTTGAACAAATAACATTTCAATCATTTCATAAATATTATGATTAGGAGTTGGAGTTATTATGAAGAGCTAAAACAAATACTAAAACCAACCAACCATAAATAACCAGCATCCTCTACACTCCCCAGACTTGTTCCTTTTTCAAATGGAGTTCTATTACATTATTTCTGGACAAGAAGAAAGACTGAACATTTCCTGTTTTTTAGACAGCTGCCGGCATATCATGAAACGTAGTAAACAAATTTCCAGCTAGCTTTGAATTATCCATTATAATGAATAGCAGGAAATATAATAATATAAGAACTGAAACCAGAATGTGTTATCCACTCATGGCACAGTAGGGAATACAGTATTTTGTAATAAATAGTTATTTCTACCCAGGTATGTATTTTAATATACTGAATTCAATGTAGTCCTCTTACAGACAGAGAAATAATAAAAATTCCTTTTCCTCATCAAACTGGCTATGAAGCCAAATCAACCATGTCTGTGCAAATAAATTAACTGATCAAAGAGAAGCTAATGTTGACTTTATCTGCTAAAAAAAATCTAGTTAAGTATGCTTTGGGAGAAGGGAAGTAAAAAATCTTTTCTCTAGTTAATGAGAGAAAGAAAACTTCACAAGACATTGAAAATAGCTTGGTTTCCATACTCTTCCTAGACAGCTTCTTATATTTCCACTCTTCAGGACAGATTATGGAGCAGAAGAACCACTGATCTAAATTAACAGAGCATTTCTTATACTTGGGAAGTGATGTTTCATCAATAGAATGCTACACTTTGTTGTTTTTTTTTTTAAAGCACATATTTACTAATTATCAGCAATTAGAAAATTTGCTTTTTGTCTTGATCTTAAAAACAAATGAACAAGAAAAGGTGTATTTTGTTTTCTCTGTATTCTATTTTCTATGTATTTCTCTTGATGTGAGAATAATACATTCTATGTAAGTCTTTCATTATTTTATTAATATTTTTTGGAAGTTAATAAAAAGTAAACATTTTCTTCCTCTTGTAAAAAAACAAAGATTTTTTTTTTCCTTCAGTGGACTATTTTAATATATTCAACAGTTACTGTGTTATTCATTATGCATGAAGAGTTCAGAACTCTGAAGTCATACAGCATATTCACATTCAGATGTATATGGGCAAGTCGAGACAAACACAGATGTCTTTATCTGGGGGGAGAAAAAAAATGAGGAGACAATGAAGGTATAAATCATCAGTAGGAAAGCTCAAGCTAATGATTCCAAAGTATTTCATACTCATGATAGAAAGAAAAGAATTGCATTCACTAGTTGCAATTTTTTCTAATTTGGAAACAGTATGTTGTCTTTAACT
Source organism: Chrysolophus pictus (assembly GCA_037305975.1). NCBI lineage: Eukaryota > Metazoa > Chordata > Aves > Galliformes > Phasianidae > Chrysolophus > Chrysolophus pictus. The sequence continues at coordinate 20,398,182 of CM074578.1, forward strand.
TTTTGTAGATGGTCTCCTATGGAGAATATATGTGAAAAGCATGTTTGAACGCATTTCTATTCATTTTTCAAGGGAATCTAAGATTTCTTCTGGTGAAAAGATGAAGATTGGAGGTGGAGACGATGTTGCCTGGCTGCAGATAACTGAACCCACTGAAAAGGATAAGGGGAACTACACCTTTGAAATCTTTGGTGACAAGGGATCCTTCAAACGCACACTTGATCTGTCTGGGCAAGGTATATTTTTAAGGTCATACTTATATGGTGACTTCTCGTAGATTAAACAGAATTAGTCAGGAATAGGAAGAGGAATGCAGTAAAAATAGCCTGTTGTCAAAATTATATGCAATTTAGTTGCATAACTATTTTTATCACTAGTGACACTGAATTCAGGGTTTGATTTTCCCTTCTGCTACTGTTTAATGTTGTTTTTAAAAAAGCTTTAGTAAGGATATGTATTTAAATACTTACACTGATCCCAAAATGCAAATGATGCTCATGGACAACAACTCTCTCAACTGTTTTCTTACAGCTTTTGACGATGCCCTTACAGAATTCCAGCGACTCAAGTAAGTGCTATATCTTTTTCATTTTAATGCTGTAACAATAATCTAATCACAGGAAAATTATTTCGTTAATAATTTATTAATAACTTTATATATTTTTTTCCTCTCCTCAATGATTTTAGGGCAGCTGCTTTCGCTGAGAAGAGTAAGTTGATTTTATATTTTATTTTACATATTCTACATTCTAGTTTAGTGTTTTCTTTAAGACATCTATTGCTATGTGTTGCCATACCTGTCCAAGATCTGTAACGGCAGAAATCACCTATTACTGCAGAATACTGCAGTAATAATAGTAATTTGAGAGTTTATTTCTCTTTAATTCGAATGGAAACTTTCTGAATGTACATTTTACACATTTTGCAGTGATCCACTATGTCTTCCAGGATCTGCAGAGCTTTTGTTAGGCGTTAGTGTCTGAGTGTCACACTAGGAGATGTTGACAGAAAGCTAAGAATGATACTGAATATTGGGATCTACATATTAAGTAGAAAATAGCCTGCTAATGACTGTTAAATATACAACATGTTGTAAGAGAGATAGTAGGGAAGCTTTTTACTGCAGAAATTCTGGTACAAGATGCAGTGTACCTTGAAAGATGCTTCTGCTCACAAAAAGAATGGCAGAATAGATTTTCCTCTGATCTTAGATATCACTGCAATGCTGAAATGCTGGAAGTACTTTGCTTTGCTCTCTGCCCACAACTCAAGCTGTCAAGCTTGGTAGCAACTTCAAGGCTGTTGTGTCTATCAGCTTAGAACTCCATAGCACAACCTCTGCTAAAAACGTGAGGGAACCATAAAGTATGTTAATAAGAAATAACACAAAATATTGTAAAAATTGTATTATTTCATATTTCATTGACCAAAAATTCCAGTATGTGTTTATTCTAAGATAAGTCCAAACAGAAATCATGAGTATGTGACACCGTGTTAATAAAATAATTAAGAAATGAGTAATATTGAGCACTAAACCTCACTCTTTTTTTTTTTTTTTTTTTTTTAAACTCCTAGATCGTGGTAAAGTCATTGGTGGTTTGCCTGATGTTGTTACTATAATGGATGGGAAGGTAAGGACAGTTTTTATCAACAAATCACTCTGCAGAAATTTCACACTAATGAAATGTTTTCTTCAGTGAGGAGAGGGAAGTAATACAGATGATTTTGCAGAGTTGAGAGAAAAAGGAAGTAGTCATTTAATTGTGCATAGGTACCATAAGCTGGCTATATAGTTAGGAGACGCACAGCCTAATTCCTATCTCAGGCAGGCAACGTCAGCCTCGAGAGGTGCTGGTCTTTTGTCCTGGTTACATGGAGAATGAATTAACTGCAGACTCAAATCTGGGTTGAGTCTCAGCTCTGCGTACTGAGCAGAGCAGTTCAAGATGAGAAACTTCTCTTGCCCTCTAGGAGAATCTGAAGAAGCAGGAGGAGACAGCCACTCTCTGTCACCCAATGTAAAACAAGGGGAGGTACTTGGAAATGATTGTTCACAGAGTATGAGAACTAAAGAGTGCATAATTAACTTGTCACTGCAATGAAAAGGAAGTGTTTTTTCAAGAGGTTCATAATTTATTTGTGCCGTAATACCTTAGATCAAAATAGATTTGCGTCCAAAATAAAAGAAAACAGTAATGTTATGAAGAGAAATCTAGCATGGCTGTTAAACACAGTCATCTCGATATAGCTCATACTTACAATTTATAATCCACAAATTGTGGGAAGAAGGAATGTGTTCTGGAAGCAGGATCACAGCATTTATTGTCATTTTTTTACACTTCTTTATGCAGTTGTTTTTGACCTTTAAAAGAACTAGGATTTTATTCCAACATACTATAGCAGATCAGCTTGTGAGCCAGTGTGACTCTTACTATCTGCAGTTTCTTAAGACCATGTTGAATGGGGTGTTTAAGTGTATTGTGTGATGTACATCTTGAGAGACTACAGCTGCGTTACCCTGTGTGAAAACTGTCCTTCTCATGGCCAGCAAAAGGGTAACACATAGCTCTTCCAGACTTTATTGTTTCTAGATATCCAGATACAGTCTCCTTAGAAGTGCTGAATCAAGGAGGCCTTGCAATGGATGCTGAAAGCTGCTCAGCTCTGGACCAAATCAAGACGATTTTATTCTTGGCCCATTCCTTCCTTTGTGGTGCCTTCTCAGTGTAGTAGACAAAGACACCTCATGGCAAGAAAACCAGTCTCTTGGGAAGTTAGGTATAATCCTCTTGATGACCAACATCTTAGTGTTTGTTAGGAAACAGCCAGGAGAAGTCAACGTGACTGCATGCACACAGTAGCTGCAGTTTCCTCATAAAAAATTATGCCCTAAAGGCCCATGATCTTAAATTTAGGAAATAGTACATAAAAAGTTTCCAACAGTTAGAGGAGTTCAAGGAGGAGTAACCATATGAGGATTAAATAACTGAATATCCAAAGGGAATACCTCTGATTCCTAAAATCAGGAAAAACAAAACATACCAGAAAGAATTGAAATTTTAAATTTACCTGTAAATTATATATGAACAGGTACCATGCAAAATTCATGTAAGTACAAGTGAGAAGTTGCTTAACAAAAACAAGAAAAAGAAAAGAGAGGTATCCTCACGCAATAGAATGGTATATCTATGCAAATATTTGAATACAAAACAAAGCTTTACAAACTTTTGTTAAGAAGGTATAAATGATTTTAGGCCACATCTATAATTTAACAAATTAGAACAGGCCCAAATGATATAAAATGACTGTTGAATGTATCTGTTCTCTGGCAAGCTTTTAATATTAACATATTAAGACTTGATTAATTATTATGAATGAATTATTAATTGCTCTTAAATGAGGTCATTTTTGAGGGTAATAGTCATGAAATGTTGCTCAAGTTACAGAAAGGACAATGAGATTTGAACTTGCTATTTCCTATCAGAATTAGTTTGAGTTCCCAACTTTTTATTTTCATGTTCACATTACTCCTTTAGATATTTTATAGTAACGTTAGTTCCTGTAGGTCATTAGTTGACTTTACGTCCTACTTGATATCACTTCTTTAAGGGTACTTGCATACTTAGGTAGTCATCAGGTTGTACCCAATGCACATAAATCTTCCTTCAACAGTCCCTTCTGATTTTGGAGGCACACCATATGCAAAACTGCTTCTATTTGTGTGTGCATGGCACTTCCAATCATTTAAAATTTGTCAGGTTTTTTTTTTCTTACTGTGTTATATCGTATCTATTTGTTCATCAGAATTCAAGAAAAATAGTGCAAAAAACATGCACATGTGCACAAGGATGGATTTTCTCTGCTTCCTCTTGGTCAGAAATCTGTGGATCTTAAAGAGCAATTGTGAGGGGATGGTCATTCTGGTACAAGTTATTTAATTATTATTTTTTAACACAGTGATAAAATTTTCATATTGAGATAAGTTACATAGGCAAGAATTTTGTGGAAATGGAATTCAGTAAAAGATGGACAAAGTAGGCAGTAATCAGTGCAACTTCTGAAATGATTACTTAATGTATTCTGTCATCATTACATAAATGCATAAAATTTGCGTACATATACAATGGTGAAAATGGGGTTCAGAAAGCAATCCATGTAGATTTGGAAGAATAACCATCAAAATTTTGTGAGCTTCTTCAGTCCTAGTTCAGTTCTGAGAAAATACCTGGACTGTCAGGATCGCCTGCAAAGTCATTTCTGCTATTCTCTTAACACACTGAGCATGCACGCAACACTTTCACAACCTTTATGAATTATTTAGTCTTCATAAAATATTTCCATTTTACGAGTCAGCAGCATTTGTAATCAACGTCTGATGATTCATGTTATGTACTATTTTTTAAGTGATTTTTTTTTTATGTTATCTTGAGCAATAACCTCCAGAGGCCTAGGTTGGAAAAGATTTGCTCAGTTCTTTTCCCTACTGTGTACAGGGAATCTTCAAGGTTGTTTTTAAACCTATCATTGCCTGAATATCATGTCAGACTAACGGGTTGCCAGGAGTCTCCTGGAGGCAGGACTGCATTGGCAGTCCTACTTAGTATTCAGAATCTTACCCCGGGGCTATTACTGCATCACAGTCACTGGTAAGATGGTGGAAAATCTCAGTGGAAGAGAAAAATATAGAAACTCTACTTTTCAGTCCTCAAGAACATGCTACCTGTCTTACTTTAATTTACTAGGAATAAGAAGTGCCTGAAAGTAATACTGAGAATATTCTGTTTAAACAAACCTGACCAATCTTAAAAATATTTCTTTTTTAACTCCCTTAGACTCTGAATCTAACCTGTACTGTGTTTGGAAACCCTGATCCAGAAGTGGTTTGGTTCAAGAATGACAAGACTCTCGAGCTTAATGAGCACTATTTGGTTTCACTGGAACAAGGAAAATATGCCAGTTTGACAATCAAGGGAGTGACCTCAGAAGATTCGGGCAAATATAGCATTTATGTCAAGAACAAATATGGTGGGGAAACAGTAGATGTCACTGTAAGTGTATACAGACATGGTGAAAAAATACCTGAAGTTAACAAAGGGCAGCTTGCAAAACCTAGACTAATACCACCATCAGGAGCGAGTTCTACCTAGAACCCAGGGGCAAGATAAAATCCAATAAGTAAAGCCTGTAACTATATTTGATGAACAAAGTAGTATATGTGAGCTGTAGCTGAGGTATTCCCACGGATAACTAATTGGTACTCTCCAAATGGAAACTGAGCTTTTAGAAGTTTGCTTTAGGATGGTAGCTGTGCTACAGCGCTGTACACATGTGCATTGAAATCATTATGACCACATGTAATAATGTAATACTTCTAAATAGCAAAAAGCCAAATGCCTGCCAGAAGTTCCTGTGGGCAATGGCAGATTGCATAAGCCTACAGTAAACCTCCATTTCTACACCTCCAACAAAACCTATTGAGCACCCTCTTGAGAAAATTGAGAACAAATGTTTCATCAATGAAGGTAGTGAACTGTAGTTACATGCTCAGAAATAATTCCCGCTCTGTTACACACACAGTCCCTTTGGCTTTGAAGCCTCTGATTGCATAACTTTAGTGGATAGTCTCTATTTAGTAATTATATTGTTATTTTATAGTGTGAATTTTTCTTTAGTAGAGCTCAGTAGTTTTACAGATGTTTACTGTTTGCTCATTGAAGCATAGGTTACATGGTTGTATTTTGTTTTTCTTGCATTGTGCTAATAAAACTTTGAAAGTCACCTTTGCTACTCAATGCTCCAAATCACACCTAACCAGTTTTGTTTACTCTCTTTCATTGTTTAATTATTGCTTATTGCACAATTTCACAGCTGGTAGCATGCAGACAATCAAGTTTCAATAAATGCAAATTATGGTTAATCACAGTCAATGGGTGGCACTTATGATATTAATTTCACTCTTTGCAATACAGGCCAAGATGCAAGATCAAAGTAGTATCAAAAGACATGTATATAACTCAGTCACTTTTAGGATAATTACCCCTTTGATTCTCCTCTATCCAAAATGAACAAAAAAACCTCTTCCATAGATGGCATAATGTTCTGCTAAGATTGAAATATGTTTATGATATACTTATATATATGAATGTCTTCAAAAGACTGTTCATATCTTTCATACATTATATGACTGCAGCACTGTGTTTTTTGGTTTTGGTGTTTTTTTTTTTTTTTTTAGATCAGGTTCTCTATTTCAGTAAAAGTTAATCTACCTACTTAGATGAGCCCTTGTTATTTGCTAAGCAGCTTTCAGCTAAGAGTTTAATGGTGAGAAATAGTGGTGATAGTGATACAAACAGCCCGGATACAGCCCTCCTCTCTTTTGACTTCTCCCAGTCTATAGGATAAAGGAACCCTGTGGGAGGCAAGGGTGACTGGGTGATCTGTGGTCTATAGAAAAAGCATTGCAGAATCTTCACCAGGAAAGCTGGATATGAAGGTGTTTGGTACAAGTGTCAGGAAAGTAACTGTGTTTGGGGGTCGTGACTGAAAGCCATAGCTCAGATCTGAAAATATGGAAAAAATATTTATTGTTGTTTTCCTTTGTTTCTGTTTGTTTTACCCAGTAGACGAGCTGAAAAAAAAATCCAACAGTAAATATATATGAATATTATATTTACTGTTGGATTTTTATATATGATATAAATAAATACGTATTATATATAAAAATAATACATATAATATATATATTTACAAAAGTAAATATATATATATTATAAATATATATATTATATAAATAAATACATTATATATAAAAAATAATATAATATATATATATATATATTCTGTTGGATTTTATATCTGTCATCTAGGTGACATATAATTTTTTTTTTTGTCTGGAAAAGAAATACTTGATTCAAAAATATTTTATTTGTGAGACAGATCAAAAAGCAGAGGATGTGAGAAAACAATTTACAAACTGTCATATATCATAGGTTAGAACAGTCATCCAGGAGACAGGAGAACAACATCACAACATTTAGTCATTCCCCTTTTGCCTCTTCTCAATCCATGGGGATTTTGAACCTAAATCTCTGACCATCGGAGATAGTGCACTAATCCCCAACCTTCTCTGTATTTTGTATTTGTATATAAGTGCTGCTTCTCCCAGTTTTTCATGGTTTTTTCCTTTGTGTGACTAGTAAATAGACACTGAAAAAGAGACTAGACCTATAAGTCCTACCTCTCATGTGAGCATGTTAAATGCAAGATTAGTGAGGTTTTCTCCATTTCTGTTATTTCATCTTAGTTCCCAGTACTGAAGGAGGATATGAGAGTCTGCTGACTGCAAACTACATAAGAACCTGATTGTTTGAACATGAATTTTTTGGTGATAGATTCATTGTGATTTCAAATTGCTCAAGTGCAAGCCTGTTTTGCAGTTCACCATCATCTGTAAGAATTCATGAAGAAAACAATAGCCTAGCTCTATAAAGGAAATAGTCACAGTTTATTAAAGGTTAATCTGCTTTTAAATAAAAAGTTTTTTGAAGATTCTATGAAAGGTAAGCTTATGTATAAATACAAAACAAAGAGCCAAGAGTTACATTAGACATTGATCAAAAATGCTTTTTTGGGGGGTGAAAAATTCATGTGGAACCAACACGTCTAGTCACTGAATGAAAGCAATTGACAAGGTTCAGCACTCAAGAACACGACACTACCATGAAATAGTTTAAATAGGAGGTTTTAGCACAAAGTAAAGTAATGCTTCAAGTACATAACAAGGTAAGAAAGTATTATTTCTATGGATCTGCTATCACAAGAATTTAATCAAATCCTTCAATTACATAACTCAATTTTTCTTCCTTTCTATTCTAATTTAGTCTTTAAGGCCTTTAAGGTTTTCAAAATCTTGCTAAGGCAGGCTCACAAAGCAGCAGAGCCAGTCTCTGTAGCACACAAAGTGAGTATCAGCAAGAATTTAATATTTTTCTTATCTCCTTCTACAGTACACAGGTTAATTTTAGCTGAGACTATCAAATTATTGCATGTTATGGCAGCTTTTCAGAGGTATCCTTGGGCACAGGAGACAAGGTTAGCCTCATCTCGGTTATACCTTTAGCTGGCCTTCTTAGTTAAGCAAGCTTCACTTATTTCCTTTCAGGCAAAAAGAAATAATTTATTATGACAGTTAATCCTCCACTGAAGTACAGAAATTATCATTTGCAGGAACACGGCATTCAGAAGGCTAAGGACTTCCAATAAACTGTTTCACATTTTTCAGAGTTCAGTGCAGCTTTGATTCTCCTGTATACATTTAAAAATCTCGTTACCAGTGCTAGGAAATGAATCAGGTTAACTCTGTTAAAAAAGGGACAATCTTTTCAGAGGGAATGTGCATCTAGTTGCCCAGAGGTTCTATATAAGCCTGTGGCTATTAGAGGGACAAATAAGATGCTCTGGTGATTGTTAGATGGAATTCATGATGAGGCACATTAGCATTTGCGCACACTATTCACAGGCTTAATTTAGTTAATAAACATATTGAAGGAGGAAGGGGAGAAAGTAAGAATTGCTTGAAAAGATCTGATGTCAATGAGCCTACCCCCATGGAGGTCAACAGAAATCTCATTCATAGTGCACATGAATCTTGTCTATGGCTTCCTCACAAGGGGGAACAGGGAGGCAGCACTGATCTCTCTTTGATGACCACAGAGATAGAACCCAAGGGAATAGCATGAAGCTGTGATAGGATAGGGTCAGGTGGACTATAAGCAAAAGGTTCTTCACTAGAGGATGGTCACACACTGGCACAGACTTCCTAGGGCAGTGGTCATGGCTCCAAACTGCCCAAGTTCAAGGAGCATCTGGACAAATCTGTCAGACATATGGTATGTTTTTTGGTGGTACTGTGTGGAGCAAGGAGTTAGACTTGATGATCCTCATAGGTTCCTTCTAACTTGGACTATTCTATGATTCTATGATTTTTACAATTTCAGAGCCTCGTTATAATGAATTAGCTATTTCTCTTACCGTAAAGAAAAAATTATTTGAGAATGATTTTCTGTCACACAGGTAGATTTTGTGTTGCCTGAGTTTCATGCTGTGCTTTTCTAGGCAGTGCTAGCATGGAACAAAGCTGCTTTGTCAGACGAGGCAGATAAAACGTCACCCAGTCGTGCTGACAGGCCCAATGCCACGGCTGTGTCTGTCATGTTGGCCGTCTGCTACAAGGCTGGCAAGGCTGCATTTCTTCTGAGCACCTGCTTCTTTTGAAACAGCTTTGATAAGTTACTCTTTATTCGATGAAAACAAGTTCTATGAAAATTTTTCCTAAGGCCAATTTACAGGTGCTTTTTATGAGAAAAAGTTATTTTTTATGTGACGGTATTTGCCTCCAGTGTATACCTTTGTCCAGCCCATGAGGTTCACTTGCATTCCACAGCTTAAAAAGTTATGTATACTACATTAATCTACTCTTGTATGGAAACAGAGGTTCAGTAATAATAGTACCCTAAGTGGTGTTAAGTTTTTAAAAGAAACAGTTTTTAAAACAGTTTTTAAAAGAAACTTTTGAAATATAATAAAGCACTTTATATTGTTTAGTAGAACTAAAAATCAAACCTCTAGATGGCACCAGAAGAACGAGATAGAAATGAACAGTCCTTAAAAAATTCTGCCAGCTATAGCATATCCATCTTTTTGATGCAAACACATCACTTAGGGAATGGGAGATTATTAAAAGCATTACACTTATGCTAGTGACAAGGACAGGTCCAGCAAATGACTGTTTCCCGGAAATAGCAGGTGATTTTGCAAGCAATAATGCTGCCTCTTAATCTTTGCATGATGCACATTAAGAGGTTAAGTATGCCTCTGTAAAATATTGCAAGACTCATATTACTGCAAGTTTCTCCTTAGGATGTGATAATTCTAACCGCAGCACATTGACTATATTTACAAGGGGAGATTCAAGCTCTAGGGGTAAAGGCTTAGCAGCCTCCACTGTTCCTAATATTGTTAGAACCTTGCCCTACAATTTTTGTTCAGTCCTTATAGAGGGATGATTCCATTTGAAATTAGCAGAAGGTTTAGGAGAAAAAGAGCTCAGGATCCAGCTCTCAGCACCACCACTGCAAGACTCAGTGATGCCAAGGCCTGTAAGAAATTATCAGTGGCCTTCTATATTAATATTTCATTCCTCATTGGAATGTGCAGTAACTCAGTTCTGGCTTTGTCCTTGGATATTAGCTCAAGGTTTATTTTAAAAATAGCTCACTTGACCTCACATCATTTCCATTATTAACATTTGAACTTTGTGTGGTAGCATTAAAGAACTGTTAAATTGTAATAAACTTCTCTAATTTTTTAAGTTAATGTAACTTCATTTTCGTATATTGTTACTCCTATCATACATTAATATTGTACAGCTGAAGGCCTGATTGCAAAAATACAACCCTCTGCAGTTAGTTGTGTTATGGTTAATGGCTGCAGAGGAGGCCTTTCCCATAGCATCCTAAACTATCTAGCAGGATTATCCCATGATTTCACCTGGCACCAGTGTCTCCAAGAGGAAATTTGCCCTCTTCTCTGCAGAGAGCTTCTGTCGGAAGCCATTATCCATCTGATGATGGTAGTGCACACAGCATGTAGAAGAGAGGCAAATGGAAAGAGCTACAACTAGTGTTAGATACAGAGCTAATACAGATTTTTTACATGTTAGGTCATGGAAAAAATGGTGATCAAAGTTTCAGTCTGCTGACTTAGTGACCTCCACGAGACCATTTTGAATGAAGTGCACAAAAAGCCAATCCAACAATTGTAAATCAACCCAAAGCCAGTCCTGATTGCAAGATAATGTGTGGAAAAGAACCCCACATAGTTGTGTGCCACTTTCGCTGTCTGGAAAAAAAATGCCTTCCATATATGAAAATGGCAATCAGCCTCCTGCATGGTGCTTAATGGGAGGTAAAACACAGTACGACTCCCTGGCTGGTAGTTATGAGGCCACATGCAGATGTCTCCATCTGAGCTAATCACTGAAACCCCCTTCTTAGAAAATGGAGGGAAACAAGTACTAGTAGGGCACAAGTCATGTCATTCTAAAGTAGGTGTCTCAAATAATTGAGATGAATCATGTCTATTATTTCCACTAACTGCAAATGGAGATTAGTGTAACCAGCTTTGATGGGAGATATCTACATGTTTGATGTTTGAATTTAGGTGTGATAAATTCTGCACCATGTTTCTCTAATTTAATTGGCTCTTTATTTGAAAAATCTATTTAAAGAGATGCTTCACAGCATTCTTACAGGCTGGCTTCCTCCACCAGACTGCTGTGTCTTGCAGTCTTTGCTGCTTTATGTGATATTGCTGTTATTTTGAAATCTCTGTGCAAGCATTTGCTGACATCCAGCTGCCACTTCACCCCAATTTATTGCCAACTCTCATGATTTGGTCTATATCAATATCACGTGCTAGGCTTTGTATTCTATTAAATATGCAGCTTTTGTGTGGCTGTACTATCACTGTTAGTGTGGAACTTGTTTCTGCCTTTGCTCCTCTCAGTGCCATTGCTTTGTGGCAACATATCAACCAGTAGAGGCTGTAAGCATTTCATAGTCAATTAGTGCCCTTCTGCTAAGCTCATAAGACTTGCCTTGTGCAGTTTCTCTGTCATTCTGACCAGGCACATCCTCTGGCTGCAGAAGCATGATTCCATGAGGCTCATAAGCCAAACTTCTGCCACTGCAGCTAAAGCAGCTAAGTAACTGGCCAAAGCTCTGAATCCTCCGGGACCTGGCTTTGACCTTGTCTTCTAGTTCTCTCTAATTAGTTCTCAGTTATCTTTCTCTTCAACTCTGTTACTCTCTGGACTTCTTGTTTACTTGATATGATCTGCATTTCTCTGTAATTCAGTCTGTGTTTTTTTGATACTGCTTTAATGGCAGCATTTTTATTAGTAAATAAAGCAGTGCCAAGTTTGATTAGCTAGTCTTTAGGCCAACCTCCTGTAGCCATTATGATCTTTTTGTACCCCCTAACATATGTAAGAAATCAGAGAAGGGAGAAAATGAGAATGGCTGAGCAAGGACTTTCTGGTCAAACAGAGGTGTGAGAGGAAAATGTACAGGCAGTGAAAGTAGGGATGTGGGGCCTAGGAAGAATATAGAGATGCCATTCTGACATGTAGTGATGGGATCAGGAAAGATGGGGCACAGCTGGATCTGAACCTGGCAAGGGATGAGAAATAACAGGCAAGGTTTCTGCAGGTACAGTGGTCAGAAGAGACAAACAAAGGAGAGTGTACTCCGTCTGGTAAATGAGAAGGGAGAACTGAGTTCAACAGACATGGAGAAGGCCGAGTTTCTTAATGAATTCTTTGCCTCAAATCTTCTCTAGCAGTCAGGCTTCCCACATTTCCTGCATCCCTGAACCTCTATGCTGGGATGGGTGAATAAAATCCCTCCCACTGTATGCAAGGAGAGAGTTCAAGACCACTTGATGAAACTTAACACATACAAGTCTATGGGGCAGGAAGACATGCATCCCAGGATCCTGAAAGAACTGCCTGATGTTGTTGTCAAGCTGCTCTTCATCATATTTGAAAAATCATGGCTGGCAGGTGAAGTCCCCAGTGACTCGTAAAAGGGAAGCATCACTACTGTTTTTAAAAAAGGAGGAAGGAAGACCTGGGGAACTACAGACATGTGAGCCTCATATCAGTGCTTGGGAAGATTATGGAGCAGATCCTCTTGGAAGCTATATTAAGACACATGCAAGATGAGAAGGTGATCTGAGACATCTAGCATGTCTTCATCAAGGGCAGATATTACCTGACTAATCTGGTGGCTTTCTTTGATGGAGAGATGATATCAGTGGATGAAGGATCTACTTGGACTTGATTGATTTTTTATGTAGACTGTTCTCTAGTAATGCCTCCTATTTATTTTTCTGGAAACTACAACAGATACAAAGAACATAATAACAACATTTGATAGGGTGAATTCTCAGCTAACACTATTTGTCAACATAATCACTACCATTAGCTATGCTTTTTCACCAGCAATGAACAAGAACCTGAATGTTGCACTCATAAAAATCTGCACCAGTGGAGGTGATTCACTGTTGCCACTGCTGAAGCACTCCATTCACTACTTCACAGTGCTCACATCCACTGCTTGGTCTCCGTAAATGTACAGCAAGCATCAATGAATATCAATGGGTGCAATATTTTCAGCATAATGGAATTCAGTTCGACACCTTTTCTTTGTGTGCACTTCCATGTCAGACACCATTCTGTCATCTCTGCTGACATCTGTTGCACAGCAATAAAATTTAGTGGAATGCTGTCAGAAAGGTTCAACTTCTACTGCCTGACTTTCTTATCACGTAGATAGGCCTCCGGCTTACATTCAGTAAATACCTTTGGAAGCTTTTTTTATTAAAGGTTATCTTCAGACCATTCAGGAACAGGTTGAGCCTCTAAGGTGATATTTCCCCTTGTCTTGATGCTTACTCTCTGCTGCTCCAGTCTGGCTGGCAATTATGCCTGGCCAATAATCTCCCAGGTTACCTCAGACATGCCTCTATTCTCTAAGCATGACATGCAGAACTGTTTTATGCTGTCATCAGTCCTCAAATCCTCTGTTGTGCTCACTTGAAATACAATCTTGTTTTAAATGCATGGCTCCCCTTCTACTTGTTTCTGGTGAGTATGTCTTGCTCCTTTCAGGCTTATTCAGCTGAAATGTGTGTTCCATCCTGCTGTGACTAAAGCATCCCACTGCACATCAGAGAGTTTGTCTTGTAGACCTCTGTTCTGTATCATCAAATCACCTACATTGTAGTCCATTTAATTAGCCACGATTTCTATTGTCAGTACCATCTCCTTACCTCACAGGACCAAAGTCTCTGAAACACAGTTTGGATCACATTCAGAGTTCAGTAGTGTCTCTTCCATGTTACTTCCTGTTGGGATGTTGTTGGAACTCATGTCCATTCTGTGCCAAAAGGTGAACTGATAGAACGGTTCCATTTGGAAGAGCACAGCTAGTAATTCCTCTTCCATCTGAGCACAGTCCCTTTGGGCCTGGCAGGTTTTAATTGAAAATGCCATAGGCCAGTGACTTTCCAGCAACTGTGCTCCCAAATCTTCTCCTGAGGCCTCAGGCTGTAATTACAGATGCTCCACAGGCATTACAGGATTGGCAGCTTACTTGTATTCATCTCTGTTGTTTCAGATGATCTTGTAGCCTAATGTTCTGCTTGTTGTCTAGTTTCTTATCTAGTCCTAAGCTTTGCAAATGTCTGATGTGAATGTGCAAAATGTAGAAAAACTGCTATCCATGCCTGCTAGACATTTCCTTAAAGGCTCTCAGTTCTTCAGGATCTATTCAGAGATGTAGAGAATTTGGTAAATGTTGACATCTTTTGGGGAATTATTTTAACATTATACCAGGAGCCATTTTTTTCCTCTGCATAATACTTAAAAATGATTGCAGATAGCAAAAGGTCCAGCACATGGGTGTTTCTTTCAGTTTATTTCCATTGTGTAGCAGGTATTTGGGGCTTCATTGCCAATTAAAAAAAAAGAAAAAGAAAAAAAAAAAAAAGAAGGGAGTTACTGGTGGTAGAAGGGATCTGAATCTTATTGCATGTTTAACTTGAACTTGCTTACATTGTGCTAGCAACATCTAGGCTCTGAAATGTTTGCAGTACATTCCCAAGACTTCCTATTCAATTAACTTACTGCAAACTAGGAAAACAAAATTATGTGGACTGAGGACTAACTTTTTATTATAATTTTTTTCCCATGAACTATGGCCCAGTTCTTCCCCTACATGTAGTTGTTTAGATTTATTGCACAGGATTCTTGCCCTTCTCCATGATCATTTAAGGAGATGGAAAGATGAGGTAGCAGAGGAAGTGGTAGCATTCATGCCTGAAACATCTCTGTGCCATTAACATTCAAGGCATGCTATTCTGTATAAACAGTTGTCAAATAGGAAATTCAAATACAGAATATTTTAATTCCAAATTCCTAATCAAAGAAATACTGGAAATGAAAACTAAGTCTAAAACAACACTGAAGAAATTCTGATTCTATTCATATAAAATTTGCTTGAAATATGACTGTTATGATTCTATTTTTTTTTAATAAATATGCAAAACCTAAGACTACTGGTAGAATTCTCATTATCTGAGTGTTTCCAGTTCATTCAGGTATTTTGGATTAACAGATAAACATATCCCTGCAGTCTTTTCAACTGAAATAGTGCAAAACTGTGTTTGTGCCAAGGCAACTAGAATTGACTAAAACCACAGACAATCAGAATACCAATTGACTGGTCTATATTCATTGTCTGAATGAAGAGAAAGGAAAAGAAAGAAGTACAAATGACAAAATTGTTTTTTAAATACTTCATGAACAATAATCAATGTGTTATGACAATAGCACCATAAAAAGAAAAAAAATCCATAAACCACTGATAGTTTTATTGTCATTTGTTCTTCAGCTGTATTAATTTAAAATGTATTCCTTCTTAAATCACTTTCAGGTAATTTTTAGTTTTTATTTTCACTAACTGATGTTGTCTTAGTAAGCAGAGTTAGATAAAAAAAACATAAGTAGAAAGACACAAACAGAACAACATGCAGTTTGTGCAGACTTTGTACTAGCTGGTAATAGCTTTGTTGCCCATTGTTTCAGCATTGCCAATTCAATCCAATCTGCAATACAAAAAAAAAAAAAAGCACTCCAAAATCCAACATTAACAATTTTAACACTTTTTGAAGTGGCTTTAGGTAGCAACACTGTGCAAGAGAAAATTTGTGTTTCCCTGGTCTACTTACATGAATAAACTGAAGCGCATGAAATTTCTCTTTGAAATCAGCATTCCCACTGACTAAAGATGGCACACATGAAATCTTGCCAGCAATTCCTTTTTAAAGATCTTGTTTACTGTTGCTTCCGTTGCTTTTATGTTTGACTACTATATATATATTTAAACTGAAGTCTCTGCCTTGGGTTGTTTTTCTTTTACAGTTATTTTATGTGGGGAGGAAAATGGGATTTTTTGGTAAATATAGCTGTGCTTGAATACAAGAAGAATCATGTAGAAGAATATGTAAAGTTTATTTCATATATACATGCACACATGTATGTTATATATAACATAAAATGCATCTACAAAATGAGCTTATTACCCACGTTATGAAAATTAAAGCCCTTTCAAAAACTTTTTCTTTTCTATCTCCTAGACTTTTGGGACGTGCCTTTGAGGTCACCAAATGGAGAGAAGTGGGAAAGGGGGTTTGCAGAAGAAAGTTGCCTCTTGCTGTCCTCCTGTAAACATGTCTAAACATGGTCAAGTAACTAAACTGCAGCTTACACATGAGTAGAGATTTTCCAGAGGTAAAAGTCTGCAATGGTTCTTGTGTGCAGAGGTCAAGCTCCAGCTGACAGGCAGCTTGCCCTTTTCCTGAGATGACTCTGTTGGGATGCTGGAGGCATTGCCTGCCTTCTCCTAACTGGATGCTACAGCAAAGAGCATCTCTTCTTGTCCTCCTGTTGCCCCTGGGATTCAGGCAGGGTGGTTGTGGGAAGCCTGAGGCTGTGGTTAGCCCAGGGAGGAGAGGGAAAGAGGAGCCATTGGGAGGCAGAATGGGAACGGAACAGCTCTGGAGACCCTGGCTGCAGAAACAGGCGAGAGTAGGAAAGGAAGAGAGCCTTGAAGCAGTTATATGGGGAGCTGGCTAGAGAGGATGCAGACTTCAGTGAGGGGAATTGAGGCTGATATGAGGAGCTTGATACATGTGTGGAAGAGGCAATAGTGAAACAGAAGGCATCTGGAAAGAGAAGTACAAAAGCACAGAGTTCATGGAGTTCATGCAGCACAGAAGTATGGGCTGGATTCTGCAGAGATCATGGAGATCTCCTGGTATCTGAAATTTGTACATTTAATGAAACCTGCTGTTGATTTTCCAATATTATCACTGGTAGCAGATTCTAGGGAGCAAAGCACAGTAGGAGAATGGAAAGATATGAGCAGTAAGACAGCCTCACAGGAAAAAAGAGACTGTTGAGAACCTCAGGGAAAGATGCTGCCATAACTGGATAAGACTACATCTGAGCACAAGCCAGATGACAAGGAACAGAAGCAAATGAAGTATTAAAGCAAGACTTGCAGTAATGCCAATCAGCGTGCAGTGAAGGGAGAAGTGAAACATTCAAACAAGCTTGCAAGCTGAGGAAACTCACAGTAGGTGTATTCATGTCTATCTGAGGGCATTTTCAGTGGGAATGTCAGATTTTCGGTTTTCTTTGCTGAAAATCTTAGGTGCAGAAGACACTGGCATCAGAAGCAGAGATGTGTGATTGAGCAGCACAAGGTTCTCACTAGTCAGATGAATGTTACAGTTGTTCTTTTAGTTATGGCAGATACATCCCTGCAAAGCTCTGACCCTCTACATTTGAAGACTGCCAAAGCTCACTAAGGACTCAGCTACCCAACTCTAAATAAATCACCGAAAGTCTGTTACCAGATCTTCAAGATAAACTTTCGAAATCTCAAGCTAAATCTCTCTAGCACAACCTTCTCAGGATCTCTGTACAGCACAGGCCTCTGTAAAGTTTACACACAGAGTGTTCTGAATGCATTATTCATCATGAGAAGTGGGATTCTCTCTTCTTCCTGAGGGGATGCTGATAGGGATTTCTTTATTTTGGGGAATTTCTTGACCTTACTCTCTGACTGAACACAAACAGCAGAACTACCAACAAAAAAAAAAGTCCATCTCTGAACTACACAACTTGATTAAATGTTCTTTTCTGGTTGGCTGGTAGTAGGATGGATCTCAAATAGGGCTTAGGAGGAATTGCACAGCTATCAGTATTCTCTCTGCAGTGATTTCATCTGTCAAGCTGCATGCAGCTTTTGCTTTACTTTTATAAAGCCATTATCTTTAATAGAAAAGATAATAAGTGATACTGTGGCTGCTAGTTTCACAGACGTGTTCCAGGTTCTCTGTACTCAACTTCAGAGCCACAATAGTCCATAACCTTAATGTTATGACTCTTTTGTAGCAGTGTTTCTCTTGCTCTTCAGTCATGGTGCAAAACAACAGCCAAGAATATAGTTTATATTTTTCTCATCGGTAGAAGCACTTTGTTTTCAAGGTATAGGTGCAGCATTACATTTGCATGAAGCAGATTTTGTTTATTTTAACTACCACTTTCTGATTTTTAAGTTTTGCTTCATTAGATTCTTTTTCTGAACAATAATAAACTGCCTCAAAAATGAAGCTAAATCTAATTTGGAAAAGAAATGGGAAGGTAATCCAGAAACTTATTTTATTTTTTATTTTGGTGACTAATTCCAGATAAAACAGATAAAACATTCATATATATTTTTTAAGGAACAAACAAACAGGAAGGACGTTTGGTAAAATGCCTCATTACATTACATTGCATTTGGTAAAAACTGCCTCAATATTTCTATTTGAGCCAGAATGGCAGCTTTTTGCTATCATTTACTAGCACAATATTTTAGAGTGAAAAGCTTTAGCAGAGATTTTTCACTGAAAATCAGAATCATATGGACAGAATAACAGAGAAAAGATAGTTAATGCACTTGAAGTATAAAAGAAGCCGTCAAATTGGTCAAGTCAGACTTTCTTGAAAAGTTGTGAGCTACAATAAGATTAACAAGTGGGAATGTAGAGTGGTCTGTCAACAAAAGTGTAAACACCTCATATAAGTAGATATTTTATAACTTGTCCTACCTGTTACAAAATAAAGAAGAAATTAAAAGAGAAATATTCCTCCTCTTCCAGTGTCTTAACATAGGAGGCTACATCAATTATGAGTTCTTGTTCAATTCCTCTGGAGTGAACGGGCAGAGCTGAACACTTCTGCGTGGTGATTGAGCCTTCATTAGATCTCAGTGTCTCTCCAAGGATATGATAGCCTAGAGATAATTGAACATGCTTCTAGAAACAAAGAGATGACTAGGTGTCTTTTATGATGCAGAATGTTTCATGAGAGCATGCAAAAGAAAAGAAAACACTGAAAATATCAGTATTGAATAAGCATTCAAAAATTAGGAGGAAATAAGCCTTCAGGATATCAGAATTCAAATTGAAAGCAGGTTGCTCATTTTCAACACTGAAAATCAGTTAACATATGCGGCTTACCTTTCAACAATAATTAAGACAGTAGGTCTTTCTGAATAGTTACAGATTCATTAATTACAAGTTCTTTAAGAATTGCTAACAGCTTAGCGTGTTTTCTTTTTTTCTTCTTGTTCAGGTTAGTTGCTATCTTCCTGCCTTAAAAATCTACAGAGCATTTGCAATAGTCCTGATGATCTTAAGGTATTAACATGAAGCCCTAATTCTTTCTTCAGCTCACAGGTTTAGGAACAAGGTTCTGAGCAAAAGAATAATTGTCATCATGAAGGGCATTCACTTCAACAAGTAACTCAGTGGGGAAATTTGACAAGAGGTTCCTGAGAGGGTTTCCCTTACAAGGGAGGAGAAGGGAAGCATTTCTTTGTCAAAGATATGTAAGGAGATATAACTTCATTTCCATCAAGAGATGGGGTTCATTAACAACCATGAGTAGTGTGCAACTCTTCATATATCTTCAGCCTGAAATTCTGAGTCACAGACTTGCCATATTATTAAAATAAATGGGGTCATACAAAGTGACATGTACTTGAGCATAGGGAAGGTTTGGCCACCAAGGATTTTACATACCATGCTAATTCTGCTAATCATTCAACTGGTCATTCACATTTAATCCTGGCAGTAAAATATTATTGTAGTAGAATCTTAATTTGTGAGCTCCTTGTGCTCTCTCGTGAGTCAAGAAGTTAAACCACTTTGATATTGCACTCCCCTGATAATGAAAAAAGCTCATGAGAAAAAGAGAGAGTTTACAGTAGTCTGTCCCATTGTGTTGCAGTAGTTGGATGGTTTACCTTTCAGGTATTGTTTGTGATACAGGACAGGTTAAATAATTGTTCAAAACTCATATTAAAAATATAAGTTTACTGTTTTTATTATAATAATGTTACAATTTCTGGTAGAGATCACACCTGAATGGTGCCAGAAGTTGTACAAATATAAACCATCTCTGTCAATGAGATATAACTTTGTCAATGGCTGCAATTTGTACCGTAATGTCTCACAACTTATATTCCAAATCCTAGGCTGCAGTGATAAGCTGAGTTTTAATTTAAGATAAAAGAATGTATTTCTAACCTTGTGGTGGTGTACAAAAGCTTGAGAACACAAACTAGAAAAGGTCAGAAAAATGAGAAGGTAGCAAACAGGGGAGTATGTACCCTCTAAAAAGAAAAATAAAGTATATTTAACACTCTCCAAGAGAGCTGAAATTGATCTGTTCATTCTAACCACATCATCCGCAAGCGTGGCCTCCCCAGGTACAACAAGAGAAGTGAGTGGCCTGGTGCCACTGGAGGCAGCTGTAGAACCAGTTGGAGCCACTTTCTTGAAGGCTGCGTGGACTGGGGACAGCTCTCCTCAGGCTGCAAGAACTGTCTTTGTTACAACTGCAAACTGCTCCTCATTGTTTTTACTTGCGATCCTTCCCTCCTGACATGTCAGCAAGATAATCAATTTATTAACTGAACTCCCTCTCCCAGGCTGTTATTGAACTGCCTGCAGAGAGATGGATGCTGAAAGCAGCTGTACTCTGAGTTATTTGTTCTGGTTGGCCACAAGTAACTCCATGGACTGTTACATGGAGTGAGCATTCCTGAGCTATAACATCATCATAACTTTGAAGGCATTTGGCTGATAGCTAATAATATATGCACTCTGAAATTAATTTTACCTTCACCTGTAATTAAAACTGTGTGTGGATCGAGACTTATCAGAAAAGAACCTGCTTAAAACTTAAATTCAGAGCTTTATTCATAGACAGGTTTGATTTCCAGGGAAAACAGTGTGCTTATCTATGCAAGAAGGCTTCTTGATCATATTCACATTGCAGTCTACTTACTGCAACATCCAATAATTTGACGTATAACTTTAATGATAGTCTGTTATCTTTAGCCATGAGCTTGTAAATAAAGGAACCCAAAGAAATTTGCTGTCCTTTTCATTGTCACAGCATTTTACTGTGCTACTCTAAAGCAAATTTTTATATGCTTATTAACATAACTGCACATAATATCTCTGCTCCTTATTATAAAAATAAAAGCCTTTGGTTTTTTACACTTTTTAAACAACAAAAAAAATCTATGACTCCTTTAGCAAAAAAGTTAGTCTGAACCCAACTCACGTTAAAGGAGTTATTGACTTGAGTATTTATTTTAAAGGGGAAAACTGAGGTTAGGAAGTACCTGATATCTGGTGGGCTCATAAAGATGAAGCATATTTCAAGAAGTTAAGCTCACATTCACTGGTAAAATAAACAACTTGTTAATATTTAAAATGAAGAAAAGTTGAGGGAGTTGGGCTTATTTAGCTTGGAGAAGAGAAGGCTTCAGAGAGACTTCATTGCGACCTTCCAATACTTGAAGGGATCTTGTAAGTAGAAAGTGGAGCAACATTTTATGTGGTGTGATAGTGATAGGACAAGGGGGAATGGCTGTAATCTAAAAGAGAGGAAATCTAGGCAAGATGTTAGGAATAAATTACGTACTTAGGATGATGAAGCACTCGCACAAGTTGCTCAGAGAAGATGTGGGTGCTCCACCTCTGGAAGTTCTCAAGGCCAGGCTGAATGGGGCCTCTGACAGCAAGGTCTGGTGGGTGAGAACTCTGCCCACAGCAAGGGTTTGGAACAGACAATCCTTAGGATCCCTTTCAACCTAAGCTATTTAGTGAGTCTATGATGATTACCTACTTGTCATGAAATAAATGTCCATTTAGATTAAGGGTGAAGAAAGATGAGGAACAGGAGCTGATTTCTTTTAAGAGGATGCGAAGATGCCCTATGACACATGCTAGAGGTTCCCAGTAATGTTGAAAAGCAGGCCACATGCATGGTTGTCTAAGCACAGGTTAATGAATATGTGGCTGCATGTAGCCTCTGTGCACTGCTGCAGTGTTCATGAATCAGAGAATGGCATCTTTGCAGACTGCTGAATCCTGCAAATGTTAATGAGGCAGTATGCAGAAGTCATAACTGCTGCCACTGTCAAGTGGCCATGAAAATGATTATCTGGTAAGATCCTGGAGGCAGAGCTCCTATCACCTAAATTCTCAAGGAACACATCTGATTTACTAACTTCTCATTGCATCAAGATTTTTAGTTTGTCATGGCAACCTAGAAGCAGACTGAGGAATAGGATGCGATCAGGCAGCAATCATAATGAAAGCATAAGTTAAGTGCCTCTAAAGTTAATGATCCAAATTCTTCACTGCAGCCGTGGGGCACACAGTGTAACTTGGAGGAGGCACACAGATGCTGTAAATTACTTTGGACACCATTATCATGACCCGAGCCAGCTGCATATGAGAACAGATCGGTGGCATAAGTTACAATATTCCAACTGCTGCTGCGGGTGCTCCTGAAAGGCTGTTATGGCAGCTCTATAGTGCCAGGTCAATGCTGAGCCCCTGCCAGGTTTCCCTTCCCTTCTGTACTCTGACTGTGGGATTGAAGACGGTATAGGAACTGCTATGTTTTCTTTTCTGTCTCTCTAGAAGATTGCCCAACTCTGAATAACCTTTCCATTGCTGCTGGCCCTTTTAATTCAGTAAAATACTGTAAATTGTCTTGGATGCAGAGTGTGAGCTTAAGGCAATATACTTTCCCTTGATTTGCACTTTTTTCTCTATCATAATAGCATGGACATTAATTTTGCATTAATTATAAAGCCTAGATTCAAGGAAATGCTTTTAATAGTATAAAAAAAACTATTAATCTGAGTAAGAAATGGAAGAAATGGTAACTGAAAAGTGATGTTATAGACAACATTCTCTGTCAGTACAACAGCATCCTCTCTACAGTTGCCACAGTGTGATCATATTAGTGCACGTTATAGCTGCCAGCCTGCTCTGCTGCCTGCTTTTTGATGATAAGTATTATCTATTATATTGCAGGAGCTTTTGGTCAGAGGCTGGTATATTTTGCAGTTTTCTGAATTTATTTCAAGATCTTAACTTCAGGTTTTATCACCTGCTGATGACTTCTGCAGACAAACTAACAGAAATTAATCTGGTGGAAGAACAGGGAGCAATGTCTGCAGCCAGGGACAGCAGCAAACTGAAGTTTGGAGACAGCAGCTGAACCAAGTGAAAGTAGGACAGCCCTAGCAGGGAGCAGTCACTGTTCTGTGCAATAAAATCCATGCAGTTTAAGTCACAGCAGTAAAATTAATGGGGTTTTGGTGAGCTGCCACTCCCTGGAGATAATGTTCAGTCTACAAAAAAAAGCAGGTCTGGATTTCTTGCTTCCTTCTTTCCTTATCCCAGACAACAAAGCTGCTGAACCCCTTTTTACATGTCTTGTCCCTCTTTTCTTTTTCCCCATGGAATATGAAGAATGGGGCCATATGTCATAAAGCAGTCATGGTATTAGAAGACAGAAAACTCCCAAAGCCTGGGTAAATGTCAATGCCACGGAGCAACTTTACCCCTGAAATGTCACAGTCTGCAGTTCGAACACATTCTGGGCCAGGTGACAAGCAACAAGTCAAGTGTATCTGTTCAGCATAATACCACATTATTACATTTATCTGGCCAGCATTAAGTGAGCTTCACTCTCATGCTTTGTTGTCCTTGACTCTGAATGTGTAAGAAAGCTACTGCAGCCCATCCTAAATCTGTTCACTCAACGATTAGTAAAAGGCCATAATATCTGATCTGTGGTTTAGACTAAACCTAACACATAACACCAAAACTGTGGTCCTCAAACGGAGCTTCTGTCTAATCCTCACCATTTACATTTGCTCAATACCTAGTATGAAGCATTAATGGTGCTTGAAGTAGCACTGCAGTTGTGATAAGGTCAGGATGCCTCTGGGATGAGCTCTCTTTTTTGTCTGGATCTGCCTTGTCCTGAGCCAGGGATGCAGAGAAGTGGGCCTTGGTCCTGGAGACCAACAGAATGTGTGCAGTCCTCTCCTACAAAAAACAGTATCCTGAAAGAAAGCAGTGATTTCTTCTCTCTTTTTTGGTGGGGCATGGAAGAAAGGGTCTCAGAAGTTTTCAGGCTGGAAACTTTGCGAGGCCCAAATGTCCATGCAGCCTGATAATGTTAGGCACTAATATATAGTACAAATCCACCCTGCTCACTGTGTGGAAAGTTGTTCTTCGTGTGTCCAGCTGCCCTGCATCAGGGTGCCTAGACTTTAGGCACTGCACTACGTAGCACTTTGACTCCTGAATTCACATGGTTCTTTTTTTTCTTTTTATTCTGACTGGTTGCTGTGCATGCAGGTGTGCATGTTTTGGGAGCTAGATTTTTGAATTTATTTAAGTAATTTGTCAAATTGTCTATCTGCTGAATTTGAAAAGTATACCAGGAGCAGGAGCTTAATTTTCTTGAATTTACTTAAACAATGGCACAAAGAAGACAGCAGTGGTGGATGCTGATAGACCCTTCATGCTCTTTCTGATTAAGTATTGCAATGGAGTAAAGATTATATATTGATCCTGTATCATTTTTTAAAAATATTAGCTCAAGTTTTCACAATCACTGTGACTGATTGTTCAGACAACTAGTGATAAATCATTTATCTGATGACTACTCACTGGTAATGACTTCTTTTCCTTGGATGATTTTCTGTTGGAGATTATTGCACACAAACTATAAAAGTTTCTAAAGCTGTGCTTCATGTGGGTGAGCCAGCAGCTTTTAAGAGGGCTCTGCATATTATAATGTTGCCATTTGCTAGGGCAGACTGCTGATTGCTACCTTCACTTTTCTGAACATTATCAGAACATCTAATTTTTATTCCGCTTCAGGTCATGCTAAGTTACCAATTTAAAACAGTTGCTGTGATGTTGACAGTTTTAATTTGTTCCACTTTATATGCTAGTAGGCCTATTGTCTGTTCAAAGTAGATTTTGTGGTTCTGAAAGAGAGAGTTTCAGTGCAATTTGTACTCATATTGCAGCTTCAGACATCTCCTTGGGGGCAAGTCTAATTGAAGTTGCTTGATTTCTGTTACCAATCACAGTCTTTTCAAACTGCATTCCTTTTCATCTCTAATGCTTTAAGTTTCTGCTGTATTAGCTGGCCCACTCTCATATTCTGTCTGCTTGACCACAGACCTCTGGTTGGCTCCAGTCTCCCAGCTAACAGTTAAAAAGCACCCAATGCACTCTGAGACTGAGACTTAGAAGAACCTGCTTATCCCTTCTTAAAATGATTGTACATAAATTAAGCCATAAATCTGGGTCTGATTCACCTTTATATGTGCTGCACCTTAAATGGCTGTAGTTGGCTTCAGTTTAACTCCCAGCAGTCGAGCAGAAATCAGTATGAATCCAAGAATGAAAATCATCTTTGTCATTTAGTAGACATTTGAAGGGCTAATATTTCAATAGTACTGTAGCAAGTTACCTAATTGGATTATTGCACAGAATTGTGTATGAATTCCCTTCTTGGCAAAAAAAAACCCAACAAACCAAAACATATTTTGTTGTCACTTTCAAAAGTACATGATGAGTTACAAGGAGATAAATATAAGCTTACATGCATGTGCATTGTAATTAATAGAACTAGTGAAAGTGATAATGAAGTTGGAAATTTTCATGGGAATACATTCTTCATGGTTAAAAAAACCCACAGATGTAACAAGCACTCCTTTGGTTTTAGAAAAAGTATGAGATGCATTCCTTGACAGTTTTACTTTCTCCTTTGATTTTACCAAGGTGGCAAATGCTTGACCTTTGTATTCTATCCCATTAATTATCCATTGATTATCCTAGTGGACTTTTTTTCATACGTTTGTTTTTTCTTCTTTTTCTTAGACCTTTGTGTAGCTTGTATTTTAAATACCTTGGTTTGTGTTGAAAATTATGCCTTGTGTTAGATCTACGTTGTGGGGATATGTCAAAGTGCCTTTTGTTTTCTTTTTTGTTTCTAGAGAAATAGATAATCATGAAACGATTTCTTCTCAGCAGTTCACAAACTGGTTTTTCCATTTGGTTTTTCTTCCTCATGCAAGGCTTGTTCTACAACCATTTCTGCATTGGAAAGATAGAGAGGTAAGAGGGACTGACAGCAGAACCAGGATCTGTTGTGCATGAGTGTTGTCAGCTCTGCTTAACAAGAGCAGTCTTTGCTGCTGAAGGATCCTCTGCCCTGGCTTTCTCTTTTCCTCCCTTTAATGCCTGCTTTTTTTTTTTTTTCCCCACGAGTAAAGGCATTTAATAAAGAATGGAGGCAGGTGATTTGGACCATGGGACCAAGAGGGGTGGACGGAGCTTATTGTAGGAGATGGTGAGAATGGTTAGGAGGATGCAATATTGGCCTGGCTGTAGAGTATATAAGTAGTCAGTTGTAAGTTTCTTTCAAAGTGTATGTGATTTGTTTTATCATCTTTAGCTTGGAGATGGGGAAATCAGACACAGAAAATTAAGTTATTTACTAGTGGGAATAAAGACAACCGAAACTGGGAACTGAAACAGAATTAATGCAATCCCACTGTCCAGTTTTATGTCTGTTTACATTTTGTCATAAGGCTGCACACAGAGACTTAACAATTATTCACTTTTAAAATAACTAAAGATAATAAGTCAGACACTTATTAGTTTTGTATTGTTGAACTTTCCTAAATATTTTAAGATGGTTCAGCTAGATAATTGATTTTGAATTAACTGATATTCAGACACTCCTTTGAAAACACTCTAGAGCCAAATCCAGAGCTAACATGGACCAATATACTCCCACTGAAATTACACTGAGCAAGTTCTGCTTTGCAATATTTCCCTTAGTAATAATATATATGAAGTGAAGTATATCAGAAATTACAGAATGAATATTATGAAAAAAACTACCATACTTACTGTAAATCATAATAACTTATTATATGCACAAGAGTCCCATTGTAGAGCATAAAAAAATATTTATTTTTATTTCATGTCTTTTTTAAGATGCAACACTTTCATCCCGTACGTAACATTATAAAAGTTTCCAATGAAATAAAATTGAATGGAAAATCTGTTTGTGTACAAAATTCAGACATATTATACTAAAAATACACAGATTGCACAAAGGCTCTGATTTTTGTTGTATGTAAATATGAATGCATAGAAGAAAACCTTTCCCCTCAGGGCTGATGACCTCTGAATGAATTATTATGGGAAAATGAATTCCTCAATAGAACATCAACATTCAGTATATGGTCCTGAGGATGAAGCTGGATCCTTGTAAATCTTTGCTGATAAAGTACTACCTGTCACATTGTTGTCTAAAATAATGATGCTCCATTTCTAAGCTAAATCACAGTGCAATAAAAATGCATGGAACTAGTAGTCTAGTGAACCATGCCATGAAAAATTATAATTGTTCTGCATAAGTCTCTGGAGATTTCAGGTCCATGAAGCTTTTATTAAACTTATTCTCTTGAACTTACTATGCTATTAACAGATAAAATATGTGTAACAACAGAATTTTAGCTATATTAAATTTAGCTATATTAAAACTGTATTAAAACCTAGAAATATTATTTGTCATTAATATATATATTTTTCATACACTATAACTGTTTCAATCCAATGAATCTATTCATGATCTATACATTCATTACTGTGTAATAATCAGCATAGTTTCCTTGTGTCAGCATGCTAAATCATGAGGTGTATTAATTTGTTTGCTTTTAAAAGAGATTAGAATGGAGATGTTATAGTCAGAAATACTAATTATAATATAATTTATTAGAGTTTACATCAGCTGATGACATTTTAAGTCCATAGTCCAAATTTCTTAATTGATCTCAAGAGCAGAATATCATATTCAGCTTGCTGTTGACTCCTACATTTGATTGAAAAATGATATTGCTTCACCTTACGTATCTGAATCTGTTAGCAGAGAGCTTTTCTCCTGCAGTGATATCCACATTAAATTAGTACCACAGATTAGAAGAGGAGGAAATGTTTAAAATGACATTAAAACCGAGCAGTAAATCTTTCACTTCTAAAAAGAAGTGAAGAAAATATTTCATTTCTCATTTCTCATCAAAGGTAGGCAACTAATTAGTCTCACTCCAATTAAGACTTGTGTTATATAGAAGATGATTGATTCCGTCTAGATTTTTGTCCTTTGATTATATAGCAACAAGGAATGTGAAAAGTTTTCATCATTCATTTTTGTGCTGGTACATTCAAGTGTGAATGTACGCATTTTGCATGGGCAGTGGTGTATTATTTTGGCTGAATGGGTTGCCCAGTGAGGATGTGGATGCTCTCTCCCGGAGACATTCAAAGCCAGGCTGGATGGGATTGTGAGCAACCTAGTCTAAAGGGAGGTGTCCCTGCCTATAGCAGGGGGGTTGGAACTAGGTGATCTTAAAAGTCTCTTCCAATCCTAACCATTCTGTGATTCTATGATTTAATAACTTTATTTCCATGATTTTCAGCTTATAAAGAACAGATCTTGGCCATGCAGGAAGAATACTAACCACATATAGAGTCTACAGATGGCTTTTGAAAGCATATCCAGGCTGATGATTCCAGCATGAAGAAGAAGACATAACAATAACGGGCACTCATAAAATATACGTTCAAGGTATGATGCAGAATCTGGATCTTTTACAAGATAGCCTTGCAAAAAAATCAACTAGCCTGTCTTAATTCCCTACAGCCCATAGCATGTAGCTGCCCACTTGCCCAGCTCTTGCTCTCTACTTATCTTTTAAAGAAAGATGTAGAGGGGACTGCAGAAATCAATTGTAAATTCTTATACAAAGATAAGTTAAAAAGAGAGGAGAGACAGGCAAACATAGATTTCCCATTGTCATCAGCACTGGCCTATTGCAGACTGCTACAGGCACTGGGTCTCCTGCTGCAATACTTTCTTCTGTGTTTCAGATATGGTCCTTGGCATACGTCACATCAGTGCTTACTGCTGCTCTCCACTGATGGTTGGCATGCTACAGAGAGAACTGATGAGAAGTGGACTTACCACAGCCAGAGTTCTTTCGCATTCTGCATAGTTTCCTGTTCCATGTGTACACAAAGGGTAGGCATAGTGCAGAGGCAGGCTGCTACTGAAGTGTAGCTGCTCTTACAGGCAACAAATCTGCTGTCAAGCAGTAGGAGTAGTTATCCCTGTTCAATAGCATCTTTACAAAAGTTAACCTGCCTCCGAGTCTCCTCTGTAGCATGAATTAGGCTTAAAGGTCCTCAGAAAATAAGGCTAAAGAAATCCACTCATTGTGAAAAATAATAAACAACATAATTCAAATAGTATGTAATTGAACAATGTTACTTCCACAAGCATTTTCTGGCCTTACCTTGTAAATTAAATCAATTTCTGATAAATACATGAAAATCCAATATAATTATTTTTCTTGTTCATATATCTTGCTTGAGAAATATTTATCTGTAACAAAGCATATTTTCTGCACTGTTGAACTACATTCATCTGAACAGGTTGTGCCTCTTTTGAATTTATATGTTTACCTGAGTAGGAGGCTTGCTTGCTTGCTTGAAAAAGGGAATTTTGTGAATCATGAAAACAGGGAAATCTCATATCCACAAAACACTGTCTAGGGTTTTTGTGTCACGATTTGTATATTAACAGAAGAATTGTTAATTTTCAAACATAGTCATCAGTAACTATTCAGAGTTTTGCTTCATGAGATGTGAAACTGTGAACAGTTTGTTGCTCTGTGATGATGAACTTGCACTGGAATGAAAAGGAGCTTCAGTAGCCAGATCCTCAGATGGTAAAAAAATATGAATGTTGCTGAGTAAAATTCACAGTCATGTAGGCTGCCTCATGATGTTCCCTTTCATTCTCTGAGTGATGTATGTCATCACATTCACACAAACCTAGCATAGCTAACGTTATCCAAGATGCTATTTGCAAAGCACGGTAGCCTTGCTCTCTGTATGGTGAAAGGAGCAGTCATTCTCTATCCAGTTCATTCTCTCTTCAGTCAAAAAACTGCTCCCAAGTTATTGGCTCAAGCAAATAACCAGAACATATTTTTACTTCCAAAACAGAAAACAATAAGCAGTTACTCAACAGTATATTAGAAATTGAATATAATGGAACTACAACCATTTACTATCATTGAATGTTTGCTTTTAAGTATATATTTTTTATAACTCTTCATTTTCCGCTCACTAGTTTCTATTACAAATCACTTATTTTTCTGGTGTCCTTCAAGTAAATGCAGGCATCATGTACTGCGCATAAAATACACTGTGCAATTATTCTGTTATGTTGACTCTACAGACTGGAACAAAGACAGCACTGAATCAGGAGTTGGATGGAGGGAAAAAGAGAAGGAGAATTGCACTGAATAACATGCAGCAGAAAGATACTGAAAGAAACTCCAGAGGAGATCTTCAAAAAAAACAAAAGTAGATTAAGAAGATAATGAACCACGAAATGGTGAAAGACGAGGAAGGCAGCAGAATAAAGATATTTGCACTTTTATTTGGCAGTAACTGCAGGAAAGCAAACTGTAATTTTTGTTGTTTTTTTTTGCTTTTTTTGTGCTCAGTGGTAC
Source organism: Chrysolophus pictus (assembly GCA_037305975.1). Lineage (NCBI taxonomy): Eukaryota > Metazoa > Chordata > Aves > Galliformes > Phasianidae > Chrysolophus > Chrysolophus pictus. The sequence goes on from CM074578.1 coordinate 20,428,850, forward strand.
CAATATTTCTCTCACAGATATTTTAAGTGAAGTAGAGATAACATTCAGCAAAGTTTAGCAAAAATAAATTACTGCCAATTTTCAATTTAATTAAAAAAAAAACTTTTCTATAGTTCAAAACAACTCTTGTAAATCTGCTGTATGCACTCCTTTTAATTAGGAGTAATACTGTTGATTTAATAAGTAGTCATGCTATAAGTATTATTTGACTGTGATTTGCTAATCATAAATTCTTCGTGTCACTTTTAAAGGAATCAAATAACATTCATATAAAAGAAAACAAAACAAAACCCTAGAAAAAACGTATTGATTACTTTGACCACAATAGATACTTCAAGGGTCCATCTCTTCTGTAGATGTCTAACCTACAGTCTTCAGATGAAATGAGCTGATGACCACTTCTCTGGAGAAGGAAGGTGACATGTTCTGGACAGCATAGTTGTCAATGCCTGGGGTTGACATAAGAGAAACCACATGAGGTGTTCCACTACCTTGGAGAATTTGGGATCTCTTGACTAATATCTCCCATCTCCTAGTGGTCTTCTGAGCATGGATTTGTTACATTGTATGACATAAGCATGTATCAAAAGTTATTGAAAAAGCCTGTATGTACGGTTGGACTAGGCACAGGTTGTCCAGGAAGGTTATGGAGTTCGTGCTTCTCCAAGAAATTGAAAAACCATCATGAAATGATCTGGAGTGACTAGCTTGCTGATGACCTTGCAAGTAAATGAGACCTCTAGAAATCCCTTCCAGTCTCAGCCATGCTGTGTAATTCTGTGTGTATGGATAATATATTCAGTGACTAGAAACGTGCAAGTGTGTGACATTGTTCTGAACAAAATATCAGCACCTCTGTATCTTGTTGCTGCTAGGATTTAGAAATGTTCAAAAGACTGAAGTCATGACGTGTTTCTATCACAGTTACAAATTCCACAGCTATAGGAATAAGCATATACAATTGATTACATTTTGCTGGCTGACGGAACAATTAAAAGACTACACTATACTATGAAAAACTTTGGGTTACAGCTGGTGATCACACATAAAAGTAGTAAAAGTAAAACTGGCTTTTACAGTTTATTTTTCTTTCCAATCTTTGATTCATCTAGTTAATAACACATTCAAAAGATATTAAGTTTAATGGAATTTACTATAACTTACATTCAGATTTCTTTATTCCTAAAGAATGAATATAATTATTTGAATTCTTCACTTCATTACAGATGATTAAAGTGAAGCCAAAGAGAGTATATGAACATTCTTCGATGGACCTATTCAGATATGAATACAAAGTTGCTCTTTTTTTTGGAAAAGATTACTTAGTGAAGCAGAACACTTGTCTTTAAAAGAAAGCTAATTCCTCTCTTCTTTAATGGATTGTGTATTTTTGTTGTCTGAATTGATATGCCCTTGGCAATTAATTGCTGGAGTTCATTTCTTCAAGCTGATTGGATAGGTTTTCTGCATCTTTATTGCTCAGAGGAAACTACCCTCTAATTAGAAGTAAAATAAATCTACAAGCATCCAGGTTCCATCTCAGTTGTTAAAATACATGTTGGATTCTGCTACAAAGAATGATAAACCTAGTTCCATGGTAAAAGTAAGCAGTAGTAAACCAGAGTTTAATTACAATGATATCAAGTGTCAGTTTGTTGATTTCTAGTATATAGGAAATACAGCCATATGTTGGTAATAAAACATTGAATGTATAACATTTTTAAAATCTTTCTTACGTAAGAAGATCTTTGCAATGTTCTATATAATAAAAAAACAATAACAGTTATGTACTGTGTTATATTTATTTTGTAACATGAAAGAATGAAATGCATGAAACAGGAGCTATGTGCAAAGGAGCTATGCACAGTATGATTGTTCTTACCCTATAGAATTGGCAGTTTGGAGTCAGCAGAGGAATAAGAAAAGCTCTGTAGAAGACAGTGAGAAAATATGTTTACTCTGTGTACCAGCAGCTGCCATATGGTCTACATTCCTGTAGTCATTGTGGAAAGGGAAAATTTTGCGGAAAGAGTCTTTGTAAGAAGATATGAATGAGGAGGATTTCAGCATCATTTTCAGTACTGATTCTAACCCATCATGACAAGGTAAACTCCTGTATTTTCCTTTCTCCTAGAGCTGTGATCTCTGTAGCTGAATACCTCCTATGTTCCACAAGTTTTCATGCCATTATACAAAAATCACATGATTTTCAGGCATATCCACAGTCTATTGATTTACTTGGAGTTTTAATTTATGAAATAGGAACATTTCCTGTGGATCTGTATGCTTATATATTAATGCATCCTGCATATGATTGCACCTTTAGCTTACCCTTCACAGAATCAGACAGATTTACTTAAAAGTTCCATGCCCCAAATACAAATCTGCCATTCTTGAGCCTTTCTGTGGAGGACCTTTGAGTTTCCTGTTGTCCAAATGGGTTCCATAACTTTCTTCAATCTCATTGTTGTGCTCTACAGGTTCTGATTTAATCTTTGCAGCACTTCAGTTTTATGATCCAGTTACCCTACAGCCTGAGGCCAATACAACCACAAAACAGGAGGGCTGCCATAAGGATTATAGGACAACTACTCTTTAATTTTGATGGCAGAAATGATGTACTGGTCCAGACACAAGAAATAAACCACCTGTACAGATTGCTTATTATATCTAACACCTAGAAATAACCTCTGACATATGGTTTGAGCCTTCCAGAATTCCCTTTCCTATATTTGTCTTCTCTTGCAGTCATAAACTGATAAGAGTGCCACTTCCTCTCCTTTTTTTCTGATTCTTCAGTTATGCTTGTTCATTCATTGCTGAACAAATAGTGGAAACAGATTGTTTCTACTATAAGAGCATGTTCATGTAATTCCTTTCCCAAATATATGGTTTTAAAGACTTTGTTCATATTTAGCTTCTATGGAACAGCTAAATTGCAGGATTAAGTAGAGATAAAACAAACTGCTTGGAATCAACTTGGCTGCATAACGCATAACTAAATGAAGGCTAATTTACTCAAATGAGAGATGAAGTATGTTAGTACACAGATGCTGTATGTGCTATGAATGATATGTAAGTTTCATTCTACTGCATCTCATCTGCTCTTAATCCTTCAATCAAGCTTAGACAGCAACAGCAGAAATTATTTTTACTTATCTTGTATGTCCTTCTTTTATACTGATCGGCAAGTTCAAAAGTTTGTAAGTTCTCAATGTTTGTTCAATCTAAACAGCTATGATGATATACGCAGAAAATGCATGATATTTGCTACTTTTACAGAGTGTCTGTTGAAACAAATATACTTTTTTACATTGGGACTTAATATACACCTCCTATGTAAAAGGAGCTTTGTCTCCAAGTTCTTTAATCCCACTCCTTAAACTCTAACTACTTGAGCATTAAGTGATAAGCAGCTGATTTCTTGTTTAGGGTTTTCTTCATTTTACAGCCCACTAGCTGAAATTAGAACAAAACTGTCTCTTGAAATAATATTTTTTGAAGGAGCCAGAGCTTAAAAAAAAAAAAAAAAAAATTAAAAAGATACAGTCACAAATTAAAGTATAACTTGGAGAGGCTGGTTCAGATACAGTGCACACATTGAGTTGAAACCACTGCTTCAACTTTTTCAGATAAAAAATGTAAAAACTTACACATCTTTTTTCTACATCTTTTCTAGTTACATCCCTTCCTCTAACCTTTTTTTCCAGCCTAGTTAGTGCCAGTGGGAACATTAAAAATAATTACAATCAGTATCCTCTAGTTTTTAAAGAAAATATTATTTTCATCACTTCAGTCTTGGATGTTGCAGCCTTCTGCTGTTAGGCCTCTCCTCCTGTCAGTTTTCAGTACGTATGCATGAATGTATCAGCTTCTAAAAATATTAGAGCAGTTAGCAACACGAATGAATTATGGGTTCTTATTGAAAACATAATGTCTGAAAAGAAAAGATGAAAATTTCAGTGGAGTATTAACGTTGAACAGGTGGTCTACATGTTTATGGAATCACAGAATCATAGAACAGTTGAGTTTGCAAGGCAGCTCTGGAGATCATCTGGTTCAACCCCCCTGCTCAAGCACAACCAGTCAGAGCATGTTATCATCATACAATGGCTTGTGTTGGAAGGAATATTAAGGATCATCAAGTTCTAACCTCCCTGCCACAGGCAGGGCTGTCAGCTAAATTTAGTACTAGGTCAGATTGCCCAGAGCCCCATGCAACCTGGCCTTAAACACCTCCAGGGACAGGGCACCCACAATCTTTCTGGGCTCTCTTCCAGTCTTCAGGAGCCTCTCCTGGTTGCTATAAATTTTCAAAGGTAATTCAGTATGGCCTTACAGTGACCTTAGCCTTGTTCATCAGAACAAGTGGATGCAACCAGTCAGGTCCCATGCATATATATATTTTGCATTTTATTTGTCCAGGTGAGCCTTCCCTGTCCTAACCAAGACTGCACAATCGCATAGCATCTCTAGAATCTTCCTTCGTTGATTGCCCCTGCTTTGCCATCCTGGATGCTTCCTTTTTACATTAGCAAGGTGATCCTTGAGTATTAACTATGTGGATTTAGATATATTTTAGGAATAAACATTTTAAAAACGTATTTTCTGTTGGTGGCAATAAAAAAAATGTGAGTAGCAATGCAGAAATATTTGTCAATTTAATAATTTAGAATGTTTTCTAGTAAAATGAATTAAAAAGAAGCATCTCATAAATGTTTTCAGTAGATGTTAAAATTTTATAAAAACTAAAAGATACCATCAGTTCAATTTCAAGGCATAAACAGGGATAGAAATTATATGTGAGAATATTAGGGACTCTATTTAAGGAGGTTTCTTTAGGTAATTACTTAAAATATTGATTTGAGTAATATTGGAACTTTAGAAGAAATGGATAGCTGTGACTGTCGTTTTTGAAGTTAAAAGAATTTAAGCTGTTTCTGGACATTAATCCACAGTAAAATGATTGGGATTTAGAGCTTACTGAAGAATTTTAGTGTCTAAAAATATAATTATAGCCACACAGTAAGAACTGCTTTTGGATGGATTATGTATATTTATACTGAAAATTGTGTGGTATGATATGATATCCAATGACATATTAATTAAAAGTTGACCTGTAGAATTAGCAGGAAATGTATCAGACTAATTAAAGTCTAGTCTACCACAAATGTCAAAATTTATTCCGAATTATAGAACTGTCTCTTTGAACTACTTGTTTAGTATTTATTTATACAGCAATTTTCTCTATGATGGTGAGGACAAAACAATTTAAAAATTAGCCATAACATGACAACTGATGGGAGAACAAGTAATGAGGACTGCATATTCTCATACAGGAATATAAATTGCTTAGTTGAGTGGTCAGATGCCAACAAAAGATACTTCAAAAAAAATGCCGTCTGTAAGAAGAGAACGCAAATTTTGGAAAACGGCTTCAGGATGCCATGAACAGCCAGCTCCCCATGTCCTCCACAGTGTAATAACGGGGGCAAGAAGAGCTAATGTGATTCTTGTATAGGTAAAGAGTAGAAATAGGGTCATGAGCTTGCCTCTGGCTGCATCACTGAGAAAAAGAAAAGATAAACAACTGCATCTGACTTTGTAATATGAAGGGATGTACAAAGACAGTTTGAAGGAGGACACTCAAAATGATCTACGAATTGGAAAACAATGTGGGATTTAAGGTGCTCACACTATTGAGTTTACTGAAAAGCAGGCTGAAAGAACATTTCACACATAAATGACTCTGCTGGGTGGAACCTTTCCAACTTTCCTAGAAAAAAATCAAAACAGAAGTAAATAACTGTATATTAAATTTAGAGAAAATCAGCCTTCAGGTAAGATGAATTTGACTGTAGTGTGGGTAATTAAAGATCAAGGAAATGATGGACTCACCATTTTACAAGAAAAAATAAATAAGCTTGGATAGCTATAAGAAAAAAATTAATTCATTTTCTGAGAGCAATCATATTGCCCAAATAAGTGTAATTCAGTACTAGGGCAAAATGGATAGGAAAAAAACAATTCAAATATTTTCTTCAGGGCTTGGAAGGAATATTTTCCTCTAGGCACAACTACGCAAGTGTTTTGTTTATATTTTTTTATTTGATTTTGTTTTCCTGCCTCTCACCTCAGAGGTATCAAAGACACTGTTGTGCAGAGCCCTTGGGTGGACTCGGTCTTCTGTCTGGAGAATAAATCAATCATTCATCTTTAGAAAAATGCAGCCTGACCAGCTGTCAATATAGGAGCCAGTAAGAAATATATTCTCAAATTCACAGGGCTCTAGAGTTCCTCCTTTTTTTTCTCCTTGGCAACACAAAGCAGAAAGGACCTTTAGCATTATCAAGGCATATACTGTTTATTTAACTCTCTGCTATTTTGTGGCCTTGAAGTGCTTCTGTTGTACCCTGAACTTTGCTACTTCTTTGCTTGAGCTATACAACAGTCCAACTGTCCCAGCTTTTGAGGATTTAAGTACCTTTTCACAAAGCAGATGGTTGTCGTTTTTTGTTTGTTTGTTTTTCTTTACCAATAAAAGTTGCTGGAAGAAAATAAATGGCCTGAGATATCCAGGAAATAAACCTAGATGATTTGATGATCCCTGAAGCCTCAAATTCTATGGAGTGATGGAAGTAGTACATAAAAACACATTCCTTTAAAAAGAGTATGAACTACAGGCAGTACTAAATTTAAGTCTGCGAAACTCTTCCTCCACCTTCACTCTCCTCTCCCATCCTCAACAGCAATGTTTATGTAGAAAAATCTTGCATTTAACTCATAATTAACCATTTGTATATGCATTCAAAGGACTAAAACACTACTGCCTAGCTTACTAGGTTAAATCATCAACCCACTTTTGATCAGTGGCTCTTCAAATAAAATAAAGGCATTGAAATAAAAGAGTTTGCATAAGAAAAAGCAATCAGTGATCTCATTAGCATTTTTTCCTACATCAGTGGATACAAGTGTTTAGGAAATTTTCCTGTTTGAGTATTTGTCAATGAGCAGGGAGATCACTGTGTGGCAACAACATCAATAAGTTTAGAAACTGAGGTTTCTAATTAAATGTTAACTTTGCCTTGGGCTTGAAAAAGAGATAAGAAGCTGCTTCATACTGATAAACAAATACGCTTTCAACACAATGGGACAATGAGATCACTAACTTTGCTTTGGCATGTGTTGAATTATCACTTTTTCACTTTATTTAAATGAGAATTATAATACCTAGCACAATGTCTGTTTACACTGATCGAAGACATGCTTGAGATTAAATGATGAAAGTGAAAATCAAACTTTATAAGATTCATTTCTTGAGGAGCAGTGACAGAGAATCACTACCATACTTTCAATGGGTCACCTGCAAATTATTTGTAAATCCCTATCTTTCATGAGCACTAGTGATGATGTATATGTATAGGTAATATGAATACCTTAGCTGGAAAGTGTCACCTCTAAAAATCATTCTCTCTCCTCATCAGTACTGCGCTTGCATCTGAATCTCCTTGTGTTACTACTCTCCTATTTCTGCAGTCATGAGCAGATTTTCTGAGGATGTGGCTGTCTTGAAGACTCATTTACATGGGTGCTGACTTGATGTCTATGTGTTGAAATCTGTATTTCCTTTACGGCAAAATTCAAATTGGAAATTTCTTAGTGCTTATAAGCAGTTGATCTTTTAGTTTGTGTTCTCAATTGGGTTTCAAGTAAATTTGGGAGAACTAATGCTTGCAGTCCACAGGTGAAATTATGCAAGTGACCTGCAAACTCAGTGTCTTCTTCATTGAGAAGTTTGGTTCAGCAATGGGAAAGAAAACAAGAACAAAAGTCAAACAGTGAATAAAAAACACATCACTTTGTTCTTTTATTTATGTTGCCCTAGGCAATCACTAATGTTTTTTCAGCTCAGTTTGATCCAAGGGACTATTTCACTTGAATAGTCTGCAAATTATAAAAGCTGCACGAGAAAAAAAAGTAAGTAGAGAAAATTATTTTGTATCCTGTCCTCTCTGCTCATATGTGACCTGTTTTGGGAAAGGAGAGGAAGTTTAAAGCGTAGGAACCTAAAAAGAGAATCTGTATGTAAGGCTAGTAACTGAAGTTAAGAAAAAGAATTACTTCTTTTCATTTGTTTCCTTTCTTTCTCCAGTCAAAGGTTATGGTGTCAAACTGTGATGAAAGAATGTATAAAAGAAAGGGCTAAAGAAATGGAATTTGATACTACATGATATCCCAGAGAGATCTAGGCTGACCGAGCAGCCTATTCCATCTGTAAATGAAGATACAGAAATAAGCAATGTTTCCAAACTAAATCCTATAGAAACATGGCTGAAGCTGAATTTTCAGAGCATGTCTTTTGTCTTTACTTAAAGCTCACAAAATGCAGATGGAATTACCACTTTCTTTTGACAGTGTTTCATAGTGATTTAATTCCCCTCTCAGCTTATGTGTTCATAGAATCATAGAATCATAGAATCACTCAGGTTTAAAAGACCTTAAAGATCATTGAGTCCAACCACAACCTAACCATACTACCCTAACTAATGACCCACCGCTAAATCACGTCCCTGAGCACCACATCCAAATGGTTTTTAAACACATTCAGGGATAGTGAATGTCAATCATCTCCCTGGGGAGCCTATTCCAGTGCTTAACAGCCCTTTCTGTAAATAAGCATTTCCTGACATCCAACCTAAACTTACCCTGGTGCAACTTGAAGCCATTTCCCCTTGTCCTGTCACCTGTCACCAGTGAGAAGAGACCAACCCCGCTCTTGCTGTAAGCACCTTTCAGATATTGGAAGAGAGCAATAAGGTCTCCACTCAGCCTCCTTTTCCCCAGCCTAAACAGCCCCAGATGCTTCAGTCTCTCCTCATAGGGCATATTCTCCAAGCCCTTCACAAGCCTTGTTGCCCTTCTTTGGACCTGCTTCAGCACCTCAGTGCTCTTTCTGTATTGAGGTGCCCAGAACTGAACACAATACTTGAGGTGAGGCCTCACCAGTGCCGAGTACAGGGCAGGATGACTTCCCTAGTCCTGCTCACCACACCATTCCTGATACAAACCAGGATGCCATTGGCCTTCTTGGCCACTTTGGCACACTGCTGGCTCATATTCAGCCGACTTTCCATCAACACACCAAGGTTCTTTTCCATCAGGCAGCTTTCCAGCCACTCCTCCCCAAGCCTGTAGGGTTGCCTGAGGTTGTTTTGACCAAAATGCAGGACCTGACACTTGGCCCTACTGAAACTCATAGAGTTAACCCTGGCCCATCGATCCAGTCTATCCAGATCCCTCTGTAGTGCCCTTCTCCCCACAGGCAGATCAACACTCCGTCCCAACTTGGTGTTGTCTGTAAACTTATTGAGGGTGCACTCAATCCCCTCATCAAGATCATTAATAAAGATGTTCCTGCCATGTTTTCCAGATAGTATTTGAACCATTAATAAATGGCCTTTTTGGGGTATAACTGCGTTGCACACTTTCTATGGAATTGCATAATCTGCACTGTTGTGAAAAGATGATGACAAAATTTGTTGTACAATAAGAATATGCAAGAATAAGTATGACTTTGTAAAACAGGAAAGTTCTATGGAATGAGGTATTGTGTCTTCCCTTCTCTGCTCATATGATTCCTGGATTTTAATCAAAGAATCGTTAACTGCAATCATGGTTTCAGAATTGAGATAGAGTGGGACAAGAGGAATTACCTGAGTTTCAGACCTTTGCTAGTGAAATATAAATAAATTTGTTTGCTTTATTTCCTGGAACATACTGAAGTATGCTATGCTCTTCATGTATCTCACTGCACTGGTTATTAACCATGAGACCTTATAGTTAAATCTTTTATGAGGCAATTAGTTTTTTTTTATATTACATAGAAAATAATAGATATTTAACAAAAGCTGAATTGTGCAGAAGGGTCTACAGGTCAGACACTATCTCTCTCTCTTTTATTTACATTGACTAATAAATGAGATAAAAGGAAATGCATGCCAAGAGTTCACCAGGTGGTTACCAGAGTAGTTTGTGGCATGGGTTTGACTTGAACCAGCTAGCTCTTTCTCAAAGGAGTCCTTGGTGTGGTGGTTCAGGTGTTAATGTGGGCCACGGACTGCTCTCAGTAGGGAATATGCAGTCAACTATCTTGTACAGGAGGACAGAATGATTTAGTAAAATGGTTGAAAGCTATTTTGCTGAGACTGGTCTCTATTAAAAGTTGTTCCTTGGAACTACTTGTTTGTTACTAAAGAGTGTAAGTGTGGTCTATGTATTGACCTCTGTTTTCTACAAAAACTATTCATAATCAGGAAAGTTTCTGAGATCTCATATTTACCTTAGAATGATAGAATTATAAAATGATTTGGCTGTGAGGTATCTTATAGATCTAGTCTTTATACATTATATTATATTATTACATTATATTACAGTATACATCTAGTATTCTGACTCAGTGAAAAAGGAGACATATAGACAATTAACATCTGTTTGGAAGCTCCAGTGAGTGCAAACACAACAGCAGACTCCCAAGAGTACATGAAATCTTACTATTGGTCATTATAATGCTTTCCTCTACAATAGACTTAAGGTAGCTTCTCTGTCAGTCCTTTGATTGCTCAGATCAGTTGAATGAGGTGAAGTTCCTTTTGTATCCTGTAAACATAGTCAAAGAAGATTTTTTTTTAATGAATTCCTCCATTTTTCAGTATTTTTTTTTTTTTGTAGATACACATCTAATGCAAGAAAATTTTAGAATATCTGGATCTCAAACAAAAAATCCATATGGTTTACACATATGCGTGGGCTTCCTACAGAGAATTGGTGATGTTTTATTGTCTATGGAGCTTTTTTCTTTTTTCTTTTTTTTTTTTCTGAAATATCAAGAGCTTATTGCAAGCCACAGGTAATAAATTTATTCTAATGCATGTAAATAATGGGAACACAGTATTCATTTTCCTTACTGTACTAAAAAATTGCTGAACTGTTTTCACTCAAGTAACACAAAAATGCTTCAGGCAAAAAGCGGAGGCAGAAAATGTCATTTTGAATGTTAGAAATTTGGTAAATTTGAGTGCAAGTGTAAACAAGTCACTGTGAAACATAAAGTCATGCAATCTTAGCTATTGGGGTTTCTATGTAATGCTTTTTCAGATAAGCTTATCAAAGTGATTTTTCTCTTGCTGCAATTTCTGCTCAGATGAGACCTAAACTACGGGAGTTTATATCTGTTTTGGACTACTGAAAACAGAGAGAGTGAAAGGTGCATTCATCAGTAGTAGGATAACTGGAAGCAATCACCATGTTGTAGATGTAAAAAATATAAATGTGATCATGGGCACTTTTCAGGAAAGGCAAAGAAGTATTATTAACATAAGGCACCGGTAAAATCTGACAGTTCTGATTATGTGTATTCTGTAAGGATGGTTCAAGGATTGTGGGATGGTAAAAGAGATGAAAAAGATTTTATATTAGGAAGGTAAAAGAACAAAAATGCTTCTGTTTAGATAATAATGGAATGAGGTTCCAAAGGGTTATGAATAGATTTCCAGATATTAAGTACAGGCTTTCTAACATAAAAAAAAAAAAAAAAAAGACTACTGGGTGGTTGCAGCAAATGTTAAAATAGAAATCACAAGTCATAAGTAGTGTATATATATATATATATAAAATAAACTGATAGCTACAGGAACTGTACTATTTTCAGTTGTGCCCAGTGCCAGGACAAGAGGCAGCAGGCATGATCTGAAACACAGAACATTCCTTTTGAACACCAGGAAGAACTTCTGTGCTGTACAAGTGTCAGAGCACTGGCACAGGTTGCCCAGAGGCTGTAGAATCTCTTCCCTGGGGATTTTCAAAAGCTGCCTGGATGCGATGCTGAGCACCCTGCTCTAGGTGTCCCTGCTGGAGCAGGCGTTGGGCCAGATGGACTCAGAGGTGCCTACCTACCTCAATCAGTCTGTGATTATGTGAAATTGAAAAATTTTCAGAACTGAGGTATATCCTTGTTAAATTTTTCCTTTCTTCTCAGTGTCTGCTTGAAGGAATATGAGTGTGCAGGCTTATCTCTCTAAGGATGAAATTAGGAAGGTGTGAAACAGAAGGGAATGAGAATGGATATGGAAGGGCTGAAAAAAAGCACAGCTGCAAGGAGAGCAGGGTTATCAGCTGCATAAGGATTTATAAGGCTTGATGTTTTTCTCCCCATGTCTTCACTTTCTACAGCCTTTGGGTGAATTTTCTGGTGTGTTAACTGTGAGTGCAGATGAGGAAGAAGAACTTGTTTTGCTGCATGATTGAAGGGGATGTTGGGTACCGTTTTATCAAGAAGTGATCCTCTCCAGTGCACCTAAACACTGATAATCCAGGAACACTTCCCCAGGAACCTGCAGTACAACCTCATCACCTAGAATTGTCTATGTCTATTATACTAAAAAGTGCCAGGTACATTAATTGAATTGCTTTTTTCTGAATTGTTGCAGTGCTCACTGGAAGTTTTGACCTGGCCCAACTAGCACTGTCTCAATCAACTGGGCATGCCTCAGGGTTAGCATGGGCCAGAAGTTACCCCCAGTAGGTAACCTGGGTATGGCCATTTTGTTTCAAGCAGATTTGAGAGCATAAAAATTGCCTGACAGTGTCGCCCTGACAACACTTAGTTTACAAGCACAGCCCTAATCTCAGAGGTTCTGGCCAGGCTGGCAAGTTTGCTATTAGAGTGGCTACTTCAGCTCCTTGTGCAGAAACGACAGAACAGCAAGCTTCCAATGCTTTCAGGAGCACCAGCCTTCTGAGTTTTTTCGATGGGTCATTGCTGGCTCACTGGCAGGTGCATGCTGCTCATTGCAAAAGACATGCATGGCACAGAGCCAGCAGTAAACTCACATTCCTCCTGAGGGTATCTGCATTTGGGATTTGGGAAGAGAGATCCCACCTAGCTGATTTCCACTCCTGTTTGATGGAAAGCCAGCGAATGGCTTGAAAACAGCAGGAAGATGATTAAAATTGCCATCCTCTCTTCCCCAAAGCCATGAACATCCTCTCTTAAGACAAGGCAAAAAGTGACCTCGAGAAAGAACTGTCACTCTGATTTTAGCATTATATGGGTTTGTGTTCAGTCTTTCCTCTGTGTAGCACCAGCATTGGTGGTAGGGCCTGGGGATGGGCTGAAAAAGAGTTAGATTGTGACTTGTGGGTTCTGTGAATGTACAGCACAGAGAACAGAAAAAAGCAAAGTATCTGGCAACTCCTCTGTTGTTCACAGGAAAAAGAAATGTGCCCACTAGCCATTAGTGGTCAGTAGCAGTAGATGCTGTAAGTCAAAATAGACTCTAGTATGCATATGGTACTTGCTAGCGGCACAACTTGTCTTCCACATGTGGATTTTCACTGCTAGAGAGATTTATTTTGCCCAGCAGACTTACAGCAGACACTAAATCTGCCACATCACCCGAAGGTTCTGGATGCTAGCATGGAGCATTAGGCAGCCTGGAGTCCTTTCTCTTTGTAACTGTGAGGATGAGGTGGTTGTTGGAAGGGGAGACTTCCTGAAAAGAAATTTTTTGGCATCCTGTGAAGTTTAATACTTTGTTTGTTTGTTTGTTTTTTAACTCTGTGTCTTTCTTTCTGGCAAGAAATCAGGTGCTGTTTGTAGTGGCCAGATGAGAGGATTGGGCATCTTAAACGGGAAGGCAAATAAGCACTGATGTGTGATCTACAGACATAAGAGTGTGTTTATTTCCATGAAGTCTCATTAAAATTGACCAGTTCATGCTTGAGAAGGTACCAGTATAAGAGTGAGCATTGCTGAGTTTCACTCTCCTGCAGTATAAACTTCATTTTGTGGGCTGTTCTAGAGAGCAGGCAAGTACTGTGGCAGACACGGAATGAGAGTCCTGGAGCATACGAGGTTGTCCTTACGGGGGAGTCCAGCTGCAGCCTGCAAGATTGATGAACACTTTTGCAAAGCTGCAGCAAATGCCGGCATGAATCTACGTCTCCTCTGCAATGCTTTGCAGCTCTCCTTCAGCCAAGGTCTTGTGCTAGAGCATAAAGTATGCAAGCTTTTTTTTTTTAAAAAAAAAAAACAACAAATCAAACAGCTGCTCTTTTCATTCCTCCAACAAAATACCAAAAAAATACATCTAAAACTGACTGTAGGTAAACCAAAGAATTTAGAACAAAAATAAAGATAGTGTTTGACACTAATTGGGAGGATCATCCAAAACTTAATTAAATGTAAGTAAATTTTGTGACTAAAATATTTTTAAACTCGAAAATATTACAGCATATACAAAATAAAAAAGATAATTTGTAGCATTTCTCAGAGTTCCATGCATTATTAAAAGTTTTATTTCCTAAATAAGGCATACATTTATAACCATTAGAAAACAAATTCTGAATTTTATTTCACCCTTTAGTAAAGATCTACCAAAATAGCACAAATCCCTGCAGAAACTGAGAACATAAACAATCTGTTTTCATATGAGAATATCCTGTTTTTGAAAACTTTCTTCTCTCTTCAGTTCTTTAAATACAATGGCGTATTCAGTACCAGTCTGAAACAGTAAGAACAGCTGATGTTTGTTGTCTCAGTGTTTGCTACAACAAAAACTAGCTGTTCAATTTCTTTGTAATGTTTACAGTTAAGTTCACACATAATGATCTAGAAATAGCAGTTATAGCTCAAGGTACAACTCCAGAGGAAATGCAGGTACACATTCATTTTAATTGTAATTACTAAAAGATTGCTGTAATGACAGATAACTAGCATGTGTTTACACCATATAGAGATTAAAATTGATCAGAAGATGCTGAATGTTGACACTTGTCACTTTCAGAAAATAATTTTTAGAAAATGTTTTATTTTTGAGAAAAAGCAAAAATTAAAGACTGAGCAAGTGTATTCAGTATGCTGTAGTAGCATATGGCTGTTTCATCAACAATTTCTATATTACCTAATAGGGAGAAAAGAGAAAAAAATGAATTATTGATTGATTAGGACTTCACAAATTCAGTAGCATTTCAATTAAAATCTTGCTATCAAATTTATCTGAGAGAGAAGTGGAAATTTCTTCCAATTAACTTATTACCCACAGATAGTACAGAATCCCACTGCAGGATCCTATTCTGATACACACTGTAGAAGAGTAGCAACTGAATAAATCTCATTATGTCAGATTTGTGAATGAATACGTTTTTTGTTTTTGTTTTTAATTTTGACAAGGATCTCTCCTTGTGAGAATCCTTCTTTGTTTTTTGGCTCAAAGCTTGCTTCCTGAGGTATTTCTTGTGATAAGACTGACTTGTCTCGGAGATGAGTGATTGGTGTTGCCTTGTGGCAATCAACATCACTGTGTGGACAATTTTAGCTGTTTGCTTCCGGAAGAGAGTGCTCAGGAGTGCTTACTGGCGGAAGATCTAGCCTGTGACTAAATAACTCCAGATTGCTATGGGAAACTGGGCCATTGTATCCCGTGAAGGCAAAATACAAGTTGGTGCCTCCCTGCTCCCTCTTATCTGCTGGCAAGGCCAGGGAGATAGGAACAAAGGAATTTCCGCTAAGATCCCAAAGCCAGAAGCTGCCACTCCAAGGAGAGCTGACTCAACCACTTTAAAACCATTGAAAAGGAGCCATCATTGCCATGGTTGTTGTCGTTGTCAGCAGAACAACACTGCCTGATGACCCACCAGTACTGAAGATCAATGGCTGAACTACGAACCGTGCTGGATCTGTGGTGGTGACTATCTCCCTCTTGCTTCCTATAAAGACTCCTTGCTTCTTCTTTCCTATCTTTTCTATCACCCTCCTTCCGTTCCCCATTACCCTAATTCATAATAGTGTCCATCCTCCCCTTCCCCATCTCATTAATTAAGATCTGTAATAAACTGGTCGGACCAACATTTGAACTGTTGTTTCTTAATCTCATGCTGGGTATACAGATATTAAAAGAACCTCCTCTCCCTCCTACAAATTGGAGCAAGACATTCCTCTAGCCTAATTTCTGCGTACTCACTGTAATTAGAAAAACAACAACAACAGCAACAAACAACTCTCTGAACAACCTAACCCAATCTACTACAAAATGTTAAAACTAAAAATTGCTTGCCAGGTATTTCAGTTAATGTAGTGGTACATTATTGTGCACTTGGGAGAAATTTTTATTAGCTTATATAGGCAGAGACAATGGTTATTACTGATTATGATCTAATTAGAACATACAATCTGAATGTTGATTAGGTTACACTTTTTTAATATCTTTAATGAACTGTAGGACTATTTTCAAGTTTTAATATTCTTTTGAAACCAGATTCCATTATACCTTGACTGCTTTTGTCAGATGATAGAATAACATATCGATATGTGCAAGAAAATATATATTTTATATATACGTAAATATACTTGCATTCATTTTTCTGTAAGTGGTTTCTATTAAAGAATCAAGAATCACAGAACCATAGTGGTTGGAAGGAACCTCTGGGGATCATCAAGTCCAACTACCCTGCTAAAGTAAATTTCCTTACAGTATATTACAGGTGTCCAGGTGGGCCTTGACTAGCTCTAGAGGAGTTAGAGACTCCATAGCCTCTCTGGGTAGCCTATTCCAGAACTCTGGTTACCCTCAGAGTAAAGAAGTAAATGTTGATTACTTTTTTAAATTACTGAGCACTTTGTATATCAAAATAATAATGAGTATTTTAACTGTGAGATTATTGTATGATGTGCATACAGTATAATTTTCCCTGAATCTAAGGACGCTGTACCTAGTATTACTTACTACTATATTGTTTTACCCATAAGTTTTGCTTCTCCTTGTTTTCTTGTTTTTTCTTTTTCTTTTTTTTTTTTTTTTCCCTGAGACATGACTCTTCGAAAGAGATTGCATGCATTAGAGCAGTAAGTGGTGGTTTGCTACTGCTGAATTTGTTTCTATCAACTATGTCTATGATTAGATTTTCTTCTTCCTTTAACAAGAAGATCTTTTGTCGTGGCATACTACGAGCTGATAAAAAGAAAATTTTGAAGACATTTTTTATCACACATCTCTTGTGATATTTCATTGGTTAGATTCTCTTTGTCAGTGTCAAGAATCTCAGCAAAGTGTCTAACAGTTTAGCAAACACTTCTATCAAAGGAAAAAAACACAGTTTTATTCGAGGGTCTTTTAGTTTGACCATAGTAATAGCTCATGATGAGCCAGCATATCAAAATCAACATTCTAAGGTGTCTGGTACTGGCACTCTTTTTCCTGGCAGTAAAGTACCTTGGCCTATTTTAAGGGTATCCAACAGCCTGGCACAGCATATGCAGCATACATCCTTCATGACCGCGAGATCTGGAGACCTGTAGATCATCAAAACAGAACAGTTTGGATTGGAACACCGCACTGATGGTAACAAATTGAGACATATGTCTTTGATTAAGTTTAAAAGATTAGATAATATGTGAAACATAATGAAACTGGAGTGCAGTTGTTCTTGTTTTTAACAAAAGCCTAAATGCCATAAATATTTGTTTTATTCGAAGAGGACTGGGAAGAAAAGTAAAATATTTCCTATAGGAGATATTTACCAACAAATTCTTCTTTAGCAGATAGCTGGCATGCTGCTATTTATGGTCTGATACATAAGATGCTAGAAACTACATTATTCAGTTAAACTGAAACCCTCAGTTTTTTCTTTCAGCTTCAGCTATTCAACAAATGTTACATGTTTTCAGTAAATTCTGAATTACACTCTGTTTCTCATTGTTGAGAGCCTTCATTCTAGATCAGATACTTTTTCATCTGAATCAATTTTTCATTAAAGTTCTCCTAACTTTGAGTTCTGCCTGCAAATTTTATCAGGGAATCAGTTTCCTTTGCATTACTTTAATGTCTTTTCCTATATTGTAGCATCAAAGACTTCTGTTACATTAGCATAAAACACATAGTTGTTGCTTCTTGTTTTTTTTTTTAACAAGCATTTTACAATGTTTTCATTTACATAAGTACTTCCTTACTAAATGTAGGAAGCTTATGTTTATATAATGTCATTTTAAAAGTTATTATAATGTGCCTTTCAATGTTTTTCTCATTCAGGGTATCATATAGGATATAAAACAATGGGAAATTTCTGTCTGGCCTGATAATAGGGAAAATAAGAATATATTAGCAATTAAAATGTAAAGAAACCTGTATGAATTAAAAAAACACTATCTTAAAATATCTAGCACTGTAGAATTCATCCTAATAACATATTGCTTACTTTATAAGACAAAATAAAACTTCGGAGTCCTTTCTACTTCACTCTTTGGGATTTTTTGCTCATTTTATTTGAATCCGAATCTTTGATTTATGACATACATATGTATTAAAATAACCACTGAATTAGCCAAGTTCCCACTGGAATGCACAGACTGACAGCATAATTTTACTGAAAAGTATAAATCTTCAGTATCAGATAATATGCTGAAAGTATTTTGTCAAGATGATGTCAGCCATTTTGTAACTTTCTATCAAACTTTTATCTTCCACCAGAAGCATACTGTGGTAGTAGAATATGTATTATTTCTTGGCAAAAAAAAAAAACTTGATTGAAGATATCTTTCCATCATAGAAAAAACAGCACAACCATAGCGCAATTTTCTTTCTTATCTGATACTATGTCCCAATAGATTATATGTTTTCCTTCTTTATTTAAAATCATCACAGAGAATAATTTCTTTTCCCTTACAGTTCCCAAAAGAAGACATAAATTTCTCCTTAAAATATTAGCTATTTCATACACAAGTGGTAAGGCAATCATGGTTTTGGGACTGTACAGTTTGTGTTTTCTTGTAAGTCATGCTAATGGGCACTGTCATCTGTTTGATTCTATTCCCTTGGCTTAACTTAAATAATATTTGAGAACATTTACTCATGTAAATTCATGTACTCCAGTATTTCAGACAGAAGATATGGTTTTATATATAGAGGCATGTTAAACTGCAGGTAAACATTTAGTTGGAATAGCATTCTCCCATGACCTACACATGTGCTAGAAAATATAAAAGAAGATAACAGAAGTTGTCTCCTAGTTGGGATAAAAACATTAGAAAATTTTACTATATCTTAGGATCCCCCTAAATTTAGAACACAGATACGCTTGTGGTTGCCTTAACTAAAGTCCATGTCTTTGCTTTCTGAATACAGTCTGCATGCCCATAGAGATAGATATATCAGCAAATTCGTTTACCTGCCTATATATCAGTTATAATGTTCAGCCCCTGTCTTAAATGTCTCAGTATCATTAAACTGGCTGTTCATTCTAAAAACAATTTGTACCCCATAATATTAATATGAATTTATCATTATATTTTAGCAAATTTCATTTAGGCTCATATAATACCACAAATTTATCTGTGTGCAGATAGCTGAAGGTTTCCTCATTTTTTTTCTGCTTCTTGCATTTGCGTACATGGACTTTAATAATCCTCCATTAATGAGCATATGTCCATCTTCGTGGTTCTCCATAAATCTAAATTTACTCTGTAATTTAGCTCATTTTTACCCTGAATACATGTTTTAGTATTCATTATGTCTTTCTTCCTCTGCTTTACACTCTTATATTTGCTTTTTTGTAGTCTGTTCTACTTAAAAAAGTAAAAAGATTTTCTTTTCTTTTTTTTCAAATAGCCCACTAAAAAAGAATCATCCTCTTTCAAATTATTTCAATATATCACTTGTTCAAGTTTAAGTCTCACCTTGTGCTTCATATAAGAGCTGTCACTCTCTAATCTTTGTATCATGATGTATAAATCAAATGTATCCCAAAATATTTTTTTTTCACATCTCTTTCTATCTTCCACTTATTTGACACTGGCACTTTCTGCTTTCTACTTTCATATGGAGAGGAGAGAAGGGTTAGAAGAGACTTACAAAGAACATGTTGTCCAACTGCCTGACCACTTCAGGACTAACCAAAAGATAAAATATGATATTGAGGGTATTATCCAAATACCTCTTTAATGCTGACATGCATGGGTCATTAACTACCTCTCTAGGAAACCTATTCCACTGTTTGACAACTCTCACAGTAAATATATATAAATTTTCTAATATCTAGTCTAAACGTCCTCTATTACAGCTTTCTGCTATTCCTATGCATCCTATCAGTGGCTACCAGAGAGAGGAGACTAGCACTTTCCCCTTCATTTCTACTCCTCAGGAATCTGTGGAGAACAAGGGCATCTTTTAACTCTCTAGTGCTTGGAGTGTGCAATCAGAATAAGCTGGAACACTGAAGTTTTCCTCTGAATATCATTACTTTTTTTTTTTTTTTTTAGAGTGACCAAGCACTAGAACAGATTGCCCATGTAGATTTTGGAGCCTTCATTCTCTGAGATATTCAAAATGTGGTAGGACATAGCACTGAGCAATCTGTTCTGGCTGACTCTGTTTTGAGAAGAAAAGTTGGACTAGATGATCTGCAGAAGGCTTTTCCAAAGTCAGCCAGTATGTGATTTCTTTGATGATCCCGGACCAGTGATCAAGACCATGCCCCTGTGCAGTTAGTTTACTAACACAGAAGTGAGAACAGGAGCACACTGAGTTGTCTGAAAGCACTTATTTAGATTGCCTTGCTTCAGGTGATGTCTCCTTTCTCATTGCTACTATATTAAAAGATATATTATAAGGTAATGAAAGTCAGAGAAGAAAATAAGGCTAGATTGTACTTAGCATATTTTTAAAATTGCAATTAGATTTTGAATATTTAAACCTGTTCCTTTTGACTTTCCTTTTAGGCCTTTGATTACTTTTGGGTATCTATTTCTCTAATTGACTCCTTCCCCAGTGACCAGAGATTATAACTAATTAACTCTCCAGGCCCAAAATCTAATTTCAGTTACTCAAGCCGCATTACGATTCACGAAGACATGTTCCTCAGCCATATTGTCACTGTCAAACAAGTTCCATATGTTAGAAACAACAGCTGGCTGTTCTTCTGATTAACCATTTTAACTGATTTAATATAAATGATGTTTTATGGATCAGCAGCTTAGTAACAAACACAGCAGAGACTTACTAATATGAGCATTATCTTGTTCCATATACCACGGAGATAAAGCTCTCCAAATTGTATTTTGCCTGTCCACTTAATAGGAGTAATGGGAATATTTTTTTAATCAAAGCCTAGAGTATGAAATACAATCTTCTTTTCATCAAGTGCAACAGCAGACTTCATTGCTCCTCGAGCTCATTGTACTTCCTATGCAGGAAACAGTAGTTAAAATAAGGACAAGAAAAAAGGAAACAAAATAAAACTAGTCCTCTCAAATGAAACAATTTCCATAGCTTAACTCTGCTAGAAAAACAGACTTTTAACTGCATATTAGCTAACATCTGAAAAATTGAGTTAGAATCAATTCTTGTCACTGTGAAAAGAATTCTGATGCCCGCTTCTCCCACTCTTCACAAAAATAAAAAAAATCATGCCAGTAGTCTCCATTCTAAATGGCAAAAAAGTTAAAAGTGACCCTAATGTTACATAAATATCACTTCATTCAAGGAAATTGTTTAATTGTGATCTAGGCTTTATGTTATCACTGCCCCCTCCACCAAAAACAAACAAACAAAGAAACAAACTTTCAGATCACTCAGTCCTCTTGAGGCTGATGCTGAGGTAAACCAGTTTATATTCTTAGGGAGAAAAGTTTCAGGTATACTTTCTGTGCTAAACCACCTTGACTTTCATACTTTCTTGTTGCATTAGTAGTTCTTTGTATTACATTCATTGTATTACTTCATGCTTTGAAATATTGGAGGTGCAAAACACATTGGGACTGCTGTCTTCTGTTCCAAGCCAACTCTCTGAGGTGACATTTTGTTGGCTGATTTTGAGTAGACAAAATGGCCTTGGCACTGACTGAGGCAAAGGCAGCTGGTGTCTGTGCTGCTCACAAACCCAGTCAAGATGAGTGAAGTTGGGCTCTATTAACCTTCAGACAGTACTGTGACTTCCCAGCAAAGTTGTACTGTAGTCATACACACAGCATCTGGAGAATAGGATGTTTTTCCCACCTGTTTCTCTCAGCTCAACGTGATATTGCCTTGGCACCACTGGAAACTAAGTTCAGAGATTTAAACAAGAATCAGAGTGGTAAAAACCCAGCTCTTATGCCTGGGAATTCAGATGCTGTGCATTAATACACTCTGGTTTCTATGAGTAAGCAATCAAGCCTTTTAAAAGTTGTGAATAGTTTAAATAGTGAATGCTTACACTTGTGTTTTATGATTTCTAACTAGCTTTGAAGCTAATTTTAAGTATAATGTAATTAAAATGGAGCATGTAAAAATAAGGAACGTGCCAAACTCCTACAGTCTACTAATGGCAGATACAACAATCCTGTTAATATCTTGAAATATTAGTTATTCATATCAACAATTTTCAGGATTGGAATTTAAGTATTTTTAATAAGAATCTTCTTATAACACTTTTAGCTCCTCCTCCAATGACAAAAAAGTTAACATAATTTTAGTTAGTGATTATTTTAGGAAGATTTTTATAACTGCATCCTAAACTGTTTGCAATTGAAATGTATATGTGCTGTGATTAATAGTTTTGCATGGTAATTTGGTCACATTTTGCTGCTTGATGAAAATGATGATTTAATTATGATAACTTGATGAGGCATACATTTAAAAACCTCTCCAGAGTTAGTTTTTATTTTTCCTTAAATTCTTGATTAGGACCAAGGTCACTGCTGAAATGCAAGGTTATGTTGGAGTTATTCTGGCTTGAATATTCAGATCTATCCTAATTTTGATCTGTTTCAGGTGTTCAGATCTTAAATTTATAGTGATTTGGTGCTGCTCAATTTTACTGATTGCAGAATCTGTCATTTAGAAGTCACTGCCTTTTTTTTTTTTTTTTAAATAAGTTATATCAGAACAATGGAAATACTTTGTCATTCCCTTAGAAAGGTTAAGATCCTTGTAAGTCAGTGTGAAGTTAGGGTGAAACATAAGGTAAAAAGGCACTATTTCTTGGTGTTTCAGCTTTGTATTTTCTCAGTGGAAAAACAGTTTCACAGCTGGTGACGGTGGGTATTCTGAATGTCTGGCTTGAAGTCAAAGAATAAGGAAGTCTTGTCATTTTCTATTTCACAAAGTGAAAAGGACAAAACTATCAATGCTTTTCAGAAATAAGTTAAATAAAGCACACTATAGCACTATGACATGACCCTTCTTAGGAATAGATAATAAATTGTCTTAGGAATCTAAATAGATGAGAGGAAAGCTAAACATGGCAAGACAACTTGGAGGGATTTAGTTACACGCATGCACAGAGAGAACAATGAAAACAATGACATAGAATGGTGGAAGAGTTTACAGCAATGAGGAGCTGAGAGAAAATGTGTAGACAGTCATCTTCCTCATACGTTGAGCTTTTACAAGCTTGAAGCATTAATTAAAAAAAAAAACAACAGAACAAAACCTACTTTTGAAGAAAATCAAATTTTCACTTTTTTTTTTTTTTTTTTTTCTTTTCTTTAAAGAGAACCATGCAGGTCCTGTGGATTTTTTTAAAAGAACTTTGTGTTTCACACAGGAGCTGAAGAAGTTTCTGCATGAGGATTGGTGTAACAGGGGGATAAAATTTCCAGATGCAATACTTTAGTAACAGTCTTGTTCTCAAATGTCACCAATACCCAGAGTCTTATCACATTGTCCTCCCACTGGCTTCTGAGTGTCACTGGGAATTTTGTATGCTTTTGTTGTTTCTTTTTTCGTTATACAATTCCCTTTTCTTAAAAACTCTACTGAGTTTTCAGCTTACATTCAAGTTAGCATTTTTCTCTTTATTTTCTCTTCTGCTCTCACAGTAGTTCTTGATCAGGATTTCCACCACTTCATTCAACCACTTACATTTACTCACTTCTTTGAATCTGCATCTTTCAATCTTTTCCTCCACACAGGAGAATATTTTCTGAAGTACTTTTGAAGTTAGTCTTTCTTCACTAGAAAATACTCCTTCTATTCAGTTTGGTCATCTGTCTAGCTAAATAATTATCTTCTCACCTAGTTTAAATCCCTGTAGTCCCATTCAATTTTCTGGCCATTGCCTCAGACTTCAAACTCTTCTCTTGGCTTCTCCCTCCCCTTCTCCCTCCAATCTTCCCTCCCTTTCTCTATTCCTCCCTCTCTCTCTCTCTCTCTTGCTTTCCTCCTTCCCCGTATGGACTCTTTAAGATTACACTGTTGATAAGTAGCATGAATTTCAATTTCTTCTCATTTTTCTTTCCTTCCCTGTTTTCCTTCTGAAATACAATTATCCCTCTTTCTTACTGCTGATCTTATTACTTTCTACAAGTTTTCTCCAATATTTCCTCTTGTATTTTTGACCTTAATCTCTGATCTTTTCTATATTATTCTTTCCCTCACCTTTCTCTCACTTTCTCATTGCGGTAAACTCTTCCATTCTCCATATAACTTCTCACTACTTTCTGGATCTATTACTTCACAATAATAGCATGGCAGTTCTTGTACTTTTAAAAAATCCTCACCTCATTTATTGCACAATCTTGTCCCTCCCTTCTACTTCAAGCTTATTAAACACAGGATTTTATTCTGCAGTCTGGATTTCCCACCTATTTATACTTTACTTCTTCTTGGCATTACAAGGAAACAGTTTTTTCCTCAATCTTTAGTTACATTTTAGCAAAATCTGAAACTTCTCAAATACATCTTCATCTTCTGTGACCTCTACACTGCCTTTTATTTTGTTTGAAACGTTTTCTGTCTTTGCTTCGGCGACTGATCTCAGCCATGTCTTTCTTCCTACCTGTCTAATCATTCATTTGACTTATATTTTACAAGCCTTTCTGTATCTCTGCTTCCTGTGTGTGTCCGTAAGGTCATGTCCTCCATTCTCTTCTTTTATTTAAACTTTATCTCTAAATAACCTTATTTGTGTATCTAACATCTTTGTTCATCTCTCATCTTT
The DNA here is from genome assembly GCA_037305975.1 of Chrysolophus pictus. Taxonomy (NCBI): domain Eukaryota; kingdom Metazoa; phylum Chordata; class Aves; order Galliformes; family Phasianidae; genus Chrysolophus; species Chrysolophus pictus. Next base: position 20,453,819 of record CM074578.1, read on the forward strand.
GTGCCTACCTTTAGATTTAGGTTTCTATGCCAGTAGAGAGCTTACCATCTGTGCAAACTAAAACTTAACAAAATGATGGCCTCAGTCAAAAGGCTAAGAGTGCTCCAGTGAGTTTTTTGGTGTACAGATGCACTCAGTCTGGAAGAAAAAAATCCATCAACACGCAAAAATGTTTTCACTTGGGTAAAAACAATAGCAAATAACAGAGCACTTATTACATAAGTTTCTTAGTTTATGTAGGTCTTCAAGTACTGATATTCTGGCAAGGTGCTTAATTTACAACTAGCACTGCACTGTATGTTGTAAAAAGAATGAAAAGAAGGCAAGTTTATCACAGGAGTTGTTAGTTGTCATGATGTGATACTCTCAATGGACTATTTTCAAAAACTGATTAAATTCTCACATGAATATGTGAGAAGGCAAGCTCTCCTCAGCTCTTATTCAGAGATATTCACAGAATTCAGTGAGTAGGATTAGTCGGTAGTGAGACCATATACAGAGGGATGGCTGTTCAACCTTTACAGATATTCTGATAGCTTCTTCAAGAGTATAACTATATGAAATAAATGGGGGATTAACCTGATAACCAATTTTACTTTCTGAAGAAATCTGCTTTTTATTTAGAACAGTGGATATTGATGGCTTCCATTAAAATCAGAGACTCCATACAAACACTCCATACAAATGGAGTCTTTCTTTGGTTTATCGAATTAAGAACTGTGAATCATGGAGTTTCAATCAACAACTCACAAGTCAGGAAGTATAAACATCACAGCCCTGTCATATATTTTATTTAGTAATGATAGGAGATAGCACTTTTAGGTTACATATTCATGATTTTTATCACTGTTAATTTCTTAGTATTCCCAGATACACTAATTATCAGAGCTCTTTTGCTCAATTTATGTGTGATACCTGGTATTTCAGTGTTCAGAGATAAGCTGGATGCTTCAGAGAAAGCTCTGAAACATATGTCTCATCTACAAAAAATTGACAGCACAGAGCAGATGGAAGGCAAATATATACAGTAACAGAGTGACACAGTAAGTTAGCTTTGGCATGTGAATATGTTTGCTGGTTCGTGAATTTTCTTCCTCTTTTTCTCTGCTGATAAAAAAAGATGAAACTCTGATAGTAATGGAGAAAGAAACTTGTTTTCTTAGCAACTCCACAGTGTTTAGATAGGTAATAATTTATCTCTGAAGATTTTGGAACAATGTTCATTTTCTGAAAATGACACACTAAATACAACTTTTAATGTCCAATTTTTCCCCCTTAAGTTCAGAATAATTACTGATGACTGTTTAGGTGAGAGTCCAGGACTGCTGAAAGAAATTACCAAGCTTTTAGTAGGCATAGTGCTGTTTAAATTCATTCAGCTATTACTAACTAAGGAAGGTTGTGACATAAATGTTTAAATCAAACCCCAGAAAGTTTAATTAGGAAGCAGAGGAAACCAAAACCACTCAACTTAAGAACTTCTAGCTCAAGAATTAAAACAATACCTGCAATTTTTATTTATTTATTTTTTTAAAGTGTGTGCCCATGAAGTGCAATTAATAGTGTTAGCTTCAGATTTAATACTAGTAAGGTCAGAGGAAAAGACAACCCAGAAACCTGAGGGTTAAAACAAACTAGAATAGAGTCTAAATCATGAAGAATGACAAACATAATAGAGGCAAACCTTAATAGAGGTTCCATAAAAAGATTGGGCTCAACAAACACCAGCTGTTCAGAATAAAATGCTAATATTAGTTTAACTACTTTAACATCAGGTCCCTGCTAATGATGTCCTCAGCTTGTACTGAAATCACGAAGAATCAAAGACTATTCAAAATGAATTCTAATGTGAAGACATTTATTTCTTAGTGCCTTTTGTCAGGAAAGAAATAACATGGATATAAAATTTTAAATACAAATGTGTATCATCTGTATTAGTAAATTCTATTGCAGCTTTACTGTGACATTATTTTTAGTCCCAAACATTTATTCTGTTGCCCCAAAATTGCAAGTGTTGAACTATCTTCTGAAAGAATGTACTGTAAGTCAGAGTGGTCATCAAGTAATACTGTTAACTTCTTCCTACAGGAGATATTTAAATATTTATGATTGCCTTTACTGGAAACTCATGCTTAAAAGCTAGATATGTCTTACTGTAACCTGGTTTATATTTCTACAGAAACTCTGCTTTTGAGAATTGTTCCCATGTGGCAGCTTTAGAACATGAATGACAAGCTTGTAATGGAGTCTTACTTTGTGCTTGCCTGTAATGAAAGCTGATCAAGGAAACTGCAAAGAAGGATATTTGTTTCACTTTTACCATCAGTGTATATACATTATGTGCTTATGAATGTATTTCTGAACACTTAGGTGATGATCTCAAACAAGCAGATACTGAAGCCCAGGGTCAGATGGTGCCTAGTCCCTTCCTTTATAAAGTTTATTTTCTCAGTGATCTCTGACAGCTGCTGGAAAAGGTACTTGAAGAAGCAGTTCAGTGATCAAATTTGTGCTAAGAAAAGACAAAAGAGGCAGACATAAGCTGCTTTAGCTTCTTTTTGTGCATTCAGGGTATTTTTTGTTGTTGAGGACATCCTGTAAATCAGTATGAGTACTATTTTTCTTCATATTCTACATAACATTCACTATAATTAATCAAAGCATGCACTTCTCAGCTTAAAAAGTCTTAAAATAATCATTATATTAATATCACATAATATTGCTTGTATTACAATATAGTAGAGAAAGTGGAATTCTCTTAATTCTCTGTCTCTTTTATATTCCAGTACTTATGCTTGGACACTTTACAAGAAATGAACCCCAAATCATTGAATTAGTGTTGCAGTTCCTGTTGTTATTCCCATTATTTGCCTTCTGTTGAGTTTGGTGTCCCATCTCAGTGCACAGAGAAAAGAAATAATTGCCCAGGGAGGAAAAGATTGAGGAAGGCCATGTGTCTGCTTTATTGTAGGGCTGCAGTCTGTATAGAGGACAAATCTTCTGGAGGGAGAACATGAAACCCCTGGGGCATTTCCAAAGGTGGAACACAAGCTGAGTTTTAAGAAAAATCCTAATGCAGAAAACAATTCACACTTCAGTGAAGTGGAGATCAGGTAAGATTCCCTTTCCAGGTTCTGTGTTTTGATCTAAATTATCTGATTCTGATCAAAGAGCTGGTCATCCAGTAATTGTTCAGAGTTAGAATTCTAAATAAAACGTTGTTCTTCTGAAAATCTTTACCTTCTCATTCTTTACTAACCAAAATTCACGTGAAAAAGTTGACTTTGGCCAATTTTTATTCCTGTTGTATCAGTTTGAACTAAATCTGTTCAGACAGATATTTAAGCACACCTGAAGCCTTTGGCAGGAATATATGGAATGCTCTGTATCATTGACTGTCTGACATCCTTCCTATTCCTGCAAGAGGAGAAACATGGAGAGCTGCAGCCTGGGGAAGCCCACATGCAATCACTGCTATGCATGGGAGGGATCCCATGCAGAGCAGGGGCAGAGAGTGGCCATGGAGAAGCAGCAATGGAGGAGCAGCAATGGAGGAGCAGCAATGGAGGAGCAGCAATGGAGGAGCAGCAGAGTTTAAGATTTATGGGCTGACTGCAGCCCCACATTCTCCGTTTACCTGCACCAAAGGTGTTTTTAGTTTGCTTTTCTTTCTTACTGTTCTAGTCTGTTAAGCAATAGGTAATATGTAATAGATAATCTCTCTATGTTGAGTCTGTTTCAGACATGGTAGTAGTTGGTGAGGAATCTCCCTGTACTTATGCCAACTCATGACCCATTTTTTCATCAAATTTTCTTCAACTGTTTTTTTTGAGGACTGGCAATGACAGAACAGTATGGTGGAGCTTACCTGCCCATCAAGGTAAAACCATCACTGCAAATACATTTTGGTGCATCTGTGTCCTGAGCAAGATCCTTAGGAGTCCAACTGAAAGGACAAAAATGTAACAACACCTTCCCAGTTACCAATGGACAGCATTGTTGATTGTCACAAACACAACTCATTGTGTCTGATCAGACAAGGGGTAATGACTTTAAACTAAAAAGAAGGTAAACTTCACAGTAAATTCTTTACTATGAGGGTGATGAGGCACTAGAATGTGTTGCCCAGAGAAGCTGTCAGTGCCCCATCCCTGGAAGAGTTCTAGGACATGCTGGATGTAGCTTTGTGCAGCCTGGTCTGGTTGGAGGTTGGATCCTTAAGGTCCCTTCAAACCCAAACCAATGTATGTTTCTACAGTCCTATGATTCCAGGTGAGTTGGGAACAAGAATAAATTTCCCCTGGACTTCTAAGAAAGAACTAGATACTTTTTCCTGCCCAACAATTTATCTTATTATGTTTTTTACTTTTTCAGCAGTTATGTATTTTATTTGTAAGGAGTTTGCTTAAGGATTAACATATTTTTTTTCCCTTAGGTAAAAATATTTCCATACTGTGTCAGTCTTACCAATATTTATGCATTTTCTTTGCTGTCACAACAGAAGCTCTTCATGCTTTCACTAGGAGTCATTGTGCAGATGGAATTGAAGACAGGCTACTTATAATTCCAGTAGCATAGCCTTGGATTCAGACAATTTGCTGTGTGTGCTACATGGCTTTAGAGCCTAAATATGTGGCATTACAGTGATCTATTCATTAAAAGTCAGCCATCTATCTTACCATGTATTTTATATTAATTACCATGACCAGCACAGTGGCAGTGGCTTTTTTTTTTTTTTTTTTTTTTTTTTTTGCATTCTGTTGATAGATTTTATTAAAAAGTGATTCCTTAACTCTTCTGATAAATGCATTGTGGAGGTTTAAGGTATTCACTTTGCTTTTATCATTTATTATACCCTGTGATCCACACAGTTGTCAGGATGAAATTGAATTTGACAAATGTGAGCTATGATTTAACGCTTATGCTATTTAGCAGTCTAACTTTTCACAATGCAAAACACTCTGGGATTCGAGAAAGACCTCATAGAGGAAGAAAGAAGTCAGAACTCACTCAATTTCTGAACATGTTCTACTCTGCCTAGACAGTTGTCCTGGCTGACATTGCAACTATACATCTCCGCTAGATCAAGAGATCTTATCCCATCTATTTAGCCCACTTTCCTACTAGTTAACTGTGGAAAAAAAACCTGACAAAAAATAGAATTCGGCTAAACAAAGAAAGACCTTTTTAATAGAGTATTAAGCATTCTGGTTAGCTTTCCACTTTGCTTTTGTATTGGAAGCAGCAAGGGCTGCTGTCTGGTGGTACATAGGAAGAAATTTAGAGAAGCTGAGACAGAGAGAACTTAAACTGTTGAAACATACAACCATACAGAATTCATGTTGATCGGAACTTATACAAGAAGTATGGAAATTAGTACATTTTGGAAACGGGGAAAGAGTGCAAAAGGAATGACAGAAACTGCTTTTTGCTTTGGTAGGAAGGGCTGTTAGCTCTAAAATTTACCTCTCAGTAATTTGAGTATTAGTCACTGTCACACACTGAACAGATTAGCAAAGGGTGCTCTAATGCTACAGATACATTATTTTTAAAGATTTTTTAAAAATCTTTTAAAGAAGATTTTTGTATTAAGAGTTTGATGACTTTGATCATATGATTGAGATTTTTTATCTTATTAAATAGGTAATACTAGTCACTAACCATGGAGTATTTGAGTGAGCTGGAAATATTTTTCTTTTTTGTATGAAAAAGTTATCATTCCTATTGCCTTATCATATTCTATGAATGAAATACTAGAAGGGAATAGAAACTTTGCACTACACTAACCTGACCTTAAAAGCACAGTTAAAATAAAACATCATTAGCAGTGTTAAATCAAGCAGATCAACCTTATGAAAGTATCACCAGGCTCTGAGTCTGACTACAAAAGTAATCTTGCTTTTCTTTCTTTTCTTTTTTTTTTTTTCATTCTCAGTGGGAGAATGAGTGAAACTCAGTGAACTATGACCATGGAATTCATATGGTGAAAAGCAAGAAAAGAACAGTTCAGTACATCTTTCCAAGAGAAAGAAGACCTGGTCAGAAGATTTGTTATTGACTTGTTCTGTGATCACAGTTCCATGGTCTTTTTCAGACAAACATGTAAAACAAGTATCTTAGTAGGTTAGGGTTAAAACTAAATCTGTAGCGTATCTGCAAATGTACTTCCACAGTAAAACTGCAGAATTTATTTAACACAGCTCACAGGAGAAGAACAAGCTGAATTCACAATGTCTCAAAAGCTTAGCTTAGGGAGATGAATAGACAGTGCTAAGACTCAAAGAAGGTATTTTATCATACACTTCAAAGCCTGAGGTCTGAGACAGCTTCACTCTCAAATCACTCTCAGCTCTTGCTGTCATGTCAGAATAGGATGACTTAGAGTATACTGTGAAAAATGTTCCCCTTCACTACCATTTTCATTCCACTGCACTGAGAAATACTGTGATTTTAGGTCTGTTAATAGAAAATCCTCTTATATGAAATCTCACTTCAAAAATTCCTTCAATAGAAAAATAAATGACTGCCACTTATTTAGTGACCTAATATTTAGAGAAAAGGCTACACTGTAATACATCACAGCCATCTAAAAAAGATATGCACAGATACTGGATTTCAGCAGACCACCATTTCCTGCAGTCATTTAGCAATATTAATTTTGAACAGAAGTGAGCTTTGTAAAAGCCTCTTACCAAGGAAGCAGCAGCTGGTTATAGAGGAAGTATAACTTTGCTGATATGCATAAACCGGGCAGACTAACAGACCACGTTATTGATGAAAGGAAAGCTGGTTCATGCTGTTGGCTGTCTGCACAGGAGTTCCATTTCATTCCTTCCCCCAAGTTCATGTCAGCTTTTGGCTGGAGATTGGGACAGTGTGTAACAGTTCTTCGAAACCTTACCTTTTGTTTTGTTCTTTTATCCTGAGCCTCTGAGACATAAAAACTGTATGAAAATTTTTTTCAGAGATCTCTCTTTTCTGAGAAGCTCAGCTGACTCAGAAACACCAAAATTACCTTTAGCACCATCCTAACTGTCCTTGAACAAATCCGTTTAGAATGTAGGAATATTTACCTTCCTGATCATAGAGTAGGAAAAGAGCAAAATGAGACTCTTTGGGTCCTATCCCTTCCCTCCAGCAATGCCCGGTTAGTAATCTCTAGAAATCATGACCCTCACTGGCAGGATGAAGGTTTTTCTGTACTCCCAGTACTTCTTAAGTTCTTTTCCTTCACTAAGTGAAAAAAACAACAACAACAACAACAACAACAACAAAAAACCCTACAGTGGTGGTTATCAGGAATTAAGAAGAACAAATGCATTAAAAAAGAAGGAAAAATCTATTATTACAAGTGTACTGCAGAGAAGTCTATTAAAATCCAGACAAGTATGGCTACAATAAATGTAAAAGTAACTTCGATGACAAAAATTCAAGAAATATTTTATGTACAGTACCATGTGGAAAACTGCTATGATGATTAACAATCAAATTCCCGGAAATGTGTATACAGTAGACGTTATTCTTAAATAACCATGAATCAATTCAAAATCTTTCTTTCAAGTATTCCTGTACAACTGCACCAAAAACTTGTCTTTTCCTTTCCATCTCAAATAATCAAAGAAAAATTTGCAATTTTGAATTTGTGATGTAGTCAGTTTGCAATGGAAGAAATAATCACGACCATAATGTGTGTCTCTGCAGTGAATTGTGGTAGCACATTAAATCAGTTTGAAGCATGCTACTCTGAATAAAATGTGTGAAAATTCTGTTAAATCATGTAAAGATTTTCAGTACAGTGGCAAATTTTTCTTCCTGCAGTAGTGACAAGAAGTGTCTCTTGCATAGTTCTTGGCATTCCAATAGATGATTGAAATGTAATTTCTATTAAAAAAATGATATATTATTAATTTCAGAATTCTACTCTAATGCACATAGGTTTTGCATACATTTGGACTCCGGATTCATTGCAATAAAATAGGACTCCTGCCTTTGCATCTGGATTAACAGTATCCTGTTATTGAATTGTTTGTATTTGTGCTCTTATAATTTTTGTGGTGGATAAAATATTTCCTGCTATGACGGTGATGAGACACTGGAAAAGTTTTCCTAGAGAATTTTTTGATGGCCCATCTCTGGAGATGTTCAAGGTCATATTGGATGGAACCTTGGGCGATCTGGTCTAGTAGAAGGTTTTCCTGCTCTGTTTCTAGACCTTAGCAATATTTTAACAGTACCCTGCCTTTTCACTAGTTATTGCTTCACTCTGAAGACTCACATCATTTCTTAGGACTGCCTAATTCTGCCTTGCAACGGTCCAAAAGGGACATGGCTAGATTAGGCTGAGACATCACTCAGAGAGCAGTAAATCAATCACTCAGAAGTTATATAGATTCTAAGATTTCTGCTGATGAGCATAGAATATCATTTCGGCATTTGTACCTCTTAATCATTTCCAAATTATCAGCATGTCTAGTTATTCGTTAGCATATTTTGACAACAACATGAATTCTGCTTAATTTGTCCATAGAAAAATTACTAAATGATTTGACATTACAGAAAATTACATTTTTAATGGAATGCAGAGATTCATTAAGAGCATTCACTTTTCAGGGATTGGCTAGGAATGTGATTTAAAGTTCAAGGATCCACTGTACCAAATGTGGTAACATGCAATAACAAGATAATTTGCTCTCAAAAGAATTCATAATTTGAATTTAAATTGGTGAATAAAACAGCACAGGAAACAACTAGCATTATGTTCAACATTGCTGAAAACCAAAGAATTCCTGCATGGAGGACAGGCAGAATAATACTATCTAGATATGTCTATCACGTAGATATATACATACACAATTTGAATAAGAATACCTTGAGTCCAAAGACTCTATGCATTCTCATCTTGATTTTTCTTACCAAATTTTCTTCTAATTTTCTTGTCTTTTGGCCTCAAACAACTAGCTAGAAGAGAGTAAGCACTAAACTGCCTCCTTTATAATTCGGTACTGGCAACTGAAGGTGGTGAAAATTTGTTATATCCCATTAGTGTAAACCACAACAGTAAGTATTTTGTAGAAAGCCAATAATCAGATAATTAGTAAGAAGGCAGTAGAGTTATTTCACATTTTCTGAGCTTAATGTTATACATCCCCACTCACATGACATGACTTCATAAAAGTTAATAAATCACAATAACAAGCATTAGTAAAAGTTAGTTAATTGTATATGTCTACCCACAATTCTAGCACTGCCTCCTGAACTATAACATCATGGATCTTCAAGGTTTGTCAGGTACATGCTGGGAAAAAGTAATGATGTTAACAGTTTTTCAAATTCACGTCAAAATAGAATGTTTTCTGGAGTTTGGGGCCATTATTGAGACATTTGTTTGAGAGGAACATGTAGAAAACACGCCCAGCTCTATCACTGATGTTCACCTCAGAAATCAGTAGATACATAAACATAACCACTGGTGTCTGTAGGAGCAACAAGCATTTTGAAAAAGAGGTTAATCCCATTTTAAGATAGATTCCTAATTAAACAATGGAATGAGTCACCCATTTAAATTTCTTTATATCAATGAATAAGAGGATGAGGGAGATGACTAGTTTAAGATCATGAGCTTTACCTGGAAAAAACACATCAGTATTTCACAGTTAATGTGGAAAAAGCAGAAGTAATGGATTGTTTGCAGTTAGCAAGTAAGGTTTTAAATAAACATATATTTTGAATTTTGGTCAGCTAGTATTCTAGCTTTTCTCCTCTTGAAGTTCTTTTTCATTTGTTGTATTTAGTTTTAATATGAAAAAAAACCCATTCAACAGTAAAATAGAAATGAACTGCACTGATTTTATACACAGAGGGGCTCTGTGCATCAGTGCTGCATGCACTAATAAGCTAGGACAGCTCATGTATCTGGTATCAGACACGGACTGGTGGACCACATCTATCACTAAATGTTGATTGTTGGATTTGGCTTTAACTTCTTCATAAAACTTTTTTTTCTTTTTTTTTTTCCCCACCACGCAGTCTGGCCTCTAGAAAATTATCTAAGGAATACCAAAATGAAAGAATCTCTTGTTGCATTAGTAGCTTGTTCGGTGTTGAAGCATATGATGCAGCAAAAGGGAGTAGCTCATTTATCTCACTTGTTGTGAATTGTATTATTGGCTGCTGAATTAAGAAGACCTTTTCAACCCTGCTGTACCACCAAGATTCATACCACATAGAGATTATTTGTACATCAGAGTATGTCTATTAATTTATTTAAACTTAGAATGAATTCTGCATTTGACCTGTCATTCTGCATTTGACACTGTATGCTAATAAAAAAAAAAAAATCATTCAATTTTCTATCCAACTTTTTAGTTTTAATTAAATCTTCCTTGTTCTTTCATTAATATGTTTATATTGTTTGTCCTGAAAATAGAGATAATCTATTAACTCATCTTTCCAGTTTTTCTTTTTATATGCTATTTGAATAAGAACTTCCAACTTGAATAGGATGATAAATGTTGCTAAAACGGATAAAGAGGAAGTAAATTACATCTCCACCCATAATAAAATAGTGCTAATAATTTCTACAGCTATTCATATGATTTAAAGGTCCAAAAATCCAATAGAAGCACTTATTTACAACTAGAAGGTGTTAAATCAGGATTTACCCTTACCGTTTACCATTAAATAAACCACACAAGAGGATCTAATTAATTGCAAGACTTGGCATAGAAATTCAGCTTTTTGTTTGGCATACAGCTAGTAAATGTCCTTGACAATTACAAAGGCAGTCTGTAACATAACTAGCCTGTGCAATAGTTGCACTGATGAGGCAAGATACGCACAATAACCAGGGATAATCACTGAATCGATAATAATACCAGAATCTGAATAGGCAAAGCTGAACTTTGCCTGTGTTGTCTCAGTTCTATGTTCCTCGTGGGTGATGGACAGGCTTTAGTTGTTTCACTGAGATCAAATGATGTACTGTGGCTCCTTGAGCTCTTATTCAGAAGAGTATGTGTGCTGGATCACCTGTGAAAGAGAGGAACACAAATTACATCTCCACACACAAGGCAAAGAAAAGGCAATATACCATCAGGCATTTCCACTACCACTTTTTTTCTAAAGTTTGAAGTCATCTAGCTCCAGAATAACCTAAGCTTTCAAAGAATTTTTGAAAACTTTTCTCCACGTATATCATCATGGTTTTACAGGTAAGCAAATAAATTGATTTAGGAAGCTGGATGGTGAAAATGGAGACTCAGGAGCCTCTAGAATAATTTGATTTTTTCACGGTCCATCCAGAAAAAATTTAAATTCCTCTGGAGTAATGACCAAAGAAACAAGCAAAAAAATTAGGCCAACTTTCACAATGACAAAAACTGGAAATTAATCCTGATTATCTATTTCAGAAACGCTTTATAACTAAAATGAGTCAAGTTTACATTCTTATAAGAAATAAATCTTTCAACTTTAAAATGGCTTCTATTCACTGTTAATGAATGCAAAGTATCTCCACTTACGCAGAATCCCACTCAAATATGTTTCATAAAATAGTGAATCTTGATATCTTGTTGGCCTTCTTGGCCTGAAACTTATCCCAGTGTATCTGTTTTGTTATTAATGCATGAGGTATCATATCCTAAAAAGAATCATCAATATTTTTCTGGATTTTATTTTAGTAATCTTCTGTCAAAAAAGAAAATCGTGTTTGAATCTTGTTTGTTAAATGATGCTATTGCTCTTAATGAAAATTCTCAGTTTAAAATCATCTTCAGATGGGGATACTGGCTAAAGTTATATTTTATAAATTGATCAGAAATAAAAATTACACTTTAAATTGTGAAAAAAATTTTATCCCTGTTATTGTTTTTTAATAACAAGTTTTTAAATTAAAGCATCTATGCTCCTTGAAGAATTTCTCTCTGTATCAAGGATTCTTAAGTATTGTAATTTGATGTTACAAACACAGAAAGGAATGTGGACTACTTTGTTGGAAAGAATATGAGCAAAATTATCATTCTAAAGGTATCTTGTTGGAAACTTTCTGTTTTCCAAATGAGAATACCAACACAATTTTATATTTAAGCAACAAGATTAAGAAATAAACATAAATATATTTTTTTATTTTGATTTTGATTGAGGAAAAAAATTACATTATTTTGCCACATTGTAATATGCTCTAGAGTACTATAATTAACATCCCAAAATGCTGGCCCATTATTTACAACCGCTGAAGTAGGAAGTCAGTCTTGATGGAAGTGAACTGTGAAATGGGAGTGCTTCATATTTCTATAGCATTCAGGTGTTGGTGTGCATTTGAAAAGAACAAAAATATTTAAATATTCATTTTGATTTTAAGTAATTCTGAAAATGAAATATTGTAAAATGAAAAAAAATTCCCTTTGAGATAAAATTATATCAGTTTCACTGTTCATAGGTACAATTATCCGTCATGATATTATAGGTGTGAAATGCAGAAAGAAGAAAAACAAAAGTTAAGCAAACTTTAAATAAGTGAGTCTTACAATCTCCAGTTGAGCTGAAGATTAAATTTTTATTAAAGCCACCAAGTCTTCAAACCCACTAAAATAAACAGAGGGAAATTTTACATATGTACTAAAGAATACTCGTTCTTGCATGTGAGAAGTGAGCAAGCCTTCATACTTTTTGTTAGGAGTGGATAATAAAAACGCAATTGCCCAAATAGCCTATTTTGTAAATGTAAGTGAATTAAAATTATGGGATAGATGACTTCCTAGAATCTCTTAAAGAAAGTGATGCTTTAGTTTAATGAAACTTAGAGTAAAGCATCTTTTTAGCAAGTGAACTGGTCAAGTTTATATCAACCAATACGTTGACCTTTATGAGTCTATTGCTTTTGCTCAATTTGCAAATCTGGCTAGAAGCAATTGATGAAATATTTTATTTTGGGAACATCCATGAAACAAATAGTTCATATTAGTATAGTAATTCTCCATTAAGAAGTCTGTTCTACTGACTTAAATTCAATGTGCTATATATGTTTTATATTCATTTTTTACTGTTGAATTTTATGAACCAAAATGCATATATCCAGAATAGAATGTACTTGCTATGCAGTGAGATACACTAAAGGCTAGCCTCATTTCATTTTTTTCCTCTTTATGCCCTGTTTGTTACTCACATCAATAGCTCATATTACTGATCTACATAAAATAGTCCAAGAATTGCAACAAATTTCTAACTGTGCCTAGATTAAGCCTTTGAATTTTTCATGGCTTTTCTCCTTGAATACAATACGTAAGGACAGAGTTTTCAATAATCCTATTACTTAGTACAGAAATAGGCTATTGCTAGCAGTGTCTGATATTTTCAGATTCCAATTAGCGACTGTGAGTCCTGCATATAAATTTGCAGAGTAATTTAACTGCAGTAACATTTATCAAACAAGAAGCAGAAACATTTCATACTTTCCAAGGAACCAGATTTTAAAGTTATCACTTATAAATGATCTTATTTACTGAGATCTGCATCTCCCATTTCATATAGCAAATTTAGAATACCCCATGCTTCCTAAAGATAAATTCTTCTCTAAAATGACTATGAAACCAACTCGAATACCTTAGATGATAGCTTAAACTGTTATTCATTTTGTTATTTGAATTAACGTGGCTGCATATCAACAAAGTTCGATAATGCTAATATTTTTTCTTCCGATAGAACGAGTTCTTTCTGAAATTACAGAGTTTAATTTATGCCTAGGACTTGGCAAGTATCAAGTACTTTAAAACTCTCTTATCCTTTCTCTCAGACACTCTCAGACCCGAGTTCTTAGCAAGAAAACATAAAGGGAGAGATCTTGAGCATAGTTAAGTGTGAGTCAGGGATGAGAAAACTGAATCTGTAGAAATCAAACTCTTCTATTTTTAGAATTAAATATCCAACCACGGAACACCTTGTTCTCTTGAAAATAGTACTGCTAATTCGGGAGGCAGCACTGTAACTTGGATGAAATCTCTTAGTAAGATTTTTTTTTTTAATCAGTCCACTAAGATAGACACAAAACCTACAGGAAAAAAAAAAAAAAAAAAAAAAAAAAAAAAAAAAACAGTTAACAAAAATAGTCTTTCTTACAAAGTCAAAATGTTAGAAAAAAAGACAACACAATAAACATTCTGCTAAATGCACAGCTTATCATTTGCATTATATAAATGCTTCACTAAAGCAATAGCCTTAAAAGGCTTCCTAGATCTTGTGACCAAAAACTGATGTTGATCATAAAAGAGCAGGTAAGCAGGGCAGAATGTTGGTACAGAGTATGGAGCTGTGGCAAAGGGGAATTAGGTGAAGAAGTTTGGTAAATACAAGGAGAGTCTGTGTGATATGAGGGCAAGGACATCGATATCAGAAAGTAGGTTGGAATTAATGTGCATAATGGTTTGAAAAGCAGGAACAATAGTTGTTATGATTGGTGCGACTTTTTCCAACTTCTGCACAAAAAGAGTCAGAACTGAATAAACTCTGTATTGACTTATTGTTTTGTGTCAGTGCCCCACTGTGTACATTCACATGTTTTCTCCTCAGTCTGTGTTAGGAACATGCCTTGGACTATATCATTGCTGAGACTTTGCCATCTGTAGTGGCCTAGTCTGGGCTAACAGCTAAACTCCCACCCACCTGCTCTCTTCAACAAGATGGCGGCAGAAAGTAGGATGAACAGGCATAAGAGAAGTCATGGATTGAGGTGCAGACAGGGCTATTACTTACCAGTTAGAGTTATGAGCAAAACAGATTCAATTTGGGAAAAATAGCATAATTTAATATCAATTAAAAAAAGTATTTAATTATAGATCCAGGTAATGAGAAACAATAAGAAAAAACATTAAAACAGCTTTCCATCCCCTTTTCTGATCTCTTTCTTTCCGATTTTTTTAAAACTTCTTTCTCTCCTTTAATTCTTTCCAGGGGAATATGGGGCTGTTCTTACTGCCTTTAACAGAACCAGAATTGCTGCTGCTCTCTTCTGAAATAAAGTTTGTGACTCCTTACACATCCTGTATGCTCAGGGTCCAGAGATACTGCTTCTCATAAAGGTGGACATGCAAAGTAGAGGGTTTTGTTTTTTTTTTTTTCCTGGTTCAGTTTCTTTTCATTTTTACTTCTACCTAAGACAGCAGTGTCTGGTGACAGCTAAAGGCTGGAGAGAAGACAGCAATGGCTGTTGTCAGATGCTTTGAAATGGAGTCATGTCTTTGGTACCAGTTTGCACGGATGAATGGCTCTTGAAGCACTTCTCTGTGACAAGAGAAGGCACAAAAACAGGGGTCATCTGCAAGCGCTTCACCTTATTCAGTTTCTTGTCACTGAAAAGGATTTGAGCACCTGTTGGTGGCTTAGTTCTCCGATCCTCTGAAAGAAGAGCACACCCAGAAAGTACTAGTAGAGCCATCCAGTAAGAATTAGTAAAAGAACAGCAAAAGATAGATTACATCTATCTCTTTCCTTGAACTGAATGGAATGCTTCTGTACTGCATCACTGCAGAATGTGGTGTGAGGTGAGGAGAAAGAGAGGGAGAGAGATGGTGCAGGGGTCCACCTGGAACCTGTTGAGAAGGTTTGGAAACAAATTGCTTAACTGTTTTAATAAGACAGAATAAGAAAGCAAATATAGTGAGTAAATCTTCAGATTCTGAACACCTCACATTTGTGCAGCTATGGAAGCAGCTCAGAGGTATTTCTCCAGAGCAGACCCTGGACATGGGGAGCTTTCACTGTTGGTCATTCAAGTTACTAATTAATTTTATTAGAAGCATTTGTAAAGGATGTTTACATGAGAACTTCTTGCTACACTTTTAGATACAGCTTAGATCACTCAGGTTGTTTCTCTGCAGGTACTGAGGTGGGAGCTACCCACAGGCTCTTCTGTCAGAATGAGCTGGTTGAGGTTATCCTGTGAAGAAAGGATTATAATATAATGGAATACTTCAGTGGAAGGGACCTCCAAAGATCATCTAGTGCAACTTCTGAACCACTTGAAGCCTAACCAAATGTTAAAGCATATTACTGAGGACACTGTCCAAGCACCTTTTGGCACTGTCTGCCATAGGTCATTGACCATCTTTCTAGGAAGCCTGTTCCACTGTTTGACAGCCCAGAACTGCATGCAGTACTCAAGGTAAAGCCACATCAATGCTAAGTACAGCAGGATGATCACTTCTTTTGACTGGCTGGCTGTGCAGATCTTATTGCACCCCAAAATACATTTTGCCCTCTTGACTGCCTGGCCACACTGCTCGTTCATGCAGAGCCTATTGTCACCACCACCCCCAGGTCCCTTTTTACTGAGTGTCCCTCCAGACACTTATCTCCCATCTGTGATTGTGTCCAGCATTGCTTTGTCCTAGGTCAGCACCATGCATTTTCCCTTTTTTTAGAATTTCATGCTGTTGATTGTTGTCAAAAGACAGTATCTACCCACTGTCTTTTGAATCTAGTCTTTAGTCCAGCCAAACTTCTTGGGCAGTGAACATATAGAGCTCATGTATTAGCTCTTAATTATATCTTGATATTTCTGAGTAGATGATCCTGTGGCCTTAAATTCCATGCAAAAAGTTAACTTCTGACAAGCTGCTTTCCATATCTGTACTCCAATAAATACATAGGTTGCGCTGAAAACAATGCCGAATATTTATTTTCGTGGAAATTACAACAGATACAAATACTGTTTCGTAGAAAAAAACATCAGGAATTCAGTTCCACACCTTTTCTTCACATGCACTTCCATGCAAGACACCATCTTGTCAGACTGCCCCTCTGCTGCCATCTGTCACACAGCAACAAAATGTAATGGAACGTTGGCAGGAAGGTTCAACCTTTGCTGCCATACCACTAACATCCATCCCTGACATCATGGACCAGCATAATAAAGTAAAGGGCTCACCTCAAAATAATGCCTCTGCTGAAAACATTATTTCAGTTCATTACTAAATTGTTGAATGCTTAGGAGCAACATTTCAAGACACATGTATTTTTTAAATCAATAGCACACAGTATTTATATCTTTAACTCAGAAGTGAATTACCTTTAAGTTTAGCAGTAATGTCAACTCTAGAAGATATTTCACCTCTTCTTACTGTTGTGTAACATTGTTCTAATGCTTTCAAACAATGACTATGTTTACTAAGTTATTGTTGCTCTTCAGTGATGGCTGAATAATGTTTTCCTACAATTGTTCTGAATGGCAGCACAGATATCAGATGCATTCTAAGATACAGTATTATTTTGCTTTTGTTTACTTTGCATTATTACAGGATTACTTGCTCCTGCTGAAGATGCTATGACCTATTTGCACAGTCAGCACATGTACTGGACAAGGGTCGAGACAAATGGAGGCTAGCATGCCAGACATCTCAAAGACCAACATAGATTCAGCCCTAACAAGCCAAAGACAATTCTCACCTTGCTCTTCTTTGGTTTATCTGATGTCTCAGAAAGGCAAGTGAAGTGCTTTTTTTTTTTTTTAATTTCAGCTTGGCTCACTGAAATTCTGTCTTCCTGCTGATATTTTATTCTCTGAGAAGCTCCACAGTTTTGACTTGCACTTCTGACAAGTTGTGACCTGAAATCTCAGCTTATTCCTGCTCATAAGGTTTTGGAGTAAGTTATTGCTTATTTACTGTAGAGACAAAACATACTCATGGACAATATGGAATAGATGGTAACTATAACTGCTTTCTCAATTTTATGCAGCAATAAATATTCATCTGCTCATACTGCTTGTAAACTTACATTATACCCCAACTGCAGAGTTGAAATATTGAGTTGCAACCTCTGTCTAAAAAGATAAGGGAAAGAAGGAGGTGGTAGCCCTGTATTACTCCTTTCTTTCCAACACAAGAAAATCTGAGGTATCTTATCAAAACTGTTTGTTTTAGACATGTATAAGCGTTCCATCCATCTGTCCAGAATCTCTTGCATCAGTTTCAGTTCACACTTGTTCTCTGCCATTCACAAACTACTTTTAGTCTCATTCTGAAATGCAACAAGAACTGATTTTGTGAAGTTGTTTAATCTTTATCTTTTCATCAGTTTTTAGGTGCGATTCCATTACACTTTGAATTAACTGCTGAATGTAAGTTTAGATTCTGCAAGACTTTAAACAATCTTCTTTATGGATACATTTTTGCACGCAGAAAAAAAAATCATCCAGTCAGTAGATAGTGGCTACTCTACCATGTTCCCTGATCTCCAAAATAGAACTCTGAAAACTTAAATCCTTGTACCAGTCAAGTGGACGGATCTGATAGTTTCAAGGCAGGTTAATTAACATACCAGACTTGATAGGTTTTTGCAATAAAAACAAAGTGCCCGCTTGCCTTGTTAAAATCTGGAAGCCAGACATCTAGGAAACTCTTCATTAGTCAAAAACTGTCTCAGATTGATTGTCAGCCTCAAAGAGTATCATTCTAACTAGCAGAATATAGCAAAATCTTTCTGATAGGATTGACCTTCTTATGCTACTGCCAAATGATACTAGCTTCATGATTGAGAAATCCTTGGTGAGTAAGTCTCTAGGGAAAAGTTATTTTGAAGTTAACTACCAATGAGAATTTTTCCTAACTAAAACACTGATAAATTCTCAGCTTTGAAAAGATTACATTCCAGCAGTATGGAAAGCTATTTGAGAATATTTTTTCAATTCCTGGATCAGTCACTAGGACTTCTACAGATTTATCAGTTCTCATTTTAAATGTTCAAATGTTTTGGAGAACATGGAGAACATCTTTAAGTGTTTTACATGAAAGAAAAATCATTTCTTAATTCTGAGGAATTACATTCATCACACTTCACTGGAAGTGCATCATTATATATGAAGGATGTCAAGGGATGGGATCATCTATTAAAAACATAATGCAATAATCAAATAGATTGCTGGTTTAACGCTGCCATATTTAACATGTGCTTACATGTTACAGGCTCACACATGGCCCTGTGAAAGAATTTCCACTAGTTTCACTGAGAAATCTTTACTTTGTATTTTTTAGTAATTTTCTTCTAATTAATTATAAATAGAACTTTAAAAATCTCAAAACTAAAAAGAGACTAACACATAGCAAAAGGGACAGTGACTAGGAAAATGACAAACTAATATCATTTCTGATATAAGAAAGTTATAGAGCAAAGAAAAGCATCTTCCAGTGGGATACAAGTACTACAGAGCAAAGGAAGACGAAGAAGAAAAAGTATCTCATCCTTTCCAATAACCAGAGGCAGCTCAAGAAGAGCACAACCTCCATCCACAGAAGATGCTCCTTTGGCTGCTAACCCTTAAATGAGAGGGAGGAGGGTCCACCTCCCTCATTAAAGTGCATTGCTTGCAGCTGAGCTCCTGGGTTAGCCCCGCCTTCTCAGCTGGTGCTCAACCACTGGCTCAGGCCATGACTTGGCAATAACCATACAAAAGTATATAGTATTAATTACTTGCTGTTTCTTTGTGTATCTGCTTTAATGAGATTTAGTCACTGAAACTCTTGTCAGGTTTAATGATCTACATATTTATGAAGACATTAATCCTTTAACTTGTGGGAGCTGCTAAGACAGAGCTGTGAAGGATGGAGGCTGTTTAGGTACAGTATAGCAATGTCCTTAGCTCTAGAATAAATAGAGCCTACTTCAGCAGAGTGTAATTAATCACTGTGGCATGTCACAGAGAAATGCAGGTGTTACAAGGGGTCTGTTAGCTGAACAGCAGGATCTCTGTTACATCACCATAAGATACAATTACACAAAAAGTAAGAGACTGCATTAGGAGATGAACTTTATAAAATCCTAGAATCATAGAATTTTTGGAGATAGATAGGGCCTCTAAATGTTATCCAATTCATCTCCCCTGCAAAGAACAGGGACGCCTACATCTAGATCCAGTTGCTCAGAGCTGTTCAGTCTGATCTTGAGTGTCTCCAGGGACAAGGCACCCACCACCTTCCTAGGCAACCTTTTCCAGTACTTCTCCACTCTTATTGCAAAAAAAACTTCCTCATCTTCCCTCTTTTAATTTGAAACCATTTCTCTTTATCCTATCGCAACAGACCCTGCTAAAGAGTCTGTCTACCTCTTTCTTACAGCCTCCCTGTGAATGTAGGCAGTGAGAAAATGTAAATGTGAAGGATACTTCTGTGACAGAGGAAGTTTTTTCAGCTCAAATTCAAGCTAGCCTAGGTATTCATGACTTCTTTTATAAAAAAATTTTACCTGCAAGTAAGGGGAAATCTTTCAGTAGACCCACTCTTCAAGAACAATATTCATTGTTGGTATATTACAGATTACCTTCAGATTCTTTTGTGATTCCTTCCTCCAGATTACAGAACTTCAACATTTTAAATGTGACCTTTCTGCCATTAGAGATATTTCAGCCAAAATCAGGCGCATGTATACTTGAAAAGGCAAACACACTAAAAAACATTTTAGCCTCTGATGTTAATTAGAAAGCTAAATGTATTTTGAAGATTGTTATAAAAGTTATTTCTTTTTTTTTTTCTTTTTTTTTTTTTTAACTATCATGGCAAGGATTGAAACGGATATTTTTCATTAAAGGATCAGAACAAGAAAGATATTTCTATAAAAGGAAAAGCTGCTGAGAACATATTTGTAAGCATCCCTAGAAAATTTTAGAAAGAGCTTAAATGCCAATGAAATTGGTAACCAGTTTAGCTCTTGCTGAAAGTTCTGACCAGAACAGAGACAAAAACTTATTTTTTTAAGTCAGACTCCGCTTAGTCCTATGAGCAAGGAACCAGAATTTCCTGTGTGATGACAGTCACAACCCCTGAGTGAGCCTCTGGAGACTGAGCTGTTCCTCACGCTTAAAAGTGGCTACAAGAACAGGGAGAACATGCTCTTTAAAAACAGCAAACTGGAGGTGAAGGCCATGACTTCTTTTGGGAGCTTTTAAGGCTCATCACTGAGTGTCATGCAACATCCACTAGGCTTAGTCTTGTTTCGGCATCTTCTACAGTCACTGCTTGAGACTATCAGCTAATCTTATTGTTAGGAAAGTGTTTATTCTGGCAACAGGAATGGTGTGAACTAGCTCATATACAGGCAAGAAACAAAAACGTCTCACCTTAATGTTTCTGTTTTTACCTTTAATACAGAAGTTTATTATCATAACATGTTGTGGGGGAAGTACCACCTCTCAGTTTTTCACAAGGATACCATCAGCACAATGTATTTCCAGCAGTAGAAGGGTCTGACAAAAAAATAAGTGAGTTTGTGGCATGCAGTTCTTCTAGCCTTTTGCTTGAACAACACAATGACTGCTCTATGTGTTTCATCACATCCAACTTATCTTTTCCCCAAGACAAGTGACTAGTGCTAAAACCTGCCTGCTTCACTCACTAAGAAGGTAGCAGAGAAACAAAGATTACTTCTTTGATTTTTGAGCATCTGCCTCCTGATCACACAGAAGAGAGACCTACTCAGTTACTGTCTAACCTATGGACATAATTTTCTTAAAAAATATATCTACCGCCCTAGGAAGCTGGTGGAGTTACTGTTCCTGGAGGTTTTCAAGAAAAGGATAGATGTGGTTCCGAGGGACATGGTTTAGTGGCCACGGTGGTGGTGAGTTGATGGTTGGACTAGATGATCTTATGGTCTTTTCCAACCTTAATGATCCTATGATTCTATGATTCTACTTGTGCACCACGGATATACAGATTCTATCTGATATCCTACCCCTTACTAGTTGAAAAGCATTTCATTTTACCATTGTGAACATCCTGATAATTTATCTCAGCATGTTTATAATTTATAGAAAAGGCAGCCATGCAGTGTGCTTTAAATCCCGTACATACATCCATCTTTACTCTCAATAGAATCTAGGTCATATGATGAAAGGGGAAGATACGAGTTCTATCTAAATCTTATCCTATTCAGTGTGGTCAAGATACAGCCATAATAAGCTTCTGAATGTAAGAAATCAGAAACACTTAAATATCTAGTCATTACATAGATGTTGTTGTATGGATTATGCTGTTAAATGAGGAAAGACATGAGGCTACATTTTTCAATCACATTGGCCCAGGACTGTTTCAATGTTCAGAGCCCTGAGGCTCAGAGAGCGGTAAGGTGCAGGAACAATTTGCCCAGAGAAGTTGTTGTTGACCCACACCTGGGAGCGTTCAGGGCTTTGAGAAACCTGATGGAAGGTGTCCCTGCTCATGACAGTGGGATTGAAACTAGATAATCTTTTAGATGCCTTCCATCCCAAAGCATTGTATTATTCTATGATTCTGTGATTATTCAAAAGAAGAATTAATGCAGTGTACAAGAAAAAAAAACTTCAATGAGAGGAAGAAGAATAAAACAAGACATTGAACTTAATAGTGATTAGAATTAATATAGCAAATGGAACAAGATATTAGAAGCAGTAGAGCAAAATCATGATAACAGAGAGACTTAAGCAGAGAAAGATGCCTTGCAGAGGGAAGGTTCACAAAATATTATTACTTCAAACCCTAGACAGCCTACAATCTTCCATTAACTTATGCATCAACATTGTGTTAGTCTTTTAATGTGGCTGAAACAAGAAATATAGTTATCTGCTGTGACTGGAAGAAGGTGGGTGAGGACCAGAATGATGTAATTTCCAAATCAAAAGTGAACTTATCTAAGCACTTGATCTAATACAGAGCATTTCAAAGCACAGTTGTCCAGAATATTTCTGGATATTCAAATAAACTTCAAGAAGCAATAAAATTTTTTTCTATTTGTGTTACAGTGAAAGGGAGTAAGAAAAGCAGGGATAAAAAAATACATCATTTTAGATTTCATTTTATTGGAAAAGATATGAACAGCTGTCATATTTTGAATAGAAAACATTACATTTTTAATGAAAATTAATCTTATCCCAGGCAAATATTATACCACTTGATAATCACTTTCTATTCTAATTAGCATTACACAAGGCGTACTTTAATGAGAAGTTTAAATAAAATAGATTAATTTAGTAATATTTTAAAAATGTATTTATTCATTTAAAATATTAAATGTGAATAAAAGAGTTTATACATTTGCTTAACAGAAATTGAACATTTACACATTTTATTTCTCTAGAGCCATAATTTAAACAAAAAGATTACTAAGCAGTATTTTTGGTCTTTGATAAATACAGTAAAAACAGAATTCTTTGATTATTACCCTACTGCCAGGCTAAATATCGTTTGAATAAAGTGATTGAAATAAAACACAAAACACAAAAAATAAGCAAATAGAAGACACGGTATTAGCTGATACAAATTAAATGCCTTCAGAACAAGTCATACTTTACCTTGAGCTTTGTTGTTTAGTGCAAGAAAACGGATCAAATGCACTGTGATAATAAAAATAAAAACTAAAAACAAGTCATAAAAACTGTTAAATTCATAATAACGAGCACAAGGACAGATGTACTGGGTCAATACAAGGCCCACCTAGGCCAATTTTTCTTCCACAGTGGCCAAAAATGACTGCCCAGAAAAAGATAAGAACAGAACAAGGATACTCTTTCACTTTTCACTCTACTAAATAATTTTCAACCTGTATTCATTTTCAGCACAGGGCTCATGTTCAGTTTTTTATTGTCCAGGGAAGATATTTGCTAATGCATTTACAAAAAAAAGAAAAAAGAAAAAAAAAAAAACCAAGGGAAAAAAAACCACACACGCGTTGGTAGAGAGATCAAGCAAATAACAAGAAAGGAAATGGAGAGGGTTGATTTGTTTTGTGGAGGAAGGGCATACCTAATGGGGCATTAAAAAGATTAAGAAGCCAGAGTGACAAGTGATAGTCAAAACTTGCAACTTATAGTGAGAAAAATTTCAATCAGGTATATTGAAAGTACATTCATGATACCTGTTTTAGGTGCACAGTTTGACTGGATGATCTTGTAGGTCTTTCCCAACTTTGATGATTCTATGATTCTGTGATTCATTCTTGGACTTGAGGTATTTATAGGAACTTCGAATTTTGCTCTGTTTAGTCATGATCTTGGATAAATATCCATCTTGATGTAGTTTTCAGATAGCAATGTCTCTATGCAACAGTTTCATGACAGAAACAGCAGATGGTGTTGTGTAATCTGCAGTGTCTGCATTAGACCACAGATAGTTTTGTCAGCAATTCTTTGTAGGGTTCTTAAGAATGGTGACAGCTTTCTATCACAACTAAGGGTAGTACTGAGTAAGTTAAGAATAGGAATGAAAAAACAGTTCCAGTTTCCTTCCAAACCTGAAATTGTTTAGTCAGACTGTACGGATTTTCTGCAGTAATATTTAACTAACCTTTCAATTTATTTCAGAAGGAAATTTTATTTTTATAGTTACATCTCATTCTGATATATTAGTTTCAGTCATATAAACCGACCACGTCTTTGTTTATTTTATTCCTTTACATACTGTTAAATTAGTGGTAGTTCATTCATTCAAATGAGCTTTTATTCCTCTATTTTCTTTCATTTTTTTTCTGAAAAGAATTTTTTGTTATATGGCTGCAAGTAATGCAGCATTGGCATTATATTTTCCCAATATATAGTTAATGTTTTACTGAATTTGCAAGGCTCATTTGTTCTTTCTCCTAGCTTCTTTGAAAACAGTTCACAGATTTATACAAATATACAGGTTTGTATATATATATATATATTCCCTTCTTACTCAAGGCACTCAAATAAAATCATTCAATCAAAGACTCAGTCAGCCTCAACTCCCTCTGTAGTTAATAGAAGGAGAAAGCCCCACACATTCTTCACTCCAGAAGATGCTGTACTTCTTTTAAGGTTTGCAGATTATTACAGAAACCACATGGAATAAAACAAAGGTAGAGTTCCCTTGCCTGCATTTTTCTCTTCTGTGCAAGAACAGGAACAACAACCAATACATTAAGACTGTGGGACTGATTTCACGACAAGATCCTTTACACAAAGTCTTTGAGGTATTACTGTGAAGATAGCCAAGTATGAAATAAACTGCATTAATACAGGATTTTGAAATGTTTTACAGAACTTCTATAGTCATACTGGATAGATTTCACCCACCTACAAAATTTATTCATCTATATCTGAGCCTGCCTATCACCTTAGACTCCCTTTGTAATTAATGGAGAGAAACAGCAAATCTTGGAATGTGATGTGCCATGAAGATGTCTTATTCTTAGTTCATAATTAGCTAGAATGATGCTTTTTTGTTTGTTTGTTTTGTTTCCTTCTGATCAGCAGAGACTAGCCACAGTTGGAGATATGTGGATTGAAATGCGCCATTGCCCTGAGATATGGAAAGAATATTTCATGAAAAAAGCATATAATAGAGCCATACAATTGTAGAATATCGCAAGTTGGAAGGGATCTATAAGGATCATTGTCCAACACTTGAAATAACACTGATGCCAGACCATTGCTGACATTCTTTAACCTCTATCAGACAAGTTGGGTTCTCTGGGGGCAATTTTGCACCACCACAGGTGGTGTGACAGGCATCTGGCCAGACCCTTTGGTGTGAGGTCCAGTGCTGTTTTGCCAGGCCTGGCAGCCCCATGCACCCCTTGCAGCATGCCCAGTGCCTTCCTTCCACACTTCTGACAGTGCTTGCTAGGTCTTGGCATTTCTGTCCCAATCCCTGCATAGCCTAGCAACATCCCTATACTCCTTCCAGGGTATTTGTCTCTATGTCCGCTGCCTGTGCATTTTCTTCTTGCTCTCCAGTTTTACTAGCAGGTCTTTATTCAGCCATGCTCTTGCCTTCCTTTCCTGACTTCCTACACCCAGGAATGGAGAGGTCTTGTGCCCTAAGGAAAGCTTTCTGAAAGATCTGCCAGCTCTGCTTTCCTCCCTTGTCCTTGAGGACGGTTTCCAAGGGGATTTTGTTTACTAGCTCCCTGAAGAGCTGAATCTTGGCTTTTTAAAAAATTTAGCTTCCTGATTTCACTCTTCGTCCATTTATGGGCTTTGGAAACAGAGACTGGGTCATTGGTCTCCTAGAGTCTCTATACTTCATACAAAAATTAGCTTTTATGACAATTTAAACACATAAACAATTAAAATATTTGGTTGGTATATGGCACAAAAAAAAATATTTGGTTGTTAAAATAGTAAACCTTTTTTAAGAATTCCCATGATATAGTGATATTTGAATCTTCATTTTGATAGAATAATGAAAGGCAATTCATATAGAGCTTTTGTAAGTGAAATATTATAAGTATTTTAGAAATCTGTAAAGAGATAAGGGAAAAAATCCTGTTATTCAATTTGCATTGATGTATGCATACTGAAATTCTAGTTATAAAATATCAACCATGGTGTAGACACCATCCCTTTCCGTCTCATACTTTAGCACAATCATCTGCATTTCACTCAGATGACCATCTCTTTTCAAGAACAGCTCATGGAAGAATACGTATATGGTGGGATTTCTTATGTTTTGGAATGGAAAGAATGTTTGGGTAAAATATTTAACAGGTCCTTAGCACAGAACTTATTTCTTTACTTAAATCACATTATAAAATCAAATACTTCAAGCTTCATGTTTTGTTTTTCTACAGTGCCATATTTTTCAATGCAATAGTATTCACCATATATATAAACCATTTAAAATAAAATACGCAGCCTCTCTTTATAATAAAATGGCAATATTTTTTTTTTCTGATAAATATAAAAAACCCTCAATCACAAAAAATATCTACTATTTTTGAGCTACTTACCATAGAAATGAGCATGATTAATTTAGATCAGAGATTTGATTGGAAGCACTTTCTTGGATGGTGCAACATTTGCAGTTCCATTGAGCTGTTGTTTTCTTTTATATTAGTATCTTTAGAAAAGGGCTGTAACAACAAAGAATTAAAATAAAATCCACCCTTCTGTACACTGTTTTATAGGGGAACTTGTTAAGGATCCCAAATTTGCAGGTAAAAAGTGCAGGAATATTTTGTTTTCAGTAAGACTGTTTTTCACCTTAAACAGTGAAAGGTGCTTATGAAACGGTCAAGGAGTAGAAGAATCACTTTCATGATTCCCATTAGAGTTAAGAGGAGAAGACAGTGGTAGATTCCTTTGAAATAGTGGCTCAAAATACTTAATGCTCCCATCACTAGGTTAATTTTTGCCACCCTCACTTTTAACAGCTACTAGCTTAACTGAAGTCTGAGCACAGCCTGATTATTTAGTACCTTTGCTTTCACCTTACTTGGATAATATTAAGAGGATGATTTATCCACAGGGAGCTTAGGAAAATGCCTAAAGCATATGTTAATAGAATGATCTGAGAAAAAAAAAAAAAACTACTGAAATTTCCATTTAAAAACAATGCTCTTACTCCATACATGCTCATTATCTATTGTTTTAAGACAAACCAAGGATGTGATGTACTGGCTTCCTTGCTTTTTTTCTTTTTTTTTTTTTACAGAGTAGCTCTCCTGACTTCAGTGAGGTGAACTGCCTTTGTACATTGCAGAGACACACTAATAGTTTTCTGCATTCTTGGTTTTAACTTGTACTTGGCCACATTTCAGGCACCATAAAACATTAATTTCCCGTTTCTCTCAAAGTAACTACTAATTTCAAGTCACTGTATACCACTGCAGGAAAACAGAAAAGTAGAGTAGAAAAGAAGCATGATACATGTCTATTTTTATGTTGTAAACAGCATAATTACTCTTCACTTTTCAGTGGCAGATTCAATAAATGCTGATTGAATTATCTAGTATATAAAATAATTATTCTAGCTGAAGTGAACATGAAAAATCAGGAATAAATATCCACAATAATGGTCAAAAGAAATTATTTATTTTCTGAAGATATAATAAAATAGCAGAATGGGTCAAATTAACTTGTGATCACATAAAGTGGAAATCATTGTACAGTTAGGCTTCTCTTCTAAGCTGTTTTCAATAGTTACATAAAAAGAACACATTGCCAAAAAAATGTTTTTCCTTTGCTTATTCCCATTGAATCTGAAGAATCTGTTCCTAGCACTACATAACTCTGCACATACTAACATACACAGCTACCAAAATATGGAATCATCAACTATGATGTCCCCTGAACTACACAAATGGACCTCCACAACTGATATGAAAATTTTCAACCTGCTATTCTCTACTTCATGCTTATGAATACACTCTTTCCAAATCCCAAGAGGAAACAATGGGCATCACAGACTGCTCTGAAATATAACATCTTTGACATCCCTTTAGAGGTGCCCAAGTCCAAATGCAAAAATGAAAGGACTATGAAGACTGCAATTATATCACCATACCAAACTCATTTTATACATTTTATTACATATTATTATAACATTATATGCATTTCATTATAATTCATTTTATATCATTTTATTACAGATCTCAGTAATGGTATCCAGCCAAGCTTTGGATCTCCGTGGATAGTCAGAATTCTGCTTATAATTCAAAATCAGCTTGTGGTTATGCTGAGTTTAGAGGAAATTCAGTTATGAGTAGGGCCAGGCTGAAAAAGGTTGTGATTTTTGATACTTAAAATTTTAGCTAATGAAACACAAACTAAAATCTTGATATTACAATCATTCTGATACTGCCTCCTTTTAATTTTTTTTTTCCTTTTCATGATATGTTTTGAGCAAGTTCTGAATTACTTGTTCATTTTGTTCTTGAAATCTAACATCTGGTTAATTTAGGATTATAGACAGAAGTGAGATAAACCTCACAGTTCATTGCCCAGATAAGTTCCTACAGAACAGAGTACAGATATTGACAAGCATCCAGATACAGGTAGGTATTAACTCCACAGGCCAAACAAGACTGTCAGTCTTTTGCCTTCACAAGATATTCACTTCTAGAAACCTATAGGCATCTTTCCACTGCTTCATAAACACCAGATTTGGTGTGGCCTCATCCCTGAACACATTCAAGGCCAGGTAGGATGGGGCCATAGGCCACTTAATCTAGTAGGTGCCAACCTTGACCATAGCAGGGGTGCTGGAACTGGATGGTCTTAAAGGTTCCAACCCAAGCCATTGTGTGATTCTATGATTCTGTGATTCTATGATGCTGCTATTCTATGAATTTTGGATTCAACAAATACTAGGTCTGGCTGCTGTTCATCATCCAACACAGTCTAATTATGAAGAAAAATTCAGTTTTCTTAATAATTCAAGGTATCATGGGGAGTGCCAATGAATATTCATTTTCTTGTCTCTCCTTAGAAATAATAAAAATAATAAAAGTATTCCCCAGGTCATATACAATGCTCATTCTTTATGAAGAAAGTGATGAAAGATTTAGAACCAGCCTTAAAGCATCTTGATGTGGTCGGAAAACTCATTTCTTATTTTTCAGATAAGAGACTGGAGCAGATAATTTGATTGCATTTGGTAAGATCAAACAAGATAGATGTTGTGAAGAAAGTATCGAACTAATCTTTTAAGAAATTCATTCAGAAAAATTGTTCGAAAAGAACTGATCTCCTGAACTGTGGTCTAACCTTTTAGGTACAAATCCATGTTCCATCTGCCAGTCTTTGTTACCACTGACAAGGAGAAGTAGAATATCATTATGGTAAATACATGGTTGGAACACCTCTGTTCTCTCTAAACATTCAGAGTCAAACATGCTGCTGTGTACACCATCAAAAGCTGATTTACATGACTCAGTTTCTGCCTCCTAAGGAAAAAAACAGTAGGAAAAATTCTCTAATTATAATTCAAAAGTTGATCAAAATAGCAACTACATTACTAGAAAAGCTGATTTAAATAACTTGTAATTGAAGACACCCATTTCTAGAGCTTGAGGGTTGTAATAATAGCAAACAAAACAACTCTTACCCAGGCAACTGGCAATTCAGGTTCAGAATATCAGTAATTCTTTTTTCCTTCTTCTAAATTGCCAGTTAGCATTATCTTCCTTGAAAATTCACTTTTCAAAAGAGATGTTTTGCATAAGTCATCTGCATAGACTGAAAACAGTGAAATAAGAGCTTACATTTTGCTTCTAAATGGCTTGATCTGCAAAGTTTCCTTCCTTTGTCTAATCTCTGCTATTCCTTCTATTTCAGTACTAACACCCTTTGCTGAGTATTTAGTAGTCTGTAATCACAGGTCTGTGGACAGTTTTCCAGGCAAGACACACTACAAGGAGAGCCAGAAAGCCTTAAGTTAGGTGAAAGTGTCTGATTGATAGAGTTTCCTTTTGATTTTACAGTTTAATTCCTTCAACAGGCTCTGAGTGTGTGAATACTGTTCTTACATTCCTGAGCAAGCAGATTGTATAAAACTCAGTAGGGTAGGTTAGGGACATTTGAGCTGCATCAGAAGAGGGACGGCCATCAGGGTGAGGTAGTACTGTGTCCAAGTCTGGGGCCTCAGTACAAGGAAGATGTGAAGCTTCTGGAGCGGACCCAGTATAAGGCCATGAAGATGATGATAGTGTAGGGGGCCTGCAGGAAAGCTGGGGATGGTCTTTTTTATAAGGCCAGGAAGTGGCAGGATGAAAAGAAACGACTTTAAACTGGAATAAGGTAGATTTAGACTAGATATTAGGATGAAATTCTATACTGTGAGAGAGGTGAGACACTGGAAGAAGTGTTCAAGAGAGGTTGTGGATGCCCCTACCCTGAAGGCATTCGAGGTCAGACTGGATGGGGCCCTGAGAAGCCTGATCTGGTGGATGGCAACCCTGCCCGTAGCAGGGGGTTGGAGCTAGATGATCCTTAAGATCCCTAATAACCCAAACCATTCTATGATTCTATCATTTCAAATTCCAGCTTTTTCAAATACTAAAGTGGATTTTCTGTGCACACATTGTAACAGGAGATTTGATTTTTTCTTTATTCTACATGTGGACAGAACAAGAACTGACCTGAACTTTCATTGCAGACTTGAAGATGGATTAGGTTAAATGCCACAAAAGCATTATGCATATTTGTTCAAATTTGTTTTATTATGTGCACATTTTTTTAATGATGTACTTCAAATGAACATTCAGGGTCAGGGATACACAAAAGAGGCTATCTGAGACTTATCACAAAGGACAGAGAAGCAATAATCTCACATCGACATCAGTGAGGAGAATGTAGGAAACATGGGAGATTTTATTATAGAAGAGGTCAGAGTCCAGTTTCCCCTTGTACATTTGGTACAGAGGAAATTAAATAAGCCAGACGAAGATATAACATGTATGCTAGGACTTGCTGCTTGTATACATGAGCCTCTGTATACATAAACCACTGCAGATCTACTGCAAGTAGATTGCTGAAGTAATTTGCATGGCCTTACACTGAAGTCTTCCAATTCTACTCTGCAGCTGGCTGCTAAATACTGTGGCAGCAAATTTATTTTGGAGATGATAACTTAAACAATATTTACAAGACCCCAAAACAATATTTTAAACATATTTAAAATGCTGTTTTTATGCTGACTTCCCAAGAGACAGTCAAACTCCATCTCTTTTTTCTAACTAACCTTTTAAGTTAGACTGAGGAAATAAACATGGAGTATTTGTAAGACAAATAATGACACAATGCAAAAAAAGAAACTTCATTAATCACATTATGTATTTGCTATGAATTATTAATTTAGATTAATATTTTATAGATGAGAAAAATTAGACCAGTCTTCCTTTATTTTCTTGCTTCTTTTAATTTCAACATGTACCTCTAATGCCTCAAAAAAAAAAAAAAAAAAAAAAAAGCAAAAAGCAGGAAGTATTTGTAAGAGCAGTCTAAAGAAAATAACTCAGAAGCTTCCCAAATACATGCTTCAAATATTCATACAGATGTTTCAGTGCTAATGAGGTTATTAAATTTTTGCTGCTGAAAATTCACTATGAAAATATATCTCTTAAACACTGACCATATCACACACATTCTGCTGTTCTCTCTTTGATATCTCACCGTTGCCATTAAAGACTTAAGTATACTGGCAATATGACCCAATACATGACAGGCTCCCATGTTTGGGAGCTAGGTTTCTCCAATCCACTAACAAACAGAACTAAGGGAGGCTGTGGAAAAGCCTACATATCTGATGTTTTTCTTTGGGCGATTAAATTAATATATGCAACAATTTCAGGGCAACAAGGCTTGTGAAGGGCTTGGAGAATATGCCCTATGAGGAGAGACTGAAGCATCTGGGGCTGTTTATTCTGGGGAAAAGGAGGCTGAGGGGAGACCTTATTGTTCTCTTCCAATACCTGAAAGGTGCTTACAGCAAGAGCAGGGTTGGTCTCTTCTCACTGGTGACAGGTGACAGGACGAGGGGAAATGGCCTCAAGTTGCACCAGGGTAAGTTTAGGTTGGATGTCAGGAAATGCTTATTTACAGAAAGGGCTGTTAAGCACTGGAATGGGCTCCCCAGGGATGTGGTTGAGTCACCATCCCTGGACGTGTTTAAAAACCATTTGGATGTGGTGTTCAGGGACATGATTTAGTGGTGGGTCATTAGTTAGGGTAGTATGGTTAGGTTGTGGTTGGACTCAATGATCTTTAAGGTCTTTTAAACCTGAGTGATTCTATGATTCTATGATTCTGTGTGAACGAACAAAGGCATGATACTTCAAATATGCATTAGAAAGTATACAACATGGAAGATGGCAGAGAAAACAAGTCAGGCTCTGGTGACCTGAGATGTTAAGCAACCACCATATTTTTCTGATTATAATCAGTCTTGTGGTGCCCTGAGCAGAAACAATGTCCTGTTGCTGCTAAACTCCATACATTCGAATAAATCAATACGTGTTCTACATGGAAGAGCTTTCAAACTAATCAGATAGATCTAAATAAAAGAGAATGGAAAGAAATTACTCCCTTCCATTTTAATAAAATCTTAGAACAGCCCAGGTTAGAAGGGCCTTGAAACTTCTTCAGGTCCAAACTTTGGAGAACTTAAGTCACAAACAACTTCTAATTTAGATTCAGTTCAAATAGAAATCAGAAACTTAACCTCCAAATCATGCATTCTACTCCAGGAACTAAATCAAAAGATCACATTTTTCTTGAAAAAGAAGAAAATCATACTACATTCATTGAATAAATTCATTGATGTAAAATGAATTACAGCTATGACCTAGAAATAAAGCCACAAATCTTTTAACAAGACATGTACAAGTACCCCTTTCTGATGCAAATCATAGGAGCCCTGACATTTTATCCATTAAGTTAGAATTATGTGGAAAACATCTTCCTGATCAAGAATACCAGCAGGCTTGAAGAGCACTTTGTAAGTATCACTTAGATTAAGTTACAGTTTTGTAACATAAAAAACAGTGTTTCTCAGTAACCTGCATGCATCCTCAGTGAAATGACCTGCATATTAACAAACTTAGTAAGTTCTTTGTGTAGGAAAGTTCATAGAACTTCTCAAGCTTGGGTACCAAGGATTAGCTCATAAAGAACAGCGTTTATTTTATCTGTCTTGATTTAACCCAGGTATTATTTTATCTCCTGCTACTGCAATGTAGTATGGCATGTAAATAAATATAGCTGTTATTAGATGTGGGGTTTTAGCACCACTTAGAAGTACAATGTACAGTATAGAACTGTATCAGATCAGTTTTTTCTTTTCAGCTTGAGGTCAGTGACTGTGATTATGTTTAAATTCCATTGTGCTGTTTTCTTTAGGGGTTTGTAATTAGACTTTTGAAAGCAGCACTGCCTTTGTATTACCACTAGTATGGAAATGGATTCAGAAGCAGAAAAATGCACAGTAGAATATCATTACATCTTCATATAAATTAACAGTAAAAAGATTTTGATTCATATCTATGAAGGCTTTTGTCAATCAACAATATTCATATATTTGTGAGGAGAGCACAAGGGCATGGTGTTTCAGGCACCAGTGAAAGCATTACTGCCTACTTAAGGATCATAGTTTCTGGAGAGGTCTATTTTCTCCTCCCTGATTTTTCATGGATAGACATTATTATAAGATTTGCATTATTATTTTGATGCAAAAATGAAGAAAGACAACATGACATTAATATTAATTTTTAAAGGAAACTAAATGTTAGAAAACTTTTCTGTTGGGAACAGCTTAATAAGTACAAATGGTAATTTATTCTAATTATGCCTGTTGTTTTTTTTTTTAATTTTATTTATTTATTTATTTATTTCCCAATACTTTCATCTATGCACAGGTTCTTGTTCCTTTTGTTATTTCTCCACAAATCCGTCTCTCAGCCTTTTTCAAAGCTCTAATAATAATGGACCTCTTCCTCGTGGTATCTTTCAAAGGCTTAGGACAGCTGATCAAAGCAAATCTAGAGGGTCAGAAGATTATAATTATGCCTATCTACTGTATCAAGTAAATTTTAAGCTTACACATGCAGGTGTGTTCTGCAGATGAATATCAGAAATGAGGAATTGAAATTGAACAAGGTTAAGAACATCTCTCCTTTACCTTATGCTTATTCTATTGTCTTAGACTGCAGGCTGAGTCAAGGACTATATGGGTATAAATGAACAATACTAATTTTAATAGTCTGAAAAGTGGTATCAAGGATGAGACTGAGAAAATGCATATGAGAATGTGTAGAGATATGTGACTGCACGGTTGTAAATGAAACCTCCCTTACGGAGAGACTACAAGACCACTTGGTGTCACTATTGTTCCAAGTTTCCTGTAGGCCGTGTTTCAAATAGCTAACCAACAGGGAGTTTCTGCAAAATTTAAGTTTTTATACCCCTAACATTTTATGTCCAGTAGTTTTATTATGTGTGCTGCTGTCCACTAGGGATCGTGCTGCTAAACTTATTTTCTCTCAACCCACAGGTTTTGCTCTGTGGAGTTCTGTGGTCAAAAGTTACCACCTTTCCTGGCGTTGCTGCTTTCATGAGTTCCTTAAGACAGAAAATGTGATCATAAAAAGTAGTTATGCCTTTCCAAAGACATTAGCATTGTGATCTGTGCCTAAAGTGTTAAGTGCATATGGGTTTAAAACTTTATTTTAAAAAGAAAAAAGTAGTTATGATTTACTTCAAAATAATGTTTGATTAAAAAAAAACCCAGAGTATCTCAGAATGCTTCAAGTGAACTTCCATATGCTACCTGCTATGCAAATAGCTAACATCTTTTGGAAATTTTGGCATATCATATCATAATGTTTAAACCTTTAACAAGGTATTTAAGAAAATACCCTTCATTTTAGGATTTTATGCTTGTCCATTGATATTTTAAAACAATCTTACAGTGTTTGAGGGTTTTACCATTGCTTGCATTTTCATTACTTTTTCTGGAAGCTTTATTTGGCTTGTATCTCAAGACAAGTAACATCCCCTCTTTACTACGGGACAGAATAGCAAACAGGATTCCCAATAGCTGAAGTGCAATTAGGCAAATATGAGTAACAGTAAAATGACATTCCAAGTATGGCAGAGGTAGGACCAGATAGACCCAGAGATCCCTTCCAACCTCAGCCATTCTGTGATTCTCTAATAAGTGACTACAAATATTCACACTGTAATGTCTTTATGTATGTATTCCATGTTCTTCTTTACTCCAAAAAAAGAAAAGCTATTAATGCTGGAATATCAAATAATAGCTTTAGAAGGAAGCAGAGAAAGGTAAGGGAATAAACAAAGTTAAAAACTTGCATATTATTATTACCATCATTTACAGCTGCTGTCTATTTTTCAAAATTGATATAAAGCTAGCTGGAAAACAAAACACTGTATAGTACAGGAAGATGATAGTAGTGGGAAGCCTGAATTGTTATTCTAATGGTTCTACTGGAAATAAATAGCATGAGAAAGAAATTAAATTGCATTTGTTATTATTAGAAAAATGAGCAATGTCACTACAGTAAAAAATAAATGAATGAAATATATGCTATCAATTATGTGTTTTGTTTTTTTTTTTTTAATCAGGGCTAAAGCACAGCATTAAACAAAGAAGGAAAGCTCAAACTGTAGTGACAGCTTTGTCTTTTCTCAGTCATGTTTATGTTATTAATTTATTTTTATTGCAGTTCACACAGTGTCACAGGAAAACAAAAACATTCTTTATGAACTTTGACCTGCTTTTTTCATACACAAACCAACACCATTTAGAGAACTTTAGTTTATGGGGATCCATTTTGTGAATGCGCTTTTAAATACATGGCATATGTCAGACATAAAGATGTGATTTTCTTAGTTTCTCTGCTTTCTTAATGACAAGCACAGTTTCAAGAGAAGCAACAGCAAAATGAGACCTTACTGAACTCTGCCATGCACGTATGCAAACTTGACTTAGATCATACACATCTGATTGTATCTTATTTGCGTCACTTCTTACTTGAATCATGCTATATTATCATTGACTTTCCTGACAGCCATATCAAATAAATGCTTTTTTCGAGAGGAGTATATACTTTATAAGCATGTGTGAACTCCAGCTTGATGCAAATGTGTGAAGGTTTCTATACTTTGAACTGCATACCTGTCAGATGTTCTAACAGAAGATACATCATCCTTTCTGTTCATCACTTAAAGTTATATCAGATTTAATTCGCTCATGGCAATGCAATGTACTTTCTAGAAAGTAATGCATGAAAAAGAGAGGGACATATTTTTGTCTCTATTTCTCATACTGCTTGGTTGCTCTATTTGCACCCTGTGAAGTAATCCTATTTTTGTACCTATGAAATATCTTCATGTTTTCCTAATGCAAGTGAAGAATCTTGCATCACCTGCAATGCAGACCTCTAAGTATGTGCTAAAACCTGTACAAGCCCAAGTATTATTTGCTTATTAATCTACAAAATTGGATCACTGTAAAGTCATATTTTACAGAATTAAAATAAAAGAAAGCGGTGATCCAAGTACTGTCTTATGTATGCTCTGGTAGAAGAAGTTGTCTCAAGAACTGAACTGTCTGAATCATTCTGGGATTCTTATATAAGTGCAATACTAAGCTTGTTGGTTTCTGATGTTTATAGCTTTAAAGGTATGCTGTCAGCTCACATTTTCTCTTTTAAAGGCACAAATATTTAGAAGTCTTTTCCCATGGGCATCTATCTATATAAACCACCTTCATCTCTGTGATATCTGAAATTTTCTCAGCATTGAATAATTAAAACATGTTTTGTGCTACATTTGGTCTGACCAAGCAGAGCATACTGTGTGCAGCTGTTTGGCTGAGATGTTTGCTTCATACTGTCCAAAACAGTTACCAAGATAGTGAAAGGTTATGAACTTTCTTTTTCTGTAATACATTTAATTTCGTCTCCAAAAAGAAGTTAAAATTAAATTTGAATAATCATGGCTGTCTTGAATTGACAATTGACTCAATTCTTGACAGACTGACTTGAGTATAAACCTGTGTATATAAACTGTGTAACACAAGTAAAATTTAGTTATTTCTACTTTTTGTGAACCCTTTTGGATGAACCAGAATGTCATGAATATTTTTGAAGACATTTTTTAGACGCAGGTGCAGAAAAGGAAGCAGAAAATTTCAGAATTATTGATATGCCATGGGAAGAGAGAAGACAATTATCTGTAAGAAAGGAGTGAGATTTACCTAGTTACATCTTTACATCATGTTCTAAAAATCGGTATATTGCTGGAAACCAAGCCACTCTGCATATGTGTCCTAATATTGACTACATTTAATGTTCTATAATAAGGGAACACTCTACGTACTCCAAACTCCGTGTACTCTGAACAGAACACATTGCCATCTGTAGGAGAATTATACTGGGTCTGGCTGGGATGGAGTGAACCTTCCCCGCAGCAGCCCATACAG
Organism: Chrysolophus pictus; assembly: GCA_037305975.1. Classification (NCBI taxonomy): domain Eukaryota; kingdom Metazoa; phylum Chordata; class Aves; order Galliformes; family Phasianidae; genus Chrysolophus; species Chrysolophus pictus. The sequence continues at coordinate 20,491,519 of CM074578.1, forward strand.
CATTTTGCTCTGCACTTGTAGCTTGAACAACACTGACACTTCAGCAGTGTTTTTTTTTTTTTTTTCTGTTGCTAAGCATTGCTGGCACAGTACCAAGATCCACTTCAATCACCCCAAAGCAGCAGGCTATGGATGGGCAAGAGGTGGGGACGGCATACTGCCAGGACAGGTGATGTAAACTGACTAAAGGATATTCCACAATCTATGATGTCATGCTCAGCAATTAAAGTTTAGAAAGCAGAGTGAAATGGTTGAATGCTCATTATGAAAACGCCTGTCTTTACAAGAAACTGCTCCATGTACTGAGGCCCTGTTTCCTAAGATGTGGCCAAACATCTCTTGCGCTGATGAGCAGTAGAGGACAACTGTTTTATCATTTTTCTTCCACGTAATCTTTGCTGATAAACTTATTTTTGTCTTACTTTAATATCATTAAGTAACAGTTTAAAAGCATTTAGCAATAACTCTAGAAAAGTGACTGTCATACTTGAAGATGCAAAATTAGGAATGCTCTGTTTCTGACATTTAAGATATGAAATGTAAAGGTATGTTCTTCTAAATTCTCTGTCTTTTCTCCTGGAGCTTTTATTTGAATTCAAGTTCTATCTCTTCAAATTCCTCTGTTGACTCCCTGCCTTTGCTGTGTCTAGAATTTCATTGCAGTAGTCAGGTCTTCATTTCTCATTCAGGGTGATACAGCAGTCTGCAAAGCTTTTCTACCTCTATCCCTAGCTGCTCTTACTGTGTGGCTTTGCATTGGACTGTGGATAGTGGTTCAGCAACTGCCATATTAGTACAGTCCTGTTCAATTCCCTGGACATCCAGCAAAGTAGAACTAGCTGTGGAAAAATATAGACTGTTGTCCATAGGATTTCTGTCTAAATAAAAATGTATCTTAATCTTCATACTACTTGCATGAAGCTGGAGGAGGAAAAGAGGAAACACGATCCAGTTAACAGCCTAGATTCTTAGGACTGAATGAAAAAATCTAGCTAAAAATAAAGGCAAAGCATTGAGCATACAATGTTTACTGATACTAAGTAGGTCTACATTAGTCCTGCAGTCTTCAGTTAACAAAGAACCTAGACACACTGAACAATCAATTAAAAGCATTTATCTGTTCAGCTACTTGCAATGAATTTTCACCTGCTAATAGAACAGTCTCAAAAAAAAAGTCATTACCTTTGATCTCTGTTCAAATTAGAGTGACAAAATACCATTAGCTGCTGTACTGAACCACATGTTAAGTAAGCCAATAAGGAATACATTACTGAACTAAGTATTTTCTGCTGCAAATCCCTGTCAACATCATTAGTGCTGTCATTGATGTAGTAGGCTTATACGACATCTTCCATAGTCACAACTGAATTTGAACAACTATGTCTTTAGTGTAGTGACAGATTTAGCCCAATCTCAGAACTAGAGCCTTTCTCATCTGTGAAATGGCTGAGAGACCTGGAACAGGAAACACCCTTTTTTTTTTTTACTGCGAAAGTGACTGATTATTGTAACAAGTTCCCCAGAGAGGCTGTGGGATCTTCTTTGTTGGAGATACTCAAAAGACACCTCACAGAATCACAGAATCACAGAATTGCCAGGGTTGGAAGGGTCCTCAAGGATCGTGAATCTCCAACCCCCCTGCCACATGCAGGGCCACCAATCATCCCACCTAATGCTAGACCAGGCTGCCCAGGGCCCCATCCAATCTGGCCTTGAACACCTCCAGGGATGGGGCATCCACAACCTCTCTGGGGAGCCTGTTCCAGCACCTCACCACTCTCTCTGTAAAGAATTTCCCCCTGACGTCCAACCTAAATCTCCCCTCCCTCAACTTAAAACCATTTCCCCTTGTCCTGCTGTTACCTACCCTTTCAAAGAGTTGATTCCCCTCCTGTTTGTAGGCTCCCTTTAGGTACTGAAAGGCTGCAATGAAGTCACCCTGCAGCCTTCTTTTCTCCAGGCTGAACAAGCCCAGCTCCTTCAGCCTGTCCTCATAGGGGAGGTGCTCCAGTCCCCTGATCATCTTTGTGGCCCTCCTCTGGACCCTCTCCAACAGTTCCCTGTCTTTCTTGTACTGCGGGCTCCAGACTTGGACGCAGTACTCCAGATGGGGCCTCACAAGAGCAGAGTAGAGGGGAACAATCACCTCCCTGTCCCTGCTGGCTACCCCTCTCTTGATGGAGCCCAGGATACCATTTGCCTTCCGAGCTGCAAGGGCACACTGCTGGCTCATATTAAGTTTTTCATCTATCAGGACCCCCAGGTCCTTCTCCACAGGGCTGCTCTCAAGGACTGCTCCTTGAGAGCGGTCTGTATGGATGCCTGGGATTCCTCTGACCCAAGTGCAAAACCCTGCACTTTGCCATGTTGAACCTCATCAGGTTCACCCGGGCCCACCTTTCTAGCCTCTCGAGGTCCCTCTGAATGGCATCCCTTCCTTCCACCGTGTCAACCGCACCACTCAGCTTGGTGTTGTCAGCAAACTTACTGAGGGTGCACTCAATTCCATCATCGATATCATTGATAAAGATGTTAAAGAGCACCGGTCCCAAGACAGACCCCTGGGGGACGCCACTCGTTACCGGCCTCCACCTGGACATAGAGCCATTGATGACCACCTGGTCATATTCTGTGGCAAGCAGCTCTGGGTGATCCTATTTGAACAGAACCTTAATTGGTACCAGATTACAGAATCACAGAATCACAGAATGGCCAGGGTTGGAAGGGACCTCAAGGATCATGAATCTCCAACCCTCCTGCCACATGCAGGGCCACCAACCTCCTCAGTTAATGCTAGACCAAATGATCTGCAGAAGTTCTTTCCAGCCTCCACTGTTCTGTGATTTTGTAATTTACCTATCAAACTGGATTTCTTCAGAAATTTCCCTTAGTGGTAGAAAATAAATTGAAATTTTAAGAAGAAAGATGAAAAAGAAAAAAAAAATCCTCATTGATTATCATTATACATACAAGATTTTTCTTCAATTTCCACTTTTTTTTTTATTTTTATTTTTTTTTTTTACATTTCCTGCATCTATCATTTCCTTAATGATATAAATGTTAAATTATGGATAGTCATACTGCAAGAATAATCAATTCTAGTTTGAATTTTGATGAGTGATCAGTCTGAGTAAGTGACTATGGATCTTTCTATTTGAAGGTTTTTTCCTGCACCAAATATGTTCTTTAGCTAATTAAAAAGTGATCAGCTCAGTTCTGTCTCTATTCTGCTTCCATACTTTCTAAAAAGCAATTGCTCTGGATAGTGAAAACTTTGTTCTTGGAACCTGAAGATGCACTAGAAGTGATGTGGTCATGGAAAAAATTTTTTCCTTTTATAAAATGTTTTTTCATCTTTCAGGCAGACATATGGTGAAGGCATGACCAGAATGCTGGCCATGATCTGTCTAGCCTACTAATAGATGGATCAGGAAGGGCAACCAGCTGCATTGTCTGCAAATTTGTACTTACCAAAAAACAAAACAAAACAAAACAAAACAAAAAAAAAAAAAAAAAAAAAACACTATATCTCTTACGGCTCAGCTGTCACATTAAAAAAATACATGTCCAGAAAGCATAGTTGTGTGTAATTTAGTAAACATGTTAAGTTTGTGGTTTATTATGTCAGTAATTAACAGATGGAGATTAAATGAGACAAATACTGCTTTCCTTCATGCAGCTGATGGAAATTACTGCACTACTACTGATTCATTCTAAGCTTTGTAAGTTGTTTTAGATTAATTTTAGCTTAACTTGCACCAGTGGCAATGTTGTAGTTAGAGATTTTGAGAAACAAATCTATTAGAAAAAGAGATCTCACAGAATAACTGATGAATTTCTTCTGCAGCTCAGTGCACTAGACCAGGTGTGTCCAATATGCAACACAGCCTGTGGGCTACATGCAGCCCAGCACACCCTGCAATGCAACCCACCCCTGCTGCAATATCATGATAATGGCTCTTTCCCATGGAGCAGCCCGACCTGGCACAGAGAGGGTGCAGTGTAGTGCTGAGTCTACTTCTTGCACCTGTTGCAGAAGCTCAGTCACATCGAACTCCACAAGTATTTAGTGTGTAATGTGCTTGTGCCACTTGTTGAGTAAAATGCAGTGATTGTTGATAATAGTATTTCAACCTGCCCAATGCTGACACAAAAGAAAACAGAACTCCAAAAAGAAAAGTTGTGAATGAATGAAGAGTGCTAACAAAGAATGGATAGATGAGCACTTCTTTTGTCAAGACAAATAGTATTGCACTATGCTTAATTTGCAAGGATATCATAGAATGATAGAATCACCAAGGTTACCATTTACTTAAGGCAAGTTTATTAAGCATTATATGGAAAGTATGGCTGATATAATGTATTCTGATTTTAAAAAATGATTTTTTCTAAAATCAATTTGTGCCATTGAACTACAGGCAGATGAACAGAAGAAATAGGAAAATATTTTGAAAGAAATCTGGAGAGAAAATCTGATAATTTCATTTTTTCTTATTCTGGTTTGCTTTGGCAATAGATGAAAGTACTATTGCTACAGATAAAGCTCAAATTGCCATTTTTATCAGAGGTGAAGTGATTTTCTTTAACCTTTGTTGACATATCTGGGATAGCTACTGATGGCACTCTAGTGATGGCTGGTAGAAAAAAGAGGAACTTATATAATTAATAGAAGATGATGCAATGGCCATCACTAACTCATGTTTGAGGAAATATCAAGAAAATTTATGTGTGAAAGATTTAAAAATTGATAATGTAATGTAAATCATCATCAAAGCTGTGAATTTCATTAAGGGGACTGAATCACTGTCAATTCCAGGAGTTTCTTAAAAGTATGCATGCTGATTATAGGGATACCATTTTCTTTTCTGATGGACTATGACCAAGTCAGGGTAAAGCGTTGAAAAAATTTTATGATATTGAATCAAAAGGAAAATTTGACCCAGAATATGAAGATTTAAAATGGTTAACAGAGTTAACATTTCTGGTGGAGTTGACAGTTATCTCTTTAAATGAGATAAACGTACATCTTTAAAATCAACTTATCTGCGCTATGTTTATAACAATAACAATGTTTTCAATGAAACTTAAATTATGGCAGGCTGAAGTTATGGCAAATAATGTTTTGATGCACTGGCTAAACACAGTCCTGTGAACAGCAAAAAATATTCAGCCTTGTTTTCCATTTTGATAAAGGAATTTAAGAATGCATTTCAAGATTTCAATAAAAAAAAAAAAATCATTTTTTTAATATATTTGCTACTCCATTTTCAGTAGATGTAAATACATTATCTGGAATTTTCAAATGGAAGGTATAGCGTTGCAGTCAGGCATACCACTCAAAGAAATATTTAGTGATCTCTCCTTACCAGACTTTTATAAGTCCTATCTTAACAGAGAAAAATATCCCTTGCTTCACAATCCACTTCCACTGAACTAGACATTGGTGCATTAGTTCACAGGGTCAAATATCCCACTAGTTTTATGTTGTTGTTGCTCTCTGATTGTTACACTTTAATAAAAAATACATTAAAATTGTGCTGTAATGTATAAACATTAACTATATTTTATATTTTACATGCGGCCCAAGACGATGCCTGTTTGCTCATTGAGGGCCGGGCAAACAAAAAGGTTGGACGCTCATGCCCTAGACCTTAGGTTTACTGCCTGTTTTAAATACATAAATCAATAATATTTGATTCTGGGAAATTTAGAAAAAAAAATGAGGTTGTTCACATATTTTTATATTTTGTACAAACTTTTCATTTCCTTGGAAATATTGTATTAGAATTGAAGACTAGTAATGAAAAATGTAGAGTTTTGTCAGCAAGTTGCTGCTGCAGAAATTAATCGAATCTCTGACTGTTCTTCTATCTCCGCATTGCTAATTTTAGATCAGTAAAAAACATTTTGGAATTGAGACTCAAAAACCTCTCCGGGCAACCTTTCCCAGTGTTGAACAATTTACATTAAGTAGTGTTTTCTTACTGTCGAGTTGAACTTCCCATGTTTCAGCTTAAGCTCCTGGCCTCTTGTCCTATCTGGTATCCTACTGGGTGCACCACTTCAGTCTTCTTTACCATAACATTCCTGCCCGTCCATCAGGTATTTATATACATTGATAACATCACTCTGAGCCTTCTCTTTCCTAGATTAAACATTTCCAGCTCTCTAAACCACTGCTTGAATGATATTCCAAAACCTTTATTATCCTACTGGTCCATCTCTGGACATTCTCCAGTATGCTCATATTCCTCTTACAGTCAGGGACCCAGAAACAGGCAAAATACTCCAGATGTAAAATACAAGCCATATAACTCATTACTGTGTACAGCTACCTTGTAACTGCACAAGATCTTCTTAATCAGTTTCCCCATAAATAACCTTTTGTTGCTCTTTGCAAGAGCTCTAGAAAATGGAGTGCCAAAGAACACCTGAACTCATCAGACCAAAGTACCCTGAGGTTTTGTTTCAGTTATTTTCCCCCAGATTTTAGAGGAAACAGATATATGAGTCAATCAGAACGATTTAGCTTGAGACTTCCTAGCAGATCATAAATCACATATGTGGAATGAACAGAGCAAGGAGGCTCTTACTGGCAACTAGTTTTTAACAAAGTTTCAGCTAAGCAAAATTTAACATTCCCCAGGAAATACTGAGGCTGTGTCAACATGACCAACAGTGCTGATCAGTCAGCGGAGATGTGCAGAGCAAAATAATTTGCAGGCCCAGCACTACTTCTACTACTAGCACTACTACTTCTACTACTAGCGCTACTTTCTCTACAACTTCCTGAAGGGAATTTGTGGTGTAGAGGGGTTTGGCCTCTTCTCCCAGGCAACAAACAGGACCCAGGGAAATGGCTGCAAGTTGTATCAGAGGAGGTTTAGGTTAGACATGAGGAAAAACTTTTTCTGTCAGAGAGTGGTCAGGCACTGGAATGGCTGCCCAGGGAGGTGGTGGAGTCGCCATCTCTGGCAGTGTTCAAGAGGCATCTGGATGAGGAGCTGCAAGATCTGGTTTAGTAGCTTGTGGTAGCAGTGGTAATGAGAAGACAGTTGGACTAGATGATCTTATAGGTCATTTCCAACCTTGTGATTCTATGATTCTACCTTTCTGAAGTACTCTGAACAAGTTCTAGGCTGGTCCTCATTAATTGAATGATGTTCTGCTTCAGAAGAGCATTAAGCATGGTACTGGAGTGCACTTCATGTCTAGTTTCATTCTAAAAGAATCTAGTTCATGTGTCCCAGGACATTTGGCAATGTGAACTAAAGCAAAGTAAGTGTATTCTTATCCAATTTAAATACTTAATATGAGCACACTACAAAGATCAGGGTTAATTTGATTGTAAATACCCAAGGAAAAGAAATCTAGTTCACTTAATGACCTTTCCTCCTTAAAAGTTATTTTCCAGGATAGAGATTAAATTAATTTCTGATGTATGATCCAATGGCTGTTTTGACCAATTGTAATGTTAACATTGCTGAATAGGAAATGCATAACTCCCATCACGATGGCTGTCATTCTTTAAAAAATGTTTTTTCTTATTCAAGTAGTGGGGTATTGTCTTCTAACTTCAGTGCAGTTTGCATCAAACCTAACATTCCAGATTCTTTCTGCAAGTACCTTACATGGTAGCAGAAATAAAACAAATGTCAAGAATTTAGAGGTGTGTGAAATAACGAGGTCACAGAACTCCGTGTAAATAAGTTAAATATAGTAGACCTTTTGTTTTGTTTGGTTTGTTTGTTTTTATATTTGTTGAAAGATAGGTACATAAGAGCAAATACTGAGATTAGTAATAAAGCTTGGAGTGTACAGAGTAGAAATCATATTTATTTACTGCATTACTCATGATATAACACGTGTCTAAGTAAATACATTAGCTTTATTAGTTAATATTTTAAATTAAAGATTTTCACCAAATTGTATTTCTACGTTCAGTGTGAAACAATGCTATCAAAAAAAGAGCTGGTTCTTTTCAGTGATAAAACTGCCATTTAAACTCCAATTCATATTTCCATTTAATTAGGGAACTGTGAATTATAAAATGATTTGGAATACAATAGTTTTTAAAATACACATGTTCTAGTACTTGGTACTTTCAGCCTAAGATACACTCTTCAATCAATTTCTGTAATTGAATATTATTTGCAACTTGATTACTTTTAAGAGCTGTTTCATAGTACATATGTTTAACATTATATTGACATTCAAGGGTGCTCAGAAGTTTCCTCATAGGGTAAAGTCTAGAAAGGATGAGCTCGCAGTTATAGATGAGAAAGGCAGGTCATTTTTCATATTTTTATGATATTACTTGAATATATGTAACTATATAGTACTGCTATACCTCATAAAAATGTACAACAGAAAGAAGAAAATGGAGAGAAAGGAGAAAGGTAACAAACATCACACCTTTGATTAGACATCTTGGTCTCTACATGAATGTGAGGTTTGAAATGTCATCTGTCCTTCCCACAGAATTGTTGTTAGGGTCTGGCAAGGATGGCACAGCTGTGAATGTAAACAATGCTGCAAATAAAATCTCTTCTACTTATAGGTACTGCAGAAATACAGTTACTATCTTGCAAGGAAATTAAGGTTGTTCAGGAAGGTGATTTTATAGATGTATGTGCATTAACACACTAGTATCTAGAATCATATTATATTTTATTAAATTATCAACACATACTTTGAAACTACCATAGCCTGAAATTCCTTTTCTTATCATTTCATAAAGCTGAGCTACTGTGCTCATCTACCATCTGAAAGAGATTTCCCCAAATTCCTTCTCCTGCAAAGTGTCATGATTCCCGACATCAATATCAGATATTAATTTTGACTTTATTGCATATTGTTTCCTTCTTTTCTTTCTTTTAAATCATTTCTTATTGTTTCTATCAGAAGCTGAAAACCACAGAGGCAGCCACTAATGACAGAAGTTCAGAAGCTAAATAGCATCCCTGTAGAATGCCTTATGGTTTCAAGTTGTTGGATGGGGGCTGCTGTTGATAGACTCCTGACCTTCTTGGAAGCAATAAATTGAAGGTTTTTCTGCCTTCCTTCAAACATTTCACATTCCTATTCCAGCCTTTCAAGACATGCACTGTTTTTTTTTTTTTTTTTTTTTTTTTTTTTTGTGTGTGTGTGTGTGTGTGTGTGTGTGTGTGTGTGTGTGTGTTACTGAGCTGACCCTTAAGCTCATTTCAGTTTCTGCATCTGGGAAAAGTTGCATATATCGCAAACTTGTTGCATGGTGATACTGTGAGAATTAAAGCACTCTAAACAATAAAAATTAAATCTCATTACCCACTACTGTAATTTCCACTAAAATATTGGTTTAATTCTGAATATACCAGGATAAAAAACCAGAACTTAAAAAAAATAAACTATTTTTTTCACAGCACAAACATTCACTACAGTACCTAGATTTCAAATGTACTTACCCTTGAAGCCAGTTATTTTATATGTTTACTCTTTTATTACAAGAACTTAATTGGAAGTTTGCTCATCAGGCTATGGAGAGTTTAATTAAACCCAATGAAGAAAACACTGAAAGAAAGGAAAAAAAGCAAGCTCTTAAATGTGCTATTTTTGTTCTAATTTTACAGTGACATTTTTCTCTCTGATTGTCCCAAAACAATAAAAACCCACCTCTGGAATCTGCTAATTTAAATATTGGCAGCTTTCAGGCTTATTTTGCATTCTCAGCCTGGCTTGATTTTTTTAGCATCTCTGAGAGAGTCTGTAAGGGCTTTTTCATTGGCATTCTTATCTCAGGCATATGAAAAAAATTATTTATTTGCTGCTGTTATTCTGTGACTGGGGAGGGGGCCGACTTGCTCACTGCAACAGTTATTTCTCCTTCACAAAAATTAACAAGAATATGGTTGTGCATGAACATGAAGAGAGGGGAACTTTCCCACCCTGTTAAGATAAAACAAAAAAAGAGATTTTCTAAGATGATGTTAGACTTATTAATCAGAATGCTTTATTACTAATGGGATCTGAACTTGAAAGAAATAAGCTATTGTTGCAAGTTGTAAGCATCTACCTGGTAATAGTCTGCTCTTTGTACAGCCTCTCTTCTTGATGGGTATTTCTACATACAGTGTGTTAATCTTCCACTCAGAAAGGGTACACACAGAGCTTGAGTGTTGAAATTTTTTTCAGTCACAGTTTAACCCCAGCAGGCAGATCAGTACCACACATCTGCTGGCTCATTCTCCCCAGGTGGATGGGGGAGAGAATCAGAAAGGTAAAAAAAAAGAAGTGCAAGAACTCATGGGTTGTGATAAAGGCATTTTGCTAGGGGAATGAAAAGCTGCACATGCAAGCAAAGCAAGCCAAGGAATTCATTCAGCCACTCCCTGGAAAGCAGAGCTCATCAAATGGAGCAGTTTCTCAGGAACAAAAGCACCATCACTCTGAATTTCCTCACCCCCTACTCTCTTCCTCCTTTACCTCAGTTTTTGTTGCTGAGCATGACATCAATGGATTAACCAAGTGGAAATTATGCTGACCAGCCTGCTAGCCTTCTGTATGATGTCATGACTGCCTGTGTAGATAAGAAAACAGCAGTGGACGCTGTGGATCTTGACTTCAGTAAAACTTTTGACACTGTCTCCCAAAACATCCTTGTAGCTAAGCTCAGGAAGTGTGGGATAGATGAGTGGACACTGACTGGCTTTGCTCAGAGGGCTGTGATCAGCAGCATAGTTGGAGGCCTGTAGCTAGCAGTGTTCCCTATGGTACTGGGTTCAGTCTTGTTCAAGATTTTCATCAGTAACCTGGATGAAGGGATAGAATGCACCCTCAGTAAGTTTTCTGATGTTATGAAGCTGGGATAAGTGGCTGACACACTAAAAGACTGTTCTGTCATTCAACAAAACCTGGACAGACAGGAATGTTAAGCTTAGAGGAATCTGACGAGGTTCAGCAAGGACAAGTGCAGTGTCTATACCTGGGGAGGAATAACCATATGTACCAGTACAGGTTAGGGTTAGCTGGAAAGGAGCTCTGCAGAGGAGGACCTCAGTGTCCTGGTGGACACAGGCTGCCCACGATCCACCATTATGCCCTTGTGGCCAAGAAGGCCAAAGCGATCCTTTGTCCATTAAAAAGAGGGTATCTAGCCAGTCAAGGGAAATTCTTCTCTCCCTCTACTCTACTCTTGTGAGTTGTGTGTTATCAACATTATTCCCATCCTAAATCCAAAACCATACCAGTTACCAGACAAAATCAAGACAGTCACCAAGCTGAGAGAACTATTTAATCTTAATAAAGTTCTGGTATCCATGATTTTCTACCATGTGTAGCAACAGATTAGACACACAATTTCCCCATCATATAACTTCATAGAATCATAGAATCACAAGGTTGGAAATGACCTATAAGATCATCTAGTCCAACCATCTTCACACTGCCACTGCTACCACAAGCTACTAAACCATATCTCGCAGCTCCTCATCCAGATGCCTCTTGAACACTGCCAGAGATGGCGACTCCACCACCTCCCTGGGCAGCCATTCCAGTGCCTGACCACTCTCTGAGAGAAGAAGTTCTTCCTTAAGTCTAACCTAAACCTCTTCTGGTACAACTTGCAGCCATTTCCCTGGGTCCAGTTTGTTGCCTGGGAGAAGAGGCCAAACCCCTCTTCTCCATAACCTCCCTTCAGGAAGTTATAGAGTGCGATGAGGTCTCCCCTGAGCCTCCTCTTCTCCAGACTAAACAATCCCAGCTCCCTCAGCCGCTCCTCATAGAACTTGTGCTCCAGACCCCTCACCGTCTAGTTACCCTTCTCTAGACACGCTCCAGGGCCGCAATGTCTTTTTTGTAGTGAGGGGCCCAAAACTGAACACAGTACTTGAGGTGCGGCCTCACCAGTGCTGAGTGCAGGGGGACGATCACCTCCCTGCTCCTGCTGGCCACACTATTTCTAATGCAGGACAGGATGGCGCTGGCCCTCCTGGCCACCTGGGCACACTGTCGGCTCATGTTCAGCCAAGCATCAACCAACACCCCCAGGTCCCTTTCCTCTTCACAATCACACATCGTCCCCAAGCCTATAACACTGCATGGGGTTGTTGCGGCCAAAGTGCAGGACCCGGCACTTGGCCTTGTTGAACCTCATTCCATTCACTTCAGCCCAGCGATCCAGCTTATCTAAGTCCCTACCCTCAGGCAGATCCACACCACCTCCCAGCTTGGTGTCATCTGCAAACTTACTGAGGGTACACTCAATCCCCTCGTCTAGGTCATCAATAAAGATATTAAACAAGATGGGCCCCAGTACCGACCCCTGGGGGACACCACTTGAAACAGGCCGCCAGCTGGACTTAACTCCATTAACCACCACCTGTTGAGCATGGCCCTCTAGCCAGTTTCTCACCCAAAGGAGTGTGTACCTGTTCAGGCCACGGGCAGCCAGTTTCCCCAGAAGAAGCCTGTGAGAGAACATGTCAAAGACTTTGCTGAAGTCTAGGTAGACTACATCAACAGCCTTTCCCTCATCTACCAGTCTGGTCACCCAGTCATAGAAGGAGATGAGGTTGGTCAAGCACGACCTGCCTTTCATGAACCCATGCTGGCTGGGCCTGATCCCCTGGTCACCACACACATGCCGTGCGATCTCCCCCAAGATGATTTGCTCCATTACTTTCCCTGGTACCGAGGTCAGGCTGACAGGCCTATAGTTCCCCGGATCCTCCTTACGGCCCTTCCTGTAGATGGGAGTCACATCAGCAAGCCTCCAATCCTCTGGGACCTCTCCAGTTAACCAGGAGCGCTGACAGATGGCCGAGAGTGGCTCAGCAATCACCCCCACCAGCTCCCTCAGCACCCAAGGGTGTAGGCCATCCGGTCCCATGGACTTGTGAAAGTCCAGATGGAGAAGGAGTTCTCTGACTGTCTCCACCTGAATCGCTGGGGGTGCTTTCTGAGTAGCGTCCCAGACTTCCAGATCAGGGCATAAAATGCCCAGAAGATAACTGGTCAGGCTAAAGGCAGATGTAAAGAAGGCATTGAGGACCTCAGCCTTCTCCTTGTCCTCAGTGGCCACATTCCCTGCTGTATCAAGTAAAGGATGAGAATTGTCCTTGGTTCTTCTTTTGCTGTTGATATATTTATAAAAGGATTTTTTATTGTCTTTTATTGCAGTGGCCAACCTGAGTTCAAGTTGGGCAACTTGATGTAAACTATATCATTTCCATGTTAGCCAGATATCATCCTTGCAAAAAAACTTGGACATAGTTAGGCATATTAAATAACTTTTTTATTTGGATTAAATGGATTTTTTTGTTTTTTTGACATCCCCAGAGACATATCTTTCCCATTACTCTTTTGGATTGCAGAAACGTTATTAGTTGCATGTTTAAATCCAGACTAAAAAGCAAAGTGATTGCAGAATACTTACACTAAGAAGAAATACTGTAAAAGATTCTGTTCTCAGTTTAACTAGTAATAGAGTTAGATTTACACTGTCATGAGAGTTTAACTTGAGTCATCATTTACAAAGAAAAGTATACTCCTGAATTTTCTGTTATCAGACTACAGATAGTTACATCCTGCAGACTGTATAATCCCTCCTCCCCTTTTCTTGCAGCAGCATGTAAAAACCTGGAGAGAAGTTAAGAATTAATTTGAAAGCCTGGGCTTCAGGAAGAATGGTGTGCACCATGGGGTAGATAAACAAGATATATAACTATGTCACACTAATTCTTTAAGCCTGGCTGTCTAGAAAGCAAGGAGTAAATCCTCCTGAGAAGTGAAGAAATCAAAAGGAGAACAAAGTGACAAACAAATAGAAATTGCTTCAGAACATGGAGATCCACTGGCAAAGACCAAAAAACCCGGGAGCAGAATGTCCAGAAAACAGTACATTTGTATTAATTTCTACAGTTACTCTGTCAACATTCAGTTATGTTGAAGCAGTAGAAGATACAGCAAATGATAGAGACTTTAGAAATGAAATCTTATTTTATTCATACTGCTGTAAATTGATTTTAGCTGAAAATATCTAAATTTTATGAGGTTGTAATAAAAGAACTGACAGTCACAATTTTCGAAATTGTACATCTCTTACTGAACATTCTCAATTTTTTTTTTTTTTTGTACAATCAAGAAACATGAAAACAGTGCTGTCACATCTAGTACAAGATATAGCAAAGAGTTCCAACTTCTGCAAATTAGCGCAGGAAAAAAAATGACAAGTGAGAAACATGAGGGAGAAAAACAATATATGTTAGCATGGAATTAATTCTGAGTGTGAAAAAGAAAGTATCTTGGAAAAGTCATAGAAATGTGTGAGAGGAATTGGGAGGTCAAGAATGCCTTATTTTTAAAGGCGACACATATGTGGTGCAAAGATGTATTTATGTGCACAAAAATCCCTAGATGATCAACAAACAGAAATACAGTTCTCCAAAACTAGAAATAAAAACAGAAGGTGTCTCTTTAGCCAAGATAACTCTGTTTTAATTTTCTACTCTGCTTTTGAATTTGTTGCTGGGAGCACAGGGTGGCATGCAGAAATGTGCAGAAGATTCAGAATTCATACATTCAGTGTGTTGCAGTCGGAAACAAAACAACCAAACAAAAACAAACAGCAGAACCAATTGCTCATGAGGAAGTTGAGTTCTGATTTAACTGACACCATCACTGACCAGAAATGCTAACAAATTAATGGAAGCAAATGGAGACACAGCACTTAACACAGCAGTTGGCAAGCAAGGCTTTTAGTGCAAGACAATGATGATGCAATAACGGATGTAGACCTCAGTGACCAGTGTCTCTGGTAGAAACTGGCTTTATCATGCCAGGAAGGAGGACAAAGCTATCTATGTTTTAGGCTAAAGGAAGCGCTCAGTGTTCCTCCTGAATGCCTGGCTTGGGAAGATATGCTCTAGCTGAGCTGCTGAAGGGTTAAAACGAGAATGCAAGCAGGTTATACAGCCATATGGATGATAGGTGAGAGCCTGACAAGATTTTAAGGACCTGTTTTTATATCCCAAGTGTCTCCTTGAGAAACAAGCTGTGGAGGGGCAGGGATTGAACAACCCAGCACGGTTATAGCATATCTGCCAATAGACTTGCTAATACAGCAATAAGGACCTTAAACTATTGTTTTTGTGGGGACTGGAGATCAAAACAAAAGAAATGAAGGGGCAGCTGGGAGGAAACACACATGGAACAGCTTCATGGGGAAGTTCTCACATTTTCTCCGAGAAAACATGACTTGATTAAGCATCTTTGTGCTGTGAGGCAGACTCTGAGGAAATGAGATAGGATCATGATACAGGAAGATCAAGTCAGGGACCACTTAAGCAAACTCAAAATACACTAATTCTGTCTGACAAGAAGGTTTACATCTGAGGATACTGACAAAGATTGCTGATGTTGTTTTGAGACTACTCTGGGAAAAAGCAGACTGTACATGTATCTTCAAGAAGAGAAATAAGGAAACTATAGGAGAGTAACTGACTTCCTGGGAATTTTCTGGGGCAAATTCATTTAGAAACCATTCACAGGCACGGGAGGGACAAAAAGGTGATGGGAAACAGGTGGGATGGTTTTATTGACAAGCCTGGCTGACTTCTTTGCAAGCTGAGTGCTTGCAGTCTTGATTTTGGTGAGGTTTTTAGAAATATATCTCATAGGATTCTCATAGTGAAGCTAATGATCCACAGACTGCGGGGTGTACTAGGGAGTGGTTGGAAAGCTGTCACAAAGACTAATAGATATTGATACAATTGCAGCTATTGTTCAGTTACTAGTGAGACTTCTTATTGGTTGATACTGGAGCTTGTACTGTTTAGTGTCCTGCTTAATGGATTTGGGTGGTGAAACTAAATGACAAATTCAGCAAGTTCATGGAAGATACCAGGTTGGAAGCCTCATTAGTTCACTGGATTGGTCAACATTTAGTGGGAAACTGGCAGACTGGAAATATGAGCTGACAGGAACTGCCTGAAATTCAGTAAAGACAAAAAAATTGTTCTGTGCCTAGGTAAGAATAATGCCTCACTACAGTACATGATGGGCACCATCTGCTCAGGAAACAGCTTACTAGAAAAGGATCTGAAAATCTTGGTCAACAATTTTGACAGGAGTCAGCTATGTACTCTTGTGCTAGTGAAGACTAACTGCATTCTGGACCACATCTTCAAAATGTAGCCAGTTGGTCAATGTAAGTGATAATAATAATCTACCTGGCTCTTGCAAGACTGCAAATTGACAAATTTATCCAGTATTGAATTTCTCTATACAAGAAATTCCTTCAGTGGAGGAGTCCCAAGTTGATTAAAGAATAAGTATGAGAGGGGGCAAAAAAAAACTGGCTTTGTTCATCTTGAAGAAGTGAATGCTAAGGGATGATCTAATGTTGTCTTAACCACCTAACAGGTAGTTACAGAAAGGACAAAGCCAGTTTCTTCTCAAACACCGTGGAAGAGCAGGAGGTCATGGTTATAAATTGCAGCAAAGGTAGTTATAAGGAAGACTTTTTTTTTTCCTCACCACAAGAGTGATCAAACTGGAACAGGTTGCCTGGGAAAGATGCCAAACTATCATTGGTGTTACCTGAAGTTTTTGAAGGTCCAGAGCAACCTGTTCTGAATTCAAAGTCACTTCTCTTTTGAGCACAGTCTCGACCTCCTGTGTTCATTTCAACAATTTATTTTGCATTAAATTATAGCTGAATTAAAATCACAAAAAGTCTTAGGCTGTTATGGGAAAGAAGAGAATCTCCATTTCTCCTTATAGCACCTAACCTAACCATGAGGGCTGCTCTAAAAGTAATGCCTCCTATTTTGATAGTTTAGTCCACGATGCCAGAGGACACTGTTGGTGGTATGGCAGTGGAGGCTGAACCTTCCCGTCAATATTCTGTTACATTTGTTGCCCTGTAACAGATGGCAGCAGAAGGGCAGTCTGACAAAATGGTGTCTGATGTAGAAGTGGTTACAAAGCAAAAGCTGTGTCATTTAATTCCTCCATGTGGAAAACATTGCATCCACTGACATTCATAGACACATGAAAGTTTACGGAGACCAGTGGATGTGACCACAGTGAGGTGGTAGGTGGTGTATTTCAGCAGTGGACAGCAACACTGGGTCATCTCCACTGGCGCAGATTTTTATGAATGCAGCACTCATGCTCTTATTCATCACTGGTGAAAATGCAAAGCTAACGATCTTCACAATGTTGAAAAAACAATGTTTTGTAGCTGAGAATTTGCTCTATCAAATAGTGCTACTGCATTTTTCATGGAAATAAATAGGAAGAATTACTTTCATAAAAAAAAACATGTATTTTCCATCGACTGACATTTGAAATAAAATACTTTGAAGAATTAACAACTTCATTCAATCCTAATTAAAAAAACAAAAACAAAAACAAAACTGTGGAGGTGATTGGAAACAGGAAAATTATAGTAGTTGAATTTAACATATTTAATGTTCTACACTAGCATACATTAACACAGGTAAAACTGTCCTCAAAGTAGCTTTAATTCATTACAAATTTTGTGGTAGACTTTTGAAATAATATTCAAGTTAAACTTCCCATCTGCACCTATTTTCTTCCGAACTGCAGCAAGGAAGGAGGTGATTTCATGCTGCCTTGACCACATCTCATATCTGGTAGAGAGGATCATGATTTTTCTTCTCCTAATGTCTCAATACTTCAATTCTTTTTATTTTTTCCAAATTAGTTTTCTCATCCAAGATTCTTTCTATGTTCTTTTAAGTCCTTGCTAGATGTTTTATACCTTTGATAGACAATTTTCTTACTTTGATTATTTTTAGATTTTCTCATACACTCTTCCTGACCTTTTTTACTCTTTAGGTATTTATTCCTAGATAACATGAATAACCTTTGGATATATGTTAAATTTGCTTTAAGCACTTCCTTTTCCCTTTCTTGCCTTTTCAATGTGTTATTAAATCTCGCAGCTTGCTGGGAATTCTTAGATTCAATATACTATATTTTATCAAATTCTGCTTCTTTCACTAATACTTAGAAACCTACATATTTAAACAATTAGTCCTTCAACAAACAAACAAACAAAAACAAACAAAAACAACAAAAAAACCACCACCAGAAACAACAGCAAAAATGTGCTTTTAAAAATGTAGGCAAGTGTTACTCCTTCGATTTTTGTAGATGTTAATCAACATGAACCCGTAAAAAGCTTTCAGCGTCCAATGCACAAAGGATGGCATCCCAATTCCAGTTGCAAACCCAAGTTCTGTCATAAGAAATTTAAGTATATCAACAATATTTGTTATACTGATTTGTAATCATATAGCCCTTAGTATACAATACAGTATTGCTAGTATCAGGTCGTGGTCTTTGTACTGAATTCACAAGGTTTCAAGACTGAAGCTAGTCTGTCTTAGCTTTTCCTGACATGCATGCAGCTTTATACCACTTAGTTTAGCAGTGATAGAAATTGTGGTGATCCTGACCAGAAAACAGTTGTATATTGAGGAGTTAACCTAAGTACAGTTAACCTAAGTGGACACAAGTAGTGCTGTGTATCATGCACATACTTTTCATATACATATTCATATAGCATAATTTTCAGGCCCATGTTGCTGCACATCTCTGGTGGCTGCAGGATGATCTTAGCAGGCTAATTGTAACAGATGAGCTCATAGACAGCTGTCAGCTGGCTATTACATCTCCTGCACATTATTGCCTTTATCTAGAAGTGCAGAAAGAAATTCTCATGTGAACATCCTTTACATATGACAGTAAAAATACTTGAAAAGAATTGTATTCTGTTAACAAAGTACTGTAAGAGTTCAAATGACAAAAAGAGTAGTATTTCTGTGTATAGGATCTGCACAGCATGCTGCACCCTGTTTGAAGCCCCATTTAATACCAAAAAACTTGGATTTCCCAGCATCTGAAGGGATGTAAAATTATCTATTTCACCCTCTTCCACTTTTGCTTTATAGTCTTGACTGCAGTAAAGAGCCTTGTAAGAGATTCTTTGCAGAATCTGAGTGCCTCTCTTACTCAAATCATAATGAACCAAATACCTTGGGGTAACACACTAGAGGCCAATAACTAATTTATTTTACTTCTATTTATATTTGTGTGGCACAATCACAGTTTTATATAGATAGCTGTAATAAGCGGTTGTTCTATGTAGAATGAGATCTTTATGACTTTGCAACAATGATATGATGTAGAGAAATACAGGTTTGGTATAACTGCAGAGACCTTGAGCAGTGGAAATGCAGAATGTTGCATAGGGAAGTTTAGACATGGAGTGACAGGACACAAGCTTGGTACTGGAATCTTCATGGCTACAGACAAGTCACACACTGTTAGTCAAAGAAATGCAGAATCAGAGCTGGAAAAAAATATGTTAATGGGTAGCAGTAAGAACCAAGTAACACAAATAAAAGACGTCACATATAATGAGTTTGCATATAGTGTGGAGCTGCAAAACAATGACTTAACAGAATAGAGAAAAGTAGAATATTCAGATTAGAAGAGATTTTCAAAGATTATATAGTATAGAGAGGAAGAAAAAGAAAAGAATAAAAGTAAGTTACAAACTGTACAAAACTAAGCCCACATGGATCTAGACTAAGGAAGAAGTAGTCATGGACTTGAAAGTCACACTCCTCCCAGCATAATCTACTGGCTGATGACTCATATAGATCTCCACTCAGGATACAAACACTGACCTTAGGACATCGAGGAGTAAAGTGTAGAAGCTTTTTATAGAATGATTTTAACTGTGCCCTTTTAAAAATTATTATTATTTAATTTTAATTTTTTTTTTTTTTTCTGAGACAATTAGATCTGGAATAATGATTAGACTCACAACATTCCAGCAATAAATTCTTGGCTTTTCTTACATAAAAGCTGTGCTTCAACTTTGTCTTTAAACAAAGTTTTTTTAAAAAGGTTTTGAATGTAACAGATTCAAGTACATTACTTGTCCTGGCTTTCAGTACAACTTGTTTTACACAACTGGCTACACACCTGTAATTGTGCTCACGTTTTCATTGTAAATACACCTCATAGGAAGTACTTCACATATTTAAACATTTAATATAAGTTAACAGGCAACACTGCAGATTTCTTTACTATCACTGTGCTACAACACCTCTCCTCTTCCTAGTGATGCACACGATATCAAAATGTACTTAGGAGACTGTGAGTCTATTGAAACAGCATTGCTTAACAGCTTGTCTTGAGTTGCACTTGTATAACGTGAGTAAATAATACGTGAAATAAGGAAAATCTACTCAAACATATTTACACATGAGATACACACAAACCCTTAAGGACTTCAAAAGATTTTGCAACATAGCCTGAGAGACTGAAGGCTTAACTTTGTATTTTGCCTTCCTTGGCCCCTGTGACAAGCAATACCTGGCATGCAGCTTTGGCTCTAGTCCTGAGTCAAATTTGTGCTATCATTTAATTTCTTATTCATTATATGAGAAGAAATTATCTTCCTTGCCTCGTATTTTTAGGCATATGTAAAGTACAGATGTGGCATGTGTGTTTGGAAATATGTTTCTGGATATAAATATGCACTTAAATATTGCAAGAACTGGAGAAAAAACATACACTCAAAGGCTGAACATGTTTATATATAAATATATGTATAAATAAATATATGGAACCATCTATATATGAAAAAGTGTTTATATATTAATATCTAATCCTAGAAAATAAGATTATTTTATGCGCAATACAAAAATTAAGAAAGCATCTGATATTTGTGATACACCCTTAAAAGCAGCCAACACTTAAAAAACCATAAATTCTCATCCAATTATGCTATGTCACAAATGCCTCCCAGCCTCCTACAGTCTCATGTTTTCCTTTTTATACCCTACTCATATATTTACTAACTCATTCAACTTCAATTAAATCAATTACAAATCCCCATGGTACTCTAATTAGTGCAATATACTTAACCACATCTATCAATAATTATTTTGAATATTTCATAATGTCATAGATAGAAAAACACTCAAGTGAAAACTAATTAATTGCTATCAACAAAATGAAGAGATACTTACATCTCAAATACCATCACACTCCCATGATTAGCTAATACATTTTAAATGAATGCAAATTATATGGTGGGGGGGGAAAAAAAAAAAAAAAAAAGTGTTACCTGTGAAGACTCTTCTACTCCAGTAATATGAGTGAAAGTCTTCTTGCTCTGACCCCAGGTTGTTGCACTTACTGCAAATCTCAGTCATAGCTAACTAAAGTGAAAAGAAAAATAATTCAGGAATCTATTTCTCTTGCACTTAAATAAAGAACTATTGTGACAAAGCAGGTAGTAACATAGAAAAGTAATAAACCATGTAGTAGCAGCCATTGGTGCTGCTGTGCAGACATTGTGTGCAACGTCTTTGCAAAAAAGGATTTGGGCACGTGGGCCGGAAGACCTCTATACCTGGTGAAGTGAGAAAGATCTGACCTCTAGGAAGACTTTTTAATAGTGATTCTTGTCACATATCAAGTGAAAGCAACAGACTGTCTCTGTTGGGAGGAACTGAATACACTGAAATATGCCCTGGTCTTATTTGAAGTAGTGGTCTGTAATGGTTATGACACAAACTTAGGATAGTGAATTAAGTCGCATTTTTTTTTGTATTACTAAAATATTGACATACATCACTATTAGAAGCATTGTAACAATAAGAATGTGAACAAACACTGAAGTTTCTTTGTGGATGATCAAAGGCGTTATAGTGAAGTTAATACAGTCATTAACTCATGTGAACATTATTAAAACAGAATGTTCCTGAAATTAATATTTTTGTGTCCACATTTCTTGAAGTTCTTTAGCAGCCTTCGTGGGTCCTTTCCTATCACCTGGTGAGGGAGAAAAAATCTTTTTCACAAAAATCAAACTCTGACCAGGGTGGGAAGGGAAGGAAAACATTTACTTCAGAAGTAGAAAGAAACCTTTATTTAAAGAGATTTTTCCATCTCAAAGCCCTGAAAATGATGGTGACCTCCTGCTCCGCTGTATTCTTCCTTGTCTACTGCCATAACTGGCTGAAATAAATCTCCTTTTGCTAGTAAATGTATTCCCACCAAGAGACAACAGGTCGCATCTGTATTTGTTAATTCAGATTCTATCCAGAACACTGTCAGTTTGTGGAATATTAGATAAAAGAAAATGAAGACTGGTAATGAAATGTTCTATCTTAATTCACAATTACTTCACTTCCTCCATCCTTATATTCTGTTTTTCTAATTTAATTTTGCTAACCACTATTCTTTTTCATTCTCAATTAAACTTGCAACCTTTTCCCATTTGAATACCTACCAGATGATGTATGTCACTGAACACCAACTTAGTTATTTATGGGTTCTGTCACTAAGTTGTGCAAAAGAACCATACAGTGACATTTGTATGCAAATTTAATAAAAAATTGACCATAATTCAGCCAGGAGCAGAGTACTTGGACAGTGATAACCGCCTAATTAACAAGACTGGCAAAGGAAGATAGCATTAAAGTACAGTACTCTATATGAAAACAGACTGTTGGGTTCTAAGCTCAGACATATTTGAGATTACTTTTAGTTTCTTGTTTGTCAGTAATATTTATCTGAGGTGGCATTAACATTAGAGCTAAATTTATGAATTCTTATTGAGCACAAATTTGAGTCTGAACATGTTACTCAACTTTTCACTCTTCGTTTGAAGTACTGTGTGATAATTTGATTTCATGTTTGACAATCTGTACTAGTTGAGTTGTTTGACTTTTTTATAATGAAAATACAATAGAGCTGATTTTTTTTCCACTTGTAATAATTTGAGGCTGGAGCAAAACAGCAAATAGATGTTGTGTAGAATGGCATTTCCTCTTTACAGTTTTAAACATAGTCCTCATCCATTTTCAGGTGAATGAAATAATACCATGTTATGGACTTAGTCTTATCAACATCAATGACATTAAATTAAGACAAACATTCTATAGAGAAAACATCTTTTCCAATCTACGCTGTTAAAACTAATCTCAGAAGAAATTGCAGTTTTCCTTCTGATCTTTCAAGCACTGACAGGCTTGAGACAAAATCTGAGATGAAATGTGAAACAGAGAAAACAGCTCACTTAAGGAAGACCAATGAAACAACAAACACATTTGGTAACATACACATTGATTCATCATGAATGTTTTTCCATGGGAAAACCATTTACATAGTCATATCCAATTCTGATCCTCCCAAATAACTTTTTTTTCCCCTCAGATGTTGTTTAAGCACAACATCTAGCTCCAAAAGATACAGTCTTTGATTTTATTGGAATGACGGTAAAGATAAAATAAAAGATAATAATCCATTTTTTTTCTTCACTATCTGACCAATTCTAAGATGCTCTAATTCCTTTTTTCCATGGCAATGTTTATTTTCATATTGGTCAATTTGAAAAGGCATACTTCTGCAGCATTATTGAACCCTTTATATGGCATGCCGTTGTCTTATCAAAACTGATCACAGATATCAGAGAATTTAAAACTTTCAGCCATTTTCAACTGTTACTCTAAAACCATCACTTGCAAGTCTGAAGAAAACAACAGTGCCAGTATCTTTAATCAAGAAACTTACAGAGATTCTAGATAAAGGGAAAGTTCTCTGGTGAAATCCCAACTGACATGCTATAAATTATTATGTGGGGCAGTTGTTGCTCATTACACAGAGACACATTAATAAAAAAGAGTAAAAAATGTAGTTTTATATACATATTTTTGTAGATATTGTTAGAGTAAAGGGAAATGGATTGAAGTCCTCTATATTTTTTTGTTATCCCCTCTATTACAGCGCCTATTATGCATTATGCAGTTATCTGTCTTGACATACACTTGTGTGGAGTCTAATCCACTTAAAAAATTGTTCCAATTTTTCTCATTCCAGATTCTTTCTCTCTCTCTCTAAAAAATAAAACAAAACAAAACCCCCCCAAAAACACAAAACAGTGAAGTATCTATCTGTATGTAACAGAATGCCTATAAATCTAGTATGAATATTAGTTGGCACTGGTAAAGCTGAGTTATTCTCACTTTCTTAACCATTAATAGGAATCTATAGGATTGCTTTTTTCAAGTTGACAATGAGTAATAGACAAAACATTGGAAATAATATTTGCTATTTAAAAGAAAAAGTAATTTGATAAAAAAAGGGAAAGGTTATTAAAGGTTATTAAGGAAAGTAACCAGGCATGTGAATTAGGTATAAAGTCACTGAAGAAAAAAGTTGGTAGCGGATTTGACAGTTTAGAATAATAAGAAAAACATGCTTATGGATATATTTAATAAGGGATTGACATAAAATCTGGAGTAAAATAGCAAAATATCCACATTCCACTTTTGAATATAATAAAGAACCAAAAGGAGTGAGAGGGAACTGCAAAAAAAAAAAAAAAAAAAAAAAAGCAAGAAAGAGACATAGGCATGATATCAATATACTCAGAATGCATAATGATAAAAAAAACCACAGACCTACTTATGCAGATTGAATAAGAACAGCTTTAAAATAGAGGGCCAAATGTTTAACAGGTAATTCAAATGATCTGTTTGCTCTTAATAGTATGAATTCATGTTGTTTCTAAACGTCAGGATCAGAATCAAGGTCAAGTTACTGTGAAACCTAGGAAGAAATTGAGAACGTGCATCAAGCAAGCTTTTAAGCATATACATTTTCAAGGGTAACATTGTAGAAAAGCAATTAGTCAAATCAAAGTCACAACTAAACTGCACGCGTGAGTTAAAGGCAATATTATTTAAAATAAGAAATAGATCAGACAATAATCTACAAGCAACCAGAGCACAGAATTAGAAGTTTGAAAAATTCAGTATTTCACACAGTCCACCAAGGCCAGATTAACTACACCTTGCGTCATTCCTGCTACTAACCTGTTCTTAGAGACATCTAGCATTGGAAAACCCAGGCAATTCATTCCAGTGCTTGACCATACTGCTTTTTAAAATATTTTCCATTCATATCTAACCTATATCTTTCTTGCTGCAGTATGCATCCGTTTATTTTTGTCCTATTCATCATTGTCATAGAGAAGAAATTATTCTTTCCTCTTTGCAGTAATCTTTTCTGCTTGTTTTTACGTTTGAAATCTATTACCTTATTTCCTGTTGCCTTCTCTTCCTTATGCTAAACAACACAAATTCATTCAATTTTCTCTCATAGATCACATTTTCAAGACTACACATTTATTTTCATTGCTCATAATTGCAAGAAGTCAACATCTTTCCTGGAATACTTTGGCTTTTCCTTTGCCAAGCAATAGATACTGCCTTGCATTATGTGTTTTGTAATCCAAGCTTCTAGGCTGATAATGAGGACATTGCCCATTTTTTGTACTTTTTTTTTGTTGCTGTTGTTACAGTTCCATTACATGTGTAATGCACAGCTATCTTGTCATCTGCTAGGCCTAAAATCATTACCTGAAGAAGTCGTAGCCGATTGTTCCTCCTTTTGTGATTTTTTAATCGCCATTTCTGATGAGGGTTATTGCATGTAACCCCACTGAATAGCATCCAGTTTTTACACTGACCATCATTCTAATTTGCCAGAACAATACTGAATTCAGAGCACGTTCTTCTAAAACATCTGTGACTTGCAATCCACTGTTACTTGGATCATTAATAAATTAAATAAGGTGTTGGTCTATTACACTGAATATGTGATTAGCCTCAAAGCTGGAGTAGATCTCTGCAGAACTTCTCTCAGTAGATCCTAAATGGAGCAGTTCTCCATAGAATTTATATCCATCTTCTAATATTTTCTCCTAGTTATCCATGAGAATGTCATCTGAAACAGTGCCAAAAAGCTTTATTATATTCAAGACATAACTTGTCTACTTTTCTCTTTATCCATAAGGCCTGCATGCCTGTCACAGGAGGGCATCTGACTGGGTTGACCTATTTTGTTCATAACAACTCCCACTGGCCATTATTCACCTCATCACTTTGTCCTAAGTGTTTCCAAATAGTTTGATTGCTTTACTGTCTAGCTAACATGCAAAGAATCAAATTATTTAAGAATACCAGGAAACTGAAAGAAGCAGCTTTTTTACTTCAGCACTACCACTGCCTAAAAATGCCTCTTTCAAGAGAGCTAACCTAATCAGTGCAGCATATAAACCTATAAACCTTCATTTTTCCCTGAGATCTGAACTAAATGATTTGGCTTGTTTTGTATTGCTTGGAACTAAGAAAATTATTTGATATATATCATGGTTGAAATTATTGAATCTCTTTTTTTTAACACTTAATTTAATTTCTCAAGAACATGCACAATTGTTTCATAATAAAATCAGTTAAATCATACATTATATAGTAGCAGTACTTTCCTATTTTTTTCATGAATTAAGAAAATCTAGAATCTTATCAGAGCTGTGTTAGATTTCGGGGTTACTTTATGACCTTCAGCCATGTTGAGCAATGACAGAGACATATTCAGTCCTGACATTTATAAGATCTCAAGAATAAAGAATAAGTGAGGAGCCTTTATACAATACAGAAAATTTGTCCATCTATTTAATCTATTTCTTGTTCACTCTTTCTCCTGAATCTGTGATCTCTTTCTTGTGGATTCTGTGATTGTTTAACTATGGCTTGGCTTCTATGATGGAATATGACTTCATTAGTGTGCCCAAACAAGATCTTCAGTATGAGACCTGTGTATCTGTGTATCTTGAAACAACAGAAGGTTAATCTGCCTCATACTTTTCCATAGATACTTATCCTTTTTCTATAACTTTCATAACCCACTATAAGTATGTATCGCACATTTCCCCATCATGTTCTGATATAATATTTATAAATCCATATGATACTGAAGAGATAGCAAAGATAGCTCGAAGAATCTTTTAAAAATAATTTTAATTTACTGAAATCCTGTGTAAAAGGGCATCATCCTTTTAAGAAGACAGTGTTTGAATGTGTTTATTTCATTAATACACCCCCACAAATCCATTAGTCACAGAATATTCTTCTGAAAACTTTCAGTACAAATAGAAATATGCTATTAAAAAAAATAAATTGTACATGGTACTAGTCATCCCAAGTAAGGGATTCAGAACAATATATGCAGTAAATAGCCTTTGGGTTGGCTGTATGGGACCTCAGATGCAGACAAACTCATAATTCCCCATGATCAAGATTTTTCCATTCTGAACTCTGTTACAAACAGACTGCAGACAGATTCTCTGCTTTATGTCAAGAGAAACAAATGTTTTTTGCAATACGAAAAAGAAATAGTTGCTTAGTCTGGGTTAGGGAAGAGCTTTGCTTCATCAGCATTTCTTGGAGAGAGAAGCTGCTATTCCATGCTGAAAGTGAGAAAAGAGGGACAGTGAGAGGAAATGTTCTTATAAGCTGCAACATGCTAAGCTATCCTCTCTTTCACTGGCAGTTCAGTGAGTTCCCTCTCGCATACAAATTGCTCCATTAAATGTTTAAGCCACCTTTATGCCATTCACAATTTGTTCAATTATTATTCAGGCTCAAAACCAGCTGCAATTTTCCAATTATTCAAACGTAAAGTACGTCCTTTTCTATTATACAGACTAAATTTGTCTCATTAAATAAAGCAGCAGGGAAAAGCTGCATTTTACTATGACTAAGAAAGGTGTAAATGCTCAATAGTACTCAACAAGATGCTAATCAGAATCAGTTAGTAATTTGTAATTGATCACTAGAGCCAGAAGATTCACTAATCAAATATTACAAGTTAAATAACCTTTCTCCTTTGCTGTTAGTTGATGCTGGCCTCTTTCTCTAGAGTTAATTAGATTATACATGTGAAAATATATTTTTATTAATTTTAATAACATTGCAATACTTAGTATGCACTTACGAAGGGATTCAGATGTTCACGATAAATGTTTTATGGCAAAGGCAACATAGTTTATGGCATAAAATCTGCATACGCAATGAGGATATAAAAATTGGAATAGGAATTAAAGTTTTGCCAGGTGTCTCTCAGTTTTTCTCTCAACCTCTGAAATAAGTTGTTAATGAGAAAATTGTAAATTATGACTCTGTGGTTAAGCTGGAGTATGCGAGGCACATAAATGGTAGAAGCTAAGCCACCTTTGTCATTTAGACTTGATACAAGATATACAATAGCAATTAAGATATACAATAGCAATTAAGAACATCTGAGGAGGGGTTTAGAGATGCAGGTTTGACCAACCTTAAGAGAAAATTATCTTACT
Source organism: Chrysolophus pictus (assembly GCA_037305975.1). Lineage (NCBI taxonomy): Eukaryota > Metazoa > Chordata > Aves > Galliformes > Phasianidae > Chrysolophus > Chrysolophus pictus. The sequence goes on from CM074578.1 coordinate 20,519,753, forward strand.
GTTGACTGAACTATCTAATGAGGGGAGAAATATAGAAATGACAGAAGTCTTCTCATGGTGTGCAGTGAAAGGCAGCAAAAAAAGCACTTAGACAATTAGAAACTGGGAAACACTTCACTGTGAGTTGGATAGATACTGTCACACATTGCCTAAAGCAGCTGTAGGTTCTCCATCCTAGTTGGTATTCAAAATGAGGCTGGCTGTAGCCCTGAGCAATCTGGACTTGCCTAATCATATTTTGAGCAGGTGGTCGGGTACCTACCTACATAGGTTCCTTCCAAGCTACCAGTATCTACTGCTCAAGGAAAAGATGACCCCAAGTGTGAAACAGAAAATTTTGTGACTTTACTTTGTGGCAGTTGAATCATCATGATGGCTATTATTGTACAAGCAAAGGGTAAGTTAATGTTCAAGCTTGAGATCTTATTGGGTGTTTCAGTAAAAAGAATGAGTGCTGACACCCTGTGGGAAAGTCCAAGAGTACTGCAGCAAAGTATGACTAACAACTACTGAGTTGCCCTAGGACAACATTTCTGCACTTCCACTGAGCGGATGCTTTTCTGTGAGCAATGTACTGCAGAGATACCTGCTCAATTAATCCTGTAGAGGGGAGATGAGTTTTCTAATTCCTTTAATCTATAGTAGTATCTCTCGCCCTAGGCAAGTATGCTGTTTATACTGCTTTCTTTTCCCTTCTAATTTAGGACTTAAAATAATGACATGATTGCAGAGTAGCTTTTTTTTTTTTTTTTTTTCTTTTTTTCTTTAAAGCCTTGACAGACAATAAACTAAGACTAGTATTGGAAAAGTAAAAATAAAAATGCACTCATACAACTGAATGAATTCAGTTTTTTCTCTGAACAGTAGAAAATAAGAATCCTTATAAAAATGAAATGCTAAATTCATTGTCAAATATGCACTTTGATGACAAAGGTCAATCTGGAGGGTAAAATTAGTAAAGAATGGGACTGAAGCCATAGGAATTCACATATTTACCTTGGTTATTTGCATGCATGTATATAAGTACCACTTACAGAGACAAAAATGTAAAAAATACTCTGAAAAAGTAGGTATAGAAGACGCTGTATGTGGTTGGTGAGAGGAAAGGCGTAGTGGGTGAAGAAAAAAAACATGTAAGCTAAAAATATTGTAGCAAACAGTGACAAATCTTAATTCCTAATTAAATGTAATTTCATTTATCCTTCCCTTTCTACTATATATATATATATACTTAGTAATGCTAAGTTACTGGCTAAAATTAATGAGATGATAATCAGATTTTGAATTAGAAACTGCCTATCTCAAGAGGAGAGAATCCTGTTTGCAACAAATTTACACGGTAAGGGGAAAAATTAACTTAGTGTTTGTGCCTTGTCCTCAGAGGGCACAGAAGCCTCAATTTTAATTTGCTTTAATGGCAGTGGGAGGTGTTAAGTGTTTTTCTGGATTGGATTCCTTCAGTATGATACATACAAAACAGAGTAGCTTTGATATAAACAAACTAATGCTCAATTATCTAAATAATGAGAAAATTCTAATATGCTTTAAGAAACTTGAGAATATTTTCATGTTAACTGATAATACCTAAGTTGTCCATGGCCCTGATCTATTACAATTTATTTAGTCTTTGGATAGACGATACTTTTTTTTTTTTCCAGAAGAGTAGCTTGAAAAACTCTTTGAGTCATTGACTTTTGAGAATGATGTTTAGTTTAACTTAATTATGTACCCTGAGGGTTAAGTTTCATCAAGAAACTGTTTCCTACGCAGTAGTAGTTATTTTCCATTTAGTAATTTGTAATGTCATTTGTAATGCTAAGAATTTAAATCAGTATTAATTTCTTTGGAATGTAATTGATATAAATGCTTTAAAACTTGGAGGACTTTTTTTCTTTTTGTAGATGACAGTATTTTTTACTATGTACTTTTGATTACAAGCTTAAAGATTCAAAATCTGGCCTCATATTGTTGTGCAATTTTATTTGAATTTGAATTCATTAGATTTGCAGCTGAGTTCTGTCTACCCTTTTACATCTGTATGTTTAACAGTAGTGTCAGTGAAAGGGAATAATGGAGTCCATTAACTCAATCATCCAGACTGTCCCACCTTCTCCCAGTCTTAATTCTTCTAACTCTTAATTCTTCTAAAGCTCATGAAGCAGCACTGTTCTCTGAGTCTGTCTTCAGTCCCTGAATTTTGCCTCAATATTAATAATTTCAGGTTCTGTAGTTTGTTCTAAGTGCTTTTCTGTTACCCAGGAGTAGAAAGACATCCTGCTAACAACAAAAACTGATGTCAGACTTTCCTATATGATCTTTCTGTTTTTCTGCCTAAATGTCTTACAGATAGTCAAGGGCTCATGATGGAAGCAGAATTAGGAATTTAGTCTCTCCTTTGCAAAGCTTTTCCAAGCCTGGAGATTACATCAGCTTTTGTAGCACTGTTGTTACGCAGGCAGTGGTTGTAGTGGTATCTACACAGCCAGTGACCATAGAGATGATATTCAGTAAGATCAAAAGCTTGGTATTGAATTTCCACAGCAATGCTGATACAAAAGTTTTGCAGAAGAGTTGTTTTTTATCTTAAACATGGCACAACCAGAGGAACTATTATGAAAATTGACTGTAATGCAGTACCTAGAATCTCAAAGAAAGCCTGCCATGAGATACTGTTATGGGAAAAGGAGGATGTGTCATAAATCCAATGAGATGATGATCAACACATCATTGTATGCTCTTAAATTGTGATAAAGTGATGCTTCAGAAGAAACTTAAAAGTAACAATCTTTGAAAAAAATGCATTAAGGAACACTATATGTGTACAACAGCAACATTAGAACAGAACACAAGAATTGAACGTTTTTATAAGCATGGGGGATGGTGTTAGCTCTATTACTGCTGTTCACTTCACTGGCAATCCATTGCAAAGTTGAATCTTGTTCCAGACATAATAAAATAAGAAACAAAACAACAACAAAAGACCATCATAAGGAGGGAGAAATGCTGATTGTGCAGTTCAGTCAGGAGTCAAATGTGAATGATTAAATGCAAGTACTTCGTCATCAGCGTATAAATATGAAACCTCAGGGTATTTTGCATTTGTCATTGTTTTTGGAAAAAATGATTAGAATTAATGTGTTAACAGATGTTTCATTTCCTTAGAATTCTATATTAGTAAAGAAATATAACATTTACCAATGAAAGCAGTTTTATTCTGATGAAAACCAGTAGTCTCTGTGGTAACATGGTAACTGACATCAGCTAAAGCTGATATAACCATATGAGGGTAATCCAGTGTCATAAAGATATCAACTCAGATAAATCATGCAAGTTTTGACTCTCCTAAACTGCCTAAGCAACTAGAAGGTTATTCAAATGATCTTGTTTGCATCCTTATTCAATCTAAACAAATATTCATGGAACAGATTAAATTTAAAACTTGAAGATTGATGGCAATAATGCATTTTACTTAGTTATCTATAATGCAGGGCCACATAGATCTGAACAGTGCACTGGTATAAATTTATCCACAAGGAATTTATAAGTCTTATGATTAACAAGTTTCTTCTAAGGAGGGTCACAGTGTTTCTCTGCTTTTCACTGTTTGATATAAATATTACACTCTTTTGTTACAAATCTTTTTTTCTCTCCTTTTCCCTGTATGATATATGTGTTTTACTATTTTATTACAAATCTTGTTTCTTTACATTTCCCTACATGGTATATTGAAAATACAGCATGAAATGATGTATTAAATATATCACAGATTAAAATGTAGATAAGCATAGGGTTTGTAGCTAAAGAGTACTGTTTGAAGAATCCAGTAGGTGTGGAAGTCAAGCATCACTTTCTGTAAGAAATTTACTCCCCTATTATTACATAATAGTAGGATTGAAAGAGTTTCTTACTTTCTGTATTGGCAAAAGTTAAAAATTCTTGTGTATGTGAGGCCTCATCTGGAGTATTCTGTCCAGATGTGGAGTCCTCATTACAGGAGAGACAAGGACCTATTGGAGCGTGTCCAGAGGAGAGCCACAGAAATGATCCAGGGGATGGAACACCTCTCCTATAAGGACAAGAAGGGAGCTGGGGCTGTGCAGCCTGGAGAAGAGAAGGCTACAGGAAAGAAGGGGACAGACTCTTTAGCAGGGTCTGCGGTGACAGAACAAGGGAAATGGTTTCAAGCTCAAAGAGGGTAGGTTTAGGTTAGATTTCAGGAAAAAATCTTTTATGGTGAGGGTGGTGAGGCACTGGAACAGGTTGCCCAGAGTTGTGGTTGATGCCCCATCCCTGGAGACTTTCAAGGCACGGCTGGATCAGGCCCTGGGCAACATGATCTAGCTGTGGTGTCCCTGTTCATTGCAGGGGAGTTGGACTAGACAACCTTCAGAGGTCCCTTCCAGGTCTAAGGATTCTATATACAAATGCTCTGTCATTATCAGTAAATGGATCTTTAAGTTATTGCCAAAACTATCAAGAAAAGCTTTGAAACATGCATATTGTATCAGAGGCATCATTGTCTACTACAGAAATCAGAATGCAGTGGAGTGCTGTGCAAATTTATCCACATGAAATTAATTACAGCCAAAGTAACTAAGTTTCAAATCACATTAAACATGATTTTGGCATGCTATATATTATATCTATAAGCATAGTTCCTCCAGAGAAAGAGCTCACAATATCTTCTCAGTCTGAGTTTAATTGTTCTAAGCTGGAAACCACTTGTTAGCTGTAGTAGGAATAACAATAAAGAGACATCAATGAAAAACAAAACAACAACAACAACAAAAATAAAGTCACTCTAAGCCTTTAAGAAAAGATTACCTTATCCTGGAGAGATGCTGCTCATCTGAGTCATCACTTGCAGGAGTGGGCTTTTGGTACTTACATCCCTCTTGGATCATGAGTCATGCCTATAACTGACAGTTCAATTCTCACAGGTGTGAATGTTCCTTCAAGAGCTTGAGATTCTTGATGACTGTTCTTGTTTAGTAATACTGAGGATGGAAATCATTACTGCTTCAGTCCCTCCACCATCCAGCAGCCACTGATGGGAGTTGAAACTGTACACACTGTTTTTTATAGATCACTATTTTTCAAAATAAGACCAACTTGGGAAATCAATGTTTAAAAGTACCTTATACTAATTTCCAGCACTTGTGTATGGTGGCATGTGCAATTCTTCCGCTACTTGGGTCTAAACCAGGATTTAGACTTCTGCGGAGCAGCTCATAAATATTGCTACTTGTCAGGAGAGCAATGAAAAGAAATACTGCATCATGGCAATAAACCCTTAGAAGAGGTTGGAGGGCAGTGAGGAAAGTTTGAAGACTTCTGCAACCATGTACGTGCTATAAGAATGCAGATTTTGCTGAGGTCTTTGGGCAAAAATTATTATATGATGTGTAATAGAATCCTATGTTGGGATCCAGAGAGAGTGAGCACTAAGGAGACACCAAGACACCATTTTGCAGATGACACCAAGTTGGCTGGAAGTGTGGATCTGCCTGGGGGTAGCGAGGCCCTACAGAGGGATCTGGACAGACTGGATAGCTGGGCTGAAGCCAATGGGATGAGGTTTAATAAGACCAAATGCCGGGTCCTACACTTTGGCCATAAGCAACCCCAAGCAACGCTACAGGCTTGGGGCGGAGTGGCTAGAAGACTGCGTAGAGGAAATGGACCTGGGGGTGTTGGTTGACACTTGGCTAAACATGAGCCAGCAGTGTGCCTGGGTGGCCAAGAAGGCCAATGGCATCCTGGCTTGTATCAGAAGTAGTGTGACCAGCAGGAGTAGGGAAGTAATTCTCCCCCTGTACTCAGCTCTGGTGAGGCCGCACCTTGAGAACTGTGTCCAGTTCTGGGCCCCTCACTGCAAGAAAGACATTGAGGCCCTGGAGTGGGTTCAAAGAAGGGCAACAAAGCTGGTGAGGGGTCTGGAGCACAGGCCTTATGAGGAGCGGCTGAGGGAGCTGGGATTGTTCAGTCTGGAGAAGAGGAGGCTCAGGGGAGACCTTATTGCTCTCTATAACTACCTGAAGGGAGGTTGTAGCGAGCTGGGGGTCGGCCTCTTCTCTCGTGTAACTGGTGATAGGACTAGAGGGAATGGCTTCAAGCTGCGCCAGGGAAGATTCAGGCTGGACATTAGGAAATACTACTTCTCTGAAAGAGTGGTCAGGCACTGGAATGGGCTGCCCAGGGAGGTGGTGGAGTCACCGACCATGGAGGTGTTCAAGGAACGTTTGGATGTTGTGTTGAGGGATATGGTTTAGCGAGAACCATTGGTGATAGGTAGATGGTTGGACTGGATGATCTTATAGGTCTTTTCCAACCTTAGTGATTCTGTGATTCTGTGGTTCTGTGATTCTGTGAAAATACGGACCAGCATAATTTAAAATGCTATATCCTTCTCTGTCCTTGGAGTTTCCGTTTAAAAGAAAATGTCACTCACAGAATTGGAAGATCTTTTTATATAGGTTCTGCTCAATAGAGTGTCTTTCTCTGTAATGTTACATATATTAGTTGCTTTTTAAAAAATTTATTTATTTTAAATATTTCATATATTTTATATTTTTTATATTTTATATTTTAATTTAATTTAATTTAATTTAATTTAATATTTATTTTATTAACTATTTCTCCTTTTTCAATTTTGGAGAAGATTGCAAGGGCAAGAAGAAATAAAGAGGACCTTTAGCTTTTGAATAAGTAGCAAAGAGCTGTTGAGAACGGAGTAAATCATTATCAGGTAAGTAGCTGTTCTTTTATTCCTTTGCCATATTTTTTTCTCTGCTTTATGGGTTGGGAGAAAAATAAATATCATAAAAAGGCCATGTTCTGTTTGCATTCAATTACTGGAACAGGCTTCTCAGGGCAGTGGTCACTGCACCAAACCTGCCGGAGTTCAAGCAGTGTTTAGCAACAGTCTTAGAAACATTGTTTGAATTTTAGGTAATCTGTGATATAAATATCATGAACTCCTGCTTGGAGTCAGAAGTTGGACTCAGTGATCCTTATGGGTCCTTTCTAACGCTGCATATTCTGTGATTCTATTTCAGCAGCGTGCCAGTTTGTTTTGAACTAAGTACTGTTCTTAGTACTCTATTATTTTGTTCTTTGTTTGCCTCAGCACTGTTGAAGTAGGTGCTGTTTTTATTTATTTATTTTTTCCAGGTTTGTTCTTATTCTCCCTTTGCTTGGATCATCCTTAATATGTTTCTTAAATGCTTGGCATCCTCTAGGAGCTCACATAATCTAAGCTCTTTCTTTGTTTTTCCTTATTTAAATATGGTTAAAAGTACATTGTTATATTCTTTTATTTTTCATTCATCCCATTATTGAGGTTATTTAAATTCAAAGTTCTTCAGTACATTTCAGATTTCCTTTGTTATGGGATATAAGCCATATTCCCTGCTTCATATCCCCTAAGAATTTTTTGACCTTTGAAGCTGCAGTTCAGAATAAGATTATCAGCTTTCTCCTGCCTTGGGATGCAGAAGTTTTATTCCATCCATACTTATGACATCTAAGTAGTCTGCTGCTCCACATCCACTGAGTCAGGTGGTGCTGTCTCTGAATGCTAATAGTCTAATTTAATTATTTCGAGTTATTGGTGCTGGGCCCTTTGTGCTAGATACAGCAAAAAGAATGAACTTTGTGAAGGTAATTAAGGTACGTGCACTGTACAAATGACTCAAAGTCAGGTCAAAGCATCATAAGAACTGTCCCAATTTCTTTTAACTGATAATACTTTCTGAGGGACCATATCTGAATCCACTTAAAACCGTTCATCCTCTTATGTATCTCTCCCTACCTCCATAGCTACTTAGCAGAGAGGGCATGCTTGAAAACAGCTTTGCCAGCATTACAGCTACTACAGGACTGCCTTCTGGGGAACATAGTCAAGGCAAAACAAAAAAGAGTGTAAAGGTATTATTGACAATCACTGTTTGGGTTGTTGGACAGTATTTGACATTTGCAAATGATAAGGAGAAAATATGTTGATTTTTTTTTAATACTTATTATAAGATGTCTCTACATTCTTTCTCTAAGATGCTGATTTCACATACCTGAAATAAAAGTACAAATAGTCCAGTTAAGATATGTAATTCTGCTCAGATAATGTGACTGTTCAAGCAAACAAAAATTGGAGATTTTATGTTTGCCTCTGCCAATATTTTTCTTTGTAATTAGTAAAAACTTAGCTGATTTATTTTCTTTTGTCTTTTTGGAAGTAGTGTGTATAGCAACATTAGCAAATGTAGCAAAGTGCAGAACACAAATCATTCTATCATCATCATTTACTTATTACTTGCATATGTGGAAACCCTGCTGTGAATATCAGTCCAATAGTGACAGTCTTTTAATCTACTTGTTTGTATACTGAGCATTAAGAGTCTTTGGTCAAGCTTTTAAAAGTGATTTTGTCACTTGAAAAAGCAAATTGCCACCCAAGCGCACCAGGTAGGCAACAGGAACATATTCAGAGCTGACACTAATCTCCCTAGATTCCTAAGCTCCCCAAGGCATCTGTGTTTCTACAGCTGGCATTTTCAAAGAAACCTGACTGTTGCTGCCAACAAATGAGTTGATGAGAGCCCTAACAGAAGTAAAAACTCTGAGGGCCATGGAAACAAGATCTGGAATGTTGGCAGGAGAATTTCTATCTTGCCATTAATGTCTGATTTTCTAAGTGTCCTCTGAGGGTGCTGAAGATGTGTTACTTGTTATGAGTGGGACACATAAATAAGGTAGACTGGCCAGAAACCTACTGGCATGCAGTATAAACTATGTGCCTGAGGTCTCACACCTCCTCACAAGACACATGGTACATACCTGAGGAAGAGAACATAGCATGATAGCTCATATGTCAGGGCTAGGTGGTTACTGTGGAAAATGTTAATGATACAATAACCTCCTTCAGTGTCCTGCCAACTCCTCTCTTCCTCTTGGACTCCTTCTTCATCTGAGCCACAGCACATATGCTTACTGCAAACACTGTTAGACTTGGACATTCTGAGCGCCAGCCTGAAGCTGTATGAGCTTTGCTGGGCTTCTGGTAGCCAATGAAGTCCATGATATTTATAATAAGTAGCATAATCTTACATTAACTTTTCTATTTCACAAATCATTTATTTGAGTGGTGGGAAACAGTCCTGTGCTTAAAGTAGTGTTAGGAAGTATGCCATCATTTCTGCTTTCTTTGTTGGTTTCAATTATACCAGCATTTAGATAATTCCTGATGCATTTAGATAATTCCTGATGCAAATCACTATTTCGGATCAGTGTGAAAGCATTTATGCAGTAGAACACAGGAACTGGAAACAGCACCTATGTTCCTGGATTCCAACCAGGAATACTGATGTGGGACAAGACGTAACTGACCAGAAGGTGCAAGAATATACTGGGGAGCAAGCTAGCTGGTTTCATTCTGAGGACTTTAAACTAAAGCTGTTGGGAGAAGGGGATGTACTGCTCAGTGACGGAGAAGACCCAACAATGCTGTCACTCTAGGAAGCAGCAGCGGAAAAAACACTGATTCCCCCTGTACGTTTTTGGGAGGACTCCTCTAGGAAGGCCTAACTGAAACACCTCTAAACCAATTCATGCAACATGGGAAATAAACAAGGAGAGCTGGAAACTGGTGCACAGGAAAAACTATGATCTTATTGCCATCACAGAAATGTAGTGGGATGATTCACGTAGCTGGAATACCACCACTGAGGGCTACAAGCTTTTTAGAAGGAATAGGCAAGGTGGGGAGGACAGGGGAGTTGCTCTCTATGTTAGGGAGTGGATAGACTAGGAAGAACTCCCTCTGAGAGGGAGAGCTCCTGTGGATTGAGAGCCTGTGGGTTAAAATTGGGAATGGGACAAATAAAGGAGAGCTGATCAAAAGGAGCCTGTTGATGAGGCTTTCCTGTGTCAGCTACGAGAATGTACACACACACAGGCTTTCATCTTGATGGGGAATTTTAACCACCTCGATATCTGCTGGCAAAACAATATGCCAGCTGTAACGGATCCAGGAGCCTCCTAGAGTCCCTTGACGGTAACTTTCTGGTTCAAGTACTGAACGCACCAATCGGAAGTGAAGCACTGCTAGACATGGTGCTCACCAGTGTGGAGAAGATCATCAAAGATATTTAGATTGGAAGCAGCCTGGGCTGTAGTAATCATGCCCTGAATTCACAATCTTTAGGAATGTGGGCCAGACAAAGAGTAGAGTCAGGACCTTGAACTTCAAGAGAGCGAACCTGAGGTTTTCTAAGGAATTGTTGGATGAAATCTCCTGGGAAGAAGTCCTTAGAGACAAAGGAGAAGAACAAAGATGGCTGCTCTTTCTGAGAGTGCCAGAGCTCTCCATCACTTGGAATAAGAAAGCAGGAAGGGGAGACAGGAAACCAGCATGGCTTGGCAATGGCCTGCTGATGAAACTGAGAGAAAAGAAGGGCAAGTGCAAGCAGCAAAAGCAAGAGTGTGTCACCTGTGGAGAATACTAATTCTTGCAGATATGGGAATAGGAAAGCCAAGGTACAGATAGAATTGAACTTCGTGAAGGATGTTAAAAACAAGGCATTCTACAGGTACATAAGTTGGAAGAGACAGGCCAAAGGGAGCATACCTCCTCTGATAAATGGGAAAGGAGAAATGGCTACAACAGATATGGAGAAGGCTGAGCTCTTTGCCTCAGTCTTCACTAGCAGCCAGCTTTACAGGGAGAACTAGAGATCTGTGTGCGGTCACAGGACCATAATGTCATTGTGATCATAGAATCATAGAATCATAGAATCTGTCAGGGTTTTATGATTTTTGGTTTTTGGTATTTCACATCATAACATCATGTGGGGCAGTGGGAGTTTAACTGTTAATGCTCAAGTTCTGGGTACCTGCCCGGAAGAGAAGAAGAACTACATTCCCCAGGGGACTTTGCGGTCACACAGAGGAGATATAACTCCTGGCAAGGTCACCTGATGCACTCTTTTTCACCTGCTCTTCTTCGTCGGCTCTCCTCCCATCTCCCTGCTGCTCAACTGGACTGCGCATCTTATCTCAGCGTTGTGGTGAGGCCTATCCACCTTTGGGACATTTTCTCTCTCGTTATATTTGATATATCAGCTTCAATTTAATTATATTGTATTATAGTGTGTTATCTTGCATTCCGATACTATATTTAGTAAATTAGTTTGTTTCTCCTCAGATCGCTGCTGCTGTTTTGAATTATTTTGGGGTCCCCTGTTCCCTTTTCCGGAGGCGTGGATCTGCAGATCCCTCCGCCCCGCTAGTCACGGAACCGGGCCGAACCAGCCTGTAAACTGTTGACAGAATCATAGAATCACAAGGTTGGAAACGACCTATAAGATCATCTAGTCCAACTGCCTTCTCATTACCATTGCTACCACAAACTAAACCATATCTCGTAGCTCCTCATCCAGACGCCTCTTGAACACTGCCAGGGACGGCGACTCCACCACCTCCCTGGGCAGGCCATTCCAGTGCCTGACCACTCTCTGACAGAAAAAGTTTTTCCTCATGTCTAACCTAAACCTCCTCTGATACAAAATGCTGCCATTTCCCCGGGTCCTGTTCGTTGCCTGGAAGAAGAGGCCAAACCCCTCCTCACCACAACCTCCCTTCAGGAAGTTGTAGAGTGCAATGAGGTCTCCCCTAAGCCTCCTCTTCTCCAGACTAAATAATCCCAGCTCCCTCAGCCACTCCTCACAGGACTTGTGCTCCAGACCCCTCACCAGTTTCGTTGCCCTTCTCTAGACACGCTCCAGGGCCTCAATGTCTTTCTTGTAGTGAGGGGCCCAAAAGTGAACACAATACTCAGGGTGCAGCCTCACTAGTGCTGAGTACAGGGGGATGATTACCTCCCTGCTCCTGCTGGCCACACTATTTCTAATGCAGGCCAGGATGCCGTTGGCCCTCTTAGCCACCTGGGCACACTGTCGGCTCATGTTCAAACGAGCATCAACCAACACAGATACAGCTGAACATCAACCAAAACAGGTCAGGGATACTGTGAGACAGCTTACGTTACTGGAATGCTGTCATGGGTGGCTATAGCCTCTTAAGGAAAGACAGGCTGGCGAGGTGAGGTGGTGGAGTCACTCTTCATGCGAGAGAACAACTGGAATGTATTGAACTCCACTTGTGGGGGAGAATGATGAACAAATGGAGAGCTTGTGGGTAAGAATTAAGGGGTGGCTAACTACAGGTACTACAGGCTACCTGATCAGGAGGAAGAAATAGATGAGGCCTTCTACAAACAGCTGGAAATTGCCTTGCAATCCCTGGCACTGATTCTTCCGGAGGACTTCAACTGTCCTGATATTTGTAAGATAAGCAACAAGTCCAGGATGTTCCTGTATTGAGCTGACAATAGCTTTCTGACACAGGTGGTGAAGGAGTCCACGAGGAGTGTGCTACTTGACCTTGCTTTACTAACAAGGAAGGGCTGGTCAGCATTGTGATGGTTGTGTGAAGCTTAGGATGCAGTGATCATGAGATGGTGGAGTTCCTCTTGTGTGGAGGAAGCATAGCAATAAATAGAATTGCTATGCTGGACTTCAGGAGAGCCAATTTTGACTTCTTCAAAGACTTACTGGTAGGTATTCCATGGGCTAGAGTGTTAGAAGGTAAGGGGGTCCATGAGAGTTGGTTGGCGTTTAAACACCACTTCTTCCAACTTCAAGAGTGGTGCATCTCTAAGAGTAAGAAACTGGGGAAAGGTGGCAAGAGGCCTGAGTGGATGAGAAAGGAACTCATGGATAAACTAAAAGGAAAGACGAAGGTCCATGAAATGTGGAAAAAGAGTCTGTCCACCTGGGAAGAATTTAGAAATGTTGTCCGGGCCTATGGGGATGCAATGAGAAATGCTAAAGCCCTCTTGGAAATAAACCTTGCAACCTTGCAAAAGAGGTAAAGGATAACAAGTGAGGTGTTTGGGTGTTTGGTTTTTATTTTTATTTTTTATGTATGTCAATGGTTAAAAAAAGACTAGAAAAAATATGGGTCTCCTACTAAATTAGGTGGGTGCCTTGGTAACAGGAGACACTGAGAAGGCAGAGATTGTTAATATCTTCTTTGTTTCATTCTTAAATGCTAAGACTAGCCCTCAGAAATCCCAGATTTTGGAGGTAAAAGAGAGAGTCTCAGTAAAGGAAGGCTTTCCATTGGACAAAGAGGATCTGATGGGATGCCCTCATGTGCGCTGACAGAACTGGTAGAGGTGACTGCTGAACCAGTCTCTATCACATTTGATAGGTCTTGGCAAATGGGAGTGATGTATGAAGACTGGAGGATAGCCAATGTCACTCCAATCTTCAAAAGTGTAAGAAGGAGGATGATCTGGGACACTACAGGCCAGTCAGCCTCACCTCTGTCCCTGGAAAGGTGATGGAACAAATTGTTTTGGATGCTATCTCCAAGCAGTTGAAGGAGAAGGTTAGCAGGAGTAGTCAGCATTAACTCACCAAGGGGAAATTATGCCTGATCAATGTGTCAGTCTTCTATGATGTCATCATTGGCTGGATAGATGAAGGGAGAGCAGTAGATGTTGTGTACTTTGACTTCAGCAAGGCTTTTGACACTGTCTCCCATAACATCATTGGTAGGAAACTTAGAAAATGTAGGATAGATGAGTTGATGGTGAGATGGATTGAGAATTGGCTGACTGGTAGAGCTGAGAGGGTTGTTATCGGTGATGTAGAGTCTGATTGGAGGCCTGTAACTAGTAGTGTTCCCCAGGGGTCTGTGCTGGGTCTGGTCTTGTTCAACATCTTTATCAATGACCTGGATGAAGGAATCATCAGCACGTTTGCAGATGATGTAAAGCTAAGAGGATTGGCAGACATACCTGAAGGCTGTACTACCATTCAACAAGACCTGGACAGACTAGAGAGTTAAGCAGGGAGGAACCTGCTTAACAGAAGCAAGTGTAGAGTCTTGCACTTGGGGAGGAATAACTGTGTGCATTAGTACAGATTAGAGGATGACCTGTTGGAGAGGAACTCTGTGGAGAAGGTCCGGGGTATCTTGATAGAAAACAGATTGGTCATGACTGAGCAGTCTGTCCCTGTGGCCAAGAAGGCCAACGGTATCCTGGGGTGCATTAAAAAGAGAGTGGACTGCAAGTCGAAGGATGTTCTCCTCCTCCTCTACTCTAGCCTAGTGAGGCCACATTCAGACTACTGAGTCTAGTTCTGCATTCCCCAGTTCACAGAAGACAGGGATCTCCTAGAAGGAGTTCAGAGGAGAGCCACAAAGATGATAAAGAGCCTGGAGCATACGTGAAAAGGCTGAGTAACCTGTGTCTGTTCAGCCTGGGGAAAAGAAAGCTGAGGGGGGATCTGATAAATGTTTATAAATATGTAAAGGGAGGTGGGAGGCAAATCAATGAGGCATGGTGGTGCATAACGATCGAACAAGGAGTAATGGAGTAAAACTTGAACACAGAAAGTTCCGTGCAAACATGCGGGAGAACTTCTTTACAGTAGAGGTGACAGAACACAGGAAAAGATTGCCCAGAGATGTTGTGGAGTTTTTTTTCTATTGAGATATTCAAGATTTGTCTGGACTCCTGCCAGCTGAGAAGGACTTAGGGGTTCTGATTGATGAAATACTTAACATGAGCCAGTAGTGTGCGCTTGTAGCCTGGAAGGCCAATGGAATACTGGGTTCTGTCAGAGGAGAGGTGGCCATCAGGGTGTGGTAGATCATTGTCCTCTCTGCTCTGCCCTTGTGAGGTTCCATCTGGAGTACTGCATTCAAGTCAGAGGCACCCAACACAGGAAAGATGTCAAGTGTTTGGAGAGAGTCCGAAGGATGGTGATGAAGATCCAAGGGCTGGAGCACATCTCCTATGAAGATAGGCTGAAGGAACTGGTTTTGTTCAATCTGGAGAAGGCTGCATGGTGACCTCATTTCGGCCTTTCAATATTTAAAAGGACTTTTTAAATATGAGGGAAATAAACTTTTTCAAGAGTAGATAGTGATAGAACAAAGGAGAATGATTTTAAACTAAAGGAAGGGAGATTTAGATTAGATGTCATGGGGAAGTTTTTTTTTAACTGAGATAGTGGTGAGGTGCTTGCACAGGCTGTGGATGTCCTGTCCCTGAAGGTGTTTAAGGCAAGGTTGGATGAAGCTCTGGGCAGTCTAGTACTTGATCTAGCAGCTGGCAACACTGCGTGTGCCACGGGAGTTGGAACTTGATGATACTTGAAGTCTATTCCAACCCAAGCCATTCTACGTTTCTATGAATTCCAACAAAAATGTACATTTTTATTCTTAAATTATTGACTTTCAATTTAAAAGATAACATAGACTTCTTTTTAAGCCATTATATTCATGATTACTCATGTGATCTAAAACTGAACAGTATCTTATATCTCTTTTTTAAAAAATAGCAACAATCTCCCAGTTAAAATCTAGTAGCTGGATTGCCAAGCTGTTGCCAGAAGCACATTTTATAATTGATTTATGAACCTCTAAATTTTACCTGAAAAAGGAGTTTCTGGTCTGATACATTCTTCCTCTCTCATCCTTTTTACCTCCTATTTCCTCTGAATTATTCTGTATCCAAATTACAATATTTTTCAGCAGGGGATTTTGCATACAGATTTTGCACTGCTTTAAAACCTTTTCTCCAATGCATATTTCATGATTTTCTTATTCTCAAAACCCCAAGTCTTCACAGAAAGTCCTGAGCACAAGCTACAATCCTCAGTGGCATACCTATCAAACATAAGATAGTGACATTCAAAAAACTGCCAATGTTTTTAATGAGTGATCTGGCAAGGATAAAGAAAAGTGAAAAAAAAAAAATCAGGACATGAAAAAAGCATATGTCATAATTCTCAGAAAGTTACAAGCTATGGTCATATGATAACTACAATTGGGGATATTTGAGACTTTCATATCTTCTTAACAAGGTCACTTCTATTCCTAAACTGTCATCTAGAGTCTATCTAATTAATTCAGCAACTCCTTATTCACATAAATAGTGTGAATATTGATCATTTCTAATGGCAGAAGCTCTAATGCTAGGATGCTGACCTTGGATTTGAAAAAGCCAAGTTCAATGCTGATTCCAAGCCAATATTCCAATTGAACACAGACAATATGATATACAGATAGAAATATACTTACCGAGATTTTGGTGCCTAACTTCTATTAAAGTTATGTCTAGAATATCTGCATAAACAGATAATCAGTAACAGCAATTACTACATTTTTGTTCCTCAAAAAGTTTTAGAGGTTTAATGAATTAAAATTCTGATAATAATGAACAACTCTTAAAACTAAATCATTTTTTTCATTAAGACAAATAAGCAGGATCAGTATCTAACCAGAAATTTAATAATGCTAGGCCTGTAATGAATGCATATGTGATCTAGATATAAATGATGATGAGTTCACAGGCCTAAAACTTAGGTCTTTGTAGCTAGCAGCTGTCTACTGATTTCAGAAAATTGCATTCAACTTCGAAGTGCTTTTCTCAGAAACATCACAGAACTAAAAAACTCTAGTTGACTTGTCAGCTTGAACTAGGTCAAAGTCAAGCCATGGAAGCTCTATGCCTATTCCTCAGATGCTATTCTACCTTGCAGTTTCATGACTCTTAATATGGCAGAATTTGTAACTAGAGAAGGGACTAGAAGTGCTGCTGTGAGCTAAAACTTAAGACATTTCTGCTTTGAAAAATGACACTGTTTCAATATTCATTGTGTCACAACAGCTTACATCTTAAATTTACACATTTGACATGTAAAAGCTGGGTGACCTCAACACCAGGTCCTGCAAAGTCATTGAAGAATATGAAATTCAGTCTGACCTTTTTCGTGTGTGTTGACAAGAATGTGTAATATAGCAAAATAACTGACAAATGTTGCCTTCCCATAGTCTGTTTTGAGTTTCGTGTGCTGACTGATGGACAGAGATCACCAGGGGAAGAATTTGGACACAGTGAGAATAAGTTTTGATGAGTGTTTAGCTCTCCTGTAAGAAGAAAATACTTGAGCTGGTCAGTATTCTGGTTTCTTGCTTTTCAGTACAAATCATGCTACATTTGTTTAAAAGCTGTACAGAAGCTGAGGAATAGTTGAACAACTGTTTCTATTCACTGGCAGCAAGTTATGATGGTGTGCAGGCTTGAGCCTTATGTTTCTATCTTTACGAAAACAGAATTATACAAAGGTTGAGAATGTAATAGGCACTGTCAGAAGAGAAATTAATCTGTTGAGCTTCAATGTGGATGGGAAAAACACTTTGAGTCAGGCATAGCCATTACCACCATGAGTTGCTATTTGTCACTTTGTCATTGATGTAAATTCCTGAGGTATCATTCTCTCTTACAGCACAAAATCAAATAGTCTTGTTTAAACTGTGGTGGGGTAATCTGACCAGTCTGACTGCACCACAGCTGACTGGGGGCATTTGCAAAATGAAGCACTGTGTTTCTGGACTGAGCATAGCTAGTAGACAGTAGGTCCCTAAACTGTCACATATTTGCATTTACTAGGTATTGATTGGATTGAATTAAAAAAAAAAAAATCAGATTAAACAGCTGGTAGAGGTGTTGTGCAATGTATTTCTTGGCTTTGCACTGAAACAGACTAGAAAGGATCACCTTCTTTGAATTTGTTTCTCTTTGATTTTGTTTCTTTTTCTCAGTACAAACTATGTACATCTTCTTTTTGAGTATGCGAACTTCTGAAGGGGCAATACAAAAGTTGGGATGCACCCTTTTGGAAATTCCTAATATTATAAAGAAAAATGGATTATATCCAGTTTCTCTTGTGTTATAAAGAGGGCCTGATCCTAAACACAGCAGGTAAGGAGAAAGTCTAGGCCTCAGTGTATGAAGAGAACATAAATCTTAGTCAAATTGCTTAAATCTTGTCTGCTCACAAGGCTCTCATACTTTCCAGACAGAACTTTCTTATCTTTGTATCTCCACCTGCCCCTCCTGATTTGGGACTTGCAAAAAAGCCTTTCTACTGTTTCTATGTCATCAAGCCATTTCTGCTGTAACAGGGACAAGTCTTGTATGTAATTTCCAGAATTCTTTACAGAAAATAAGCAACATCCAAATATAACTTCAATTAAACTACACATCCCATACTTTCGTAGCATCAAAGACACAATGTATGAGATGCGCATTTGTGTTAATGTCCTGTGAATGAGTAACATTTCTTCTTTTACATTAGCATGAAGAAGGAAGATTCAACTGGTTAAAATCTGTAGTAGTATAAACTGAAGTTCAGGGAGAGACCCCTCTCCACTTCTTTTTATTTTATTTTTTTTACCATCTCTACAGGTCTTCAGAAGCTTTTTTCATATAAGAAAGAATCTTTCTTCTCATTTCTTATACTATGGATGAAGACTGTAATTTTCTACTATTTTGGACTGAAGAGGTTTCAGCAGTTTTGGGATGTCAGTAAGATACTCCTAACTGATTAACTGATTTAGTTAGTAAGGAATGGAAATTACAGAAAAGACAGCAATCTTATGTCCTTCTGATATTGGGAAGCATGGTTGTTGCAGCACTGGATGAGCTCCTTCTCATGGATCATGATGTGCAGCACAGATTTCCTATCCATAGTAAAGTTCTCCAGCTCTACATTTCCTAGTGCTTTTATAGACTCTTACTTGAAATGCAAGTTCATCAATCACTGACAGCCATTAAATATGGACTGTGGACCTAGCCTTGAAGAGTCCCTTGGATAATATGCTTCAATATCCTTGCCTTTGTAAAGATACAGTTAAGATACAGGTGCAAATAATATTTCAGGTCTATGACACAATGCACTATACTTATGATTGAATGTATTTTAAATAAATGTACATTGATTAGGTATTCATTATGTACACATTGATTATACTGTTTTACAGAGCATTCACACAGTACTTAAAATACAGAGTCATGCACTTTTAAATCCATGGACATAGATTCTCTGCCAAAGCTGGTTGGTAAATGGTCACAGGCTATTCAAATTGTACCTGTATACATGAAAAGAAAGCAAGTATGCAGATCACTGACTCCTTGTACAACAGTCTTCTGGCTATACCTCTATATATACCAAGTTATGACAAAATATAAATGCAAATATATAAAGAATATGTTTATGTAAATACATAATAATATAATATGAACATACTGATATGAATTATAAATGTTATAAATATGACATTATAATAAATGCAATGACAATATACTAATGCAAATGAGAAATACCTTTCTGAAAGAACAACTAAATTCTTGGAGGTAGAAATGCAAATGCTTGAACAAGAATACCAACAGTGGGAGTTGCTCCTAATATATTTACAGTTAGTATAAAACACTAGAATTGTAAGAAAGATCAGTTTGTTCTTTGAGAATAGTGACTGAGGAATATATAGTCACCTGAGCTGATGAACTTTATAGATATGTAAAAGCATTGGCTTTTTACATATATTTGCAATGAGGAAGATGAAAAAGAATAATGGGTGGTGTTTGAGTGATAAATTCATCTTTGATAACTTAAGAAGGAATACAAGGCCATGTGATCAAGAAGGGGGAAAAATAGATATTGTCAAAATAAATAATGAAACTTTATGTTGCAGGGATGAGTAGAAGTAAGATGAAAACATTAAGAGGGGATGCAGAATGATAGAAAGCATCTTTCTAGGATGAAAAATCAAAAGGTTATAGTTCTGTTCAGACAATGTTGGTTGATAACTAAGGTCATTTTGAAGATGGCTGGAAAGTAAAAGAATATTTTTCAAAAATATTTGCTGTGAATGCATTAAAATACTTTACGTTAGAGGATATACTGTGTAGAAGCTTGCTGATACTCAAATAGATTTCTATCGATTCCCATATCAGCTGATGGTGAAAAGCAGAAACTTAAAGAATATAGAATCATAAGACCCTGCCTTCCTGAGTGTAGTTTGCTGAACATGACTGGGAAGTTTTCTTTGAGGTCCTGATGTAGGGAACAGGCTTCATTCCTATCTTTGATAGAAATCATTCAGGAAAATTATCATGTACATTTGTCTGAAATGAAAAGGTGTTATAATGGAACCAGACACAGAAGTCCTTGGATAATTTTGCTCTTCTGGTTATTTGGATGATACAAACCTAGTTTATCTCAGAGGTCATCTCATAAGTTCAACAATGTATACTATAGTAATGATGAGTTCTGTCTTCATATTATTAGACTTACATCTAGTCTGTGCTTTAGCCAGTTGTTTTACATGCAGATGCTACTTTCAACTAGTTGTTGAGATAGAATATTGATTTATGCTTCTTATAAAATAAGTATTGAGTTATCATCTTTTTTCAAGCATTTCAATTTATGTTGCCTCAAAATACATTTAGAAAGGTGTTAAATAGGATAAGAACAGAGCATACAGGATTCCATAGTTGAGGAATTGAATGGAAGAACCATTTCTATGATCATACTCTGAGCTAACTTGGAGGAAAAGTTTTGTTATGATCATTTATTTGCTTTTCTGCAGCTTTAGAAGTCAAAATATCTGCGGGTCATTATTACCAAGCATAAGAGAAGTACCAGAAGAATGAAAACCACAGTGTTTTCCCAGTAGTTCCTATAATGCAAGGGCTGATCTGCCCTACATGCTCAACTGTCTTTAGTAATGTAATGAAATTATCCTCTCATACTGTATGAAATCCTCAACAGAGTTCTCAAATACTGTTATAAAATCTAGAAGGATCATTAGAAGTCAAGAAAGCTTCCAAAACATTTAGAGTGATTATTCACTCCACATATCTGTAAAGTATACTTGCATGCCAAAACATGCATTTTTCTTTGTTTTTGTTGAAAATATGCATCTGCATTTGAATGAATTTTTAAATGTATATCTCTGTATTTATACAGATAAATAGCTATTTCTTGATCAGATGTAATTCATGCATTTATTCTTGAAAGAATTGTGTATCACAGGAAACACTTTATAATAAGTATTTGTCTATGAAAGAAATCCTGATTAACTTAAAATTATAAAGTCGATCAGAATAATGATATTTATTTTCTTTGTGTCTTAATACAGGTTTGGATCTTTAGTCTTTAACACACGAACATGTAAATTCTTATTATTTCTGTACCTCTGGAAATTTTACCAGTAGATGGCACTGCGGGAATAATGATGGCTATTTGTACTGGTAAATATTTAGTATACCACCAGACTACAGAACAATTTTTGTCTCCCACTGGTTTCACCAGTTTAATCCTGTCATACTATGAGTCAGATTTTCCAGGCATACTTACTACTGCCAGTGAAGGATACACTGAAACTGCTGACACCAAGTACTTTGTGTAGTTTATGTTATAAAAATAGTAATCTCCTATATTAAATTACTTGCTCACAGAAGATGCCTTTTTGTTGCAAGGTTTCTGTCATAATATTTTCCTACATATAATCAGCTCATATATTTGCTACTTCGATGAGCTGTCTAACTGACATAGCAATCACTAGAATAGTGAATAGTAATCGTAGTGAAGTTTGAGTCAACTTTTCAGCTGTCAGATGGACATCAGTGAAACTAAACTGGTTTTCAAAGAGTTCTTCTCTTGACCAGGTATCACATTCATTTCTACAGTTCACCAGTTTATCTTAAGAGTAAAATGAACTTTTTCTGTGTGTCATTTTTTAAAACTCATTCTGGGCTCCGAGAGCCAGGTAGGGTTTTTTCCACACCACACATCATCACCAGTAATAAAGTTTCTGGGGGCTAAATTGTGCCCTTAGTGGTACCTCTGCAATTGTTTTGCCTGCAAGGCTTTTGAACAGGTGTAACTGTTGAGATGTAGTGAGCAATTCTACTGATGATGCTCAAGATGGAATAGTATCCAGCTGTCTCAAATAGTTATGTTACTTCTGGAGGGCTAAGAGAAATATAAAAGCAGTAAGTGTTTATTTTTGTCACTGAAGTCAGTAGATATAAGTTTAAAAACACTTGAGATTTAATCTATTTGGGAAAATGGTGCCATCAATGCCATAGTCCTTTTTCACAGTACAATTATTCTTCACAGTTCTTTTTTGATGGTTGAACTTTTAGTACACCATATGCAGCCTCTGATGGCCTCTGACACTTTTTCACTATCATATATCTCCTTACAACTGTTGTATATCTCTTTACAGAAGGTTTTCACATTCAAAGATTGAAAATATATAACATGTACTATCCACTTAAAGGGCAACCCAGAAAGCTGGAAAGCCTGACAGGGAATTCATTATGAGTGGTAACATATCAGAAGAATGAGATGCCGAAGATCAGAGGTTTCCTGCAGAGAGCACATATACCGGAAAACAAATATTTTCCTTTATCAAGATACTAACATTGGCTACTAAGTTCTATGTCCAAGACTGTACTGAAAGAAGGGGGCTCGTGAGATGGAATCTGTCAATTTTAAAAGTAAACCCACCACTGGTACCACATTAGTAGTCTAAATGGCAGAGTGAAGCCTAATTGGGCCCTACAGCACTTCCACTGATGGATGGCAGGACTAATGCGCCTTCATAGGCGGAGGTCAAAGATGTGTCTAAGCACAAATGGTTCACTGGTTTAATTGGCTTAGGCGTACCCATTTTCCTAGCCAGCAAAACACAAGTGAGTGATAAGGCCAGCAACAAAATTGACTGCCTTTGGCTCTGCAGAATAAGCAATCAGGCACTCATTTATGGCTGGGTAAAATGATGACAGATTTCAGGAAGAATTGAGAAGGATTTTCAAGACAAGACTATCAGCAGAGGGATACTGTAATGACGATCACAGAACCAATGTATCTCTTGTGATATTGCAGTCACAGTTGCTGTCCTGCAGTCACAGATTTTTACCACCCTCTCTGGCCAGACTGAAGTAACATTTGTTGATCCTTTATTTCAGGACCTGACTTACACCAGTCTCCATCTGGTAATAGACACCAGAAGAGTAATAACACTGAGAAAAATTAGAAAGGAACCAGTACCAGCCTCTGTCTCAGTGCTGTGACTTGTTCCATTTCCAGCAGAAATATTAGATCGTTACCTCTGAAACATGGGCTGTGAGTTAGGGAATATATATATCCTAGATTGGACAAAGCATCACATTTTTTAGATTAAATGTCATTTTATAAATTTCATTTTATTTTACTTGAGTAAAAGCCAGAAATGAATCTCTCATTGACAAAAACGTTTTTACATAAGCAGAGCACGAGTAGGATTTGAATGTTTGTGTCTCTTTAGTTGTTTTATGAAAAAAAAATCTGCTAGCCAGCCCAACATTTTATTAAAATCAATGAAAAATTTATTACAAGACTTTTACTACTTTTCATTGAATGCTATTGAAGCATATTGAAATTTACAAATAAAATATACCGAAGTTATAAAATAAGATGTGCAGTATCTCAAAAGGAACAGTCACTATTTCTAATCTTTTTACTTAATGTCTATGTAAAGTATTATCATAAAATACTACTATAAAATACTACTTTCTTCTTCGTCTCCTTTTTTTTTCTCCAGTCATTAGAGGTAGGCTTTTTTTCTTTGCAGTTAAATCTATAATTTCCTCACATATAATTTCTTTAATACATGTAATATTTAAAGACACAGATGGAATGCAGTTCCTACAGCCTGACAGAAGTTGTATTTTAGGAATTCTTCTACTGATGAAGAAGTTCAAAAAGGGGAAATGCAAAGTCCTGCACCGGCAAAGTATGTAGCAGTACAATTACTGGAAGCCACACAGCTCAAAAAATAGCTTGGAAGTAACTGGAGGTCTTGGTAGACATCAAGTTGAACATGAACAAAAGATGTGTCCTTGCCACAAGAAGGCTAATGATGTCTTGAGCTGCATTTGGAGTAGTGTTCCCAGGATGTCAAAGTCATTGCTCTGTATTTAGCACTGGTAAGACTGCATCTTCAATACTGTGTCCAGTTCTGGCTTCTCCGGGAAACATTTTTTTCACTGTATGAGGATACAGCATGGGCACAGGTGATATGCCTTTCTGTGCCATTGTCCTGGTTTCAGCTGGGATAGAGCTTATTTTCTTCATATTATCTGGTATGACGCTCTCATTTGGTTTTAGGAGAAAAGCAATGTTGATAACTCACCAATGTTTCACTTGCTGCTGAGCAGTGCTGTACAGAGCCAAGGACATTATAGCTTTTCAGAATGGTTGAGATTGGAAGGGATTTCTGGTGGTCACCTTGTCCAACCTCCCAAGCAGGGCTAGCAGAGCAAGAAAGGTATTCACAACTGAACTAAAGAATCATGAAGCTAAAACTAAGTCTTATTTATACTAAAAAGGAAACCCACAGTATTTTGAATTTCATTACTGGGTAAAGTAGCCAGCAGTGTGCACTTGCAGCCTGGAAGGCCAACTACGTTCTGGGCTGCATTAGAAAAGGAGTGGCCAGCAGGGAGAGTCCCCTTCTACTCACCTCTTGCGAGATCCCCTTTGGAGTACTGATTCCAGCCAGGCCTGGGGTCCCCAGCACAAGAAAGATGGAGAGCTCTTGGAGTGGGTCCAGAGGAATGCCAATAAAATGATCAGAGGGCTGGAGCACCTCTCCAGCCTATGAAGAAAGGTTAAGGGAACTGGGCTTGTTTAGCTTGGAGAAGAGAAGGCTCTGGGGAGACCTCATTGTGGCCTTCCAATATTTGAAGGTAGTGTATAAACAGAAAGAGAAGACAGGGAAAATTCAGGTAGATAATAAGAGGAAGTTTTTCACACAGAGGGTGGTGACGTACTGGAACAATTTGCCCAAGGAGGTTATGGATGCCCCATCCCTGAAGGGCCAGATGGATATGACTCTGGGCAGCCTGGTCTGGTGGTTGGCAACCTTGCATGTAGCAGGGGATTGAAACTAGGTGATCATTGCGGTCCTTTTCAACCCAGGCCATTCTATAAAGTAGTTTTTAAACTAACTTATTGAGGATCTTCGTCTAATTGAAGCATGGATTCATAATATTGAATCAGATCTGAGGTGTATCTGGCTTAATAAACATAACAGTCACCTATTCCTCATGAATTCTTAATAATTTTGTCTTTCTAGCTGCAAGTATACAACAGGCCTCTTCTTACATGAAGTTCTTACAGTATTGGTTAGATAATTCACTTAATTGTCTTGGTGCTCCATTATTTAATTTTGAATCTTGCTAGGTTTTTACACAGTATCTTTCTTCAAAGATAGTTTTTAATCTACTAATATTCAACAAAATGCACTCATTACTATTATTATTATTATTATCATCGTCGTCATCATCATCATCATCATCATCATTTTGCTTTTCTGGCCCCTCTGAAGATGTTAACAGTATAGCATGCACTTGAGCATCCTATACATCTTTGTGTCATCTGCAAATGCTGCTGCTCGCTATTCACCCCATTTACAGATCATTAAGCGTCATGACATCTACTCTTGAGCCTCGATGCCCCTAATATTAACCTCTTGCTAGGACTGAAAATTGACCATTTAATCCCACTACTTTCTGTCTCCAAGCTGTTTTGATCCAAGTTACAAGTTTGGGCTATGACACATCCCAGTGAAGTGAATCGATTTCTTTAAGCTTAAGGAAAGGTACATGCTCAAGCTTTCTGTTCAACTCCAACAGACAGAAAAAGTCTTATCTTATAAACAATAAAAATGATTTTCAAATTATGATAAGAAATATTTCCAAACCAGAATTTCCAAAGCAGCCTAATAAAATTTTAGGTCAGTCTTTGAATTTTGCTTGATACAATTGCCTGCATGTAACTGTGACAGAAAATTGTTTGATGCTTCTAGGTGCTAATACTTTGTTAGTGAGAAAATCATTAAAACATTGCCTTCATAATAATAAAAGTCTTAAAGGTTCACTTATATGAACCTGAAGCTTGCTATTTTTTTTATTACTTGAGGAAAGAGAAAGAAGAAGATATATTCAATTTTAGATAGTTTCCCAAAGCTTGAGTGAGCCAGAGTTTTCATACAGTCTTTTTTTCACTCCACAGGTGCTCAACAGAGAAATATTTCAATTGGCAAATGTTTCATGGATAATTTCAGACTCAACAGCTACCCTACTGTTCTTTCAGACTAGTCTACCTCCTGTTCTTGTATCTCAACTTTTCCTTATTCACTCTGGAGACATCTATGTATCTATGTTTCTGCAAAAACATTTTTCCTTCTGTGCAGATATTTTGTATATTGGCAAAAGGCATAACAATGGAAAAATGCATTGATATAATAACTAATATTAAACAAATATTGTATCAAAATGAGAAACCAAGAGTTCTGAAAACAATTAAGTGATGTAGAATATCAAATATTTGTGATGTGTCTATATTATATGGGACCTGAAAATAAGCTTCAGTGGGATTTTATTTTTTTTATTGGAGAACATTTTCTTCCTGATAAAGAAAAGTAAGTAAAATAAAAAGTAAATAACTCCGTGATTGCTTAACATTTCTAAAATATGGAGTCTCTCTTGTATCAAGGATGGCTCTTCATTCCATTATATTAACAGGACTGAAGGCTACTGAATTGAACAGGAGACTGGAGAATCTCTCATATGAGGAAATGCTGAGGAAGTTGGGACTGTTAAGCGTGGAGAAGAGAAGCTTTGGGGGCATCTGATTAATTTGTGTATGCGTCTGAAAGGAAGATAACAAGAGGATGGGGCCAGAGCTCTTGGTGGTGACCTGTATTACGTCAAGAAGCAACAGGCACAAATCAAAACACAATAAGTGTTTACTGTGAAGGTGACTGAACCCTGGCATAGAATGCTCAGACAGCTTGCGGAATATCCTTCCCTGGAGATATGCAAAAGCTGTCTGGTCACAATCCTAGTAGATATGTTCTAGGGGTACCTTGCTAGAACAGGGAGGTTGGACTAGATGATCTCTGGAGCTCCCCTTCAACCTCAGCCATATTGTCATTCTGTAACTTAAGTTACATAGCCTTAGCATGCTGGTTCTGAACTTTTCTGCTAGAGTCTGATTAAAATGAATCATTGAATGCAAGATACGGTTCTTTCTGACTTCTCTGTATCAGCTCACAGAAGCATTGTGTCTGTCTCCTGTGCAATTTCTTTATGCAATATTTTTTTCTCACACTTTCTGATATTATTTTCATTATTTTCCGTAGAACTGTATTTGCCTTCTTTTTCATGTTCTCTTTCCTTTGTTTTCCCCTTTACTTCTCAGTATCTCAGAGCCTTCATTTCCGATAATGAGGAAACTTGTACAACATTTTGTATAATGAAGTTAAATAAGATCTAGTTGCACTTGAAATACTATAATTCATGTGTGTCCTTTGATGGAATTGAATCTGAAAATTAACCAGGAAGAATAAGCATTCCTATTAACAGGGGACTCCAAGCTGTCAGAAGCTCAAGGTCAGCCTGTGAGAAGATTCATACAGGTGTAGCTTTCCAAGCCACTGACCAAGTAGCACATCATGTACTCCTGGATAAACTGCTGGATGGATTTTTTTATCAGAAAAAAAAAATAGAATTCAAGCCCCTCAGACATCAAAATTGGGGATTAAAACAAATAAATGTTGATCTTCATTGTAACTATGCCCAGAAAATTTGCTCCCGGCAAATAGAGAGGAGGGACCCTTAGAGGCAGATGCAGAGAAGGAAGGCAGAGACCACTAGGAGAATCTGTCCTGGATCTCATTTAATTCAGTTGCATTTCCATAACTCAGGAGAGAGGCTTATCTAGCAATGCCTGAAAAAAAGCATAAAATGAGACTGGATATGTCCATGGGCTGATTGTTTTAAAGCCCTTTGCCTGCTGCTTTGCTCCGATTGCTGAACAAACAAACAAACAAACCCTCAAATAACTTTGTTCTAATGGCTGCTGATAAGCGCTGCAGCACTTTGATTTCAGTAAGTGGATGTGGGAGACAATCAGATGGGTAAGGATTCAAATGGACAGAAAAAAAAAGTCCTCACACTGGCACAGTAGTTGAGATGTAGACTCTCATTAAGGGAGACTGTTAAAGCCAGAACTGTAAAAGAAACGTAGCTAAAGCCAGGGAGGGACGATGTCACTCAGTACATGGCCAATTTCTTACATGCTTTCCCTATCCTGGGCACAGGGTAGTAGGTTAAATACCCTGTTATGACTGGATGTGGTGGTACTTTATGCTCAGTTTGAGTGAAGAATGCTTAAATTCCATTTAACAATTAAAGTCACCTAACATTTCAGGAATATAGACAGAGACACTGAAAAGGCAAATGCACACCTAGCTCTGTATCAGTGGCAAAAGGGCAAAATAATGCTTTGACATTTTGTTTTGATGCATGCTGGTACAAATGTTCTTCTTCACAACATGCTGTCTCTGCTATTGTAGTCAGGAAGCTAAAACTGCTTCATCAGCCAGGCATTCCCTTAATAACCTTATCATTCCATATTTCACACTTTTTTTTTTCTGTGCGCTCTGCATTATATTTGAGTAGTCTCATCTCTGTCCCACTGTTCCTCCAAATAGAAATGGAGTAATAGAAATAGTATAATCTAATATTAACAAGCAGTTCAAATGAAACACTCATACTCGAGGATAGTAAAAAGGAAAACCTGCCCATTTTCGTCCCCACCAGTCAGTCAGTTCTACAGTCTCATATCTAGAGTAGAATATCTAGCAGAATCATAAAACTGACCACAGGGTCAGTTATTTACTTTCCCTTGGTACCGGGGAAAGTAATGGAGCAAATCATCTTGGGGGAGATCGCACGGCATGTGTGTGGTGACCAGGGGATCAGGCCCAGCCAGCACGGGTTCATGAAAGGCAGGTTGCGCTTGACCAACCTCATCTCCTTCTATGATTGGGTGACCAGACTGGTAGATGAGGGAAGGGCTGTTGATGTAGTCTACCTAGACTTCAGCAAAGCCTTTGACATGGTCTCTCACAGGCTTCTTCTGGGGAAACTGGCTGCCCGTGGCCTGGACAGGTACACACTCCTTTGGGTAAGAAACTGGCTGGAGGGCCGTGCTCAACAGGTAGTGGTTAATGGAGTTAAGTCCAGCTGGCAACTCATTTCAAGTGGTGTCCCCCAGAGGTTGGTACTGGAGCCTATCTTGTTTAATATCTTTATTGATGACCTAGACGAGGGGATTGAGTGTACCCTCAGTAAGTTTGTAGATGACACCAAGCTGGGAGGTGGTGTGGATCTGCCTGAGGGTAGGGAGGCCCTTCAGAGGGATTTAGATAAACTGGATTTCTGGGCTGAGGCGAATGGGATGAGGTTCAACAAGGCCAAGTGTCGGGTCCTGCACTTTGGCCACAGCAACCCCATGCAGTGTTATAGGCTTGGGGATGAGTGGCTGAATGATTGTGAAGAGGAAAGGGACCTGGGGGTGTTGGTTGATGCTTGGCTGAACATGAGCCGACAGTGTGCCCATGTGGCCAAGAGGGCCAACGGCGTCCTGGCCTGCATTAGAAATAGTGTGGCCAGCAGGAGCAGGGAGGTAATCATCCCCCTGTACTCAGCACTAGTGAGGCTGCACCCTGAGTATTGTGTTCACTTTTGGGCCCCTCACTACATGAAAGACATTGAGGCCCTGGAGCGTGTCCAGAGAAGGGCAACAAAACTGGTGAGGGGTCTGGAGTATAAGTCTTATGAGGAGTGGCTGAGGGAGCTGGGATTGTTTAGTCTGGAGAAGAGGAGGCTCAGGGGAGACCTCATTGCACTCTACAACTTCCTGAAGGGAGGTTGTGGTGAGGAGGGGTTTGGCCTCTTCTCCCAGGCAACAAACTGGACCTGGGGAAATGGCCGCATTTTGTATCAGAGGAGGTTTAGGTTAGACATGAGGAAAAACTTTTTCTGTCAGAGAGTGGTCAGGCACTGGAATGGCCTGCCCAGGGAGGTGGTGGAGTCGCCGTCCTTGGCAGTGTTCAAGAGACGCCTGGATGAGGAGCTGCAAGATATGGTTTAGTAGCTTGTGGTAGCAGTGGTAATGTGAAGACGATTGGACTAGATGATCTTATAGGTAGTTTCCAACCTTGTGATTCTATGATTCTGTGATTAAAAAATATAGCTTTGTCGCATCTCCAGCCATGTGCAATCAGAAACTGATGGTGGTAAAATAGTGTATTACTGAAATTCCTAAAAATGGAGACATAGGAAAACATAGAGTCAACTAAAGATTTTCTCGAAGTCAGTGCCTCCTTTCAGATTACTCAGATAAATACAGAGAAAGATGCTTTCTACGTCCAAAGGAATGGAGTGACATATCCATTTCTACTTAGCTGGACTCAACTATGATATAAAACCACTGCCTTTATGTTCAAAGCTTTTTATTCACAGTAGATCTGTAGCAGTTTTAGAAGATATGTGCTTCTTCAGAACAAGAGAAACTGACCAAAATGACAACTAAAGAACAAAGGAAGACAACTTTGTAGAACATGATAGGAGAGCAGATGGTAGCATACAAAAAAAAGGACAGCATTTCTAAGGTAAGGAAATATTTTTGCAAGTTTAAACATGGTCATTTCACCGTCATGAAAGAGTTTTTGAGAAGTTTGAATTTGAAAAAACACGCAACTTTGAAGTTATTTTTTGTATAATTCATCATCACACTGCAGTACTCAATGCTATTGCTTATTCATTATTGCTTTCTGTCTGTAACAAATTATATTGCACAAACCTCACTGTTAAACAAATAAGCATTTTTTTTTTTTGTAAAAAAAATAGAGACAGAAAAAAGTTGAGATTCAAAAGATAATTATGTGCTTGAATCCAAGAGTGCAAAAAACTTTATCTAGAGTGTCTGCTCAAGAAAAATTTCAGAGGTTAAAGTTATGCTATAGAGATCACAATCTCAGTTCACTGGAATAGCTCCACTCTATCTTTCTCCCTACAGCTAATTGAAACTAATAAAAATACTTGTGTGCCTAAATCTTGTGAGCAAATAACTGGGACATTATCAAAGCCTGAGACTAACTATGAGTACTAGCTTTGTATTTTACATGGGGCACAGTTGGATTCTTACCCCTTCAATGGAAACAGCTACTCTGGTGGCCACCTTTCATGTAATTTGGGATCAAAATATTCAGCCAGAATCTTAGGGGCCTGGACTGCAGTTGTTGGTTTCCTTGCCTCAGGCAGCAAGTTATAGAGGATGTGGCTGTGCATCCAGGTCTCTTTTATTTGTAACATTGCAGTCAGTAGTAGGAATGATGAGAAACGGAGGAGAAGAAAAAACAAATTTTTATAATCAGAAGAATCTTTTTCATATACCACTCCTTCTTTCTAATGACTTATCCATTTTCAATAGTAACAATTTTAATAAGAACAGTGCATGCAATGCCTATGGCTGGGATCACCTGCCTATCAGCTCACCCATAATTCCTAACAAAGAATTATTTTCCTATATACTTCTGTGCTACAAGCGAAACATGGACATCTACACTATTCTAGGTCTTCCTTGAACTAGATCCATAACAGGTTGAGATTTCCTTTATCTAGTATCTTTGCTTTCTCCTTAATCTCCTCCAGTCATGTAAGGATTGATTTTCTTCCTTGGACTTCATGTTCCTCTCTGTAAGTCCTGTTGGGTCTTATCCAAAAGATATAATCCAAATACACTCATTTGCAAGAAGTATACCCTGAATACACAATATCAACAGATGAACACATCTGTAGAGTCAACTTTATTCCCAAAGTACACAAAGGGCAACTAAGTGGAGGTGGTAGTGCTCCGATCCTGTACTTTTATAGTTCAGCTTTATCCCAATTTAATGTTAACTCTTCATTTACTTAGACAAGATGATGGTTTTAGGATCAAAAATTTATCAAAATTTATTTAGGTTCCTAATTTCCCCTCCTGTTCCAGTGAATTTCAGTTTATACTGCAGATCCACTATTTTAATAGGAGAGGATACTCTCTTTGCCATCTGCAGAGAAGTATCTGAAGTCTAATAATTAGGACACTCACATAGGTGGTAGAAGTTGTGAGGTTAAATTCATGCTGGGGCTTTAGTTTGCTGAGCCAGTTCTCTGACTGAGGAACTATAATACCAAAGATCAGAAGGATAAACGCAGTTTATTCATTTTGAAGAAAGTGGAAGCTGCACCATCATTTTTTGTACAGTTTGTGGATGCTATACAAACACTGAGTATGTATAGCAAGATTAGGGGCTTTACAGAATAATAATAGAGAAATGCTCTACCTCCCACATCCTCACTCGATTAGCTGAGCCTGGGGGTGTTGTACTTGTGCACTGATGCAGAAGTCATGGTGCTTTCAGGATCTTTTAAGTCAGACGAGGAATGCCCATGGCACAGACATGTTTCCAGGACAAAATCCATCAGCTGAGTACTTTTATGTTTTGAATTTTTGGCTATTTTTCTGTACAATCCAAAAAAAAGTTTTTTTCTGACCTGTTGTGTTCCTGCCCTCACTGTTTATAAATTTCTTCTCAAGCATCTGTAGTGAAGGAAGGAGAGAAATTGGGCCAAGTTCTTTCCATGTGTAAAGAAACCCGAGTAGAAAGTTCATTTTTCTCTCCTTTTTTCTTTATTCTTTTCTTTTTTTCTTTTTTTATCTCTTCCCCAGCATTCTGTTTTCCACTTCTGCTGTATAGGTAGGACTGATATGAATAGACATTTAAGGTCATTTGCAGCACAAACCTGGAAACAGGCCAAAGATAGCAGTTATTTTTTGCTTTTTAGTTTGCAGGATTGGTTTTGCTACTTGGTTTTGTGGAGTGCAAGTTTTCAGTGAAGCATCTCTTACTATGATTATGATCTTTTCATCTGCAGAATAACCTCTGCAATCAAAAATCAATACTCACGTAACGGGCGAATCAGACTGTTCCTACCCACAAGTATCTGCAGCATTATGTTTTAAGCAGCCATTGATTTGCTTTGATTTGGAAAAATGGCTTGACTGCAGAACTTTGAATGTATTTATGCACATAGTAGTTTAAGCTGTAGTGAAAAATGTCAGGGCTTTAAAACCATAATCTTAAAAACAGAAATGGGAGAGATTTCTAGTTTCCAAATGACAAATGACATTTCCACTTCTGTCTCAGAATTGAGTACTTCTACCTTGTGTCATACTGGAGACATTTTAATAGAGGCTGTTTTAAAAGCTTTTATAGAACTGTCTGTGTCTCAGCTAGGAATTCTTGGTAAATACTGTACCTGGTTTTACAGACAAACAGCTATTAAAGATAGTACCATCACTGCCATAAATAAGAAAATAGAAAATAATTTTTTAACTCATATTTCTGTAACACTACAGGATGAATAAATACACAGATATCATGTTTCCCATGAAGTTTCTGCTGACTCTCATTTAAGATAGTTGGTATAGATTTTCCATTAATACATGGATAATCACAAATCCATGTAGCATTTATCACAAAATCATCACCTGGATATGTTATTGCTTCATATTTTAAGTCAGAAAAAATCCACTAATGTGGTTGAATGGATGCATTCACGATTCACAGCTGAAAAGCAATCCTGATACAGATTTGGATCAACTTCATTTTAGCATTTTAGCATTATATAAATAGTTGCCCAAGGAAGCAATCTGCAGCATAGAACAAAAAAGCAGAAGTTTATTAATCTTTAAAAATCCAGAAGATATTTAGGGATGTTATCTTTTGCAAGTTCTATTCTTAGGAAATATATCCATGTATACAAAGGCTGCTCCAAAAGTAATGCCTCCTATTTAATGATGTTGATCCAGAACATCTGAGGAGAATGTTGGTTGTATGGCAGAAGAGGTTAAACCATCCTGCCAATATTCCATTATGTTTTGTTGCCGTGTGACAGATGGCAGCAGTGGAAGTGCTTGTGAGGCAAAAGTGCAGCACTGAATTCCTCCATGTGGAAAAAACAGCACCTGTTGACATTCATTGATGCTTACTGAACATTCATGGAGACCAAACAGTGGGTATGAGCACAGTGAGGTGGTGGGTGGTGCATTTCAACAGTGACAACGGTGACAGAGGTTCACCTCCACTGGTGACAATTTTTACAAACGAGGCATGCACACTCTTGTTCGTTGCTGTAAAAAATGCATATCATGGTGATTACTTTGAGAAATAGTGTTTTCTAGCTGAGAATTTGCTTTATCAAGTAGCATTATTCTGTTCTTTGTAGTTTCCATGGAAATAAATAGGAAGCATTACTTTTGGAGCAATTTATGTATGGCAGTACAAGGCAATATGAACAATGTGCACGTCAAACAAACATTCTGTCATTTTCAGACTTGCAGAGTGATCTTTGAGTTCCCAAGCACTATTTCTACAAATTATTTTCAATTCTAGGTATGCCTACAAACAAAGGCATATAAGAAACATAGTAATTATTTTAAAATGACAAACATTTTCACACAGAAATACTTTAAAACAGACCTAATGTAAATGATGTCCGCATCAAGCAAGCTTCTTATTCTGATTTAACTCAGAGTTATTTAGTTCATATTTTAGATTATTATATTTCAGTACTGCTACTATAGTGTGCAAGTGCCTGTGTCTGCCTGCCTCGAATGTTTGAACCAGTGAGTGGATTTGTTATAAGGGGTACATCTTTTTAATTTTTTGGATTACTGTGCAAATACTGAGAACTTCTGGGAGACATTCTTCAAGGAATTGTGTCCAGCAGCCAGCACAGTGGGCATCTGCAGGATCATGGGAAGGTAAATACAGATGGTTGTTTAAAGGACGAGCCAAGCTCACTGCCAGTTGATAGCAGAATGTCATTACTTGTAGCAAAGTATATCTAGTATCTGAGGGAATGAAATGAAAAAATGACAGATACACCTTAGTGTAAGAAGGAGACTGAAATCTCAGGAAGTAGGCAGAGCAATAAACTGCTGTAGAAATCTGTTTCAGATCTCCTGCTATAAATCACAGGAATAATAATACAGCTGGAGGCTGAGTTCAGACAGAGGTACTGGCCAAAAGTTCAAAAAGAAAAATCAGCATTGCTCAAAGGAATAGTTAACACTGTGTAACGTCAGTGCATTTTTAATCAATCAAGTAGGGGATTTGGAGGAGAAAAACCTGGACATTCTCAGAAGACTGTTGTCCATCTACCTTTTGTTCACTTGATCTTACACTGAGTATTTCTGTTGCAGGGCTGTGTGTGAGAAGTCCCTCTGCTTTCTGTGGCAGGTAAGGGCACACAGAACATTGTGGGAGGCTCTGCACCTTGCAAAGTCAAACTCATGGGGCCTCATTTTTGTGAAGCAATTTTGTGAAGCTGGAAATGGCATGAATAAGCTCTATCTGCAATAGTTCAAAATGTCATTAATATTATCAGAACCCAAATTCTGCTGTCACTGTACACTAGTCCTTAATTAAAAGTGTACTTGTATTTTTCACATCTCTGCAAGAGTGGATCTTTTACTAGAGCCCTCTTAATGGGGATTGTTTGTCTGAAATGATGCATCTTACAGCCTGGAGGCAAATTGCTTCTGCTGCTTCTGTTTTCTTTAGCAGTGGAAGCTGGCAGCGATACACCCTGCTGTGCAAGGGAGGAGGTCTGCCAAGTTCTGCAGCCAGGAATTGTGTGGTAGGAGCAGAAGTTCAGCCTTTCTCCAGGGACAACAACTTCATAGCCTGTCAGAAAGCCATGGGGCTTTGATCCGGCAGTCTGCTTGATACCAGAGTTGATGTTTTGCTTTCAGTATACAAGAAGTAAATGTATACTACCCCTCTAAATGGCTTTAATTTTAGATTAAAGGTAGCAACCAAACAGGGATGAATAAAAGAACCATCTCCTGGAAAGACAATTCTTTTATGTCTGCAAAGTATCTAGCATGCTTTTGTGTACTGTGTATAAACAGTACAAAATGAAATATGCTTTTACCATATCCCACAGATGTGGTACAGTAAAGCAAGTTGATAGGAATCAGTGTTAGCCATTTCTACATGCAAATATTTATAGTTTTGCTTTGTTGCTGTTCTATGTAACAGTACTAGTAACTGTTTTTCTAAATGAAACAATTTCCTGACAATTTAGTCTATGAAGTAAGATTGCATTGTATTATTCTCCTCTCTGCATTTTTCCTGCTCCTCAATTTAAACATGTTCTTAATATGCAATACTATTCACCTGCTTTATGAAGGGATCAGTTATGCTAAAAAGTTCCCACATTCTTCTCATGTTTCCTTTCTTTTTTTCTCTTCTTTTTTTCCCCCCAAAATAATAAGATGGAGTTTTCTGAATTTGGCTTTTGCAGATGACTAATGATATCCAGATAATGGGATCATCTGAATTTCTTACCATCAGTTATTATTACTTTATTCTGTTTTAATTTGTATTTCTCATTACCATTTTAAATTTGTCTAGAAAAGTAAGAACTCTTAATGGAAAAAAACTGTTCTATAAATTACGTTATAATAAACTTGTTTAGTTATTTTCAATTACTCTCTGTCTGGCACATGCAGACAATACAACATTATTATTATAACTGAGTCCCATTTTCCAGTTTCATTAAAAGTTTATACGGATGATTTGTGTTCTTAGATTGCTCTGCTGACACTAAACACTGGTACATGGCATGATCAAAGAGTAGTCAATGTAATCTTCAACAAGACTATTTCTATTGAAGAGTAATGATTTCTTCCTGATTGTACCTGCTTTCACTTGAATTATATCTAAGCCATATTCTTTCCCAACTGAGCAAGGTTTTTTTTTCTTTGCTGAATAACAATGAAGAATTTAGGCCTATGGAAGAATATTCTTATTGGAAGTCAAGATAGCTACAGTATATGTGTTACTCTGGGAGAAAATGTCTAGGGATTTTATTCAATAGTGATATGGGGTTTTCTGATCTTAAAGTAATGTAACTGAAATATGTAAGGAATTCTGAGTAATTTGGGAAGGTGCTATTACAGGTTTAAGTTATTCTGGCTTCATCGTACCTCAAGTCTTCTCAGCTGAGCTGAAGAGGGTTTTAAATGTAAGCACAATACAAAACTGAGGAGCAGAGAATCGTAGAATCGCTGAGGTTGGAAAAGACCTTAAAGATCATCAAGTCCAATTGTAATCTAACCATACTGCCCTACCTCTAACAACCCTCTGCTAAATCATATCCCTGAGCACCACATCCAAATGGAGAGTATGTGTTGCCCATGACACAGTGACAACCATGCAGTTCTGCTAACAGGAAACACCCAAAGATTGCTTCTGGAGCAGTGATTGACAGAACAGCATATCTATCAATTGATGATCAGGCTCCAAAATTTGCCACTGATTATGGAAGAAAACAGTAGAATTTAATAACTAGGATGCTCCATCTAGCAAGGAGTCACCTCCTCCCTCTTTTAAAGATAGCCTTACAATGTTACTATTAGACAATGAGGGATTGAGTAAGAATGCTTACAGTTTTTTGAGTATATTCTTATTGTTGTAAAAAGTTTCCCACAGGTGTCTTTTCAGCCTTAATTGATTGAACGCATAGAACACAGGCTAAAACACCTTTTACTCTCTGAAGTACAAGTCTCCTGAATATAGAAGTGTTAGGGTTAAGTGCCCAGATATGAGAGATGTGAAATGACTGAAAAAAGTTGTATTTTGCACTATCTGCTGAAGGGAGAAGTTGATCCTAAGCCTTTTCCTTTGATGTAGTTCCCTGATTATGACCAAAGGACATTATTTGCTCCTGCATGTTTCCTCTTGTTCTTATGTCTCCTGCATTCCATTTCAGCCAGGCAGCTTAAATGTGCTTTCATTCAGAACATGAAGTACGCTAGCTAAGGCCTATAGGTTGTAGGCAGGATGGGATGAGTATGCTTGTAGGTTCACCATTCCCCTCTTTTTTTGGTGTGTCCTTAGAGCAGAACTCGCTCTGGTTAAGAAAAGTCGTCTGCATGTCTCACAGCAGAGAGTTTTGACCAGTTTTTCATAGTGATAGGTGCCCATACAACAAGCACATAGCTGACATGTCAGACAACCATGCAAAACTAAGAGAATTAATTTCTGCATGGAAGTTAAGCCATCTGTTCTAGGCAGGTAGAATGATACTGAAATCCATGATACTACACCAAATGCCCACACTGCTTGCTAGAAACTGAGGCTTTTCTTGTCATAGTCTTAGTTGATTTCTTTTCTTAACCTTTATTCTCTATAGAAAGAGAAAAGCACTCCAATTTCTTTAGGATTTTTTTTTTTTGCGTGTTTGCCAAATTTCTCATGAAAGCTCTTGTTAACTCAAAGTTTCAATATTTTTTATGGTTCTGCCTGATTTGTGTCAACAGAAATTTTCACTTGAATTTTAAAAGGCATTTTGTTTCAAATAGAATTCTTAAGATTCATGTCAATATCCAACTGTGGAAATTCATTCCTCAGCAGCATGAGTAATTTCCTTAGCTGAACTAAAATAATACTGCTATTTAGAAAAGTACTATAACTTAGACTAGAAAGAATAATTTAGTTACCCAACTCCTGCCCATCATGTGTGGACTCTCAGTATTTCTAATATAATCTTTTATCTTGCACCTAGGTACAACCTCTAAAATCACAGAAGTTATCTGTTAAAATCTTTCAAATGTTATTTAAGGTGTTTCTATTACTTGTGAAGAAATAATTTGGTTGTCATTGAACAATATGTGATTGAGTGCATTTATCTACAACTTTTATTAGGATAGAACCTTGATACTATCCTCACCACTTTGGCAGTTCTACAACCATTTAGTCCTTTTACCCATTTCTCTTGCCAGTCTGTCCTGTATTCCTGCTCCTGGCACAAAGTCTGGGATTCACCTTGCCTAGTTTTAGATGTCGGCATCCAGAACAGCCAATCTAGACTGTTCCTAGTTAATGAAAAACTCCCTAAACACAAGTGTTAAAATCCAATATGAATAACACAATTATAGCTGGTCTAATTTTGAATCAGGGAATGGAGTAGACAACCTCTGTTATTTCTCCCTGCTCCTATCGTGATTCAGTTAACAATATAAGGCGCTCACACTTGTCAGTATTTGATTTTTTTTACAGTAGCAAATTTTAATTTATTTATTAAAAAATAATTAACCCAAGTTCTCAGGAGGCAAGGATTTCATCGATAGTTTTCCTGGATATAAGCACTTATATGTTCAATAGCATAGACATCCAGGTCCCAGCATGTGGTTCAATAACTTTTCTGCGTATAGTGGACAGTTAAAGGAATTCATAAAACTGGTAGACATAGGTGTGGTAAGAAAAGTTTGAATAAATGAATCCCTAGCTTGCAGTGTAGATTCAGGCTCTGAAAAAGTTATATAAAAATAGTTACTGTAAACATGATGATGAACTAGAATCCTTTTTCACCATTCTGTGGCCAGTTTTCTCTGAACTAAAATATTCTTTTGTACAAAATAACATAATCTATCATTAGAGCTAGCTTATGTATTAAACAGAAACTGGTTTTCTACAAATAATTTGTAATTGATTGCTGCTACCCAAATCCAAATTTAAAAATGGTGCTAAGACTCTTGAACAACAAAATGCTTTAATATTTTAAAAGTAAAAATACTCTGCAGTTTAACCTTTCTTTTTCCTTTTATGACTTCAATTTTATATAAGCTTGCTTTTGTCTTCTTATTTCTTATCTATGCCAAGTTTTCAGATGTAATCTGTTATGAATGGAGAGCTTAATTACTCTTCAAGTGGACAAGTAATATTCTTCCCCAAGTAATATTATATCTTATATGTGATGGCACTCAACAGGAAGAGTAATTGTATACACTAGAAAATATTTCCTTGGGTTAGCAAATATACGTCATCTCTTTGGTGACCCATTTCTTTCTCATATTTAATTAAAGGTCTGTTGTTTTTTTTTTTTTTCTTCTTCTGTTTTTAATATTGTCTGTCACACACAGATAAAGGACACTGTAATATCTGGGAGATTTTGACTAGTTTAAATCATTACTTTTTTTTCTCCTGCCATTATTTTTTATCTTGAACTTGGCAGAATTGTCCTCTGAGATAACAACTTTGAACACATTCTTATTCAAACAGTGAGACAAATAACCCAAAGGTCTAGATCAGAGAATTGTTCATTATCAACTTGTTTTGTACTGTAAATTAAAAGAATTCAGTCTGTCAAAATGCTCTGTTCTTAAGTCATAATGTTAACTCTATGTGGTTTTTACAGGAGTTGTATACAACAGAGAGGAAGGGATGCCCATGGAATTATGATTATTATTGTTAACAAAATTAACAGCAGTATGAGGTAAGTATGAAAAAAAGATTTTATAGATAAGGACAGTTACAATATAATCTGGAAATACACGCATCATGGAAGCCACAAATGGGTTCTCAATTGTTTATGGTGCTATGGATCTCAAGCAGCACTAAAATATAGTAAAAAATCAGAATATAATGCCATTATAAGATCAGACATCCTTCAGCAAACAACATTAATCAGACTGACTAACGGAGTGGGGAAAATGACAACATTTTGCCTTGACTCGTGAGACCTTGCTGTGTGGCAAACTGTATTAGAGCAAATATGGATGTTTACATACCCCAAGCAAATGGATATGAAACCCTACGAGAAAGACATAAATAATACTTAGAAAATACAATTAACATTATTAGGTGTAGGCATAGATAGTCCACCAGCTGCACAATGTAATTTAAATAGGTAGTTTAGCTATGTAACCGTTAGTGAAAGTAGAAATGCAAAATGAATTTTCTTCAAGCTCTCATTTTTGTTACGCCCTTTCCAATAAACATATAATCCCAGCCCCTGACCTCTTATGATCCTGTTAAAACAAACAAACAAACAAACAAACAAACAAACAAAACTGTGGGAAGGACAAAGAATAGAATAAGCAGATTAGAAGAAAATAAAAATGTGATAACTTTTAGTGATATTGCTTAATGTCTTAATGAAAGCTGTTCAAAAACTCTAGTGTCAATGTTGGATAATTATTTATGTTGCATTGTAAAAAAAAAATCTTAGAACACTTAAAGAAGTGAAGGAGAATTAGTAGTTATAGTAAAACTAAGCATTGCTATCGCATATGTCCAGTCCAGACAAATTCTAAGAAGTTGTAAGATCTTTTAGTAAATGGAGGTAGATGTTTTCATAGAAAGTGAGAAAACTGTGATGTGATCTTCTCCTACAGAGGGGTTTACTTAAGCTAAAGTGCACAATTTGGCTGTACATGTTGGAGTCCCAAGACACAATTTTCTACTGTAATGAGTACCTCTCCATGAACATAGTCAGGCTCAATTTATGAAGTGGAATGAGAGACGGTCAGTTTGTGTCAGGAAAATTTTTGCATACATACATACATACTCATGTGAGTGCACACTGGAAGTTAGCCAAGACCCCCCAACATCACTTTGGTGGATCAGCATAGCCTGACCTACAGAAACTTGGTGCTTGTCCCAGCTGGACTTGGAGCAGGCTCCATGTTGGGCCCTGACATGTTTTCCTTGCTCGTGCACTGTATCCAAGGTCCCTGCAGCATTTTTTCCCACAGCCTTTATCCTTGGAAGTAGAGGACTGTGGAGGAAAAGAGAACTAAATACTGACTATTCAGACAAAAGTCCCGAATAAAAGAAAATCCTGACATCAATTAATTGAAACCCAAAGGCTGATTTTCAGATTGTATTTAGGGATAAGGATAGATGATCCCAACAGTGTCCAAGATCAGTTGAAATCCTTCAGTCTTATTATTAAATCAATAATGAAATGAACACATTTGTATGAACATCAGATAATAACTAATACAAGCTAGTAATTTACATTCAGCTTCCTAGGCAACTGCAGACGTAGCCATTCTCACACACCCAAACAGTAGCTTTCATCAGAAATGTATCATCTAGAGATGAAGTCACCACACAGAATTTTTTTTATTTCCTTCTCTCCTCCTCTGCTGCAGATAAAAGAGCTCTCTGGCTTTGCCTGGGTGAGCTTCTATATTTTCTCTATAGTCAGGTTTCTTACTTGATTTCTTAGTCTGCTGTAATCTGCCTTCAATGTCTTATTTGATTAAGTAAAATGTGATTTCTTTAGTGAAAACTGTGAAAATTCCCCTGTGCAGCCTTACTAGAATTTCAAGGGTCATTTCTCATTCCCTGATAGGCAATAAATAGCTGTTTCAGGTTCAACTCTTGCAATATGTAAGGCAATGCTCAGTAGTCTCAGTGTATCTAAGGCAGTGCACAGTGACATTTTTAAGAAAGAAATTGTTGTCAGTTTCTTTTGCACAGACTAACTGCACAGTATGCAAAGGATTATTGTCAAAAAATTGTACATTTAAAAATGCTCATATATTATGAAATCAAGAAGCCTTCCTATTGTATATTTAGAGATCAGTTATTTTAGCTTATTAGCATTATGGATCATAGGAATAGAGTGACTATTAAGCATAAAGAAAAACACAGACAAATCTTAAGCTCATAGTCTGTATTTATAGAGGAGTGCTACTGATCTTCTTTATTATAGTACTTCTGGTCCTGTTGAATTAACTGCTGATGTAACCTAAGAGATTTCTTTTTTTTTTTTTTTTTTTTTTTGTCTGAAACTTTTTACTTTCTTTCGAAAATCTATGTTAAAAAATTGAAAATTGCTGAGACTATCACATTTAACTGAATGTAATTTTCTTACATTGATTCCAACTTCTGCTCTGATTGGGGAAATAAAAGTTAGCTTATCCTGTTAAATGTAGAACATGACATTACCTAGAGGGCTCTTGGTTTAGTATTTCTATGTGCCTTTCGAGACCTTCAGCTCTAGATGTTTTTAGGCTGGTGAAATTAACACCTTTTAGATTGGATGAAACTCATACTATTATAGCAAAGCATTCTACACAGCTTAGTTGAACATCCTGATAAATAGA
Source organism: Chrysolophus pictus (assembly GCA_037305975.1). Classification (NCBI taxonomy): domain Eukaryota; kingdom Metazoa; phylum Chordata; class Aves; order Galliformes; family Phasianidae; genus Chrysolophus; species Chrysolophus pictus. The sequence goes on from CM074578.1 coordinate 20,562,532, forward strand.
AAAAAAAAATGGATTATCTGAAATAGGATTCTTCACCGGTGCCTTTATTGCCAGCTGCTATTAAACTCCATTTAAATCTTTGTGGGTAAAATATCAACTGTAATGCTGTGGCCAATATGGGCTATTGCCAAAGCATCCACAGAAGACAGCTGAGAGGAACTGGAATGCTACAGAAACGGGCATGTAAACAAAGATTGAAATATTTGGAGTTCAGTTCAGGGAGGGACTGATCATGGAAATAGCAATCCTTAAGTACATAAAAGCTTGGTGCAGACAAGAAGGGAGCAATCTATTATCCCACTGAAAAAAAGCAGAATTATTTTAATGCTGTGAACTCAGGCTGTAGATTAGGGAAAAAAAAAAAAAAACAACCACAAATAAAACTGACAGTGAAGTGCTGAAATAGATTGCCAGAAATTGTGGAGTCTAAATATAGATCTTCGAAAATGGATTAGAACAATCGAAGAATGAGAAAGAACATATAAAAACCTCCTTTGGGGCAGGAACATAAATTTAGATTAGCTTCTGAAACTTTTTTAACCTATGCTTTATCTATTTTATTATATATATATTTTTCAAAAGCATGTACTTCCAAACAAGTATATGTAGCTCTCAGAAGGCTTTCCTAACCCCAAGGATGAAATAAATAGTGGATTCCTGGATAGGAGAGAATGACCTGCCAAAAAATGCTTTTCCCTTTACATCCTTGTGATTTATGTAGATATGACAACATTTCAATTATAATTTAAGGCTCAGTCTGTGGACTTTCGAAAGTTATTAGGTCTGAGACATTTGAGCACTGCTCTAATGTGAACTATAGTATTTTTCTGATAAAAATTAATTTCTAAGTATTGCGTTTGAGGGTTGGACAGCAACACAGAAGAACATCAAAATAATCAAAACTTCAGTACTGATTTCTGACGTAATTGTCAGGTGTCCAATACAAAAAGATATTTTGGGACTTTTTTTTTCTTTTTCAGTGGACAATAATCCTTTTTACCTTTAAAAAAGGAACTGAATTTTGAATAATTTAAAAATATTGAAATGATGAAATCTATGTGCTGCTGATTTTTACTATCCTAATAAGGGAAATCGTGCCCTAGTATCTCTGGAATTTTGCCTAAATACAGAAAGCAAGATCAGGGTCTTGGAGACCCATGGAAATGTTCAGGGTGATCTATGACATATGTCATGTGAGAGCCAGAACACAACTCACATTGCTTCCTGACATGATGCACTCAGCAACTGCCAGCTCTCAGATCCCCAAGTAGTACATTTTATAGGACTGAGGCTCATTTGTAAGGCATCAATTGTAAAAAGAAAGCTCATTAGAAAACTTTAGGATATATAAAGTATTTAGCAGTAGTTATATTGCTCTGCTTGTGCACATGCCTCACTTGGGTGGTAGCTGTTGGAGATTGCTTTTGAGGCTGAGAAGAGAAAACTTGATTATCTGGAAAAGGAAAACCTATTTGAGAAACTTTTTGGTGTTAACTGCTATCTTACTGTATTATATTTGAAAGCATGGATATTTTCTTTCTATTTCTAAAGAAGAAGGAAGGTGGAAAGCACTTCAGAGAGAAGGAAAATGTCCTTTAAATAAAATTTAAACTTTATTTGCTAACTAAATATCCTCTCACCAGCAGGTAGAAATTCTGATGACACAGTGATGGGTGCAGGTAGGCCAGATAAGACAAACATTCTCCTGAGGCCCTTTACTATGTAAAGGTAACTTTAGCACTTATCAGGTTAGCTTTGTTCCTCACTTTAAAGCTATTTTTGCATTAAAAAGAGACTTTAGTTCTCTGAACTGTTATGGAGTTGAGGCAGCCTGCAGACAAGAGACACTTCATGTTATCAGTGTTTCTGTACAGAGTTCAGTGTTTTTGTTAGCAATACTTCCTACTCAAAAGTATATGTAATGCACTGTAGAAATAGTGTGTTTTGTAATAAACACTGTAAAACACACTATGATAGGATATCCTTGGTGTGATGAGCATTTCTTTTGCTGTTGTTTCTGATCACATTTAAGAAAGGACATTTTGTAAGGAGTTAATATAGCACACGTGTAACCATAATTTCCATTATCACTTCATGACCATCAAGACCTTTCTCACAACTTGAAAGAATAATATTACAGATGTTAAGTGTCATGCTTGCTCAGATATCACTTCTTACACTTCTTAAAGTGAGTAGCAACCACAAACAGAAAGGCTGCTTCTTCAAACTGGAATCCAATTATTCTGACATGAAAAAGCAGCTTAAAAATATAGCTCAATTTCATCAGAATTAGAATAGTATATATATTAATAACACAGAACTATTTTTAATCAATAGTTTATGAAATTAATTTATTGCAGCCAGCTATACAATTTCAGAAATGTTTTAGTAAATAAAAAAGTTTGGATTTGAGATCTGATTCTAGAGGCATATGCCAAGCACTCAAACTCAAATTCTAGCCATTAATTACCAAATTTCATTTGGTTAGGTAAATGGCTTTGCTTGTAAATTCTATCTTTCGCTCACACTTCAGAAAAAGAGGAAAATAGTAGGTAAAAGAGAGTGCTAATAAAGAGATCCAACCTAGAACCAGGAGGTGCTAGCTAGTTCTTTTCAGATTCCAACAAGAAAGGCACAAACTTTTCCAAGACAGATAATCATTTGCTGACATGATAATGGAAAAGGTGATAGCAAGTTATAAAATACATATCCCTTCTGATACCAATAATCCTGAGACATTAGAGTACCAGAGGGACCCCTGGTTCCTGTTCCTGATGAGGTTTTGCAGCCCTAAGAGCATCTGTACTTTTGCAGTGGCTTGCTTACAGTACCAATTAGTCAGACCATGACTGCAATCAAGCTGTTGAGTTTGGTATTAAGAAAATATCATTAGCTTCAAGTATTTCTTAATATTTTGGGTGTATTCAACAATTTTTTTCCCTCTTAGAGGTGCAATTTAAACTGCTAATGTGGAACACTCAAGCAAATCCATGGAGTAGATACCTAAGCTAACTCTGAGAAAGTCAATACACAGGCCTTCACAGCACAGAGGTCATAGATGGAAAGCAAGGTAGCTGTATCAGTATGTTTTTCATCCCTGGCTAGTTAGCGCTGTTTTTCAGTAGGTCCAGTTATCATAAGGAATGGTCAGCTCAAGATGTACCACCTTCACAATCTTTGTTGAAGAGGAACTGTTAACATAGCATCAGAACTTTCTATTACATGAGCTTACAGATATTCAATTCCATTCTAGAAAACAACAGATATGTATATAAATGTTGGAGGTATAACAGAGTAGAGAAAGGAAAGCAAAATATGACTTTAACTGTTGCACTTATTAAAGTATTAATCACTAACAAAATAATGCAAAATAATTTATGTTGGACAGTGAGTAATGCATTCTGCTTCTGTGTAATGGTAGGATGTCGGGCAGAAATTGTGCTTCTTACTTAATGAGAATCATGAAGAGACTCATTCGGCTTGCTACCACAAGCTTTCGTATCATATCAAATTAAGTCAGTAAGCCAGCAAGCTCTGCTGTTAGACTTGCCCTTCAATGCAGACACTGATGCCTCTCTACCTTGCTCAAAGCATCTCTCATTCTGTAATTTAGAAAATGATCCTTGGGAATGTTTTACATCTGAGGACTCAGTTCAGACAGGCTTTTGTCTAATAACAATGTTGCCACATAAAGCATGATATTAGAAATGTCATCTTACATTAGTAAAGGGTCAGCTCAGAATAAAGCTATTGTCATAATTGCTAATCAAACTCAAAAGTGGAACCAGAGTAACATCGAAAATATTGTCAGACTTTTCATGAAATGATTTGCTTTGACTGTGCTTATATCCCTATTATATTCTCTCTCTGCTGCTGCTGACAAGAATACAAATACAGATTGTGTGTCTCAAGAGAAAAACTTAGAAACCCCTACTAAGAGAGAATTGAGTAAACACATCCTCATTTGAGGATGGCAGCATTTTAATGAGGCACAAAGTCAGGAAAAGTAATTTTACTGTTACACAAAGACATCAAAATATAATAAGATATGGTAATGCAAAGCTAAGATGAACAATATAAACTCTGCTTGTAATGACCTCATGTAATAGCCATACCTTTGAATTGCACTGCATTAATTTAAAATTACATCCATCCTCCACACCACAGCATCACAAAAGCTTCAGAATAATACAGTTGTTTTCAAATATAGAAAAGTGTTTGTGATTGGTTTAATTAGGTCTGTTCTTTTCTTACGTACATAAGAGTTACTGCAGTGTTAAAATGAACTTTTGTTTTTCATTTTTAAGCATTACATTTGACTACTAATAACTACTGGATTTACTTACAATTTTTTTTCTCACATATAAATCCATGAATAAGATAATTATGTAGGAAAACTGAATGTGTTATAAAAATTATGAGAAAGAGCACAATTTAGGAACTATTCTATTTACACAGAAGTATTTCTCTCTCCCACTATTTCTAATTAATTTTAAATGGAACAGTTGAGTAAGCTATTATTTCTCATGAAATGCATGGAAGTCCCAGTTTCATCTGGGATACATGATTTTCTTTTGTACATAACAAAGAAGTAAAATTATTTCTTCAACTATAAGTCAGATCCTGACATGCCTTGTAGGGCCTAGATTAATGCCTGAGCAATGCATTTACATGCTGTGCCTGCAAATAATACTACAAATATTACACAAAGAAGTTTCAACAAGTCAACTGGCCAGTCTAGTGACATTTGTCCTTTGATACTGACAGTGGAATTTCTCCAATCTCACATATCTAATGCATCTCCTTCAAGCTTATTCTAGAAACATAAGAGAAAGGATCTAGAAGAGGATTGTTTAACAGGAAACAGATGAGATGAATAATCTTTTAGAGTTTCCAAGTGCTGACACAAATATATTCTTTAATAGACTTTCCAGATTAAGATGGAAGCCTTATAGTTACCTAAGATAATTATGATTTTGGCAAAATTTATCTTTTCTGTCTAAAGATATCACAGAATTGTAGAGATTAGGAAGGGACCTCTAGAGATCTGCTAAAGCAGGTTCCCTACAGTAAGTTACAGAGAAAAATATCCAGGCAAATTTTGAATGTCTCGAGAGAAGATTTCACAACCTCTCTGGGAAACTTGTTCCAGCGCTCTGTCACCTTCAAAGTAAGTAAGTTCTTCCTTATATCTGTATGGAACTTTCTACCATCACAGTGGCAACTCTTCCCACTAAACAGAGCAGCCTGGCCTGGGCACAGGCACACAGCTCTCAGCACCAAGTGTGTGTGCTATTAATCCTCTCTGGGCTGGCACTGGGACATGGGGTGCTGTGCAGTCCTAACACAAGTAAAGATAAATTTTGATACAGGCCCATGAAAAACAAAAAATATGCAGCTATGCTTTCCACTGAGATAAATAATTTCAGAATAAGTTTCAAGATTGCTGAAAAACTGTCAAATTTTGATATATTTGCAACTCCATTTTCAGTCAATATAAATATATCTCCTGCAAGTTTTCAAACAGAATATATGGAGTTATAATCAGATATTCAAATTTAAAAAAATCTCTCACATCTCTCAACTGGACTTTTAGAAGCTCTACCTTAGTAGAGAGAAATATCCCCCAGTTCACATTCACGCTTTAGACATTCATTGCATATGAAACATATGGTGTGTCTCTAAATTCATGCATGGTAACAAAATTGAACCCACCTTCTCGGCCAAGGGGAAGTCTTCCTTTCCCCAGACTCACTCTCCTGAAAGGTGAGGAGGGCCCCATAAATCAAAGTAAAAAGGCAAGAAGGCTTCACAGTGACTGAGAATAAGGGGGGTGAAGGGGGATAGAGATAGTTTATAGAAGTAAGAATGTAGAGCTTGTTAGAAAATAAGGGATGGCAGACACTGGGTCTGGGATAGTGAGGGGGATGAAGGCCATATTGATAAGGTTTGAGAACAGCCTGAGGACATTTGGTAGGAAGGTGATTAGATGTCCCCAGGGTAAGAAGAAACCGGTTTGGGGTGATGCCCACCAAAAAGGTCAGAAGTTTACAGCAAGAAAGGTCGGAAGCCTTTGTGAGAAAGACAAAAAATCTTCATCCCATGACCCACTATGCACATGCAAGAGAGAAAGGTCTGCATGCTAATGAACTCTCGACGGTGTAATGAATCTGTATCCAAATTCCAGGAAAACTATTGATTATGTATTAGTTCAGCCTATATCTGTAGCACGATTTTTCCAGACGGTGTGCAAGTTAGGTGGATCTACTCCCCTTGCACCCAGTGTCTGCGCAGCACTGAATAAACCATGCCTGCTTTGTAATCTTACTTGGGTTACAGAGTTTGAATCCGCACGTCACTCTTTTCACCAGGGTCTGGGATTCTCAAGCAGCAGTCTTATCACTAAAGACTGTAGCAAAGAAGACATTCTGTTGCTCCACCTTCTCAGCGTCCTCTTTTAGCATCCACCTCATTCAGCAGCATACAAATATTTTCCCCAGTCTTCCTTTTACTAGTGCATACTTCAAGAAGCCTTTCTTGATGTTCTTGACATCCCTCACCAGATTTAGTTCCAAGTAGGCCATAGGTTTCCTCATAGGTATTTGTTTATCAACATGCTGGACATTTTAGCCAGAAAGATACTGTGAGAAACAGTATTAAAAGCTCTGTCAAAATCCAGAAAGATTACATCAATTGGATTTCTTTGGTCTGTTCGGTAGGTGAACTTGTCATAAAAGGAAAATAAATTCATTAAGCAGAACTTTCCTCTTGCGAACCTGTGTTGGCTCTGACCTATTAACTATGCTGTCATTTAAGACTTTTTTCAATAACCCTGAGAATTAACTTCTCTGTAATTTTACCAGACACTGAACTGAGAATGACAGGCCTGTAATTTCCTGTTCTTTCTGAAAATTGGAACAGTATTTGCCAGCTCCCAGTCAAATGGAACCTCTCCTCATTCCCAAGACTACTGAAAAAGATTCTGAAAATAATAGGTTTCATAACAGGCATCTGTAATGTTCTACTTGTTAGCACAATTAAGGTAGAGAATGACCTGTTGACCCTCTGAACCAGATTATCCAGTCTTTTACAACCTGATTATTTACCCAACCAAATCATACCAAATACAAATCTGGAGAAGTGTGTGAAAGGAAATCGCAAGTGGAAAAAAAAAAAAAAATAAATCAGACTTTGCTTTCTAAATTAGAAAAAAATTATAACAGTAACTGGAACAACATCTAAACTAAGTGCAAATTCTGAGCTACACTTGTGCTTTTTTCTGATCACAATGCAAATATGAATATTAATTACAGAGTAAGTTTTGTACTGAAATGGTCTTCTATGGATATGAGCTAAGAAATAATTTATGAAAAAACGAATGCATAGCTTATTTTACTGTCAGCTGCATGGCTCTAACACAAAGTAATCTGTTTAGTAGAGCAAGAAGAGAGAATCTTGTTTTTTGGAAATGCTTTTGTTCTAATTAATTTTCGCAAGTGAATTCAGAGCTCATATAACTGCACTACTCAGTTGTAGAGATGCATCTCAAGGAGAAGCAATGTATGTTCTTGCCTTGCCCAGACAATATCCTTCAGGAAGATCGGTCTTTGGGAAGTTCAGTCGCTGTGCCTATTTTATCCTTGGCATCACTGCCACGTCTTATACAGAGGTGTCAGTTATTGTCAATTTTGTTGGTGTTTGTTTGTAATGTGGACATCTGTCTACTAGGAACTGGACAAACTGCCAACTTACTAGATCCAAGCTGCAAAATATATGTCAGATGGCCACAGTTTTCAATCACTAGCTGATGGGACACTGAGATTTCTGATTACAATCTGGGATCCCTTGTACAATTCTGCATTTACACTTCCAGCACAGTACACAGATAGGTCAATATACTGAGTAGAACAGGTATGTACATTATAAGCTAAACTAGACCAAAATCAACTGCTTAAATAATAGTTATCACAGCTGAAACAGCGTAAGATTTACATATGCCAAGACAATCCTAAAAATGTCCTGAGACATGTTTTTGTTAGCAGTGAGAAAATATCCCATTTATTGGGATATCACAATGATGAACAAAATGTCAAATATGACCCAGGCTTTAACTTGGCCTTCCCAGAAATGAGGATGCTTTTCCTACATTTTCATCTGTATGATTTGATGAAGTTCACAGGGCATGGTGAACTGAATAACCCCAATGACAAACAAATAGCCTAAACAAAATGACCTTCCACCTAAACAGTTTCATGTTTTAAGAATGAAGCCTTGCTGTATTTAGATATCCTTCTTAAATGCTATGCATAAATGTTTGTTTTCCAATGTAGTAATCATCTGAAAAGAACATTCACTTCAACAAGGTATAAGTAATACAAATTAAATGTAAATTATGCTTTAAATTTTCAATTAAGAGTACTACAAATTAAGCCAGCAACTTGATTTAGAACTCCATCAGTGAAGTGCAAAAGAGAAGCATATGGAAAATATAATTTTATTTCCCTTCACTAGGTGTGCACATCTTTGTCACCTGTAAAAGAGCAGCAAAATGGACAACCACAAATAAACTGTAAGTTCTGCTGAAGTGTACAACAATAACTCATGGTCTGCCTATCTTACAAGCTGCAAGAGAAGCAAGCAGTAAAAGGTAAGTGGAAAGAGTCAGCTCAAATTCTGTGCAACTTTTCTATCTGGCTTTGAGAAAGCTTCCTCTGGTAAGCTTTTACCTAGAATAAACAAATGGGCATTTTACACTATTGTTATAGACAGACATTGCTGTATTCTTGGTCTTCCCTTCCTGGGCCTGAGTCATAGGTTACTCTGAACTGTTTTGGATAAAGTGTGCTTGGATTTGACATGATTTAATTAAGAAATTAGGGAAATTAAGAATGTAGGGAAAAGAAAAGAAGAGAAGGGAAAGGATGAGAAGAGAAGAGAAAAGAAGGGAAAGAATGAGAAGGGGAGGGAAGGGAAGGGGAAGGGGAAGGGGAATGGGAAGGGGAAGGGGAAGGGGAAGGGGAAGGGGAAGGGGAAGGGGAAGGGGAAGGGGAAGGGGAAGGGGAAGGGAAGGGAAGGGAAGGGAAGGGAAGGGAAGGGAAGGGAAGGGAAGGGAAGGTTGGATGGGACCCCAAGGATCATCCAGCTCCAACCTCCCAGCCAGAGGCAGGGCCACCAATTTCCAGATTTGGTACTAGACCAGGTTGACCAGGGCTCCATTCAACCTGATCTTGAACACCTCCAGAGATGGAGCATCCACAACCTTTCTGGGCAGCCTGTTCCACATCTTTCCTGTGTTGGAGCACCCAGACTTGAACACAGTACTCCAGGTAGGGCCTCACGAGGGCAGAGTAGAGAGGGACAATCACCTCCCTGTCCCTGCTGGCCACCCCTCTTCTGATGGAGCCCAGGATACCATTTGCTTTCCGAGCTGCAACCACACACTGCTGGCTCATGTTCAGTTTTTCATCCACCAGGACTCCCAGGTCCTTCTCTACAGGGCTACTATCAAGAAGTTCTTCTCCATTCTGTATATCTATCTGGGATTACTCTGTTCCAAGTGCAAAACCTTGCAGTTTGCCACATTGAACCTCATTAGGTTAATATCAGCCCACCTTTCAAGTTTGTCAAGGTCCCTCTGGATGGCATCCCTTCATTTTAATGTGTCAACTGCACCATTCAGGTTGGTGTCATCAGCAAATTTGCTGAGGGTGCAATCGAGCCTGGGGAAAACCTTGGTCTCCACCACGTAAAATTTTGTTGTGGTTTAACCTGATAAGAGGCTGAACATCACACAGCCCTTCACTCACTCCCCCCAGTCCCAGTGGGATAGGTGAGCAAATTGGAAAAAAAAAAAGTAGAACTTGTGGGTTGAGATAAAAACTATTTACTAGGACAGAAAAGGAAGAGAGAAGTGACAACAATGACAATAATAATTATATAGGTAGAAAGATAGATAGATAGATAGAGAGAGAGAGAGAGAGAGAGAAAATAACTGATGCCCAAGCAATTGCTTAACACCTGCCAACCGATACCCAGCCAGTTCCCAAGCAGTAGAAGCCCCATGGCCAACTACTCTCAGTTTTATAGTTTCCTCACTGAATGCCATAAGGTATGGAACATCCTTTTGGCCAGTTTTGATAAGTTGTCCTGGTTCCGTCTCCTCCCAACTCCTTCTACTTCTGAGCTCCTTGCTGGGAGGACAGTATGAAAAAGTGAAAAACTGAAACAACTTTGGCTCTGTGTAGCGCTACTCAGCAACAACTGAAACACTGGTGTGTTGTCAACATTTTTTTCCTAAAGCCAAAACATAGTGTCATGCCAGAATTATGAAGAAAATCAACTCTGTCCCAGCTGAAACAAGGAACAAATGCAATTGTGCTTACTTTATTATAAAGCTTTTCTCTTTGATTCATATCAATTCTATATCTGAAATACAATCTCTCTAGAATTTCTGATTTGCCCATGGAATTTATAAATGCATCAAAGGCACTGGAACTATGTGAAATTTCCATTGCTTAATGTCAGACTGCTGTGTTTTGTTCACAGTTAAGTGTCAGTATCTAAAAAAGGAATGCAGAAAGTTGTCAATATGAGATGACTATTGCCACGTACAAATTAGACATTTGAATATTATCTTTGCTTGATGTATTTTTAAAATACAAAATTAATGCTTCATGTTCCAGCTATCATATCATGTTTTATTGCTTGATATATGTTGCTAAATAGCCTCCTACAAGAAAGCCCAATACTTTTTGTAGTCTATTGCAGTTACTGCTTATTAATTCATAATATTTGTGATGGAAAATGTTAATGAAGCATTACTGCATTACTGCTCTTGCATTAGTTTGAATTTTGTTAGCTAGTATATTGTTCTTTTATCCATGTCTTTTAGCAGCAATGATAATAGCTGAGAGAATTTTGCAGGTTATGTAATACACAAATTACATACACAGATGTGAAGGGAATATTGCTCCATTATCTATCCTATCTTATATAAGTAATTAACTTAGTGTTTTCATTACTATTTCTCTACATCCATGCTGTTTAAATGAAGGAAATTTAGCTTATCATACTGATTCTATAAGTATGCTATGGAAAATCTGTGAAAACATTGGTTTAGAAATAACATCCAATCTGCAGTAGCATTTTATCATTTATCACTACTGAAAGCAGTAGTGAAAAACTACATTCCAATGAAGTCTCAAGCTAGTGGTAATCTCACTGTATGCTTTTCTGAATAAAGCAAGATTACAACACCTGCCAGGGACAAAAATTTTCATCTGTCACAACAGTGGGTGAGAATCCCACATTACAATATACTGTATTAAAATAAGCCCAAAGGCAAATATAGTAAGAATTTATACATTTTTAGTTTAGTTAAATTACTTGTACTATCTGCATTTCAGCTGCTGAAGTTCTCTGCTTTTTTTTTTTTTGCTTTTTTTCAAAAACAATTTGTGCTTATCTATCAATTCCTTCAGAGTTTATTGTGCCTTTCTTTTTCCTTTATTTTTCTTTACTTTGGCAGAGTCAGACTTTGACAAAATTTAGATCAACCTTATAAACTCAAATTATATTTATCTGTGATGTCACAATGTTCTCATGTTCTCATTCACTGTCTTCAGCTGTGGTGGGCAGTAACCTGCATAAGACAACAAACAAAAAACCTTAAACCATCATATTTGCAAAATGACCGTGTTCAAGTCCAGTTGTTTTCACGAACAATTTCAGCAATCTAAATTACTCAGAGACAACTTGAATAATTACTGATATACAAATCTCTTTTAGCCTATGGAGTACTTGGAAACGTTTTTCAGTAACCATTTTGCATATTTTGCATTCCAAATTTATTGCTAATGCTGAAACACAAGACTGATTGGATGTTTTTCAAGCTAAAAGAACATTTAAAACAGAAAAACAAGGAACAATTCTGTTTCAAACATTTGCACTAATACAAACTGCACTTTCATGAATGTTTATAATATATTCTCTTTCTATGACATTCTTATCACAAATATTGCCTGATAAAAATGTTTTGTAAAGAAGGTCAAGGAGGTTAAAATGCCATCAACAAAATTTGTAGACTTTTCTATTCATATGAAGTAACGATATATTTCTGCATTATATTACTATAATAATGAGGCTTCAGGATTTTGACTGAATTGCTTGATGTCAGTTTTCTGATTTTACTGAACAGCAATTTTATTTATGGTGTGAATTTGGTCTATCAAACCATATTTCTGTTGGTATTTTTGCATATCTTTTTTCAGAGTGAAACTGAGAAACTAGTTATTACTATACAAATTACTTTGGGCTGTTTTAAACTATTTTATTTCTTTTGTACTTTATACTGACCTAAAATTTTATATTGTCAGATTCCACCTATGAAGGGACAGAGGGGTGACTAGAGTTACAAATACCTCTGGTGCGATTAAGGTGAAACTACACACAAGGTCTGTGCATATGAAGAAAAAAAAACCCAACAACTTTAATAGGAGATTTCTACAAAATGACTATCCTATCTGAGTTGGCCCTCCCACAATTATATATACCTAAGTTGTGCATCTTTAAAAGAAATTCAAGTAATCCTTGTGTTACTTAACCTTAAGAGCAATAAGGCTTTTTTAGTTGTTGTTTGTTTGTTTTTCCCATGACTTCAGTCTCACTATATCTTTCAGTGTTTCTAATCAGTAAAGAATTATCCCTATGGTTCATAATTTTGAGCTGAAAGACAAAACTTCCATGAACATAACTGCAGAATCATGTTTGAGAAGTGCTGTCAGAAGATCTTGTTGCTTCTAGGCAAGAAGATAGAATAGATAGATAAACTTGTATGATAGCCTAGCGATGAAGATAACTCAATCAGCTTTAGCCAACTTCAGTTAACATCAGCATCAATTTTTGTCATGACAAAATGTTTCCAAAACAACTGCTCTCAGTCTTCCATGCCCTTCCTGCTTTTCCTGATGTTTGACAGGGACAAAGAGAATCCTCTTTTGTGTCAGAAAACTATTATGTTTTGTCTATATCTCTAGAAATATACTGCTCAAAGTAGTGCACCACTTCAGCTGAAGTATTACCAGTATATAACAAATAATGAGTTTGTTTCATGTTTTTATGTGTTATAGACACATTTATTCATGCAAATATGCTATTTCTTACTTTCAGAACAATATGTCTTTGTCGTTCTGTGTTCACTTGGTGGACTGGAATAACATCTATCCCTTCTGAACCAGAACTGTAATTTGTATTTCTGTAGCTGTGACTTCGTGCCTAATTTTAGTATCCTTTATTTATCACCACCAAAAAGCAAATTGAAGAAGCATGTGAAATACTGCATAACATTAAACCTAGGACAGAACCCTGGAAATCTCTGCTTCATACAGCTTTCATTCTGACAGAGAAATATTAAAATTTTCTTTATTTCGTATTATTATTTTCATCTAGATTGTGTCTCCCAAGGCTGCCTGTAAGAAAGTCAAATCATTACTCAGTCACATTATACATAATCTGCTTTTTCTTCTCTCCTCAAAGATTTTGCTACTCTGTCCTAGAGAGAAACTATTTTTATTGACAAAATACATTCATGACAAATCCATTTCAACTGTCCATCACTTCCTTATTTTTTATGTCTGCCATTAATGACTTTCTATAGTTTCTAATTGCAGCAGAGGTATGTTTTGAAAACTAGTGCACAAAAGCAGTAAATATGTTAGTGTTCTTGTCATTTTCTATGGTAGTTTTAACACTTTGCTAAATACAGACTAGCCATTTCCTTTCCATTTTTTTTTCCCTCATTTACTAATGTACTTGAAATTGTTGTTGTCCTTTGCTAATTATGACTTTTCTTTCCTCTGTGGTTCTCATTTTGTCCCCATATACTCATGCTGTACTTTCATGTTCATCCTTATTAGCCTGGCCTAGTTTTCACTTCCTTTTTGCTCATTTCTGTCTAAAATCCATGAAATGTTTTTCATTTAGACAAGTAGGTCCCTTACTCTATTTTCTGTTTTTCCTCTTCAGGGGAATAGTTTGTACTTGAGCTTTTTGAGTGTTTCTTTAAAGAACTGCCAGATTTTTTAAAATCACTCAGACTAACATCTTAGCATATGCAGTCCATCAATTCCCTGAGGCTACTGAAGAATTATTTCCTGAAATCCATTGTTTTCACTTTGTACTTCTATCTTAAAAAATCTCACTGTCTTATGAGCCCTTTCATCTCATCTTTCATTTCTTCAATATCTCCCTTTGAAAGAGAAAGGAAGCCTGGAGAGATATTCCCCTGATTGTTTTCTCCACTAACAGTGACCAACAATACTTTCCACAACTTACTGGGGATCTGATACTACTCTGTAAGAGAGAAGCAGCAGTATATATTTCTTGGTACCAAACAGTGATTTAACAAAGCTTAGATGTAAAAATGACAGCAAATTAACAAGATTTGAGATGGCTGGATACACTTCTTATTTACTGCATAGAGGGTAGTGTAAACACACTCATACAGGGGTCCCTCCCATTGAGCCATGAGGTTATAAACTCTGTGAACCACAAAGGTAAAGAGCCTGGGTACAGCTGAATCCTATCAAGTTTTTTTTACTTGATAAAGACAAGAAAAAAACAAATAGTTGAAAGCAGTACAGTGAAAGCAGGATATCAAAGAAAACAGGTCATTTCTTACTTGTCCTCAGATTTAGGCTGAGTCTTTGTATTTCCTGCCTCAATTCTATCTGTCTATATTTCAAGCACTTATCTCAGTATTTGATGAGCTAGGTTCTTCAGCGAAGCATCTCATTGTCAGTTGTAGAACTGTCAACTAGGAAAATTTATTTTCATTCTATGACTTCTCAGTGCATGTTCATTTTCATCTTCTGAAGATTTTCTATACTTTTTAACCTGATAGTACAGTGCATTCAGCTTCACTTCTTCAGCCTTCCATATAAATACAAAATTGTTCTGTTGTTGTTTCTGGAAGATTTTTATGTAGAGTTGACTGTTCAGCATTTCTCTTCTCTAAGTAAAACTTTTGCACCGGTGATTCCAATGTTTTGAATTTTGTTAAGAACTGTCATAAAAAGAACAAATATAATAAAAATAGTAATGCTCAGAAAAATCTAAGTGTCCCAGTGGGAGGAACTAAAGCTTGCATTTTCTAAACCAAAAAACAAACCTATTCATTTACCTCATAAGCACCTCTTCCTATGTGATGCACAGCTATTTCTATAGAAGCACTGAATTCCTTGTAAATCATTAGCTTAAATTATTGGATTAATTTAAGAGTATTTTGCAGGACAATGACATCAATTTTTTTGTTTATTGTACTTCTCAAAAACACAGAGAAAAATTATTGAGTACAGTGAATTTATTCTTTAATTGAATTTTGATAAAAACAAAAACAAACATCAAAAGAGATTATACAGAACTTTTAATATTTTTAGGACAACAAGATTGATAAACGCAGATGCATACTAGTGATGAAAAGAAAAATGTGAAAGCTTTTTCTCAAATATTCCTTTTTCCTTTTTCCTTTTTTTTTTTTTTTGTCAGATCATAACATGATTTAAATAATAATTCTTAAAATTTTGCCAAAATAGTGGATGAACATTTGAAAACCTGATTAAAGGCCTAATTCATAGCCCAGTCACAGGACAAGTAGTTAAGTGAAGGTGAATGGTATCAGATGCTGAAACACTACGCTGAAAGTAAGGCCTGAAAAAAGATTTAGGTAAAAATTTTAAGTCTAAATCTAAGAAAATGTGCCAGTAATTCGTAGTGGTACACAAATGCAATAATTCCTTACTACTAAATAAAAGATCTCTAAAATTAGTTTAAACTGCATGCACTGTCTAAAGTCTCCTTAGCTTCTGGGTGACAGTTTTATGCTTTAAACGTCCATGTCCTGAGAAAGAAATTAGTAGTAGTCTAAAGAGAGAAGTCCAAATTACATCTCTAGAAATTCTCACTCTCTCAGTTTTGAACATGACAATTAGAGTTTGACAGAAATAATTTCAGTTATAGCCCTTTAAAGACATGGAATATTATGGAAAATAAGTTTGCTCTGCCAGAAGGGAAACTGTGGTGATTTTTTCACCTACCTTTTCTAGTTACAGCCTCACATTTGAGGCAGCGATTAAGAAGTGGATGACTCATGCTTGATCTCTTACTATCTTTTTCAGGATTTAAATGTATCTATTATTTCCTAAGTTTTCAGGGAAAACATGGCAAGAAATGGGCTATCTAGATATGCAAGAAAGTAGGTGGTCTGTTTTCTTCTTCTGGGACCACTCAGGAACTTTGTAAGTCAAGTGTAGCATAAAAACAGAAAGTGAATCTGAGAACTATGATACGTTTCTCTGAGACTTCTGAAACCTATTGTGACAAGCATTTTTTATAGATCGAAAAAATGTTACTACATCCATTATAAAATGCAATGGCCTTGCTTTGTTTTCACATGATTACTATAGATGCTGTTTACTTCTTACAGAGTACAGTATTCAATACATTAAAAAAAAATCCAGAAAAAGTTCAGCTGTATGCAAGGAGTGAAAGTTATTCCAGCTTTGATAGGGTTGAATGTGTTTGCTCGTTCAGAGTGGGAGGCTATCATGTCTGAAACTGCTCAGCATTAGAAAGAAATTAGCAGCAAATTTCCAGCCAGTTTTTTGAATGAGACAGCTGCCAGGAATTTATAAGAATGGTAGAATGGTCTGCATTTCCTTCTTAAAAGTCAGCTTTTCATTTCTTAAAGGTTGGAGACTGAAGTAGACTGTCTGCATCCCAAGGGATCAGAGTTAGGTGCATAAACAGAGATGGGTGTGATATATCTCTCTGTACTTAATTTATCTTATGATATGGGTAATTCTCAGTTGGTATTCAGGATTCTTATAACACCAGTGGGAACGACTCTCTAGGTATGACAGAAGCTCTGCTGGAGCCATGGTTTCCATTTTATAGCAACAACAAACTAGGAACTTAAAGTTCTCAATGAATTCCACTCAGTGATTTCACCAAGAAGTAGAATCTGAGAGGACTATTAATATCTGCATTTGAATCCTGAAGGTAATTTCTATTTATTCAGTGTTTTGTGAGTTTTTATAGATCAGACTTGCCATCATCCATTTCTTTTTGTGAAGTAAAAAAAAAGGAGTAACTCCTTGTATTTCTGATCAGTGTGCTCTTTATGTACATCCAATATCTAGCAATGCACTTCTGTTATTTGTATTATGATAGACAACAAATAAGAACAACATCATAAATGTGACAAAACAATTTAGGAATATAAAATATAGAACCCTTGAGAAAAGGTGTATGAATTGCAGGCAGAAACCAAAATGTGAAATACATACTGATTGTTTTGCTATGACTACAGAATGCAAAATGAAAAAACAATGGAAGGAGGATTAGATTGTGTGGGTCTTCTATGGCATCTCTGAATTTATGTTGTCAGCCCTGAAGTAGCAGACAATAAAATCTAATACTAAGGTGTATCTTCACTGTTAAGGATAAAGTTTGGCTTCTCAACTTGATTGCTGAATTTTTCCCTGAATTCCTCTAGAAGGTGCCATTATAATGTTTGTTAAAATTTCCCGAAGATGTCAAGATGTCATTTTCAGAAACTATGAGCAAAAAAAGGAAAAACTATGAACTTATCAAAACGCAGAACAAAAACAAACAAAAAAGCCACAGAGACATTGTCACTGATAGAGCCAGAGTTTCACTGGTGACTTTTCAAAAATACCTCTGTAATTTTATTTATGGTACTTTACTTCCCACTGTTCCCTGAAAAACATTGCCTTTGGTAAACTGTTTGCCAGACTTTACTTTCTTGCAATTTTTCAGTGTAATATAATGGTGAAGATTTACTCCGATCTTAGACTTCAAGAAAAATATTTCTGCCCATATTGTTCTTTGAAATAATCAAAGCTGCTTGATTGCCTGTATTTATTAAAGCTTGTAGTTCTTTCATGTCTTCCTACTACAGTTTCTTAAATGGGGACAATTACCTATACTAATTGTAAGCTTAAATTGTATCTGTGTGATGGGAGACATAGAACAAGAATGAAATTTCCCATACTTAGTGGACCTCTGATTACCTGCAGACAAATTATTCAAAGCACTCACACATTTCTTGATATTCTTCTACATACTGTAAAATCATAATGCACTTAAAGTCTGATTAATTTTTACAAGAAAATATGGTTTTGATTCTGACCCAAGTTAAAGTGAACTGAGGGCAAGTATGAGGAGATTTTTTTTGCCTTCATTTTAATTACAAAAACATGTTTTGTATGAGTTGCTTTAAGAGAGATTTTATTGGTTTCCTAAGAAAAGTTAATAAAGACATTAGATTAATAAAAAGCAATGGTCTCCCTGGAGCCTGCCCTTCCCCAGGTGTACAACCTAAGCTCTCCCAGCCTGTCCTCACAGAGGAAGAGTTTGATCCCTTGTTCCATTTTTGTGGCTCTCCTATGGATGTGTTCCAACAGGTCCATGTATCTCCTGTACTGAAGACTCCACATCTGGATGTAGTACTCAGGTGAGGTTTCATTAGCACAAAGTAGTAGGGCAGAGTCACCTCCCTTGGCATGCTGATCACATTTCTTTGAATGCAGCCCAGGATTCAGTTGGCTTTCAGGACTGCGAGGGCACATAGCCATCCACCAGTACTCCCAAGTCCTTTTCTGCAGGGCTGTGCTCAATCCTTTTGTCCTTCAGATTGTATTGAGGTTGTATAGCGGGGGTTGCCATGGCCCAGGTGCAACACCTTGCACTTGAATTTGTTGAACTAGGTCCATTGCTCAGGCCTGTCTAGGTCCTTCTGGATGGCCTTCCATCCTTCAGGCATATCCACACAGCTCAGTGTCATGTGCACACTTGCATATATTAGATATGGCAAACTTAGAAGAAAAGATCTTAAATAGAACTGTAAGCCTACCATAGATATGGTATGTTAATGTTGAATTTACAGTAAAATCGGTGAAAATTTTGGAGCAGTAAAAATAGTTGGATTAAGCAATTATTCATTATGAAGTCTGAAATAAATTCGTAGTTTACTATTTTTCACAGTCCATGGGAAATACTTCCATGCAGATTTCCATATTCATTTATTTGTTTATTTGTTTTTTTCTGTTCTGCAATGAAAAAAATGCATTTGGCATTCCAGGTACAATCATATTAAAAGAAAATTAATGCAGTACAGCTTGCCTCAGTTACATCAAGGATTCTGAAACTAAATAAAAAAATCTCTACATTGTAGTAGTCCTGTCAAGCCTTAACTAACTGCTGTGCTTTTGTGAGCAGAGAAAAATATGATTGATTTTATGGCATGCCCTAAAAAAACCCACCACATTCCAGATGCTATGAACCAAGACAGGAAACAGTGCCAGAGATAGTGAATTGGTAATAAAAAGAGGCCAGCCACTTTCTTTTATATATAATAAAGTTCAGGTCAGCTTTGTTTCATCTCAAAATTATAGAGATGCAGCAGAGGGTGAAAGACAGGTAAGTCTTATATGTGTGGATCTCCAACCATTGTAGATCTAAACCCAAGTTGTAATATAAGCCTGACAACTCTAACAGCTAATACAGATCATAGTGCACACATACAGTATGCTCATAAAGAAAAAAACACTGTTTAGCAAATGATGCACTACAGTGCAGTACAGATGCAGTACTTTTTTACTACACCGGTATAACTTAAGTCTTGAAATAACAGTGGCATGGATGAAACTGCAAGGCTGACTTCCTAAATGAGCTCAGGATTCAAGCGGTCTACAAATAAAAATAGTCATCCTATCTGTACCATTTATATAGCCACACTGAAACAGCCACAGTCATCTGGAATGCCTGTAAGTTTCATAATTCTTAAAATAAACTATGGACGAACAGTTCTGTTTCTGTTACAGATGTCCCCCACCTCTGAATGTTCTTTTCCCAGGCAGTTTTCGTACATCAGAGAACACAGGGTCTCAGCTTGCTTATCTTCCATCCAAGCCTTAACCTTTCCTAAACCATGTAATTTACAATGTACGTATTGTGCGTAGGTACTTGTAGGAAGATAGATAGAAAAATAGAACATGGAATCATAGAATCATAGAATGGTTTGAGTTAGAAGGCATCTTTAAGATCATCTAGTTCCAACCCCCTGCTAAAAGCATCTTTAAGTGTTGCCTAGAACAATAGAAAGGACAACATCCTGGAAACCCAACTGAACAAGAATCAGAATTTGTTTTTAAATAATCTTTAGATTTTATGAAATCCAACACATTGTTTTAGAATATTCAGTTTCAATAAGAGCCAATGGCTATATTTGGCATCCTGAGATGTTTGTGTATTCAAATGAATGAAGCAAGAGAGAAGAAAAGTGAGATCATGCCTCCCTTATGTCTGTCTTTAAAGATCAGACCACTTATCCACAGGATACTCCACTCTTTGACCTGGTAGTCTCGACTGGGGAGCAGACTAAACCCCTCATGATTCAGGAAAAAACAGTCAGAGATCTACTACTCCAGCTGGACTGTCATAAGTCCATGGGGCCAGATGAGATTCACCCAAGAGTGCTGAGGGAACTGACGGAGGTGATAGCTGAGTGCTCCTTGTTTACTAGTGAGGTCCCAGAAGACTGGAGGCTTGCCAGTGTGACTCCCATCTACAAAAAGGGTTGTAAGAAGGATCTGGGGAACTACAGGCCTGTTAGCCTACCTCAGTGCCAGGGAAGGTTATGGAGCAGATTGTCTTGAGAGAGACCATGCAGCATGTGCAGGCAACCGGGGGATCAGGCCCTGCCAGCATGCGTTCACGAAGGGCAGGTCCTGCTTGAACAACCTGATCTCCTTCTATGATGTAGTGACCGCTCTGGTGGATGAGGGAAAAGCTGTTGATGTAGTCTACCTAGACTTCAGCAAAGCCTTTGACACTGTCTCCCACATATTCTCCTTGAGAACCTGGCAGTCCACAGCTTGAAAAGGTACACCCTTTGCTGGCCGGAGGGCCAGGCCCAGAGAGTGGTGGTGAATGGAATTAAATCCAGCTGGCAACCGGTCAAGAGTGGTGTTCCCCAGGGGCCGGTGCTGGGGCCTGTCCTCTTCAATATCTTTATTGACGACCTGGATGAGGGCATTGAGTGCACCCTCAGTAAGATTGCAGATGACACCAAGTTGTCTGGAAGTGTGGATCTGCCTGGGGATAGCTAGGCCCTACAGAGGGATCTGGACAGGCTGGATAGCTGGGCTGAAGCCATTGGGATGAGATTCAACAAGACCAAATGCTGGGTCCTGTACTTTGGCCGCAACAACCCCAGGCAAATCTACAGGCTTGGGGCAGAGTGGCTGGAAGACTGTAGAGGAGACAGACCTGGGGGTATTGATTGATGTGCTGCTGAACATGAGCCAGCAGTGTGCCCAGGTGGCCAAGAAGGCCAATGGTATCCTAGCTTGCATCAGAAACAGTGTTGCCAGCAGGAACAGGGAAGTAATCATCCTCCTGTACTCAGCACTAGTTAGGCCATACCTCAAGTACTGTGTCCAGTTTTGGGCCCCTCACTGCAAGAAAGACATTGAGGCCCTGGAGCAGGTTCAAAGAAGGGGTACAAAGCTGGTGAGGGGTCTGGGACACAGGCCCTTTGGGGTACGGCTGAAGGAGCTGGGATTGTTCAGTTTGGAGAAGAGGAGGCTCAGGGGAGACCTTATTGCTCTCTGTAACTACCTGAAATAAGATTGTGGTGAGCTGAGGGTCAGCCTCTTCTCTTATGTATCTAATGATAGAACTAGAGGGAATGGCTTCAAGCTGCGAAGGGGGAGATTTAGGCTGGACATTAGGAAATACTACTTCTCTGAAAGAGTGGTCCGGCACTGGAATGGGCTGCCCAGAGAGGTGGTGGAGTCACCGACCCTGGAGGTGTTCAAGGAACATTTGGATGTTGTGTTGAAGGATTGGTTTAGTGAGGACTATTGGTGATAGGTAGATGGTTGGACTGGATGATCTCGTAGTCTTTTCCAACCTTGGTGATTCTGGGATTCTGTGATCATCATGAACAAATTAATTAGTCACACATGTCATAAATACTAAGTGAATTATTTTTATCTGGATTCTCAGTGTGGAAGGAGCAAAAAGGTTGCATTTTGTAATTTTAAATTATTGTACAGAGGTGTTCCAATCTGCAGTAGATAACTGTTTCATGTAGGAATCTGTGCTTAGTTGGTTATAATAAATAGGGGGGAACTTATAGCTGTTTTTAAACATGAAGGTTTTGATAATATCTTCATAGTGAAACTGATGAAGTAGGGACTGGATGAACAGAGAGTCAGATGAATTGAAAAACGGATTAAGAGGTCCAAAAGGATAAGTGGGATGAAAATAAGCTGGGAACTAATAGTGTACTCGAGGAATTAGACTGGGTCCAATCTTGTTCAACACCTTCAGAATGATCTAGATGAAGTGGTGGGGTGCACTCCCCAGTACAAAACTGGAAGAAGTTACAGATATATCAGATAGCTGTACTGCCATCCAGAGGGACTTGAACAAGCTGGAGGAATGGGCCAATAGGAACCTCATGAAGTTGAATGAAGGGAAGTGCAGGTGCACCTGGGGAGGAGCAACCCCACGTTCCAGGACATGCTGAGGACCACCCAGCTAGAAAACACCATGACAGTAGAGGATCCACAGGACCTGGTGGACACCAAATTTAACATGAGCCAGCAATGGGATCTAATAGCAAAGAAGGCTAAAGGTATACCAGACTACACTAAGTAAAGTATCACTGGCAGGTCAAGGGAGGTGACTTTCCCCTCTAGTCAGAACTGGAGAGGCCACACCTGCAGTACAGTGTCAAGAACTGGGTTCCCCAGTGCTAGAGAAACATCAACATACGGGAGAGAATTCAGTATGGGGCCAAGAAGATGGCTAAGGGACTGGAGTATTCCTTGTATGAATAAAGGCTGGGACTGTTCAGCCTAGTAGAGAGAAAGCCCAGTGAGAATGTTACCAATTCATATAGAATCTTAATAGAAAGGTACAAAGTGTATGAAGTGAGGTTCTTTTCAGCTGTGCTCAGTGACACTGCTGGGCAGTGGGTGCAAACTGAAACAGTAGGTGCCATCTGAACATTGGGAAACATTTTTCACAGTAAAGGCAACACAGCAATAGAACAGTTTACTTAGAGAGTATACCAATGTTTTGGTTGTTGCTGAACGACAGCCTGCTTGGCAGGGAAGGGACACTGCCATTATGTTGCAGCAGTAAGGCACTGAGGGGGGAGGAGGGGGAAGAGGGTGAGTTTTAGGGACAGCTTGCCTGAATTAGAAAAAGGGTTATTTCATGCCATCTGACATCACACAAAATGTCATACAGCTGTGGGGAGTTGGTGGGGAACAGCCACTGCTCAGGGATTGGTGGGCATTGATCAATGGGTGGAGAAACATTGCATTGGTAGCATATAATTGGTCTCTCTCTCATTCCATTGTGGACTGTGTGAGTGAACAGTTGTGTGGTGCTTAGCTGCATGCCAGGTTAAACTAAAAAAGGAATTCAAGTTTTTGCTTTATTTTCCAATATATTGAGCATATTCTATCGGTGCTTTCTCTAAATTATACATTCAGCTGTCTCCCTTGCATTTGTTAGATATTTTTCTTAAGTACCATGTAAATTTTCAAGGGTTATTCCCACAAAGTATGAACCTGATATAAAGCTCACTGAAGACAGCAGGGCCCTAAGTGACCAGATAATCTCTTTTTCACACTTATGTTCTACTCACTAAATATAATAGCACGAGAGCAGTAAAAGAACAGAATGAAGACAAGGACAAAAAGATTATGTGGACACTTGGGAGGTTAATGCATGTGGTTCTGCTTTTTTCAGAAGCTAATACATAATTATTTTCTTCAATTAGATGAAATCAGCTTAACTAATCAATTACTGAAGAAACTTAAGAAGTAAAAAAAATTGAAACCCTAACAATCACATAATCACAAAGACAAATGAATGCTGATCATGTACTACATACTGTTAGAAAAACTTTCCACTTTCAAAATTAGTCTGAGTAAACTATAACTATAACTTTTTCTACCATCATCGCTTATTCCTTAATGAACCGTTAGAAGACTGTTTCTGGTATTCATATTCCTTCTGCTATACATGTATATATATATACACATAAATATATATATATACATATACACGTTTGTATAAATAATATTTAAAAAAATAAATAAAAATAAGTTGCTCTTTGAATAAGTTTGTTTCTTCTTTATACTGTTTCTTTATACTTCTTTATACTGTTAATGGTATCTTCTTCAGTCAGTAATGGAACTATGCCATTTTCAAGGTTCACTCAGTATTCAATTTATGTAAACAAATAACTATAGCTTTTTGCATATTTGAACTTTTTCTGCAGACTCCAGCTTTTCTTATGCTGATTTTATTGTTCTTACTGCTTATTTTTTATTATTATTTTTAATATGATCTGATGGCCTAACATCAATCAATACCCCCAGGTCTGTCTCCTCTACAGTCTTCCAGCCACTCTGCCCCAAGCCTGTAGATTTGCCTGGGGTTGTTGCGGCCAAAGTACAGGACCCAGCATTTGGTCTTGTTGAATCTCATCCCAATGGCTTCAGCCCAGCTATCCAGCCTGTCCAGATCCCTCTGTAGGGCCTAGCTATCCCCAGGCAGATCCACACTTCCAGACAACTTGGTGTCATCTGCAATCTTACTGAGGGTGCACTCAATGCCCTCATCCAGGTCGTCAATAAAGATATTGAAGAGGACAGGCCCCAGCACCGGCCCCTGGGGAACACCACTCTTGACCGGTTGCCAGCTGGATTTAATTCCATTCACCACCACTCTCTGGGCCTGGCCCTCCGGCCAGCAAAGGGTGTACCTTTTCAAGCTGTGGACTGCCAGGTTCTCAAGGAGAATATGTGGGAGACAATGCCAAAGGTTTTGCTGAAATCTAGGTAGAGCACATCAACAGCCTTTCCCTCGTCCACCAGACACTAGATCATAGAAGGAGATCAGGTTGTTCAAGCAGGACCTGCCCTTCGTGAATGCATGCTGGCTGGGCCTTATTCTGCAGTTGTCCTGCACATGCTGTGTGTTCTCCCCCAAGACAATTTGCTCCATAACCTTCCCTGACTCGGAGATCAGGATGACAGGCCTGTAGTTCCCCAGATCCTATATAAAATATAGGATTCTATGTATAACCCTATAAAATATACCATATAAGGTCAAAATAAAATCCTGATAAAAGGTTAAATGTAACGTTCTATGTTCTTCAGGAAGAAGGTATGCTTACTGATATGCTTTGCAAGTTTAATAATCCACTTTCTTTAAAAGATTTTTCTTTAAAATTCATATACTTTTATATGAAAAACTGTATTCATTGAAAGTAGATATGATGAATTCATGATTACAGAAGTGATTAAGCAAAACATTGTAAGAAGCTGGAAAGGAATCCTTGAAAAAACAAATTAAAAATATTAATATAAATGCATTTACAATTTACAACAGTTTATTTCCTTTTTAATTAAAATCAATTATTACCTTGGATGCATCTTTAAATCTTTATAGTACTTTTCCTGTCCCTAATAGCTCTTATGCTTTCATGTGTTTTTATAATTTACAGTATGCTGTACTTTTGTATACCTTCTCTCATTTTTCTGCTGTACATATTTCTGAAAATCAAGAAATAACTTTATGAGTATAAAGTAACGTTGCTGCTTTTTGAAACAGTAGTTACATTCCAGAAAGATTAATTTTACACTAGTTAAAAAATGAGGAAAACATTGCGGGTGCCAAAATAATCTATTTGAAGGGGTTTTAGTGATGTGCGATACAATATTCTCCTCCTCAGAAGTTCAGCTGAAGTAGTTGAGATCAAGTGATTCATTGTATTCTCCTATGGGAAATTATCTATGAGCCCCAGTGAGGTAGAGATTAAAGCTGTCCACTTTCGTCAAAGTGTTTGACATGCCTGGTAATATGACTTAAAATATCTTTAAATGAAAAATATCCAAACCAATTTGCATAAAAGGAAATGAAACAAAAGCGCCTCTCTTCTGACTTAGTTTTAAATTGGCACATATGAATTAATAAATATATGATAGCTGTCAACTAGGACAGTTGCCATCAGATTTTAACAGCAGTATCAATCTCTGCAGATGAAGCTGTGACAGAACTCTGGCTACCAGAAATTTCTGTCGTAAATCACTCACAATGTGTAAAGAGGAATAGAAAGAATAAATTTTGTGTTCATCTAGTCTTTTTTTTTTTCAGAATGTCTCCACTTAAGACTAACATCTAAATGTGTGGAGTATTTCCTCTGGAGGAAATTCTCAAAAAACTTAACAAGCATAAACTTTAAACCAGTTTAGTTACCAGTAAAAAGTCTCTGACTTCATTTTAGCTCTAATGCAATTCCACTATTTTGCCACAGTCCACATGTACAATAGTGGGAACAGAAAAAAAAATCTGCACCACATTTAGATCTTTTGAAATGAAATGTAAAAGGAGAATAACAAAATAAAGGATTGTGTGGGAAAAAAAAAATATATATATATATATAGGAAAAAAAAAGCTTACAAACTTTCTCAATACCTTGTAACCTTCTGAAAAATGAATTCCTGTAGAAAAGCTTCTGAAATAACAGGATCAGCAGGTAGCTAGTACCTCTCTGAATTGGGGAAAGGAATTATAGCAATGCTCAGTGACCTGAGGTTGATGCTGAATAAGTCAAGTGCACAATTCAAATATGGTTAATTCCTTTTCAAACAATTTATCTAGTCAGTTTGATAATACTATTCTGAGGAAACATATATATGCCCACATTGCATATGCCTACATCTGGCATTAAAAGAACACAATTTATTTCATATTAATGTTGAAATTCAAAATAGGTGAGGACAGCCACACCCTAAAAGCCCCTTTCTCTCCATCTCCATAAAAGAAAACTAATGATAGCTTATATGTATGTGTCTATAATGTCAGCATTAAGATAAACCCAGCTGTGGAATGCAGGTCAAACAAAAGCTGTGATGCATGCATTTCTGATGAAAGCTATATGACCTATAATTCTGAGAATTTTGAGAAGGTCAGGATATATATGACCATAATCTAATTTGTGGATTTAAAATTTAGAAATCTTTAACAAATATTATTTCTAAAAGAAGAAAGTATTTGTCCTCATTTGTTTGGTATTTACTGCAAATTATGAATCAGACAGGCAAGTCTAAGATCACCTCGTGTCTGAATTTGTACAAGTCTATGAGGCTGGACAACATGCACCCCGGGGTACTGAAGCTGATATGTCTGCCAAGCCACTGTCCATCATATTTGAAAAGTTGTGGCTGTCAGTTGAAGTTCATGGGGATTGAAAAAAGGAAAACATTGCTCGCATTTTTTAAGAAAGGTAGAAAGGTAGATGTGGGAAACTGCATACTGATGAGCCTCACGTCTGTACCTAGGATAATCAAGGAGCAGATCCTCCTGGAAGCTGTGTTAAGGCAGATGCAAAATGAGTAGATGATCTGAGACAACCAGCAGTTTCACAAAGTGCAGATCATGCCTCACTATTCTGGTGGCCTTGTATGATGAAGTGACAGAATTGGTAGACAAAGGAAGGGAAACTGATGTCAACTAGCTAGATTTGTACAAGACCTTTGACATGTTCCTGCACCACATCCTTATCTCTAAATTAGAGAAATATGGATCTGAAGGCTGGACTATTTGGTGGATAAATGATTGGTAATTATACTCAGAGGGTTATAGTCAACAGTTCAGTGTCAGGTGGAGATTTGTGATGAATGACATTTCTCTGGGACTGGTATCAGGACTGATGCCTGATACCAATCAATGATGTAGTATCCTGGGTTGCATCAAAAGAGAGGTGGCCAGGAGGGAGGGGGAGAAGACTGTCCCCTTCTACTCTGCCCTTCTGAGGCCCGATTTAGAGAACTGCATCCAGACTTGGGGCTCTGAGAACGAGAAATATGTGGAGCTGTTGGAGTACATCCACAGGAAGGACAAGAATATGACCAAAGAGCTGCATAACATCTCTTATGAGAAAAAGTTGAGGGAGCTGGAGAAGAGAAGGCTCCGGGGAGACCTCACTGCAGCCTTCCTGTACTTGAAGGGAACTTATAAGCAGGAGAGTGCCAGAATCTTTACATGGCCCAATAGTGATAGGAAAATGAGGAGCAGCTTTAAACTAAATGAGGATAAATTTAGGTTAGATATTGGAAGAAACTATACACAGAGGATAATGAAGCACTGGAACATGCTGCCCAGAGAACTTGAAGATGCTCCATCCCTGCAGGCATTCAAAGCCATGTTGTATGGGGCTGTGGGCAGCCTAATCTGGTGAGTGGTGATCCTGCCTATAGCAGGGAGGTTGAACTCAATAATCTTTAAGGTCTCTTCCAACCTAATCCATTCTATGATTCTACGAGATGAGACACATCTAAATTGTTTTGGACAAAGGACCATTATTTCCACTTTCTAACTTCCTCTCTGATTACACTGAGTTGACAGATTTGTAAATTTTACTGATTATGCCACGAACCATCTGCAGAATGCTTCACAGATTATGATAAGAATAGGACTTGGATATTGAGATTTAATAGCTCCTGTTCTTTCCATATAGTACTAGCCAATGAAGCAGGTGTTCCCATATCCAGTAGCATAGTTGTAATTCACTGCTGAAAATTTGCTTAAATTAGGTGTTTGCCAATTAATTTCTGAGATCTTGCTGTTCTGGAAACATAGCTGCAAAAGTTACATGGAATGTGTTGGTCCTTGTGTGTACCCAGTGTGCAGTACAGTGCTATTGTAGCTGTACACGTAAGAAAGATGATTTTAAAACCAGCCACAGAGGTAAAATGTTTTTGTTTTGAGTGGACTAAATGATACTCAAATAAATATTTTTCTGTAGAAAATAATAAGTCTTGATGGCTGTATGAGATAGATTTCAGCTTTCTTGTTCATTCCGTACCACTAGATCCCATTGTAACTCAGCAAAATATAGCTGCATGGATGGCAAAATATATATTATAGTATAATTCCCAAGAAAATTGTTGAGAAAAAAAATAAGAGATGAGAAAAGCAAAAGATTTCCTAATGAAGGAAATCTTCCTTAGGCTTCTTCATCACCATCAGACATAGCTTGGATTTGTTTGTTTGTTTGTTTGTTTGTTTGCTTAAAGACATCAGGTTTCTTAGGAAGAAAAAAAGTTATTTGTTGAAAAATACCTAAAGAATAACACAGCAGAAGCTCCAAAATTTCATTACCTGATTTAGATGCATGTGTAAAACTAGACCTTGACTTGAGTCCTGAGGTCAATTCTGTCCTCAGTTACAAGTCTGAAGCTCCCTTTGAAGTCAATGGCACTTGCATCACTTAACTGAGGGAAGAATTTCCCCTCTAGTTCTCACATCAGGGATTGATGTTCTTTAGAGTTCAGCTGACTGCTACAGTAAAAGAGACTAACAGTAATTATAATAACAGAAGAGTTGAAACTTATGTAGTTTTCTTTTCACTTCCCTTCCCTTCTCTTCCTTTTCTTTCTCCTTTTCCCTTTCTCCTTTTCCCTTTCCCTTTCTCCATTTCCTATTCCCTTTCTCTTCTCTTCCCAAATATCATTCAATGTGTTCAGAATATTTTCTTATGCACCCATCCAAGAAACACTATAATACTCTTAGCTCCAAATTCCCTTTATAAGTTTATTCCAAATTCCAAATTTTTTTATAGCAGTCTCTGCTTTTAGTTGTAGTACATCAAAGGGCACTATGCATATCCTGAGTTGCAAACCTACAGCAACAACACAGCAATTTTGTTTTAAGCAAAGCTAATAACTTTATTTGGATGTTACTACCTCATAGCATGATAGAAAAGGGAGAAATGAAACATAATTTCTTAACTTCAAATGTAATAGGA
Source organism: Chrysolophus pictus (assembly GCA_037305975.1). Taxonomy (NCBI): domain Eukaryota; kingdom Metazoa; phylum Chordata; class Aves; order Galliformes; family Phasianidae; genus Chrysolophus; species Chrysolophus pictus. The sequence goes on from CM074578.1 coordinate 20,592,452, forward strand.
ATTCACTACTGAATAATGCATAGAAAGTTTGCTAGTATTCATTTCTCCAACTGGAATCTTTAATCAGAAAAAAAGGACAAGCCTGCATGCTAAATGCTAGAGAGGCATGTAAGACAGGCCACTTGGCAGACCCCAAACCAACACCTCAAGGTACTTTTGCACAGTACAATATGAGTACAGTATGAGGCAGAGATCTTCAAACCAACAGCAAGCAAGAAAAGTCTACCATGCAGAGAGATTAATTTAGGAGTTGGGTGCCACGGGCATTCTGTCCTTGACAAATAGCAAATGCAATTTTGGGTTCTCTGAATGTTCCAGTTCTTCTTCCAGTTTCATGGACAGCTTTTTGGACTTGGCTTAAGGAAAGCCTGTACCACTAAAGTATTCTTCTAAAACAGGGGTTAATTTTCTGGTGGATATAAAGCACAGTGGGAAGACAAAAGATTCATTATTTTAAAGCTGAATTTTTTTCAAAGGACTTAGAAACTACTTCTAGAGAGATTTATACAGCATCTGAAAGAAGCTCTCACCCTCTCTGAGAGATACATGAAAGAGGTTTTTACATTGCCCCACAGAATTAGGTTATTGTAAGCAGATAAGCAGACAAAAGTGTTCTGTCAACATGGAGGTCACACAGACACTCTTCCAGATTGAAAACTGAATAAATAGAAAGAACCTGGGATGAACTATGAATATATTCATGCATATCTTCACCTGGACACACTTTATAATTTTTGAAAATTTTATAGTAACTTCTAGTGAAAGTTTTGCATTTACAGATTTGAATATAAAGTCTAAAATCTGAGAAATGCTTTTTATTTTTTAGTTTTTATTTTTAAAGCAGACAGAGCATTCAAAAATGTTGGAAAAATTTTGACAATTTTATTGCATGTATTTTGAAGTCATGGAAATTGATTTTTCTTGTAAAATTTCAAGTTCTGACAATAGTATTTCAAACATAATTTCAGAACAAGAAATCTAGGGCATTTCATCTTCCACATTAACTTTAGAACTCAGGAAACAGAATTAATGTACGCTTCAGAAAGAGTTTTTTGAGGCATTTATCATTCTGAAATGTAACCTATTCATGTTTTATGCTGAAATAGCAATTTCAGTTTGGTTGCTCATGGTGGTTAAATTGTAGTACTGTGAATATGAATGACATATGTAATATGTCACTCCAGAAGTAATGCCTTCTATTTATTTCCATGGAAACTACAAAAGGTACAAAGGTACACTACTTAATAAAGAAAATTCTCAGATAAAAAGCACTATTTCTCAAAATAATTACCACCATTAGCTAAGCATTTTCACCAGCGATGAACAAGAGCCTGCATGTGGTACTCATAAAAATCTGCACCAGGAGAGGTGACCCACTGTCACTGTTATCACTGCTGAAGTGCACCACCCACCACCTCACTGTGCTCACATTCAGCAGGTGTTAAGGAATGCCAATGATGCCACTTTTTCTGCATGCAATTCAGTTCCACGCATTTGTTTCATCTGCACTTCCATGTCAGATGCCATTTTGTTAGACTGCCCCTCTGCTGCCGCTTGTCACCTGGCAACAAAATGTCACGAAAGGGGAGGTTCAACCTCTGCTGCCACACTATCAACATCTGCCTCTGATGTTGTGGGCCAACATTATAAAACAGGAGGCATAACTTTTACGGCAGCACTCATACATACGTATTTGTTTGGGGAGAACAATATACACCGACATATTGCTGCTGTAGATTATTAGTAGAATTAAAATGTCAACACACATTTGTCTTAACATTGCTTAACGCTGCAGAGATTTGTTCACATGGTTATGTGTGAGAAATATGTCCAATTAATGTCAAATTTAAAAGTTATTATTTACATTAATAGAAATTAGTCTTATATAAAGCTAATATTTATTATCTGAATAATTTTTTTAAATATGCTGTTCTTTTTGTATATTTAGAAAGCAACAGAAAAGCAGTCTTTGTACCTTTACTCTCCCAAAAGAAGATAAAATATCTACTTCTTCCCCACAACCTTGACTGACAAGATAAATGAAATGAAGACAGAAACTAAGCACAGAAATAGTGAATGTGAAGTGTTTAGAGGAAAATAAAACTGTCAAACATTCAATTAATGGTATCTTGGGAAAAGAACACCATCAGTCATCCTTTTCATTCATCACAAAGGCTCGTTACAAAATGAAGTGTCAGGCTGCCAAAAGTAGACAGAAATGTACTATTAAAAAAATGCATATCCTGAACTCAGAGAAAATCTGCTGCAACCTGAATGAAATGTTGCAAACTATTCATAAGGTAAAAGAAGTTTAACCTTTAAAAAGCATGTGATGATTTATCTAATTAAATACAGCTGGTACAACTTTCACATACTTGTTATTACATATTGTACTTTTATTGAAGCCTATGTAAAGTTGTTTGTTTTTTGTTTTTATTTCCTAAGGTATGGAACTGCTTTCTATTTCTTTTTTTTTTTTCCATTTTTGTTACCTTCCTTGTAGAAAGTATGTTTCCTTCCAGTATAAGAATTAGAATATGTTCTGATAAGCTGAAATCCAAACCTCATTATTTTTTAAAACTCTCATCAGCTTTAAGCCAGGAAAGGAAGATTCATGAGTTAAGAAAATTGAAGGTTGGTAATATGGAGATAATTAACTGAATGCGAATAATCACTGTAATTTTTGTTATTATAATTTATTTATTGTAATCTTGTTACAGTAGCTACCCTTCGTGAGGTCAATACTGAAAAGTGATGCAAAATGCCATTAAGTTGTTTTCAGGAAAGCCCAAGTGATTTTGTGCTTCAGGAAGAAATGTGAACCTGCTGCCACAAGAGAGCAGCGTCACAACAGTCTCCATTGTGCCAACTGTCCCTGTGACAAATACCAGTGACTTTCTCCGACAGCTTTCTGGAGGCTGCTAAAATCAGTTCCTCTGAGTTTTGAAATCAAATCATTTTCCAGATAGAGAATGATCCACTAATTTACGGATCATTTCAAGGACAGAAAAGGGTATTGGTTCAGTAGTACAGCATGGTGCAGCAGGACTATTTGGGCGACTCAGCCAGGAATTGGACTTGTTGGATTTTATTCCACTGCCTCTATCTCCCCCCTCTAAATGTGCCAGATTTTTATACTACTGGAGCACAGCAGGTTGGCTTTGTGCAAATGTGTTGTTGTGCTGGTTGATCTCTCTTGGGAATGATCCTTTTCATATCCTTGTGTTAGGTTCTAGACGTCCTTGATGTGGTCCCTGCAGTGCTGGTGGAGTTCTGAAAACTTTACTTCTTTTGTCTTCTTAGGAAATACTAGACATCATTTTAAGGAAGGAGTGAGCTTAATTATCTCCACAACACACATAAGCATTGCAGTTCTCACCGCATTTGAAAGCTGAAACTACTCTTGTTTTGTGGAAGTAGCAGGTCCCAGCCTGAAAGGGAGAATGATGCTGTTCTTTTTCACCAGACATCTTAAATCATTCTGATAGCCTTTGAAGTCTACCCTACCGGTGCTAGCTTTCAATAGTTTATCTTAAGTTAAGGATGGGCCAGAATAGCGTGGAACAAATCACATGAAGAGCCTTCAACCTCGTACAGAGGATGACAAAAACTGGAAACTCCATTTCTCAGACAGAAAAGTTACCCAGTTGTGTGGACTTTGCTTCTCCGCTCCGCTGATCCAGGAGATTGAATGAGGCATGGTGATGACAGGAGGTGCTTGCAAAGGACTGGTGTTGTTGGTGTGCCTGTGGGCACAACAGTGATAAATCTCTGAGGGTCTCTGAGTCAAACTCTGAAGTCAATCCTGACATCTATATACGCAGCCAGGCTTTCTTCAGTGGAAAATAATATATAACAAGCTGAAGGACAGAATAAGTGAACACTGAAAGTAGGTTGTTATGCATTTATTATTTAAAACTTTTGAGTGTAGTTGTAGCATTGGCATGGTGGAAGGTAGGCACACAACAAACAAAAGTAGTAAAAAAAATCTACAGCAGTTTGCTAAAATAAAGCAGAAAAAAATTTACAAAATTACTGCTCTGTGTATATTTCCTTGTGAACTCCAAATTTAGTCAGTTTCCTACAGTTTCTATTGATTATTTTAAAAAAAAAAAGCAAAACAAACAAACCCCATAACAGATACATACAAAGACATACATGATCTTTACTGCTAATTTCAAAAGATACTGAATTGTAATTTGCACTGTCTGAGGAATTCTGAAATGCATGCATTTGGAAGAAGTACGGATAAAAGAAGTGGTTTCCCTAGCAACAGCAACTTTGTTCAAAAACTCTCAGAATAGATTCTTGTCTCCTCTTTCCTGTTTATGCCTTGCTTAGTGTTTTGGTGTGTGCACACTATAAAATCAATTCTTTAGAGAAGTATTTGCCAAATATTTACAGTGACAATATGCACTCTGAAAAAGTCCCGCACGCCTTAGAAATGTTTCCAATAATCCTAAATAATTCACCAAAAAATGTACATAATACATTTCAATGGCTTTCCCAGAGATGGCATTCTGTGAATTATTTAAGATCAAGGTTATAAATATAGCCTTATTCAGAAAGCTTATACCAAAGTTCAATTTCATTTCTTTAAAATTTCTACTTATGCTAATAGATATCTCCAGACTAAAAGTTTTAATTTAATCATGCCCACACAGACTTCATCTATGAGCATAAGCTAATGATTTTCTCACCTGGTGAATGGTCAGCTGTACCACGTATCCCAGTCAGTAAATGAGATTTGACTCAGAAATGATTGTAAGATTTTCTTATTGACTCAGTCTTCATAAAACCCTACGGAGTAGCTCAGCCAAGAGATGTCTTTATTACTAATGTCTTGCTGACTGCAGCCAACTTGCTTTTGCTAGCATTAAAATACATATTCACAGATAAATATTGCCTTAATATTTATTCCTACAGCGAAAGCATGATAAATTACCCTTTTCCCTTTTTGTCTTGTATTACTACTACCTGCATTAGTAGTGAATCCAAAGTGAAAAAGATCAGTCTGACTCACAATTTCCTACTTATCTATGATTTTTTTTTTTTTCCTGTGTGTTTTCTTCTTTCTCTCTTTTGGCGATTTGCATATATGTTAAATTCTAAAGCATAAATCTGAAATCTAGGAATGGAGTCCAGCTCTGTCTTTTTCTCCGGGAGTTATGGACTAGATACAGTCTTTAGTTAGGCTATCTATAAAAAAGAGACTACTTACTATAAAATGGAGTTCCTAAGATTTTTATAGAATTGTAGAATGGTTTGGGTTGGAAGGGACCTTTAAGATCATCCACTTTTAACCCCCATACTATAGGCAGGGACACCTCCCACTTGACCAGCTTGCTCAAAGCCCCATCCAGCCTGGCCTTGAACATTCCAGGAAGGGGCATCCACAGCCTCACTGGGCAACCTGTTCCACTGTAACACCATCTTCAAAGTAAAGAGTTTCTTCCCAAAATCTAGTCTATATCTACCCTCTTCCAGTTTAAAACCACTTCCTTGTGGGAATACAAGAAAAACTGTTCAGAGCAGAAGCTGTGGAGCAATATAGACAGCATGAGAGCCAAGGACACCTCTAGAAGAAGAAAGAATGTCTCACAGCTCTGATTGGATAAGCACCTGTGTGAACGGTTGAAGAGTGTTTTGTAGAATGCTCTGTTGACATGTAAAGGTGGATGGGAAAGTTGTAGGGGTGGATGGGAAAGCTAAAAAAAGAAAACTTGTGAAGGTATATAAGTGATGTGAGAACTTGTAATAAATGATTTGGATCATTCAAATCTGAGTCCATGCATCAGACGCCACACTTCCTCTTGTCTTATTCCTCGTCTTATCACTACATGCCATTATATTATAAAAAGTCCGTCCCCAGCTTTTCTGTAGGCCTTCTTCAGGTACTGGAAGGCAGCTATAAGGTCCCTCTGGAGCCTTCTCTTTTCCAGGATGAAAAGCCCCAGCTCTCTCAGCCTGTCCTTGCAGGGGAGGTGCTTCAGCACCCCTTTGTGGCTTTCCTCTGGACCTTCTCTAACATCTTGATGTCCTTCTTGTGCTGAGGGCCCCAGAACTGGATGCAGTACTCTAGGTGGGGTATCACGTGAGCAGAGGGGCAGAATCATGTCCCTCAATCTGTTTGCCATGCTTCTCTTGTTGCAACCCAGGATACAGTTGGCCTTCTAGGCTGCAAATGCACATTGTTGGCTCCTGTTGAGTCTTTTATCAATATACACCCAAATCCTTCTCCTCAGGGCTGCTCTCATGCCATTCCCTGCCCAACTTATATCTGTGCTTGGGATTGCCCCAACCCAAGTGCACATTCTGGTAGAGATGCAGTACAGTCCTCACACAAAAATTATATTTTAACAGGAAATCACTATCAGTTTGCTGGCAGAAAAGATTGATGTATTAAGTGCAGAATGCTCTCAGTCTGTAGGCATGATAGAGTTAGGTCTGATAATGTGAATGAAGCCATATACAAGAGCAGGGTGGTGGTTTAAGCAGAATTTCCAGAATTTCTGCTTTCTCAAAAAAATGTTTGTCTAAGTCAGCATGTGACATGGTCATGATGGCTAAGGAGAAGAGCACTGTGTAGCATGGGCACCCTGTATGATTTTTTCAGAGTTTTATACCAATGCTGCATTGGAGTCTAAATACTGTCAGTAAAATCTAATTATTAGTGCCAGAAGTCCTAAGTTAATGGCAGCCAACTGTTTTTAGCCGGCCTCCCCAAGGCTGGCCTATTAATATGTTATTCATATCCATGTTAAGTCTGCAAAGAGCAGACATCATCAAAGCAAGAGAGACTCGTATCCATAAAGTGGCCAGAAATCTTTTTATGCAGAAGATGAGATATGCTGAATGTTCTTTTTTTAAAATTCATATTAATTTTTGCCTTAAAATCTGATGAATAGCAGTCACTCATAATTGTTCCAAATAATATATAATGTTTCAGAATAAAAAAATAGAGGATATATGTGATTAGTGAATATACAGTACAAACAAATATGGGGAACTTTTAAAAAGAAAGACTGATATAGATTTGTTAGTTTGAGTCTGCAGGTTCTGAGAGGAGAAATGTGTATCAGCAACAGGATTATTAAGCCAACAAACCATTATCAATGTCTGGATATAGGTAGCCAAACAAAGACTTAGTGGGGAAAGTAGTTCCTATCCTACAAATATAGAATCACAGAATACTTAGAGTTAAAAGAGACTTTTAAACGCCATCCAGTCCAACTCCCCTGCAATGAACAGGGACATCCACAGCAAGATCAGGTTGCCCAAGGCCTAATCCAGCCTCACCTTGAAAGATTCCAGGGATGGGGCATTCACCACATCTCTGGGCAACCTGTTCCAGTGTCTCACCACCCCCACTGTAAAAGATTTTCCTTATCTAAGCTAAATCAACCCTCTTTAAGCTTGAAGCTACTTTCTCTTGTTCTGTCACCACAGACCCTGCAAAAGAGTCCATCCTCTTCTTTCCTGTATCTCCCCTTCAGATATCAAAAGGCCACTATCAGGTCACATCAGAGCCTTTTCTTCTCCAGGCTGAACAGTTCCAGCTTTTTCACTCTGTACTCAAAAGAGAGGTGCTCCATCCCTTCTATGTATGTGTCTGTGTATATATATACGTATATATATGTATGTAAATGTAGGCCAGAAAGTGTAAATAAACAAGTTCTTCAGAACTGGTTAAATGAACTGGAGCAGGACTGTCACTAGCAATTGATAGATTCAAAATACGACTCTTTTCTGGTCCTTTTTATTCTCTCTCCAGCCATGCCCTTCTGACTGGTTATCCAGCATAAACAGAACACTAATTTGTATGATTTTAACCATGAATTTACATTACGTTTAATAATTTGCTTTTGTCAGTTTTGTGCTGAACACAATGTTGAGTATTTGTTCTCAGAACTGAATCCTAGAATACTGTTGCTAATGCATTATAGAACAAGAATTCTGTAAAAAGTTAGCACTAGAGCATACATCAATAAATATTATGTACTGGAGAAGTGACAATATGGCCTCTGTAAACGGGAAATCCTGCCTCACAAACAAGCAAATATTGCCTAAAATCTTTATGATAAGGGAAACTCATTTGTCACAACCTTCAGCAGTGAGTACAAGCCTAGAATGATATCTGAGCTTGTATGAAAATAAAAAGAAATGAAGAACAGACAGGAAAATTACTCTAGCAGCGTCTCTTCTGGTTGCTGTGCTTGCACATTATCTTTAATCTTTCACAGATCCCCACACCCTCAGTGGAGAATGGACTGTTGCCATTCTTCACGTTCTCCTTCTGCAACTCAGAATCATACATAAAAAGATATATCACATGTGATAAGTAGGTTAACATTTTGAAGAATAGTATATATGTTTGTGCTTCTGCTAAAAACTTCTGAGAGAGCAAAAAGCCAGGGCAAACTTGAATGTAATTACCCTACTTGGGTTCCAAAAAAGCTGTTGGCAAATTCTCTCAACAAAATAATTTGTCAGTGAACAAAAGAAAGCTTCTGATGGGAGTAAGTAACTGGTTAAAACAAGAAACAGAACAAGAGTAAAGTATTTTGGAAGAGCAGAGTAACATTGGCAGTGGAACTCATGAGGGATATGTGCTGCAATCTGTGTTGTTGAAAATATTCATAAATGATGTAAGGCAGAAAGGCTTTACATCAGAGAATAGAGAGGCACGAAAGTTTGCTGAAGATACTAGATTATTTGAAGTAATGAGGACAAGGGTCAGCTGAAGATACGAAGAGTTACAGTATGGAGTAACTGGGAACTTAAACAACAGGTAAAATTCTGAGTGGATAAATATGAAAATATGCAGCTGGAAAATTTACATACAAAATGATAGACTGAATTCATCAATACTGTTGAGAAACAGATGATATTCCCTATAGATTTCTCTGTACATTGTCAACTTAGTGATCAGACGCAGTACGAAATAAATGTACAAAATCTTTAGAAAAAACAAAAAAAAACTGTATTATATGGCTGTTAATCTATGCTTAGAGTACTGTCTACAGATGTGGTCTTTTCAAACTCTACCAGTATAGTGTATGACTAGAAAATGTTTGGAGGAATACAAAGGCTGATCAAAAGTATGAACTAGCTCCAGAACACAGAGCAAGTTAATTTATAGATCAGGAAAAGAGATGATAGATATGAAAGAATGGTATGAATGCAATGGACATGATTGAGGTTTCAGTATTTCTTGCAAGATAGAGAAAAATAGAAAATAATAAATGAAGCCAAATCAAAACAAAGAAAATAAAATTGCTCTTCCAAAGATTGGAATGTGGAAGTAAAGATGTTGTATGGATAAAGAGGGAAACTGGTAATATCTGTGAAAAATAAATGAATTTAGGTTACTGAATATATAGAAACCCTATCTAGATCAGAAAGTTACTAAACTGAAAATGGAACATTAAGTTGAAGTATGTTTTTAGTTTTGCTGCTCTTGTCTAAGCACTCAGTTACAGCCAACACTGAAAAGAGGGCACTGAAGAGACAAAAAACCCTTCTTATTCATCTTCAGAGACTCTATTAAAACCTTTTATCAAATGCTTATGCAGTACTTATGCTATGTACTGATATAATCCTGAATATCACATTCTTATTTCCTTACGTTAATCACTCATTTATTATTCATTTCCCCTTTCATAAATTTTTACTATTCTCCAGCTGCTCTTATCTAAGTCCTTCAAATTTATTCAGCAATCATAGTCTTTAATTGAGGTTGAACTTTAAGATCTTCTTTTTGTTTTCCTCTGATATTTTCCAATTTAATTTTTCTTTGGGATTATTCCAAGTCCTTATTAAGACCAGTGAAGAGTTAAAAGAGGTGTTAAGCAAACATTCTAAATGTTGTTATTTCATTTTCTACATGTCCATATTTTTGAGCCTACTCAAATTTACTGTTCTTTCATTTGCCTTAATTTATTCTTATTCAGATCTGCTATTATCACTAATTTCATTACTTCCTCAAGAAAACATTGTCATATATTTCACTCTCCATGATAAGCAACGGAACACAAATTACCTATGATCTTATACTGTAAAGCCATTTGTTAAGTTGTTCTTTTGATCCATCAAATACCTTTGTTGTCACTGATTTCTGTTGCTTTATAAAAAGCTCTTCATCAGTGCTTTTTGCTTTCCTGATTCCCTAGGATAGCACATTATCAGATCCAGTCTGTGAAAGTAGGAAATCTGTGTTTGAAGAAATAACTATGTGCCAACTTCACCCATCTTTGTAAGTATACAATGACTGATTATTGTTGGCAAAACTGAGCAGCAGGCAAGGCTTCCTGTACTGACTGTAGTAAGGCCAAATTTTCATTTAATGCTTGGGCACTGCATCTAAATTAGTTTCAACATATCCCATCTATACTCCTCTTTTTACCTGTGAAAATAAACAATCTTTTAAATTTGAAATTCTTTGTTGATCACTTCAGTTTTTAAATCTTTCTAAGCTGTCATTATTTCTTCTGATCATTATCCACCAAGAAAGTTGCAAAAATTTTTGCTGTAGAGTTCTTCTGTCCTGTGAACTATGCCGAAGCAAATCATTGCACATTTAATTTAAAAAAAAATTTAACTGTTTTACAAATTCAAAGTTTACTTCACATCTTTTAATTCCATAAAATAAAACTATTAAAACTATTATATACTGCTAAATATTTTTAAAAGAAGATCTTGTAAACCGCTAATGTGTGTTATAGGTCTGTAAACTTGTATGTAATGAAATTTAAACACAGGAAGCTTAATCTGTTGATTCACTGTTAATTTCTACCATCCCTTTTATGCCAAATGATTTTTTGACAATATGTGTGATGCATGAAAACTGATGTATCTGTCACTGTTCCAAGAACATATGTTGTGTTGTTAGTGGTATGTTTTTACTGTGTCTTGTGAGAACCCTGAGCTACAGATCCACAAAAGTTCAGTTTATTATATAAATTGATATATATAATGGTAATATTTTTCTGAAAGTCATGCTGGGGTATCTGTGACCCTTTAAATATAATCCTGTGTCTTCAGCGCATTGTTAGCACATTGTTAGCACATTGTTGATAATTTTTTAGCACTTTCCATAGCAGGATTTTAATGTAGCTATGTTATTACTTTTTATTTCATTACAGTTTTTCCTGTTATTAAATTTACTTTACTATCCAGCACTCCTCCTTTGTGAATATTTTGAGTTTTTTTGAATTTCTGTATATCTCTCCTTCATCCTTGTTTACTGCTTTACTGTGTATGAAGAAACTTTTCAGCAACTTTATTGCCTACCTGAGTTTGTCTTATATTAACACTTTTCCACTACACTAATCTGTCCATGTTAAGTGATATTATTTCAGTCAATGGACTTATCCTTTAGAGGTGATTATACGAAGTTCTAACTTTCTGTGTATGCATGCTGAAAGATTTATGGCCCACATCCATAAACTGTAAATACATCTTCAGTTCTTTCAGTTTGTGTTGTGTAGTACAGAGAACTGTGCTAAAGCAAGACAGATATTCTTCATCACAATGGATAACAGTCTCTTGTATTTTCTGCCAATGTCTTGATTTTTTTTAAAAAAGGACTTGGGTATGATTAAATAAGGTTGTGCTTAGAGTGTTGTCTCCATTGGTTTGCCCTGCAAACAGCTTATGCTATCACATGTGATGTATGTGCTCTTAGTTTGTACATTTGAAATGTAATTTATATTTATTCAAGAATTGCAGTTCAGATTGATGATCTGGATGAACGCATACCTTCTGAGCAGGGAAGAATTTATTTCCATGCATGTGAAAGGCTGGATGCAGAAAATCCAGAGTTCCTTTCTCAAAGTGAAGATATTAATTTACTTGAATTGCTGTATCTATACTTAGTCCATTGTATTTTACAGGTTGGACTCGATAATATCTTGAGGTCCCTTTCAACCCCTGTAATTCTATGATTCTGCAATTCTGTAATTCCAGTGGACTACTGACCTTTCCTGCTCTATGACAATTAATTCTATTATTGAATTGTGAAAATCTTCCAATTAAGAGTTTGATCAATTTATTTCCTTCAGTATTACACATTCACTTCAAAGTAATGAGGCCAACACGCTTACTAGCACCAATCTTCTCTCATTGTTTTCAGACCTTTACATTTTAACAAATGTAATTGTCAAATTTTGGCTTCTTTCTTCGATTCCTTCAGTGTCTTTTTAAAAACAATCTTTTTGTGAAGTTCAGTTTAGAAAATTATCATTTTGAAAGTGTAGAGAGTGTTCTGCACATGTCAGAAACTATGCCTAGGATTTTCCTGCTGTCCCCTCGTCCCTCCTGATCCCCTTTCCCCCCCACTAAGCAGCTGGATTTGACAGAACTTTTAAATAAACTTTCAAATAAAATGTAGTTGCACCAGTAGAACAATTAAGGATAATTTGTGCTGACAGTTCATGTTAATACTGGCAAAAAATCATATTAAGATAACTAATAATTGTGTTTATTTATAGACCCTAGTGAAATAAATAACCGCTGGAAAAACTCAACCTAAACGTAAGCTTCTGCTTTCTTTACAATTAGTTTCTTATTTCCCTTGAATACTAAAGTTTAACTTCCTGTTTTGAAATTAATTTATAGGTCAAACAGATAAAAAGCACATCTTGACAAGTTACTTAAACTCACCAAGGTGAAACCATTTGAAATATATAATTTATATAATGTCTGTATTTCCGTAAAACCTATTGAGCTCAAAAATCGAAAGGTAACCGAGTGAATCTACATCTCCCCTTGAGGTAATAAATGTACTTTAACACTGACATTTCTTCAGGCAGTACCCTTAAGAGATATTCAGAGTGCTTAAAATGCTGCCATAAGTTAATCCATTCATTATATCACAAATTTAGGCATCAGTTAAATTTTTTGCTTGATTGCATTGCTTAAGGTTCATAGATCTGAAGTACAGTGTCAGGTCTCCTGTGCATGGTTTTACTTTGTATCATGATTTTCCATTTCATTGATTAATCCATTTTGGTCATTATCTGGTAATGCTATAAGAAACTATGTTTTCCAAAATTCTTATTAATTCATTTTCACACAAAATTTGAGATTTTTATGGGCCATATACATAGAAATTCAATTTAGTAAGAAAAGAGAGTTTAAAGCTGGTTGTCTCACTAAGTGACAGATATAACAATATGGTCATGAGTCAAGAGTTGCTGACTGTTTTTTTTTTTAAGAAGATGTCTCAGATATGATATTGGTTATTTCAAATGGAGGCAATAAAAAACAGCAGCATTGTTACATCATTTGGAACAGAACTTTGATGGCATTGTTATTAAGCAAAAAGTGGAAAATCTAATGTCTTCTCCTATATATTTTGAAGTAAATTTTTAAGACTACGGGAAAATGTTTTGTGATATTTATTTTCTTTCAATAAATATTGAAATGATTTATTTAACTGGGAAAGATGTCATCAGGACAGACTGAAATAAACATTGCAGAATGGCTTGGGTTGGAAGGGACCCCAAGGATCATCAAGTTCCAACCCCTCTGCCACAATATCTCTGCTTACCTTGACTGTAAAAGAGTTATTCTGTACCATGATCCAGAGCAACAGAAAACCTGATACTAAATTATCTGACTGCAGCATGCCAAAATGAGTTTTGTAATTTGGAAAAATCATGTGTTTTTATTTTTATGTGAATTTGAATTTTTCCTTACTATGGCGAAGAAATCTAAAAAGTATTAATTCCACAGAAATCCCAAATATTTATATTTCAATCATTTGAATTGCCAATCATAAGAAATATCCCACATTCATGGCTTCCTAGCTTGTCCTAAAAATTAGAGTAACATCATCTACTCTCTGACGTGATACTAGAAGATAAAAAACAAGAAACAAACTACAAATAATCAACTGTTGTGTTAAGACGTAAGGAATAAGAAATAGGTAATTTTATATTCTCTTTTCCTTCTTTCTATGTCTGCACTTCTTTTTTTCTTTTTCTTTTTTTTTTTTTCCCCTAAAGATGTTTAATATTTTCCTAAGGTATTAATTTAAGCATGTGTTATAATATTATAAAAAATGTAGGTAAGCACTAAGACTATTATAAAGATAAGATCTCATGTGGAAGTATTACATTACTCCCTTGGGTTCCAGCTTTAAAATATACTTCAGTTTCCTAAATCTGCACTGTTTCTTAAATCTTACTGCTTCGTGATCCATTTTTTTCTTATCAATGTAAGACCTTTGCCTTTGGGATTTCTTCATCTTATTTAGCAGTCTGTGTCTGATACTTAACCACAGCACCTTTGCATTTCAGCATTTTTTACATCCTCACACTTCCCTTTCTGAAAGAGACAAACAAAATTATCACTGTTTTACTGACGGACAGTTAAGCACAGAGAGATTAGGGACTAGGTCACAAAATGTCTTAAAAGTGATTTGAATGCTGCAATTTCTGACTTACAGGTTTCTTTCTGATGGTTGCATATGCAATGCTAATTCTTATACTTAGATCATCTGTTGGGATAAAAGACAAATATAGGAGTTACACAAAAAAATACCTGGTTACTAATGGAATTACAGGTGCAGAAGATGTGAATTCAGGAACAAAGAAAACTTGATATTGTCCAAGTGCTTTGTTTTCCATCACTGCCCCTATGGCTTAGCTCAGGATTATGACTCCTGTCTGAGACTACATGGACTTGTATATACCTTTCTATTATGTAAATCAGAAATATGAATACAAATTCTTTCTTCTTGAATTTCCCTGTCTATTAATTTTGGCTATTTTGAAAGCAAAATGTTTCATGTTTAAGTTTTTTGTTTGTTTGTTTTAATCTTCTATGACTATGTAATAGATTCACTGGGTCAATGAAAAATGTTGGGACCTATTTAGTCCTCTAACTACAGCTTATAAAGCAGCATCATGTAGGAATCAAATGCTTATTTTACTATATGACTATTCAGTTTATATATCAAGCCTTGAAATTCCTAGCTTCATTTTGGACTGCAAAATCATGAATAGACTTATGGACGAGCACATCCATGGAAATAGGTATCCGAACTTAGAAGTTTAAATTCCAGTTTAAGCTGGAGTTTAGAAGTTTGTCTGTTTAGAATTGATATTTAAATAGCATTTAAATAATATTTAATTCCAATCATTACAAGGCAAATACCTTTCTATTTTCACTTTCCTGTATTTGCCAAGGAAGTAGACAAAGGATTCTAAGCTCACATGAATTTCCGGAAATGTAATTGTGTCACAGCTAGGTCATACCAGGCAAAATCCTAAACAGTAGATACAGCTGGTGAAATGCATAGTCTTGAAATTAAATAAGATTTAATAACAGGAAGCCTAATTTTATGGATCAGTAGAATGAACAGGAGATCCCAAAGCCAATAAACCCTAAATTCCTGGGACTGCCTTTGCAGTTTTTATTTAAATGTGCTAGTTAAATGAATAGATTTATGAAAGAGGATAAATAGAGACAATGTACACTGCCTGGAGTCTGGATCAGAACTCAAGATTCCTGCTTGCAAGGGATGCCTCCATTCATTGACTACTCTAATGTATTCCTTTCTTATTATTCATTTCAGCAGATGATGTTGAGTATGAGTACCTACACAACATTCAGAACAACTTTATAGTTGGGATACACATAAAAATAGGGATAGTAAGTTCACAACAAAAATTCTTTACAGAGTTAGACTTACAAGACTTAACAAAGGAAATAAAAATACCACAAGGAACAACAACAGAACAACAAAAAAACAGAATCAAGTCTTTGTGTTTGGTTCCTAAGGACCAAATTTTATCAATCATCTGAATTTGACACAAACCAGTAATTCTAACCAATTGATATTTTTAAATTTAGTTCAATTGTTTTCATTTAGAGACTTATGCATTTTAACATTTCTAGAACACATTTGAATGTTCTCACTACATTTTTTTCAGATATGGGTTTAATCATTTAATCGTGTAATAATGTGTAAATTTGGTAATGAAGTTATTTAGATATGTAAGTTTATTTACATGTCAGTACTATTTCTAAGAGTTCTAATACTACTAGCTATCTGCTCTTTCATTATGATTTTTAATTTTTTGTGTATAGTTACATTCTAGATCCACTGGTGGCTTCTAGCATATAATATGGTATGTATATATATATATTATATATAGTATAATATATAAATAAAGTAAATATAAGCATGTTAAAACATGCTAAATATGCTAACTAAAAGCAAACACTTTTTTTTTTTTGCAATAAAATTTAACATGCAATAGAAAAAAATCTACTTTATGTGTGAATAAAGCATTTGTGAGTTTCACATATTTATCCTTTGTAGATGTAAATGTTTGAGAAGGATAACCTTGGTGTGTAGATTATAACTCTCCAAAGAATAATTAGTTTCACTTTACAATAAAAGATTTTGAAATTGAATGCTCTCAGACTTCACATAAAAATAGAAGTTGGCAAATGTTGGTTGATGTTTTTAAATATTATCTACTCTTAATTTTGCAGCTAAGAAACAAATATAAATGAATTTAAAATTCCTATTAACTCACTTCTCACAATGATTTTATCTGTCATTTATTCTCTGAATATCTCATGTCTCCACCTGGCTGAAGGAAACTGAGGTTAAGCTTGTCATCTAAGATCTAAGAATCAGGACGCATAGATATCTTTTTCTTACTTTTCAACATTTTTTTTTTTTTTTTGATGGAAAATATAAAGTACGTGGAAAAATAGGCTATGTTTGAACTCATCTAACTAATATTGCTGTAAAGAAGAATCATATTTAAGCACCAAAAGACATACACTCTAACAATAAAGACTGAATTTGACTAAGTAGTGAATAACAATACAGAATATTGTAGGCACATTTATTATTTGTGTTTGCTTAAAGTATTCAAAGAATATTCTTCAATGTGTGACAGATGAAAAGGACCTGTCAGTACCCTGTACTCATTATATGGAAGAACAAAGATACCCTAAGCACACTCTCCTGTAAAGTCAGTCAATACAGAATAACTCTTTTGCAATTCCATAACTTAGCACCAACTAAATTGACTTATGTTCCAGTTGCAAAGTTCTTAAACAACTTAGTCCCCAAGTACCATTGTGCTATCGTGCTTCTCAAACTAGGATTTAGACATTTTTGACATCTCCCAAGTGATTCTCAAAGGGACCAAAAGTGACAATTAGATTATATCTTTGTTATTTTCAAAATAATTATTGTGATATTTTCACAGATCTATGATCCGACCTCGATTAAAATTCAGTAAATGTTGCCTAAGTTCAGGCCAGACAGTAATTCCTCTATCTTGACATAATTCTAATAAATGAGACATTTTATTTATCTTTGCAAAATGGAGTGAGACTACTGGTTTATTTCTCATTCATTCCCATCTCAGATATAATGGGGAGAGCTGATATTGCTGATATGCTGTTAAGCTATTTCAGCTCTATATGTCATTCTGCAATAAATCAGAGGATAACAATTTTAAGCTCTGGGCTAGCTACAAAATTTAGGAGCATCTCAGAGTCTAAATATCTTGATAGCATTATTCCCTTCTTATTTTACAAGTTTTAATTGAACCTTTTCAAATAATGATTCCAGTACAAAAATAATTGTTTATAAAGTTCTGGAGATCATATCTGGCCCTCTGGGACCGTCTTTACTGTTCCAGCTAAAAGACAAAAGCACAATTCTACTATTAAAGTGTTTATTAGACAGAATAAATGGAGAAAGAGGAATTTTTCACATTTTTCTCCATGCTGTGTATGCAGAAGACAAGCTTAATGTCATCCTTGAGTTAAATGTGATAAAAATGATGACTTAATTTCACTTGGTAGGAACAATGAAAAAATTTGTTTAATTGCCTTCTTGCTTTTATTTAAGTGCAAGCTGCAAGTTTTTTTTTCTTAAACATTTTTACATTCACTTAACCATGTGATGTGAAATGTGCTTCTTTTAAAATTTTATATAGTAGTTAGAATGACTTAAGTATAGTGAGTTTTGAAACAGAAACACCTGGTATTCAGCATAACATTCTTCTCTTTGCCATGTAAATATATTACTCGTGAACATTCATCTATACTGATGCATTTAATATCAGACCTACTTAATACATGTTTGATTTGTGTGAACCTCAGTATCTAAGGATGGAGGCATGTGCCTCCAAAGAATGAAAGAATGAATGAAATTTATTACAGAAATGGATAGTAAAAACCAAACCAAAACAAACAAACAAAAACGAAAACAAGCAGCAGAATCGCAGCTACTTAGATTGATAAGAACCAGTGAGTTTGAGATTCTTGAAAATCTGATCTTTAGAATCCATACTAAAAGCACTATTTTAAATATTCAACTACTCAAGTGTTTTATGCCTGACAGTCTTCAATTAAACAGAAAAATGAAAACTGCCTCTCATATCCTAATTTATCACTGTAGACATAAGCAGGAAGAAGAGTTAAAATGAACATACTTGTATTTCTGGACTGTGATATAAGAAAAAGTACTGAATTTCCTACATTGTCCTCTTATAACTTTTTCATTTTGCTGGATAAGACATTCAATTTCTGCAGATATCAAGTCAATAATGAAGACAGTAAATAAGTAAACATCCTCTATGTTGAGAGCATCACTCATTTATCACTAAAAATGTTATTAAGAATTTATAGCAAATGAAGATTTCCCAGTGAAATTTAAATTATAATTCATAATCAGACTCTAGAAATTTTTCTATTTTTTTTTTTTTGGTTGGTTTAGAATATCAAAGATCAATAACTTGCCACAAAATTACATATTTGTAACGAATTTTTTATGTTTCCCAATTTCAATGAAATTTAGGTATTATTAGGGAGTTTTACATGTTGTTCTTCAAGACTAAGCTAAGTGCAAATGTTTTACTGTCATAACCTTTGAGATTGGCTTTTTTTTTTTTTTTCCCCCCAGATGTTACTGCATTGGACACATTATAGTTAGAGAATAGACACAAACTACAACAACTCCAAAGAATGGTATTACAAGGTTTGACTCTGCTGTTAAAATACAATGACTTTGTCACTTCCAATATGAGAAAATTATTCTCATCAAGGAGTTTAAAGAGTATTGAATGACAGTTCATCCAACCCATGAACATAAGAAGGTTTACAACATCATCTCTGTTAGCTCAAAAACAAAAAAGGGGGAGGTTTTTCTGTGGATACTGGAGTAAGATTGATTAATAAAGCTTCCCTGTACAGAAATATTGTTATGAATACAGTATAAAATGTATCACATAAAATCACAACAAGATATACCTACTTTTATTTTTTCAAAATGTTTCATTTCAGATAAGACATTCTGTCTAAGGAAAAAATGTGTGCTTTTTAAAAATTAAACACTATAAAATGTATTTTAAACATTTTTTGCACTTTTCTAAAACTCAGAATGACTCCTGTAATTACTATATAGTATACAGTATTGACTTCGCAACTTAGATATCTAGGTAATGAAAAAAACAAAACAAAAAACCCTAAGCACTAAAACCTAAACTATGGGCTCTTTCCACTGGAAGAATTAGGATTCATAAGAATTAAAAAATATATATAAATTCCTCCAGTCATATGCAAATATCCCAAGAGAGCAAATCATTTTATGTGTCATAGAATTTCAGGATGATGATTACCCATTGTTTGTGCAGACAGCACAGACTTATTAGCTTTGACTTAGATATCTAAGATGTGGTGGATACCCCATCCTCGGAGACATTCAAGGCCAGGCTGGATGGGGCTTTGAGCAATCTGATCTACTTGCAGGTGTCCCTGTTCATTGCAGAGGAGCTGGACTAGATAGCTTTCAAGGATCCCTCCCAACTCAAATGATTCCATGATGCAATCTGTGATGCTTAGCTCAAAAATTTGATGTGCGAATTACACTGTTGTAAATTACATAGAGTGTGTTCCATTCTTATTTAAAACTTGAGGGATCATTCCATTAAGTGGAATTATGCTTTTACATACTTCCAATCTTCTACAAACATTATTTTCCTGTTTTCAAAAGGGAAAAGGTAAACTCAGATTATTTAATATTGCCTGCTATTCCTGTGATTTTTAGATTTGCTTTTTACGTTTAACAACTGATATGACTCTGTCACTCTACACTGAAGTTGCCAATGGTGTAGCACTGCATAAGTCATGTTATCACAGTGTTACTGCAGCATAGACTTCAGACAAAATACAAGGTAAGAAGAAATGACTAGAAGATACTGGGAAGAAACAGAGCAGGTCAATATTGAGTTAAATTAAAAGCTACATAATAGATGTAGAAAACCACCATTAAGTAAAATAGTTTCCTATATGATTGTCATTCACGTTTGTGTATCTCACTAAATCACAGAAACGGAAAGATTTCATGCTTAATTTGCCAAATAATGCCCCATTCAAATATCAAATTCTTTCTAGATCATATTAAAGCTCAGCAAAATCTTTTTATATTTTCCTCTCTGCCTATTCACACTGCAATTCTTTTGTACTCTGTCATTTTATGCATTACTTTGGGATTAGTAGCAACAAATTTTCTACATTCGCTTCACTGCTCATTCATTTAGCAAAGCACTCCTCTTTCAACTGCTTTTCTGAACAAGACTGGAAGAAAAATACACATCATTCCATTTTTCAGTATTCTGAAAAGAATGACTGCAATTAAGAAAATGACTTTCAAACTTCCTGTGTGAAAGTCTCTTGATAACTTCTACACATATTTGGTGTAAAACTGGTGGTATTGGGAAGGATTGAGTGCCTCTTACATTTTACCCTTGAAAAGAATACCACTGGGTGGAAAAAAAAGTTTGGATATGTTCTTAAGGAGAGTCTGTGTTGAGTACCATTTTATTCTCTGTCGAAAAACCGTAAACGATTCCTCTTGAGTATTAAGATTGAAGAAAGTCATGAATGTTGTAACACCAAATTCCATTACAGAAGTCACAGAATCACCAATATTGGAAAAGACCTCTAAGATCACTCAGTCCAACCACCCACCTACCACAAATATTTCCCTCAGTACAACACCTAAATCTTTCCCAAACAGCTCCAGGGATGGTGGCTCCACCAACTCTCTGGGCAGCCCATTCCAGCACCTGACCACTTGTAAAGCAAAGGTGAGGACAGAGCCTTTAGTTGAGATACAGGTGCTACAGAACAAGATATCAAAAAAAGAGGAGTTAACTTACCTCCCTGACAACGGTTTGGAAAAAAGGGTGAGCTGAGGAACGCAGCATTCTCCAGTTCGAACTTTGGCACGGTAAAAGAGGGGTGGGGTTGGTGCAAACTGTGCAGGCAGAGTGCATCTGTGTGACTGGAAGCACTGCCAAAAAGGAGACAGGGAAGGGTCAATATCGGCTGCCCTGCTCTGGGAACTCAGGTGCAGGTGCTGACCTGCTTGCTGTGAATCTGGCAATTCTATTGCACCACTCTTGCCTCTGGGTCAACTTGAGGCTGCTTCCTCCAGTCCTGTTGTTGGTTACATGGGAGAAGAGGCTGACCTCCACCTCATCACAACCTCCTTTGAGGGAGTTGTAGAGTGCAACGAGGTCACCCCTGAGTTTTCACTTCTCCAGAGTAAACAACCCCAGCTCCCTCAGCTGCTCCTCACAAGTCTTGTGCTCCAGACTCCTCACCAGCTTCACTGCTCTTTTCTGGACACGCTCCATGGAATTTTTCCATGCTGCACCATGGAAAAATACTTCATTCTGCATCCTTGACTGAATTTTTTTTTCAAGTGAATTTTGATTCACTTCAGTGGCTTCATCACATTGTTTTATATTTCAGTTAATGCTTTTAATATCCCTTGGATACAGAAGAGTTTGAAGTACAAAAAGGAGGAAGAAACAAGTAAGTAAGAAAAGGAGAAAAAAATAGTTTTGGAACTGTCATGGTTTTATGATTTTTGGTTATCGGTATTCCACATCATAACATCATGTAGTGCATTGGGAGTTAAGGTGTTAATGCTCCAGTTCTGGGTACCTGTCCCAGAAGAGAAGAACTACATTCCCCAGAAGACTATTTGCTGTGTTGTTATCATTTCTGCTCAGTGGAAACAGATATAAGGCTTTGGTAGGTCATCTGACCTCCCTTCTTCATCAGGCACTCCTCTCTGCTGCTTAACCAGACTGCGCATCTCATCTCAGTGCTATGGTGAGGCCTATCCACTTTTTGGACACTCTCTCTCATTATATTTGATTTATTATAGTGTGTTATATTGCATTCTGATTTAGTAAGTTAGTTTGTTAACTAAATATAGTTAACCATATTTAGTAAGTTAGTTTGTTTCTCCTCAGATCATTGCCGCTGCTTTTAATTATTTTGGGGTCCCCTGTTTCCCTTTTCTGGAGGCGCAGATTTGCAAAATCCCTCCGCCCCGCCATCATGGAACTGGGCCGAACCAGCCTGTAAACTGTTGACAGGAACCCTTACAACATAAAACCACCCAAATTTGAGGTATTGCTTTGAAATATTGATAACAATAAGTTTTTTTCACTGCAAATATTAAATTGCTAAAGACAAGAGCAAAAGAAATGCAGTCCTTTCCTTTTAATGCAAAAAAAGCCAAAACCAAAACCAAAACCAAAACCAAAAGTTTGCTACAAAAAAAAAAAAAACCAAAAATTGCTACAGTTTAATTCACTTTAACAATCATGTCATAGAGAAGGAAGACTGTCTTCTAGGAAAATATCTTTTTTAACAGGGCTACCATAGCATGGTGATGTTCCAATGTCTGCAGGCTCTCTCAACTGAAACCAAATTTCAAGATGTACTTTCAGAGCAGAGCTACTTGAGAGATAATAAGGTATGTCTTCTCCTCTTCAGGTATACATATTTTTTGGTTGGAAAATATTGTAGGCCTAACTGCAAGTTATTGTTGAAAATTCTTACTGTTAAGCTCCATATCTAATATGGAGCCAGCATATTAGAACTTGTGAGTTTCACCCAATCTTTGTGAAGCACTGCACATGCTAATAGAAAAAAAAATTACCAAGCTTAATTAGTAAAATAAAAATAAAACAAAAATTCCTTGTTTTTTACTACTCAAAATTTTATCCTCCTCTTTATACAGTAAGCAATCACAAGTTCACAGTATTTCCTTTGACAGATATAGAGTAGGAAAAAAGGAAAAATAAAGCTTTCAGAGTTGTCATTTAGTTTGCTGTGAAAAATATTTTCTCTCTTACAAGTCCCAAAATTAACAGATTTCCTTGACCTTATATATTTACAAGAAACAAATATGTATGAAAATATACATGTGGAGTTCAGAATAAGGAAGCAATAATTGACTCAGAGGTAAATGAGGTAAATAAAGAAAAGTTCAGAGGTAAACAGATTTGTGAAAATATTAGAATGCACTGGGAACTAATGCTATGGAAGAGGATTTTACAGCTTAGAGCAGTCAGATACTTCTCTTTCTTGTTGATCAAGTTGTATAGTTTAAATCTTAGGCAGCTACAATAGCACTGATGAATCACCATTTTTATAGCTTCTTGTAAGAAAACAGACATACTGTAATTCATAAGGAGTTATCCTGTCTTGTGTTGCAGTCTGTATTCTTAAAGCACCTGATAGGCAAGAATGTAAGACTTATGCCATGGATGAAACTCTTGTATTAAGCATCAACAAGGCATTTATGGATGATGCATTTGTATTGACAAAGAAGCACAAGCCAAGTTTTCACAGGTGTCAGCTCTGTTTTGGAACTTGAACAAACAATTAACTGGGGCACTGAGGCTCCAGTAGGCTTCATCAGCTATTCACAGCCTGATGGCACACTATGTCACTGGACACAGGCAGCACATTACAGAGATGTGTTCTGCCAGCAAGCTTGGCTCATGCTTGGTTGGAAGACACAGCAAGACCTCACACACAAATTAGTGTGGGCAAATATGAGCCTTGTAAAAGGTGTAAGCAGTGTGGGAGACAAACCCTCAGAAGTCAGAAAGGGGTTGAATGTGAAGGAAAAAGAAAAAAATGAGTTATTATGAGAGAATGAAGAAAATAAGAGGAAGATGTTTAAAATCACAGAATAGGTGAGGTTGGAATTGATCTGTGGAGATCATTTCATGCTACTTGCTTTTCAAAGCATGTCAGTTAAAGCAGATTGTTCAGGGCTGTGCAGTCCAGTTTTAAATCTCAGAAGAGATAACCTGGGCTGGAGGACAACCTCGTCTAATTCCTGACTGTTCACACAGTAATTTTTTTCTTACATTTCAGTACATATTCATTGGTTCCTGTACTTTCACAGTATACTACCAAGATTAGTCTGGCTGCAAGATTTTTGGTTCTTTACTTCATTTTATCAGGTATATCCTAAGAAAATTCCCACTGAATCTTTTCTTCTTCAGTTGTCACAAGTCCAGCTCTCAATCTCTTCTTGTGTCACATTCTCCAGTCTCTTCATCTACACAATCTATTCTGGATCTCCTCAAGTATGTCCAGGTCTCTTTCACTGGGCAGCCCCAGACTGGACACACTACTTTAAGTGTGTCTTACCTGTGTTGAATATAGAGTAAGAAACTTTCTCAAGCTCGTGGCAATACTCTTCTTCATATAGCCAAGAGGTTGCTGGCCTTTTTTTTTTGTCAGGGCACACTAGTGGCTCATCTTCAGCTTGCTGTCAACCAAAACCCCCAACTTTTTACTAAAGTTGGTATCCAGATGGTCAACAACCAGCAAGTATCAATGCTTGAGCTTTTCATTCCAATTTGCGGTTCCCTTTCTTAAACTTCAGGAGGCTCTCACCAGCCATTTCTCAGGCCTATTGAAGACACTCTGAAAGAAAACTTTTCAGTGTGCCATTTTTCCCAGTTTTGTATTTGCAGGCTTGTTGAGGGTATACTTCACCAGGTCATTAATAAAGATATTAAAAAATATTGACCACTTCACTAATGACTGGCCTCTAAGTGGACTTTGTATCATTGTTTAAAATTGTCTGGTCCTAATGGTTCAGCCAGTTTTCAACCTACGTCACTGTCCATTTACCTAGCTCATATTAACCAGTCTGTCTACAAGGATGTTATGGGTGACAGTTTCAAAAGCCTTACTAAAATAAAGCCAGTCACAGTTGCCATCCTCATCTGTCCATCCAGTCATCTCATTTCAGAAGGCTATCAAGTTGGTCAAGAACTATTTTCCTTAAATCTGTACTGACTACTTGTAATCATCTTGTTCTTCCTGTGTCTGGAGATGGCTTCCAAGACAAGTGTTGCATGTGTCTAGAGATTGATGTTAGGTCTGTAGTTCTTAAATACTTTTTGCCCTTCTTGAAGATATAGAAGATATTTGCATTTTTTTAATCCTCAGGAGCTTCCCACTGATCACAACATTTTGAAAATAACAAGGAGTGGTTCCAAAACATCAGCCAGCTTCCTCAGCACTCATGGGTACATTCTCATGGAATTATGCACATTTAGTTTGTTTAAAAGTTCCCTAACCAGATCATTCTCAACTGAGGGTAGTTCTTTCTTCCTCCAGACCTTCCCAGTGGTCTCAAGGTCCTAAGATTCATGTAAGCAAAATTTCCAGATAAGCCTCCGGTGAAGAAGTCATTGAGTATTGTGATGTTTTCTGCATACTTTATCATGGGACCCCTTCCTCCATTCATTTGTATCTAACGATCTTTTCCAACCTCAGCTGTTCAGTCATTCTGAAATAACGTACACTTTAGTTTTAATTATATAACATGCCACTCTGAAGGTCTGAAGATGAATGAGAGAAAGGAAGCTTACTCCAGAATGATTTCCCTGCCCAGATGCTTAAGGGGATATTTCTGGTTTAAAACAGTGCTCCTTCAAGGCTTGCACTAAAGAACATTTTTAACAGCATTATAATAATGGAAATTGTTTGATTAATGCCAAACAGACAAGCTGAGCACCTCCTTTGAAAGCAGGACATGCCCTCATTCCTAGATTCTAATGCAAGCTCATGATGATATCTTTACTTAAATTACTGTTAGATGAACCAAGTAACAAGGTGTCTCGTTCCAATTTATAGGAGGGAGATGAGGTTCTTTTAATATCTGTATACCCGGCGTGAGATTAAGAAACAACGGTTCATATGTTAGTCCAACCAGTTCATTATAAATCCTAATCAGGGAGACGGGGAAGGGAAGGAGGGCGATAGAAAAGATAGAAAAGAAGCAAGAATGGCGTAAAGCGGAGATAGTCACCACCAGGATCCAGCAGCAGTCCCGTTGCTCGACGTTTCGAAGGTCCGAGGCAAAAGCAGCAGCAGGGAGAGCAGCAGCAGTGCGGCCGGCCTTGGGCAGCAAGCAGGTAGCAGGAGGCAGTCGCAGAGCCAATCCGGGGGGAAGCAGCAGGACTCAGGTAGCGGGCCCAGGAGAGTCCGTCAGCATGCAGTCATTCCGTGGTGAGGAATCTGATGGCAGACACCTTTGTTCTTCTTCAGCATCGTGGTAGAGCGCAGAGCAAGTCCAGGAGGGAGAGAGGCAGGTCGTGAGGCTTCTTCATGGCAGAAACCTCTTCTTCATGAGGAATGTGTTTGCCAGAAAACCTCACGTTGTTCAAGATTGTAGGTCCCCATTTTATCCTTCTCTTTCTGCCTACGTGACATCCCTGGGTGCTTGAGCAAGAGTCATGTGCAGCACCTCCTGAGATGGCCATCTTCTTCGAGATAAGCCCACACAAAAGACCGCTTCACGGCCATTAAGCTGCAGCTTATCTCTCTCTCTCGTTGCCCCTTGTCCATCTGCGTCCCTCAGACAAAGGATTTCACAATCCTTGCCCAGGACTTGTCCATCAAAGTTCTCCAGACAAAGGATTTCTCAGCCCCTGCCCAGGTTTTGCCTGAACTTGTTCATCTATGTCCTCAGCAGCTTTGAGACAATGATGTAAAAAGAATAATCTCTTACACAAGGTTATAACTTTTTACTAATCAAAAAAGTTATTTGAATAGTCAATATTCATGTTCCCTGAGAAATTCAGTGTTTTCTAGCATTGCTCAAGAAAGCTTACTCATCTTAGGAAAATAAGAAACGCTAAGCAAAGTATCTAAATATTTCCTTCCACAGGTAATGCTTTCAAAACTAGAATATCTTTATATAGTAAAGGGTAACAGAATTTTCACTAATATTAATCCCTGAAGATAAAATACATTCCAACATTATACAATGACTGAAGGGAGAAAAAGCAAACAAACAAACATTCCCTTTAAAGATAACCTAAAAATCTATTCACATAAAGGTAAAAGCAGAGTTATCATAAAGCTGGAAAAGAATTAACAGTCTCCTTTATATGCATTCTGAGCTGGTACATCCATGAAACAAAGATTCCCCATGCTTCTTCATATAACAATGAAACAGTGAAAATCTGTGAGCGGTGATATTTGGAACCAGTAAACATTTTTAAAATATACATCCTCCACTCACTGTGATACAAAAAAAAAAGCATAAATCCCTCTGAAGTAAGGTGTTGCTCCCAAAACAGACAGCTCATTTTATCCCATCCAAGCAGTAATAAGATAGCCAAAAAAACAAGGAACAAGAGCATACAACAACCTGTAAAAAACGGTAATCCACAGACTAGTAGAAAATCTGCTGAATTTAATTGAAATTTCCACATCCAGCATGCAATGGAGAAAAGCTAAGAGACTACATTCAATATTTTCTTTAAATAGTTTGAAGATGTTAGAGATTCACTGCTGGAAACTGTTAGCTATCTTTTTCCCCCTCAGCCTTAATGTTCTTCTAGAGAGATGCTTTTTGTTGACTTTTCTAAGATGAGATATAATCTGAAGTTATCATCTACAACTGGTATTAATTTATTAACTGGTTTCAAGCTTTCGCTTTTAGAAAGAAGTGGTCAGTCTATACATGAAAAGCATTATCCCTTGAAAAACTGTTCTAGTAGCTGATTTTATCATTTTCTTTGGTTTCATAGAACTTGGTTAAAAATGCCTTTTTCTACCCAGTTCAGAACAATGGAAATCAGATAACTAAATCTAAATTATTGAAGAAAAACAGACTGAATTCCAGGACACAATTTGTTTGACTTATATTAGATATCTTCTTAGAATGATATTGTATTAAGTTTAGGTAGGCAAGAGCATCTGCTTTGTTTTTCTACAGTAAGCACCAAATCATTGGCCAGACTTCAAATTCAGTTCATCCAAATATGCCTGTAATGCAAAACACTTTAGGAGTTAGACACGAAACTTAGCGTAGTAATCAGCTATCTAGGACACCTAAAGTTGAATGATCTACTAATTCCTAATTACACTTCAGCTGAAGCAGAGTATTTGAGAACAATGAGATAATCAGTATACATCTATAACATCAGGAACACCTTATATATCACCACAAACTGTGATATGGTCATTATCAATGACATAATGCAGCACCATTTCATTAACTTGAAAAATGGATACAGATGTACACTGTATGGCTTTTGTGTAGAGTTGAGAAGAGTTAACACTGTCTAATGGCCAAGCTTCCACCCAGCCGTTCATTATATTCAGCATGACAGGAGAAGAAAAAAGGATGAGAATGGTCACAGACTGAGAGAAAGACAAGAAGATTACTTCACAGTTACCATCACAGGCAAAACAGATGGTTAGTTTTGTGGAAAAATAATTTATTTTATTGACAATTTTTAAAGATTTGGGTAGTAAGAATCTAAGGCAAACATTAAAAGACCAATTTTCCTTTCTTTTCAATTTTCAACTTCAATCCTTTTTTCCCAACTCATCTATACCCTGTCTTTGAGCAACATGTACGAGTCCAGGGGGAGCTGCAGTCAATACATATTTTCTCTCTGTTGCTCCTTCCCTTTCCCAATTTTCCATTGCTTCAGTTGGACTCTCCACAGCATAGAAATTTGTCACCAGCTTGGCTGTTGGGCTCAGCTGTGTCCTGTGATGGGACCACTGCTGAGACAATTGGAATAGGAAGCATCTCTGTCCAATATAGGGCAGCCCCTGTGTCTTCTCACAGAGCCCTCTCCTGCAGTGTTCCTTTCACATTCAATCCACCAGCAGGGAGGCCAAATGCTGGGAAGATAAAAGGTGTTGAAACTGCTACCTGCAAGTAAAAACATTTGATACTGTTTTCCTCAGCATTCTCCTGGATAAAGGAACTGCTCACTGCTAAGCTAATCTACTGTCTGCTGGATAAAATAAATTTAAAAAAAATGGCTGGGCCGAAAGAGTCATTGCAAACGGGGTTAAATCCAACTGGTAGCTCATCGGAAGTGGTGTTTTCCAAGGCTCTGCATTGGGGCAGTTTTGTTTCACATCTTTACCAATAATATTGTTGAAGGATTGAGTGCACTCTCAGTGAATTTGCAGACTACTGGCAGTAATAAAATGATATCAGGAAAGATAGAAATGACAGAAATCTGGAAGTAAAAATATTTCTGTGTTTTTCCTTTTTTGTGTGTTTATGTGTGTGTGTGTGTGGAAGGCAAATTGTGCCAATTACCTGAGAACGTTTCATGTTTTATGTGTATTTCTGCACTTTAATGAGGAAATACTTCCTTTTAAAGACTGGTGTAAATTTATTTGTTTGTTTGTTTGTTTGAGAAATTACAGATGAATCAGTATCATCATACATATTCACTGAGAAACTTATTTAATGTGGGAAATGGATCAAGATTATATTTCCCTTAAAAAAAAATTGGAACAGATTAAGCCAGTGAGGCAGAGAAAGGCACATTCCAGTAGTTTACTGCATGATGACTGAAGCAGATGGCACCAGATTGGATACTAATCATCTAGATCCTCCTTTGATTTCACTTTGCCATAAGTGCCAACTGACAGAAGACTTCAGAAAGATTTCACCAGGATGATATAATTTTACAAAAGTCAACTTTTTTTCTTCTGGAAAATACAACTTCATGAAAATAATTAGCAAATAGTTTGGTTTCTAGCAGCCTTTAAAGTGTTGCATATTCTTACAGGTATAATGTATAAATAAATATAACTAGATTATTTAAGCAATTAACATTTATTTATTTGACATTGTGAAGCAAAGAAAACACTTGTTTTAATAGAAAATTATTGGGTTTGTTGCCTGTGTTTGTGCAACTTTTTCTTTGCAGTAAATCCTGTCCATGATCAGAGACTAAATACTGGAATATATGTAACATTATTTTGCCTTCCTGGGGTAACATTGTGATACTATTTCATTTGCATTCTAAATTAGATTCTGTTGGAAGTCATACATGATAGAAAGGGTTAAAGTTAAACTTTTTCAAGAAACATATGTTAGTAAGTTTTATCTACTTCTTTAGTTGAAAGAGAATTCATTTTGTTTCAAAACTTCTGACATGGCTCAAAAAAAAAAAAATCAATCTCAATAAATGTCATGGAACATGGAGATAGAGGTTATTTGTCTGTGATCAATTTTTTTGTGGCAAAAAGTGAAACAGCTAGAAATGAATTTCCTTCATAACACAGGTCATTCTGTAATACAGAATGATGTTTATATATTCAGGGTCTGTATGAAAAAAAAAATCCTTATTATTTTTAGTGAGAGAAAGAGTGACAATTATTATTTTTCACTCACAGCATTAGAATATATGCGTTTCATTTTTTATTTTCCTCTTTTATGTACAGCCTTTTTCCCTAAGGATCTGCCTAACTGTTGATTTGCAGTACTCAAATTTTTAGTAGGCCACTGAATTACTTAAATTTCTGAAATTATAAGGTAAATAAAATATATTATTTTTCCCTTGGTGTATTTTTTTTTTGTTCTGTGTATTTCAACATTTGATACTTTGCCAGTTCTAGACCAGAACTGATAGATGGTTATAATAATAGAATCATACGATTTTATGAATTGGAAGAGTCACACAAAGGCCATTGAGTCCAGCTCCTATCTCCACACAGGACCACCCAAAACTCAAACCTATGTCTGACAGCGTTGTCCAAACGCTCTTTGAACTCTGGCCCTTGCGGCTGTGCCCGCTGTGCTGGGCAGCCCACTGTGGTGTCCAACCATTCTCCAGTGAAGAACCTTTTTCTAACAACCCACCTGCACCTTCCCAGACACAGTCCCATAATGTCCTCTCAAGTCCTGTTGCTGTCACCAGGGAGCAGAGCTCAGCACTGCCCCTCTGCTCCCTTTGAGAAGCTGCAGCTGCCATAAGGCCTCCCCTCACCCTCCACTTTCCTGAGAGAAATAGTCCAAGGGACCTCAGCTGCTCCTCATAAATCCTGACCTCTAAACTCTTCCCCATCTACGTAGCCCTATATAGATGCTGCCTTGTAGCTTTATGCCCTACTTATGTTGTGGAACTTAGAACTGCACACAGTGTTCAATGTCAGGCCAGAGCAGGAATATCTTCTACAGCACCCCATCCTCCTCTTCTGTCTTCACTGACCTTGGTTTTTGTGAATTTCTCACTTCTCTTTCACATGTGCTGATGTGATGCATTATTTCCCTTTCTTAAAGGTGCTATTATTGACTAAGCTTTTACCAGCCACTGGAACTCATTCTTAATTTATCTGTAGCCCCCTCCCACATTTGTTTTGGTTTGTTTTATTCACCTAAAATATTTACCTTTCATTCTTTTATTTTTGTCTATAACCCAGTGCATTTCCACAATTCTTATCTTTCTTACCTTGAAGTTTGCTCTTTCCTACTATGTGATGTAGAAAGGACAAGTTCAGCATTCCAAGTAGTGAAAAAAAATCATTGTTACAATAGTCTCAGTTTGCTTTTACTGATTCTTTACTATTCTATTCAGATAATAAACTGTTTATTTAATAATCTATTACAAAACACTAAAAAAATTATAAACAGATGCACAGATTTGAGCAGAGATACCAGCTTATCTAATATCATAAGTAGTAACTCCACCAGATTTCATTAATAACCTTTCTTATAATACTTCAAGTACATAGTTCAACTATTCTTACTTCCAATACAGTTCTTAGAGTAGCAGATAAGTCACATTCTTCTGTTGCAGCCTTTTATGGTATTTATTGTGCTGAGGTTTCTGTTCAACTTCTTTTTTCGTCATAATGCTGCCATCACACAAAAGGTCATGTTCATATCTAACAGCAGAATTTGACTGCAAGAACAGCAGTTCTTGAAACAGAAGTTTAGTTTCCTATTGTTTGTGTCCCAAATAACAACTATATTTCTTTTTGTCATTTCATTACTCAGACTTCTGTTATCAAAACTTTATAACTCTCTGGAGAGAGTTCAATATAGGCAGACAGAATTTACTTCCTCAAACAGTAGCATAGATTTACACACACCTTGCATTTTTCCATGATGTAAAACATACTTTTTTTTCAGAGATAGCTTTCTATTTTCCATTCTCCCCCATTTTTTTTTTTCCATTAGTAATTTAATGCTTCTGATGGGCTATATGACCTTTACTGACAGAGTTGTATTAGAGCTGCTATATGAAGACATACAGTGAAGAGACATTGATTTTAGAGATACCTTTTACTTATAATACTTTTCTCATCCTTCTATCACATTTATCCCACTTGTCTCTTCATTAGTCTCAGCTTTTTACATCTCATGCTGCATACTCTTAGAAATCTTGGTATCTTTGAAAATCAGTCATGTCTGCAGGATATATGACTCAGAACTTAGATATTTTATTCAAATGTTACTTAAGTCTACCTTCCTAACTGAAGTTCTGTAGAACAAACTTTTATATAGGTGTGTGCGTTTGTGCACATGCATGTATTGATCACTCCAAAAGTAATGCCTCCTATTTATTTCTATGGAAATTGCAGTAGATACAAAGAGACCAATAACACTGATAGAGCAAACTCGAAGCTACAAAGCAATTTTTCAACACAGCCTCCACTTTTTTTTTTTTAATCAGCAATGAATAAGAACCTACATACTACATTTGTAATCATCTGCCTCAGAAAAGTTGACACACTATTGCTATTTCCACCACTGAAACACTGCACTGACTACCTCACTGTGTTCACATTGACTGTTTTGTCTCCATAAACATTCAGCAATTTTTAATCATTTTTAGTTGCCATATCTTCTGCACGGAGGGATTCAGTTCCGCACCTTGGCTTCATACACATGTCCACATCAGACGCTGTTTTGTCAGACTGCCCCTCTGCTGCCATCTGTTGTAAAGCAACAAAATTGAATGGAAATTGGTAGGAACATTCACCTTCTACTGCCATACCACCACCATCTACTTTTGATGTCTTGGGCCAACATAATAAAATAGGAAGCATTACTTTCAGAGCAGACTTCATGTCTATATGTATATATATTCATTGTTTCGTTTTATTTTCTCCCTAGCTCCTTCAACTGATCACAGTAAAATCAGCAGAATGTCGAGAAACAATGCTATTTCAGCAAGTGAAGGGAAAAGTCAGAACTAAACCAGGAATTAGAAGTGCAGGAATGTTAGAATGACAGGGGAGAAATGTCAGCACAGCCTGATAAAAAAAAGTAGCCTATGTGCAGTTTTCATTCATGCACTATTTCTCTCTAGGCTTTATGTGCCTTTAATAAATAGTAAGGTTTGCTACACTTGGACAAAGAACTAGCACATGCATAGTAAAACAGCACATAGACCACTACACCTACATAAACTGACTCAGCATTAGTCTGACTATGAGGCTGTTGTACAATATGATTCATTCATAAAGTTCAAATCCATTAAAATGATTAAGGATCGTCCCCTCTGACCCTATGCATGTCAAAAGCCTTTTCAGTTTCCTAAACTATCTCATACTGAGCTTAGTAATTCAGGACTGCTGAAAGATATTGCATTTTTCTCTTCAAATGAGAAACTCTCTCATGCACCAATTTCCTTGAGGTAAGAGATCTAATTGAAATAAACCCATTATTTTCTTACTCTCAGTAAGGAATTGTTTACAGAAGTCTGAAATGCTGACAAAAAAAAAATCTAAATTCTCAGTTTAAGTACCCCGAAGACTGAAATTGAAGTTTAAGAGGAATATAACAGTTATGCAATCTAGAAGTGATTGACCATGAATTGATTGAATTCTTTGGGGGGGGTAGTGAGGGGGGAGAGGATTATATCATGTAATTATACATATTTCATGTTAAAAAGCAACCATGAAACATACAGGAGAATATTTTTCTCTTGAATCCTTCTGAACAATTCGGTTCCAATAAATTCACAGTATAGTTCTAAGAAAAGTAATATTGTGTTTGAGTGCTTTTCTGAAAGATTCTTTCTATGAGCACTGATAGAACCAAAACCTAGTATTTCAATCCATATTAGTGCCTCTTGGGTCAGCATTTATATCTAATCCATGCAGAGTTTCACGGTTCCTCCAAGTATCCAAGATACACATATATCAGCCTATGAAACTTGTTTAATAAGCAGTATGACAAATTGATTTTAGAATCAAAGTGGTCAATGGTCAAGAGTCTCTATTGTATATGAGCTTGAAAATGTCGTTTGATGTTTAAAAAAATAGTTACAATTAGTGCGACAATATCAGGAAAGGAGTCACAGGTTTTTGAGAAAATGCTCTAAGATACAAGCTGAAATTGATTTCAGTAAAGCTGAATAACAGGTTATTGACTCATGCACCGATAAAACTTTCATCTTGCAATAGTATGTGACACTAACATGAGGGTGTGTATTACTCCTTATAAGTAGATATATTCTGTTTATAGTACAAAGTATGCTTGGAAGGTATTTTTACAAATAAAGAAAACATTAACCCTGGAATGTTCCTGAGATTCCCTGGAATGTCTATATTTTACAAGTTCGTTTAATTTCATTCTTTATTCCTTTCTCTATTTTTTTTTTCCCCCAGAATGAACGGAATAAATTTGGTAAGTTAAATTTTATTCTCAAGGATGTAACTCAATTAAGTAAGACTCAATTTCATCTACTAATTTCGCTCCCCATTATCTCAGTCCTGCTCTGTCAGATGCTGTATGCCTTCAGAAACAGTCGTGTTTTGAAAGAGCATAGTGATCTTTTAGGAAAGCTAGTAGTAATGGAGTGAGTAGCAAGTGAAGTCAAGATTTATGTTTATCATGAATAGCAGATATAAGCTCAGATCTAGCAAATGCACACTTCAAAAGAACTATGAATTACAAATTTAAACCCATATCTCAAGTAAGACTGGATCATTTGGGTAGGTTTTTGTTTTAAGAGAAAGCAAAAATTCTTCGCACGCCTTCTTGGTGAAATTAATAGAATCTTATGATCTGAATATGACTATGACTAGAAAGAAATCAGCTACAATATTCTAATTTTTTTCAGATGTTCATAGAAATGTCACAGATTTCAAAAGATACAGACTTCAAAAGAAATCCAGTATTTCCTGTTTCATTGATAAATTAACACTAAGATTCTAAATGTATCCAACAACTAATTTTTTTTTTTAAACAACAAAGAAACATATCATAAACAGGTTACAGAACGCACAACAGTGCCTGCTTTTGTGCTCTTTAATTTCTTCCTCACATGTTAGGATTCATGCCTGTGGTGGCTTAATCCTAGACAACACCCTCACAGCCTCTCACTAATTCATCTCAGCTGTGGGACAGAAAGAAAATAGAAAGGAAGTGAGAAAACTCAAGAATCAAGATGTTTTATAGGAAAAAATATGCATAAATATGTGCTGTTGCAGTTAACCTGGCAAGCAGCTGAACAACATACATTCTTTCACTCCCTTCCCCTCTTCCCAGTGGGGTAGGAGAGAGAATAAAAAAAAGTAAAACTTGAAAGCTGAGATAAAAAAAATATATTTACTAAGATAAGGAAGAGAAATAACAGTAAAGATATTTTATATAACAATAATATATTTTTACAAAACAAGTGATACACAAAGCAATTGCTCACCATCCTCTGATGAATGCCCAGCCAGTCCTTGAGCAGTGGCAGCTTCCTTGATCAATGCCCCTCAGTTTTATAACTTTTCTTTCACATGATGTTATGTGCTATGGAATATCTTTTGGCCAGCTTAGGTCAGCTCCCTTGCTGGCAGGACAGTAGGAGAAGCGGAAAAGTGAAATATCTTTGGCTCTGTACAGCACTCTTCAACAACAATTGAAACTCTAATGTGTTATCAACAATGGCTTTTTTCTCCTCCCCTTAAGTCAAAACATAGCATTATACCAGACACTACGAAGATCATCAGCTCTGTCCCATCTGAAACCAGAATATGTGCCAACTATAGGAAAGCATTTGTGAAACTGGCACTAAGTCTTTCTCAGTCTTATGAGCACAGTTGAAAGTTAGACTATATGAAATTACAGAGGGAAAAAAATATTTATTAACATAACAAAAGCTGAGACTTTGATGTTTCGATGATTCACAATTTGCAGGCTATATAACTCAATTTTTGAAGGCACTTTTAAAGTCCCTTTAAGCAAACAGCGTTTTTCAGATGCTTAAAAAAAAAAAACTGACAAGATTTCCTTAATCATGTAAATTGCCTATAAATATTTTATAAACAGGGGTCTGCTATCCAGAAATCTAGGTTAGCAGTTCAACTAACTTCAAAATGAACTTGAGGAAATAAGACTTCTGTGCAGTTCAGTCAGTGACCTTAATGCTTGTGGAAGATTGATTTCACTTACCATGAATTAATGGCATTTTTCTGTAGTTTGCTTGTTGTTATGATCTCAGGGTGAGTGTACTGCAGAAGTCTAATTAAGAACTGCAAAAGTATTGACTGGATACAGGATAAGTATTCTTCTCTGTTTACAAGTGGAAAATAACAGCCTGTCATTTCAGCCATTTGACAAACTAACTGACAACATGTGAGGCTGACAAACTGATAGCATTTTCTGTCTGAAAACCGTAAACATGACTAACAAAGAGATGACCTACAGAATTTTAATACTAAAGAATTTTTTTTTTTTTAAGTACATGACTCATTCCAGCAATGTTTGATTAAAAAAAAAAAAAAATCCCTTAAGAGATAAAGGAAAAGTAAGTCAGCACCTCATAGAAACAAAAAACATGAGCCTCTAGTAATATGCAAGAATTTATCACTGGTATAAATGTGGTTGATAGACGTATTGCAAGAACTTGCAAGACAGATAAGCTGTAGTTTGTTAAGACTACAGTCAAGTTGAATCTTTATAAAGTCCTAATAAGCTAATTATAATAATTTCAGATTTCAAAACTGAAACAAGAATTATTCTGTACACTGTGCTGATATTATAATAACTCTTCCAGTTCTGTTCCAACATATTATGCTGTACACTGCAAATACACAGTCTTTCCTAAGTATGTGAAGTCTAAGACTGAACTCATTTTGTGCCCTAAATAGGTTCCTTCTGTAGTACACACTGAAAAACCTATAGATTCACTTAATACTCTGAAGTATTTAAATAGGGTATCATTGCTTGATGTTGATACTAGTACTACACTACATTTTCTCTTTTACTGTTAAAAATCCTGTTGTTGTTTTTCCTTCCTTTCTAGACTTGCTGAATATTTGAAACCTGGTGCACAAGTAAGAAAGAAAAAATAACTCAAAGTTCAGAAATGAAGAAATGAATACATTATTAATTCAGAATTTTGTGGTATCTTTTCTAGTAAAGCTGTTGCACAAATATAAGGGTTATTAGTCATTTTCAAAACATCACAATGTCTATTGAATTTCAATCAAAAATAACCACATTGTCACATACTTATTGATTTTAAATATCTTAATCCTCCACAACTATGTGGATTCTTGTGGATTAGCCTGGCAGGCAGCTAAGAACTACACAGCCATCGGCTCACTCCACTCCATGCAGCATGAAGAAGAGAATTAGAAACAAAATAGAACACGGGCTAAGATAAAAGCTATCTGCTAAGATGAAAAAGGAAAATAGAAACAAAAATGCAGTGGTAACAATATATGTTTGCAATAAAATTGCCATCAACCAACAAACACTAAGCTAACAACATAGCAACTGGTGTTCTGCTACCAACACAACACCTCAACATCACTACCTATCACCCAACCAGACCCTAAGCAACAGCTCACACCTAACCTCCTCCCCCACAGCTTTACAGCCTTCCACGTGATTTCACAAGTTAAGGAATAATCCCTTACCTAATTTAGGCCAGCTGTCCTGATTCTTTCCTCCCCTCACCTTGCCATGGTGTCATAAGGGTGGTGGCCCTTGCGTGTCAAGTGGCCAAGGCACACCCTATCACTTAACAACAACCAAAACATTTGTAAGCTATTAACACTATCTCAGCTGAAGCCTAAGTACTTTGATTTAGTGTACTTTGGATATTTTGGACTTCTAAATATAATAGTGGTATATACAGTGGTTCCAAGTATATATATATTGGTGATATGCTCTGAAAACAGAAATCTTTATTTCTATAATTGGTTACTGCAGCATTTAATAGCAATACACGTATATTTGAAAACTTCACTGGCCAGAGTTTATATATCTCATTTTGATCATTAGATAAAACCTGATGGGTTTCTATTACAGTACAGAAAAATTAAAGACAGGAAAAGCTACTCCTTTTAATGGCTTGCACAAATGTAAGGAGAAACCATGATCAGGAACACAGTTCTGATGCTTTCTTTTTTTGTGTTGGTTTTATTTTAGTTAAAGCTATTGACAAATGATTAAATACAAGCCTACCAGAGGACAGAATTGCTCTGATGCCTCCACGGAAAGTCTTAAATGTTTTGCTTCCCTGTAGATAAAGTGTGCTAAAATGGCTGCTGCCATGGTTTTCATAATAACATATGCAAATTGTAAGTTATCTACAGTTTACTTCAAATATCTTTTATGAGAAAGTGCATCTTTTTCTCTGATATCTTCATGTACTTCTTTTTCTCCAAAATTAATTAGCTCAATAATGATCCAGTAGCTGTCAAAAGAACCTAACTTTTTAGAAGCTATGTTCTCTTAGGTATCAACATACACAGGTTCTGAGATGTCTCTGGCCTTTGCCCTTTTTCCCCTACTACCCTCATAATTAGTCGTAACAAATAACAGAAAGGATATACCAAATTACTACAGAAAGGCCACATCACATTTGTTAGACACGTTGCACTGCATTAGATGCTATAATTACCAACTCTGAAACTTATTATTGTAATGAAAAACCTAATGAGGAACTATTGTTGAGCAGTGTATCAGTGTGAATTTATGTACTTTGAGGCAAAATCCAAAACATTCTGAAACAAATAGAAGTCTTTTTTGAATTATATTTGGAAAATATTTATGTAAAACTTACTGACAGACAAATAATGTTCAAGCAGAAATAAACCAGTAACAACTGACATAATTTTGGTGGCATGCTACGAATAGGTAAGTGTCTCGATGGAAGTAGTTTTTGACCTTGCTGTCTTCAGATCTTATTTCTTCTGTTCAGTCACTGAAGACCTATATTTTAATTGCATATGACAAAGACTTATAAGTTTTAAAATACTAATCTACTGAAATTTGGTTTCATTTTAATTCTACATTTGGTTTAGAATATTTGGATAAATACATATTTTACTAAAAATGTGAGATTAGATGATTAACATAACATTTTTGCTTGTAATTTCTGTGACATTTATAGACTCATTGTAACCTGCGAGGAAAAAAGGTTTGCTATGAAATACACTGAATAAAAAAGATTTTATACATACAGTAAAATTGTTGGCAATTCCTGTTTTAAATAGGAAATAAGGATAGCAAAGACTATAGGAGGAGCTAGGCAGAAGAAACACACAAAACAGGTAGGATGGAGTAAACAACACTATTTCTGTTGTCATCCAAGTTATTTTTCTTCTGAAAGAAGATCTGAACTATATGTTGACACTGTACTCTAAAACAGCCAACATCGTGTTTACCTACATGCAATGAAACCCTCAAAAGATCTTTTTTTATTCACTGAACGCAATCTGGATTCCACATCATATTCCATCTTATTCCAAATCATAAATTCATATGGTTTAGATTTCTTTAAAACCATAATAAAAATCTTATATACATACACTATGATTTAGTAACAAATCATATAGCAGGAACTCTTCATTTTAAATTACGTTTTCTTCCACCCCTCCCCCCCCCAAAAAAAAAAAAAAAAT
The DNA here is from genome assembly GCA_037305975.1 of Chrysolophus pictus. Classification (NCBI taxonomy): domain Eukaryota; kingdom Metazoa; phylum Chordata; class Aves; order Galliformes; family Phasianidae; genus Chrysolophus; species Chrysolophus pictus. Next base: position 20,632,460 of record CM074578.1, read on the forward strand.
TAATAATTAATCCAAAAACATAGGCTCAGTCTTCAATTGTACTTTTTCTTAGATCTCAGGGCTACTCCCAGGGAGTACCCTATTTATACTGCTCAGCCTTTTTCCTTATGCAACTCTAGATTTAACCCTTTTCAGTTTTGTTACTGATTACGCCTTAAACTGAAATTTGACTTTTTTTTTTTTTGGTGCCTAATTCTATCTTGTCTTTGAACGCATTTCTGAGAGGCTGCCACATATATTGTGTTGTATTTGTGATGTGTGAAAATATGAGGAAAATACTTCTGCAGAGTTGATTCCACAAGTACAATACTTTGTTACACTAAGAACGCCTTTGTCATCTAGGCCTAGAATTTTTCCCCCTAGATATCCTTGTTTGTGTTACTGTTTGAAAAAGAAACTAATCATTTTTTTTGCTCTCAGGTAGAAAACACTTCACCTCTGTAGAACATGACGCTAGCAACATTTATTCTTGCATTCATATAGCGAGTAGTTCAGGGTAGAGCAACATCATGGAGTGCAGGAAAGAGTCTCTTGATCTGAAGAGAACATCATCCTTAAAGTTGATTTGGGGCTGTTTTCTAAGTTTCCCTTCTGACTGCATTATGTAACATCACACTGCTTCATAACATTGCTTTAGTCCTTTTTTTCCCTTTGTAAAAACATAGTCTCTAGGAAAGAAAGATAGCAGGCTGTAATAAATATACATTTCAAATATTACTTCTTAGTATTTGAATTAATTTCTCTTCTTTTTATATTTCTGTCTAAGTGCTTGCCAGTATCTATTGGTAGATAGTATTAATATGCTAATGCAAACCTGTTTCTTTAAAGGAAATGGTCATAAAATTCATTCATTTTAAGTTAAGAAATACAACATCAACAAAAAATTCTAGTTAATATTCAGATATGCATTTCTTTGATAAGAGGTGCTTTATCAGTTATAAACTAACATGATGAGTGTAAGATTCTAAGACATCAGCAACTTAATACACAAGATAGGTCGTGGATAACAAAATGGCCATAACTATTTTGAAAAAAGAAACAGTAATACAAATTCTTTTCACTGTGTAAGAGTGAGAAGGGAGATTCTTAAAGTTTAAACCAGAAGGGAGTATTTGATCGTCTAATCAGTCCTTATTTATCTATCACTATATTCATTATATTTCATTTATTTATCTCTGTATTAACCTGTAATTTGTGAACTTCTGGCAAGTCTTTGACTGTATATGGAATGAAGCTGCTGAAGTGGAGTCCCAAACACCACTTACATCTTAGAACAATGTGGCGATATCAATACACAGTATTAAAAAAGATTAACATACTGTTACAAAAGTGGCCTAGATGCAAGCGTATAATGAATAGCAGAAGTAGAAACAGAACATGAAATGAATTGTGTGACACAGTTACTGTATCCTGTGAGATACATAATAGCAGAATGTAATCAAAACAGTTTTTATGTTTCTCTTCTTTTTCAGAGAATCAAAATTAGTAAATAAATAAATAAAACACTCATTACTAGACAAAATCATATCGTGACATTTTAAAGAATAGGAGTGTTATTTGTTGACTAATTTATCACCCCGTTATTTTGTAGAATAATATAGCAAACAAATGAGTTTATAATATGAAAATATACAGCATAAAAATATAAGATAGAGAAGTTAGTTTTGTAGCTAAAAAATCATTTGCCTAGTTGTTTATAATGTATTTAATCAAGGCCAAAAGTCATAAGAGATATTTTATTTTAGAATTCTGAGAATTCTAGAATTTCCGAACAAAGATCCTTGGCTATTAGCCCTTAGAGGGAGGAGAGGTAGGCCCTTTGTCCAGCCCTTCCAGCTGCCCAGATGCATTGCTTGCATGTGTGTGCCCTGAGTTAGCCTTGCCTTCTCACCTGGTACTGAATCTCTGGTTCAGACCTAGCAATCCCCATACAGTAGGACTTTCTTGCTCAGATGGCAGTGCTGGGCCTCATGTACCATGTACCCATGTACGTCATGGATTGGGTCTGGCTGATATTTTGGGCCCTCTATGCCCCTCGGAAGGGAACTACTTGTGAGTACAACCTTGGAAGGTGAGGTAGACAGGAGAGGTGATTTGCCTTTTCCTGAGCAGAAACCTGCTTCCACTCAGCCCTGAATCTTAGATTCCTTCCTTCTCTTTTATGGGAAAAGAGTAGGAAATATTTTATTTCCTATGTTACAATTGGCTGATGTTTCTATTTTAAGGATGGTAGATTGTGATTCCACCAGTCCATCTCCTGACAAAAAACCTGGGTGTACCTCAAAACCTGAGATCTCAATGGAAGCATGTTCACTTGGGGGTTCTCTCTGGGTAACTCTGTCAGTTGTAGTAGCTGAAAAGGCCACAGAAGATGAAGAGGACATAGCTTTCTTTTGGGTGGATAGCATGACTGGAACTTCTTGCAGGTGCGTTATGTGTTGGAAGTGGTAGAGAGTGGAGGGGGCTACTCTTACTCCTGGCCCTGTCTGTGTCTTGTCCACTGCTCTCTTAGGAGTTGCTGGCTCCTGGTGGGCTTTTGTTTTCCCATGACTTTCCCCAGTGCAGAAAACCTTTGTATGCTGTAGCTCCATGCTGCTCTGTAGATCCTGCTGGCACCAGAGCTGATTGCCTTAGCTAGAATTTTGCCCTTACTGTGGATTGAAAGTTTGCAGTGAGAGATCCTCTCCTCATTTCAAGTTTGCACTATTGGCAGTCTTCCAAAGTGAGTCAAGTTCTGAAATACTGAGTACACACAAACAAAAGCGTCATGGTTCTATTTTTTGGTCTCTTAGCTAATTGCTAGTCAGCTCACTATCATAGGGGACTATGATATATTTATTGCTGTCTATTAAAGTAAACATAACTTAGTCCAGATGTAATTTTCAGATGACTGAAGGAAAGGAGGTAAAAGTATCACCTTTCTGTAATTGAAGTCCCAGATACACAGCTCAGGGTAATCTTATGAATAAGACTTTATGAAGCAGCACAGATTAACAGCTTTGTTAGATGTTGTAACTTGTACACGTTGTATTAAAAGAAGACTTCTCACGCTCTAGTTAATTAATTGGATTATGCCTTCAAAAGGATTGACACTTAGCATGCCCTCATTTTAAGTATTATTAAACAAAGTTTGCAAATTAAACTTCAGGAGAACAACCTAGAACACATACAAAGGACTAAGGAATAATTTGGTAACTTCAGGAGGTCTTCAGATCTGTAAAAACAAACAAAGAAACAAAGAAACAAACAAAAAAAAAACAAACAAACAAAAATAAACCACAAAAGAAACAAACGGACTAACTAAAGCAGTTTAACTGAAGCATAGTCAGCTAAAACCCACCAGAAATTCTGAAAGATATCACAAGTTGAATGTTATATTTAGAGGTTTGCAATGACCCCAGGTTTGAAATAAGTTTAACTAGACTAAAGTTGTAACCTTGTGGAAATCAATCCTGATTTGCTATAGGTGACCTCTGAAGGATCAGACTCACAATTTTGCATAGTGGATTGTAAAATTATTTCAACTGAAAGCTGACTAAGCTCACTGTTTGATCTGCTTCTTATCTATAGGTGTAGAGTCTGTGAAGGATGTAAGGTATGATTAACTATGCCGCTCTCTGATAGGTAGCCTTCAAGATATTCTTTCTTCAGACTCAAAATCCCCCTATTTATGTCCATTCCTAAAAGTTCCATAGTCCCAGTAATCAAAAAGAAATGAAACAAAACAAGAAAAACTCTGGTATATTAAGCATTTCATAAAATCTGATAAAATTTTATTACTTAGATCAAGCTCCCTGGTATTATTCTGAACAATATTCCCCACCAATGTGTTTGCTGGGGAAAGTGACAGCACAGAGTGATACTGATTATAGCTATACATATACATATATATCTAGATTTTCACTTAAACTTTGTTGACTACACATTGCTTGGGGGCAGAAAGAACAGTGTGTTGTAACTCAAGACTGCTGCAGGACAAGAAAACCATAGTTTTATGATGAAAGTAGTATTTAATGCTACACATTTTATATTGGCATAACACTTTCCATTTCAAAGGCTTCTGATAGTCTGCATGCACACACACACAACACCATAACCTGACATTCAGCACAGCCAAGAGGAAGAAAATAAATTTTCTGTCTTTATACCAGAGGTTGGACTATTCAATATCAATTTATCTGTAGTTCCTAATGAAAAATAGAGCAACCAATATACCTGGACTGTAAGTTCTTTTTTCAGAGCATAGAAAGATCAAAATAAACACCAAGTCATTAATCTGAAGAAGTGCTGGGAGGCTTGGAAAAAAAATTAATAAAGTGGTTAATATTTAAAACTTGTCTGGAAAGAATCCTTTTTAATATTTAAGACATCTTAAAGCTGCACCAGAAATGCTAAATAACTGCAGAAATGCTTAAAATCCAAAATGCAAGTCTGCTTCACCAATGCTCTTTCACTTAGATGTCTTCTTTGCAATTTCTTGCAGAAGATACTTTTTTTTGTTAAGAAAATCTTGCACGCAGAATTCCTCCTTAATTGCTTAAATAGCTGTTGAAGCACTGATGATGTTTACTAATTCCTATTATGCAAATTCTTCAATGACTATCCTATAGCTGATTTGGTTTGTAGAATGACAGAGAATAAAAATCTTCTCATTTCACTTTCCATTTTGTCTAACATTTTAAAATAACGAATGTAGAAACTTTACAATGGTTTTAAATAAACATTTATTGGGAACTTGGAACACCTATATTGTCTTCGTAGAATAGCCAATGGGTGATCTATTTACCTGCTCTGTCGGGGTTGATGTACTCAATGATCTCTTGAGGTCCCTTCCAACCCCTGTGATTCTGCAATAAGAAATATAAAAACCAAGAAATCTATGGATTGATCTTAATTTTTTCTCTCCCCTTTCAGGATTTTGTTACTATTATGTAAGAAATAATCATAATAATTTTATTTTCTTATAAAGTTATTGCCCTTTGTGGTTATTGCATTTTATTTGTAAAAAACATGGTTAAATGATAATACAATGTGTGTGTGTTTACACATGAGGAACTTAGACACAAAGGAGTAAAATTAAAAATGCACTCTAATTTAGGGTGGATTATACTGAGCATCTAAGAGCAATTTTCCAAATAATTTATTAGACATATTTAATCATAATTTTCATTATTTATCTAATCAACTGTCTTGTAAGTAAGCAGCCACAGGACTGTTTATTCAAGCCTCCAGAAAATGAAACACACAGGTCAGGTTCTTGATTATCATGAAAATTTAAAAAAATAATTACTTTCACTCCAGACCTAGTTCATGCTAAGACTAATGAGATAGTAATGTCAGTGTTCTAGTTCCTGTTCCTGAACTAATTCTCATCACAGCCAAATCACATTTTTTCCTAATGTGAGTCTAATTGCTTTTAAACCTTACTATCACACTGGAACATTCATGTTGGTCCTGAATACCAGACACAATTAAATTTTTAATTACAAATGATGTGTTTTTGTAATGTAATTAGGGGGTTTCTTTTAGGAAGAGGCCTCCAAATGACTAAGTAATTGAAAAGATCTCTCTAATACTCAAAAACCAAGTATTACCTTAAATCTTCCAGTATCTGTGATCTTGTGCTCACTTAAGTCATTCTTTGGGAGTTGTTACTTATCTTACATTCAGAAAGTCCGTTCATGACTTGATACACCTTTTCTTTGTCCAGGAGCCAGCAGTTCAGACATTTAGAATACATTTACTGAAAGGATATCTCCATAACTGAATGGCTTTTTGGAGTGAGCTATGGAGTCTTGTATAAAGGACAAGAGGGCGTGAAAAAATTGCCAAACCCCGTCTTCTTTTATTGTCTATGCACAGCAGCAAAATTAGAAGTGTCAGCTATTCTTAGCAATATTACTTGGTATTTCAATTACAGAAAAAGTCATTCACACAATAATAATTCCTGAAATTATGCAAGTACTTCAGATACCTGATGTCACTCCATGACAAAACCAACTTTACATGTATAATTCTTTCCCTTATCAACGCCTTTCATTTGAATTTAATGATTATGCTTTAGAAAACCATTTCAGATATTTATTACTAGAATCTTAATGAGGTTTGAATACAAACCATAATCTGACAAAAACAATAGTGCTGAGAATTACAAGCAGATGTGGAAAGAATAAAACAGAAAAACATTTTATTACTTGGATGTTGTATATTGTTAAAAGTTTGGAATAAATTAAGTTCTTTGTCAGGATCGGTACAAAAATTCTAAACATAAGAAATAACATTTGGGTTATAATAAAAAGAAGCTGGTATTCTGTGTTTTGCAATAGTAAATGATCAGTACTGAAATATAAAAGTGAAATCTACTAAGTTGGGATTCCAGTCATACAAATAAGGTCTTATCATGGAATTCAAATTTTCATATTTGATTATGTGAAACAAAATGAGGGAAAATCCATTTATTAAAATTTTAAGTTACCTTTGTCTGTACTACAGCATATACAGAATATGCTATATGTTGCAAATACATCATAATTAGTGCGATTTATCTAACAAACCTATGCATCTGCTTTATACTCCCAGAATCACAGAGTTGTAGGGGTTGGAAGGGACCTATGGAGTCCAAGCCAAAAGTAAAATAGATCCCCTAGAGCAAACTAGACAGAAAAACACCCAAAAGAGTCTTGAATATCTCCAGAGGAGGAGACTCCACAAGCAGCCTGTTCCAGTGTTCTAAACTCTCTTTTCAAAAGAAAAGAATTTTTTCCTCATGTTTGTATGGAACTTCCTGTGTTCCTTCACAAGTAAAGTATAATCTCTCATTCTGTGGTCGAGATGGGCACTCATCTATTTTATCTCATATATTCCTAAGGAGAAAAAGTAAATAGACTTTTTCTATCCTAAGAAATTTCTCACCAGTTTCCTCCAGATTCTTGGACCACTGAGTTGTCAGTGTTGCTCATATGCACTCACTGTCTTCTTCTAAAACTAATCCTGACTGAATGAATATTTGCTTTGGAATTCAGTTCAGATAACGATCCATAATTTATGGATATGCATTGTGCTAGGTGTAACACCTAGGAATATTTCTCTAATGATGGTCTGAGCAAACCTTCTGATCCCACATGCTTTCATTCTACACTTCAAGAAGAGCAAAACATGTCCTCTCAGCCTCTCACAAAATATTTTTGCAGTTTTTGATCTGAGTTGATTATTTGAGATGCTTTGGAATGGAAATTACATACACAGAGTTAAGTCATAAGGCTATCAGGTCAAACCATTATTCTGCTGAAAAATCTGCACCAAGCATTCATTGTTGCTAACCTCCTCGCAACCCTGTCCGGTCAACAACACCGTGTCAGCGCCCCTACCATCTGCACCCCATCCAGCACAGGGACATGAGAGACTCACTGTTAGGGTGTAGCTCAAGTGCCAATTTATTGCTGCGCAACAGCTGCTTATATACCATGACACGTGACCGCCCCATGAACCTGTGACCCATTAAGCACCACCCAGAACCACCCCCTGTAAGTACCACCCACCATAGCCTACGTACCACCCACACAAAGTACCACCCACATTTCCCCCCTCTCTACGTCATGCTACCGTGCCCCCTACTTTCTACTATTATTTCCCTTAGTCATTAGGACAAGAACAGTGCGTAGAGGTGCAGATATACTGGATTTGCTGAAAAAGATTAGTCCTTGTCTATGGGTGTCATTGTGCAGAACCACCCACATTCTTCAGTGTGGATTCAGATAGTCCACTCCAAATAGTGATTGCTTCAAGTTGAGAGAATTATTTTTTAATGGGTTTGGAGGTTCAACACTGTCCTTTTTTCAGTACACAAAACCTGTATAAATAGTCAGGTGAATGATGTTACACGGATTAGTTGTTTAATTTACTAACTTTATTCAGGAAGTTATTGACAAATGGGGCTTTAATAAAGCTTCATGCTGGACCACCTGGAAGACTAAAAGTCAGCAAAGTTCAGTTCAGTTTCTTCACTGTGTTGACCAAAGAATGTATTTTCACAATAAAGATACTTAAAAAGAATACTTTTAGCAATGATCCTAGACAAAGTGATTTTAGATGTAAAGGTCACGACAGGATTTATTTCAATTTGTTCACTGTTGTTTGGCTTTTGTAAGTCAATGCAGTACAGAAAATACAATGACAATTGTTCTGTCAGCTTTGGACTAGCTGTTAGTGTAAGGAAAATGAATCATATTTGTCATATTTGGATAAAGAATGTACATGTACTCTATTGATACAAAGCCTACCTTAATAGACTGCTTGACAGAAAGAATTTCTGTTTTTTTCCTGAATTGAATATCATTGTTTTGGAGACAAATATGAACGTGAAAATTATATGAGCCATTCTTTTTTTGATTGAAGGTATAAAAGATAGATGAAGGAATAACAGCAATTGAACAACAAAAGACAGGCACATTTAATAACTGAGGATATTCTTCAGGACGTGCAGTTTTACCTTTCTCTAATTTAAATTTAAAATAAAGGTGAGATAATGCACATATATATAATGTTGGGGAACTTCAACCATCCGGATATCTCCTGGAAGGACCACACGGCGAGCTGCAAGAGGTCCAGGAAGCTCCTGGAATGTGTTGATGATAACTTTCTGGTCCAGGTATTGGACAGACCGACCAGAGATGAAGTGCTGCTGGACCTGCTGCTCACCACCAATGCAGAGGGCATCATAAAAGTCATTAAGGTTGAAGGCAGCCTGGGCTGCAGTGACCACGCCCTAGTTGAGTTCATAATCTAAAGGGATGCGGGCCTGGCAGAGTGGTGTCAGGACCCTGAACTTTGGAAGAGTGAACTTTAAGCTGTTCAATGGACTGTTGGCCGAGATCCCCTGGGATGCTGTCCTTAAAGACAAAGATGCTGAGGAGAGTTGGCTGCTCTTCAAGGATGCCTTTCTGAGAGCATAAGAACTCTCCATCCCTCTGAATAAGAAAGCGGGCAGAGGAGGTAGGAAACTGGTGTGGCTTGGTAAGGACCTTCTGGGTGTGCTGAGGGCAAAGAAAGGTGCGTACAAGCTCTGGAAACAAGGGCGTGTCACCTGGGAAGAATACAGGGATGCCGTCTGGACTTGCAGATGTGGGATGAGGAAAGCCAAGGCGCAGGCGGAACTGAACTTGGCGAGGGACGTGAAAAACAATAGGAAGACTTTCTACAGGTACATTGGCCAGAAGAGACAGGCCAAAGCGAGTGTACCTCCTTTGGTAAATGTAAAAGGAGAACTGGCTTCAACGGACAAAGAGAAGGCTGAGGTACTGAATGAGTTCTTTGCCTCGGTCTTCACTGGCAGCCAGGATTCCAGTATTTCTCATGTCCCTGAGCCCTGCATCCCTAAAACTCTAGGTGGGGACCGGGTGGTAAATCCCCTCCCCCCACTGTAAGGGCAGAGCAAGTCTGAGACCGCTTCATGAGAATGCATACAAGTCTATGGGGCCAGGTGGCGTGCATCCCAGGGTTCTGAAGGAGCTGGCTGCGGTGGTTGCCGAGCCGCTCTCCATCATATTTGAAAAGTTGTGGCTGTCAGGTGTGGTCCCGGGTGATGGGAAGAAGGGTCACGTCACTCCCATTTACAAGAAAGGGAGCAAGGAGGACCCGGGGAACTACAGGCTGGAGATTCTCATCTCTGTGCCTGGGAAGATCATGGAACAGATCATCGTGGAGGACCGGTGCTCTTTAACATCTTTATCAATAACACTGATGACAAAATTGAGTGCACCCTCAGCAAGTTTGCTGATGACACCAAGCTGTGTGGTGCGGTTGACACGATGGAAGGAAGGGATGCCATTCAGAGGGACCTCGATAGGCTTGAAAGATGGGCCCGGGTGAACCTAATGAGGTTCTACACAGCAAGGTTTGGCATTTGGGCCAGAGGAATCCCAGGCATCCATACAGACTGGAAGGAGCGGTCCTTGAGAGCAGTCCTTCAGAGAAGGACCTGGGGGTCTTGATAGAGGAAAAACAATATGAGCCAGCAGTATGCCCTTGTGGCTCGGAAGGCAAAGGTTATCCTGGGCTCCATCAGAACATGGGTGGTCAGCAGGGACAGGGAGGTGATAGTTCCCCTCTACTCTGCTCTTGTGAGGCCCCATCTGGAGTACTGCGTCCACGTCTGGAGCCCCCAGTACAAGAAAGACAGAGAGCTGTTGGAGAGGGTCCAGAGGAGGGCCACGAAGATGATAAGGGGACTGGAGCACCTCTCCTACAAAGACAAGCTGAGGGAGCTGGGCTTGTTCAGCCTGGAGAAAAGAAGGCTGCGGGGTGACCTCACTGCAGCCTTTCAGTACCTAAAGGGAGCCTACAAACAGGAGGGGAATCAACTCTTTGAAAGGGTAGATAGCAGCAGGACGAGGGGACATGGTTTTATGTTGAGGGAGGGGAGATTTAGGTTGGATGCCATGGGGAAGTTCTTTACAGAGAGAGTGGTGAGGTGCTGGAACAGGCTGCCCAGAGAGGTTGTGAATGCCCCATACCTGGAAGTGTTCAAGGCCAGACTGATGTGGCCCTGGGCAGCCTGGTCTAGCATTAACTGAGGAGGTTGGTGGCCCTGCATGTGGCAGGGGGGTTGGAGATTCATGATCCTTGAGGACCCTTCCAACCCTGGCCATTCTGTGATTCTATGATTCTGTGATGAACTGCAGGTAAAGAGTTTTCATTCTTATGTTACTACAGTGTTTTCATTCATAGAATTCATAGAACACCTTTATAGCTTACTTGCATCCATTTTACCTAGCAGCTATCACAGTGGAACATTTAATCTGCAAATAGAAAGCAGGTTTATCTTGATGAGTGGAGGTGTAAGCCTTTCTCATCAGAAGTCTTCATTGCTCTAGAATCAGCAGCACGATTAGCAGACCATTTCAACTAACGGTCTGTGGATGGTGCAGTATTTTTTTCCTCTTTCTTAGGCCTGATCTAAGATTTTCTTATCAATATGAAATCATCAGCTTCTATTTTCTGGTATTAACCACAATAAGAAACATCTGCAGTCTGTAAATTAGACTGATGCTGTATTATAGTACAGAGCTAGAGCAGTCAAAATCCTGACAAAGGGCAAGAAATGGGAAATGATCTTTCCCCCGCTTACAGATGGAGATGAAATATAAAAAAGTGATTTGATTGAAATCCTCAATGACAGTAGATTTTAATGGAGAATTGAATTAAAATTCTTAAGCTAATGACTAAAACTCAGCACTTTCTTCTCCAACGGGCCAGAAACCCTATTTTTGCTCTACTAATAGTTTGTCTTAGTAAATTAGGTTTTCATAGAGACATGTAATGTGTTTCACAGAGCCATGTACAACCATACCTTAGTCACAAGTACACAAAAAGTAAATCTTAGGAGGAACAGAAGCATGGAAAATCAAAATCCCAAATCCTGTCAAAAAGTATGTAAACCTAATAAAATACCATCCAAAAATGTTGCACCTTTCAGATCTTGAACTAACTAGACAATAGAGATCGTGACTGAAATACTAGTATCTTATTTTCATTACTCAGAGTCAGACTGAACAGGCATTTGTTTTTCCCATAATCCAGTGTCTGTCTTCTAGCCAAGAAGAACCTTGTATTATACTTCTTTCTATTTGTTGGTTTTTTAATTCCTAATTCAGACTTCTTACTTAGTTTTCTTGTCATAATTATCTATGACATTTTGTATGGTCACTCTCCTTTTTCAAATGTAGAATCTACGATTAGATAGTTTTGTTCTGTTTTGGTAAGAAGTTGCCTTCTGATTTCATTAAAATTAAAATAAATTTCCAAATAAGAATAATACATATATATTTTAAATTAAGCCTAAAATTTCTTTTGTAATGTTTACTATGATTTTTTAACCTTCTGACTTCTGTAAGATCTCACACATTTATGAAAAACAAGCAATCTGAAACTCAGGACAGATCCTTTCAGAAGTTAAATGTTAAACATCGTTCTCAGCTATTTCTGGACAATATTTCCATTCGTAACCACATTTGCCTTTGAAGTTGCTATGTTTTTTTTACAATTACATTTTTCCTCACTTTGAATTAATGTAGCATTCATTTTTAAAATTAGCTATTATTTTTAAAAAGAAAGGAGCACGAAGTAGGTAACAGGATTATTTAATCTTTTTCACTCAGAAATTACTTGCTGCTCTTTTAATGCATAGTTTCCTCCTTCATCCTCTGAAACACTGGATTTGTTTCATTAACTGATGCTGTTCTACAAAATTATCTTGAAAGATAATGGATTATGTTGTCATGTACTGACTTGTTCAAATAAATATGTCTGTCTGTCAGTTTGTTTACATGATACATTTCTACTTTTAGTTAATAGTATATGTACAAAAAAGATCTAATCCAAAGTCAAATAAATCAATGGAAAGAATCCAACTGACTTCAGAGGTCCTTGGATGAAGTCATAGCTCATGATAGACATTTAATATTTCATTGTCAAAGCAAATTATAATCAGACAAATTAAGGTATTTATGATTTAACTTCAATTGCAAGGCGTAAGAGACAACTTAATGACATAGTGTTTAGGTTTTCAATGAGAAATGTGTATCTAGCAACCAGAATTTTAATAATTGTCAGCTTAAACTAAAGTGGAAATAATCTTAAAAGAAGAAGTCCTTCCGCAGGTTTGGTAAAATGTGTAATAACTTAATTTTAATTTCATATATTTTGTATTGTGACATTTCTCAAAGCTTTACACAGATAAACAGGTTTCTTTATTCTCTTTTTCTCTGAAGCATTGGCTAGTAAAACAAAAATAGAAGTTACATTTCCCAGATATTTTTGTGAAAATATCATTCTATTCATCGCAGCAAAGATAGAAAAGTTCTATAATAGAAGAATAGAATGGTTTGGGTTGGAAAGGATCACCTAGTTCCAATCTCCCTGCTACACGCAGAGACACCTCCCACTAGACCTGATCTTGAACAACTCCGGAGAGGAGTCCAGGAAACCTGTTCCAGTATCTCATCACCCTCACAGTAAAGAATTTTTCCCAATATCTAGTCTAAATCGACTCTCTTCCAATTAAAAGCCATTTCCCCTTATCCTGTCAATACATGTTTTCATGTATTCTTTTCCCACTCCAGCTTTCCTACAGGACCCCGTCAGATACTGGAAGGCCACTCTAGGGTTTCCTTGGAGTCTTTTCTTCTCCAGGCTGAAAAGTCCCAGCTCTCGTAGCCTGTTGTCATGGAAGAGGTGCTCCAGCCCTCTGATCATCTTTGTGGCCCTCCTTTGGACCTGCTCCTACAACTCCATGCCTTTCTTATGCTGGGGACTCCAAAACTGGATGCAGTACTCCAGGGGGGGTCTCATGAGAGCAGAGGGGAAAAATCATCTCCCCTCAACCTGCTGGTCACAATTCTCTTGATGCAACCCAGGATAGACACATTGCAAGCAACCAGGATGTCATGCAGGACAGCATCAAATACTTTGCACAAGTCCAGGTATATGACATTCTTACTTTGTCTACTGATGCTGTAACTCCGTCATAAAAGGCCACCAAATTTGTCAGGCATGACTCGTCCTTGGTGAAGCCATCATGGTTATCAACAATCACCTCATCTTTACTTTCCATGTGTCTTGAAAAGGCCTTCAGGAGGATCTGCTTCATGATCTTACCAGGCACAGAGGTGAGACTGACTGGCCTATAGTTTTCTGGATCTCCTTTTTTTCCCTTCTTGAAAATGGGAATTATGTTTCCCTTTTTCCAGTCAGTGGGAACTTCACCAGACCACCATGACCTTTCAAATATGGTGGATAGCGGTTTGACAACTTCATCTGCCAGTTCCCTCAGAATACCTTCAGTGCACCTTCAGGTACTTTACATGGTCTCAAACCTGATCTTCACTTACAGCAGGCAGAACTTCCTTCTCCCAGTTCTTACCTTTGCTTTCTGCAGCTTGGGCACTGCAGCTAGAGCCCTGATTGGTGAAGACTGAGGCAAAAACGTCACTGAGCATCTTGGCTTTCTTTCTATTCCCTGTGACCAGGTCTCTAGTTTCTTTCTGTAGAGGGCCCACATCTTCCCTGACATTCCTTTTATTGCAGATATATACATATAGAATTTCTTCTTATTCACCTTTATGTCCCTGGCTAGATTTAATTCTATCTGGGTTTTGGCTTTCCTAACCTGATCCCTGGCTTCTTGGACAACTTTTTTTTTTGTAATTAAATCATTGCAGATTTAACAGAGACGTCAATGACATCAGAATTTCACAAAGTATTCTTAAATCATTCTCAGATATTTTATTTTAATACATATTCTAGCAGAGAATAAGGAGAAAATTCAAACAGCTTCTTATATATGGCATGGTTCACTCTTTTGTTTGAGAGCACATCTGAAGCAACTGAAGCATGCTGACCTGCTGAATCTGCATAATGTAAAGTTTAGTGTCCATAAATGTGGGGGAAGATTTAACTACGAGAGCGTCACCAAAGAACTTACCAGACTCTTTGACAGACCTTATCACTGTGAAGCTTTGGGAGACTGGAGTGTAAGACAGAGAGCAAATAGCATATGTTTGTGTCTAAGGGTAAAAAGGAGGTTCTTTTGTATACGTTGCTAATCTTGTCACAATTGAGAAACCTTTCATCCTTTATCACTGTTGTTTGGGAGAAGCCAGGGGCAATTAACTATTAGAGGAACTGTTAGAGGAACAGGAACTTCTTGTTTGTAAGTGAATGGTATATAAGATGCACGTTGAACACAATAAAGGAGAACTATTCTGATGCTACAAGAAACTGAGAGCGCTCGCTAAATCAACTGAGGCCGGCACCTAAATACTGGTTAATATCAAGGCCATTCTTTTCTCCAAGTTCATTTACAATCCTAATTATCTGGAAAGCAGGATAAATACATAGATATATATCTACTAGGAAAAAAGCCTGTTTTGATGGCTGTTATATGATTAAAAAGCACACAATATATGCAGTGCTGCATCTGAGAACTGTGATCATAAATACAAGCAAAAATTCAATTTTTTTTTTTCTGCATTTGCTTGGAACTTGTATCATAAACCACTGCTTATAGTCCTATTTTCTAGAGGATTCTGATGGTGTGATATTATACACCGAAGTCTCTTCAGCCTGGCCTGAGCTAGCCCATAGTCTAGGGTGATTGTTTGTCTGACTATCATGGAAATGTGTTCCTACTATTTTTCAAGAAAAGCCTAGTTATGCCAGCAGGAAACAACAACAACAAAAAACAAACAAACAAAAACCTCTCTTTTCCATTCTCCTTAATTCACCTGCAAAGAAAGCAGGAAAATCATATATAGTGAAATGAAGTATGTTTTTGTTTTTTTTCTCCCCCTGTGCTCAGCTCTGGTGATTCTGCACCTCGAGTATTGTGTTCACTTTCGGGCACCTCACTACAAGAAAGACATTGAGGCCCTGGAGCATGCCAGAGAAGAGCAACGAAACTGGTGAGGGGTTCTGGAGGACATGTCCTGTGAGGAGTGGCTGAGGGAGCTGGTATTGTTTAGTCTGGAGAAGAGGAGGCTCAGGGGAGACCTCATTGCACTCTACAACTTCCTGACGGGAGGTTGTGGTGAAGAGGGGTTTGGCCTCTTCTCCCAGGCAATGAACAGGACCTGGGGAGATGGCAGCATTTTGTATCAGAGGAGGTTTAGGTTAGACATGAGGAAAAACTTTTTCTGTCAGAGAGTGGTCAGGCACTGGAATGGCCTGCCCAGGGAGGTGGTGGAGTCGCCGTCCCTGGCAGTGTTCAAGAGGCGTCTGGATGAGGTGCTGTGAGATATGGGTTAGTGCTTGTGGTAGCAGTGGTAATGCGAAGACGGTTGGACTAGATGATCTTATAGGTCGTTTCAACCTTTTGATTTTATGATTCTATGATTTTTAAGAAATGATGGAATTCAGGTGACTTGTTTCACAGTGGCATAGAATAAATTAATAAAGATAGCTTATGCTTGGCAATTGCTATCTACATAACTCTCTGAAACATTACTAAACAAGAGTGAAGATCACACTGCTCATTTTCTGTATTTCCTTATGGTTCATGGCTAACGGCTAACGAGAAAGAATTGAGAGAGCAATAGCAGAACTGATAAACAGTTTTGAAGAGTTAGTTTATGATAATAGCCATGCAGCTCACTGTAAATTTGTTAAACCAGAAGCTTCAGAAGTCAAGGGTAGAATTATCCAACAAAATTAACCAATTCCTTAAGGCAGACTGTGGGAATCTCAGCACAAACAGTATAAACGAGAATTCAGAGTCAAAGCATAGAAAACTAGCTCCCCCCCTCCATGGAGACATGTTGGTAGGCAAGATGGCCTAGACAGATAAAACATAGAGGAAATATATTGAGAAACCTTCAACTACATTCCATTAGGTGTAGAAATTATAAGCTTTGCGAACATGAAAGATTAGGAAATTTTCTAATTTAAAAGTTAAGAAAACAAGAAGTGATAAAAAACGATGAAAGTCTATTCAGATTTGTTCTTAAATAGACAATTCATAACATTGTTTCTATAGATCCTACAGACACAGCTAGTTCAAAATTGCTTTTCATAGATTTAGGCCCCCCCAAAAATGTACTTTTTAAAAAAAGATGTGTTGAAAATGTAAATTTAGTTGGTCTCGAGATAATATTAAATAAATTTTAATTATGCTTTTTATTGTGCAAATTTAAACATAATCAAAGACCAGTTGATTTGAGAACAATGAGTAGGCTATTAGTTGTAGATTAATTTAAAAATACAAATACAGTTTTGTCCCCTCTCCAACTTTGGAACACAGCAACATATTCTGGTACTAATGGTACATAAGCACTAAATCTAATCAAAAATTCTTTCTTAATGAGACTAGGGCATTATCTATCAATTTTCAAAGGGTATATTAACTTAGTTAACGATCCTATATTTGATAGATGTTCTGAGAAATCAAATTATCTGCTTGTTCTTAGACTCAATGACTTATATTATGGAAAATTAGTATTATTAAGATCTATTGTAGAAAATTATATTTGTAAACATGGAATTAATTCTTAATCTGCCTTTTTTAAACATAAATTTTGCAAAATAGGCTGCAGAGTGGGTGCAAAAAAGAAATTCTGTAATACTAGAACATGCACAAATATTTTACATAAGCCAGAATGTTATCTAAGTATATAGCTTAAGTAGTTTAAGTAACAGCTTAACTAACTGCATTCTGAAAAATAGGCATCTTCCTTTATATCACTGCCATTAGTAAAATAGTATTTGTAGATTTTCAGAATTAAATACACCAGAAACTATCCACTAAATATTTTCTGAATTCTAGATTACTCATCTTTTCTATTATAGTTTTCTGTCGTTAATTTTCTACATTAATGTTAAAAAACCAACCTGGTTTTAGTTGTCTAATTGAAGCTGTTGATAGATTTCTAAAAATCTCTACCTAACTCTTCTACCTCAGTATCTGATACATTATGTTCAAAACCTGTAGTATTTCTTCAAAGTCTATATCCACAAAGGGATCTGTAGACTAAGTAATGCTCTATCTCCCACTTTCATACTTAATTCCCAGAAATGGAGCTGGACATTTAAGTTTTCTGCATTATATGAACAGTATTGAGATCTTCAAGATCTAGAACAGCAGCCAATAGTACAATGCCAATGTGGACTACCAGGGAAAGTATCATAAAAAAATGTCTTTCCACCTTGATTTGACATGTATGTGATAAGAAAATGTCTGATTTTTTTTCCCAAAATCTGGAAATTGAGAAGTGAAGAAAAATAAGAATAAAAAATAAAATATACAAGAGCAGAAGAAAAAAAATATATAGTGAAAAGATATATTTTAGGTAATTACAGCAAAAGAATTAGTGATTCTTGTTAATTCATCCTGGTTTTGAGCTCAAAGTAAACTAATAACTTCTTTCATTTATGAAGAAGAAATTGCAATTATTTGTTGCCCCATTACTGGAATATGTGTGTGTGAATGGAACATATAGCTTATTCCAGGCAATCCATAATTCATTGGTTTTTAGGTATATATTTTCTTTTTTTAGATGCAGAAATTCAGTGGTGTCTCTAAAAGTGATAATGATCTCTCTATTCCACAGGTGGTTGCTATACAGCCATAGTGTGCCTCTTGTCCTGATATGTTGTGCTGCTTTGTTTTATGCCAGCACATAATATGCTCACCATGCTTAGCATAGTAGGGAAGCAGAATTTCCATGGTCAGAGGGCTACAAGAGACTGCTCAGGACAGAGATCACTGACTCCATAAAAAGGGCCATCCATGCATGAATGTATGACAAAAACATATTCTAGCTCTGTTAGGTGCGTTAAAATACATCAATCCTACTTCTGATATTATTTATGGGGTAGAATTTAAAATCTGGTCTGGAAGAAAATAAAATCCTATAGAACAATTACATCTTTTCTCTTTTACAAATAACTAAATTGATATATATTTTTTTTTCCAACAAAACTCATTATGGAGAATTCCCATTCTGACTGAAGATTATATTTTATGTCACATATAATTATTAATGATTATAAACGATTGATGACACATTCAAATAATCCTCTAGGTGTGCAGATTATACCTACATACTCTGACCTGTGTAGAAAATATAAATCTGATTAATATATGATGAAAGTGCACTATTTGCCTTTTTTGAAGTTTTATATGCTTTATGTATTCAGTATTTTTCACTTCAGACTATACATTTTTCACATTGACTATAAATTAATTTTCTTTTGATATTTTCTTTTGATAATTTCAATGATATCTTCAATTTTGTTTACATCAGAATCTCATAACAATATATTTTCCCATCTTCACACATTTTATAGTCAATAGTTTCTGCAAATAAACATTTAACATCACTTTATCCTTAAATATATACCAGGCACAACTCTAGCTGCAGTAAATGAACTGTTACAAAATGGATACCCATAATGATGATTTCAGTGCTAACATTGAGATAATTTGCACTCAGAGTATATGAGATCAGAATAATTAACATTCTCCACCTTCTCTGACCTTAGATAATTCTCTTCTCTGAAAGGATTGAGAAGAGTTAAAAATACCTCATGTATTCCTGAGGTACCAAAGGTGTCTGCCCAATTGAAATAATTTAGTTTTGTGTGTGTGTGCGCGCGTGTGTTTCCGTGTTATCTATTACTATCTAATTGCTCAACAGTTTTACAACTTTTGAAAGACAATTGAGCATTTGGGGTCTTGACCTCAAATTAGTTTGAATTGAAATTCTAATGAATTCAATGAATTCCAGTAGAAATTATCCCCTTATTTCTTAAATTTTCAGTCTTCTAATTTGATTACTTAAAAAAGCTTTTTTTTTTTCTTTTTCCCCACAAGCTTAAGAAATTTGGTGGTAGGAAATGGTTTGAAAGAACTGAAACCAACAAAAACTTTATAGAATTATTTTTGGATGTTCATTTTCATTACCTTTTTTTTTTTTTTTTTTCCTCACTGAATGATGTCTTTGGATGCTGTGCAAATACTCCCTCATTCTGTACATACATGAGTTATATTCCCAGTGGCTATTCTACAGCAGACAAAGCAAACAATATATTCAGGCAGCCCTCTCCACTAATTCGTACAAACTACTTAACAGTTTGAAGTAAAAGCATATAGAACATATACATTCATATTTGTTCTGTGAACATGAGTGGCAAATGTCTGCATTTGTCACATAACCTTTAGAGCTGTCTAAACCTATACAATAATTACAGTACCATTTTTTAATATAATGATTATAAAATTTTTGGAATTTCTTTTGAACAAAGCTCACTGTACAGCTACACACATATTTAAGGACAATGGATTAGAATAATTCACTTTCCTTCTTAGAATTATGAAATATTTTTTTTTTATTTATGAAAATATTTTACCAGTGCTCTGTTATTTTTACCAAGCGTTAATTATTTATATTTGCTTTTGACTGGAAGATGATAGTAAGGGCAATTGATTGATTAAACTTTTAGACATTAGAATTTTAATGTTTCGAAAGATGAAATGTTCCAAATATCTATTTTAGTATTAACACATTATACAGAGTAAGGAGTAGTAAAATTCAATTTGTGTTCATTGTTACATCCCAATTATCTATTAAAGATATGTTCAGTTTCAGTAGTAGAAAAACTGATTTTGATTGATTTGAAATTCTTTTTCATGGAAATACTGTGGGTTTTTTTTTTTTATTGTTGTTGTATAAATCAGAAAATAATCACACACAAATACCTTAAAATTTATGAAAGCAAGTCTAGTTAAATGAAATAGATGTACATTTTTGATAAGTTCGTTTTTGTGGAGCTGGCATGGTATATAAAAAAATAATTTAAAAAAACCTGTCTCAATGCTTATATTACATGTTCACTGTAGAAAAAATATTCTGAAGATGTAGATTTAAAGTAACATAGTTACCATTCTAATGGTAACAGACAGAAATTTTCTTCAACATATTAGATAGAGAGTGTTAATTGAGAGTGCTAATGTTTAGGCTCTTTTTTGTCAAAGTCGTGCAATTACAGTCTATATAGTTTTAGAACACTTTACTGAATTAAAATGTATATATATATGTATATTTTATATATATATATATATATAAAATGATATTTTTAATCACCGCTTGCCTCTAATGAAAATAAAATAGCTTAAAAAATATTAAATAACTCTTTCTGGCAGTACTTCCTGCTACTGAGGAACATATATGCTCATACTGCCTTTTTCTTGCTCTCATACCTGTTTCAGCAAGTACTGAGTCCCTTTTTAAATAGTCTAACAGCTGGAGTAGGAATGCGCACTACTTAACTTACTGATAAACAGGTAGCATATTTTCCATTTTTTTCCTTTCTAATATTATCGTTGTGCTAGTAGTCCATCAACATCATACAAAATGCAGAACAGAACTGTGATATTAAAAAAGGCATTTTGAATTCATTTTGTCCTTTTCCAGCTACAGTTAGCAATAAATACTCTTGTAGAGTAATTCTGAGAATGCACTAGTGGTACGGCTAGAACTCCCAGGCAAGCAGCTACCACAGCATGGTGTCTGCTCATATGAATATCGGTATGTTTGTGGGTCTGTGAGAATCCTTCTTTGTTTTTGGCTCAAATCTTGCTTCCTGAGATATTTCTTGTGATAAGACTGACTTGTCTAGGAGATGAGTGATGGGTGTTGCCGTGTGGCAATCAACATCACTGTGTGGACAATTTTAGCTGTTTGCCTCCAGAAGATAGTGCTCAGGACTATTTACTGGTGGAAGATCTAGCCTGTGACCAAATAACTCCAGATTGCTATGGGAGACTGGGGGATGATGCCATTGTATCCTGTGAAGGCAAGATACAAGTTGTCGTCTCCCTGCTCCCTCTTAACTGTTGGCAAGGCCAGGAAGATAGGAACAAAGGAGTTTCCTGCTGAGATCCCAGGGCCAGAATCTGCCACTCCAAGTAGAGCTGACTCAACCACTTTGGAACCATTGAAAAAGGGGCCATCATCACTGTGGTCATCATCGTCGTCAACAGAACAACAATGCCTCATGACCCACCACTACTGAAGATCAATGACTAAACTACGAACAACGCTGGATTCATAGTGGTGACTATCGCCGTACTGCTTCCTATAAAGACTCCTCGTTTCTTCTTTCCTATCTTTTCTATCACCCTCCTTCCCTCCCCATTACTCTAATTCATAATATTGTCCGTCCTCCCCTTCCCCATCTCCCTGATTAAGATTTTTAATTAACTGGTCGGACCAACATTTGAACCATTGTTTCTTAATCTCACGTCACAGATATTAAAAGAACCTCCTCTCCCTCCTATAAATTGGAGTGAGACAGGGTCTTCTGTTATATCACTGTTTTTGTAGGATTAACTATTACTGAAATATCTATATCAATCTGTGCTGTGTAAATAAACATCAGTTGTATTATCAGGAAACCACAGGATGAGGGGTGTTGAGAAATGAATTTATTAGAATTCTGCAAAAGTACAAACACAAAATAGTAGCAAAAGCCTCTTAAACACAGAATGAAGCCAGAAGACCAGTTACTATTCATTAAAGAAATGCAGCCTTGATAGTGGGGTATAATTTGCTCTAATGATAATGATATCCTACCTAGGTAACCACACCATGTGTTGTCTATTTGAATTTAAAATGGAGTGCTGGATTCATGAAGGAGTTGTAGGTGTCAGATGTATTACAAAACATAAATAAACTACCCCAAGAATAATCTAGACCTCTGGAGATCACCTAGTCCAACCCTGTCTGCTATAGAAGATGTTCTACAGAAGGTTGCACAGAAAAGCATCCAGGCAGGTTTTCAATATCTCCGTAGAAGGAGACTCTAGAACCTCTCTGGGCAACCTGTTTCAGTGCTCTGCCTCCCCACAGTTAAAAAAATTTTTTCTCACGTTCATATGGAACTTGCTGTGTTGCAGTTCATGTTGCATTTTTACATCTTCCATTAACACTAAATAGAATCTCTCAACTAGTTTTCTACTAATTTTACAGTAGAATTATGTACAAAATGTGCTAATAGTTTCACAAATAAATGTCCATAAAGCTGTAGTATGAGACACGTAAATGAACAATCATAAAAAATATGTCTTAGTTCTAAGCTGTCACAAAGATAGGCAAATGGTCATGTTCACTTATATCAGCTGCAATAACTACATTTTTGTAGGTCATAATACCCAAGCTTTAGAATAATCTCAATTTTCACGAATTGACAATATCCCAGAGTTTTCCAGAGAGAAAACTTACTGAGACTTGCTGACTTACTGAGAAATGTTTCAAAATCATTAATTAGTTCTCCATAATTAATATCTTAGTTGACATTTACACTCACATTGCACTGAAGGAATGCATAAGTTAAATCTCTACGTATAGAACAATGTCAAATATTTTGTCATGTCACCTATTTAAATGTAATGTGGCAGTTTAGCAAAGAACATTCCAAATAAGATGTTGGGATATCTTCTTATGTCAACATCTCAAAAGACAAAGAAAAAAAAATCTTAAACTACTACGTAAGTAAACTATTTTAACTGACTCTTACTACTATCCTCCACTAGTACTCAACTTCATGATTTCTGTGAAAAAACAAGGTAAATTTATAATTAATATAATATTCAAATTTGGTACTGTCACCCCACACATAGATTGAGCTAAGTACACTTGGGTTTTCAGAGAACTTGTGGTTCTGATACTGTTCATAGTACGTTGAAGTAGGAGAATTGGAAGATGCTTTTCCTTGGAGTCATACTATACATCCTCACAAATCTCATGCTGCTGAGTGGAGGAGCATTCTGTTAATCTTGTGATACTCATGAGAAATGTAGTGGCACTGTGAGACTAGTTTATATACATGGATTATGACTGACATGGTCTGCTGCATTCAGTTTACTCAGAGATAGCACAGTCTCTGAAAAAACATGCCTGTCACATCTCATGAGGTATCATAATATAAACAAAACAAAATTTAAATGCATTTTAAAGCTACTTCTGCCTCCTCCCAAACATTGTCTGATTTTTTTCTAGGTTAAATATTTCTTGAAAGAAGTAAAATACCTGTATTTCTACTGAGATGTCAGCTTTTTCATTTGCTTTATGCTAGCTATATAGCTTGACTATCATAGACTGAGGTCAACTATCTAATAATTGTGTACTTCAGATGATATTAAAATTTTGGAAGTCAATCTAGTCCTTTAATAATAATAATAAAACTCAACTAGAATGAAAAGAGAAAGACCACAGAATCACACAATGACAGAATAGTTGAGGTTGGAAATGACCAAGGGAAGCCATACTTCCAAGCACTGCTCAATTAGGGATACCAAGCATGTCCAAGTAGCCCAGCTTTTGAAGATCTCCAAAGAAGGAAATACTGCAGCGTCTCTGGGCAATTTGCTCCAGTGCAGTCAACCACATGGTAACAAAGTGCATCCTGATGCTTAGGTGAAACATTTTGTGTCCAGTTAGTGCCTGTTGCCTAGTGTCCTGGCACTGGATATTGCTGAAAGGAGTCTGGCTCTGTTTTGCACCCACCTTTCAGATTTACATTTATAACATTCATGCTGAGCCTTCTTTCTATGCTAAACAGTGCCAACTCTCTCAGCCTTTCACAGGATCATAGAATCAGATACTTTAGTCCCTTAATAATTTTATCGACCCTTTGGTGGACTCTTCCCTACATGTCCAAGTCTCTCTTGCAGCAAGAAGCCCTGAACTGCACACAGTACTCTGGTTGAGGCCTCACCACTGGAGAAGAATTGCCTTCCTCAACTTGCTGGCAATATTTTCTGAATGCAGCCCAGGATAACATTAGCTTTCTTTACTTTTCTAAGTACTAAGCTTCAGTTATTAGGGAAAACAGTCTCAGGGTTGTCCTCAGATGCAGGACAACCAGGGGACTAGGCCCAGACAATATGGTTTCATGAAAAGCAGGTAGCATTTATCCATTTCTGAGATATTTCAATTCCTGTCTTATTCGTGAATTTTCTTCTAGAAATCTCTGTTGTACCTTCACCAATTTTACTTTTATGTTTAACAAGAACATTTCATTCCTCTTTATATTTATTCTCTGAACTTGATAATTACTGCGGAGCTTTTCCCAGCTTAATATCTATGATCACTGAGTCAAAAAGAAAATGAGCATTAGTATGTCTTCCTTTTAAAAATGTTTCCTTTCCTGTAAAGCACACTGATCTTAGTAGAATTAACTGTCTGCACATTTGAGTCTCACAGTACTTTTTTTCTTATTTATGGAGATTTGAGGGAAGAGATATTGTTTTACTTTCCTGGTAGTGAACATACTATCTTTATATTCAACAATCTTTTAAATAAGAAAGTAATTTTAATTAAGAAAACATTCTTGTAGTGCAGTCAATATAATTTTTATTGTTTGTTCTTGTCTAATTATATTTTACCAGAACAGCTATGCTTCATGCATACATACATCTTCTTCTTCTCACCCTTCATCTCCTCATCTCTCATTAGCTGTCAGTAATCTCACTCTGAAGGATATTATTTTCATGGGATTAAAGATCTTCATACTAACATAAGGGAGTATGATTCAGAAAATCACATTCAAGCATTTGCTTCAGACAAATAATAAAATTTCTAGAAATGAATAACGAGCCATTTTTTTTTTCCTTCACTGATATGCCTGCCTATTCCTGACTGAAATGGAGAAAAAAGAAAGCTACTTCATCACCTTGGACACTGAATGCTATTTTATGTTAGAACAACAATTTTACCACCCAACAGTAAAATCCAAAGAGAAGATTTATGGAGGAACAAATGCTGAGGATACTTTAAAGTTCCAGGTGACACTGCACAGTTCATGAGCTCTCTGCTCTCTCTGTCCCAGCCGTCCCAAGCTGAGTGTGCGATTGGAAATGTATAAAACAAGTCAAATGGAAAGAGAAGGGAAAAATAAGAGTCTTATAAATGTCTTAGAAAAATAAATGTTAACAATTCTGCACTTCAGTATTGTTTCCGTACAGATTTATGGCTTGCCAAAAAAATCAATGTCAAATGACATCCAAAGTAAAATAAAACCTATGTGAGGGTATGCAAGAAAATTGCAGTAGACAGAAAACTGATAAAGTGACATTTAGACATAGGTTAAAATAAAAGTTGTTCAGATAAAAAAAATTCCATTATCCTTCAAGGATTGTATTCAAAATATTTCATCATGTTGTCGTGAATGGATTTGACATCCTATCTTTTTCTTTTGAAGCATAGTGTAGCTTATTTCTTCATAAGGTATATCTATTTTCTTACAACATCATATTTAGAGTCTTTGTATGAGTTTTATTTCATTTAAAAAGTAACAATGCAAAATTAGTTCATGTTAAATGAACCTAAAATGACTCTGTGTCAAAATCTGTGTTGAATGAAACCTGTCAGTATTATTGTAATATCCTACAGAAGACAATAAAATGAACCTGAAGACAAAAAAAAAAAAAAAAAAGCCTTTTCTAAAGAAACTACTAGCAGTAGTACAAGTATGCACACTTCATGTAAACACTGAAATGGTTGAGCATTATTAATGAACTGCCTCTGCCAAAAATTAATCTATAAAAGCAGCAACTTATTTTACATCTGCATGGGCAACAAATACCAACTATTGTGGATGATATTAGATATCAATGCATATAAATTAAAATGTATCATTAATCAACTGGATGATTTCTTTGTGTCATTGTCTTGAACGATGTCCATCATTCCTTAATGTCCTCTGTTAGTGTATTCCACTCATTTCACATCATTAAATATTCTATATATCCTGTGTTAAAAAATAGTTAAAAGGTTAGAAATATAATTCAGTTTTGTAGAATGGTAGAATGCAACATCACCAACAAACAAAAGCCAAAGTCCTTCAGTTGTAGCAAAAAATCTGAAAAAAGGAACTATAGAATGGGTAGGAACAGGAATCAAAAGGTAAAGGAGAGAGAAACAGTGCTCCCATATTTACAGTGGGAACAAGCTTAAAAGGGCATGTGGTGCACAAGTTTGGAATGATAAACTGAAAAAGTAAGAACCAAGAGAAGGTGAAAAAATATAGAGCAAGACTGGTTGAAAAAGATCATGGTCAAACTCAACAAAGGCTTCTGAAAAATAAAGGAAGACAGAATAACTAGTGACAGTGGGATTTGGCAAGGAAAAGATGATTTTCAGCTAGAGTGAAACATGGTTAAGATCACTGGAATGAATGCTGTTTTGTACAGTGGAGCAAATCATACTCTTTCCTTCAGAGCAAGATGTCAAGCAGTAGATTCACAATTTCCAATTGTGCTTAAAATATATATGTTATGACAAAACAGGACAACATGAACGGAAGATATATCCCTAAATGTGCCTTGGAAAGAAAAAGGTCACATACTGAAATTGCTACTGAAATAAAAATGTCCCTAAATCAAAACATCCGGACATCTCTTGGAAAGACCACACAGCAAGTTGCAAGAGGTCTAGGAGGCTCCTGGAATGTGCTGATGATAACTTTCTGGTCCAGGTGTTGGACAGACCGACCAGAGATGAAGTGCTGCTGGACCTGCTGCTCACCACCAATGCAGAGGGCATCATTAAAGTCATTAAGGTTGGAGGCAGCCTGGGTTGCAGTGACCACGCCCTAGTTGAGTTCATAATCTAAAGGGATGCGGGCCTGGCAGAGTGGTGTCAGGACCCTGAACTTTGGAAGAGTGAACTTTAAGCTGTTCAATGGACTGTTGGCCGAGATCCCCTGGGATGCTGTCCTTAAAGACAAAGATGCTGAGGAGAGTTGGCTGCTCTTCAAGGATGCCTTTCTGAGAGCATAAGAACTCTCCATCCCTCTGAATAAGAAAGCGGGCAGAGGAGGTAGGTGTGGTTTGGTAAGGACCTTCTGGGTGTGTTGAGGGCAAAGAAAGGTGCGTTCAAGCTCTGGAAACAAGGGCGTGTCACCTGGGAAGAATACAGGGATGCCGTCCGGACTTGCAGATGTGGGATGAGGAAAGCCAAGGCGCAGGCGGAACTGAACTTGGCGAGGGACGTGAAAAACAATAGGAAGACTTTCTACAGGTACATTGGCCAGAAGAGACAGGCCAAAGCGAGTGTACCTCCTTTGGTAAATGTAAAAGGAGAACTGGCTTCAACGGACGAAGACAAGGCTGGGGTACTGAATGAATTCTTTGCCTCGGTCTTCACTGGCAGCCAGGATTCCAGTATTTCTCATGTCCCTGAGCCCTGCATCCCTAAAACTCTAGGTGGGGACTGGGTGGTAAATCCCCTCCCCCCACTGTAAGGGCAGAGCAAGTCTGAGACCGCTTCATGAGAATGCATACAAGTCTATGGGGCCAGGTGGCGTGCATCCCAGGGTTCTGAAGGAGCTGGCTGAGGTGGTTGCCGAGCCGCTCTCCATCATATTTGAAAAGTTGTGGCTGTCAGGTGTGGTCCCGGGTGACGGGAGGAAGGGTCACATCACTCCCATTTACAAGAAAGGGAGCAAGGAGGACCCTGGGAACTACAGGCTGGAGATTCTCATCTCTGTGCCTGGGAAGATCATGGAACAGATCATCCTGGATGACATGCTTGATCACATGAGGACAGGGCGTGTGATTCGTGACAGCCAGCATGGCTTCACCAGAGGAAGGTCGTGCTTAACCAATCTGGTGGCCTTTTATGAGTGACAGCATCAGTGGACAAGGGAAACCGATGTCATTTACCTGGACTTGAGCAAGGCCTTTGATATGGTCCCCCACCACATCCTTATCTCCAAATTGGAGGGATGTAGATTTGATGGGTGGACCACTCGATGGATAAGAAACTGGTTGAAAGGCCACAGAAAAGGGTGGTCATCAATGGCTCTATGTCCAGGTGGAGACTGGTAACGAGTGGCATCCCCCAGGGGTCTGTCTTGGGACCGGTGCTCTTTAACATCTTTATCAATAACACTGATGACAAAATCGAGTGCACCCTCAGCAAGTTTGCTGATGACACCAAGCTGCGTGGTGTGGTTGACATGACAGAAGGAAGGGATGCCATTCAGAGGGACCTCGACAGGCTTGAAAGATGGGCCGGGTGAACCTAATGAGGTTCTACACAGCAAGGTTTGGCATTTGGGCCAGAGGAATCCCGGGCATCCATACAGACTGGAAAGAGCGGTCCTTGAGAGCAGTCCTTCAGAGAAGGACCTGGGGGTCTTGATAGAGGAAAAACAATATGAGCCAGCAGTGTGCCCTTGTGGCTTGGAAGGCAAATGTTATCTTGGGCTCCATCAGAACATGGGTGGTCAGCAGGGACAGGGAGGTGATAGTTCCCCTCTACTCTGCTCTTGTGAGGCCCCATCTGGAGTACTGCGTCCACGTCTGGAGCCCCCAGTACAAGAAAGACAGAGAGCTGTTGGAGAGGGTCCAGAGGATGGCCACGAAGATGATAAGGGGACTGGAGCACCTCTCCTACAAAGACAAGCTGAGGGAGCTGGGCTTGTTCAGCCTGGAGAAAAGAAGGCTGCGGGGTGACCTCATTGCAGCCTTTCAGTACCTAAAGGGAGCCTACAAACAGGAGGGGAATCAACTCTTTGAAAGGGTAGATAGCAGCAGGACGAGGGGACATGGTTTTAAGTTGAGGGAGGGGAGATTTAGGTTGGATGCCATGGGGAAGTTCTTTACAGAGAGAGTGGTGAGGTGCTGGAACAGGCTGCCCAGAGAGATTGTGAATGCCCCGTACCTGGAAGTGTTCAAGGCCAGACTGATGTGGCCCTGGGCAGCCTGGTCTAGCATTAACTGAGGAGGTTGGTGGCCCTGCATGTGGCAGGGGGGTTGGAGATTCATGATCCTTGAGGACCCTTCCAACCCTGGCCATTCTGTGATTCTGTGAAAACCAGCAGTAACATCAGAAGGAAGAGAATGAAGGCAAACATTAGGAACTACTGAATCTGGTAGCATGATAGAGGCAAGGCTGGGCTGCCATAACTTTATGACATTCACGAGCTCACACAGGGATACAAACACACAGCTAATGCACTCAGAGACCTTAGTCTATCCTTTCACGGGCCCCTGGATCTCTGGGTCTCTCATTTGCCTCATACACACTCTTTATTGGGTGTCCATGGTAAGACTTTTGTAGCAGTGGGACTGCAGGGGCATTATCTATGAGAAGAAACTAGGACTGTGCCATTCCAGGCACAGTCACTGTCAGCTCCAATAAGTCCCCTTGCTGACCAAAGCTGAGTCAAGGAGCAAAACTGGTGGTACCTCTGTCATAACTTATTTAAGAAACAATAAAAAATACCACATTGCAGCTATGAGAGAGGAGTGAGAAAAACTGGGAGGGAAACAAACGTGCAGGCTCACAGGTTATGAAGAAGGATGGGGAGAAGGTGAAATAGACCCTGAAGCCAAGACTTCTCCCTCAGCCTCTGGAAAAGACCAAACTGGAGTAGATGGATATGCCCTGAAGGAAGCTGCAGGCTACTGAGAGGAGCCCAGATAGGATAAGACTCCTGCTAGTATATGTGGCCTGTGGGGCACCTGTGCTGGAATAGTTAGTTCCTGAAGGACTGCATCCTGTGGAAAGGACCTATGTTCAAGAAGTTATAGCTACCCCACACACACAGTCTCCTGTAATTCATTGCCTGACTCCATGTGCTGACACTCAGACAGTCATAAGCAAATATGCATGCAAAGAAATCCATCATACACAAAATTCTGTAGTGATGAGCCTCATATCTTTAAGACAGAGGAATATGAGGGGCCTTTGAGGTGCCCTTGATGACTTCTGCTTTGGCCAGTCCCTGGGGCTGAAGCTCACCTGTAACAAACTGGTGAGTGAAGTAGTCATATCTGCTAAGCATATTAAGATGTTCACATCTACATTAGGATTTCTATGCCCATTTCTGATAATGTGACTTTAATCACATAGCGTAACAGATATCATGAAAAAAAATCATTATTTTCTGAATATTTTGGTATAACAAATATATCTGAGCTAGAGATGGAAGGACAGCACAATCATCTTGATTTTATTTATTTATTAATTCATTTGTTTAGTATTTTTGTTTATTTGTTTGTTTGTTTCTTTTGTTTTAAAAAATCTACATGGAACAGGGAAAGAGAGAAATTGATTCTCTTCAGCTTGAAATGAAGTAAGATTTTTTTTTCTTTTCAGGGAAACAAGAAAACTAAGGTAATCAATTTCTGGCCATCATGAAGCATTTCTGTGGGAAAAAAAAAAAGTATTGTTTAGTGCAAAGCAAATTATTTTGTTTCATTGTCATATCAAATACCTGCTTTAGCCTTTATTTTAGTTCATGTGACTTTTAAAATGCAAATGTAAATTCTTTCCAATGGTGCATTAAATAACAGAAAACACATTAGCTCCGTAAATATTTTCTCATTTTCCATCGGTATAAAAAGAGCATGAAGTATAATACACAGTAGTTTTAATACATTATTTGCATGTGCACATATACGCTTCCATATGTTTATTTAGGAAAAGTCAAGGTTGAAGACTTGGGTTTTCATGATCAAAGTCTGTATGTATTCTCCTAATGTTGGACAACACAGTCAGTTCCAGTTTAATGGCTCATTAAGCAGCTGCCTCAGACTATGAATCAAAGCTAAGAAAAGTGATGTTCGTGGAAGCATTCAGAATCAAAATTTATTAAGTGTGTCCTTCTGGAAGGAAACCTAACTATTTTTCAGCGTTAGCCTATATCTTTCCATTTCCCTCATCAGTGCTATCACACTGCATTTTTTATTTCAAGGCCAGAGGAAACAGCAACTGGATAAAAGTAGAATAGATGATCTTTTCCTTTAGAATAAAGGAAAAGATGTATTACCCTGACTTCTAACATCTGATGCTTTTACTGCTAACAGTTTACAAAGTAACAGGAAAAGTTGTGTCCCAAAGAACTACTGGTTCTTTACAACAGGTCTCCAGCTCCTAGATTAACAGTTTTGATCATATTCAGTTTAGATAGTCTCAGGAGTTTATAAATAAAATAGAGATTTTGCAAATCTCTGTTGAGAACATAAAGAATATATACTCCATTTACAGTAGATTTGTGCAAGAACTTCTGCTATCTAAGGAAATTCATACTTCAAAATTAAGTCTTGTCATTTCTCTGATTAAAAAAAAAAAATCAAGATACAATATAAAAACAATAAAGAAACAGGAACAGATCATTGTAATCAAGAGAAATGTGTATTTATGTTTGTTGCACGTGCATTCTGAAATACAAAGTTTCTGTTCCAAAGAGCAATTTAATTCAGGATATTTCCTTAACATACTGTATTCACCCAAAATATGTCTGAAACATGCTACTACTGCATTAAAATGAATGATTTTACATATAGAAAAACTGAAAAATTCTACTTTTTCAAAATTAAAATGAAAGTTAGAAATGATTCCTTCAAGCATATTCCTATATTTTTGATATTTTTAAAGTTAATGCTTGCTCATGAAGTGTTTTGACATCATCTAATTTAATGGCAAAATTGTTCCATCTAGGGATTTCTATTGCTCCGAAAGTAGTGCCTCCTATTTCATTATGTTGGCCTGTGAAGTCAGAGGTGGATGTTGGTATTGTTGTCGTAGGGCAACCAGGGAGGAGAAGAACACTACTGGTGTGGCGTGTTTACTGCCTGGGATGGGGACCGACACGGGTGAGGACTTGAGCAGGTTTCAACAGGCTCCTAATTGAGAGGATACGGGGGGGAGGGAGAGCAACCGGGGGGGACGGGAAGGGGGCGGTGTCGTAGGCAGCTACACAAAGGAGATAGGAGCACAGCTGACCGTACCTTTTGCACCCCCATCTGCCGAGCTGGATGGATGGCAAGAGGGCAGTCGATCGGCCACACCTGCTGGATTTGAAAAACAGCGGGATGGCGGATCATCAGCAGCCCCTTCTTCTCGTTCCGGTGCACAACAGGAGGCTCCACCTCCGTATCCGGTTGCACCACCTCGGCAACTGTTGTATCCTTTGTTGCGAGATACGCTCACTTCTCCAGAGGGGGGTAAGGGTGGGTGTAACCTGGTTATGGATTGGTCAAAGATTAGAGAAGAGATAGAGGACAAAGACTTGCCAGTGGAGGCGTACCCAGTTGTACTAGGAGATGAAGGCCCTGTATGGGTGCCGCTCGATTCAAAAGGAGTCACATGCCTCACAGAGGTGGTGGAAAAGAAAGGGCTGAGGTTGCCACTGACCTTGAATGCCCTGGAGGCCTTGACAGGGCCTGGCCCTTTACTTCCCCATGATAATGTGAATCTTATGCGCATGGTGCTCAAACCAGTGCAGTACACGCTCTGGAAAGAGGAGTGGATGTTGGAATGTA
This sequence comes from Chrysolophus pictus, assembly GCA_037305975.1. Taxonomy (NCBI): domain Eukaryota; kingdom Metazoa; phylum Chordata; class Aves; order Galliformes; family Phasianidae; genus Chrysolophus; species Chrysolophus pictus. The sequence goes on from CM074578.1 coordinate 20,665,287, forward strand.
GGAAGGCGACAGTGATAGCTGAGGAGGATGCAACACACCCCGCACACAGCACAGATGTGCAGAGACTCATGGGCACAGCTGGGGAAATGGCCAGCCCCCATGCGCAGGTAGCCAGGTTACGGCCCGGAGAGCTGATGGCATCTACAGACACGATGCTTGATGTGTTCAAAAGGCTTGCCCATAGTGCTGAGCCCCTTACCCCTTGGACAGATATCACTCAGTGTCCAGTCGAATTCTTACAAGAATTTGCCGACAGGCTGATATGGGCAGTGGAGGGGTCGGACTGACCTAGAGCAGTTCACAATCCGGTCATTATGGATTGTCTAAGAGAAAAATCCCATGACGATATTAAGAACCTGCTGCGCTCAGCTCCTGGGAAGGCCACTACACCGGGAGAGATAATTAAGTATGTGCTAGATAAACAAAAGGCGATCCCCATGACAGCGGAGGGACTCACTGCTGTGATCCAGGAAGGCATAGTAAGCACTCTCCCCATCGTAGCGATGGCAATAGTGCCTGCGGCGCCACAAGCCAAGGGACCCTGTTTTGGTTGTGGCCAATACGGCCACATCAAAGCCCAGTGTAGGGCCAGAGGGGGCGGGTGTGACGAGCGAGGCAATGACCGAGAGTTGTTTGTCAGTTGTGCAAGAGTGGCCACACTGCACGCCCGTGCAATTCTATACTTGTAGATAATATTACTATGGATACTGGTAATTATTCAAATCTCTGTATTTGTAGCTTTACTAATATCGTAGGGTGTGATTTTAATTACACAGCTCCAGTTACATCACTTCAGTTACTGCAGTCTAATTACACATTGATTCAGGACTTATTACCAACTCCTATTGGAATGGACTTCGATTTAGTGAGGAAACTGCTGCGACATGATGATCTGTACCAATTGCTACAACGCATTCGGAACAATGGACAGAAAACCTTGATCACTGTTCACCATGATACAAAAGAGATACATCACATCCTAGAAAGGATAAAGAAGGACAGAGAACATCACTGGTGGGAAGTGCTTCTTGGATGGTCACCTACAGCGAGAGGAGTGTTTAATGCCATTCTGCACCCAGTTGTGATCATATTAGCTCTAACAGTAGTTTGCTTAGTGCTTGTAGTCGTATTATATGTGAAAATTTGGCACATGCAACGCTGCTTGCGACACATGATAGAGCGAACTTTTGACCAACGAATGGAGTATCTTAAGCTACGTGAGAGATTGTAAGGAACGCAACATATAATCGTGTGTATAACCTATGCTAGGACTATTAGGCAGTATGCGAGTTTCGCGCTGTAATGGGGCAAGGCTTTACCAAGTATGGGGAGGGGGAGATGTTGTCATAGGCATTTACGAGGAGGCGGGCTGTGACGCGATAGGACCTCCCCTGCTCTGTGATAAGAGAGTGACGCACGCTTGGGGGTGTAGACGCACTAGACATGAGTAAACGCACATGGATGTAGGAACGTAGATAAGCATGTAAAGTATATAGGTTGCTGTTTTGCTTGCAATAAATGCCGTTTTGCCTAACATCACATTGGTGTGCTCATGGTGAGATGGTCGGGTCATAGCGGGGACGGCGTGAACTCTGGCCAGGCCATAGGAACGTGAGGAACAAGGGGTTTCATACGCAGAAACATGGTATGGCAGTAGAGGCTTAACCTTCCCACTAATATTCTTCTACATTTTATTGCTGTGTGGCAGGTGGTAGCAGAGGGACAGTCTGACAAAATGGTGTCTCACCTGGAAATGTGCATGAACCAAAGATATGTCATTGAACTCCCTGTAGCAAAAATAGCAAGCATTGATATTTATCGACATTTGCTGAACATGTATGGATACCAAAAAGTGGATGTGAGCACAGTGAAGTCGTGGGTAGTGCACTTCAGCAGTTGTGACAGTGGTATGAAAGAGAAGCTACTGGACCATGCAAATTTTTACGAGCATGGCATTGTTCATGGCTGCCAAAATGCATAACGAATGGTGGTGACTATTATGAAAAATAGTTTCACAGCTGACAATTTGCTATAACAAACAGTGTTATTGTCCTCACTGTATTGTCATTTCAATGGAAATAAATGGAAGGCACTACTTTCAAAGCAAACTATATTTATGAGATTTTTTTTCAATAAAAATAGCATTCCTAGTATTATGTATTTATTTTATTTTTAATAAATATTTGTCTTTTTAATTTATGAAATAGTTTATGGTTAAATAAGTTATAATTTCTCTAAGAAGTAAACTTTTTGATAAATTTGAGAGATATGCAAAATGCTATGCTCAAAATCCCTAATACTTAATGAAATAGTAAAAATGTATTATTTTTCTTGTTCATTATCTGTAATATTGTTCTGTATGTCATAGGAAGTTGTTTTGTTTAATAAACGTGTTTTTGACAGCAGATTAATAATGAACAAGAAATAGTTTGTTATAAAATGTTAAAAATGTTATAAATATGGTTTTTAAGATACGTATTTCCTAACTTAAAGCATTTCAACTTCACTTTCCCTAAAGGATTCCACTGTTTTAGAATTCTGTCTTAAAATAATCTAAATAGTTATAAGAATTCATATTATGATGATTACAGGTAACATTTACATATCCTTCTATCCAGAAGTCTTAAAACAACCTTATAAACCAAGTTACCGTTCCTTAAAAAATCACTATTTGCCTCTAAAAAAATAGTATAATGAGTATTCATAGATTTTCTATAAATTCCATATCAAATAAAAATGATTTAAAAGTGAACTTCTTGTTAGCTATAGCCAACTATGTTGAATTATTATCAAGGGTTCCTAAATGTAAACCTTAAAAAAAAAAAAAAGTCTTCAAGTTACAGTAACAAGAATTCACATAATTTTCTGAAGCTCAGCATCTTACTTTAATTTGTGCACATAAAACCTTAATCTGAAATGACTGACTTTGTCAGAAAACAATAAATTTGACCAAATCATGTAAGAACTAGAATTTGCTTAATAAAGTTATGATGACAGGCATCCTTGAAGAAACTCCAATGTGTTGACTTAACAATTGTAAATAAATATAAGTAAACAAACACCTTCCTTTGTTCCGTTTGTTAAAATAAGCAAATATAACAGAAGAAGACTGAAATTCAAGCTTGCACAGATAATTAACAAAAAAAAAGAAAGAAAGATGGGCATTCTTTAGCAACCTCTCAAATCTTACTTAAGCTTAGCTCTGATGAGATTTTCTCCAGACTCTCTGAACAGTGGTAATTTCTTTTACAAGCACAGATATGAACTTGAGTTAATGAAAAAACTAATGAGTGTTTTCTTATTGCAATCTAAATTAAATATGTGGAATAATTTTGGTTCTCTTAAAGAGTTGTTCTTTTTGTCTACCCGTTATAATAAATAGTTTGATTCAACTTAATGGTGAAAATCATGTTTTCAGAAACTTCAGAAGTTACAAAAAATGGAAAAGGGAAACCTGAAACAAAGTTTTCTGAAAAACATTTGGCAAATTTTTGCATGCCATTAAATGTCTATGGTCAGTTTATCCATAGCCCTCCTTTTGTCTTGTCTGGTACCGGCATTTCTAGGGCTATCAAAAAAGAGAACAGTTCAAAACTGTGCATCGGGTGTTTAGAATTTGCTACCTAAAGTTTAAGAAACTAATTATCATTAATTATCACATTTTTTAAAAGTCTTTTTCCTTTCATTGTTTGCATTTCATTTATTTGTTTTTATTTATTTGTTTCTTTAATTGATTGATTAATTTTGTTTTGCTATTCTGTAGTCAGACATATAAATTTAAGTTAGGAAGGACAATTGATTTATAGCTGTCTAATTAGTTTCATTCCCCATAGCATTGTTCGTAGTGATGACACCTTTTGCTGGCTATATAAGTCTTTAAAACTATATTTTGCATGTCATTTTAGTAGAATTTTATTCCTTCACAATGTGAGCTCACAGTAGCTCACATTAGATTTTTTAATTAGATTTCTGTTAAAGTATTTTTTGTCCAAGAGTAATACCTACATAAAGGGCAGGATTGTGAGTTATTATGACAATCTCCTTTATGAGAAAGATAAAGAAAATGAACCGACTTGTAATGGAATTACTATTATGTCCTGTATTTTACATATTTTTATCAAAGATTCTTAGTTTCAAATGGCTTTACCCACTTAATTTCCATAAAGTCAGTTACAGTCGCGTGACTTAAATACCACACAGCATCATGTAATGCCAGGGAAACAATTATGGGCAGCATAATTGCATAGTAAAACTCAGAGTTTCCAGTAGATACCCCAAATATGTTATCTGTGCACATTGATATTTATTTAAAATCTTCATTTTGGAAAATCTGGGCAAGTGTAGATACTTTTTTTCGTTGTTGGAAGAGTAGTGGTTACATAAGTCTAATAAAACGACAGTAGACATATAAAGTCTGTGGATTTTTTTGTTGTTGCTGTTGTTTGTTTGTTTAAATAAATGATAATAATATTGTTCTGTGAGGTTATAATCCTGTTTTCGAGCTATGAAGCAAAAGGATGAACATTTTACTTCAAGACTGGAACTACAGTATTGTTTTGTTAAACTGTGCAATAATTCATTATAGGTATCATGCGTCTAGTATCAATGCTACTGTTTTTTTATACTTTTAAACTCTTTAGATGTTCTAGTGAAAATCTTACTGGAGTCATTTGTCATTTATGAAATACAGAGAGTGAGATGAAATTGTTATTGGAGAAGTCTGTGGATGAAACCAATGACAATTTTGCAAATATATCCACATTGCTTTGAAAAACAAAACACACAAAAAAACCCCAAACAACAACAATTAAAAAATGAAAAACCACACGTGAATAATAATGAAGATTTTCAGACTGAATAAGATGAGCAGTGGGCTGGAGCACCTCCCCTATGAAGACAGGCTGAGAGAGCTGGGCTTGTTCAGCCTGGAGAAAAGAAGGCTGCGGTGTGACCTCATTGCAGCATTTCAATACTTAAAGGGAGCCTACAGAGGGGAGGGGAATCAACTCTTTGAAAGGGTAGATAGCAGCAGGATGAGGGGAAATGGTTTTAAGTTGAGGGAAGGGAGATTTAGGTTGGATGTCAGGGAAGTTCTTTACAGAGAGAGTGGTGAGGTGCTGGAACAGGCTGCCCAGAGAGGTTGTAGATGCTCCATCCCTAGAGATGTTTGTACCAGATTGGATGGGGCCCTGGGCAGCTTGGACTAGTATTAAATGGGGAGGTTGGTGGCTCTGCATGTGGCAGGGGGGTTGGAGATTCATGATCCTTGAGGACCCTTCCAACCCTGGCCATTCTGTGATTCTGTGATAGAGCTGGGTGACCATAGACTTTAGTCACTGTGCCTTTAGCCACTTCATGAGGTAAAATTAATAAAGTAGATGATGTTCTTAGGGCTGATCTGCAAGCATCTATGATGCTTACAATTACAATTGTATATACTTATACTTACAATTACATGCTTACACTTAGATACGTAATTTTATCCACGTATTAATATTCAGTTGCAATATCTTGATCATTTTGCTTTCAGAATCCTGATATTACCAATTACGAATTAAGCATAAATTCTTCTCTTTGCCAGTGTAAAGGAAGAAGAATATTTGTGGAATGCAGTCATTAGTTGAAGTGGAGTGAAGGAGAGTCTCCTAGCTAACAACTGTCAGCTTTGGGCAGGTTACAATTTACTCTCAGTCCAAGCCTTTTCCATTTCTTAATTTAGAGTGTGACAAAACTGTATAATTCCTGTCTATGATAAAAAGCCTTATTGCTATATCCCATGGATGCTCTCACCTACATTGTTACTCATTGTCTCAGATTTCTCCAGTTGTCCAGTGGAATGTTCTTGATAATTAAATATCCCAGAAATTTCCAATTTCTCCTATAGCTGCTTTATCCTATCTGTTTAAGGAGGAACAGTAAAAGTATATTCCCAGCTGAAGTGAAATGTAAATAATAAATTTCCAGAGCATGGAATGAGTAATACAATCTATTGAAGAAATCTGGAAATAAAAACAAGGGAGAGGTATGTTCCTCTTTCTACTTTCTGTTGTGGCTCTGTCTATTTCTGATTCCCAATTATCCCTGAAGTATGAGTCTAATCCATACAGAAGACTATGTGTGATGATGAATGAAATAAATTTGTTTGATTTTTTAACTAATATAGAAGTTAAAATACACTGTTCAAAATCACAACAGTTTAAATGTTTTTTGTTAAAACTGCTAGCAAAAATTTCCTACAGTGCAACTTAAGGGCACATTGCAGTCTTGAGTTCTTTTAAAGCAAATTCTCTCAAATAATATTAAAACCATATATTTGATTTAATTCCAAATTTATTACCAAAACATAGAAACACCCAAATGAGAAATAAAAAATAGAGAAAGGAAAAATCAGAAAATATGTATTTAAAAATAGATAGAAATTTTAAAAATTCAAATAATCCTTTTTAGTTTAATCAAGATTGCATTGTACTATATACTATGTAAAAGCTAAAATGTTCTTGAAAAATGAAGATAAACATTCACTGTGCTTGGCTGCAGGTTAAAGCATCTTATTCCCGTTTTCACATGGATATACTCAGGCTGTATTTTATTATTATATTATTATATTATTATATAATTATATTCAAAATGGTTTCATTAGTGTATCTCTATTCTTTTTTTCAGGCTCTACCTTATTTGTTTTTTTCTTCATAGATTATTACTATTTTACACACCCATCAATTTAAGATTTCAGAACATAATTTTGTTGATGTTCAAAATTTTGCATTGTATGAGATAACAATACTGTTTAGACTTTGACAGTTCCTTAAATCAAATTGCTTGAAAGAATGCCTCTTCAGTATTTCTAGGGTATGATGCGAATTAAAAAAATTGTAGTTCTTTATAGTCTTTTATTTTTAGGACTTTTTATTGAAAAATTCTTTCCTTACTATAAGCATGGATATTAACTACCAGTTCTCTCTGTGCTAGTTGACTTAACAGTGTATTTTCAGCATTGTGGCATTCACTGTGTTGCAATCTAGAAAGATTTAACTACTGTATGGGAACTGTTGAGTCACGGCCTGAACCACTGATTGATCACCTGAGGCAAGGACTGGGTCAGTCATGGGAGCACAGATGAAGGCAATTCACCAGTGTGACTGGAAGAGGTGGAGTCTGGCTGCACCTCTCCTAGACTCCTTTTAAGGGCTGACTGCCACTGGGGAAGGATCTCTTTCTGGAGATCCCTCCTTTTTGTAGTTTTTTTACTGTGAGCCTATATCCTTAGATATGAGTGAGCATTTCTTCCTTGATTGTTTCTTTTCTGTCATAATAGTCTTTCCAACTATAACACCTGTAAAGTACCATCCTAATGGTGCTACTCTTTCAACTGTACAACAACAACAAAAATATTTTGGTGTGTGGAAGCAAATGAAGGGGACAAGGTGTATTTTTTTTTTTCCCTTGTCATTCAGATCTATGCAAAAACAAGCAACCAGTGTCTGTTTTGTTTTGTTTTCAACTATTTTAGCCATACTGTCTTTCACAGAAAACTCACTCAAAGAAGAAAGACAAATCTGTAAGTTTCCCAAATTAATTGATTTGTTTTTAATTATGACATGCACTAGCCACTATGACCTGTCTCCCTAGTCACTGTTTAGTTTCCTTATATTTTTTCTCTACTACCAGCTTACTCAAAATGTGTAACCCTGCTTTGAAGTACTACTGCTGCAGAAATGTATTTTTTGCTTCAGCAAACACAAAATGCTGTGGTTTTTCATGCAAGATACTGCAGATAAGTAACAGGCATTGTCTCTTTCCACCTTCAGCCAGATACAAGAAGAAACTGGTAGTGTTATGGTTCAGTAGTTGTGAAGGCAGTAGTAGAGCTTTGCCTTTTACCTCACTGTATTATGAAGTAACTAATCCTTTGTGATCCCTGAAAGGTTGATAAGTATTATCCTTCTCTTACACGAGACAGTAAACACTAAAGCCTAAATTCTATTGACGTAAGCAGAGAGTTATTAAGGACTTTGTAGAAAATCACAGAGTTAAAGAGTCTCTAGTTCCTAATTCTGTAGCCAATCCAATGACCTAAACTGTCTGTTAATAAACACATTTCAGTACTTCTCTTACAGTGTCATGGATCATCCCCATATATGTTACATACAAAAGGATAGTGTTTATCAACTGCATGTAATGTTCTCCAGAAAGCTATAAAGACATGAAATGCAGAATAGTTTCTTCACTTACAGCTGTATTTTCCAGTTCCTTCCTTTTTACCTTTGAGAGAAAAAGCAACACAGCCACAAGTCCATTCATTATTTAGGAGAAGTGAGAAGCTATTTTAATTTCTCTGATTAATCCTTTTTAGAGTTTATCACTCAATTACTTGTATGCTATGCAGCATCTGCTTATGATAAATGTAATACATGCAATTTGGCAAAGAATAAATGCAGGGAAATAATAGGATTCTTAGTATTTTAGCACATTACTAAAAAATAAGCACTGCAAGCTGAATGCCAGCTGCAAAACATGCCATAAAAGCAGACAAGACAATATGTAGGAATAGAGTAGTGTGGACTGGTCTACATTCAGTTCAACACACTGAATTTTAATGGATCATCATTATAACAAAACTCTTTAAAAAAGAATTTTGAAAAGGGGCGAGGGGGGACATGCTATTCTCTTCTTAACCATGCCCTTTCAAAAAACTACAATTCATGGTTACTGAGAACAGCTGACATGGACAGTCAACATCATGTCAGTTCTTAGACACCTAACAATTCTGTCTGTGAAGAATTCTTCTTCTGTGGTCACACAGAAACTGCTTACTGATCATTGTCCTTGGCTTAGAATTATTGTGGAGGGTCCTATTTAGCAAAGATCAAAAGAATGCCAAGGACCATCCTGAGTATTTTTACATCAGCTGAACTCCATAACCCAGCAACCTTCCCTGAAACTTTAGCCTACTTGATTAAACATGCTGAAAGTCTTTGTTTTACCTGCTTTCCTAATCTTAACCTGATAAGTAAATTGTAATTACTCAGGTGACTAATCAACTTTTGGGTGCTGTCATCTTACACTTATTGACCATTATAGCTGATATTTTGCAGTTGTCCTAGTGATTATAAAGAAAGTCTCTATACATGTTAATTAAAAGATTACAGATATATAGCTGGATGTGATTAGCACATTGTCTTGGACAGTAGAAGGTGTTGCTGTTCTTCCTTTCCCAATACTTAAAGCTGATTTGCGTGTATGTTGTTCAAGCCTTGTCACAGAATCTACTTTAAAGAATATGTTTTAGCAAGATATTTACAGTGTAAGTACAATTTATCTGTCCAGTTTATAAAGTCACTTAAAGTGGTCATGCCTTTCAGCAGTGTGCGTCTATCAGGATTTTCTGTTTTAGCCAGTAACAACAATTGATATAACAAATAACATTACCTTTCCTTAGCTTGTCTCATATACTTAGGTACTTGTATTATGGATTCTGTTTTGCCTGCCTATTTTTCCATAATCAGATTTTGTATGTCTTTAGAACTATTTCTGAGTATTTCACAATTTGGAGGTTTTGATTTATTATGATCACATCTGTGCATATTCTGTTGGGGAATTCTGGGAAAAGATAGTGCATTAAATCACATAAATTAATTAATATGCAGGATACCATGCTGAGATTCACACACAATAAATTTAGTCTTTGATTTTAGGCAAGCCAGCTTATCTGCCATGCAGAAGATGCTGAAAGAATAAAATAAATTCATAACTCTGAGGTGCTCAAGGTAAAAGTCTTTAAAAGTGTGAGTGTCCACTTTCCAAATAATCTTAGTCATCTAGATACACATTATGAAATAAGTAGAGTGCCTATCAATGAAATTCTGCATTGAATCCACAGACTTGGAAAACGGGGATTTCTGGAGCATACCCTGGTTCCTTATCTGTCATGTGTCACATCCAGATCAACTAAGGAAAATAAATAAATAAATAAATAAAATCACATTACTTGATCTCCCACTGTGGGATCAGGAGCAGGAGAAAAACTGCATGGCAGACTATAACCAGTCAGCAGACTATATCCCACTTCTGTTTTCAGATGCAGTTTTACTGTAACTACTTGCTGTTAACTGAATATTTCTTACAACCTGGATACACAATTGACTTACTGATACTTAAGGCATTACCAGATATGAACGTAGTCATAGTGATATTGTGAACGCAATTCCCTCATAGGAAATGTAGGGCAAAATGAAATATTTTATTCACAGTAAAATGTTTTAACCAACATGTTTCTCTTTGTTCTTTTTGTGGCTAGCAAATTACACATAGTTAATTTATTGCAGCTTTATGAACATGCAAAAAAACTTAGATGATGTAATTCTATTTCACATGTATGGTTCCAGACGCTGAATTTGGGAAGGGATTATCTTTATTGTTTGGTAAGCCAAGGGACGGGGTCTCGAGTATATGTTTATAAAAAAAAATAAAAAATATAAAATAAAAAAGTATTTATTACAGTATTTGACCAGGAAAAGTACTAGAATGACACACACGCACACACACAAACATACTCAAATAGTTGACATTGCTTAATGCATGTGAAAAAAAGGTCTGTGGTACAGACTACAATTCTACAAAATTGCTTAGGAGTTCCATTGGTCCAGTTTATAGAAGACATCAGTTTCCAATTTGGGAAATCTCTCTCATACATTTTGTACTCCATGCAGATATCATTTTTTCAGACACTTAATACTATGAAGGAAAACAATATTTAAAGTATTTCAGGAAATAAGCTAGTATTATTAAGTCAAATTCAAGAATATAAAAAGCAGTAGTGACTTTAAAGAGGTTCTAAATGAAGGAGCAGCAATGTTAGGTTAGATAGGAAGGAGAACATAGGATCAGATGTTATAAATTTGACAGAGATTATACAACAATAGATATTTGAATTACAGAAAGTAGAGATTCACTCTACAAGCACAAGGCTAAAGGGATAAAACTTGATTCTATATAATACCAAATAAGTCAGTCAGTAGAGCCCAAAGGGAGATTTAGCTTACCTTAAAGTAGATGCTCCTATAATGATTATCTGAATTGTGCTGCAAGCATCCTTCTATTTCTTGATAAGATTTTCTCTACTACAGTGGACAGTCTCATGAGGAATTCCATTCCATTGCGCCAAAACAACATTTGCTTTAAGGTCCCATCTAGATTAAGGATCTCTGTAATGCTCATCTTGGCTTCGTTCTTTCCTAGATATACTTCTTTTGTCCAGAGGATGTCAAGATATGTTAAGGAATGGCACATACTCCACAGACAGGATTGCAGGACTTCCCATGAAAGAGCTCTAGCCCGAAATTTAACAATGCCACAGCTGCAAGCGTGAACAGCTTCTGCTTTATCTAAACAAAAGACAGAGATGGTGAAATAAAGAGACTCACTTATGGGATGAAGCTGGCACTAAATTTCGATAGATATACTTAATCTCCTAGGCAAAAAATATACAGACTTGTTACCAGTCCCCACAAGGTTGTTAGCTTTTGACATGAACAGTGCTGAAGTACAGGCAGATATTAAATACAGTAGTCCTCATTGTCATGGTTTTATGATTTTTGGTTATTGGTATTCCACATCATAACATCATGTAGTGCACTGGGAGTTAAAGTGTTAATGCTCAAGTTCCGGGTACCTGTCTGGAAGAGAAGAAGAACTGCATACCCCAGGAGGCTTTGGGGTCAGAGAGGAGATATAACCGCTGTCAAGGTCATCTGACCTGCCCTTCTTCATCAGGCTCTTCTCCCTGCTGCTCAACCGGACAGTTCATCTCACTTCAGTGTTATGGTGAGGCCTATCAACCTTTCAGACACTTTCACTCATTATATTTGATTTATTAGTTTCAATTCTAATTATATGCTATTATAGCATTATCTTGCATTTCAATATCTTATTTAGTAAGTTAGTTTGTTTCTCCCCAGATTGTTGCTGCTGTTTTTAATTATTTTGGGGTCCCCTGTTTCCCTTTTCTGGAGGCGCAGATTTACAAAGTCCCTCCGCCCCGCTAGTCATGGAACCAGACTGAACCAGCCCATAAATTTCTGACATTGATGTAGCTCTCAGCACAGGATTAAAACACCACAGTATTAAAAAAAAATAAATAAACAAACATAAAACATAAAACATTAATTTCTGAATGTTTTCATTTTGTTTTGTATAGAGTTGAATTATATTTAACTGCATTTACCTTCACCTTATCCTGATGTATCTTTCAATTTGGGAAATTCTTCGTGAAGTATATGAGAATTAACTGAAAATATTAAGTGGCTGTTTTCAAGTATGACAGGTTTCTTTCCAAATGAATGAAAAGAAATAGTACCGAGATCTTTCAGCTAATGTCATTTTGTTCTCATTAATGCTCTAAAAGTATAAAACTAAGAGTGGTGAGGGTTTTTTTGAGTAATAATACGTTTAATTATTCCATTATTATGTTAGAATGATATATATTATATATATATATTATTCCAATTCAAAGTGTATGCAAACTGTTTGGAAGTATTCAAAAATATTTCAGGAAGAATTCAATAAGTCAGAAGTCTTAGTAAAGATCAGATCATTCTCAAAAATATTTTTAAAGCAAGGACTTAGTGGGAAAATGCCAAATCCAATGTCTAAATGTTAAGAAATTAAGCCTGGATTTTCATCTAACTTAGTAATTTATTTTATTTATCTATTTGCCTTTGATTTTTTTTTCTTTTCTTTTTTATTCCATTTATTTCTTCTCAAAAATGTGTTTAGGTGAGGAGGAAACACAGATGAGCTACATTATTTATTTTCATTTTGCGTTAGGAGCTATTGTTTGGAATAGTAGAAGAATAGGGGAAAAGAGAACAAAAAAGAAACTTAAATTCAGAATGCTTAGAGGTTATTAGGTCATTATCTGCTAGGAAGATGAGGAGGAAGATATCTTCTGTGAAACTGAAAATCGTTTCAGATGGTCAGACAAGGACATCTACTCAAATCTTTCATTTTGAATGTATTTTTTAAAGACTTTTACAAAGTAAGTAAAGCTATTATACACCTATATAAGTATTATTAATCCATTTGGGGGTTTAATCACTTTTTAATTAAATGCATGGTTTAAATACAAGTTTGATGGCATACAAGCAAAATCATTTTAAAGAAGGAGATGGTCATGTAGGAAGCTGTTGAAGGATTGAGGTCAGGTCTAAAAGAGGCTTCAAATTGTTATGTATTATTCAGAAGAAACACAAGTAACTAGCAAAAGAGCTAATATATTTTTAGCATCTCAGGTGCTTTATCTCACTGGTAATTATTTCCATGCAAGAGAGCTGTGGGGAAACTTTACTGTTATGCAAGGTAAGAATTTAAAAGATATATACAATGGATAATTTTTATTAACTAAATACAAACAATTTAAAAGTAGAATCTAGGCTTAGAAAAAAATGTGGGTTTTTTTTTGTTGCAGTGTTACTTGAGGCAGGGACTTAGATTTCAGTTTTGGGGTTTGTTGTTCTTTTTTACAATAACAATACAAGCTAAATTTCCAAAATAGCTGATGAGGAAGATGTCAATAAAAAGTATCTTTATGATGAATATCAAAATAATCTGAATTCCCAGGAAACAAACATACTGAAATATTTGATCATTGAAGAGAGAGAGTCTTTCCAATTATGGAGCATCCTGATTCCACGATTAAAAGTGCTATCATCTAGCTATGTATAGTTCAAATACTAATATTATTTAGCCCCTACCTTCTCATATTACTTAAAATTAATTACTTCTTACATCTACTAAAAAATGAATATAATCTTACTCATCACCAAAGTAAATTAATTCTTTTTTGAAATATGAGAATAAAGTTACTAATGAGGACCTTCCTAGTAGTAATGATACAGAAGCTTAGAGGCAATAGTTTTTTGTTATGAAAAGGATACTGCAGGAAAGAGGTATAACTCCTGACTTTGACTTCTCTGTACAATGAAAGATTAGAAATTTTTTATTTTCAATATAATTTCTAAATTTCATAGCAGAGGCATAATAAAAATTTACGTATACATATTCATTTAATTAATGTTACACAAACATATGTATAACAAATACAATTCTCAGTCTAATAAAAAAATGGATGTATACTGCTAACGTATAGAATGCAGCCCTTCCTACATAGAAGACTAACTAAGCACATAAAATCATTTGTACTTTTGTGAATATGAAAATCCATTTGTTGACTTTGAATATCATTGAAGTAACACAGTGATGTGTTCAGTTCTTTCTTTAGAAATGCACCATAATGATCCATACTTTTTATTCCCCTATAATTGCAATTAGAGTTCATAGTTCTGCTATGAGCCTTTGATTATTAGAGTGCTTTGTGAATAATAAAATATCTTTACTTAATTGGTAGTAGCAGACCTTAGATAAAAGCATCACTTTTTTAAATATGCTAAAACATTTGTGTTACCTATAAAAATATATCACAAATACATTAAATGTAATCCTTATCCTATGTATTACTATGAATCAGAAGAACAACATGCACAAAGAGCTGAAGAACTTACTCCTCCTTCAGTAAAAGTCCATATAATCCCACTTATAAAAGATATTAAAAACAAAAATGGAACTGTAATGCATGTAAGTGCTCACTGAACAATACATAAACCATTATTTCAGTAAGCACTTGAAATCCATAGAAGTATTTTTCATGACCGAATATTGAGATTAGTAGAATAATAAATTAAAAAAACAAATCATGCTTGCTTTTATATGTCCTTTTACTTTCACTTAGTACTTGAATATGCTTTCACTTGCTTACCATTTCCATCCTGGGTGCTAATTTACTTATATTTCGTTCATGATACTGAAGTAAAATATCATATTTTACTCTATACATTGCTGAATGTATATTACTGCTTGATTTTGATGAAATGAATTGAAGAATGAACTCCTTTAGCTATAGAATTCCATACTGGGAACTGTAATCAATAATAAGTAAATAGTGAGCAAATTTACAAAAAGGTAACTCAGTAGTTATGTTAAGATTGCTCATACACCATTGCGAAACTTGGGCAAATCATTTTTATATTTTATTAAAATGCAGATAACAAAACATGGAATCTCTGCAATGGCTCTAAACTATTGAGATTAGAGTCACAACTTTTAGTTGTCATCATCCTTCTACTGACCCAGATGTATCACGTTTTGAATATCTGAGCACAGAGCTGAACTGGGGAACTTCCCAGAAACAGTTTTCTCTAAAGCTTCAGAATGAAAATGCTGGCAAGCATTTTTAAGAACTAAAGTCACAAAATTAGATTCACAGTAAAGTATATATTAAAAAAAAAAAAAAAAAAAAAGAAAAATTCAAGAAATAAATGTACAAAAAAGACAATGTTTATATATCTCTTTCCCTTTACTGAAAGTTGCTTCTGTGGTTTAACTAAGCATGCTGATAAGCACTACACTTACTCTATCAGTTGTGCGGGGAGAGAATAGGAGAGAAAAAATAACAAAACACAATTTTTGTGATAAGATAAAAAACTATTTACTAAAACAGAAAAGAGTATAAAAACAGCAATGATTATAACTATATACATATATGTAGTTATCTACAGTATTTAACTATAAAACAAGTGATGCTAGTGATTGCTCACGGCTTGCTGATTGATGCCCAGCCAGTCTCTGAGCAGCAGCAGCAGCCTCTCCTGAGCAACTTCGCATGGTCTTATAGTTTTTGCATTATGTCATATGGCATGGAATATCCCTTTAGATAGTTTAAGTTAGCTGTCCTGGTTCCTGTCCTGCTCCATCTTCTTGTGCCTCTATAGCCCTTCACTGCAGAAGGAAATATCCTTGGCTCTGTGCAAAAACGAAAAAATATCATTGTATTATTTTTTTTCTCCTAAAGCAAAAACATAGCATTATACCACATATTATGAAGAAAAATCAACTCTGTTGCAGCTGAAACCAGGACAGCCGCTGTTTTAATAAGCAAGTCAAATTGGCTTCTGCTGCTGATAAAATAATGTTTAAAAAAAAAGAAAAAAAAAGAATAAATGAAAAAACACTGCTCTCTGGGTAGCATATTGTCCATGCTGCTTCTTGTGAATTGAAACTTCTGTGTAGAATAGACTAACAGACAGTTGTATCTAATGTAATCGTCACTAGTCTACTGCTGAGCAAAGGGATATGTTTTGAGAATATTGGATTGCATGATCTTGTCATGTTTATTTGCTCAGGAGCAACAGCTTTTGATTTTACTAGCCATTGAAAGGTCCAAAAAATTCTCTAAGTTAGCAGAGCTGCAAATTGTGTGGAGAAGTTGGAACAGAAACAAGTGCTCAGTCAATTGCATGAGCAATTAATTAATTGTTTACCTGTCTGGAAATACCCAATTCTGATTATGCTCAAACAACTATGTAAATATTAACATCACTCATAAATAAGTATGAATGTAATTTACATCACTCTTCATTTGCATAGCAGTTTCCACAACAGCAACTCTGTCCTTACCCATGCAATAAATAGCTCTACATACTCTTCCAGACTGCCTTTCTGCTTGGTTTGTATATACATATTTATGAAGGAAAGCTGTGAAGACTGAACTTCAGATGTCCCAGTACAACAGTTAAGTATAAAGAATTTAAAAACAAATCCTAAGGTTTTTATTTTTCTGTTTGTTTCTATCTTAACTCAGAAAGTTAATCTTTCTGAGTTAAGCACTCAGCTTAAAAAGCACTATTTTCTATACCTTATATCGTGACTATAGTATGTTACCACAAGGAAGAACTTTCTTATATGTCTCTTCCTCCTCTGTGCAGATATGGCTTCACAGTAATATAGAACCAATTTTCTTCATAAAATTATTTCCTCTATGTATCTACCATTCTGTATTATCCCAAATCATGATTATTTAGGCCAGTCTCAATACAGTTTTTTTCAGTGTGGGAGCTGCAACGGCTTTTTAAAACTTCTCACAGATTTTCTTCAGCTCTGTGAGGGCAAATACTCTCAGCAGAATCTTAGGTACTGCAAATTTTAGCACAGCACAGAATAATCAAAATTCATTCTCATCATAACTGTGCTACTAAATACTGCATTCTCATTCTCAGTATACCTCAATGTACTTTGTGCTGAAAATAACTAATGCTACTCTAGTCAATGTGTGTTTGATGGTAAATTATAATAATGCTTTATAAAATATTAATATCTAATGCTAAGTGAGAGAAAAACAATTAGTGTTCTCGAATGTTTAAAACTTTCTGTAGAAAGTATTTCTCCAGCTTTCACTAAATCACTTGGATTTCCAGTTAGCAAGACTAGCAGAAAAGGACATGGGCCTTCAGATAATGGGCTAATTTTAAACATGCACAAATATATACAAACACTAAATGATACTTAGGAAGAAGAGAAGAGGAAAACAAAACAAAACAAAACAAAAGCAACCATAAAAAATCTAGTCCCTTCATTCACTTTACATTTCACAATCTCGAGCTCTATTATATTTCAGCTAGCATCTTCATCCTTAAGATGCTCTACCTACTACAAGATGAAAGCCAGAACAATTTTTGAAGCTAAAGTTATAAAAACAAATGTCTCAAATATGTTATTTGCAAAGGCAGGAAACAGTAAAGGAGTGACTTCCAAGCAACCTAGAAATTTAAATGTAATGGTATGCTAACTCTAAGACAAAAATAGCATGGAGTGTGGAGTAGGGTGGAAGTTCCATAGCCAAACTCTGTGATCATCCTGCAAGGATGGGAACTTGATTATAATTTTGGAACTGAAAAATGACATGCAAATAAGAAAATAAGAGAGAAGGAAATCTAGAGGTGCTGAAGGATACCATCACAGATAAGCGGCGAAGGCATCATCACAGAATAACTGGGACATGTCAATGAGCTGAGCATCCCTCTCTCTTCCGACCTCCAGGAGGGGTGCTTAACACCTATTGGATAAGATTTGCATACTTAGGTAAGCTGAATGCTTCCCAGAGAAACTTAGAAATTTCTATAAAGTTATTTTGTGATTTAACATGATTGTAGTTGACTGCATTGTATGTTTTCTTGGCTAACCTCTCATGCATTGTAGATAATGCATTTATCAAAAAGAATCTGTAATCTGTTGCTTTAATAAATTGCATTATTTATAATGTAGCTGTGAGAGTTTTCATTGGGCATGAGCAAAACTCCTTGAGACTGACTGTGAGAATGCATTTGAGTGTGACTAGATACACTGGCCAATGCATTATTTGTGAATCTGTAATTGTGATAGTTCATATATTGAGTGCAACCAATCCTACAATGCAAAATTAGGTGTCATTCAGAATCTAAGCTCGGCCACCCCCAGCCCCTCTGATATCTGAAGACAAGCTGGAGTGCAAGCAGTTTACTTTTTGCCAAACTTCACTGTTCTTTTCTTGTGACAACTGCTGAAGTTAATGAAAGAAGTCATGAAACATCTCAGCAAAGTTGGATTCCATTTCCCTTTTATGTTTTCTCTGCTGTAAGTATTTCCCTCCAGTGGGTCTTTTTCCATGAGATCCTACAGCTGCATCATGTCTAACTAGAATTAATTACTGAAACAAGAAGATTGTGCTGGAAAACTAGGTCAGAAATGATATGACTGCAAATATGTACATACTTGGATTTCTATATATCAGTTATGTAATTGAAATGTTTTTAGGAAGATTTACAGAGAAACTAGAAGAAATTGCTTCAGGCAAGGGATGAAAAACCTACTGCAGGAAAGACGAAAATGTCAAATATCTGCAATTTAATCTTGTCTTTTCCTATCAGAAACTTGCTCTGTGTTAGCAAACGATTCAATCCCCAAATTTGGGTTTAATAAATGATTCATGCAAATTTATTTCTAAGCACATACACAGACATGCACATACAGATCCATACAGAGATTTTCTGAGAGTGAGGTTTGGATCAATTACAGGAATGTTGAAAGAAGAAAAGAAAATAACTGATTATTCTCACACAGAATTAGAACTTGGATTTTTTTAGAAGGTAAGGAAAGAAAGGGAGACTTCTCCACCTCTTGGAATCTTAATCCTTCATTTCCCTTTTTACTGTAAAGAAGAATGATTTATTGTTTGAACCACATACTCTGAAACAAGTGTTCAGGTGCAGAACAAGCAGGTTTCTACAGTAAGACTAGAGGAGGGAGAAAGGGCAATACTAAGTGACTTCAAGACTTAGTTGCTGAACTCACCTGGAGTATGAATGATGTCTTGTGATGTTGGTCCTTTGATGTTTCTAAATCTGCTACAGGAACATGTCTACCCTCTGTTATCTAATGTGCTTTCCCTCTACTTCCATTTATCAGGAAGAAGTAAAATGTCATGCCAGTGTATAATCCATGAGTTTTCATCCAGTGCCTTATACCAAACGTAGCATATATATTTGCACGGGGATGTAAACATACAGAGGCAGATACATGTAAAATACACCAATCAGGACAGTTACCTAATGTTAGTCATAGCGCTGGAAAATTTATACTGTATTGTGCATTGTGAAACATTTATTATTTCACATTCAGAAGGCACAAAAGGCCAAATCCTTGTACATTTGGAGCAAATTGCACAAAGAGCATACTGAGATTGTGATTTACACATTATTGGATAATGAATGAGTTCATGCTGTTAGTACATGACAATTGGTGTCTTCATAGTGAAGGTGAAAGTTTATCAGTTTAATGAGAAACTGTTCTAATCTACGTTTTACAAGTGTTGCTCACGATTAAAGAACAAGGCATCAGATATACAGTTAAGTGATATGTGAAGGGCCATAGCCTGAAAGCAAAGCCCTGATGTCATTTAAAGACTTAGTAATCATTTCATATCTCACTGCTTCATGCAGACATCATGAATCGTGAATAGCTTGCTCCACTATCATACTGCAGCCTTACAGATTAAGATTAAAAATAACTTTGAAAACAGATCTATCAACTTTGCAATAGAAAGGATGCATTTCAGTTTTAATAGAAATGCATATTTAAACTAAGCACACAGGGAATTAGGTACAGTGTTCAGGTTTACGTGAGCATTTTTTTCCTCTGTATAATAAATATCATATTAGTGCTATAAAAATCTCAGAATTTTACAGATGTCCATAATTAGAAAAACTTTCGATCTTGATTATGAAGACAAACCAAAATTTTTGTACTTAATTTTCCTAGGATTTTTAAAAACAAATTCACAGAAAAACAAGCAATGTCATTCCATTCTTGTGGAACTTTTGGCATCACATTCATTGACTATCTCTTGCCTAGGAAACACTTTTAGTCTTAGTTTACTTATACATACTCCTGTAAATTTTATACAATAATATATTAATGCTTCAATTAATGCATTTGCAGCTGCAAATTTACAAGCTCACACAGAAGTATTTTATGATGGGAGACTTTGGTAAAAATGAAATTGAACAGAAGAACTAAAATAGTGTATATTTTGAATCACAATTTGTACTTCATGCTCTTGGAAAGATGTGAGTTATTTTCAATTGCTGAATACCTTGGAAACGGGCTAGCATCTGTCACTCAGCCTTGTTTTATTTAGACACTAGTCTTAAGCCAGTCCTAAAAATTTATGTCTTTCATAAGACCCATCAGTTTTAACTACCTCTTGCAGTGATTCATGAAATACTTCACTTCTGATATCCTTTTGAAGATTAAGGTGTTTTTGACTTACTGCTTGTTTACTTTGTGTCTTTCCTCAATGTAACTCTTGTATGAATTACAGACAGATAAAGTCAGGATAGCGCAGTGCTGGATTTAGCCCACTATACAGAATAAATAGACACACATTACTTTTGAGAAAGCAGAGCAGTTTTGATGCAAATTCTAGACTTGGCACTGGGAATAAATGTTTACAGACAAGAAGAGAGCCACATATTAATCTTTGTAACTGAACATCAGGGAGTAGTATGTTGCAGCAATAATACCAGCATCTGCTTGAGTCTGTTAAATTTTATGTGGAAAAATAAAAACTTGCAAATGTTAATTGCTTCAAAAATCATGTTTGAGACAGTAAGGATATTGGTATTTTCAATCCAGCTACTCCAGCTGAGCTGTAATTGTTCTTATTAAGTCAGTTGTAAAAGGTTTTGGAAGAGAATTTACAATAAAATATTTTAAAAGGGTTTTACAATCAAATGTATTGATTTTATTTGAAGACTTATTTTAATGCTTTAATGCATCTTGCATTAATATCCACAAAACAATGGTACTTTTAAAAAATCTTCTTTTAAAAAGCCTTCTGACAGTCAGAAAAGTAAAAAAATTATAACATCAAACTTGATATTTGAAAAGCTTTATAACATTTAGAAGATACTCCATTAAATTCATTTGACAAAGACTACTAATTCATTTTTCTTGTCTTATATTTGAATTTGGACCTGATTTTTCAGATCTGTATGTAGTGCTGTTCTGTAAGGAAAGTTCCAAATGGCTATATCCACACAAGCATTGTAATTAAATATGCTTTGATAACTATTTTTGAAATGCCATCTCTGAAATTGTACTGCTAATAAACATAAACATTTACTTCAGAGCAATTTTGTTAAAGTACCAAATCCTAAATTTAACTGATCTCATATTTACGCTTTGAAGAAATAACTAGATTCTACTATTTAATTATGATTATGCTGTTCTCCATCTTTACTGCCCTCCTTGAAAGCTTTAATATTTTCTTACCAAAATGAAGTTGACCCTTTTAAAAAGATGATTTTGAAAAATCAATTTTATCTTACATTTTCTCTGTTTCTCTGATCTACTTATAATTATGTATGAAAAGCAAATTTTGTTTTTTCGCATTTACTTTGACACTGGAAGAGACCTATGTTTCATCATGTTACAGCATTGAAAAACTTCATTTATTTATATTTCTCAGCTCTGGCTTGTACACTGTATTCCAGGTGTGGTCTTACTGTACTGAGTAGAAAGGAAGGGCCACCTGCAACCCATAGTCTAAAGCAGCTGAGGATGCAACTAGCCTTCTTTTATGGCAAGGTTTGGCTCATGTTTAAACTGGTACCCATCTGGATACCCAAGTCCTTATCTGAAAATCTTCCTTCCATCTGTATTATTCCTTCTCAAGTGCAGGACTTCACAATTCCCCTTGTTGCACTTCTCCTGTCTGCCCCTTTCCCCAGCCTGTCCACATTTTTCTAGGTGGCTGTACAGTCATTCCTCCCACTTTTGTGTCATCTGCAATCTTACTGACAGTGCATTCTGTCCCACCATCCAAATCATTAATTAAGATGTTGTACAGGACTGAATTCAGTATAGGCTCCTGGGGACAATTATACATGATCAATTTCACTTGCAATATACCCATCTTGTGAGTCCTTTGTGGATGTCTTGGAGACAGCTTTCTAGGAACAATATTTACCAGGGGCAGCAGTAGTACCATGAGAAAGGCCAACTCCTGTGGAAGAGTAAAGAAGACTCTGAAAAGGTATGCCATGAGTGATGCTTTCCTGGCATTTGCTAAAGTATGACTATGGAAGATGAACCAGTTGCTTGTTGAGAGCTGAAGTGCAAAGCATCCTGGGATAGCTTTCATGCTGTGATGATTGAGAGGGAAGATGGATATGACTTTCATGGATGGTGATATGGATTTGCCCCAACTGATTCAAAGCTTTCCCAGAACCTGCACTAGCTGGTCTGAAAAACACGGGATATTTCTAGGTCACTTTCTGAAAGATATGGAAATGTAGATCTAATGAAAAAATATGCAACTTTTTTCCCTTACCCTTTCCAAAGGCTAGATCTGTTTTGCTTGATGTACAAGGCCATGTAAAGTAATTGTGGCTAGAAGATTTATTCCACAAAGCTTATTGGTTTCTACAGACAAATCTCTTGAAATATTTTAGTCTCCACAAATCAGACAATCTTTGAGACTTTTTGCCTTTAGGTTACAGTCCCATGCAATCTAGAAATCTCAGTCCTATTTAGGGGAGGTTCTGAAGCAAAACACAGTAATTCACTCTGGAGTTAACAGAGGTAATTTTAACTTCCTTAGCTGAAGTGAAATCACTTCAGATTTAAACAGATACAAATGAAATAAAAATCAGATCTTAAGTAATTAATTTACAGAATCACAGAATCATAGAATCATGAAATAATTGAGGTTGGCAGGGACCTCTGGATCCACGTGGTCCAACCCCTGCTCCAGCAGGGATATGCAGAGCAGGATGCTGAGGACCATGTCCAGGTGGCTTTTGAAGATTTCCAAGGAGAGGACTCCATAGCCGGTGCTCCAGCCACACTGGAGTTTCTACGATGCTATTATCCAACAGATAATAAATATATAAAAATAAAGACATTAAAAACAGAAAAAGCTCAGCCGTGCCTACTGTGCAGTAAGATAGATCAAATAACTTGCCACTGCATCTAGCACTACTTAAATAGAAAGACACAGTATGAGTGGAAGGACAACTTTTCTAGTGTTCTTTGAAATAACATATTATATCTTCTCATAAGGAAGCTTGCTCTGATCTATCAGCTTCACAGGTCCTTACCTCCTAGTTCTGAAGGTATTTTATGAAATATATTCTAACATAAAATCCAATTACTGAGTTTGTTTTAAAAAAATCCATCTTTGTTCAGCTCTTAGTCACAGATCATCCACTTTCATGGTTTATAATCCATGCTGTCATTATTTTACAGTGAAGTAAATTAATTAATGGCAATAAAGAAAAAAAATCAATAATACTTGTAGTGATAATGCAAGATCTAACCTTTAAGGACTATCTTAAAAGAGGATACTATTCTTTGTTGTGCATATGATATAACCATGAATTTCAACTTTTGTGTCCAAACCAATCTAAATGGAACGTGCGTGTTGCAGTAGGCGTTTGCGGGGTATCGGGCTATGACGCGATAGGACCTCCCCTGCTCTGTGATAAGAGACTGATACGCGCTTGGAAGCGTTGATGTACTAGACATGAGTAAACGCACATGGACATAGTAACATAGATAAGCATGTAAAGTATATAAATTGCTGTTTCGCTTCCAATAAACGCCATCCTGCCTAACATCACATTGGTGTGCACATGGTGAGATGGTCGGGTCACAGCGGGGACGGTGTGAACTCTGGCTGGGCCATAGGAACGTGAGGAACTAGGGGTTTCCTACGTGGAAATACGTGTGTACGATACCAAATACATCAGACATGATTTTCCCTACATACACTAGTAAGGTTTCACTGAAGGCAAAATCAGCAGATGGCAGGGAACAAGCGAAGCTCCCTCTTTGCGAAATGATAAGAACTGGAAAAAGTGAGAAGGCTTATTTGCCTTTGACATATTCTTCATAAAATAATGTTTTAATTTCACCAGAACATCTGTGAACTAGGAATATACTGTTGCAAGATAAGAAGCCAAATGGATTCCCCAAATACAGAATAAAGATTCTCTCTCAGTGAACTCTTTTTTTTTTTTTCATCCACAAGCACAAAATACTTTAGTCCCTTTATGCTGACGTACAGGAGAACTGGAAATAGATCGAATGGACTGAAACGTCATAAAGAGGGTTTCAAACTAAATATAGCATTCAAAAATTCCTTGCAAAGAAAGATCTTTTCTGTTGATCAGTAGATGGCAAGCTTGCTACACCTAACTTTCAGAAAGTGTTCTGTTAACATTTACAGTACAAGTGTTGTGCTGTATTATTATTTCTGATATCTATAAATTCATCATATTTGATTTATTACATAAATGACATGAATGATTGCTGTATAAGAAGCTCTATATAAATGATATACACTTAAAAATACTCAACTGTAATAAATTTTAGTATGTGCTCACTTCTTTCACGTAATTTTAATCTTAAATTGCTTTATCTTACCTGACTACATGCTTTGATTCTTTAAGATTTTTATTTTTATTTGCAAAAACAGCTGCTTTATTAGTGTTATCTTATTTGTTAGTGTGTGTATAGTTTCTTTATCTTAGCTTTTGTCTTCCTGTCCTTGACCACAGCTCCTTATAGGGATTGCAGCAGACACCTAATAATCAGAATTGTCTTTAGTACTTGCAAATGTAAACCACAACATAGCAATACTAAGATCTTTAGTTTACTATAAATCAACAATTATTCTTTGATGTTCTTGGCATCTATTTTTTCTAATAGCATAATAATAATATTTCTCTGTCAGAGGTGGTTGGGTAATATTAATATATCTAACAAGACCGAAGTAAGTAAGTAAAATGCACAGTATTAAGGAAAATGAAATGAAATGAAAAAAAAAAAAAAAAAGAAGAAGAAAGAAGGAATGAATTAATAGGATTAAGAGAGATGATATGCAAAGTGAGAAATTATATTTTTTTATTCTCTAGGGCCAAAAAGTACATCAGGTTAGTTCTACCCATGTCTTTCAGTAGCTAGTTTTTCTGTTGTCTTGAATATTCCAGAGTGTGTGTATTAACTGCATATAATTAAAATTGTTCCCTAATTCTAGCAGGGGGTTGCTGCAAGACTGGCACTGAAGTTCATTTGTACAGTTTTAAGAACAGAGCCACACATAACTACTACCTGGCCTTGGAATTTGTTGTAGCTCTTTAGCAGAAAAGTAAATTGTTTTTTGTTGTTGTAGTTGTAGTTGTTGTTTTTCACATGGGAGAAATCTCACTAAATATTAAATATTAAGAAATTAACTTCAATTACTTTAAGGAGAAAATGAAAACAAAATAAATAACATGTCACTTGCAGTAACACTATAATCCAAGTCATCAAGTCTATTCTCATGTATGTATTATACACAGGGGTGAAAAGGGAACATTAGGGAAACTGATGGCTAGAAATCATAATGGTCATGGGAGGGAGATTGGGAATTTAGCATTTTAGCTTACTAGATCCTGCAAACCAATGGAAGAACCCAAAACCTTGTGGATTTAGTGCCAGATAACTAGCAAAATCATTCTGATTAACAAATTTGTTTACAAGCATACTTGTTGCATTAAAAATATGAATTTTAAAATATCATACTGATTCGTTAGTTCAAGTTATCTGAAGCAGTTCACTATCTCGCTGCAAGATTGTTTCCAGTTCAAGGGCCTCTGATAGATGCTTTTTTTTTTTTTTTTTTTTTTGGTTAATGCTCTGAGACTGAGCTACCATAGCTCCATATTTTTTTAAGTATAGCATCATAGATTCATAGAATCACAAGGTTGGAAAGGACCTACAAGATTATTTAGTCCAACCATCCTCCCACTACCTTTGCTACCACAAGCTACTAAGTAGTGATATCTTGTTGTATCTAGCTACTAGTATCTCCTCAAAGAGACAGGCATTGCTGACATATCTAATCTCTGTGCCCCAAAATTGGGCAAACACTGCATAAGACCTTTCATTTTAATATGAAATACTTTACTGTTAAAAAGTCAAACATTGAACTGGAAAACATTCATGTGCAAGGAAAACTGAAAAATTAAAAAAAAAAACAAAAAAAAAACACATGAAAACTAGTTTGAAAATCCATAAGATCTGAACATAAAAGACAGTTCGTAATAAAGAGCTCCTAGTTACAGCTTGTTAATATGCCTTCGGAAAGATCACTGCAGGTGTGAAATAGTTTGCTTTTTTTTTTAGTGTATTATAGAATAAATGTCCCTGGTATTGTAGCTGTAGTACAACAGTTATCAGTGTATCAGAGAGAAATTGTCACTTCTATTGAGGGGTTGGAAATAAAATGGCTTCAGTGACCTTTTGAGGGTCTTTCTTGTTACTTTCATGCTACTCTTCTCCACTGAAATAGGATTCTGTAACTTGTCTTTTTTTTAATGTAAAATTTATAGAAACAGAACTTTAGAGACTTTGTTTTTTCATCAATATATGCTCCATAGTATACAATGCACAATAGTCATTTTAACAACAATCTATTTCATCCCTCTTTTACTTATAAAATGCAAAAATAGTGAAATTCCAAAGATGCTATACGAATAATTTTTACAATGGACATTTTTTGTTTTCAAAGCCATCTCTAAAAATACTTCTTATAAAAGTCATGATGATCATTATATATGCTGATTTTTTTTAAAGAATCCTTTCTAAGAAGAGCATTATGTAAAACAAGAAAATTTGCACACATGCACACACAAACACATGCAGCTCCTTAGATGTAAACAAGTCTAATTCTACCAAGATTTTCAGTTTCTTATTATACATTAGGTTCACTGGGAAAAAAAAAAATAATAATAATAATAATCACTGATTAGTTTATGCTTGTTTACCTCCAGTAATTTTTGTGTAGCTCGAGATTTCTTCTGACCCATGTAAATTATAAAAGCTATTGTATGATACAATTAAACAAGACTGGGAAATGTTTCGTAGGGCAGATTTAGAAAAAAAAAAAATCCTTTACAGACATAGTTTTGAATTTTTGTTGCTATAGTAACAACACATTTCTTTGCACATTTCTTTGTACATTTCTTTACAGTATACTCAGAGCTCTATGTGACAAAACAACAATTTTACAGTCTGCAATTTAGTCTCAAGAAGATTTTCCCCCTCTAGGAGAACATGATTAGACTTGTACTTACAGAGCTTCTAAAAGTTTGGGGTCTGTCAGCACTTTGGACTTAATTCCAGGGATTTATGACCTACTTAGAGAACTTCTTTTTGGAAGGAATCGTAGCATAGTTTTCTCCTCCTGGAAATAATCTATAGCATTTTTAATCAAAATTTTAAAAATCCGTTTCACAGCTGAATTTATAAAGAAATTAAAAAACAGTAGACTAAAATAGTGACTTTTGATATCAGTTGTGCTGTTTCAAAATTTTTTTTTTAGCATGTCTGTGAACATGATAAAAAGCTATTGGTATGAACAAGAATCACAGTGCTAATGAAATAAAGACAATGATGTAACTGAGCTGGTAAAAGCAATACCTTTCTCTGACCCTCACAAATCTTTTCTTGTACATATTAGAACACAGCTGCCTATTTGTGCAGCAATGGCAACATTATATATCAATATATATTTCATACTATATGAATCTGTTAAGAGTTTAAGATTTGTTTTTGAAAGCAAATCAGGCATTTCATTCTTTCACAGTTAATTAGACTCTCAATTCTCTTTCAAAATAATGAGGTTTAAATGCTAAAATGTATATCAGACCCTGGGCCGAAAATACACATAAATGCTAAACATTACACACAACAGATTGGAATTTCCACTGACAGCTACAAAAACCTGTGATCTCACCTGGTTTGATGGCTCTGTATGTCTAACCAGATGTCTATCTACATTACTAAGGGTACAGCTCTTTTCCAAATCTGATTTAACAGGTCAATTGATGGTTAGCAATTTGATGCCTGAAGGATTTTCAGCAGAAATAAATTGTTTAAATCCAGAAAATCAAGCTAAATACTTCATGTTCTGGCAGCTGTTCAAAGGCAATATGTTATTTGCAGTTTTGAAGCACAACCACGGGTGCTGAAGTCCTTTGGGATCTAGCTACTAATTGCTGCCCAAGTCCCAGGAGCAGCTTCTCATTTTTGACAGAGATGATCAGTATGTCACTACAAGTGGCAGGTTTCCTAGAGTAGTGAAAGTTAAGTGAGTACAGCATGGGTATATCTGGGGTTTGTAAATCACTTCTAAGCACTGGAAAATATACTTTTCATTCTCAATTCTTATTTTCTTTGTAAAGTGATAGGATATGCTTACATAAACAGAGTTGCTCTGTCAGTTAATTTTTCAATGTAAGAATGATCTTGTTAAGAGATTTAAATGTTTTTGAAGAAAACCTCAGGGCTCACAGCTCATGTAACACATATTTCTTACTACAGTCTTTTCTTTACCAAGAGCAAAAACAGATTTCTTTTTCTGCAGTCTGTTTTTCACATTATCTGTGAAAATGTTTTTCAATACTCAGCTAAATCCAAGCAATTTCTGGCTGACAGACTTTACACAAAATAACTGTTTCCCTACTTCTATAAGTTGAATGGAAGAATGTGATCTCTACCTCTAAAATCTGGGCCATGGAGAGACTCCTGCCCTGCATTTTTATCAGAAAATAAAAACATGATTCAAATGATGCATCACTCAAGTGATTACCACTTTTAGCGGGTACTTAATCACAGTTGTTGAAGGCTTGTGTGGCACAACTCTGTTACAAGAAATAATTGTGATATTACTCAGAAATGGCAGGAAAAGATCATTTGTAATCTTTTCAGCATTACATTTGCTCAGCATTCTTTTATTTTTGAACACACATCTTCAGAGCCTCATATCAGGTAACTCAGTGAATCCTTCAACCAGTTCTTGCACAATAATAACACGTACAGTAGCAAATGTTTTAAACACGTGCATAGCAAAAAAACATTAAGAGACAAGAAACTAATAATTTTGATGCAGAATTTTTTTCTGTATGACATTCCTGCTACTTCTCTCATCAAAAACTTTGTTTCCAATGAGGTTTTATATTTCACAGTCAGTGAAGTGAAAAGGGTATAGGAGATACAAGTTTCAAGCTTTGATGCTGTTGTTTGAATTGGAGGCTATTCATTAGTGCCTTACTAATGGCTGTGATGGCTCTGCCTTTGCAGTGGAAAAGGTCATCTTATTATAAAAGCAGCAGGCACAGCATTTTCTGAACAGAGTTGCACACAGCCAAATCCACCATCAGAGAACTCATCACATTTTTTCAACTGCTTTTTTTTTGTTTTTGTTTTTTTTTAAAATGAAATCATAACTTTTTTTTTTTCCATTATTGTGATGGAAGTTTCAACAAAACATTTACAAATTCTACAGCCTTGTTCCTGTTGAGAACCTCTGATCAGGTCACCAGAAGAAACATGCAAGAATTTCACAGTAATAAACCTTTAATCTAAATGCTGATGGACATTGTCAGGTCCTTAAAATGATTTTTAAATAAAGTAAGTGCTGCTCAGCATCAGTTTAGCAGTTAGTATCTGCTGTGCTTTAGTCAAGCTAAAGGTTAATTAGCATAGCTTGACCCTATCTCGTCCAGGAATCTTCTGACGTTCTAACATTCCTGCAGAGGAGAGGAGGGTAACTTCTTCCTCCTCATCTTCATGTATAAAACTTGTTGCAATCTTGCAAATTCTTCTCCTGCATGAAATCCATCAAAACATAGCTCTTTCTTTGAATTAGAATTATATATTGAGGAAGATTATGTGAGGAAATCATGAGGCAGTGTAGTATTCAGGAACTGGAGAGAGTAACTGATGCATATAATGCAGTGACACAGGCAAACCATTAGTCTTGTCTCAAGTCCTTGCTAGGAGAAGAAGCTTAGGTAGTTTCCAACCTTGAGGAGGCAAATGTCCAAAACATGTGAGATGAGAGAGACTGGACCCTTGTCTCTGCAGAAGGAGCAGAAGGAGAGGTTCCCCTTTGCCCTTGAAATTCCCCTACCCATCCCCCAGGCATGAACTTCTGGGGATAGGAAGAGGAGTGGGTATGAGCAGTAGTTCAGACATAGGAAGGGACAACCATGTTAAGTTGGCAGAAACAAGGACCCAAGTCAGAATTAGTATTAGTTTTTAAATATTAGTAACTGGGGACTCCATGCTGACAGGCACCGAGGCACCCTTTGTCACACTGACAATCTCTCTGTGAATGTTTGCAGCAGGCCAGGGGCACATGTGTGGGGCAAGAAGAAGCTACTGGGTCTGATAATGCCAGAGGACTACTATCCATTCCTACTCTTTCAATTTGGAACACAGGGGGCTGTAACAAGAAAATTACAAAATACTAAAAGAAAATTTATGTCCCTTGGGAAGGGATCAGGAGTACAGGAAGTGTTTTCCTTGGTCCTCTTGGTTGGAGACTGGGACTCAGGTAGTGGGAGAAGATGGGATCAGTTGAATGAATGACTGAATGGATGGTGTCACACTCAGAGTTTTGGGTTCTATGATCTAGAATGCACTGAGCTTGAAAGACTGGGTGTGTTGACATTGGATGAGACAAAACTGACCAGGAGAGACAGCAAGCTTTCTGGACCGATTAGCAGAGCTTTAAGCTGGAGTCAAAGGGGGAAGTAGGTGTACTTCTGAGTGACAGAGGAGAGCCAGAGAACACTGTCACTTTACAAAGTACCAGAAGAAAACCTCTGATTTATACCAGAGGGAAGATTCCTCCAGGAAGGTAGAGGTCATCTAGTCCAATTCCCCTGAAATGAACAGAGACACCTACAGCTAGGTCAGGTTGCTCAGAGCACCGTTTAGCCTGACCTTGAATGTCCCTGTGGACAGAGCATCCACAACCTCTCTGGACAACTAGTTCCAGTGCTTTAAGGCCACTAACAGGTCTTCCCAGAGCCTTTTCTTCTCCAAACTGAACAGCTCCAGCTCTCAACCTTTTCTTGTAGGTGTGGTATTCCATCCCTTGGGTCATTTTTGTCACCCTCCTCTGGACATGCTCTAGTAGGTTCATATCTCTCCTGTACTGAGAACTCCACATTTGGACACACTACTCTAGATCAGGTCTCTCCAACACAGAGTATTGGAGCAGAAACACCCCCCTCAACCTTCTGGCCATGTTTTATTTGATGCAGCCCAGGACACGGTTGGCTTTCTGGGCTGTAGGGACACATTGCTAGCTCATGTTCAGCTGGCCATCTATAGGTACCCCCAAGTCCTTTTTGGCAGGGTTGTGCTCAAACCTTTCATTCCCCAGCTTATGTTGATAATAGGGGCTGCCACAACCCAGATGAAAGATCTTGCTGTTCTCCAGGGACCACTGCTCAAACCTGACTAGGTCTCCCTGGATGGCCCCCAGTCCCTCAGGTATGTTGACTGCACCACACAGCTTGGAATAATCCACAAACTTCATCAAAGCCCAGTCCATTCAATCTCACTATCAGTGTCACTGATTAATATGTTGAAGAACTTCAGTCTCAATACAGGATGGAGATCAAGTTTTTTTCATAGAAAAAGATGGTGATAAGACAGGGAGGAATGGTTTCAAAATAAAAGAAGGAAGATTTTGTTAAGTGTTAGGAAGAAATATTTTACTTAGAGTAAGGTGAGACACTGGAACAGGTTGTCTATAGAAATTGTGAATGCCCCATCCCTGGAAGCCAGGTTAGGGGCTTCTGGGGCAGTCCGATCTAGTGGGTGGCAACTCTGCCAATGGCAGGAGGTTAAAACTAGATGATCTTTAAGGTTCCTTTCAATCCAAGGCATTTTATGATTCTATTCTATATCACTAAGTTATGTAGAAATTTTCTTAATATTCTTGATTCAATATCTCCCTTTACTCCTCTCACTGATTCTTTTCTTCTTTGTGTGTGTACGTGTTTCATTAAGAAATTGGATTGATTGAAAAAGAAGCCTAAAAAATAAACACTAAACTAGTCACAGAAAACCAGAGGGTGAAAGGAAGGTATTTTTTCCCTTTCCCATAAGATATCTTGGTTATTGGCTGTTCTCATAAAGCTGTTCTGCTCTGAAAAGTGATTAAAATAAGCATCTTGGGATTCTCTGTCAGAGATTTCTTTCAGCATTACATTTGCTCAGCATTCTTTTATTTCATTATTTACATTTTTTTTTCAACGTGTCACTTTCAATAACTACATTGCCATTATGTCTTGTAGAGGCAATTCAAGGTTTTGCTTTGTCACAGATTAACACCTGCAGAGGAAATTTTGTAGTCAAAACGGTAGCCTTCTTTACAGTAGTCTCTTTACAGGGCAGTCTCACTGGAGGCTGATATCAATAGCTAGGTTGCATAAATGCATATGAGGTCACCATTTAGCCTGGAGGACCTCAAACTCTAGTTTAACACATGAATAGCATAAATCAGAAATCATCAAATAATATTACACTGTTACAAAACCTTAGTAAGAAGAAAGACTCTGGTTTTATATGCTTGATAGCTGATACAAAAAGAAAAGAACCTGACCCCAGGCTATGTTTGTTGAAATGACAGTTAGGAAAAAAAGAAGCCTGCTTTTATAGGATAGGAGAATGATAATAAACTGTAAATCAGATCATCTAGCAATCTTTTCTGAGTAAAACTCTTAATCTTTGAAGTCACTCTCAGGGACTGTCTGTTTCACTCACCTGTAGCTAAGGGAATAACCTTCTCTCATTCATCCAGTACATTCCAGGCTGTAGCACAGCTACTAGCATTACATTGTTTTTCTTCAAGGATAGACTCTCATATCTATTAGAGAGGAATGCACCACAACCTTCCAAAAAGGTTCTGACAAAAAGGTTGGACAATCAAGGGCCCAAACAAAATGCCTCTACACAAATGTGTACATATACAGCACAGCAATCACACAGGAGGACCTAGTAGTCACTGTCTGTATGGAAAACTGTGAATCATGGAAACTTGACGGGATAAATCACACAACTGTAGTGCTGCAATTGATGTCCACAAACCATACAGAATGGACAGGCAGTGTATCAAAGGTGGAAGAGTTCCCATCCATGCAAACAATGGGATTGATTGCATGAGGCTTCTTTGAACAGCAGTGCGTAGGTTGACAGCATGGGTAAAAAATGTAGACTGGGTCAACACAGGAAGCTTCATGGTTGGTGTCTATCACAGGCTTATCAAGAGGAGGATGTTGATGTCCTTTTTTTACAGGACACACCATGCTCACAAGCTCTGACCCAGCTAGATTTCTTCAGTCACTCTGACACCTGTTGGAAAAGCAGCACAGCAAACTGCAAGCAGTCCAGGAAACTACTGGAGTGCACTGGGGATAGCTTCCTAGTACATGTGATAGAAAGATTAACCAGAGGAGATGTGTTACGGGACCAATTGCTCACAAATGCAGGAGAACATTCAGAGAGCTCAAGATTGTAGGTAGCCTTGGCTACAGTGATTGTATTCTGGTAAATTTCTCAGTCTTGCGGAACTCAGAAAAGACAAAAAGTAGAGTCAAGTTCATAAATCTCAGGTAAACTTTCAGCTGTTTTGGGTACTAGTGCATGGGTCCCTTGGGAAGTTGCTCTCAGAGATAAAGGAGTGAATGAATGAGAGCTGGGAGACAAAGACATTTTTCTAAGAGCACAAAAGCTCTCAATCTCAATGTGATAGAAGTCAGACAGAGAAGGCAGGAGAACAGCTTGGCTAATTCAAAACCTTCAGCCAAAATAAAACACAAAACCAAAATGCATACGCAGTGGAGGCAGGGATATACATTCAGAAAGACCATAGGGATGTGGATTGAGAGTTCAAAGAGCAGGTCAGGAAAGACAAGGTAAAGTTGGAGCTGAATTTGGCAGGAGAGACAAAAAATGACAAGGTAGATTTCTTCAAATACATAGGATAACAAAGGAAGATAAAAGAAACTGTACTCCTGGTCAGAAGCTTAGAAAAAGATCGTTTGGGAAAATGTTTTCTAGATCGTTTTCTATTCCTTTGTATAAACACCAGTCAGTGCCCCATTTTTGCTGCTGTTTTCTCATAGCACTTAATCTATATTAACTCAGTATACAACTGTTTTGTGAGAGCAACATAGAAATACTATAATTAGTATAGTAATTAAATTCAGTATATTGCAGAAATGGTTGAACGTGTTTTCCATACTTTATATCTTACTCTGTCCTTGTTTCAGCCACCTATTTGAGAAAAAACATACAAGTTCCCTCCAAAAGCATTTCTCTCTACAGACTGAAAGATAGAAGGTTTCATAAAAGGTCATCAGTGTTGAAAGTTCAGTGGATATATGGAACTACTAATTGAATAATACAGTGGTGCAAAACTATTTAATTTTCTTAATGAATGCTGCATACTGTTTTTCAAAAAGGATAAAACCAGGACCCTTATTTGGAAATCAATTCTAAAGCAAGCAGGAAATATATGTGAAGACATGGTATCAGATTCTTCAAGCAGCTTTATGCAAGTCAGAATTTCCACCAGCAAGGAAATTTTTTTGCAATGAAGGGAAAAGTGATTGCTGGGTTATCTGGTGTGAAGTGTAGTTACAGTGGTGTGCACTTCTATCTTTCACATTTCCTTTCTTTGGTGAGAAAAGGAGAAAATATGACTCCAGTTTTCAATGTATTTGCTGAAAATTGTTTTAGAAAAAGAAATTCAAATTGTCTAGGTAAGGTATTTCACTGAAATCACAGAAATGATTTCTCTTCCCTTAGTCCTCTCCTCTCCTTTCCTATCTCATATAATTAAAACTCATTCAGAATGCACTAAAGGAAAGGGGAATTTTATAAGGCAAAATCTGGTAAAGTTCAAGATTTATGTCAGGAGTGAAATTAGGTAAATAGATTGACCAGATAAAGCAACTGAAATACAGATTCTTCTGAAATATAAACATGCCATACAGAAGAGGAGAAAGCTTGTGTTTCCCCTTGTGTATCTGAAGTGTTCCGGAGTAACAGGTAACAAATTTTGCAGCATTTTTTGCAGGGATCATTTTTCCTATTACTTTTTCACTGTCCGCTGTTAATATGATGCCTTCAAGTTATTTTGTATGATAAAAAAAAAGTTTAATATTTCTTTCAGATGGTTATTATTATGACTGTAACTCAGAGATAGATTTTTCAATATTTCTTTTGACCTCTACTTCAACATTTGCTCTTAATGCTTTGGCATAAGAATTAGGACACACGAATGCTTCATATTTTTATGACACTATTTGTGCAGATGTTCTTCTTCATATTCTTCAGTACAAAATCATGCAATTCTATTTATTCCTCAAACACCACAGTGTTAACTGTCAGCATAACTAAAGCGTAAATGACAAATATAGATATGTTTGAAATGACATAGTTATGTGAGGGCTTAGAATACTCCCGGTACATAGAAATTGCAAAGCCACATATGCTGGAATGAGAACAATTACTTTTGCAAATGAGTGACCTGCAGCAGCTGAAGTATTAGGGAACTAGGAGAAGGACAATACCATCTTATAAGCTTCAGTTTACTATATCTCAAGGAAGATGCAAGTAAATGCCACAAAAGCTACAGAAGCCAGCTGTAAGAAGTATAGTGAAATTAAAGTGTCTCTGAAGAGCTTTTTTAATCTGATTTTTGTGGTCTTTGCATTTAGCTTGAATACTTGTATATTTTATCCAGTACAGAAAAAAACAGAGCTGAAAATCCAACTGAGATATGCAAAGCTCCCTAAATTGTGTTAGGTTCCTTAAAAGGTCATAATAGCTGACATCTTCAGAAGGATTATTCTACAGAAAGGCTTCACAAGTTCAGTCATGAAACTAATGTCTGAAAAAAATATATTTTAAATGCCATCTACAGAGAGCGAAAGTGTTCCTCAGAGATTTGATTAAATGCCCAAAAGCTCAGCTGTTTTCAAACACAAAATTACTACCATCCTATGTAGAAACTGATTTTATTAAGAAAAGGTTACAGACCTGTAAAAGTCATTCTTTAAGTAAGAATTCTATGAAAAGGGAAAAAATATTTTTGGTTCATCAGGAACAATGCATTACAGATACCAGGAGGAGAAGAGTACCTGGGGGCAGGGGAGAGAGTAGCAAGGCAGAAATAGAATCATTTAATTCTTTCCTATACATTTCCTGCTACATACTAAACTGGGAGCTGTTAGGTTTAGATCCTTGTTTGAAAATGTCTTGACTCAAGCATGTCTCATCTGGTTGAAAACCGCATTATAGATTTTGTAAAATAAATCAGTTGCTTAATTATAATGCATGTATTTTGAGCCACTGTTTTTTCTTCAGTCTGCCTTATGTGCCTGAAAAGTTTTACCATCCCACTCTATCCCTTACTGCATCACATCTAGTTTCGCACTGGGAGTACTGTGTGTAAAATCCACAGAAATAATATTTCCTCTTATTACCGAGAGGGGTAGTTGAATAAGTTCAGCACAAGAGACCTCATCACTCCCATATTTTGAAATGTTCTTTTCATCTGAGCACTGATCAAAAGACTTGCTATTCTACCAAAGGTAATAAAGATGTCTTTATCTTATATAATGATTACAAACCAGATGATAATAAGGTAACTGTATTTTGATTGTTTATTCCAGCAAGTAATTTTGGAATTTGAACTTGTGCATATCTAAGATTAATAAGTTTCAATGAAGTGCTTCAGTAAGAAGTATAAGCAACTCTGTGTAGCAGTGACAGATTATTGTGTCTTAGACAAACTCTCTTGTAAGAAATAGAGAAATGAAAAAAGGTCCATGGTAATTAAACAGACAATGTCACTAACAGATCAGTTCCGCTTAAATTACTTCAGGAATTTAAATTGTTATTAAAAAGTACATAATGGTACTGCTCTTGTCTTTACTTCCTATTCAGTAGTAAGTTACTATAATATGTGATGTTTTTTCTTGAGTATTTTGTGAAGAACCAAAAACCCAATAAAATAGTGACAGTTTTCTAACATTTAAATTAATATATTAACAGTGTATTATCTTTATATTGTCTATAATACTTTAGGTTTCAAATCAATGGAAATGCACTGATGGAATGCATAGTGGAAATGCTAAGTCACAGCTTGAAGCAGTGATTGAGCACCTGGTGGGAAGGCAGGGCCAACCAAAGAAGCTCAGGTGCATGCAATGCAATGCAATTGAGTGACTGAAAGGGCTGGAGACAGGATCCACTGCCTCCCAGAACTCTTTTAAGGGTTGGCAGTGGAGGTAAGGGTATTTTGCTGGAGATCCCTGCCTACCTGAGCCCTTCTGAAGGTTAAAAGCTTTTTTTTTCTTTCTTTCTTTCTTTTTTTTTTTTTTCCTTTGTTTCTGCATCCATGGCTGCTACACTTGGGTTTATCCTCACTGGCTGCAGCCTGGGCCTCTGTTACTATACTTGAAAGAGGTTATTAATATAGTATCTATGTGTCTTAGTCATATCTTTAAGGCTATTTCTACAGAAGATGATAAACATGCTTATTTGTTTTTGGAACATGTGTGTCTGTTTAAATGAGCTCTCCCATTTAGGACTGGTATGGATGAGAAGGACAATACAGATCAGTTTCCTCTCAGCAAAAGTTCAATTCAAATTCATACTCTTCTAACTGCTTTATATTCAGTCATACTTCAGCTTAGTCCTATGCTATCTGTACTCTCTGGCCTGGCTAACTTTTCCAAAGATAAATCACTGACCATGTTTCATTTTAATATATCTAGTTTAAATATTTGAAAAAAAAAAAAAGAAGAAAAACCAACAACAAAACAAAAAACCCAAAACCAACAATAATAAAAACAACAATTAAAACAAACAAAAAAAATTGCCTTCACTTTTCCATTTAGCACTGAAACATCAGTTTAAAGAAAATTGAGTGTAAGTGTGAGTTTGTGTAACTTACCAGAAACATATTCATAAAATCCCTAATGATTTAATGCACTTCAATGTCATATTGATATTCAGTAAAACACAAGGTAAATCAAATAAATAATGAAATAATAGAAGTATATTTTCCTGTTGCATTCTGTATTACAGTATAGTTTCAGGAAGGCATATATCTCAGTTTGCAGAGTTATAGAGTGACTATGCTTATTTCAGTATTGAGAAGGACTTGGGGTTTTCAGTAGATAATGTAAGTCAAACGTATATGCTTGCAGCCTGGAAGGCATACTGTGTATGGGCTGCATCAAAAGAGGGGTGACCAGCAGGGCAAGGGAGGTAATTGTCACCTTCTGCTCTGTCCTTGTGAAGATCCGCCTAGAGAAATGAGACCAGATGTGGTGTCTCCAAAACAAGAAAAGCATAGAACTATTGGAGTTGGTGCAGAGGAGGGCCACAAGGGTGATCAAAGGGCTGGAGTACCTCTTGTGTGAAGAAAAGCTGAGAGAGCTGGGCTTGTTCAGCCTGGAAAAGAACAGGAGAGAGCATGTTGGAGGAGACCTTTAAGATCATCTAGTTCCAACACCTCTCTCTAGACCAGATTGCTCAAAGCCCCATGCAGCGCATCCTTAAATGCTTCCAGAGAGGGGGCATTCACAATCTCATGGGGCAACCTGTTCCAGTGTTTCACCATCCTCACAGTAAAGAATTTCTTCCCCATATCCAGTCTAAATCTACCATCTTCCAGTTTAAAACTATTTTCCCTTGTCCTGTCACTATATGCTCTTATAAAAAGTCCTTCACCAGTTTTCCTGTAGGCCCCTTTCAGATACTGGAAGGCCACTATAAGGTCTCTCTGGAGCCTTCTCTTCTCCAGGCTGAGGAGTTCCAGCACTCTCAGCCTGTTCTCGTAAAAGAGGTGCTCTAGCGCTCTCATAATCTTCGTAGCCCTCATCTAGACCTGCTCCAGTAACTTCTCATGTTGAGGGTTTCAGAACTGGATGCGGTACTCCGGGTGAGGTCTCACAAGAGCAAAGTAGAGAGGCAGAATCACTTCCCTCAACCTATTGGTCAAGATTCTCTTGATGCAACCCAGAATACGGTTGGGCTTCTGGGCTGCAAGCACACATTGCCAGCTCTCACAGAATCTTTCATCAATCAACATACCCCAAATCCTCCTCCTCAGGGTTGCTCTCAAGCCATTCTCCCAACCTCTATCTGTACTTGGAAGTGCCCTGACTGAAGTGCAGGACCTTACACTTGGCCTTGGTGAACTTCATGAGGTTGGCATGGACCTCTTGAGCCTGTCCAGGACCCTCTGGATAGGATCCTTTCCCTCTAGCGTGTCAACTACACCACTCAGCTTGGTGTCATCTTTATACCTGCCGAGGGTGGTCTCCATCCCACTTTGCCTACAAAGATGTTAAATAACACCAGTTGTAGCACTGATTATGAGGAATGCCACTCATCACTGTTCTCATCTCAGACACTGAGCCATGGACTGCAATGCTGAGTGTGATCTTCCTAGATACGGAATGCAAAAGGGGTTTAGATAACCATAAATATAGACAATCAATGTAGAGGCATTTCAATTTCATCAGAGGAAATCTGTACGTTATTTTATTTAGCTTGGCACATTGATTTCCAATTAATTTGATATAAATTTTTACTCTTTCAGATTTTAAATTGTTCATAACAATTAGCACATATTTTAGGACATGAAGGAGCAGCAAGGAATGTTGTGATAAAATTATATGGAATTACAAGGCAGGAAAGTAGGGCCTAGATTAGTGGTAGATGTGGAAGGAGAAGAAAGCATGAAAGAATGTGTTCTTCAAGATTTAGGTACTCAGTTTTTCATCAAATTTGTTTATACTCATCAGGAAAAGCATCATAGCTATTTTTAATGCATGTTTATGTGTGATGCTATCCAATATTGAAAACAGTTCATTATGAAAGCATGAACAGTTACTATAGTTTGAAGGTTTTGTTATCAAGCAAAATGTTTTAGTTATGTAAGTTTTTCTTTAGGAATTACAAAAGCATAAACAGAATTGCTAAGCACGTTAGAGATGGGCAAGCTTGCCTGTAAAGACTTGGAATGGTCATTTGTTGACAGGCATATATTGAAAGCAAGAATGACCAAAAGACTCTTGGGTGATAATTTAGGTGTTCAGGCGAGTGCAAAACCAGATAATCTTTAATTCATCTGTGATGGTTCTCAACAGTATAGTTAAGTGAACTCCTATTTGGTATTGATTTTAAGACATGCATGATTTCTCTAAGAAAAAAGAAACTTTGTAACACAGTCTAAAGTTTGTAGAGGGAAAGTTTTAAAAGCTTTGAAAACCTTGTTCTGTGTATATAAATTAGATGCTGTATTTGTATTCCAGAAACTTTCTTTGCCATATGTATTATTGCACATATCACTAGTTCATAGAATCATAAAATGGCCTGGCTTGAGAAGGACCTCAAAGATCATCTAGTTTCAATGCTCCTGCTACAGGCAGGGTTGATAACCACTAGACCAGGCTGCCCAGAGCCACATCCAGCCCGACCATGAATGCCTTCAGGGATGGGGCATCCACAACCTCCTTGGGCAACCTGTTCCAATGTGTCACCACCCTCTGTGTGGCGAAACTTCCTCCTAATATCTAACTTTAACCTCCCCTGTCTCAGTTTAAAACCATTCCCCCTTTTCCTATACTATCCACACTTATAAACAGCTGTTGCCCCTCCTGCTTACATGCTCCCTTCAAGTATTGGAAGGCCACAATGAGGTCTCCCCTGAGCCTTCTGTTCTCCAAGTTAAACAAGCCCACTTCACTCAACCTTTCCTCATAGGAGAGGTGCTCCAGCCCTCTGATCATCTTAGTGGCCCTCCTCTGGACCTGTTCCAAGAGCTCCATGTCCTTCCTGTACTGGGGCCCCAGGCCTGGATGCAGTACTCCAGATGGGGCCTCCCGAGAGCTGAGTAGAGGGGGACGATCACCTCCCTTTCCCTGCTGGCCACCCCTTTTTTAATGCAGCCCAGAACACAGTTGGCCTTGCAGGCTGCAAGTGCACACTGCTGGCTCATGTCCAGCCTCTTGTCCACCTGGACCCCCAAGTCCTTCTCCCTTCTCCTGATCTCAAGGGGTTCTTTGCCCAGTCTGTATAAACACCTGGGATTGCAAAGTGCAACACCCTGTACTTGCCCTTGTTGAGCCTCATTAAAGTCACATGAGCTCACTTTTCCAGCCTGTCTAGGTCCCTCTGGATGGCATCCCTTCCCTTCAATGTATTAACTGCACTGCTCAGCTTGGTGTCATTTGCAAACCTGCTGACGTTGCACTTTGATTTGTGGTGCATTTTAGATGCTCATGTTAAGTGTGTGTGAAAAGTTACATTCTTCAGAATAGGACCCAAGATAAATAGTAATTGACAATTGCATAGGTAACTAGACTTCATAAACAGATCATGACTAGAAAGTAATATTTTCATTCCCACTCTCAATCTGGTTCTTGCAGTGAAGTAGCAGCAGGCATTATTTCCTTCTATTGATGAAACTATATCAGAAGGTAGTGCTAAAATTATTTCCTTAAAATAATGGCATAATGGCTAACCGTGATAGTTCAAAATAAATCATTCAGGTTGCAGTTTCTTAAAGCCCATATTTTCAGCCCTCTCACTACACAAACATTTTTTTTTGCACAGAAGTTCACTGTCCAAACCATACATTTGTAGACTTTGAAGATAAAAGCAGACAGAAATGGGGTTCAGGACCCATAAGTTTTCTTCTTTTTATGCTGCATGGGAACTGTTTGGTTGTGGCCTGAACCAGTGATTGAATGCTTGGTGAAGGAGTATGGCCATTCCTGGGAGCACAGTGGAAGCAATTCACCTGTGTCATCAGAAGGGGTGGACCTAAGCTCTGCCCCTCCCTAACCTCATTTAAGGGCTGGCAGCCAAAAGGGAAGCTTTTTTAATTAGTGACTGCCTCCTTTCGGGAGCTTTCTTGTGAACCCTTATATTTGAAACAGGCTATGCAATTCCTTCTTTATTAACACATTGTGGCTAATACCTTGCTTAGGTTGTCCGCAAACTGGTCAGAGGCAACTATATGTTTCCATTCAATACCCTACAGGTGCTATTCCACAGTGGAAGAAATGCTTAATAATCCTCTAAGCTATTATTACTTTGATTAGTACCTAATATGAGAGCCTGGCTCAATTTTTTGTACAGTAATTTCTGGTATATTTTGCATCCAGTGTCACCTGCATTAGGGACTCCCACTGACATCCAATATAAATATTCAAAACAAAAATCCTAGTATAATTCAAATTTCCTTCCGCAAAATAGAACACCTTTTAAATGAGAGATGAACAAAACAATAACAAATAATCACATTTTACATTATGAGAGATTAATTGCTCCTGTAAATAAGGGAGAAGCAACACCCATTATGTTTATTAACTTTTATAAGACCTTGACGTTTCAGTGTTAAAATCACTAGGAAAACATTATCTAGGTGAAATAACCATATGCTGGGTGCAGAATGCATAAATATTGGCTGAAGGAACAAGTTAGGAGAAAGCTAGGTTTACCTGCTGCCCTCTAAAAATTCTTATTATAGAAATATGCCTTTATTGATAGCTTTGGCTGTACATTTCTCTTAGTCGTGTTCTTTATGTCTCCCAGTATAATTAAAGAAACAGAGTAAGATAGCCTGATAAGTATGAATTTCATATAGAACAAATATTTTCTCAGTGTACAAAAACAAGCTGTTGAATTTTGTAAAGGAAACAGAAAATTTCAGTGCTGACAATAGGAATGCTTTATAATGTCCAAATTGAATTTGTTGGAACAGCTCCAATAGGTATAATTCAATAATAATCTTCTCTGTCATAGCTACCAGATATTAGAATAAATATCACTTAAAAAATATTAAAGGTCTTAATTCTACAGGAATTAAGGTCTTCTGGTCTTGCAGTCATTAAAATCACTGTCTATGTCATGTTTAGCCTATCAATCATGCATGCTTAGCTCTTGCAATGGATTTTGTTGTTTTTGTTGACTTTAATATGAATTTTTCTATAAAACATCAGTGAAATACATTGGAGAGAAATAGAAATAAGTGCTGCAATAGTCCCTTTATCTTAAAGGTGATAGAATGTTTTTAAATTGTTGACAGGTTTTGAGAACAGTCTGTTTTCTAGGTTTATTAGTATTTTATTTGAAAGTTTCTGTTATGCCAGAAGATGTCATTATCAGCCCTGTCTTTATTTCAATACCATACATATTTCAATACCATACAGCCCAAATAACAGTTGTAGTTGAAGGTGAAAATGAGACAAAAATTTGATTGGATGTTCTGGTTTGTATAGCAGTCTGAGAGCAGACTTCAGAAATCTGTTGCAACCCATACTGTTGGAGAAATATTCTGCTGTGTTTCAGTCCAGACAAAGGTTCTCAAATTATCATTCATGCAAAAATACTTTAAATACATAGATTGCTCTGAAAATAATGTCTCCTGTATGTTTCAATGGAAAATAAGATTTAAAAAGAGCACAATAACACTATTTGATAGAGAAAATTTTCAGCTACAAAATGCTATTTCTCATCATGGTCACCACCATTAGTTATCCATTTTTGGCAGTGATGACAAAGAGCCTGCATTCCATGTTAGTATAAACCTGACTTAGTGTCACCACTGCTGAAATGCAGCACCTGTTGCCTCATTATGCTCACATCCACAGTTTGATCTTCATGAATGTTCAGTAAACGTCAATGAATGGGTCCCATTTATTCAACATAGAGGAACTCAATGACACATCTTTGCTTTATACTCACTTCTGTGTCAGACGTCATTTTGTCAGACTGCCCCTCTACTGCCATCTGTCACATGACAACAAAATATACTAGAATATTTGTGGGAAGGTTCAACCTCTACTGCAGTACCACCAACATATGCCCTTACTTTGTGTGCCAACATATTAAAATAGGAGGCATTATTCTGGAGCAGACCTCATAGAACTGAAAAATGTTGAGTACAACAGAGAATTTATTTTTTGTCACCTCAGTGTTATGCAGAGTAGTTCTTAACAAGTACTACTGAATTGGCTTAAATATTTTATCCTAATGCAAATCTAGATTACACTGCAGTTGGAAAATTAGCCTTAATTATATTGATAAATAGTCTTAGATCTAGCTTAACGCTTCATAAGCTTTTAAGAAATTGGAAACTTGATTCTAGGCTAGTTTCCATGGTTGTCTTACAGAGAGCATCTTTCATTTCACGAGGACAGTTCTGTCCTTAAAAGAAACTTGTATCCTATATTCTAAGCAGGAGTGATTCTGTTTATTCATGTATCTCTCTTAATAACCAGAAAGATCTCTGAGTCAGACTTATATCTTTTAGGCTGTGAATCCTGCAGGTTTTAAATATATTTTGACTAATCAATGTTGTGAGTACTGGAAATGCAGGTGAGTTGTTGCTTCAGGCGTTATAAATAGAACAGATCCGTGATGTTGAAGA
Organism: Chrysolophus pictus; assembly: GCA_037305975.1. Classification (NCBI taxonomy): domain Eukaryota; kingdom Metazoa; phylum Chordata; class Aves; order Galliformes; family Phasianidae; genus Chrysolophus; species Chrysolophus pictus. Next base: position 20,710,024 of record CM074578.1, read on the forward strand.
AGATAAAAATTCCCATTGCATTCAGTCCTCCATTCTGTTGCAGACAGAACAGGCAGTTAGGATCGATGAAGCAACACACACCCCTCTGCAGCTCACTTGGGTTGGATTTGGCTGCTCTAGTGGAAGGAATGCTCTTTTGGTTTGCAAAACAATTTTAGTACTAGCTTTGAGGAATTCATTACAGTTCATATTGTTTTGATTAGCTGTCACTATATTTTCCCCAGCACTATTTGTATTTCCACTTATCCTTCTTTATCTATACTATTCAAGAATAGTGTATTCCACTGCTTCTAATATTGGGTTGGATGTGGAACAATTATGATGATTCATTGTATTGTCAGTTCTTCATCCAGAAAGTGAAATATCTGAATCTGTGTCACAGAGTTAATTAGATCAATCTATGCCCGTGACAGGGGGCAGTAGGCCCCTGCCCCCCCCCACTCCACCCGGCCCCACAAAATGGGAAGGAAGGAAGGGAAGAAAAAAAAAACAGCGGCAACAATCTATGGAGGTAAACTTATTTTACTAACTATGATATCGGAATGCAAGATAACACAATATAATACAATCTAATTGAAATTGAGACTAATAAATCAAATAAGATAGGAGAGAGAGAGTTCCTGAGACCGAGTCAAACCTGAAAAGCTTGGAACAGCTAGGAAAGCACCCTCCAGCACCCACTGCCAGGCAGTAAGAGACCGCCCCACCCAGAAGGGTCAGATCCCATGACTTCCGTAATGTGTAGGGATAGGTATGTAGAATTAGAACATTAACACTTTAATTCCAGTACATGATGTTTTAATGTGGAATACTGAAAACCAAAAAACATAAACCCATGACAATCTGATAAAAAATTGTGATGAGACTAGATTTCTGGAACGTTAAGAGTCCTTCTGATATCATTTGATGGAACTAGTAGAAGCTGATAGAGCTATGAATTCTTTGTAGGTGGCTCAGATGTGTTGCTCTTTCTTCTGAGCACTGAGCTTTGCTTTGATGTAACAATACTTCATTCAAGAAAGTCTATGGTTTTTAATATCTTTCATGTTAAAGTCTGGGATCATGCTTAGTCTTAATGATGCCCAATGAGGTAAAGGAAGAGCTGAGTTTGGTGTTTTTCTTCTCACTTTTAGATTCTCTTTAGGCAAAAAAGGGAAATAACGTCTGTAATACTGCCACAAGAGTTTATCCATCAAGTTGTATGTATTGTTGAACTGAATGCACAATAATGAAAGATATGCAGTTTAAATGTACCTATTTTTATGTTCATTACTATGTTGTAATAGATAAAATATGAAGAAAATCAACTGTGATCCAGCTGAAATCAAGGCACTTCCACATTGCCTAGTTATTGAAAGAGAACATATGTATGTAAATTATTTTTCTTCGCGGCTGGTGGGATAAAATGCATAATGCATTTTCAGCTTAACTTTCAATTAACACCTGCATTTACAACCTGTTGGAAATAGACAAAGCAGGCGAGCTGTTATGCATTGAAGAAACAATGAACTCTCTGAGGTGTAACAGTGTGTGACTAGTATTCTGTAAATAATCATTACATTGAAAACAATTCCTTTGCAATGGAAAGTAGTCAATTATTTCATATAGGTTTTGGCAAACACTACTGTTCCAGGACTTAGATTAAGATGGTATTTAAAGAAAAGTTCATTTTTCCCCCATGGCTTCATATCATCTTTACTGGAGAGCTATTACTAAAATAGGATAAATCTCTATCTGGAAGAATCCTACAGAAAAAAACTTTGTAAAAATCATGACTGTTTATACGTTAGAATTTATTTGAAAGTTATCAGAATTACCCTTTTCATAAATCAAAACTTGAAAGATCTTAATTTTTTTACTGGTATTATAGACTGGAATTTTTTCTGAGATTTGTAGGAATATATTGGATATTTCTTGATCATCTTGTTTCTTTCAGTGAATATAATTACAGCATTGTGCATATAATTTATACATATTTAAATTTTCTTTTTTATGAAATTGTATAGTAATGCAATAGCCTTGAAGTAACACTGATCCATGAATGAATATGCTCCAGAAAATGGAAAAGGATTGAATCAGCAGTGATGAAAGTACAAATAATTGTTCAAATGGGCAAACAGCTTTAAGGTGCTGGCTCAGCTTCAATCCTGGTTGCACAAGTTAGAATACATTGACTAGGTGTGGGTGGTACTCGGTGTGGGTGGTACTCTGGCTACGGTGGGTGGTTCTGGGTGGTGCTTAACAGGTCACGGGTTCACAGGGTGGTCGTGTGTCACGGTATATAAGCAGCTGTTGCGCAGCAATAAATTGGCACTTGAGCTACACCCTAAGAGTGTGCCTCTCGTGTCCCTGTGCTGGATTGGGGCACAAACAGTAGGGGCACTGATGCAGTGTTTCTGACTGGGCAGGGTTGCAAGGAGGTTAGCAACACTAGGCTTCAGCTTCAGGTTATTTACGTAACTACGTAAGAGCTGAGGTACATAACAATTAAAGTCAAGTTCCTATATGACATTACAAAGAAGGATGAAGTGAAAACTTAGATTCATTTCTTAAAGAGAAGGGAGAAATTGCTTCAATCTTCTCTGTTATGAATCATTAGTTCACATATTAGCTATCAAGGTTCAGCATAAAAGAACAACAAAGTAATAGAGTCACAACTGAGAAATTAGTAAATGAAATGTGCTTAATCTAAACTTTAAAAAACAGTGTGACTAGTTTAAATTCAATTTAAAGATCATAAAGAACTATCCAAAACAGTTTGATTTATTAATGATTTTAAGAATGCAAGAAGAAAGTACTTTAAGCAAGGTCTCAGTGAGACTTTTCGTGAATGGCGTTCAATAATTTCTTTGATGGCTTGGATGATGGGATACATAGTACACTTCTTTAATCTTTAAGGAGTGCTTCCTTGGGAAGAGTTGCAAGGATGCTGGAAGACATTATTATGTCTTATATCAATACGATAAAATTTAATGAAGGCAATTTTGTTATACATTTAGGGAAGAAAAAAAGTTCTAAAGGTATAGTAGGCCACACAAAGAACAAGTGCCAGCAATCTGATGCTATTAAAAAGGGTAGATAAAATTCTGAAATGTATTAGGTAGAAATGTTATAAATAAGGCTTGATGTAACTATCCTACTTATTTTGAAATTGAGAAGTCCATATGGAGAGTCTGATAACAACTTCTTGGTAAAATACTTTAAGAAAGATGTAAACCAAATTGGAAAGGGAGAGAGACAAAGTACCTTATTGTAATTTTCAACAAGAGTGATATAGGTGTCACATAAAATGCTTTAATTCCAAAGACAGTAATACCAGAACTCACTAAATGGGGTGATGGTGAGGGAGAAGGCTATATACAATCTTTTTGTATTCATCTCTGTCTAATAATTTTGAGTTTTCTCTAAAGATAGATTTGTCAGCGCTCAGTCAAGTTAGAGAACACTCACAGTCTCTTGTAGCATCAGAATAATTCTCCAAATAGTTCTCCAAATAGTTCTGCTTTATTGTGTTCAACATACATCTTATATACCGTTCACTTACAAGCCAGGAATTCCTATCCCTCTAATCAGTTAATTGGCCTAGCTTCTCCCAAAACATAGTGATAAAGGATGAAAGGTTTCTTAAGTGTGATAAGATTAACAATGCATACAAAAAGAATCTCCTGTTTACCCTTAGACACGAACAGATACCATTTGCTTTCTGTCTTACACTCCAGACTCCCAAGGTTTCACAGTGATAGGGTCTATCAAGGAGTCTGATAAACTCTTTGTTGACTTGCTCACAGTTACATCTTCCCTCACATAGATTAACAAAGAATCTAATATCTGAACAATTAGATACTTAGGAAAAAATAAAAGAAAGAATGTAAATGTCTGATACATGATTCCCCTGCTACCACTCCACATTCTCATTTAGGTGATTTATCGTTTGTGTATTAAGTTACCATTACCACTGGATCTCTCCTCTATATTATTATTATTATACAAACAGAGAAGTTCTGGTAGGAGATGTGGAGGTGGGGGTCTGTCTTGGACAGAGTGACCATGAAATGGTAGAGTTCTCAATTCTTGGTGGAGCCAGGAGGGGGAACAGCATAACTGCTATTTGGACTTCCAGAAGGTGGATTTGTTCAGAAGACTAGTAGGGGGAGTCCCCTTGGATTCAGCCTTAGAGAGTAAAGGGGTTCGAGATGGCTGGTTGCTCTTCAAGAAGGAAGTCATAAAGGTGCAGGAGCAGGCTGTCCCCCTGAACCGCAAAATGAGCTGGTGGGGAAGAAGACTGGTGTGGATGAATAGGGAGCTATTCTTGAGGTTCCAGGAGAAAAAGAGAATCTATATCCTGTGGAAGAAGGGACAGGCAACTCAGGAAGAGTACAGAGAAATTGTTAAGTTATGCAGAGAGAAAATCAGAAAGGCAAAAGCCCAGCTTGAACTCAACCTGGCCTCTGGGGTAAAAAGGAACAAGAAACTCTTTTACAAATATATCAACAGTAAGAGGAGGACCAAGGAGAATCTCCATTCTTTACTGGATGTGGCTGGGGAATGTGACCACTGAGGATAAGGAAAAGGCAGAGGTTCTGAATGCCTTCTTTACATCTGTCTTTAAAGATCAGACCAGTTATTCTCAGGGTACTCCACTCTCTGACCTGTTAGTCTCGGCTGGGGAGCAGACAAAACCCCCCACGATTCAGGAGGACACAGTCAGAGACCTGCTACTACTCCAACTGGACTGTCATAAGTCCATGGGGCCAGATGAGATTCACCTGAGAATGCTGAGGGAACTGGCAGAGGTGATAGCCGAGCCGCTTTCCATCATCTACCAGCACTCCTTGTTGACTAGTGAGGTCCGAGAAGACTGGAGGCTTGCCAGTGTGATTCCTATCTACAAAAAAAGTTGTAAGGAGGATCCAGGGAACTACAGGCTTGTTAGCCTGACGTCGGTGCCAGGGAAGGTTGTGGAGTAGATTGTCTTGAGGGAGATCATGCAACATGTGCGGGACAACTGGGGGATCAGGCCCAGCCAGCATGCATTCACAAAGGGCAGGTCCTGCTTGACCAACCTGATCTCCTTCTATGATGCAGTGACCGATCTGGTGGATGAGGGAAAGGCTGTTGCTATAGTCTACCTAGACTTCAGCAAGGCCTTTGACATTGTCTCCCACATATTCTCCTGCAGAAGCTGGCAGCCCATGGCTTGGACAGTGACACTCTTGACTGGGTAAGGAACTGGCTGGAGGACATGACCCAGAGAGTGGTGGTGAATGGAGTTTAAATCCAGATGGCACCTGTCATGAGTGGTGTTCCCCAGGGGTGGGTGCTCGGGCCTGTCCTCTTTAATATCTTCATTGATGACCTGGATGAGGGGATTGAATGCACCCTCAGTAAGATTGCAGATGACACGAAGTTGGGTGGAAGTGTCGATCTTCCTGGGGGTAGTAAGGCCATACAGAGGGATCTGGACAGGTCAGATAGCAATGGGATGAGGTTTAACAAGGACAAGTGCTGCACTTTGGCCACAATCCCAGGCAACGCTGCAGGCTTGGGGCAGAGTGGCTGGAACTGTTGTAGAGGAAACATACCTGGGGATATTGATTAATGCTCAGCTGAACATGAGCCAGCAGTGTGTCCAGGTGGCCAAGAAGGCCAATGGCATCCTGGCTTGCATCAGAAACAGTGTTGCCAGCAGGAACAGGGAAGTAATCATTCCCCTGTACTCAGCACTGATGAGGTCGCACCTCGAGTACTGAGTCCAATTTTGAGCCCTTCACTGCAAGAAAGACATTGAGGCCCTGGAGCAGGTTCAAAGAAGGGCGACAAAGCTGGTGCGGGGTCTGGAGCACAGGCCTTATGAGGAGTGGCTGAAGGAGCTGGGATTGTTCAGTCTGGAGAAGAGGAGGCTCAGGGGAGACTTTATTGCTCTCTATAACTACCTGAAGGGAGGTTGTAGTGAGCTGGGGGTCAGCGTCTTCTCTCATGCAACTGGTGATAGAACTAGAGGATGTTAGGGAATTCTACTTTTCTGAAAGAGTGGTCAGGCAGTCAAATGGGTTGCCCAGGAAGGTGGTGGAGTCACCAAACCTGGAGGTGTTCAAGGAACGTTTGGGCGTTGTGTTGAGGGACATGGTTTAGTGAGGACTATTGGTGAGGGTGGATGGTTAGACTGGATGATCCTGTGGGTCTTTTCCAACCTTGTGATTCTATGATTATCCAGGCAAAATTTGAAGCTTTACTTAAGTATATGAGGTATTAAAAAAAAAAAATCTTTTCAAGAAAGAAGGTAGTTTGATTCACTGCCATCCTTTCATTTTCAAGTGGGCAATTTATTTCTAAATAGTGTACTACTCTTGTTTTGCATCTGATGTGATCTATTCCACATTGTAATGACGATTTTATTTTTAAATTGGAAATGAACTGCTTACTGGAACTACAGTAGATGTTTCAGAATTTCTCAGTAATGAACCAGATGAGCAGGCTAAACATCTTCCCTTTCAGGGTGTCTAAGTCTGGATCAAAGGAGAAGAGGACAGACTAACATCAGAAGAGAATGGCAAACTGCTCCTCCTTCACAGATGAAAGAGAAAAGCAAGTCTGAATCCAAGGTATAACACCATTAAAAACATCAAAAAACATATTATTCAGCTGTTTCTCTACTGTGAGAGGTATTAGCAGAGTCTCCCTTAAACTTCTGTATGGTAGAGGGCATTCATTAAATACGTCTTTCTGTCCTTACCTATCAAATTTTCATTGAATTTTTTGTAATTATAGATTACATATGTGTTTGTCTTATTGTTTCCTAAATGCCTTTTCAAAGCAGACTCCGTATCTTAAGAATTTTTTGTGTCCTGCAATTGCAAACCCAAAACCAGACTTTCTGTGCTGTGATGTTCTTTTTTGTAATCCCGAAGGTCTTTCCTCTTCAGCCTCATTATAATGAAAGAGTAAAACTGAGTATCATTAGCTAAAATAGCACAAAATTCATATGAAAATATCACTATAATTTCCATCAGTTATAAAAGAAAAAATCGTTTTTGTATTCTAGGATTGATATTAAAAGTAAAGGAATTTTTGTTCTGTATCTATATTCCATTCTTGTTTTCCATATTTTCCCTTTGTAGAAATAGATGGAAACATGATTTTTACTATAAATGTATCCAGATTGACCACAGTATTTCTAATAATCTATGACTTTCCTCAGAATGAAAATTCTGACACCTTGGGGTTTTATATACGAAGTATTTTTTATATCAACAACAAAATCGCCAGGTTTGTCACAGTGTCCATAACTTGCTTAGAGAGCAATTCACTGTTTTCTCCTCTGTTAAGCTAAATAGTGACAAATTTCACAGTTCCTCAATGAAATTTGCTTTCTGTGTTCCTTTTTCTTGCAGTCTCCTTCACTTCCTGAATGTATGTAAAATGTTTATTTTCTGGTTCTGACTTCTGTCTTTCCTATCTCTTTGAACTGTACATGCAACTAACTTATTGCCTCTGTGTTCTCTTTCAGTTCTAGATCTTTTATGGGAGCTTGCTAGCAACCTAAGAATTTTATCTCCAGTATTAACATCACCTACCATTCATCTTACAGAATGTTCTTGAGTGCTGTTATTTAGGTGTCTCATATGAACATCTATTTTAACTGATCAGTTAAATGTTAACCTAGATTATTGTACAACTGCTCACATATTCTCAGATTCTACAGCCATTATGGTCAAGTGTTTCAGATTTGTCATTGCTTGTTTTGTTTACGCCTGCAAACCAAAATAGAGCTTGCAGCATACAAGTTACTATTTTCTAAGATTGTCCTAAGATCCCAGTGATAGTGGCTTTTCATAGCAGGCATCTGGGAAGTCTGAGAACTCTTCTTCATGTAGTTTTTAAGATTTCTAAGTTTTCCTTTTAGGTGACATTTCTATCAACCTCAAGTGAAGATGGTGTGCCTTTAAGTTTTCGTAAGTTACTAATAACAGATGGGACTGGCTTTGAAATGCGTGAAACAATAATCACGAGGCAGGGAAGATGATGAGGTCAGCACAAAATTTCAGAACTCAGGATATTAGGGTAGGTGCATTGAGATTATTTCAGCATCAGTATTTTATAACAAAGTTGCTTAATTTGTTGACACAAATTTCTAATAAACTTCCCTGGAAAAAAAAAATCTATTTTAAATAAACTTGAAAGTTGTTGAAAGATGTCTGATATTTTTTTTTCAAGATGTCCTGAGAGCACATTTTTATCAAACTCCTCATTAGAGTTTAGTAATGTTGTTTGTTCTGTGTGAGGTGCTATCATTCATTTTTTCTTTTTCATATTGGATTACAGTGATAAAATACTCTGCAATTAATCTGAGACTATGATAATAGAGCATTTTTCCCTGAAAGGGAGAAGCATATTCGTGAGTTCTATATATGACTTAATTTTCAGATTGCTAATTTGATCCTAAAAACATGCTCTGAGCTTTAAAAATAGAAGACATTATAGTAATATTTACTGGTATTTGGATCTTTCAAAAAGGTGTGGGCTGCAGCCAAAGCTAGTATGCAGCACAAGCCAGCAACTCCTTGGAAATCAGAAAAAGGCTGGCAGGGCAGGTTCCTCTCCTGCCAGGTCTCATCCCATCAGCAAATGTTTGGATGTAAGGGAGGCTGCAGATGAGGCTGGAAAGTGTCTATGAAGCTTATTAGAAGCCTCAGGGCACAGATGCTAACATTGCTGGAGTTTCAATGTTGTGTGAGAGATTGTTCTTAGCTGTTCATCTGTAACGAGCCCAGTGGGACACTTTATAATATGGACGATAATAATGATATTGCCGATAACTGTCTTGCAAAGAATCTTCCCCCTAGTTCACTGTGATTTCACATATAGGGACAATCGAACAGTCAGGCATATATTTTGATATTATTACAGAAAAAATTTCTTTACTGAAAGTTGCTTTAAGATTGAAATTTTTTCATGATACTTTAATTCTGATTCTTGAATATCTCTAATGGTGCTTTCTGCATAATGTTGGTCAGTGTGTGTCATGGGTTTGTTTTTTTGATTTTTAATATTCCACATCAAAACATCATGTACTGGAATTAAGGTGTTAATGCTCTCATTTCTACGCACCTATCCCTATACATTACGGAAGTCATGGGACCTGACCCTTCTGGGGGGGCGGTCTCTTACTGCCTGGCAGTGGGTGCTGGAGGGTGCTTTCCTGGCCGTTCCAAGCTTTTTTCAGGTTTGACTCGGTCTCGGGAACTCTCTCTCATATCTTATTTGATTTATTAGTCTCAATTTTAATTAGGTTGTATTATATTGTATTATTTTGCATTCCGACATCATAGTTAGTAAAATAAGTTTACCTCCATAGATTGTTGCCGCTGTTTTCTCTTCTTTTTCCCCCTTCCTCCCTCTGTGGGGCCAGGCGGGGGGTGGGGAGGGCAGGGGCCTACTGCCCCCCTGTCACGGGCATAAACTGATCTAGTTAATTCCGTGACAGTGTGAAAAGTAGACATCATATTAACATGCTTTTGAGGTTTCTCAATTTCAAAAATGTTTTATTTTTATTTCTGCTGTAGTGTTATCTTCATCCATAACAACATTCATCATAACAGCAACAATTTTCTTCAAAGGGCTACATATACATTAAATTTCTCTAAAGATCAATTGTAGATTGATTTTTGTCTTTAACACTGCTCATTTTACTGCATGTCTCATAGTTTCATTATTCAAAATTAGCAAAGCTAACAAAACATACCTAAAGATGCATTTGCTGTAATGGAGAATTCCCAGCCAAACCTACTCGTTTACAAAATATACATACTCTTTTGTAATAATGAGGACAGCTACAAAATGTTAACCTGAAAAATAAATTTGACAGCAGCCCTGGCTTGCAAAGGCTTTGAGTAGGAAGTAGTTCTGGTAGGAAGCATGGTTACTTACAGTGTGCAAAATCAAAATCAAATAAAAATAGGAAGAAAACAATGCTAAATGCCTATTTCATAACTGAAAGTTTCTGTAGAAACTTTTCCAGGTTGTTATTTTCATTTCAGAGCACAATAAGTGTGGTATGTATTTTTTTCTCTCCCATTTTCAGAACAGTTACACACTTCTCTTGCTTTTGTATATTTTTTACTCGAATGAAATTATTTCATTTTCAAAATGAAGATACATTTATTTTTGATTACTTAATGCATGCAACCGGAACCTGAAAAGTATTACATACAGGTGAATTCCTCTTTCTAATGAGGAAATCCATAATAAAAGATTAAAATACTTAGATCATTGGAATGCAGTGATTTATTTTATTTTTTTTTTTATTTAATGAAGTTTATTAGGGAAATATCTAACTACTTTAGCAGGAACTTGAAAAATACTGTATTTTAATGCTGCAATTAAAGAATTTCACCTCGGAAAAAACAAAACAAAACAAAACAAAATAAAATAAAATAAAATAAAATAAAATAAAATAAAATAATAATTAGTGTGATCTGTTTTCCTAAAGCAAAGGAAAGATTTAAGATTTAAAAGGCAGTACTGTAATATCTTACAACTCATGTTTTAGGAAAAAAAAAAAAAAAAACACTTTAATTTTATAATCAGATGCATTTCATTTGGTTAAAATATATATTTGGTCAAGGAATTATGAAAAATATTTCACATATTTCCAGGAATTTTGTTGGCAATACGTAGTCGACTAATTTGATCTTATTCATAGATACTTTGAGAAGCACGTTATAGAAATGTCCTGGTCTCACTCATCTCCTTTTGCTGCTCTACTTAACATTTCTTCAGTACCTTTTATTTCCATCGTACTCTGCAGAAGTTTGTGAGTTAAAACCAGGATTTTACTGACTTGATTATGGCTAATCTCTATGTTTCTGTATGCATTTATATTGGTTTAGATTGAGTTCTTACATTTGTATCCACCTATGCTAATATTGCTTAAATTTGAGGGCTTAGTTTTCTGTGAGAAATTTGGAAACAAAATGTGTATTAATGATCTACAGATCATAAAATGTCTTGGATTGGGAGGGAACTTAGGGATCATCAAGCTCCAACCCCCCTGCTTCAGGCAGGGCCTTCAGCATCCACATTTAATACCAGACCGGGCTGCCCAGGACTCCATCCAACCTGGCCTTGAATGCCTCCAGGGATGGGGCATCCACAACATCTCTCTCTATATTTAACAACCTATATACATATCCTCAGATTATATGTAGAAGATAATAGTTGAGACATTTTCTTCCCCTCAACAAATCAATTAGCAAGTCAAAAAAATTAAAATAAAATCAGTATTATTTGGCAAAAATAATCCCACCTACTAGCAAAGCTTCACTTTCTCCATCATCTAATCAATATAAAAACACGTTTAGTTGTGACATTTCAGCTACTTCCATAAGATCCCAAAGGCTATCACCATTTCATTGTTCCTAGTATTTTCTTATGTTTCCCTGGTATACTATTCTTCAAAACTGTAGCTAAAATTTATTTTGCAATTGCCCCAAAATAAGGAAGAATAATGAATAATGTTTTACCTTCACTATCCCGTTATTACTGAAATAAGTTTGAGAGTCCTCAGAATAATAATAGATGTGGTGCAATGAAAAGGGTAGTTGCAATAAGAAGGAATGGAGTGAAAAAGATGGTAGGTAAGTCCTTTACAGACAATTGGAAAATAACTACTGCAGTTGCTGAAACTTTAAATGTCAGTCCCAGATGTACCCATTAACTGAGACACCCAAAAGGATAAATTTTGTGCTTAACGAGGAGTTGCATTCAGGAAAAAAAGTACTTCTACTCTTCTAATTCCCAACTTGGACACTGGAACAAATTACCAGCTTTCATAAAAGAGAGCAAGTAAAAATGGACGTGTACTCCATAGTACATACTATGCAACGCCTTCATGAGTAACATCTGATTTCCTGAAATCCAGAAAGGCCATCTTAAAAACTATTAGTTCTAGCTTTGTAAAACATACAAAAATATACAATCTGATAATATACAAAATTTTAAAATAAATGCATTTGGATGTTAGTTCTCAAGAAAGAATACACAGCTGTTATGAACCCAACAATCTAACAATTTGCACTTGAACTTTAATTTTTCTGGCTAAGAAATTAGTTTGGTAAGTAGAGAGCTCCTGTATGTTTTCCTCATCCCACAATAATTTTATTTCTTCTGAATTGTATTAATAGTGTGGTTAACTATCTCGTTGTTTTAATATGAGAGTGTAGTCACAAAAAATTTGTATTTGGAAGTTATAAATCCAGTGCTGGTCTCAATAGCACTGCATTTCCAGTATGAAAAAGTGGGTAATGGAACAAAGGTAACTCTTGGGTTAATAAAAAATAAATAAATAAATAAATAATTACCAAGTAGAAAATAGGAGACGTCATTACCTCCAGCTGTAATTTTTGTGTCCCTTACTGAAAAACTGAAATTCAATTTGTGGTGTCTGTGCTTTAGAAAAGCTATTTATAAATTGGAAAGAGTTCACAAAAAGTATGGAAGAATTATTTGAGGTCTAGTAAATTTTCCATACATAAAAGAATAGAAGGAGTCTGATCCACTCATTTTAAAAAAGATTATTGATTTGAAGTTTGATCGCAGTCTGTAATTATTTATTTATGAAGACTTCTGGTAATAGACAGAACTTTAACCTATCACACAAAAGAATAGAAATAAAAATGGGATGGAAGATGGTTTAAAAAACCCAAGCAGAAAGTTTGTATTTTAAATCATGAAGGTATTTAACCGTTTTCTAATAATGGGATACATTCACAATCATACTAACACCCATCATCCTTTTAAACCATTGGCTGAAGAGGAACTTGTAGATATAGGAATTACTGCTCAGAAACCTTCTGTTTGCAGCAAGTCAGACTGAATTATCACATGCTTTTCTAGGCTTCAAACATTTAATTTTTCTAATAGAGAAGAAGGTAAAGTGACATTTATTTTATGTCAATTTTAAATTATTACTAAAGGACTGCCTTTTAGCACACTACTTTATTTTTTTTTCCTTCTGTCTCAGCCATAAAGCCTACTTTGTTTTGACAAGTGGTAATGAGGATTTGATGAGAAATTAGAAAAACTGCAAATTAGTTCGGTAAATTAGAGTGTTTGATTCAATGGCAAGACAATAAAGAAACTGGAGAGAGTCTGTTTTAGTCCTTCCTTAATCTACAAATATTCCACTTGTCCAAATCATAAATGTGGACATCAGATTGCCATGACATCATCACAGCAAACTCCAGATGGCTTATAATAACTTCAGCATTATTTTGTCTGCTTTTTCCCATATCACCAGCTACTCAAGAAAGCTGAGGTTTTATTTTCATTACTAATTCTTTTCACGGGTAATAGAGACATTATAAAATCCTTCTTTTGCACCTTCCTCTATTAAGTTTTGGTAAATGATGGATAATTCTAGCTTTGTTTCATAACACACGTACCATGTTATTGCCATTTCCATGGCATTTAGGATGTATTTGTGCTATCACAGAAATATCAGTTTGACCTTTCCTTATGGTATTTCAAGTATATTTCAGATTTCTCTTATAAAGTTTTAGACTTCATTAGGCACAAGGGCTATATTTCTGATTAACCTCATGTTCCTGTTGTCTTTTGCTCACAAAGTCAGCTCACACTTTATTGCTTAGTGGGTGTTCTTAATCAAGAATATATCTTTAAATATGGTCAGATGTGGTGGACTTTATAGCACCTTTGCTTAAGAGTAGGCACTACAAGAAAAGCTAATCTGCAAAATGAGGCTGAAATAAGACTTCTGATTAGTGCTATGAGCATTTTCATGTGTATGTGAGTATTGGAGAAAGGATTTTTTTTTTTCTTTCTTTTTTTTTTTTTTTAAGATGTACATCTATGGTAAATAGAAGAGCATTACAGGAAGGTTCAAACACAGGATCACTAGTATCCATGCTGTTTCACGTAACAAAGGTACCACACAAATTAAGCAGAACAGATAAACTCTGTGCAGTATCTAGGTATAAGACAAAAATAAATTAAAAAAAAAAAAAAAAAGCGTAGTAACAAAAAATCTCTTTTTGATATCTGCAGACTGAAAAAATCTTTCCTCCCCCCCCCAATAATAATGCATATCTGTGCAAAAATGAGCAGATTGTTTGCCTCATTCTCATTACTATTTTTTTCCTTTTAATGCAACCTGCAACCTGCAATGGAAGCAGTATTGTTATGTGGGCAGAAAAAGAATTTGGAAGAATAGAGTTCTAAAATTGATTTATACCAATAATATTTTAAAAGAAAAATTCTTAAACAGTGCTAAACACAAAGAGCAACATTACAAAACATATGAGAATATGAGTGTTCATTTTCCTATGGAAAAACAAATTTTGAAACAATGTTTTAGAAAAAAAAGGAAAAATCAGATTTTTGTGTCAGTGAAGTGAATTTTAATGCAAAAGCATCTTACATATATAGGTATTAAAAACAAGTAGATCTGAAATTCTGATGCTTTCACTCCAACATGAAAATAAGCAAGATTAAGTTCAAAGCAGGTAACTGTTGCATAAAAGCCCCGATGACTACTAGTTTTGGGAATACATGTAATTACTTGACGCATAATCTTTTTTACTGTAACATGAGAAAGTCTTCATAAGTCATAATGGCGACATAGATTTGTCACTCATGTGCTCTATATGTTATAGATTTATATAAGAAGTTTTTATAAAATACTAGGTTTTTTGGTTTTGCTTTCTTCTCTGTTAAGCTGTTCATTTCTAGTTATCATTAATACCTCCAAGGATGCTTTTTTGAACTTTTTGTCTTCTCTTAGATGTTTCAGTAAATGAGCTTTTCACTGAATATGAGAATTCTCTAAATGGATTCCTAATACAAAATAGTGACTGTATCCATAAATAATGGACAGATGTGGACCACTGATTAACAGCAAAATAAATGACAGCACAAGATGTATTTTTGCTTCCAGATTTGTAATTGGGCCTATTAGTAATGGATGTTAAAATTAGATTAAGGATAGGTTACATAAATAATGCAAAAGTATATTAGAAAGAAGTGCAATAAGATTTTATAACTGGAATCCCCATGTCTGTAGAAGTTATGAATCTGCAGAACTGGGAATAAGATTGATGGGAAATTTGTGAAGTCATGAGGCAGACACAGATGGAAGTCTCATTTCTAGATTCAGTGTCTTCTGTGTCTTTCTGCTCATGCCATTAGTTTTAATTTTGTAATTTTCTATGACTTTTATTTGACTTAATTTTTATTTCATGCTAGATTGTCAACAACAGAAAACAACATATGAAAGGCACCTCAGAAAAACGCACACTGATTATATTGTATGGTATAGGGATCTCTGTTCCTTTGAAATGTGGCTTTTGTGCACAGCATTCCCAGCATAAGGCTGTTTTGCCTTTAGTTAGTCTAGGGACCTCCTAGCTCAGAACTGTGCTTGAGGATACTCTTCTAGTTTGTAAGGAGAACAAAAAAAAAAAAAAAAAAAAGTATGGATTCTTGTATGGAACTCATGTTCCATACGCTGTGGTCTTTACCTTTCAGTCTTTCTCTGATTCAATGTCACTTTCTTGTGTCATGTAACCAGACATTGCAGACATTATATATACTATATAATCTTCCCACTGTGGAGGTAATCAGTGCCAGTCAGAAGTGAGGCAAAAAAGTGATCAAATGTCTTACATCTTTTTTCTTACATTCTCAGCTCCAGTTCTTTAGTCTTTGGCAGCAAAGATAAGACGCTGTTCAAATAAAAGTAGTCTTTCTTTATTTGTGCATGACTCAATTTGAACTCTGGCCCAGTAGTGCTCCTGCTGGGGGTATCCATAAGCTGACACTCCCTCGGGCCTCACCCACTGCTGCACCATGGGCTCCTCCATGGCTGAACAGGGAGATCTGCTCCGCACAGTGCCCGTGGGCTGCAGGAGGATGGCTTGCTCCTCTGTGGGCCTCTGCTGGGCTGCAGGGAACTTCTGTTCTGCTCTGACCTTTGTTCCTGCAAAGCTGCATCTCTCCCATTTTTCACTCCTCTCTCCCAGCTGCTGGTGCTCAGTAGTGTTTCCCTGTCTTCAGCCTGCTTTCCCAGAGCACACCCAGCATTGCTCATGGCTCAGCTCTGGCAGTGGTGGGTCCCTGTTGGAGTGGCTGGAGCTCTGCTCCGACATGTGCCAGTGCTGGTCTCTGCTTACTGAGGCTCTCCCATCCATACAGCCCTGCCTCCAAATCTTCCCAAAGAAGCTCAATGCAGACACAATAACTGAAATTGATTTCAAAGGACCATCCATTTCTTTATCTTGCATTATTTTACTATTTGGAAGTGAGATAGGTGTTTCACAGAAATAAAATTTAATATTTATCAACTGTAAGCAAGCTCAGAAAGCATGAAAAGAGACTTGTCTAGGCCAGACTTCAGGGGAAAAAAAAAAAAAAAGTAGAAAGATGCGTGTCACAGTTTAGTCAATTCTGTCACAAGTGTTAGGGATTCTTTACCCCTTTCCCTCTTCTGTCCTATGAAAGACCCAACCAAGATAAGGAGGGATAACTAGTTTGCTACAGATGATAGAAGAATATAAGACAATATGATATGAAAAGGAGTTACAGGTAATAAATCAGAGAAAGGGAGAGAGAAGCATTCTGACTGTTACTCACTGCACTACTGGAATAGAAGAGAGCCTTTTCTGCCATTGCTGTGCTATTTCACTTCTTTTACCTGAAACTGGGAATTGTATGGAAAGTACTAGGCACTTTTGGGATCTGCAGTCTGTCTCTTCTCAATGTATCTTCATCTCAGGGAGCCAAAGCTCATGTAAGAATAGGCAGTGCTGCCAGGACCCAGAACATGCAAGTAACCAATGCTGCTAGAAGCTGGCCCAGGAAGTGCAGTTACCCAGCACTATGTTCCAGCACTAAACAGCTTGCCACGTGATGTCATGATATGGAATAATGATAAAGCCAGGACAGTGAGCCAAATTGCAAATTGGGGAGATACACCTGAAAAAGTAAAATGGAAGTTATTTCATAATTTGTGACTATTTCATGTTCTATTATATATATATATATATATATAATTACAAAGTTCTTGAAACCGTGTATAGGAAAAACCAATATTGTATTGCAGACTGGGTTCCATTCATTAATTTGTAATCTGCAATGTGTTCATCCGTCATATGTTTTGCTATAAATTTCCCTTTTGGACTTTACCCATTGCCGTTGCCCTTTCCTAAGACTTTCTGTCATGGTTTTATGTTTTTTTTTGATTTTCAGTATTCCACATCAAAACATCATGTACTGGAATTAAAGTGTTAATGCTCCAATTCTACGTACTTATCCCTATATATTACGGAAGTCATGGGATCTGACCCTTCCGGGTGGGGCGGTCTCTTACTGCCTGGCAGTGGGTGCTGGAGGGTGCTTTCCTAGCCGTTCCAAGCTTTTCAGGTTTGACTTGGTCTCAGGAACTCTCTCTTTCCTATCTTATTTATTAGTCTCAATTTCAATTAGATTGTATTATATTGTGTTATCTTGCATTCCGATATCATAGTTAGTAAAATAAGTTTACCTCCATAGATTGTTGCCACTGTTTTTTTTTCACCCCTTCCCATTTTGTGGGGCCAGGTGGGGGCTGGGGAGGGCAGGGGCCTACTGCCCCCTGTCACGGGCATAAATTGATCTACTTAACTCCGTGACACTTTCATTATTGACTTATTTATTTATTTACTCCATCCTCTCCTTTTTTTTCCCCTCTATTTTATCTTTCTTGTCTTCTTAGGGAAGGAGAGCAAAAGATATATGTTAACCAGCATTGGTTCCTTTCTATTCCCGAATTTTCATTTGCACCATAAAAGCAAAGAACAATAAGGTAATAAAACTGGAAAGAGTTGTTCAAGCGACAGAAGTTAAAGGCAGAGACTGTAAGGGAGAAAAAGAAAAGAAAACAATCATCTAATTGGGATGGGATCTCAAGTTTTTCTCACCTTTTGTTCTACAAATTCAAATCTAGGAACAAATTCTCCCCTACGAATTTAACACAACATAAATGCATTGACCTTGGCTGACACCAAAGTGAGATGAGAGTCAGAAGTTGACTGTTTAAAAGATCATTCAAGAACACTAATTATCAACACTGTAGAAGTAGAGAGTCTTGACAAAACAACCTTCTGGAAGCTGGAAAGTTGTTTAGAAAATAAACAAGTAGGAGTATAGAACATTCAGCAAAAAAGTATGAAATATCTATCAGTAAAATCAAATAATTGCAACAAGTTTGTCTTCCCCTGAAGGCCAGCATATAGCCTGAACTTACATGAAGAGCAGATAGCAGAGAGGAGAACGTAACCAACATGGTAACTTCAGGGAAAATACAAATAAGAACTCTCCTGCAAGTTGTGTCTACAAGATACACATCAATGACTTATGCAGAAGTGCCTGAACTAACTTTGAGTGATCTAGACTATCAGAAAGAGCATTAGTTTTCTGTTCAAAATAAGTAGCTCTGATGGAAAATATACATTCACCTACTATTCAGAATACATTATTCCCCAAATTGTAGCTTTAAACATGGAGGTTTTTTCTCCTCTTACACATACGCATGTAATTCACACAGACCAGGCTGCCCAAGGAGGTTGTGGATGCCCATCCCTGAAGGCTTCAAGACCAGGCTGGATGTGACTCTGGGCAGCCCGGTCTAGTGGTTGGCAACCCTGCACATAGCAGGGGGGTTGAAACTAGATGATCATTGTGATTCTTTTCAACCCAGACCATTCTATGATTCTATGATATTTGCTGTATTCCTGGCATAAGAGCTTGCTCTTGATTTATTTGTTCTCCTAGTATAGTTCGATGAGAAGCAAAAGTGAAAATTCCATATGTACAAAAGAAAAAACAGAACATCTGATGCATTTAATTATGTGGTACCTGCCTCTAGAACATTATGCCAGAGGCTGAGTGAAGATGAAGAACATCAGTCCCAGTTTCTCAAGTACTAAATTCTATCTGTTCAATATGCAGGAGAAAAAAAAAAAAAGATATCCGTATATGTTGAAGATAACTAAGTTTAAGATAATATTCAAGTAATGTTATTGTCAGAGAGATTTGTCCCAAGAGTGATAGAAGTTACATAACTCAGCAAAAGTTTTTCACCAAGCTTTATTGGAAATTTGTTCTGCTCTGGCATGAATCACATGTAATATACTTACACCTGTAAAGTTAGTTGCAACATATTCTCAAAGTACAGAATCCATTAGAAGTGCACTATTTGTCATTTCAGATATTCATCTTAGATTTGGTTAAATCTGAGTGCTAGTTTTTAAGGATAGGTGCTATACAGTTATGTTACAGAAAATACTGTACACTCATTTTTATACTGTTGAAATTTAGAATAGTCACATATTGATGCACTTCAATTTGTTCATAGTCCTTATTCATCAGAAGGAAGAAAAACACATCTCTTTCTTTCTTTCCTTCCCAGCAACACAGGTATACAAATTTCAGCCTAGCAGGCACAAAGTCTTTAAAGAAACTGCACTGATTAATGTGCAGTTATTTCTAAGTTTTAGAGTACTTATCTATATTCTACACAAATATAACAGAGCCAGTAGCAGTGTCCTCTTGATGACGGTTGCACTGAAACTAGCACATACAGCAGGATTTATTTACAAAATTTGAAGCATTCATTTTTTGATTGGGAAATCCCAGAACTATAAAGGATTAACATACTACTGAAAGATTAGATTAAACATCATTCCCTAATTCAAAAGCAATAAAAAATGGAAATATTTATCTACAATTGACTTAGGTATTTATATTGAGTTAAAACAAAGGTTTTTAGATGGCTAGATCTTCCAGGTGTGAATGATATTCAGCTCTATGTGCTCACACTTATTAAAATATGTCACCCAGTGTCTGCCAACCTGAACCAGAGAATAATGAGAAGGATTTGTAATGAATGCTGATGAGTACAATTTGTATAAATAGTTTGCTGATTAATTATCTAACTGAATATATATATATTTTGTGACATTCCTCTGTTAGTTCCAGTATTGTAAATAAAATGTATTTTTTTTTTTTTTTACTAAGGATATATTTGTTAATAAAACTGTCCTAACTCTATTATGAAATAATTCAGTTCAGTATGAATAACAGCTTTTGTAGTCAATGAAAAATACATATCTATGAGATGGTGTAGAAGTTGCTCTCTGAAACAGGATGGGAAAGATTATGAAGGCTAATGGGAAGGTTTCAAAGTAGTTTTCAAGGAATCCCTAGGAATAAGGCTCCTGTGTTTTTATGGGTACTGCTACTACATCTAGGTCTGCTTCCTGGACAATGTGTACAGGCATTAAATGGCTGATGTATAAACTGCAAACATTAACTGATGTGACGCTTTTACTTCTAGGTCTTATTTGAGGTTTATCTAATAACTTTGGAAGCTGGCCACCCGTATGTGGGGCCAGTATACTCCTCCTGGCTCACTCTGACCCGACCATCCACCCATCCTATTTGGGTGATGAATGTATATATGAATTTATACAACAAGTGATGCACAAGCAATTGCTCACCATGCCCCAACTAAAGCTCAGCTAGCCCCTTGAGAAGTGGAAGATGATGAGCTGAACTTCCGCCTTCAAAACTCCTACCACATGATGTAATATCTTATGGAATGTCCCTGTGACCAGTCAGCTTTCCTGATTCTGTTCTCTTTCATCTCCTTGGGCCTTTCACTGAGAATGACTTTGGCTCTGTACAATACTGCTTAACAGTAACTATAAACATCTGTATTATCAACATTGTTTATCTCCTAGAACCAAAACATAGCATCATACCAGACACTCTGAATAGAACAAATTTTGTCTCAGCTGAAACTAAGACATGAATTTTCTTAAAACACTATCTTAGAGCCAAAGCTCACTAGGTTCAGCCTTTGGCAGTACTTAGCAATACTTGGAGAACTAGATGCTGAACATATTTTATCTCTGAAAATTTCCTATGCTATATACAATCTTATATGAACAGATCATATATACAGTTTACATTCTCACATGAATTATTTTTATGTGATAAAATTGCAGAAAAAAAAATGTAACGAGACAATTAAAGCCAAAATTTTGGCTACCTAATGACATACAGAAGATCTGTAGTGGAAAAGTGAAAATGTAGTGAAAAAGAGTCACAGATGTAGAGTCCCACTCTAATGGGACTCTTATTAGTGGCAGGATTAATACACACTCAAGTCTTTGATGTAAGCTATACAGAAAACATATATCTACAAGGCATTTAAATTATTCATGTGAAATATGTATGTGTGCTGCTCCCTTTGAATTAAATGGTAGTCGCATCTTTCACTTAAATGAAACTAAGAGTATCGTTACTCCTGTTTGATACACTTCAAATGCGTATGTAAATATAAAGCATAAAAGGAGCTGGCTAAGATAATACTCCAAGCAATAGAAAACAAACAAAAAAAGCAAACAAAACTCAATGTGAATGAAATAAAAAATAAAAGTTCAGAGAACATTCAGTCTTCTGCAATAGCTAAGGATGCTGAGTTTTGATGCACATTTTCAGCTTTAACAAATAAAAGACTGATGGTGTGAAGCTGATTGTTATTCCAGTCACCATTGTCCTTGTTGATTTTAGTTAGAACTCTCTTTTGCTGTCAAGATCAGTTTATATTCAAGTGCATCATAGTATCTAGTGACAAGTACTGACAGCATTGAGATATGGTCACTATAATTTGCAAGTGATGACCTTGATTACTGATTTGTCAGACTCTACTTATTAATTTCCTTCACTATTGCCATTTCAAGTTAAAAGAACATAAGGAATGGTTAATTCAACCAATACAATCTTTCTGGATAAATATATAAAATTCTAGTTTACATATTGCTGTGAATTTCTCTGCCTAAATTTATAAATAGTAGCAAAATGTCCAGGAGCAAAATGTTCCAGGTCTTCCCTTCTGCCTTAATTTTCAAGTGCCCTATATGTTTATGAAAGATTCAGGATTGACAGAGCTGTGAAATTAAATTTGCTATTTCTTCCCCAAACACTGAATTTCAAGTTGGACACTGACAGTTAAAGGCTCTTCAAATAAGCCAGATGCTGTCTTAACTTTGCCTCCAAGGAATTGTCTCTGCATCTGCAAGTGTGTTTGTTCTCCAATCCATTTAATCTTCATGTCTCTGCATGGTCATGCCAACTGGTTTGTCAGCCATGTTCTGTAATGCTGACACCTCTCCATCAAAGAAGCCATTTGCTTACTATTCATATACCAAGTTAATTTACAAATACCATTTCTCTAAACAACACCTATTTTTCAAGTTATATTTCATATATTTATAGTTTAATAGTTATAACTGTGATTAAACTTTGCAATGTTCATACATACACATGCATACATGCATGCATGCATATATACGTATATGTATTTCCACAATATATGTATATGTCTGTATGTACACACATAAAAAAACACAGGCAACTAACAAACAAATGGCATTTGTTTCTGTGTTCTTTTGTTTGTTTGTTTTGTTTTGTTTTGTGCACAATGAAACAGAGCATAAATTGTATTCTACATAAAGTACTCATCACATTTTTGTTGAAGTTCATGTACAGGATGTTTTATTTGTTAGTTTGTTTATTTCCAGGGTAATACAGACCAAGGAAATTGATAAGGATGTAATCACACATATAATAATACATTCAAGCGGCATAGTGGCGCCACTGTACATACCATATTTTAATAAATTAATTAATTAAAACACCAAGAACTGTTATTCTAATTTTGCAAGTAGTAGATCAGATCCTGAGATGTATGTCAGTGAATCAAGAATGCAGCTCCAATGATACTTGCCAATAAGCACATATCAGCTAACGTAGTTGCCAGTAATTCTACAATTAAACCTACAAAACAGAGTAATTACACTATGTACATTCATCTCAATTTACACAGTTTAGACATAGTAGTACATTGTCTTGTTACCCATTCATCTTATGCCACTTAACTATCAATAATACATAGTAGCTCCAAAAGTAATCTCTCACTTCTTATTTCTTATTGAAACAACAGATACACAGTAGCACTGTTTGATAGTCGAAATTCTCAGCTACAAAACACTATTTTTCAATATACCACCATTAGCCAGCTTGTGCATATGAGCTGAATGAGTCTCTCTTCATTTCAAGCTGTGACAGCTGTGCATGGCCGTCTGGAATGTGGCATGTCTTTCACATCATTGTTACCACTGCTGAAATGGTCCTCCCCCCACTTCACTGTGCTCACATCCACTATTTGGTCTTTGTAAACATTCAGCAAACATTGATGAATGTCAATGGGTACCATTTTTTCCACATGAAGGAATTCAGTGACACACCTCTGCTTCATATGCACTTCCACGCCATTTTGTCAGACTGCCCCTCTGCCGCCATCTGTCACACCGTAATGAAATGTAACCCTTCATTTTGTAAAGGCATTAGGTCATACAATATTAAATACACATGCCCCGGTGTGTTTTCCCAGAATTTGTATTTGACTACATTTCTGTTCATTACTTTAGATATTATGTGCACATAGGGATTATCTTTTCAAGAGAAGATGGAGTGAATCCTGCATGAAATATGAATGCATTAGTTCCATTTTAGCTTGAGTCTGTAGAGATTCGCGATACTGTCTATCATGAATATATCCAAAGAAATGATTTGTAGCAGTGTTAGTGCATATAAGGTCATGATTCAGGACAAAAAGTATAACTACCACACTATAATTAATGAAGTCTGTGAAGAAAAAGCAAACAAAGAAGTTACAGGTCTGAGAAACGTCAAAGGCTGTTATGTTTTTAGACAATATGAGAGTAGAATGTTACATGGGAAATAACTTCTTTTAAATTTTGGCTTCAAAATTTAGTCCAACTCTCCTGCAATGAACAGGGGCATCCACAGCTAAATCATGCTGCTCAGAGCCCAGTCCATCCTGATCTTAAAAATCTCCAGGAATGGGGCATCTATGATATCTCTGGGCAACATGTTCCAGACTGCCCTCACTGTTAAAGACTTTTTCCTTATACTGAACCTTAACCTCCCCTTTTTAAATTTGAAACTGTTTCCCCTTGTCCTATCACAACAGATCCCGCTAAAGAGTCTGTCCCCTTCTTTCTTATAGCCTCCCCTCAGATGCTGAAAGGCTGCTATCAGATCACTGTAAAGCCTTATCTTTTTCAGGCTGAACAGCTCCAGCTCTTTCAGACTTTCCTTGAAAAGGAGGTCTGAAAAATGATCCCTCCTGTAGATCATTTTTGTAGCTTCCTCTGGATGCACTCTTAAAGATCCATATCTCTCCTATACTGAAGACTCCATATCTGGAAGCAGTACTCCATGTGAGCTTGCACTAGAGTAGAGTTGAGGACCTCCCTCAGCCTGCTGACCATGATTCTTTTAATGCAGCTTAGGATATGGTTGGCTTTCTGGGTTGCAGGGGCAAATTGTTGGCTCATGTTCAGCTTGTCGTCCACCAATATACCCCAAGACTTTTTCAGCAGGGCTTTTTGGCTTTTATTTTTTATTTATTTTTATTTTTCCCCAGCTGGTATTGATAGTGGGGATAGTGATGCAACCCAGGTACTATATTCCACTTGACTTTGTTGAACCTCATGAAGTAGTCCTTGGCCCACTGCTTGAGCGTGTCTAGGTATCTCTGAATGGCATTCCATCCCTCAAGTATGTTTGCTGCTTCACGTAATCCACAATTATGCCAAGGGCAAGAGGTAATGGACTTAAGTTGCGCTGGAGTGGCTTCAGGTTGGATAATAGGAAAAAAACTCTTCTCAGAAAGAGAGGTGAGACACTGGAACAGGCTGCCTAGGGAGTTGGTGGAGTCACTGTCCCTGGAAGTGTTCAAGAAACATGGAGACACAGCACTGAGGGACAGTTTAGTGGGCATGGTGGTGATGGGTTGGGGTTGGACTAGATGATCTTAGTGGTCTTTTCCAACCTTAAGGATTCTGTGCACTCAATACTACTGTTAATGTAACTGATGAAGGTATTGAAAAGCATCTATCCCAGTACAGATCCCCAAGAAAGATGACATTAGTTGCACTTTCCTTGTCAAGTGATTAAGTTGTGTTATCAATTCCTGTTATTTAAGCAAAGCACAGAGAACAGAGATTGCTTTTCATTTTGTTTTGTTTCGGTGTTTATTGTAGCAGTCCCATAAACACTCATTTCTGAGTCATACATGATATACTTACAAGAATGACAGCTCACAGACTTCTCCAAACAAAACGGTTGAAACAAGAAACAGCTACATTTTATAGTCCTATGCAACCCTCAGTTTTACACATTTGTATCATTATAGAAGTCTGGGGATTCAAGGCCCTCCAAAGCACCGGAAAGGCTGCGCTCAAAGTCACTTCTGACACAGTGGAGCTGCGTAACCAGGCTGCTGTAAAAACTGTGAGTAAGAAAGAGGTATGAGAAGCCTTTCCAGCCCCACTTTCTTCACTGAGGAACTGCAATCAAGATTGGTCCTTCACCCTTGATCCTTGCTGCTGCTCTGTTGGAGAAATTCCTGATCCATGTTCCTCACTGATCCTGATCCCGACCAACTGACATGACTTTCTGTATTAATCTTGGACCTGTCTTATCAAAAGGAGATACCTTGCAATCACCAGACTGTAACTGCGCCTTGAACTTCTCTGCTCTTCTTGCTCCACAGCTATGTTTGAGGTTAGTCAGCAATGTCATTAGACCTACCAGCCTTGTTGCTTGCTCTTTGCTATCGGCTCAGTCAACCAAGTCTGCTGATCTGGGACACTCAACGCCCAACACCATGAGATGCAATTGAATTAGTTTTTCACTTCTCATTATTTTTACCACTCATGAGTAATGTAGCAACCTGTCTCTGTTTATCAGAAAAGTTTGGGTTCAGTGTTGGTGAAAAGGCATTTCAGATGTTCATCAATGAAACTGTTAGGAATGCAGAAGAAAAGCCTCTTATTTCTGCCACTGTTTACTTTCTTAGTTCAGTATGGCAGCAATTACAGGAAGATAGGCTATGTAATGGTTTATTTTGCTTTTCCTCACAAAGACCAAAAATAAACTTTATTTTCAGTGTGAAATTGTCCAGATAATGTGTGTTACCTTCTATTGGTGGAATAACATCCACTGAGTTAGTTTCTGCTGGTGCATTGCTCTGGTCTCATATTCCTGAGACAGCTGTAGCAGAAAAGCTAAGTCATGGTCTGAACCAATGATTGAGATCCTGGTAGGAAGGCAAGACCAACCCAGAGGAGCTCTGGTGCATGCAGTGACTGGAATGGGTGAAGCTAGCATCCATCTCTTCCCAGAACTAATTTAAGGGTTGACAGTGGAAGTGAGGTCTTTTGCTAGAGATCCCTATATACCTAAAGGGTAAGTAGCATCTTACTTTTTTGTCATGGTTTTGTGATTTTTGGTTTTCGGTATTCCACATCATAACATCATGTGGGGCACTGGGAGTTTAACTGTTAATGCTCAAGCTCTGGGTACCTGCCTGGAAGAGAAGAAGAACTACATTCCCCAGGGGACTTTGCGGTCACAGAGAGTCTCGAGATATAACTCCTGGCAAGGTCACCTGATGCGCTCTTCTTTTGCCTGCTCTTCGTCGGCTCTCCTCCCTTTTTCTCCCTGCTGCTCAACTGGACTGCACATCTCACCTCAGCCCTCCGCGTTGTGGTGAGGCCTATCCACCTTTCGGACATTCTCTCTCTCATTATATTTGATTTATTAGCTTCAATTTTAATTATATTGTATTATAGTGTGTTATCTTGCATTCCGATACTATATTTAGTAAATTAGTTTGTTTCTCCTCAGATCGTTGCCGCTGTTTTTAATTATTTTGGGGTCCCGTGTTCCCTTTTTCCGGAGGCGCGGATCTGCGGATCCCTCCGCCCCGCTAGTCACGGAACTGGGCCGAACCAGCCCGTAAACCGTTGACAATCTTGGTGGAGAATGCGGGCAAAGGCTGCTTTTTAGTTTTATAGAACGAATCTCTCTCTGCTCTCGGAGAGTTTCGTTGGGAAAGTTTGTCTTTTTCACAGGTGCTCACTGAGAACTTGACCTTGAAAGTCCAGGCGGACTGCCAATATTCTGGAATATTTGTAAACTTTGAGCACTGCTGTCTTGTTTTTGTAAAGAAAGAGAAAAAAATGATTCTGCTTTCTCTTTTAAACCTGTTTGCAGAGAGAGCTGCTAATTTTACAGAACTTGGGATTTTTAAGCAGGCTCCCAGTCTCTCCTTTGAATCCTTTATGCAGTTTTTGAATGCTCACCTGATCACCTTGTTAATCTCCCTGAATGTTCTTTTCATCATTTCACTCAGTATTTGTATTTGTCATATTTTGAGGAAGCCTTCCCCAGAACCAGAGAATACTGAGTGGCAGGGAGTGTGGAGAGGCTTGGGAGAGACTTTAGAGAGATGGACATCTTCGGTGTCATGGAACTTCACTCCTGAACACCTGAAAGACCCTGAGAGCTTAAACATGTATTTGAGACAGGAATGTTGCGGCTCAGGCAGATCTGAGGAGGCACAAATGATCTGGGGCCTAGCTAATGCTTATCGGGCCATATTCAATAGTATCCCAGAAAGGGAGAGAGTTTGTGAAATTGAGAGAGAGTGTCTGAGAGCTGAAAGGGAGAGTTTGCAGGAGAGACTCCGAGCAGAGAAGGAGAATCTCCGGGCTGAGCAAGAGAGTCTCCATGCCGAAAAGGAGAGACTCCGAGCAGAGAAGGAGAATCTCCGGGCTGAGCAAGAGAGTCTCCATGCCGAAAAGGAGAGACTCCGAGTAGAGAAGGAGAATCTCCAGGCTGAGCGAGAGAGTCTCCAAGTTGAAAAGGAGAGTTTCCAGGAGAGGCTCCGAGCAGAGAAGGAGAATCTCCGGGCTGAGCAAGAGAGTCTCCATGCCAAAAAGGAGAGTTTCCAGGAGAAACTTCGAGCAGAGAAGGAGAATCTCCAGGCTGAGCGAGAGAGTCTCCAAGTTGAAAAGGAGAGTTTACAGGAGAGACTCCGAGCAGAGAAGGAGAATCTCCGGGCTGAGCGAAAGAGTCTCCTGGTCAAGGGAAAAAACCTCCAATCTGAGAGAGATGCCCTCCGGTCTGAGAGGGATAGCCTCAAGATCGAACAGGATGCCCTCCGAATTGAGAGAGACTCCCTGCAATCCCAAAGAGAGAGTCTCCAAGGCGAGACAGAGAATCTCCAGGTTGAGAAAGAGAGCCTCCTAGCCAGGAGAGAGAATCTCAAAACCTGGCAAGAATGTCTCCGAACTGAGAAAGAAAGTCTCCAAGCCGAAAGGGAAAATCTTCAAGCTGAGAGAAGGGATCTCCAATCTCAACGAGATGCCCTCCAAATCGAGAGAGACTCCCTGCAATCCAAACTTGACACTCTCCAATCTGAACGGGACACTGTCCAAACTGAGCGAGACACCCTTCAATATGAACTAAATGCTCTCATGATTGAAAAAGACAGACTCCAAGCCGAGCTGGAGGGTGAGAGCATTGGAACTGACCAACCTGATCAACCACAGGAGGCACCACAATTGATATCAGTTGCCCCTGTGAGAGGACGGAAAATGAAACGAATCTCGACTCAGAAGAGAAGAAAGAGGAGCAAAGAGGTCCGGAGGAGTGGCTCCGAGATCCAGGAGAAGCACCTCCGAGTCCAGGGGAGGGACCCTCAGTAAGACCACGGTCACCAACGCCTACAAGGGCAACAAGGAGTCCTGAAAGAGTAAGAGGTGAGCAAGATATCGTTGCCATTGTTGATCGATCTCTGAAAATGAATGAAATTCGAAGTCTGAGAAAAGACTTTTCACGTTACCCAAATGAGCCTATTGCCACTTGGTTACTTCGTTGTTGGGACAATGGGGCCAACAGTGTGTGGCTAGATAGTAGAGAAGCTCGCCAGCTGGGTGGCATTGCTAGGGACTCAGCCATTGACCGAGGTATTAGTACATGCCAGAACCAGGCCTTCACCCTCTGGAAGCGGATGTTGTTAGCTGTAAAAGAAAGATACCCCTTCAAAGACGATCTGATGCCTGAGAAAAAGAAATGGACTGATATAGAAAAAGGCATCCGTTATTTGAGAGAATATGCTGTGGTGGAAACATTACATAGTCCTGATTTCATCCCTGATGAGCCGGATCAAGAGCATGATCCTGAGAGAGTGAGGTGTACACCAAATATGTGGCGTACATTCACAAAGACTGCACCAGAAAGGTACGCCAGTACATTTGCAGCAATGTATGGAAGAGGGGAAAGAAGACCCCTTATAAACGAACTGATTCATAAACTTCAGGACTTTGAGTTGCATTTAAGCCCTCTGCGAGCTTGTGTTTCAGCCATCGTAAAAGTAGCTGAAAAGCTGAACAGAATGGAGAACAAACAAGAAAATATAATAAACAAACTGTCAACCGGGCCTAATGCTGATGGATCCACGGTGGTAACAAATACATCCAATGGGGACCAGAATTCCCAGAACAGCCTACTGGAGGGCCTGATCAACTTGGTTTCCTCCCAGCCGGTGTCATCCAACGTCTCAGCTATCAAAAGAAGACGTCCTCCTGCTCGAGCAAGTGACAACAGTAAGACTACGTCACGTTTTGCCTTGTGGCATTACCTACGTGACCATGGAGAAGATATGAAGAAGTGGCATAAACAACCTACTCCTGCACTTCAAGCACGGGTAAAAGAATTACAAGATAAATCAACCACCAAGGTGAACTTCTCCAAAAAGGTGATTGCTCCAGTTGCTGCAGACAACGGAGGTAACAAATAGAGGGGCCCTGCCCCCAGCCAGGGGGGGAAAGGGATAATAGAGTTTATTGGACTGTGTAGGTTAGATGGCCTGGCACATCAGAACCACAGAAATATAAGGCCCTGGTGGACACTGGTGCTCAGTGCACTCTAATGCCCTCGAGTCACCAAGGGACAACATCAATTTATATTCATGGGGTGACTGGGGGTTCCCAAGAACTGACTATGTTGGAGGCCGAAATCAGCCTCACTGGTAAGGACTGGCAAAAGCACCCTATTGTGACTGGCCCAAGGGCTCCATGTATACTTGGTATTGATTACCTCAGGAGGGGATATTTTAAGGATCCCAAAGGGTATCGATGGGCCTTTGGAATAGCTGCTGTGGACACGGAAGGTGTTAAACAGTTGTCTGTTTTGCCTGGCCTATCAGAAGATCCGTCTGTTGTGGGGTTGCTACGAGTAAAAGAGCAACAGGTACCAATTGCTACAAAAACGGTGCACAGACGGCAGTACCGCACCAACAGGGATTCCTTGCTCCCCATTCAGAAGTTGATTCGTCAACTAGAGTCAGGGAGTGATCAGCAAAACTCACTCACCTTTTAATAGTCCCATATGGCCAGTGCGTAAAGCCAGTGGAGAATGGAGGCTGACTGTAGATTACCGTGGCCTGAATGAAGTCACACCCCCACTGAGTGCTGCTGTGCCGGACATGTTAGAACTCCAGTATGAATTGGAGTCAAAAGCAGCCAAATGGTATGCCACCATTGACATTGCCAATGCCTTTTTCTCCATTCCTTTGGCCAAAGAATGTAGGCCACAGTTTGCTTTCACCTGGAGGGGCATTCAGTATACCTGGAATCGTTTGCCCCAGGGGTGGAAACATAGCCCAACCATCTGCCATGGGTTGATCCAAGCTGCATTGGAACAGGGAGGTGCTCCTGAGCACTTACAGTATATTGATGACATCACTGTGTGGGGCGACACAGCAAAGGAAGTTTTTGAGAAAGGAGAGCAAATAATCCAGATCCTTCTTTGTGCTGGTTTCGCTATTAAGCGAAGCAAAGTGAAAGGACCTGCCCAGGAAATTCAGTTCCTAGGTATAAAGTGGCAAGATGGCCGTCGTCACATCCCGACAGATGTGATCGACAAAATCACTGCCATGTCTCCGCCCACTAATAAGAAGGAGACCCAATCGTTTCTGGGCATAGTGGGTTTTTGGAGAATGCATGTTCCAAACTACAGCCTTATTGTAAGCCCCCTTTATCATGTGACGCGAATGAAGAATGAGTTTACATGGGGCCCTGAGCAGCAGCAGGCTTTTGAGCAGATTAAGCAAGAGATAGCCCGTGCCGTGGCCCTGGGGCCAGTACGGATGGGACAGGATGTAAAGAACATCCTCTACACTGCTGCTGGAGAGAAAGGTCCCACTTGGAGTTTGTGGCAAAGAGCCTCAGGAGAGACCCGAGGCCGACCCCTGGGATTCTGGAGTCGGGCCTACAGGGGGTCAGAAGAGGGCTACACTCCAACTGAAAAAGAGATCTTAGCTGCATATGAGGGGGTTCGGGCTGCTTCTGAAGTAGTCGGTACTGAAACACAGCTCCTTCTGGCACCTCGACTGCCAGTGCTGAACTGGATGTTCAAGGGAAAGGTTCCCTCCACCCATCATGCTACTGATGCCACTTGGAGTAAGTGGATTGCGTTGATTACGCAGCGAGCTCGGATGGGGAACCTCAGCCGTCCAGGGATCCTAGAGGTGATCATGGACTGGCCTGAAGGCAAAAAGTTTGGAACACCACCAGCAGAAGAGGTATCACGTGCTAAAGAGGCCCCACCATACAATGAACTACCAGAAAATGAAAAGACATATGCCCTGTTCACTGATGGATCGTGTCGTATTGTGGGGAAGCATCGCAGATGGAAATCTGCTGTGTGGAGCCCCATACGACAAGTTGCAGAGGCCACTGAAGGGAAAGGAGAATCAAGCCAATTTGCAGAAGTAAAGGCTGTCCAACTGGCCTTGGATGTTGCTGAACGGGAGAGGTGGCCAACGCTTTATCTTTACACTGACTCATGGATGGTGGCAAATGCTCTATGGGGGTGGTTACAGCAATGGGAGCAAAATAACTGGCAAAGAAGGGGTAAACCTATTTGGGCTGCTGAACTGTGGAAAGATATTGCTGCCCGAATAAAGAATATGGTCGTGAAGGTACGCCATGTAGATGCTCATGTGCCCAAGAATCGGGCTACTGAAGAACAGCAAAATAACCACCAGGTGGACCGAGCTGCCAAAATTGAGGTGGCTCAAATAGACCTGGATTGGCAGAACAAGGGTGAATTATTTCTAGCTTGGTGGGCCCATGAGACCTCCGGTCATCAAGGAAGAGATGCAACATACAAATGGGCTAGAGACCGAGGGGTGGACTTAACTATGGACGCTATTGCACAGGTTATCCATGACTGTGACACATGCGCCACAATCAAACAAGCCAAGAGGATGAAACCTCTTTGGGAGGAAGGGCGATGGCAAAAGTATAAATATGGGGAGGCATGGCAGGTTGATTATATCACCTTGCCACGATCTCACAATGGTAAGCATTATGTGCTTACTATGGTAGAGGTAACCACTGGGTGGCTTGAAACATATGCAGTACCCCATGCTACCGCCCGAAACACCTTATTGGGTCTCGAGAAACAAGTCCTGTGGCGACATGGCACCCCAGAAAGAATTGAGTCAGATAATGGGACTCATTTCAAGAATTCTCTTGTAAATACTTGGGCCAAAGATCATGGCATTGAGTGGATTTATCATATCCCCTATCATGCACCAGCCTCTGGTAAAATTGAACGCTACAATGGGTTGTTAAAAACCATGTTGAAAGCAATGGGTGGCGGAACATTTAAGCATTGGGAGAAGCATTTGGCAGAAGCCACCTGGTTAGTCAATACTAGAGGATCGATCAATCGTGATGGTCCTGCTAGCTCCCTACATACTGTCAAGGGAGATAAGGTCCCTGCAGTACATGTAAAGAGCATGTTGGGGAAAGCGGTTTGGGTCTTTCCAGCTTCTGGGAAGGGCAAACCTCTTCGTAGAACTGTTTTTGCCCAGGGACCTGGGTCTACTTGGTGGGTGATGCAGAAAAATGGGGATGTTCAATGTGTACCACAAGGGAATTTGATGTTGGGGGAGTGCAGTCAGTAATTCCATGCATATATATAGGTTTGTGTGTGCACGTGTTTAGTGTTTGGTAATTATATTTTGTTTGTATATGTTAAGCATGATGTAGTGATGTAGAATAAGGGGTGGAATGTCATGGTTTTGTGATTTTTGGTTTTCGGTATTCCACATCATAACATCATGTGGGGCACTGGGAGTTTAACTGTTAATGCTCAAGCTCTGGGTACCTGCCTGGAAGAGAAGAAGAACTACATTCCCCAGGGGACTTTGTGGTCACAGAGAGTCTCGAGATATAACTCCTGGCAAGGTCACCTGATGCGCTCTTCTTTTGCCTGCTCTTCGTCGGCTCTCCTCCCTTTTTCTCCCTGCTGCTCAACTGGACTGCACATCTCACCTCAGCCCTCCGCGTTGTGGTGAGGCCTATCCACCTTTCGGACATTCTCTCTCTCATTATATTTGATTTATTAGCTTCAATTTTAATTATATTGTATTATAGTGTGTTATCTTGCATTCCGATACTATATTTAGTAAATTAGTTTGTTTCTCCTCAGATCGTTGCCGCTGTTTTTAATTATTTTGGGGTCCCGTGTTCCCTTTTTCCGGAGGCGCGGATCTGCGGATCCCTCCGCCCCGCTAGTCACGGAACTGGGCCGAACCAGCCCGTAAACCGTTGACATTTTTATTTCTACTTTTATGGCTGTTGTTGCATTTGAGCAAACCTTCACTTGCTGCAGCCTAGGGCTTTGTTACTCTTCTGTCATTGCTGTGCTTTCCATCAAATTTCAGGCTGCATTTTGGGTTGCTGTCATGGTTTTATGATTTTTGGTTATCAGTATTCCACATCATAACATCATGTAATGCACTGGGGGTTTGACTGTTGATGCTCAAGTTCCAGGTGCCTGTCTGGAGAAGAACAACTACATTCCCCAGGGGGCTTTGTGGTCAGCGAGGAGATGTAACTCCTGGCAAGGTCACCCAATGTTCTCTTCTTCGCCTGCTCTTCTTTGCCTGTGCTTCTCCGTCTGCTCTTCTCCATCTGCTTTTCTTCATGAGCTCAACTGGACTGCACTTCTCACCTCAGCGTTGTGGTGAGGCCTATCCACCTTTCGCACACACTCTCTCTCTCTCATTATATTTTGCTGATACTATGTTTAGTAAATTTGTTTCACCTCAGATCATTGCCACTGTTTTCAATTATTTTGGGGTCCCCTGTTTCCCTTTTCCGGAGGCACGGATCTGCGGATCCCTCCGCCCTGCTAGTCATGGAACTGGGCCAAACCAGCCTGTAAACCGTTGACAGTTGCTATGAGCAGAAAACATATTTATATATAGGGAATTGAATAACATGTCTAATTGATCATGGACAGATGCATATACATTCTGAAATGCTTACTGAAAAATTAAAATGAATTTCATTTGGACTTTGTGCAATGTATATGTATCAATAGGGAAGAGGAGAACCTGAATAATCTGTTTTATTTTAGTGCCTCCTCATTTAAATTATATTACTATATTATTAGTATAATTCATAGTATTTAAGTAGATATAATTGATCTATATTCTTAAGTGTTTACTTTCTTCTTGACTTGTTTTATCAATTTCCCTATGAAACACTACAAATCTATATACTTTTGAAGATCTCATAAATCTGTACAGTTAAGTAAGCTCAGAATGCTCATATATTTGTCAAAATATACTTGTCCATCATATATTACCAAGTTTGCTTTTTTATTTCAATCTTTTTTTTCTGGAATGCGTTTTCTTTATTACTAATAGACTATATATTTTTAAACCTACGGTGTTCACTGATCAAATATTCCATTAGGTTAAATTTGTTCAAATATTTACAGTGAAATCTCTGCAAATGATTCTTCTTCTGATTTTTCTATCATGAAACAATCAGTTATAGGTAAATAACCTCTTTTCTATAATATTTTTAAAAGTTCTATGACCTTCCTCAATGGTTTATTCCATAAACTAACATCTGCTCAGTGTGTTACTACTGTACCAATAAACAGATGTTACATATTTCTCCTTACAGTGGATTTTGGAGGCTTTTTTATTTTCCTTAGAAAGATTCAAGAATGAAAATATACTTGGCCAAATTATAATCATTATGTAATTTTTTTCTCTCACACATCTCTGATCTTCATTGGACAGCTGCCCAGATGCAAATAAACAGATAAACACACCTCTATCCCCTTCATTATACTTGCAGTAAATATCTATTCATTTGAATAATAATTTAAAAAGACAGAGCTGACTTGAATAGATAGAGAGCATTATTTACTTATCATAATGCCTAATTTCTAATTATTCTGTGAAGACTAATAGAGCAGCATGAGCAGGTGGTGTTAAATATTAACTTTGACAAACACTATCTGCAGCTGGAAAACCAGCAAGAGCTTTTACTGAGTTGTTTTTTTTTTTTCCTTTTTCCTCAGAAGTGGTATCTGAGGATATATTGCAGAAATAGCATATGTCATGTTTTGCTATGTATGATCAGATAGACAACTAGAACTCAGGAGAAAGATAGTAATTTCAGGTATACTTTTCTTGATTAAAAAAACTAATAATAATGAAAAAGTAACAGATAACTGCTTTTAAAAATCTTGTTTTGATACTATTTTTCACATTTTGTTTTCTGAAATATAAGCACAGCTTTTAACACAGCAACTAATAACTATTGTGCATTTCCCTCACTAAATATCAAGTGGCCTTTCTTTGTCAGAGATGGTGGTATTCTTAGAAATTATCAACAGTGTTCATAAAGTTAAACAGCAAGTTTTCCGTTAGAACCAATAAGAGATATCAACTTCTGGCCTCCATATCTCAGTTTCTCATGGGATAAAAAGTATTAGGAATTTAGTCTTGGTGCACTGATTTCAATTGATTCAGTATCTTCTCATAAAAATCTACCGAAGTCTGAAAATCTGCTTATATATAAGGGAGATAGTCTGCACAATGCTGTAAATGTTACTGCTAAACTCCTAGTGAAACTTGAAGCCATTCTTTTGTGCTCTTCCACTTGTCACCTGAGAAAAGAGACCAACATCCACCTCTCTGCAATCTCCTTTTAGACTGTAGAGTGATGCAATTCTCCCTCAGTCTCATTTTCCCCAGACTAAACAGCCATTCCTCATATCCTGTTCAGTCTTTTACCAAATTTGTCTTCTCTGCTAGAGAAACTCAGTATCTTTCTCATAGTGAGGGGCCCGAAACCACACAGAGTACTCAGTGTGATCCCACCATTGCTGAGTAGAGAAGGAAAATCCCTTTCCTCGTTATTTCTCATGCAGGCCCGGATGCCATTGGCCTTTTTCACCACACTGGCATACTGCTGGCTCAAGTTCAGCAGACTGTTGACTTTCACCTTTGGATTCTTTTCTGCCAGGCAAAATTTCAGCACTCTTCCCTGAGACTATACCACTGCATGGGGTTGTTACACCCACAGTGCAGCACCCTAGTCTGTTGAATGCCGTACAATTGCACAGTACCCATCAGTCTACATCTGCTCTGCAGAGCCTTCCTACTCTCAAATAGAACAACACTCCCACCTACTTTTATATTGTCTGCAGACTCAATGAGGGTGCACTCAATCCCCTCACCATTTTCATGTAGGTCTCTGCTTGTCCCCACAAGGGGCCCCTGACTTAGGGGCTTCTCAAAGACAACCCACTGCCTGCTGTCTTCACCTCCATGTGTCTCCTTGTCATGGTTTTATGTTTTTTTTTTTTATTTTCAGTATTCCACATTAAAACATCATGTACTGGAATAAAGTGTTAATGCTCCAATTCTATGTACCTATCCCTATACATTACGGAAGTCATGGGATCTGACCCTTCCGGGTGGGGCGGTCTCTTACTGCCTGGCAGTGGGTGCTGGAGGGTGCTTTCCTAGCCGTTCCAAGCTTTTCAGGTTTGACTCGGTCTCAGGAACTCTCTCTCCCCAATCTTATTTGATTTATTAGTCTCAATTTCAATTAGATTGTATTATATTGTGTTATCTTGCATTCCGATATCATAGTTAGTAAAATAAGTTTACCTCCATAGATTGTTGCCGCTGTTTTTTTTTCCTCCCTTCCTTCCTTCCTATTTTGTGGGGCCAGGCGGGGGGTGGGGAGGGCAGGGGCCTACTGCCCCCTGTCACGGGCATAAATTGATCTAGTTAACTCTGTGACACTCCCCCGGTTTGGAAACTTGCTTTTCATCCTCTTGCTAGGACTTAATACACACTGACACACCATGGCGCATTTCCCTGTCCTGGTTGCTCACACTTTCTAGGGGCTGCCTATGTCCCTGCATGAGTGTTACCCTACTGCTTCTGGTCACACCCTAGCCACATTATCTGCTTTTCTGAGGACTGGTGGCTTCAGGCAGCATTCTCTTCTCCCTGGCTTCTCCTTAGTTTTCTGGAGCTCCTTGCACACGGTGATCCAGCACTCTAAGTAGAACATGACTGTAATGTGATCACCTCAAAAAAACTGTAAGGTTGAATCAGTCTGTCAAAAAATCTAAAAGCTAAGCTGTGAATAATGTTCACAGTAAAATAAAATTGTCTAAAATATCTTCAGTTAATTGATCTTCTACGGAGTTTATTTAAGGAGTGCTTTTCCTCACGATGTTAAAGGAAAATAGAAGGAAAGAAGCAACCTTTATTTGTAAATGTTGTATTATTAGGTCTCCAAAACACTTCATTAAAAGTATATAAATGTTATTTTAATTGTTGAAGAGGCAGCTTGTACTTAGTGAAAGAAGTTTAAGCACAGCTATTGGCAGACAGTCAATTATTGTTTTTTCCCCGCTTGTACAAAAACAACTCTTGAGGGATTTCCTTAAATTCTCATGGTTTCTAAATGCACGTAAGATGCACTCGCACTTGCAGATACTCAGTGCTTAGTAGAAGAGTGGGAGAGTGGGAGACAAGACTGAATTTTTCCTTATTAAATTTGAAGCAGGAGCTGACAGTAAACTTTTACATATATCCTTATAAGAAGCAGGCCCTGAAGCCTAATGGAAGCTTTTTTTTGTATGTCTTCACGATGTCACTTGTGCTGTTAATACACAGCTTGATGAAGGGTCAACAGCTTCAGTGCAATGATTTTAGTCTTGTTAATATGGTTTTCTGTTTGGTCAACTTAAAGTTGAGCGTAAGGTTGTACTGGTTTTGGCTGAGATAATTTTCTTCATAGTGGCTAGTATGATGCTGTGTTTTGGATTTAGGAGAAAAATCAAAGGAAAACATCAGTTTCTGCACTGAAGTAATGCCTCAGAAAGAGACAGGTGTCTGGAGAGCAGCTTAGCAGAAGTGGGGGTAGTGGATTACTGTAGGCTTGATGTGAGCCAGCCAGCCATGACTAGCAGCCAAGACGATGAGCTGCATCTTCAAATGCAGTTTGTGTGACTGCATATTCATATATCATAGAGAAAAATATTTTAGCCAGTTAAAATTACAGTACCTATATCTTGTCTTTAGCTCAGGCATATTTTGTGCTTGGAGGTAGCATACTTCTGTGATAAATGCAGGAGAGGCATTTCAGAGAAAGGGTAGAGTGGTTGGAAGCAGCGGAAAAATTGGTACATTCTGCAGCTCTGCAAAACCAACAAATAAGCAAAAAAAACAAAAAACAAAAAACAAAAACCAAGGTATAAAAAAAGGAATATTAAATACATTATTTTCATTTCAATTTTAGTCTTTCCAAAAAATTTTCCATTTCATCTTTACCTTTGACTAAAAAGATCATGATTTTCAGCTGTATTGTAGGTTGTAAAAGAAACAAGATATTGGAAAAAGGAATAATCTAAATATTTAGACTACAGAGTTCTGTAATTCATTATGTCTGCATTATTTCTTCTATTTTTTCATGTATTTTGCTATGGCCTCAGTTTTCTGAACAGTATGTATTCTCTTCATATATTCATAATATGCATAGAGTTTTCTCCAAATTTTATGTCAGTATAGAGGAGCTGTGCCACTTCAAAGTGCATGAGACATTTTTAAGGAGAACATTACTTTCCCACCCTTACTTTCCTGCTGATGCTTACATACAGGAAAGTTGTTAATAATCAAAAAGTATGTGCAAAATTATGATTTTTTCTATCTTTTAAAATATTTTATATTACAATACTCTCTGTAGAAGTCAGTACTACTAATAAAAAGAACAGTGAATGTTTCTGTTTGCTGGA
The DNA here is from genome assembly GCA_037305975.1 of Chrysolophus pictus. Lineage (NCBI taxonomy): Eukaryota > Metazoa > Chordata > Aves > Galliformes > Phasianidae > Chrysolophus > Chrysolophus pictus. The sequence goes on from CM074578.1 coordinate 20,749,159, forward strand.
TAAGATAAACTGACATTACTATCTTATTTAAAAGTTTGAGACATATGATAAATATGTCATTACACAAATTAAATCATATTTGATAAGGTATCATTAAATGTTCTGAGGGACGAAAATATACTTGGTAACAAAAGATGAACGAGAAGACAGAAAAGAGATCAGAAAAGAAATTTCATCTGAGTTTCCTGACTTTAGTCAGTTTATATGTAAAAATCTACATTCCATTAACAATCTTTTGCACTATAATATCTTATTCTGTTTTATGGCTCTGAAAGATAGAGAGAATGACAGAATGAGCACAGACATGTTTGGCCTATATGACAATATTTCTTAACAGTATTATTTTTCTTGTTAATTCTAGAAGCTTAAACTTTGTTTGAACTCGTGACGGTGTACAAGAAAGGGAATGGGTTGTTAAATTTAGGATCTACATTGTAAGCTATAATATATATAAAAAAATAACTAGTGAAGTAAGAGCAATTAATCAAATTAAATTTCTTGAGCTATTTTCTGAAGTCTAAGTCAAAGGGAGTGTTTGTCCTGCATGAATTATACTGGAGGTATTATTGTCCTTGTTTGAATTACTGTTGGTGATAGTGAGTGGATGTCATTAGTGATTGGAAAGAATCACAGAATCCCAGAAACATCAAGATTGGAAAAGACCTACAAGATCATCCAGTCCAACCATCCACCTATCACAAATAGTTCTCACTAAACCATATCCCTCTACACAAAATCCAAATGTTCCTTGAACACCTCCAGGGTCAGTGACTCCACCACCTCCCTGAGCAGCCCATTCCAGTGAATGACCACTCTTTCAGAAAAATACTATTTCCTAACATCCAGGCTGAATCTCCCCTGAAGCAGCTTGAAGCCATTCCCTCTAGTCCCATCACTGGTTACACAAGAGAAGAGGCCAACCCCCAGCTCACTACAACCCCCCTCAGGTAGTTATTGAGAGCAATAATGTCTCCCCTGAGCCTCTTCTTCTCCAGACTGAACAATCTCAGCTCCTTCAGCCGCTCCTCATAAGACCTGTGCTCCAGACCCCTCACCAGCTTTGTACCCCTTCTTTGAACCTGCTCCAGGGCCTCAATGTCTTTCTTGCAGTGAGGGGTCCAAAACTGGACACAGTACTCAAGGTGCAGCCTAAGAATTAAGTTTTCTTTATAGTATGAGGTAGGAATATTTCTTGCATATTTTGTTTTCATCCCTCTATCTTGAATTGTTTTTATGACTAAGGTCTAATTTTAATTATAAGACAATATGGCATTGCTAGAAATTACAGGACAAGAAATGAAAGCGACATTCTTCTCTATGCTACTATGGTGGCATACTGATACATTTTTCACATCAAGTTTAGGTCTTACTTTGATGAATTTCTGCTTCATCAAAGCATCCATTAAATTATTATTTAAAAGCACAGTGGGAAGGCTTGCTTGGCTTTAGGCATGAACAAGCATAATTCCATATGGCTAACTCCTGATCTTAATCAAATATGATGAATTAACCTTGCAGTAATAGATCAGCAAAAGAACAATCCAATACATAAGACACATTATGAATTTACTGTTCCTTTTTTTTCCACAGTTCAGGAGATGCAAATTGCCAAGTGGAGGAGGTTGTTGGCAGTTATAGGAGTTATTAAAGAACAGAAGAATTGGTAATCCAAGCGTACATTTATATAGTGTGAGATAGCAAGAAAACACTATACTGTCATTTTCTAATACACACATATATTTATTTTATATGAGATATTTGTGGCACAATATTTTGCTTTGTTCATTGTTTATTGGATCAAAGTCTGTGTGCTCATCTATGAAAAATATTAGTTATGTAATTACTTCAGTTACTTGTGATGAATAGTTTTCAAGTCGTAACTGTATTTTTTGACGAGTGTTAACTCGGAGACAAACTGAAAGCTTTTCTGTTGTTATCATCAGCTGTCAGGCATCTAACAAAAACAGTAGCATTGCATGAAATTTTTCTAGGGAAAAATCTTCAAGCTATTAAATGTGTTTTGCAAGGAGCAGGATACCATTTTTCATCCCTCGTGTGGTTAAAAAACTGTGACTTTCCAGTTGAACCTGGGACCAGCTGTGTCAGTGCAAAAGAATGTCAGAAGCCATTGAAACTTGTGAGGCAAAAATGAATAGTGGACTTGACAGACAAGCAGATACTAATACAATTTTACAGCAGTTCAGGAGTTATCAAGTAATTTTGTATTTGAGGAGGAGGACTATATTTGTAGTCTTTGAAGAAGAAACATGACACTAATAAAGATATGTCCAGGGAGAGCTTCTGCTCTTTTAAGAATGTCCCGCCAAGGGCTACTTTCAATGTAACAAGGGGTAATAATAGAGCAAGTATGCCAAAACCAAGGACATATTGGGACACAAACCTGCCTGACAAATGATAACACAGGCAGTGATGAGGACTAAAGCTGGTCACTTGCACTCATTGCTAAAGGCTTGTGAGAGTGTACTAATGTTTTCTTCAGAAAGATTTGTCTAATTGGGGATAGACCTTGTCAGCTGGGAAACAAAGAGAGAAGCTGAATGCAGGATGTACAAAGACACAACCCTGACAAACAAGCATGGAGACAGTGACAAGAAATAAATCTCCTAGTCACACTAATTGATGGACTATCAAAAAACACTACAGGTATAATTTCCAGGAAGATCAGCCTGGACTTTGTGACTGATAAAACTGTGAATTGGAATGCTTCAGACTGGCAGGGAGAAGAAACTTCAGAGCTCTGCAAACCAGTAGGGGTGTGCTGAATGAAGAAAGGGAGAGCAGGTGGAACACAAAGAGGGGATGGCTAAGAAGGGAATAAACAAGCTAGCCATATAAAACAGCACTGATTAGTATGTTTGTCTGGCTGAGCCCTGTGCATGACTGAATGGGTTTGTCCTATTCTGTATTACCTCATTAAACTTTTTCTGTTTCCCACTCTGTGCACTCACTCTCTCCTGTGTGTGTGAGCTGGAAGGACTATGTATCAGCTACTGGTGACATGTGTGAATGAGAGAAGACTTGTGCCAGTGACAAGATCAGGCCTGAGGAGCTGGCATCTCTGGTTTCTGATGCCAGATATTAGAACAAGTGGGTTCTCAGTGTCAGCTACTGAAGTGAATGTGGGTCCTAGTGTCAGTATTCCTGGGCCCAAGGAAGATCCTACAGTCCTGAAAACCAGCTACAGATTGGTACCAGTGGTTGGTGAGGTAAGTGAAGGGCTCCTTTCTGAAGCAGGGCCTGTGTGCCTGTTGTTGGATGCTGGGAGCTGTGTATGAATCTCACCCCAAACTGGTATATATGGGGTGTGCATGTGTATTCCAGAACATGGTATCAGGCAAAAGGTAGGGTCCTTGCTGATATAATCAGAGAGACTATGAATGTTTATCTCCAGATTAGAGAGATGTGGGTTTGATGAGTGGACCACCCGATGGATAAGGAATTGGTTGAAAAGCTGCAGGCAAAGGGTGATGATCAATGATTCTATGTTCAGATGGAGCCTGGTAATGAGCAGTGTTCCCCAGGGGTCTGTCTTGGGATTGGTACTCTTTAACATCTTTATCAGTGACATCACTGATGGAATTGGGTGCACCCTCAGCAAGTTTACTAATAACTCCAAGCTAAGTGGTGCAGTACACACAGTGGAAGGGAAGGGATGCCATTCAGAGAGACCTCAACAGACACAAAAGGTGGACCGGGTCAATCTAATAAGGTTCAACACAGCAAAGTGCAAGTTTTTGCACTTAGGCTGGCAGAATCCCAGGCATATATACAGACTGAGAGAAACAGTTATTGAGTACAGCCCTGCAGAGAAGGATCGGGAGGGTCCTGGTAGATGGAAAACTGAACTTGAGCCAGCAGTGTGCCCTTGCAGTTTGGAAAGCAAATGGTATCCTGGGCTCCATCAGAAGAGGGGTGGCCAGCAGAGATAGGGAGGTGATTGTCCCCCTCTACTCTGCCCTCGTGAGGCCCCATCTGGAGTATCCACCCACCTGTGTCCAGGTTTGGAGCCCCCAGTACAAGAAAGACAGAGAGCTGTTGGAGAGGGTCCAGAGGAGAGCCACAAAGATAATCAGGGGACTGGGAGCACTTCCCCTACGAAGAAAGGCTGAAGGAACTGGATTTGTTTAGCCTGGAGACAAGAAGGATGTGGGTTGATCTCATTGCAGCCTTCAGAAAAGGCAAAGACTCCAGCTAATTTTCCCTTCAGTATATTTGTTATTTCTGTTATTGGATGACTATTGCCTTCAACTCTTTAGAGTGTACCACAGTGATGATACTATGATTTGCTTGTTTTGACTTGCCTGCCCTTTTCTGATACTTCATTATAAATAGTATCCTGATTCTCTATATAACATCAATATGTCTCTTATGCACCCTTTTTTTTTCTTGATTTTTGAGTATATTTATTATTATTACTATTATCATCATTACTATTATAAACATGTATTCAAACTTCAAGTTTCTACTCATTTGTTAAACAGATCCCCACTGTTTATTGATGATTTTTTTTCTTTACCTGTATATGTTTACTGCTACAGCATGGCTGTTCCTTCATTGCCTAATTTGATTCTGCCTTCTGAGTTGACATTTTGCCATTAATATAAACCTACAACTGAATTCCAGTTGGTCATCACTGACTACATTACCAGTAGATCAGCTGGGTGGATGACTGTTAATTCTACATAGATAAGGGTATGATATATTTCATATACTGCTCCCACTAGGTGGGAATCAACAGCTGATTTGGCAGGCAAAGTTGGTATCTAGAAATAAAATTTTACTTGACAGCTGTTCAGAAGCTATCAAGGAATCTTGTACCACAGGGTGAAGAATTATTTTTTTGAAGCAGGAAGATGACAACTAGTGGAAATGCAGCTATGCTACACAGAGTTTTCAGATGAGTTTGTCTAACTGCCAAGAAAATTTTATTTACAGAATGACATCTGTTACTAACCTCCTCACAACCCATGCCCGGTTAGCAACACTGCACGAGTGCCCCTTCTATCTGCACACCTACCAGGCACAGGGACATGAGAGACGCACGACCCAGTATGTAGCTCATTTATTGTGAAGTGCCCATTTATTGCTGTGCAATACTCGCTTATATACCATGACACACGACCACCCCGTGACCCATTAAGCACCACCCAGAACCACCCCCTGTAGCTACCACCCACCTTAGCCCAAGTACCACTCACACCGAGTACCACCCACAACATCAGGGCACAAACAGGCCCTATTTACAATAGAAGGTTGTTTGGCTGTGTGAATGCATGGTACGATATGGAATCAAAGATGCTTAATAATGGGAGATTTTACAGACTCTGTGGTCCTTCAATAAATTGTAGACATTTCATTTTAAATAAACTTAAAAAGTAAACTTAAACTCCTGTCCCTATATAAGTAATTTGACGATAGTTATGTACTGTACTACAGTCTCAGTTGGATATCAGCTCAACAGCAAAACTGCTTGTGGGGAAAGATGTAACTGTGAGCGAGTCACCAAAGAGCTTATCAGACTCCTTGATAAACCCTATCACTGTGAAACCTTGGGAGGCTGGAGTGTAAGACAGAGAGCAAACGGTGTCTGTTTGTGTCTAAGAGTAAACAGGAAGTTCTTTTTGTATGCATTGTTTATCTTGTTACACTTAAGAAACTTTTCATCCTTTATCACTGTTGTCTGGGAAAACTAGGGCCAATTAACTGATTAGAGGAACTGTTAGAGGAACAGGAATTTCTTGTTTGTAAGTGAATGGTAGATAAGATGTACGTTGAACACAATAAAGGGGAACTATTCTGATGCTACAAGAAACTGTGAAAGCTCTCTAACTCAACTGAGCGCCAACACTGCTGACCAAAATATTTATGCACAAGCTCCAACTCTATATAATTTGTACCTTCCTTACTGGATTTCAGTTCCTAATTGTTTTTAATCAGCAATGATGTCCTCTTTTCCTTTGTCATGAGGACTGTGATAGTGGTCAGCTATGGGAAAATGAACTTTTGCTTGCTATTTTCACTTAATACTTCAAAACTATTCAACACATTTTTCATCTTGCTGGCCATGATCCACATTGTTGCAAAAGCAGTCCTAGATTAGATTGAAAATCTAGTTAGTATGGTGCTGTCATGGTTTTGTGATTTTTGGTTTTCGGTATTCCACATCATAACATCATGTGGGGCACTGGGAGTTTAACTGTTAATGCTCAAGCTTTGGGTACCTGCCCAGAAGAGAAGAAGAACTACATTTCCCAGGGGACTTTGTGGTCACAGAGAGTCTCGAGATATAACTCCTGGCAAGGTCACCTGATGTGCTCTTCTTTGCCTGCCCTTCTTCGTTGGCTCCCTCCCATCTCCCTGCTGCTCAACTGGACTGCACATCTCACTGCAGCATTGTGGTGAGGCCTGTCCACCTTTCGAACATTCTCTCTCTCATATTTGATTTATTATCTTCAATTCTAATTATATTGTATTATAGTGTGTTATCTTGCATTCCAATACTATATTTAGTAAATTAGTTTGTTTCTGCTCAGATCACTGCCGCTGTTTTTAATTATTTTGGGGTCCCCTGTTCCCTTTTTCCAGAGGCGTGGATTTTACAAAATCCCTCTGTCCCGCTAGTCACGGAACTGGGCTGAACCAGCCCGTAAACCATTGACAGGTGCCTCTGCAGTTGAAAAGTTTTGATTATTTTCTGTATTAATAAGAAGGAAAGAAATCTTATCTTGGGTGGGGTTCTGGTGAATTATCTTTTCAGATTAAAAAAATTGTGTAGTTCTTCAATACAGTGATGAATTGATGGGATAAAATACAATGATGGGAACTGCTGAATCACAGCCTGAACCTCTGATTGACCACCTGAGGCAAGCAATGAGTCAGCCACAGGAGCACAGGTGAAGGTTATTCACCTGTGCTACCAGAAGGGGTGGAGCCAGGCTAGATCCCATTTAAGTGCTGACTGCCACTGAGGAGAATAGTGTGAGTCTACAACTTTGGTAAGCATTTTCCATTTATTATTCTTCTGCTGCAATAATCTTACTTAGCCTAACTTTCCTGGTTATTTCTTAATTTTAACATCTGTATATTCATTGATTATACAAATGATGAAAGATTAAGCATAACATGGTAAACAAAATACCCCCACATACCTCAAAATGGTCTATTTATTTTATTTCCAGTCTTCTGGTTCATGAAGTATCTAGCCATATATTTTTAAGTTAAGCCCTTTATCAGTAGTTTTAAGATCAACTGCATTATACTGTATGTAGTTCATTGTTTTTGGGTCTCACCAAGTATACTACGTATTACAAATGGAAATAATGTGCTGGAAAAATATGCTATATTAGGCACAAGATCTAAATTATAATCAATTTGGGAATTTAAATTTGGCCAGGTAATTTCACTACTGTGAGTGCATACAAATCAACAGAAAGGAACGTTAAATCCATTTCTCAATCCATGTTCTGAAACTTTGTGATTTGTGATTGTGCCTACATGTCTAACCCACATGCAATGATCTTATAGTTTTTGTAGTGTTCATTGGTAAAGGCGAGATTTTGAAGTTTTTCATGAGGAAGTCTAGTGACGTATTTTCAAAAATAGCAAGTAATTTATGACATGAATAAATGAGCCTCTTCACTATAGAATCAATTTATTTCTGTAGGATTCCCAAGGGAAATTTCTATCTCAGAAGTAAGAATTGAATAGGACAGTATGTCACTGACAGAGGCAGATAGAAGGTGGTAAAAAGATGTTTTCATTTTCACCAAACTGAAATTTAAAGAGTTAATAAATTTTGAAAAACAACAAATTACCTAGCATGCCTGGAAAGTAGAATTCATATTATTTCCATCAGAATTCAGCTGAAATTATAAAAATGCTATCTCCTTATTATTCCTGGTGGCATTTAATTACAAAAATCAGATTGAGTATTTCATAGAATCATATAAATCGCCAAAGTTGGAAAAGACCTCCAAGATCATCCACTCCACCTATCACCAATGTTTCCCACTGAACTATGTCCCTCAGTACAACATCTAAATGTTTCTTGAATACCTCCAATGTTGGTGACTCCACCATCTCCCTGGGTAGCTTATTCTTCAATTTATCTTCATCTTCAATATCACAGACATCGTGTATCTCAAATACTATTTTGTTTTTTAATATGCTTCTAGTATTAACTTCTTGAATACATAATTACATGTTTTGCTATAACAGAAATCTTTTGATAGTTTAGATAAATGTCAGTATTAAATAGTATCACAAAATAATTTGCAAAGATAAGTATTGGTTCCTGATAACTACTGGACATGAGAGGAGAAGCAATGAGAATTTGGGACTGGAAGTCTTTCAGAGGTCATCAAACCCAGGAACTTTGATTCTGTTCAGAGATTCATATACAGATTCCTCATTCTAGGTACTGTATTCCTAAAGAGCCTTCAGCTATAGCTCCAGAAAATGTAATGCTGGACCAGTATGCTGTAGAACATTGTACTGACTGAAGAAAGCAGTCTAGTTCATTTTATGTGCTGATTAAGGTGAAGGTTCTTTTTCATTACTACTGCAGAAAACTTCATCTCCTATGAAGATTTCAGTACCAGGCATCAACAGAACCTTAAGGAATTACTGTTTTCTTATGCTGTACCTGGTTGGATTATTAAAACTTTCCCAGGAGGCTGAAAATCACAAGCTTGATTTACGTTTGGATAGAGAGGTAATACAAAAGAGTTTAAGCTAGTTGTAATTTGTGTGTTCAGTTCTAATAGTGTAGAGGATTTTGTTACTATTATTCCTTAAGAAATTATCCTATGCTTACAAGTAATAACATACTTTTTTCTGTCTCACACATAGTAAACAATGTAAATTTCCAGTGCAAGCACTTCTTTAAGGTGAGAAAAGATCAGAGTACTGTCACTTCTGCAGGTGAATCTTAACTCTCAACATTTTAATTCAGGATGTAATTTCTGACTCACAAGTAAACAGAGAAAAGATTAAAAGCAATTTTAAAGGGATGATAAAGCTTTGAGGAAAAAACACATTATTTTTCTAATCTTAAATTCAAGTTATGATTGGAATTAAATTATTTTCCCTCAAGGATATGAAGTAATCTACATTTATTTCTTTTCCTGAAAGCATTTATTAATTTTTAGTAATGCTTCTTTAGCTCTATAATATTAAAGAAATTATACTGGATTTTCTTTGTTTATAAACTGAAAGGAAGATTTCTGATGAAAAAAGAAGCTCCAGAAGATGGCTTTGAAGTTTGAAGGAAGAAAAAATATATATATGCACACAAGCACACACACCAACACACATATATATGTATCTGAAGTTTTAAATACAATTCGTTTTCTGTAATGTACTAGCAATTGAGCAGGTTTGGCAATTTATGACTTTAGAGGTTAAAGCATTTAGTTAAATTTAAATTTAGTTTCATAACATATTCACTTTTTTTAATTTTACATTTGTTTCACTGTATCTGCAGTTTCTAGTACAGCTTCTGAAACACAGCATGTCTTATCAAAATTATGTAGCTGGAATAGTGTAAACTGAGTCTGAATGACCAGGGGTGGGAGTGAAATAGATTTCATAAACATAAGCAAACTACTGGTTTGAATACAGAACTAAAAAGCTGAGTTCCTGAGCTACAGAGCTATTTACAGACTTGATTCATATAGTTAGATTCAGTGGATCCCTTCATTGAAATTCATTTCAGCTGCAGAAATCTGTGAGTGTTTTGTGAACATGAATGGGTTCTGTAGGGTTTGGGGCATATAAACATCTTTAATTCTCTCCTTGTCTGTTACTTCAGTTTATAACTGAAAGAGTGTCATGTGGTAGAGCCACTGTGTTTCTGAACTCCATCCATGTTACCCTTTCCTTCTAATCTATCAGTATTATGGAGTTTGCTTTTGAAAGTAATGCCTCCTATTTATTTCCATGGAAACCACAACAGAAAAAAAATAAAGCTACTTGATAGGGCAAATTCTCAGATTCATATTATGGCTTGTTTCATGTCACTGTTACCACTGCTGAAATGCGCCTTGCCTTCAACATTCATAGAATCCTTGAGTTGGATGAGACATTTAAAGGTCATCTAGGCCAACTCCTCTGCAAAGAACAGGGACATCCACAGCTCGATTAAGTTGCTCAGAGCCCCATCCAACCTGGCCTTGAAAGTCTCCAGGGATGAGAATTCTGCCACAACTCTGGGCAATCTGTTCCAATGCCTCACCAACCTCAATGCAGCTCAATGCAGAAGACTTTTTCCTTATATCTATCCTAATTCTCCACACCTTAAGTTTGAAATTGTTTTCCCTTGTTTTATCACAAATTTCTGCTTAAAGAGTCTACTTCTTTCTTGTAGCTCCTCTTTAGATACTGAAAGGCCACTGTCAGGCCACCTCAGAGCATTTGGTCCTCCAGGTTGAAGAGCACCAGCTCTCTCAGCTTGTTCTCGTGGGAGAGGTGCTCCATCCATGTGGTCCTCCTCTGGACACTCTTCAACAGGGCTATCTCTCCTGTACTGAGAACTTCACATCTGAATGTAGTTCAGGTGAAACCTCACCTGCACAGTGTAAAGGGAGAGAATCACCTTCTTTGACCTTCTTACCATGCTTTTGATGTAGCCCAGGATACAGTTGGCTTTCTGACCTGTGAAAGCACATTGCTGGCTCATGTCCAGCTTCATGTATTAGTTTAGTTCACTAGAAATCAATTATAACTCAAAAAGCTGGTCCTGCTCAGATGTGATATATCAAGCCTAGCTTGATTTAGAATTTCCTTTGGTGTATTTATTCTAAAGTTAGATATGATGTTTTTTGTTGAGATTATATTTGGAATCTTTTGATAATTACTGTTACTCTAAATCTTTTCAACACTTCTAAAAATTTGGTATTTCCTACAGATTTCTAAACTGGGAAATTTATTTTCTTCTTCTGTATGAAATCTTCATTCTTCTACAAGTCTTTTTTGGAAAGTGTGACAAGATATTCAGATACACTTGTCTTTCAGTTTCCAAATGGAATCCTTAACCCCTTGTCATTAGTATTATAAATTGAATGAGACAGTTATGACTAATTGTAACTGAGATTAACTTTTGAAATATAGTTGGCTGTCTGTCACAGAGTTAACTAGATCAATCTATGTCTGTGACAGGGGGCAGTAGGCCCCTGGCCCCACAAAATGGGAAGGAAGGAAGGGAGGAAAAAAAAACAGCGGCAACAATGTATGGAGGTAAATTTATATTACTGACTATGATATCGGAATGCAAGATAACACAATACAATACAATCTAATTGAAATTGAGACTAATAAATCAAATAAGATAGGAGAGAGAGAGTTCCCAAGACCAAGTCAAACCTGAAAAGCTTGGAACGGCTAGGAAAGCACCCTCCAGCACCCACTGCCAGGCAGTAAGAGACCACCCAACCCGGAAGGGCCAGATCCCATGACTTCTGAAATGTATAGGGATAGGTACGTAGAATTGGAGCATTAACACTTTAATTCCAATACATGATATTTTGATGTGGAATATTGAAAACCAAAAAACATAAAACCTTGACACTGTCTAACAAATAAATGATGCAGGCAACATGTTGCTGTTCATTCTAAATGAAGGGGAAAAAAAAAGATGTGCAGGTTAGTACTGAAGCAAGTTCAGTACATTATTGATCTCGTTATACTACTACTTATGGGAACTGATAAACGTGGATTATAGTGTGGACCTCTTCTAAATAGTTTATCTTCTACTGTTGCTCATTTCACTGCTTTAAATAAACTTTTACGAGAGTTAGATGACTTCAAGTCTGATGTAACTATCCCCCTTGGAAGTATCTCCCTTAGAAGATAAGAAATAGGAAGTAAGTCATCTATGACATTACACATCTTCAGTCAGCATTTTTGTAAAGCTAGAGTCATATAAATTCACTTCCTTGCATCTGTTATATCAAAAGGAAAGATCAATATTATTAATGTGGCTTTCTATTTCATAACTTGCTGATATTAGCGAATTTGGAAAATGTAAAAATATGCTAGGGAAACTTCTGCTACTAATGCATTCACTAGTGTAGCAATCTAAGTTCTATTCACTTAACTAATCAATAATATTTTAGCACAAATTATTTTTGTCTTTTCTATTGATTTTTTTGTTGAAATTACTCAAAGGAGAAAATTTGTAAATAGAAATTAAGGATTAAACAAATAGAGTATAGATAATTTTTTTTACATATATGTATTTATCTATGCCCTTGCTGTGGTTTAACCCCAACAGGTAGTAAATTACCACACAGCCAGTCATTCTCACTGTGCTCAGGTAGGACAGGGAAGTGAATCAGAAAAGTGTCAGTGTGAGAACTTGTATTTCTCTTCTTTCACAGTTTATTAGGTAAAGGAAAAACTGCTCACACAAGAAAATAAAAATAAGGTTTTGATGGAAAAATCTACTCTAGATGCTATTTACAAGTGGAAGAAAAGAAGGTCAATAATAGTAAACGTGGGATTCACCAAGGGGAAATTGTGCTTGACCAATGTGATAGCTTTCTATGATGTCATGACAGGCTGGGTATATGAGGGACAGAGCAGCGAATGCTATGTACCTTGGCTTCAGTGAGTCATTAACACTGTCTCTAGGTAAGCTTACGAACTATGGGATAGATAAATGGAGAATGAAGTGGATTGAGGATGGACTAGAGGTTTGAGACTCAGAGGACTCAGAGGTTTGAGATTAGCTGCACAGTCTAGTTGAAGGCCTTTAGGGTGTTCCCTATGTGTTACTGGGTCAAGCCTTGTTCAATATCTTCTTTAATGACCTGGATGAAGGGATAAAATGGACCCCCAGAAAGTTTGCCGATGCTACAAAGCTGTAAGGAGTGGCTGACACACCAGAAGGCTGTGCTGCCATTCAATGACTTCTGGACAGACTGGAGAATTGGGCAGAGAGGAACCTAATGAGATTCAGCAAGAGCAAGGGTAAGTAAGGTCCTACACCTGCAAAGGAGTAACTGTATGCATCAGTACAACTTAGGGGCTGACCTGTGTGAAAAGAGAGACCTGGTAGACAGCAGATTAGTCATGAACCAGTAGTGTGCTCCAGTGGTATCCTGGGGCGTATTCAAAAAAGTGGGGCCAGAAGGTCAAGGTAGGTTATTTTCTCCCTCTCCTTTAACTTGGTGAGGCCACATCTGGAGTGCTGTGTCTAGTTCTGGGTTCCCCAGTTTGAAAGACAGGAACCTTCTTAATAGTGTCCAGCAGAGGGCCACAAAGCTGATTAGGGGCCTGGAGCATTTCCCTTATGAGGAAAGGCCTTATAAGGGAACCTAGGACTGTACATCATGGAGAAGAGACTACTTACAAATATCTATAGGATGGAAGTCATGTGACTGGGGCCAGCCTCTTTTCTGCAGTGCTGAGTGACATAACAAGAGGTAATGGGCAAAGCTGGAACACAGAAAATTGCTTTTGAATAGAAGAAATAATTTCTTTATTTTGTTGGCTACAGAGCGCTGGAACAAGCTCCCCAGAGAGGTTTTGGATATATTAGATAGCTGGAACTTTTATGAGTACCATTGGACTCAGTGACAATTGACATTGCTGCCTTTGAATCCCTAACTTTCTAGGATGAAATGATTTGGTTTCCTTTGATCTTCCATCTCTGTTGGTGTAGTGGACAGATCTTTATAGTGAGTATTTCTGTATGTGCCATATATTTTCCATTATTATTACTCTGAAAGTAATGCTTCCTGTTTCATCGTGTTGGCCCATGACATCAGACGTGGATGTTGGTGGTATGGCAATGGAGTTGAACCTTCCCATCAATATCCCTTTACATTTTTTTGTACTGTAACAAACAGCAACAGAGGGACAGTCTGACAAAACGGCATCTGACATGGAAGTGAGTGAAGAAAACATGTGACATTGAATCCCCCCATGTGGAATAAATTGCACTCACTGGCATTCATCAACACTTGCTGAATGTTTATGGAGACCAAACCATGGATATGATGAGCACAGTGAGGCAGTGGATAGTGTTTCAGCAGTGATGACAGTGACAGCTGTCACCTGCACTAGTGCAGATTTTTGAGTGTGACATGCACACTTTCATTCATCACTGGCAAAAATGCTTAGCTAATGGTGGTAACTGTGTTGAAAATGTGTTTTGTAGCTGTGATTTTTTTCTATCAAATAGTGTTATTGTACTTTGTACATCTTGTAGTTTCCAAAGAAACAAATAGGAGGCATAAAGAGAAGGTTGTGAGGTGATCTGATAGCAGCCTTTCTATATCTAAAAGGGAGCTACAGGAAAGATGGAGACACTCTTTAGCAGGGTTTGTGGTGATTAGAATAAGGGGGAATGATTTTGAACTTAAAGGTTGTAGATTCAGGTTGCATATAAGGAAAAAGTCTTTTACAGTGAGGGTGGTGAGGCACTGGAACAGGTTGTCCAGAGATGTGGTGGATGCCCCATCCATGAAGACTTTCAAGGCAAAGCTGAATCAGGCCCTGGGCAACTTGATCTACCATGGTGTCCCTGTTCATTGCAGGGGAGTTGGCCTAGATGCCCTTTAAAATTTCCCTTGCAACTCTAAGAATTCTATGATTCTATATATCACAAATTATTCTGCATATCATTATTATGTAGATATAACTGTATGTTACAATTATAAAACATATATTTTTATGAAATACCCCAGTATGTATTTATATACAAGTGTACATTTTTAACATTTACAAGTTGAAATATATTTAAAATATATTTTAAAAGATATGTCTTTTTCCCAGAGTTTCGTGGCTTTGTTTAATAAGTTTAGAAGTGTCTCTAATAACCAGCAGTTACTATGGAAACCTTGAAAGACTGGAAACTCCAACAAATGTACTGCTTATAGTGTGATTCTGAAGACTGATATTCCAAGTGACAAACCAGGACAACCAGTGATCTAGAAAACCATCTAAATTAAAGAAATAGCAATGAAATAATATTAGTAGTAGTAGTGGCAGAAACTACAGCTACAGGAACTACACTATCTTCTGCCTCTATCTCTTCCTTAAAGAGCAGATGGACTGAAGTCTTTTAGGGAGGAGTAATGTTACAATAAAGGAAACCAAATTGCCATCAATATCCAACAGGGTATTTGGATATCAGGTGGCTATTATGTGCAAAATCTTTGACAAGGTTCTGGGCTGGTTTGACCTGGTTCCATGACTAATGGGGCAAGGGGCCCCACACCCTGAAAGGCGGGAAAAGGGGAGAGGTGAAAGATAGGAAGATGGGCCTAAGAACAAAGCAGCAGCAATGAGCTAACGGAGAAAACTAATTCATTAAATATGATAGAGGAATGTGAGATAATATAATACAATATAATTGAAAGATTCAAGTGCATTTATGCGTTCGCAAGCAGAGATACTAAAATAGCTTGTCTTTTAGTACTTGCTGCTCACTAATGACTGTCTCAAACACCATTCAGATAAAAAGTAGTATTGATACTATGTTGCACAAAGAGATTTGAAGATGTGACATAGGCTCATTTCACTGAAGGATCAGAATAACATTATTTTATTATATCAGCTAGGAATTTTTAATGTCTGTCATGTGTGACATAACAGCTCTGATGCAACATGTAAAAGATTGTACTTTGAAAAGAACAAAACTTATGCAAAGTATTATTTTATTCTCTTGTCTGATAGTATGCTGGATCTTTGAGCTCCAGGGTTTTCCATATTCTTTTTTAATTTAGGAAAAAAGAAGAAGAAACAGAACAAACAAACAAGCAGCAGCTACTTTGTCAGAAATCCCCTAGGCAAATTTGAGAAGATTATCTAGTGTGTATGGAGAGTTTCCAAAGCCAGAGGAGCTTGATGATAGTTACATGAAGAGGAGATATAATCCTTAAGATCCAGGCATATGCTGCTATTTCATAACTTCTGAATTTATAACTCGGTTGTTGCAAATCTTCAGTATTCATTTGACATTTGAATTCTTTTCTCTGTAGATACTCTTGCATCTATACAGTGAGATATCCTTTTTGCTTTAGACTAATGGATTGGTGCCTGGGGCAATGTTTTAATTATTTAGGGTCTAAACATTAAGGCATAATCACTTTTCTTATGATCCCTCATGAGAAATGCTCTCTCTTTTTCTTTATTTTATTATGTTAAATAATTCCATCTGGGAATGCAAATTCCAGATTTGAAAGGAGAACACATTCAGACAAGAAGGCAGAAGAACTGCTTAAATGATTTCATGATTTTTGATGTTAGTTTTGTCATTTCATTTCAAACAATGCTGGGAAGACACTTGTTTTTGTGGATAGTACAGTTAAGAAAGTTTGGAAGAGGCATCATATCCACTGATCTTAATTTGGCAATTCAAATCTATAAAGGTCTCTCCTTAAAATCTGTCTTGTTTGACAAATGAGGGATATAGTTCAGGAAAATTTCACCTCTCAACCCTGTATGAAATTAACATTGAAATTAATCAGTACAGGTACTGTATCCATTATCTTCTGTCATTATCCATTTAGTCTTGTACCTTTAACATGAGAAACAGACCTATTTTGTAATTCATCTCTGCTGGGATAAAAATCTGTGGCTTTGTTCTCCATCTGTATTGCAGTTGAGAGCAGAATCTAATCCTTTTTACTACATGTTGTACTTTTTCTACATTTCACATGCCCTTTCATCTAAACAAATCAGAATTTTAGGTGTTAGTCTTTCAAAAAGCTATAGTATAAACTGATTTCTACACATTCATCCAATGTATTTAACATCTTCACTATTCTTGTTGAGATAGAAAATCAACATGTGTTTTATTGTAACTTCATATATTGATTATGCATGCACTATTAAAACTTCCTATCTTGTCAGTCATAAGTAGCAAATAAGAGAGAAAATAATTTAAATGGAAGAAAGGATATTCCTTGCAAAACTAATTTTACTGTGATTTCCTTTTCACGTCACAGAAAATCACAGAATCACTTAGATTTGAAGAGACCTTTGAGGTCACTCTTCAAAGAACTGGGAGGAAGATCAACCATCATCTAACACAACAGAGTCCCATCACTAAACCATGTTTGTTAGTGCCATGTCCACATGCCTCTTACCAATCCTCTAGGGACAGGACTCTACCACCTGCCTGAGCAGCTTATTCTGATGTTTGACCACCCTCCCTGTGAAGACATTCTTCCTAAAATCCAATCTAAATCCTGGAAAAACCTGAGGCTGTTCCCACATGTTCTATTTCATCACCTAAGAAAAGAGACTGAACTTCCTCCTCCCTGCAACCTCTTTTCAAGTAGTTTTAGAGTGATTAGTTCTCCCCTCATCTTCCACTTCTCTAGATTTAAGTCTGTGTTCACTCAGCCACTCCTCATGATTTTTATTTACTTATCTATCAGTAATCTTTCTTGTCTTACAGTAATTAGTTTAATATCTTTACTTATTTGTTAGTGAAATAACGTTTCTTACCAGAGTGCAATAATTCTTAAAGAATCTTCTAATGACTAATTTTTTTTCAGTTTTTCATGCAGGAACTGTAGTGATATTTGCCAGACTTCTGCATGTCAGAGTAGCATTTTTGAGCATTAACTAACACAAAATGCCCCATCTTTGGAGATATTCAAGGCCAGATTGGATGGAATTTGGGCATCTTTGTCTAGTTGAAGGTTTTCCTGTGCATGACAGAGGACTTCAAACCAGATGACCCTTCCAACCCCAACCATTCTATGCTTCTATATTTGATTATATATTCCATGACTCTGTTATTGTTATACAAACACACCATGGAAATAAACTAAGGGAAGTTAGTGTTCAAGGCAGACTAAAGGAACCACAGAATGTATATAAACTGGGCATTTTTGAAATGGAAGGCAGAAATGAAAAGCTTTAAATTATCTCTACTCCAATGTGGAAATAAGCAAGAGGAGATGGAAACTGTGGGGTACTAGAAAACTCCTAATTGCTGTCACTGAAATGTGGGACCAAACATACAGCGATTCAGGGCTAATCAGTTCTAGAAGGGATGGACAGGAAAATAGGTGCAGAGAAGTTGCCTTCTGTGTTAAGATGCGGACAGGCTGTGCAGAGCTGCCTGTGAGAAATAGCCATGATAAGTTTGACATCTTGTAGGCTGAAATTAGAGTGGTCCTGGTCTATTACAGGCTGCCTGATCAAGGGGACCCTGTTGACAAGGCCATCTTTCTGCAACTACAAGAGGTATCTCACTCTCAGACTCTCATATTGATGGGGGATTTCAACCACCTGAATGTCTGCTGGGAAAGAAACATGATGAGGTACAAGCAATCCAGGAGACTCCTGGAGTCTGTTGAAGGTAACATCCTGGTCCAGATATTGGACAGACTGACAAGATGTGAAGCATTTCTAAACCTGGTGCTCACCAGTTTGGAGGAGATTATTCAAGAGATGAAGATTAGAGGCAGCCTGGGCTGTAGTTACCATGTTCTGGTTGAGTTTGTGATCTTGAGGAATATTGAGAAATATAATCTCTGTATTTATATCTTTCATTTGTTAGAGTAATTTATTATTTTTGTTTTCCTCTTGCCTCTAAGAGGCAATGGCACAGGTCTGGGCTTCATTTGTCAAAAGAAAACTTTTCAGTACAGAATGTTCCGGCAAGCACAAGCAGACAGAGTTTTTTTTTTTAAAAAAAAAAAGTTTAGCTGATTGCGCCAGAAATTTTCATGATTATAGTAAATAGCTAGGCATGGCATGAAGCAGCAGCAGGTTTCTGAAACATCTGATGATTTGCTGAAGGACTTAATCTTTCAATAATTAGTAGAGAAGGGAGTAGAGTATTGTGTAAACAGCACTAATAGAGGCACTAGGTGAATCATCAAAATGCAAGTAAGAGTGCCAACTAACATTGAGATGCAGGTACAGGGGGGAGCCCATACTTTTACCTGAATGACAGAGTTGCCAGGGCTGAAAAGATTAAAGTGAATGAAAATGATACTCAGCATTAATAAGCTACTCACTAGATGTTTTTCTCTCGATGGTGGAAATGTATGCAGTTAAAATCACCTTTGTTAAGATTGACTTATTATAACAGAAAATGTACAAGTACTCTTGCTTTGAGATCATATAGCGTAGCATGATTTATGTACACAAAGATGAAAACTCTTCCTGTACGGAATAGGGAGGCCACATCCGAACAGATACTTGGTTATGGTTCCTGGCACATACTTGCTCCTAAACCATGAATGGAAAATGCCCAGAAAACTCAGCTGGCCCAGCCCAAAAGAGCACAGGGAATGTGCTAACAATTTTACAGCATAAGTAACTGTAGGTCAGTTCTCTAATTAGTATAGCCATGAGAATGAAAACAGTGTGCAGTTTAGGATTACCTTTTGAAGGAGATTTGGTCTGATAGAATCAAACTCTTTTGAGGACTACTGCCCATTTAAATGGATGTAATCTCCAAGACTGGCTCAGTGAAGCTGGTGAGCCAATGTGTGTAAGAGGAATGCTATATTGTGTTCTGGTATTTTTTAAAGACAGTGCAGTTCACAGTTGTCTCCAATGCTTGCTGGAAAATATAGTATTAATTTATGGTGATAAATTGCTGTCTTTTCTGAACACAACACATGACTCTCAAGGCTCCCAGGCACATTCAGACTTTCTGATCAGGCTGCTGAGCCATGGCAGTACTAAACTTATTTCCAGAACAATATGTGGTAAGGCTTAGTAAATAAGTGTACAAGTTGTAGGGCTAGATTTCAGTTATTTATTTTCTCTTTTGTGCACTTCATGTGAGTGTTAATACTCAGAAAAATGACTCTTCTAACAACAGACATACTCCTGAATCAGAACGAGAGTCCACTGTTGCCCAGTAGATTTCAAAATCTCTGGTTGGTTTGCTTCCTCTCTAAAAGGGCATAATCTGTAGCAAACATGGCCAATTTCACGTATTCCTAGTGGAAGCAATTAAAATATTTTCTTGATTAAAGTATGGATTCTTTGTAACTGAGTACAGTGGGATGATACTAAGCTCCCAAATCTTCTTGAGAGTTCTGCAGCATAGGGAACATTAATTTGTTATATTTGGCTATTTACTACTCAGCAGCTGCAGCTGTTTGCTGTGATGTTCATTATTGTCAGTCCTGATGCCTCTTTTCATGTTTATCACATTGTCTCCAAATGTCTACCAAATTTGGCCCGGCAGAGTGCGTATTAGTATTCTGGTGGTCTAAGCTATCCAGGTGATGAATAGTAAAATAGTAATCCTGTAGATATGACAAGCCTTTTCCAATGTGACCCTCAGGACTACAAGACTGAAAGCACAGCATGATTTAGAACAGTAAATTCCTATGTAAGAGTATTGTACAAATGATGAAAAGCATGGATTATGACCGTGCCTTAGGTGATGCAGTATCTTCTTTCATGTAGTTACTGCTTGTTGTAAATACAAGTAATAGATTATTTGCTATTTCCATCTAAAATTACACTGCATCATTATTATAAATGAGAAAAAAAAAATAACAACTCCAGGTCACAAAATCTGTCTCAGATCTGACTCACTAAAGGAGCTTTAATAACCACTGCATTCTAATACCCAAGCAAGATGTAGCCTTTTTATATTATGGCAACATGCTAAAAGGAAAGTGTTCACAATAGTCTATCCCTGGAGAAGTCATTATCAAGTGTCAAAAAACAAACAAACAAACAACCCCAGCAACCTGCAAACCAAATAGTGTCAATTCCTTAACAGAGTTGCTGCTTTTTTTAAACTTATTTCAGAATGATGTAAATGTTTAAAGTGACAGATTCCGTTCAATTGCTTTTCAGGTATGAAAGGTAGAATTATGAGTCTTGTGTGAAAATACTAAGTAATACTCTTCATGTAATTCATAGTTTTATAGATTTGTTTTATCTGGCATGTTTTTGTTAATAATCCTAAATAATTTTCCCATTACATCTTTACCTACAGTATATCTTTTCCTAATTTCCAGGAAGGATTAAGTAGTTAGCTTATTTTGCCATTCTCTTTGTGAGACTCATTCCATTCTTTTGATCTTTTTCATTACTTGGCGTTGAGCCTATTTTTGGTTTTTTCTACATTCAACCACATACTTTACTATTCAGTAATAGGGTTGTTAAATAAGTAGTAACATGTCTCAAGTCCTGGCTTTTGTACACGTGAAATTATTGGTACAGTTACTTCAATAAAGATACTGGGTGCTTGGAACATGATATTAGAACATAAAATTAGGTTTTAAATTGCTAGAGAAAATGATTCATTTCTATTTAGAGAAGAAAATAAGAAAAAAAATATGGCAAATGAAACCATGATATTTTTTTCTGTGCAAGTAATTCTTGTTTGATTTCTGTATAAATAACATTAAGGTATGAAAAGACTAATAAAAAATATTAATTGATCTTATCTGAACTTAAAATAAATGTGT
This sequence comes from Chrysolophus pictus, assembly GCA_037305975.1. Lineage (NCBI taxonomy): Eukaryota > Metazoa > Chordata > Aves > Galliformes > Phasianidae > Chrysolophus > Chrysolophus pictus. The sequence goes on from CM074578.1 coordinate 20,770,593, forward strand.
TTATTTCAATTATATACTTACTGGACTAAGGCTGAAACAATAATTGTCTTAAAATACTAATTTTGGTACAGTGCATACAATTTGAAGATGAATACAAATCGTATATAATATTTTTATTAAATTCAGCATTTACCAAACATAAATTGAAGTCAGCAGAGTACAATGTTTCATTCTGAGATGAATGCTAAGGATTCTTGCCTTTATAAGATAATCCTTCTTACTCCCTTCCTTCCTCCCTCCTTCCATTTTAAAGCATAACTCATATTTCTTCTTTGTATCACACAAGCAATTGTAATTTTGAAATGGACAGCAAGCACACAATAATGTGTTTTAGGAAATGAAATCCTACTGAAAAGAGCTCAGCTTCAGCTCTTAAAACAGACTTGTATGGCAAATTTCATGTTTCTTCACCTACAACAAAATTTAAGTTTGTGAATCACTCAAATCTGTTCAACACTCTCTTTCGCTATGGGATGCAGCAAATAATTTTTCTAGCATGGAGAAGAAGATGGTTTATAGTTGTGAATGGGCAGGCAAGTTTCCCAGAATGTGGGGAAAGAAAACCAGTGTAATATCTTTATAGTTAAGGGAAATATATGTGAAATGAGAGTCTATAAATTAAGCACAAAGCTTAAAAAAGAGGAAGAAGTCATCCTTTCAGAATGCCTCTGGATAACTATGAATTTCAAGCATTGAAAAAGCTATTATGAATACTTAATACTTTCTACAGAAAACCTGGAAAAAAATCAAAACCTCTGATTTTTGTTTGTTTTTGCTTATTTGTTTCTTGTTTTGCATTTGCATCCTGAATGAGGTGAATGTCAGACACAGTAAGAAACTAAACGAGATAAACAAAATAAAAGTTTTATTGTCATCACACTGTTATTAAGAATTTTATTTCAAAGGATCTCCTAGTGGTAGTTAACAGGTTATAATTTTAAAAAAGGTGATCTACTTCTCCCCAGAAACTTTTAGAGCTATCTCAAAAATTCTTATTCAGGATTAACACTAAAAAAATCAAAAATTATCTTGGATTCTACACTTAGGCATCTGTTAGAATACTGAGAAATCTGGTTAGTGAGAGAAGGAGTTGGATACCAGTAAAAAGAAGGTCATTTATGCTAAAGGAGTCATCTGAATGAGTCAAATCTCATCTATCTCAGCTAAAGGCTGTTTTATTTCTCTGGACTGACTTGTTATCTGACATCAAGTCTGATAAATAATAATTTATGTATTAGCTTCAAACTAAGCCAGAATATTACCTCTCTCTCCTCTATTCCTTTACCTTCATCCTTCCAAATTTGTCCAGAAATATTAACCCTACAGTACCAAAAGGAAAGTTTGGAAAGGCTGGTTTAATCTATTTGTGACAACTTCGGAATGTATTATCGCAAATAGTTAAACTTTTTGCACCTAAAAGCCATTTTCTTACAATATGTATACTTTGGAGCTCAGGCACCACAATGGGTAAGTATACAGTATAGACACAATGATAGTTATCTAATATTAATAAATGCTTATATTGATATGAATGTATTGTAATTTTGCTAAAGTTAATCATAATAGACTATCTGTATCATGACAGCATTCAACTAGAATAAAACAAGATCAAAATAACTTTAGCACAGATTCTAGGAATAGGAGGATTGGAAATAGTTTTCAGATGAAAAAAAATGGAAACACCAAAAAAAATCTTTTGTGGGAGAAACAATAAATATACACCAAATTACCCAACGTGATTCACGTTGATCGTGTGATTCTAACAGTAATAAGTAGTGTTGCTTTCCAGATTTCACTTATAGCTGAAGGAAACCTCTTGGTAGCATTAAAGCTTCTTGTGTTGCTAACAGTTTATTACATCTTTTCCAATTGATGAGAAAAAAAGTGTCATTTGAAAAAGAGCATAGTATTTCTCTATGGTCCTAATACCTTAAGCCATACAAATTCCAAAATGTTTCCAAAAATTACTTGTTATGGCATAGTTATCAATAACTATGTAATCAACAGTCTGTCCGATTGCTTGCAAAACAAAAAAATTACCATAGAGTAAATACCATAAAATTAGCTGAGTAAGAAAAAGATCCTGCAAACAAATAATACAGAATTTTATGCTAATGTTACCTTCCAGAAGATAATTCTGTGGCTGTTAATGAATGTAAATTAAAAGGGATTATCTTCAATTTAAATATCATGTACCTTACAACAAAATACAATACTTGCAATTCATTATCTTATCTTAAAAAATGTTATATATCTTTTCCCTCATTTGCTAAAAGCTTTTAAGAATTAGAATAAGATAGCCGAGATTCAGAGGGACTTCCTACTCTACAGATTTCTTCAAGAAAAATGTTTGCCTTCAGAATTCAATTCTTCATAATAGTGTCAGTTAGTACATGTGAAGTAGTGGTAGAGCACTTTCTCTGTGAAAAAAATGAGAAACTTGCTAATAATTTATTTTGAATATTAAATTAAAGGATCTCACATTGATTTTAAGCAAATAATTCTTTGTGTTTATGGGTAAGGATCACGGGGAAGGCTGTAGGGGTGACATTTTGGTGGGAGTCTGTTCTAAATGGCCTAATCAGGATGAAGAGACGGATGAGACATTCTATGAGCAGCTTGTGGAAGTCGTGTGATTGCCAGCACTCGTTCTTGCGGGAAGCTACAATTTCCCTGATATGTTGGAAATATACAGCACAGAGGAAGCAGTCCAAGAGGTTTCTTGAGTGTATGGAAGATAGCTTTCTTACACAGCTGGTAGGAGAGCCTACCATGGGTGGTGCCCTGATAGACCTGCTGCTCACTAACAGAGAAGGATTGGTGGGATATGTGAAAGTTGGGGTCTGTCTTTGAAATAGAATTCTCTATTTTTGGAGATGTCAGAAGGGTGACCAGCAAAACTGCTATCTCGAACTTCAAGAGGGCGAACTTTGACCTGTTCAGGACATCTATAGCTTGTGACCGTTGGGAGTCACTCTTTAAGGGTAAAGGGGTCCAGGAAGCCTGGGCACTCCTCAAGATGGAAATTTTAAAGGTGCAAGGACAGGCTGTCCCTGAATGCTGTAAGGCGAGAATCTGAACTTAGCATGACTTACAGTAAATGATAACATTCTCTGAACAAATCACAGAATAACAAATAATGAACAATTAAATATAAGCTGCTAGTCCAAAGACAGAACTAGATAAAAATTTTTTGACTTTAATGCTCTCTAGGGAGATAAATTGATATATACATAATTGTAATAACATTGCTTCTGTATTTGCTTATGACATCACTGCTTTTCTTTCTACCTTTGTCCCTGAAGGTGTTTAAGAACTAAGTACAGAGGTACATAGTTTAATGGGGAAATATTAGGGGTAGGCAGATGGTTAGACTAGATGATCTTGGAGGTCTTTTCCAACCTTGGTGATTCTATGATTCAAGTGGAATAAACTACCTTTCTATTTCTTTAACCCACCTTTTGGAATTGCTGAAGTTTTTATTGTTTGAAAAGGACTTTCAAGAGAGAGAAGTAATCCTTATGTAAAACAATGAAACCCAAAATATATCATACTTATTCTAGGACATTATTTTTGATTTATAAGGAGAGGAAAAAAATGCCAAGTTAGCAGAAAGAATGTGCATGAACCAGGGATCATATCAAAGTATTAAGTTTTCTCATAATTTCTGTTGAAAAATCTTTGATCTTGCTTAATTCAGGTGGAAGTTTTTAATCTTGCTTAATTCAGGGGAAGAGGAGAATATAACCTCTTTGCTAGTGATGAATATTCGAGACACATGGCTATTCAAAACAGAGAGGCTACACAAAGTGATCAGCGTAGATAGAGACTTCATAGCTTTTATAAAATAATTTTGTTATTACTATGCAAATCCTTGCAATCATTTTACTTAGTAGAACCACTCAGCCAATTAGACTGGGAGGAGATATATCAGTAATGAGAAATACCTAAGGAGTAATTTTGTAGAGAGTAATATAATATAACATCCTTAGAAGTCATGCTAAGAATCTGTATCCACACAGTAAAGACAAACACTAGTGCAGCTCATTTTCAAAATATTTAAAAATAATATAGTTCATAACTGGGTAGTGCAATAAAGTCTCTTCTCTAGTTTTATTTTTTAGCATTTTATGTTTTCCTTCCTTGAAATTGAGATTATCTGAGTAGAGAATGGCATTAATAAAATTATCCTCAGCGTATAAGTTAAATTTCTGTGGAGTTCAAAGTTGGCTTGGACAAATTCTTTCATAAACTCTAAATTATTGAGAGATCTAGCTAAACATGGACAGTGCTGAAAACATTTCTAATTTCAGCAAACTCATTTACATTTATATGTATCTCCAACAGCATTTAGCAGGGCTGAGCCTTTTTAGTTTCTACAGAGAGTTATGGGTAATGCTCTTGAAACTATTAAATTATTTTGCGCAGTTAAATGAATTTGATGTAATAAAGTAATTTCTGTAAATCTCTTTCCAAAGTCAACTTCTTTGTTGCTTTGGTAATCAAACACGCACACTGTTACAGGGAAAATCCTGGTTTACAGTACTATAGTTAAAAAATAGAAATTACAGGTGTGTTACAGAATAATTTGGTCTTTCATATTTAAGAAACAGCCTGTTGACCTGAAGGGTGTGAATTATGTAAGTTCAGAAAACATTTACCTGAGAATTTAAAGAATTAGATACATATAATAGTGTATTAAGTGCTCAATAATTTTCATCTCTGTTTGTATGGTGAAAATCAGTCCAAAAAAGGACAAATACCTGATAGAAATACATATTTTATATTAAATCTTCCCTTTTATCTTATATCACATGAATACTTTGAGAATGTAATACAAGACAGTATTCAAAAGAAGAATTCCTTGTATTTGTTTTCTTCATGTACTTTGATTGTTTTTATTGAAGTAAGCATATTGCACTGTTAGCTATCTCTAAAGTGCAGAATTTCTGAAGTGGGTTTTTGAGTAAGGTACCAAAAGTCAGGGAGCTAAATGCTGCAGGGTATCTCCAGTGAAGTTCATCTCACTTAGCTGTCGGCATCTGCACTGTAGACAGCTACATCTGAGATAATTATTTGGATTCTCCATATAGTCAGTGAAGAGAAATACCCCTCTTAATACAAGATTTTATCTGATGTAATTAGGTATTCAAATTAACGTGGGATGAATTGACCTCCTGAGGTAACAGTTTCATAAATTATAAAGAAAAAAATTGAGACAATATCTGTCTGCCTGGGCTAAGGGATGCAGATGCTGCTTTCTGATATGTGAGTTCAACCAGTAGTAAAACTGAAATCCTTACCCAGAGAAAAAACTGAGCACAGTGACATGGCTGGTCTTACAAAGTGCCACAGAAAATGTGCTGTCTCAGCAACACCTATATGCAGGACTGACATAAGACATACACATAGCTAACTCCCCTCATCCTCTTCATCTGGCAGAGACGGGGGAAACTGCTGCAGGCAAACACACGGAATTTGCCATATTGACACTCATAGCTGTAGAAAATACTAGCATGACCCCTCTGCCACCTGACCCTTCCCTGACCCTAGACTTTCTTATGCATTTTTTGAATTTTCTACTACTAGATGGACCACCTTAGTGCTCACTGAAAATAGATATAGGCACTCAGGCATTTCTCACATGTATCCTACACCCACAGGTCCCTCAAATACCAGAAGAGACCCTTGTCTGCCTGATAACACTACTTAGATGTCCTACTCATTGGCAAGTTGGGCCTGGAGTTCGCTACACATTAATACCTCCTGCATCTCCCTTTTAGGGAGATACAGATACTTGGCCTGCTAACATCTGATGCCAGGCACATGGCTTGTGCCCCAGACTCCTGCTCCAGCCATCGCTGTGTTACAGCCCTCACTCATACCAATCCATCCCTCCAAGTAGCTTGTTTTGGTGACCCACTCCTGCCCAATGGCTGGATGTTTAAAGACCACCATTTAATCCATGTCATAGTTGACATACCAATCTCCTTTGCAAAAATGATCCAGACCTCCAGGTTTGCATCCTTACCAATTGCGAAGTCTATGCTTGCCTGCAGTTCCTTGTTTGCTTCTTAATTAGACCAGCTTTGTTTCTTCTATTTATTTTGAGTTCATTTGACTACCTCTAAACCTAGAAGTTTAGAATCACTGCATCATTAAGGTTGCAAAAGTCCTTGATTTTCCATGGTTGTGAAATCTGCACGGCAAGAAGGAAGCGGAGATATATAGTTTCAATAGAATTATGCTTTGCTTGTGATTACGTCTCATTCCAAGCCTAAAATTGACAGAAATAGTTAGAAATATGACCTGCAAAAACATGATTAATAATGATTTGATGAACCATTGGTTCTATGTTGCTGTAAAGAACTATGGATCATATACATACCAATACATGTTTTTTTCCAGTAAGAATGGTCTTTCTTCAACAGCAATGCCTCTCATTCTAACTGAGGGAGTGGATTAGCTGCTAAAGTATACACTGTCAAATGAAAAGTGGCAAAGAAGGAAATCTACAGATACAGAGCATAGTAATCTTTTTTTATGTCTGAAAGATTTAACATTGTAGGTTAAAAACAATCCCTCTATCTCTTATGTAATGCTGAATAGGTATTACTTCATGGAGATTTGTGTAAGAACATTTTCAAGAATATATCAAGTCTAAGAAATTATATTTTTTTCCCTGTTAACATTGCTATGCTTGTTTTATTATGTTTAATACTTTCTTTATTTCAAAATAATATATTTATTATTTAGTGAAGACTGATTAAAACTGTTCATTATAAGGTGAAGAGCCAATGACATTCCAATTCCCGCAGCTGTAATTCATCAGTTCCTATTAGCAGTATTAAAGTATTTTCTGCATGAGTATGTGGATACATGTCATTACCATTTCTGATAGTTTAGGTATTCTTGAAGGTGATATAAGAACTACCAGTCAAAGCAGAATACTAACAATATATATAATTATTTTCAGGAACAGAAAAGTATCTTAAATGAAGAACTAACCTAAAGAACTCAATGGCACTTAAGTGTTTTGTTAGGGAAAAATACTGCTGGAAAATTGTAGTGGTATTAATATGAGGAAAACAGCTATGCTAAATCCAGTAAGGTGATATTTTAATAATAAAAAAGTCAGAGAACCAGTAAAATATTTCATGTTTGAAAACACAGATATTAAACATGAAATTTTAACGTTTGTCTTCAAAGAAATATCTGTCCACCTGGATGTGAGTATGACATAAATGGTAACCAGTACTGTTCAGCACTGGAGGTTATCTGATAAGCAAGCAAAGTCTTCTGGAAAGATATGTAATAATTACAATTATATGACATTGAAGTAATGGGAGAATATTTGAACATTCCGACATCTTTTAAACAGTTCCATAGACTACGTTTTGTCTCATAGCACAAATCTGAAGAATAACACTATTTCCCAGGTAAATTCCTCCAGGTCCACATCTAACACTCAATTATCTGAAAGGTGAGAAACAAAACATATTATCTGTGATGCCACCTCAGTTTATACCAGTGTTTCTGATTTAATGATTTAAGTAAAAACAGGAAATAATAAAACAACAACAACAATGCCCAATATTTTATATGACTGCCATTTCTTCAACTCTGTCATTCTGTTGTTGGTTGAGGAGAAAAAAACCTTTGGGAAAAGAAACAGATTAAAGCAACATCAACAACCAATACAAGGAAACCTGCAAATGTTGTGTTATTAAACCAGATATTTTAAGAGAAACCAAGTTACTCTGCAAAGCCTGAATTCTAAAAACAGCGTAGGCTGAGGCAAAAAAAAAAACTAATGCTATCCTAAATGCCTTTCTTGCTCTCAATAATATATAATGAGAATTAAATGGAATTGCTGTTCAAAATGAAATGTCAAGGACTGAACAGAGTATGAAAAGAGATGACCAGCTCATTGCTACAAAATTATCCAATTATTGCAATTAACTACTAGTACTGAATCTTCAGGTTAACAGAAAGTTATTTTCACTGCTTTTACTTCGAAAGATGAGTTCTATGGATAATCTTTCCTGGAAGTCCTGACCAGAAGATAATGTTTCAACAACAACAACAAAAACAAACAAACAAAAAAGCAGCTCTGTATTTTATTTTCTTTTGTAAAGTTAGCATAAACTACAAAGTAAAAAATGTTTTAGTTGAAATAGTCAACTCACATTTTGAAAACACTTATGCAAAATTTCTCATTCATAGTTCCTAGTAATAATATATCCTTTGAAAACGACCAAATTATTTGTTTTTATACATTTGGGATGGTAAAATACTGAAAACTATTAAAATAAAATTATTTTCTCAATTTGTAATTCTTTATTTATAATACGTGCTTAGAGGTAGGAATTACTGAGATTGGCAGCACATTTCACCTTATGCAGGGGGAGATAATTATGCCTTGTCAATTAGACACTAAATCACTGAGCGAAAAGCAGCTGGTGATGTGTAGCTATCATTACCATTTCAGATTATTGTATCATTTCTCTCACTTTTACTTAAAACTTTTACAGGCAGGATATGGTTTTTTTTTTTATGTCAGGAAATTTAGTAAATGTGGAAATAGAAATTAGAAGAAAGAATACTGTAATTTTAAACTGGGATGATGGTTCTGCAACACCAGTTGTTTATAGTTCAGTGACAGAATCTAATTGACAATGAATAATTACTGCCTCTCTAAATAGGTTGAAGAGTGCTTTCACTGTGATATGACTGGAGAATAGCCATATGAGGAAGGGCCCAAATGTTTGACAAAAATCATTTTGCCTTTTTCTTCTGTTTAATTGCTTTAACATTTGAGGCTAAATTCTGCTCTGAATTGTATCTGTATTTCTTCAGTGATGTCAGTGGGTTTGACTTTGCATAATGGAATTTGAAGAAGTGAACTGACTTTGCATGCATAATTAAAGCACTGTACTACATTTGAGTTGTATTTGCATTGTGGTCTAGCATCCCAATCAAATGCAACTCTTTTCTGTAATAGTGCTTAAAATGGAGAAATTCTGCAAAAGTCAGTCCAAAGACATTGGGATCCAACTATATTATATGTTTCACCGCATTACAAGGCAAACTCTTTTACCTTTCTCTAACCGCAGGAAAAGTATACTTGGTATCAGATACTTGGTATCTGACAACAAATCTCTCAAAGAAGTTGACTGCCATGAGAAAAAAATACCACTGAATAATAAAGCAGCTCAGTTTGAAGTCACTGAACTAAAGTCCTATGAACATTTGAATATTTGGCTAGATATGTCATTTGGGAATGACACAAAAATCAAAGTGAAAAAAATCTTGAGCCACTGAAGAAGTACCTTAAAAATAGTTTTAGATACTTGTAGAAAAATGACATTTTTCAAATAGGCCACTATTCTGTCCTGCAGCAAATACATGATTGTATTTCATACTCTCTGTCTTCTCTTTGATAAACTTCGCAGTGGAAGAGAAGTGCAAGTTATCTAATTCCTACAAATTTCATAGAAGTTTATTGCTGTGTAAGGATTAAGCCCTCTACAGTGATTTTTTCATAGATCACCATAGTTTTCACTCAAAGTGCATCTCTGTATGAAGGCCTAAGTTCAATTTTACTTAATATCAAATTAGAATTTTATTTTGTTTAATCTTACAGTAGAGTAATAATCTTCCGGTTGCCTGGTGTCTACAGAAGTGAAATAGGATGGCAAATTATACGTAGTATGCTACTCTACTTTTGTTGATAATCTCATCAGTGTTTACCAGCCTGCTTTCATCCTTGTTTAGTAAACATTTTCCTCCATCATGATCATTAAGGTTATCCTTTAATAATCTTTTGTTGACCTACAATTTTTTTCTCATGGTTTTTACTGCATTTGCAAGCATGCTATTTGGAGCAATATTCCTAGTCTTTAATGTACAATGTGCAACTCTTTACTTCTACAGACAGTGCTGGAAATTTAGACAAACTACCTGTAAATTAAATATCTTTTTTAATATTACTTCATTCCAATTTTCTGTTTCTCATTAAGATTTTTTTTCATATTTTTGATATGTTTCATTTCTGATTTTTATCAACTTCTTTTCATTAATATATGCAGCAACCGTATGTAACAATATCTATTACAGTATACTAATGTAAAAACTAAACAATGCACAAGTCTCTATTCTGAAAAAAAAAAAAAAAAAAAGTTTAAAAAACAACAGACTTGTACAAAATGATAGTCATGTCATTTTATTCTCTCGCAACATAAATTCACAGTACGGTGCAAGCATATATACTTTTTACAGTGATTAAAAATATTCCTTGTAATTAAAATTATCTCACATTTTCAAAGCTTCGGATCTTGAGATAAATAAGATACTAGCATCCTAATGGTTACTTGTTTGCATTCTCTGATGAAATAACAATTGCTTATCTCACCACAGTTTCACTGCTATACTTAAGAAAAAGGATCATATGTTGCAAAACGAGGAAGAAAAGCCACTGACTCTGTTAGCTATCTAAACTGTTGTATGATCAGTTATAAAACTATTAATTTTTTTTTTTCAGTCAAGAGATATATCCATAGCTTCCTTGCTATATATCCATAGATCCTCGGTGCAGCTTAGGTGTGATCTGGGGCAACATTCAGAACTACATTCCACAGTCTATTTGGCTTATGAATTGTAAAGGATAATGCAGACTGAAAGCATTATGGTCAGCCCAAGATACTTGGTTAATAAACTGAAGATCTGATATACATAATATCTGGTGTTTAATCAAGAAGCAGAGCCAAGACAGTTCAAATCCATTTGCAAACCTTAGCAATTCTAATGCAATCTTTTTTACTCTTCCCAGGTGAGTGTTACTATTTACTCAGTTACTAGATAAAACGAAAACTGTGGTCCTTTCAACATATCTTAAGATGAAAGAATCATAGGATCACAGAATCCTTAGAGTTGCAAAAAGAACCTCTGAAGGCCATCTAGCCCAGCTCCCCTGCAATGAACAGGTATATCTACAGCTAGATCACGTTGCCCAGGCTTGCCTTGAAAGTCTCCATGGACGGGGCATCCACCACATCACTGTGCAGCCTGTTCCAGTGCCTCACTACCCTCACTATAGAAGACTTTTTCCTTATATATAACCTAAATCTACTCTCTTTAAGCTTGAAACCACTTCCCCTTGTTCTATCGCTACAGTCCCTGCTAAAGAGTCTGTCCCCTTCTTTCCTGTAGTTCCCCTTTAGATATTGAAAGGTTGCTAGCAGAGCACTGGAGCCTTTTTTTCTCTAGGCTGAAGAGCCCCAGCTCTCTCAGGCTGTCCTCATAGGAGAGGTGTTCCATTCTGTGGATCATTCTTGTGGCCCTTCTTTGTATGCGCTCCAACAGACTGTCTCACTCCAATTATTGGAGGGAGGGGAGGTTCTTTGATATTTGTATACCTGACGTGAGATTAAGAAACAATGGTTCAAATGTTGGTCTAACCAGTTTATTACAAATCTTAATCAGGGAGATGGGAAAGGGGAGGCTGGCGACTATTATGAATTATGGTGATGGGGAAGGAAAGGTGGGCGATAGGAAAGAAGCTAGAATTGCATAAAGCAGGGATAGGCACCACCAGGATCCAGAAGTGGTCCTGTTGTATGCTGTTCTGATGGTCCAAGGCAAAAGCACAGGGGGAGAGCAGCAGAAGCGCGGCTGGTCTTGGGGAGCAAGCAGGTACCAGGAAGAAGCAGCAGGGTTAAGACTAGGAGGAAACAGCTGGTCTCAGGTAGCAGGCCCAGGAGAGTCTGTCAGCATGCAGGCATCAGCTTGTGAGGAGTCCATTGTCAGAAAAACACTTCATTGGAGAGCAACAACAGAGTGGCCAGCCTTAGGCAGGTAGACCACAGAGCAAGTCCAGGAGGGAGAGGCAGGTTGTGAGGCTCCTCATGTCAGAAACCTAACCTTCAGCATGCGTGCATCACGTTGTGAGGCTTCTGATGTCAGATGTCTTCTTTTTCTTCAGCATGCAGGTCTCAGGTCGTGAGGAATCTGTTGTCAGAAAACCTAACCTCTTGGTTGTTAACCCCTGAGATGGCCGTCTTCCTTGAGATAAGCACACACAAAAGACTGCTTCCCGGCCATTAATCTGCAGTTTATCTCTCTCATTGCTCCTGGCTTGCAAAATCTTCAGACAAAGGATTTCTCAACCCTTGATCAGGACTTGCTTGGACTTGTTCGTCTTGTCCTCAGCAAGCTTTGAAACAATGACGCAAAAGAATAATCTCTTACGCAGGTCTGTGTAATACTGAGCTCTTTTCCACCGGGTATTTCAGAATTGTCCAGATTGTGCATCTCATATGAGTAGAAGTTTACACATTTGTTTCTTATTCAGAAACCTGAGCTCGGGGACAGGCAAAAGTTATAATATATTTCTGTGCGCTTAGTGTTTCATTCACCTACTCCTGTTTATTACAGGAGATTTTGGACAGAGACCCTAAACAGAGGTATGTTTTGATCATAATTCAAAGAATTCTTAAGTCTATCATTACCATGTTCCATCATATTGCACTATGCTATTGCACTATGCTATTGTGGTCAATATGTTCATTAATTTACAGAATGAGTTTGTAGGTAGGATATTGGGCAAATATATACAAAGAAGATTTCTAGATATTTTTTAAGAGCTTAATTCGTGCTGAAGCTAAAACAATTCCATTTTTATGCTTGTAAGGTGTTTCAATTCTTAGATAAACCATGATTTGATCTCATTCAAATCTTATTTTTCAGATACATTTGTGATTTTCAAATGTTGATTTTCCTTCAAGAATACATTTATAGAGAACGTGTAACACTTTGGGCTTTCTTTTGTTTTTCAGTTGACATCACTGAGAGGTCATACAATGAAATAAAATGTCACATTCTTACTGTGTTTATCCTAGTGGAGAATCTGGTGGATTGTGTATCTATTGCAGATGCAAGAAGTTGGTGTTTCTTTTCTATATTATGCTTCGGAAAATTATTCCTTTTATGTTTGGACAGTCTATGGTTCACTGCAAAATATCTGCATGACATCAAAGGACCTATCAAAATGGAGGACACCTACTGAGATAAATTTTTTCAATATACTTTTTTTTAACAACACATCTTTTTGAAGTTTTCTCATCCTTTCCCATTTGCATTAGAAAAACACATAAATAAAAATAAAAAGCATCCCACAGTATTATAAGTAAAACCTTTAAAATGTATTCACATGGGTATTTCAGAAATCATCAGTTTAGTTGCCACTCAGAAAACACAATAGAAGTGTGTTGGGGAAGAACACTGAAGCTCAAGAAAATAAAAGGGAAAAGAAAAATCAGAAAACATAATAATTTTGTTGTCTTCTAAGCCAGGATGAATTCCATAAAGAGATATACTCCAATTTATATTTCCTTGGATGCAAAAAGCAGAACACCCTGACTAAACTGACTAAACTACTACCCCAACCATGAGAACAATATCAGCCAGATGAGGTGCAAAGCTGGCTGCCATTGCTCCCTCTCCACATTCCCACCAAATGATTTACTTCTCACATTATTATTCTGGTGGCCTTTGATGGTCTTCTAGTATAGGAATACAGTATTGGTGGATAAGGAAAGAATAACTGTTGTAATCTACCTGGACTCGTGAGAAGCATTTCACACTGTTGCATATGACATCCTTGTCTTTAAACTGGAGAGATGTGGATTAGATGTCTGGATGAATTGGTGGATAAGAAGCTGCCTGAATGATAGCACTCAGAGAGTTGTGGTTAATGGCTCAATGTCCAGGAGAGGACTGGTGATGAGTGGCATTCCTCAGTGATTGGCATTAGGACTGGTGCTATTTACCATCTTTGTCAGTGATGTGGATAATAGGATTAGTGCACTCTCAGGTATTTTGCAGACAACACTAAGCCAAGTGGTGCAGTCAACATGCTGGAGAAAGAGGATATCATTTAGAAAGACCTTGATCTGATAACATCTGATAAGTGAGCCAATGTAAATGACATGAAGCTCAACAAGGCCAAACACAATGTCCTGCCCACAGGCTGAAAAAGTACATTTGCAACTCAGAAAGCCAATCCTGATATCCTGTATTCTGATTTGCATCAAAATAAGCATGGCAAGGAGCCATCAGGTGGTGATTCTGCTTTTCAAATGAGATCCCACCTGGAGTATACCTGTTCATTTCTTGCGTCTCCAACATAAGAAGGACTTCTTGGAGTGAGTCCAGAGGAGGGCTACAAGGATGATCAGAGCTCTGAAGCACCTCTTTTATGAAGAAAAGCTGAGAGAATTGGGGTTGTTAAGCCTGGAGAAGACTCTAGAGAGCTCTTTGTCAAGGAGTGTAGTGATACAAGCAGTAATGTCTTTAAACAAAAATAGGTCAGATTTTGATTAGATATAAGGAAGATATTCTTTACTCAGAGGGTGATGAGGCACTGAAACAAGCTGTCCAGAGAATCTGTAGATGTCCCATCCCTGAAGGTGTTCAATGAATGGGACTTTGGGCAACCTGGTCTAGAGGAAGATGTCTTTGTCTATGGCAAGGGGCTTGGAAGTAGATAATATTTAAGGTCCCTTTCAACCCAAATCATATGATTCTATGATTCCATGATCCCAGATAGTTTCACCGAAAAAATGGTGGTGTTAAATGAAGAATTAAGAATGAGTTGTAGGAAGAAAAGTAGCTGAATCACCAGAGCAAAGCTCTTTCATAGGAGAAAACAAGTTATTGAGGGATAATTCATCAGTCAAGATAAGTCATCAGTAAATGCTGGGGACCACCCAGCTGGAAAGCATCTCTGCAGAAAATGACTCAGACATCCTGCTGAACACAAAATTGAACTGGAATCACTAAGAAGGCTAATGGTATTCTTGGCTGAATTAGGCAAAGTATCCTCAGCAGGTCAAGAGGAAGGTCCTTCCCTTTCACTCAGCACTGATGAAGCCACACCTGGAGCACTGGGTCCATTTCTTGGCTCCTCAGTACAAGAGAGACATGGACATGCTGGAAAGAGTCCAGCACAGGGCCATTAAGACGATCAAGGGATTCTAGCATATATCCTATGAGGTCTGAGAGAGCTGGGACTGCAGTCCAGAGAAGAGAAGGCTCATAGGGGATCTTGTCAGTGTGTGTGAATACCTGAAATAATGGTAAAAAGAAGATGGACACAGACTCTTTTCAGTTCTGCTCTGGCCTTTATTGCAAGTGTTGGAAACATCCAAATAATTTTTGTCAGGACGGTATCTCTGATAAAAGCAGATTTTATTCGCGATTGCAATGGCGGGCGTCCCGCAAGCAGGAGCGCGCCTATGGATACAACATGACAGTCTTTATACCCTGTTTTTCCCTTTAGCCATCCCCCTGCCCTGTTTCCCCATTGGCTGGGTACTCCAGGTTCACAATCTTATCAGTTTACGTTTGTTGATTCGTGTGTTATCTGGTGTCAGTCCTGTTGTCTCCAAGATGTCTCAGTGCTCTTCTTGTCGTATTGATATGGTGATTGTCTCCGAAGTCTTCGTTAAACAAAGAGCACCGGGGGGGATGATGTCAGGCCTTCAGATGTCTCTTCAGGCGCTTCCTCGGGCATACCATGACTTGTTCTCTCGTGCAGGATGTTCTTGCAATGTTGTGACAAAATATACATATATACACCTATATACAGAGCGTGCATTCCTGGGAAGATTTGGCTAGAGGATAAGTGATGCAAACTATCAGAGATCTTCCCCAAGTTAAGTAGAAGGACTCCCAAAAAGAACTAAGACAACGGAGTTCATGAAATAAAAAATATTATCCAATTCTAATGCAGAAACAACATTTGATTCTCACACAAGGATCTTCTTTTGCTCTGGAGGACAAGAAATTGATAGTTGAGAATAGTTTCCCAGAGCAATCATCATAACTTTTTAGTGAATGCCACCATTAATTAAAATACAACTCTGTGTGTAACAAAGGAGCTAGCTAAAGCTCGTTGATGTGTGTATTGGTATGTGAGAATCTGATACTGGACAGACTAAACAGACATCTGTGCTTTGGTCCTCATATCAGTGTATTCTTTCAACATGGTGCACAGCACAGCAGAAGCTGCTCTGTTTTCTCTAAAACAGATCATCACCTTTCACCATGTACTTCTACTATTTGTCTGAAGATGTAGATAATATCTCACAGATTTTTCTTTCATACAGGACTTAGTACTTAGGTGAAGAGAAACACAAGTTAAGCTGCCTATTGCCTTTTAAGATGAAAAGATTTCTTAATTTTATCACAGAATCACAAATCACCAAGATTGGAAAAGACCTACAAGATCATCCAGTCCAACCATCCACCTACCACCAATAGTTCTCACTAAACCATGTCTCTCAACACAATGTCCAAACGTTCCTTGAACACATCCAGGTTTGGTGACTCCACCACCTCCCTGGGCAGCCCATTCCAGTGCCTGACCACTCCTTCAGAGAAGTTGTATTTCCTAACATCCAGCCTGAATCTCCCCTGGCGCAGGCAGATATAATCTATAATTCTGTATAACCCATGTTAGATATCTTTTAGGAAAAGTTGATAAAATTTTTATCCAAACACATCACTTGTTAGTGTGTCTCTATTTTCTGTAAAAAAGACGGTTTACTTCATCTCTGGGTAGGTAAATATATATTTAACAAAACAGTAGTAATGAAGTGGTACCCATTATTGCAAGGAAGATGCTAACCCGTGTATTATCAGTGTTTTCAACTATAAAAAGTATATGATGGTGGACAATAGAAAGTTTTAAAATGTGTTAACTGTCGTTGGATTTTTCAACGCTTACAGTTTTTCACAAATAACCTCCCAAGATGCAAAGTAGATCACTTAACATCAAAGTATATAAATCGTTTTTGGTTCAAAGTGTCAAATCACTTGCAGTGTATGCAGATGGATCTGGAAAAGTTAATGTTATTTATCTGATATGCTAAACTAGAGAGATGAAAACTCACTGTCACCCCTGAAACTTCTGGCATATAGATTTTGCTTCAGATGCTATCCAGACCTATACCGGAGACTGACTATATAAGATATAGGAGACACAAGGGAATGAATCTTGTTGTCAGGGCAGGGTAAAATATCTTTTTTCTGACAGCAGTGTCATCTATAAAGTGTATGTGTTTGCTATGGAATGCTTTTTCAATTTCAATATTTATTTAAACAGCAGAAATACAGGCCTGGAAGTGAAACTGAAATTCTTCATGATTTCTGAGCTGCTAGGAAAGCCATGCCCTTTAGGAAAATATTTAGGAAAACCTCCTAGAGAATGCTACAGAAAGAGTTAGGAGAGTTAGATCGTTTTGTTACATAGTTAGTGCCATAATGTCAATAAGCAACCATCATTTCAAAATATCATTAAAAAAAGATTTAATTTGGACTGAGAAAAATTCATTCTGAATAAGAATTCTACTTGCTTGCTTTATATTTTGTGATATTGTTTACACAGTTGTTAATGGTAAAGAAGAAAAATTCTCTTTCATCATTTCTAAAAGTTTCCTTGAAATTCCTACATTTCCACTAAAACAACAAATTTTTAGACAGAAAATTCATCTATTTCATCTATTTTGCAAACTCTAGCATACAGTGATTTATTTTCTGTCTAGACTGGAGAAGCATTAGAAAGGAGAGGTTAAATCTATTCTCTCACT
The DNA here is from genome assembly GCA_037305975.1 of Chrysolophus pictus. Taxonomy (NCBI): domain Eukaryota; kingdom Metazoa; phylum Chordata; class Aves; order Galliformes; family Phasianidae; genus Chrysolophus; species Chrysolophus pictus. The sequence goes on from CM074578.1 coordinate 20,788,244, forward strand.
TGATGAAAAATTGAGGAACTTTTTATTCAAGTGGGAATAAGTTTTTTTTTTTTTTTTCCTGTCTTCTAAATTATTTGTAGCAACCTTAAAGTATCAGAATTATTATTTCCCATCATGATAATTTTACATATGCTTATTTTCTGAAATCTGTAAGAAGATACTGCAATTTTGGCCAGAAAGTTATAGGGGAATAAAGTTGAGAACAGAAAAAGAAATTGTATAGTTCACTGAGACACCCACTCTCCGAAGGCAGCTATTTTAAAGTGAGTTTTAATTATTCATTCTAAAGCAGCCATCCACTTCCTGAATGTAGCCATAAAATATTTAAAACCTAGTTTGAGGAATGAGAAATGAAAGTCCTGTACTGTACTTTTAAAAGTTCATGTCTGACTTCAGAGTTGTTACTAAAATGTTTTTCATTAGGCACACTGAGATATAAAAAATTATACATGTCAGGTATGATGGAATTACAATAAATGTCTTAAATCTTGACAGCTGAAATCTGATGTCACTAATTCAATTACTATCTGAAAGCAATTCTTTATTCTTCACACAATACAGTAAATATGTATGTGCCACTCTGAGCATATGTAGTTTCCTTCTATTTGTTTTGTTTTTGACATTGCTATCTCATCTTCCTACCTCCCTGAGATTTCTGATAATTTTATTTTCTTCCATTTCTGGTATTACCACAGGATTATTGCATTCCACTGGTGTCATAACAATTGTGAGATGACACATGAATTGTGATAATGCAGTCGTTTTGCCTAGGAATTCACATTCCTGAGCATAGGTTCTGAAATCCAGAAAATTACATTATTTTGAACATGCGGAATCTGGCTTTGAAGGAATCTTGCCAATTATTTCTGTCTAATAACAAAACAAGATATTTAATTCTTCATTATTTAAGCAGAGAAGCTAACACCTTTTTTTTCTCCTTAAATTTTGTGAAATTATAATACAGGAAGCATCAGTACATCAAGACAGTCCATGAAACTGCTACTAAGAATAATTAGGTTAGAAGCTACACAATGTTAGATTTTCACTCAAAGCAAACATTGTAACTATGTGATAACATGGAAATTGAAATCTTTAATCTGAAGGTAATACAGGAGGAACAGTTTAACAACACTGTTAGAAATTCAGCTGTCCAGAACTAGTATTTTTAATAAATTGTTTTAAAATAATTTTGATATTAGACCTGTCTTGCTCCAATTTATAGGAGGGAGATAAGGTTCTTTTAATATCTGTATACTCGGCGTGAGATTAAGAAACAACGGTTCAAATGTTTGTCCAACCAGTGTATTATAAGTCCTAATCAGGGAGATGCGGAAGGGAAGGAGGGCAATAGAAAAGATAGGAAAGAAGCAAGAATTGCATAAAGCGTGGATAGTCACAACCAGGATCCAGCTGCGGTCTTGTTGCACGACGTTTCAAAGGTCTGAGGCAAAAGCAGCAGGAGGGAAGAGCAGCAGCGTGGCCGGCCTTGGGCAGCAAGCAGGTAGCAGGATAAGTTGCAGAGCCAATCCAGGAGGAAGCAGCAGGATTCAGGTAGCAGGCCCAGGAGAGTCCGTCAGCATGCAGGAATTCTGTAGTGAGGAATCTGATGGCAGACACCTTTGTTCTTCTTCAGCATTGTGGTAGAGCGCAGAGCAAGTCCAGGAGGGAGAGAGGCAGGTTGTGAGGCTTCTCATGTCAGAAACCTCTTCTTCTTCATGAGGAATCTGTTGCCAGAAAACCTAACCTCATTGTTATATGTCCCCTTTTTATCCTTCTTCTTCTGCCAACATGGCATCCCTGGGTGCTTGGGTAAGAGTCATGTGCAGTACCTCCTGAGATGGCCATTTTCCTTGAGATAAGTCCACACAAAAGACCGCTTCACGGACATTAAGCTGCGTCTTATCTCTCTCTCTCGTTTCCCCTGACCTTGTCCATCTATGTCCCTCAGATAAAGGATTTCACAACCCTTGCCCAGGACTTGTCCATCAGTGTTCTTCAGACAAAGGATTTCTCAACCGTTGCCCAGGACTTGCTTTGACTTGTTCAATTCATCTGTGTCCCCAGCAAGCTTTGAGACAATGATGTAAAAGAATAATATCTTACAAGACCTTAATTTTTTTTTCACTTACAACAGAGAATAACTTTTCTGGTAAATAGTCAGTGAAATTTAAAATGGTTTTTCACAGCTGGCACTAACATACCACTACTTGGAATTAAATAAACATAATGTAAAAATATCTTTGGACTTATGGAACTATTTTTTGGCCCAGTATTTTCTAAAGATTGATTCAGGTTGGACTGATTTCTAAGGACTGATTTTAGGTTGTGCAGAGGTCTGTCTCGTCACTGGGAGTGTTCAAAGTCAGATTGAATGGGGCTTTGAGTAATCTGGCCTAGTGGAAAGTTTCCCTGCCTAAGGGTGAGGAGCTACATGATCTTTAGAGTCTGTTCCAACCCAAACCATTCTATGATTCTATACTTCTTAATTTACAACACCACATAATTGTTTTCCTGATAGACTTTTATATATCTGTAATTTCCCATCACCTATTTTGGAACTTTTTTTTTTTTTGCTCAGATTTCAATTTGTGTATAGATCATTGGTTTTATCTTGATTTGTCAAGGATATCACCAATATCTCATTGTATTTTCTCATTCTAAAAAAAAACCTTATGATGACAATTCTTCCAGTTTATGTACTAAAATTTCAAGTTCTTTTCTCTTCCTCTATGTTGCCGCCCATATTAAGATCACGCTGTATCACCCTTTACTTAACTGATCAGCTCCCCTGATCAGGACCAAGAACTGCCAGCATACACCAATGTGATGAACAGAAAAATGGTGTTTATTACCACATGGTATCTGTTTAAATACATTCATCTTCTACTTTGTCTACACCCCTTAAGCATGCATTGTCCAATCACTGAGCCCCCCTGCTCAGGGGGGGTCCTGTCACGTCACATCCCGTAGCCCCATGAGCGCCTAATACAACACCTCTATTTCTGTTTATTTGTTGTTTTGTTTTCTTTTAGTATTTGGTCACCTCAAATGCTTAGTAGATTGTGTCATTTTTGTCTATCTTTCTTCATACATAATACTATTATTGTTTTCATAGCCCAGAACTCTTAGAGATAATCTCTTTGACCATGCTATTTTATTTCCTTTAGTTCCTTTCATACCAAAGTTAAAGGTTGAGAGGTGATATTCTATCTCTTTCTCTTTGTGAATCAAATGGAACCATTCATTGTTTCAGCATGAATACCGTCAATATACTTTTGTGTATTCCTGTAAAAAATCTCACATTTTCCATCGTCTGGGGAGATAGTCTAAAGGAATACAGCTGTGCATCTGTGTATTTTGTCATCTAGAACAGTGATTTTTCTTCTGGTATTATCAACTGACATCTTGTTCTTAAGAAAGCCATACAATTTTTAGATTCTTTTTCCCCCAGTTTTGTATCATAGAAAAAGATGCTAATTATATTTTTGAATGTATCATCTTTAGCAGTCAATGTTTTGGTTAACCTAATCGATTGTAAATTATTTTTTGGATAGAAAAGAATACCAAACATAAACATAATTTTTAATTAGACTTGACTGATTTGACTACCAATCTTAACAGCTTCATTTATACGCATGATGTCATCTTTCTAATCTTAATTTTTTTTCTGGTGCTCAGTATCAAGTACAATACAAACATTCAAGAAATGTTATACATGAACAAGTTCTTTTCTTCGGCATGTTAGCTATAACCAAAATATTCATTGCACAAACAGGGTGGATTATCTCGTAAACTTTATGCATATGTGTTACTCTGGACTACTCAACAGATCCATGTAGTGGGCAGTAAACAATAGGTCAGTTATTAACTCTGTACCAGATTGCATCTCACGTTGAGATCACTCTCTCTATATGTAGACAAATGATTGTAGGGAATGGTTGTCCTAAATATTTGACTTTTAGGTGTCTAAATTTGGTGAGAGTAATCCAATACTTGCTGCATTAAAGAAAGTTATTACACTCAAATGCTAATGGAAAAAAAATTTGTTACACAGTTTTAAATGTTTGTTGCTCTTCGGCCTCTGTCTAAATCTATTTCTTCAGTAACATCTATAATTTAGTTATTAAACTGAACTTATATATATTCAGATCATCCAGGTTTTAAAATCTTCCAGACTATTTCCAGACTCTTTAATTTTGGGCCCTTACAGCATACTGATATAAGAAAAGAACTGTCTGAAACTCTTTCATCAGTGTTAATCTTTCTTAGGATTAACATAATTCCTGCACAGACTCTTGGCCCAAAATAAATTCAGTAAGACCTTTTTGTACTTATTGCATAGTCATAGAAAAATGTAGGCTGGAAAGGACCTCTGGAGGTTGGCTAGTAAACCTTCTGTTCAAAATAAGCCAAACAGTAATCAATCATCTCATACATAAGTATTAGATGTAAGATGTTAATTTATTGTAGTTGCTCTGGCTTGCAGTGTACGTACTATTTTGAAAAGAAACCAAACCTAAAAGCAAACTTTTGGAATTTATGCATTTTTGATTTTCTACAAAGAAGTTACTTTGCTATACATAATGATTGATGCCTTAACACTTTCTTTTCAGATTCCCTATTCCCTATTGACAAAGGTTAAGTTTGATCAAAGTTCGTAAAGTAATCTTTCTCAACCGAGCTTCCTTTTTCTCATGGCCCTCATTATGGCAAGGACTGTTATTCATAGAAATCAGTCACATTGTCCTACATCCTTATTTCCTATTTTGTGCATAGAGGATATTTAGCACCCACTATACCCAGTTCTGAAGGTAATCTACAGCTGCATGTTAGAGAGTCCTTAAAAGTCATTGCCTTTCCTAATTCTAGCCACATTTTTACCACTGAATAGAACATCTCTGTTTTGATGATTCCTGGATGATGTTATTCTTCTTACTAGACATCAGCTACTCTTACTATAAATTGGAAGTCCTTATCTATACTGCAGGATACTATGACAAAGACTACTTTATAAAACAAAAACATGGTCTCCAGACCATGACTCAATCATCCTTTTGGTATATCAAAGAAAGTATTGAAAAGTTTGAGGCAATTATGCAAATCAGACCTTTTGAACAGAAATGATGAATTAAGGACAGTATTTCAAAACAGTTGAACATGGGCTCTAATAAATCTTATTCTTTTGTTTTGTTTGATTATTCATTTTGTTCACAGAATCACAGAATGGCCCAAGTTGCAAGGACCTCAAGAATCATGAATCTCCAACTCCCCTGCCACAGGCAGGGCCGCCAAGCTCTCCATTTAATACTACACCAGACTGCCCAGGGCCCCATCCAACCTGGCCTTGAACACCTCTAGAGGTGGGCATCCACAACCTCTCTGGACAGCCTGTTCCAGCACATCACCACTCTCTCTGTAAAGAATTTCCCCCTGACATCTAACCTAAATCTCCCCTCCCTCAACTTAAAACCATTTCCCCTTGTCCTGCCGTTATCTACCCTTTCAAAGAGTTGATTCCCCTCCTGTTTGTAGACTCCCTTTAGGTATTGAAATGCTGCAATTAGGTCACCCCACAGCCTTCTTTTCTCCAGGCTGAACAAGCCCAGCTCCATCAGACTGTCTTCGTAGGGGAGGTGCTCCAGTCCCCTGATCACATCTGTGGCTCTCCTCTGGACCCTCTCCAACAATTCCTTGTTTTTCTTGTACTGGGGGCCCCAGACCTGGACACAATACTCCAGATGGGACCTCACAAGAGCGGAGTAGAGAGGGGCAATCACCTCCCTGTCCCTGCTGGCCACCCCTCTTTTGATGGAGCCCAGGATAACATTTGCTTTCTGAACTGCAAGGGCACACTGCTGGCCCATGTTAAGCTTTTCATCCACCAGGACCCCCAGGTCCTTCTCTGCAGGGCTGCTCTCAAGGACTGATCCTTCCAGTCTGTATAAATGCCTGGAATTCCTCTGGCCCAAATGTGAAACCTTGCACTTTGCTGTGTCGAACTTCATTAGGTTTGCCCGGGCTTACCTTTCAAGTCTGTTGAGGTCCCTTTGAATGGCATCCCTTCCTTCCACCGTGTCAACTGCACCATCAGCTTGGTGTCATCAGCAAACTTGCTGAGGGTGCACTTGATTCCATCATTGATGGAATTAGTCTTGTTGACTACAATAGAGGCAATCTTCTGATACAAACTACTTTATAACTTTATAAAAGCTTTATATTTACTATTAAGACTTCAACAAAACTAATCAGCTTCTTTTTGGTTTCCTCTAATGACTGATCATCTGTTTATTGATCACCATTAATGGGGATATAAGAAGTCACTTGTGGACAAGTTTTTGAAAAAGTATATTATTGATTCCATCCTTGCATTATAATTATACAACTCAAATCTACTGGCACTGTTTCAATTTTTTATGTCATCATGCAGTCAAAGCATTGAGATATTTACCTCACTAGGACTCAGATATTCAGATATTTTATATAAGAGATTATGAAATAGCAATAAGCTTGCGTATTTTCCTATTTTCCTTTTCAGATTTCACAGAAAGGTTTTTGTATAAGAAGAAAATGATTCTGTTAGAGAAATATTGAAGTGAATAGAATATCTTACTATATTTAAATCCTCCTTATATGTGGAACTGATTTTTTTTGTTACAATGTAAATAATGTGATTCATATTAAATTATAGTTATATATATTTCCATATTTAAAAGAGAAACTGTAAAACTGCATTATAATGTCTGTCTACAAAATTATTTTTATAATTTTTAGAGTGCAAAATATATTTACTTTGTTCTTTTGTGGTCTCTTTTGAACTTCTTTTTTGACTTAGATTTCTGTTTTACATCAAGACATTTTTCACAGAAGCAATGTGACAAAGTGTTTATTGAGACTTAATTGACTTTTTTCTTGAGTCATACTTAAATTTTTTTGGCAATATACCATGTTGTCCAAACCAACATAATGTGGCAATGACAAAGGGAAAAAATCTTTTCCTTTTTGTCTCTGTCTGTGATGCAAGGCAGTATTTGAAACATTTATCTTTTATTACTCTTTCCTGCACTTGAACAGTTGTTGCTTTTGGTACAACTTTCTCTTGCCTTGCAATGAAAAAGAAAAAAAAAAAAAAGTACATTTTTAGGATGACAGATTTGGGAATTATCTAATGATCTGTACTTCAACTCTATCCTTTCATATTTGGAGGAATGGAGGAAGAGTGAGAACAAGTTTTACCTGTTTTACATATATCCTGCTTGCTAACTAGTTTTTCCATTCTGCTCAGTGCTTATATTGGTGCTGTTGAAGAACATTGAAAAATGTTCTTCAACAGCATTGAAGGAGTCCTATATCTTTTATTTTATTAAATATGTGAAAATCTAAAGTACACTTAAATATTTGACAAGAATTCTGTATATGAATAGATTCCCCCATACCTATGAATATTTTGTTTCATCATTAAAATACAGATTTGTTGCAATCTGAGATAATACCATTATTTGCCCATACAGACCATCAATTCTGCTTCTTTTTTTGAATGAGGTGCTGATTTTCTGATTTTCATTCTCACTCCTGGATAAAAGACCATTGGCAAAACTTTCCTAACTTTTCTGTAAGTGGGTGTTATGCTTCAGTCCCTAAGAGTCTTTAAGGTTGGTTTAAGATTTCCAGAGTGGAAAACATAGCTTCCAGATATTCTATTGCCTTGACTACAACAGGGACAATATGAAGTGTAACTGGGGTGCTTAGCAAATCATCTAGTGAGCACTTAACCTATGGGGACTACTCTGAAAGTAATACGTTCAGTTATACTATATTGGCCCATGTTGTAAGAGGTGGATGCTAATATCGCAGTAGAGGTTGAACCTTCCCACCAGTATTCCATTACATTTTGTTGCTGTGCAACAGATGGTCTGACATGGAATACAAAAAAAAAAAAAAAAAAGTTTTTCCGTTGAATTTCTCCATGTGGAAAAAATAGCACCCATTGACATTCACTTACACTTGCAGAAAGTTTAAGGAGACTAAACAGTGGGTGTTTGCACAGGTAGGTGGTGATGGTGGTGTTTCAGCACTGGCAATAGTGACAGTAGGTCACCTCCACTGGTGCAGATTTTTGTGAGCACAACATGCAGGCTCTTGTTCTCCACTGTCAAAAATGCATAGCTATTGGTGGTGAATATGTTGAAAAAAAAAGTTTTGTAGCTGAGAATTTGCTCTGTCTGTATTATTGTAATTGCAGTTTCCATTAAAATAAATAAGATACATTATTTTCAGAGCAATCATAATGTGATAAAGATCGTTTTGAAGCTCTCAATTTATTGTTTATTATTATTTATTTACTATATTTATTTACTATTTATTGATGCTGCAATGGAAGTGAAAATTATTAAAACGGTTTTGTTTGTTTGATTGTTTTTGTAATAGCAGCTCAGTGTTCTGACACGATACATTTCATCTTTATTCATTTGTTTTTAGAATGCTATCAAGAGAGAAAATAATAAAAAAAAAATCTTTGCTGCTACAGGTTAAGAGCATACTTGGAAGATCTGGAAATTTGGAAATGCTTGAGTATTTTCTTAGATGAGGAGGAAAAAGTCAATGTTTGATTGCAACATCTGCTCATTTTTATCCCTGCTAACTCACAAAACTGGATAAACCACTGCCTTTATTGTTTCTTGGTGACAGTATTAGTTTATTATAACAAACTTGGAAAAACATCCTGAGAAGAATGAAGACTTCTCATTCTCTTGTCCTCGCTTTCTCTATTGTTTCATTTCCTACTTCTGTTAACCTTCATTTCTCTCTGTTAAAGTAACAAACCATGTCACTCTCTGGAAAAAAAAAAAAAAAAAAAAAAAAAAAAAAAAAAAAAGGAAATTATTATTTAATCCACTTAGATCAGGATCCTAAAAAATATCTTCTGCTTTGGAAGCACTGGATAATGTGTTTATGAGCATCTGCAGAATGTGTGCAGAAAGTGGTGCAGATCATGAATGGCTTCCAGCTAAAAATCACAAGTTTTTAAGGTATTCCTCTTACTTATTTTCAGAAAAAAATATAAAATACATTTCAAAAATGAAAATTAAAAGAACAAAAGTTATATTGATAACATTTCTTTACCATTTTTATTTTCTCATGGGTTACACCCATTTTCCTTGATGAAGGTGATATAGGAACATAATTTTTGGTCCCTCAGGGTCTATTCTACATAGTTCCACCATTATTCAAGATGTCTTAGAAGATATAATCATTTTAGTCTTTTCTGAAAATTTGTACACCCCTTTTTTAGCATGATCCTGCTATCGTTATCATCGTTGTATCATTTAGATTTGGACTGTCTACTCCTTGACTGTTTTTATATCTAGCATAGGGTACGCATGCTTCGCTTGTGATGTGTTAGGAATTTTTTTAAGATCTAGAATTTTATGTATTGGAGTATTGCATCATCGCTTTTATTACACTGCAGTTCCTTTTGTTTCTTCCACAGACACAGTCAATGAGAGCAAACAAAGTCAGTGAGGGGAACTTTCACTCACTGCTAACATGAAGGGAACTGAATATGCAGTGATTCAGAGTAAAAAATTGAGATTTTTATTGTTGTTTCCATATAAATTACATGAACTTTTCCATTTCTGAGTCATACAATGTGATTTCAAATGACAGCTGCAAAACATCTAGATCCTTCTAGTATCAATCTTCCTTGACTGTTTAGTGCATGGACAATACATTAATAAATATATTAGAAATAAAGAAATAAATTGTTAATAAAGTAGATGCAGTTCAGTGAAAAATAGATATCTTGAAATATCTTCACTGAAAATTTCTAGAGGTTAATTCAGTACTTCTGTGTGTTTTGGGTATGTTATTTTTGACTTAGCTGCAAAGTAATCTTTCTTGGTGCTACAGTACAAGCAGAGTTACTAAGAAGCCCAGAACAAGAAGGGGATTTAAATTTTTTTAACCATATTTGGATGAAGGCTTTGTATTTTCTTTTTTCTATTTTCTGAGGTACACCTACCCATATTTGATCAGAAAACAAATTAATCACACTGAAATCAAAATGCAATTTATCCTCTTGTAAAGTCAACATTCTGACTGAAGCCAATAATTCTGTTGATATCCTTTCATTTCAGTCACTTTCCTAACTTCTCGTTCCCTTGTTTGCCTTTTAAACTCTTATTTTAATTTAATTACTTAGCTCCAAAGCTATTTGCTCTCATTTAAAGTGTTAAATCATATTAATCCTATTGCATATAGCTTCATATCATGCCATTCCATAAGCCAGCTTTTTGAGATTATTCAAGGCTTCTAATTCTTCTGTTTTCTGAATGCTGTGCCATTAAACTAAGATGACATTGAAATACATTGAGAATGGTTGTATCTTAGCTGTCAAAACATTTACTTCTGCAGAAATCCAGACTAAAAAAGCACTTTTAAAAGTAATTTTAAATACTTTTCTACCCTGATATTATTATAAAATACATTATCTGAATTTGAGAAATGTTGATTATCTGCTTATTTCAAATACCTGTCTCTGATGAATTTCAATTGATTTATTAATGCTTCTATTTCTGTAAGTCAAAACATTATTTTCAAAAAATCTGTTTTATAACTTTTGGACTAATGTTCTGCTTCATTTTTTCTGTGCTTCAGTAATATTTGATACTATCTGAAACATTAGTTTTATCTTATTTTTTTTACTACGTATTTATTATTATTCATTTTCCACTTATGACATTATGTTATAATACAAGTTATGTATATATAAATTAAAAAAAAAAAAAAAGAAATAAACAATACATTACTTGAAAGGCTGTTTCTTAAGACCTCAAAATTTGAAAGTACACTTGATCTTCCAAGTCTCTAATGTATTTCATTCAAAAAGAAAAGCGATAGCATTGATTTTCAGTCATCATCCCTGCTGTGTTACTCTTGCCATAGACACTAAACTTGGGCTTTTCAGATAAATAAAAATATATATTTTTCCCAGGCATTACTTGATTTTATGAACAAATTAAATTGTTTTGTTTGTGTAGGATGGGGAGGGCATAGAGACTTTCAGTTGCTAAGTCTCACTCTGCAGTCGCTTTTCACTTCTCCTTTATCTTTGAACTCTAGCAGTATATGTTAGGAAAATTGTTAGCCTGTTAACTTTCTTTCTCTGCTCTGGCCTTTTTCTTCCACCACTGTCAATTTAAACATGCCATTTTTCTCCATGATTCTAAATATCTGATGATTTCTTTGTGCCAGCAATTTAAATGCTATAAGGTTAGAAAAATCAGATGTGTCATTTAGAATGACAGCCTATGTGAAAGAATAGTTCAGGTCTGAATAAATTAAAGTGATATGTCGTCTCAGGAAAGAAATAACTGAACTTAATGATTTGAAATTTCTTCTTTTAGAAGATGCTTTTAGTTATCTAATTATCTAATTAGACAAAGATTATAATCAGTACTGTTTTTATGTTTATAATAAGCTATACTGGGCTACAGGATACTAAGTCCTAGTAGATTAGGCTGAAGGAATTCTCTGGAGATCCAATGCTATACTTAGAGCAGGGAATAACTGCAGTTCCATGCAAATTCAAAGTTAGATTATGTTCAGGATCTTGGACACTGATCTCTCACTTAGACTTGAAAGTTTTGTTGTAACAAGTAGCAAATGAAATTTGAATGAAATTAAATTCATTTCCTTATTCTGATCTTAAGCACATTATACTATGTGTTCACAGAATGTAGTTGCCTGGGTAGAAGAAATCATACATCTAAACATCCTAAAAAATAATTAAAAAAAATAAAATAAAACAAAGAGCAAAAGGAAGCTAGAAAGAAATGGGAATTGTAGCCGTACACCTTTATTTCATAAGAGTGATGGTCTGATTCTTCAGCTCATCTTACAATTGTCATTTGCAAGATAAAAGGAACATATGACACCCACAGTTTTTCCCAGTGTAATATATTTTAACATGTTGTGCTGTGTACTACAAATTTAACAGCAATTTTCTATATTAAGAAAGAATGACTCCTAAGTATAGCTTGGATTAAAATCAATATTCAGATATAACAATATACTTAAAGTAAAAGTGGATTCAAGATCTTTTTAATATAAAACTGTAATGTTCCTGAGAAAAGAACATTTCAACAGCTAATACATAAGTTTCTGTGAATTTAAGCAAGTAAATTTTACACTGACATAAGAACTTTCCAGTTGTATCACAATTTAATGTCTAGCTCAGAATTCTAATATCAGTACACTTAGAGTTTGGAGTTAAAATATGAGGAAAAAATATGTGAACAAATTCATTTTTCCTCTGCTATTATGCCTCAGCTTCTGGGATTCAGTACATCAGAAACATCCAGAGATGGAAGCATGTAAGCCATTGCTTTTGACGTTTTCAGCTACCTTCATAAATGTCTTAGCGACTTTTTCAACCTTTTTTTTTTTTATACTTCTGGACTTCTTATTCACCCAAGTCCTTTTCCTGCTGTGCTGAAAAATATTGCTATTTGTTTTATGCCTGCTACTTCAGAATTTCATTTTGGGATCACTAGCACTTAGTCTAGATTTTCAGATTTACTATTATTTATCATCTAGACTTATTTCTGTAAAATACTACTATTGCTGCCTTGTCTAAATCTTTCCAAAATGGAAACTGTTTCATATCTATTATCATCTTTTCTTTCTTTTTTTTCTTTTTTTTTTTTTTTACTTTTCTAGTTAATTGAAACAAACAAACAAGTAAACAAACAAGCAAACAAGCAAGCATGGTGTAGGTAACTTTTAGGATATATTTTGGTAATAACATCTGTGATTAGGAGCACAGGAAAGCATACTTTTAGAAAAGAAAGTATGATTATTTTTTCACTTTAATAACTTTCACATAGATGTAAGTGCAGTGAATTACAATAACTGTTCCTTGTTTACAGAGCTGATAAAAAAAGAATCATAACCACAATATTTATTAAGTTTTACTGCTTTTCTATTGTACTGCAGTTTTAAGTCAGCTGTAGTCAAACAGTAGGATCATGTCTACTAAATATACACTACTGCTGACTGTACATCTACTTCCTATTAAACCAATCATGGGTATGGAATCTGCATTCTGCCAGAACTGATCACTTTTCTTCAAGTTTTATGATGTCAGGTTAACACTTCAGGGAAGAGCTAGAATTTTCATTCTAATTCTCCTATTGAGAGATAACTACTGTTTTTAATTCTGCACATGATATTGAGAGCGGACAAGAGAAAATACTTACTTTAACATATCAGGTTGCAAGAGTTGACAATGCTTAAATAGACTTCAGTGAAACTATTAGGAGAAAACATGCCTGTGTGACAGGACTGAGAAGCAGAACATAGCAAATGTGTGAACTTCTTAGCTTTTTCCTATTTATTCTTTTATTGCTTTGTATATCTGCTGGAACACAAGGAATATTATCATAATCACATAATTGTAATCATATAACATCTCAAGCAGAAAAAAACTATTTTCTTCAGTAATTATCATCCCCTAATCTACAGACAGAATGCTGGTTTTTTTTTTTTTTTTTGTTTGTTTGTTTGTTTGTTTTTACTATAATCTGGTTCTTTAATTGAAAATGTAACATAGCAGCACTTATGTAGAGGTCTATTTGTACAGTCAGTGAAACCATTAAGGTTTCCAAGAAGGCCAATACTATATCAGTCTTGAAATAGTTAGCAATTGCATATTTCTTAGAACTGTAAAAGCTTCATTTTATGGATTTGCATGTATAGCTCACCAATACAGTATTGACAAATAAGACCCTAAAATTAACCCAACATTCTATTATCATAAAGTTCTCAACTTTGTACAATGCAATCGAATAAAAAATTTACAGCTCAAGTGTCTCTCTAGTTAGAACACAGAGATCAGCCAAAATAAATACTTGATATACGACTTCTTTTCTGCATTTAAATTATTTTAACAGCATTTGAAAATTGTTTTTCTAAATATGTGGATGGTTGAAAAAATGTTTTTAGGGTGGCTTAGCAATGTGCATATTTGTTAATATGCCAAATACTTTTCCTTAAAACCAGTTATTAAATAGGCGTCTCATTTCCTAAAAAAAGTGCAAAAGATTTATTCAATATCCATACTTAATATAGACAAAATAATAAGACTACAGGGAGAAAAACAAAACAAAGCAAAACAAAACAACTACCACACTATATCTTGATTTTGGAAATGATCACACTTCTGTGAAGCTTATACCAAGTCATATCAGGAAGATATTAGTAAAGGGAATAATAGTATGCATTTGAAATACATCAAACTAAGAATCCACTTTACTGAGGTTTCTCATGCTTGATTCTTCTTTACACGAAAACAAGAATATCCTAAAATTATTTCAGGATTGGTGGATCCTAGATGTGTCCATTTTTTAGGAAATATTCACAGAATTTCATTTTATTGGAAATGCTGTATTTTTTAATTTAAAATGTCAGGTATAAAGATAAATAAATATAATATTAATATATCAATATTATCAAATATAATTATTATATTATCAATCAAATATAATATATTATCAATCAAATATAATAATATATCAATAAAATATAATATTAAGCAAACAGCTGAGAAACGTATTATGCAGATAGCATAAAAAATGTTTCAGTGATTTATATTAGATATTTGAAAAATGTTTGAACTAAACTCTAGAGTTGCATCAGTTGAAGGGCTGAGTTACTTTAAATTTGATTTAAAAATGCATCTTAGTCTATAATTTTTTGTGTTATTTATGTTTGCTTTTTGCACAGCAAATTTTAGGCCACAGTTGTTTTCTGTGAAAATATTACTTTAATGTTGGCATTACACATTCATGTTCTACATATTTCCTTGAAGAAAGCAAATACATTTTCTTCCAAAGAAATTGATTCCATGATAAAGATACAGTGTTTGTTGCTTCAAAACACAACCATTTGCTTTCCATGTTAGCTGCAGAACAAATTTTTCTCAATTAAAAGTCATATTTCAACAGTGGTATCCCCAGCAGCCTCTTTCCTTCCCAGTTTATGCTGATTTTTTATCCAGGCAAAAACTACACGACACATATATTTGTGGATCAATGTAAAATGCTGTGAAGCTGATAACTTATTTTTTACATTGCAGCTTCTATTGACAATTTAATGAGAGTTTGGGAATGAGATGGGGCAGAAACTTGAAAATAACTGAGATTGGATTTTTTAGAGCATCTTTGCAGCAGTCTAGAGAAAGTTTCAGACGAGCAATTTCCCATTTACTTTTGTCAAAGTGACCAGAGCAACAGTTCTTCTCCCACACTCCATTTGCCCGCCTTCTCAATCTCATTCTTCCTGTTTTTCCTGTTGAAGCTGTGTTATTTCTTCTCATTTCTTTGTCAGTCTTTTTTTTTTCCCTTCTAATTAATGATTTCACTTATAAAGTCCTTTCCTTAAAGTGGATCTCTTCTGTGCCGGCTCTCTGTAAGTGCTTTGCTTAATACTCCCTTCTATCCTCATTTTCACTGTTGCCTTAGTACTTTCTATCTTTCTCCACACACTCCTTCCTTTAGTACAATAAACATTGCTACTTTTTTCAGTACTGTAGTCTTAATTTCTCCATTTGGTCTCTGTTCATCTGTGATAAAGACACTCGATATAGAACAATCTGGGAATGTTTATTTCTTGTTACTCCAAAAAAGAGGAAGAAACATCCTCATGTTGGTACAGTCAAATTAATGCAGCTGAAAAAGCTCTCCTCTGTCTCCCTTCTCAACTGTCAGAAGAAACACTCACTTCATTCCTCTTGCAAGCATTGGCTTTCTACTCTCTTCAACTTGTTTCAACAGTAAATTCTTTAATGCCTTTTAGAGGCAGCAAATCAAAAGTACTTTGTCATAGTATTAGGCAGTGTATACTACAAATGATTAGAAAATAAGTGTATTCTATTGTTCAGATCATATTAAAGTGGCCTCCTATAAAAGGTTGTGTTATTGAAGAAGACTGAAGATTGTTAGAAATAAATTTACTTATTTTGCACTTAATATTTATCATGTTGCATAGACATGTATTATAAGCATGATGCACAGAGATTACACTTGGTTTAATGAACCTGATAGACACTGAAACCAGTATCAGTGTCAGCCTACTTTAAAGTGTTCAAATGTAGGGACTCAAATGTATTCTGAAAAGAAGGAAGAAATCTTGTAGAAATTCAACTGCTATCAATATATTGATGATCTCCCTTGCATTATGGGAACTGCCTGCTATTGCTTGTTTTATAATCCATTCAGATAGAAGCATCTTAGGAAGTCTTCCAATGTTGAGAAGATAAAAAAATTGTGATTAATATAGATCAAATGTAGCAAAAAACAATTATAGTCTACACACAATATAGCAAAAACAAAAATAAACAGTGATGGACTGTTTGCTTAAAATTTATCCAACATATTTATAAGTAGTTGCTTTTTTGAAAGTGTTCAGGTTTCTGTGATTATGATATTAACTCCTAAATTTCCTTTATGATGGATACTTAATACACTCTCCTTTTTTCCCAAGATCAAGGCAACTATGACAGGATGAGGGGAATTGGCTTTAAACTGGAAAATGGTAGATTAGGCCAGATATTATGAAGAAATTATTTCCAGTGGTGGGACACTGGAACAAGTTGCCCAGACAGGCTCTGGAAGCATTCAAGGCCAGGCTGGATGGATCTTTGAGCAACCTGGTCTAGAGGGAGGTTTCCCTTCCTGTAGCAGAGGGATTGGAACTAGATGATCTTAAAAGTCCCTTCCAACTCTAATCATTCTATGATTCTAATTAATGGCTACTCTATCTTCCATTCTAACAGAAGGAGTTTACACTACTCAGCAATTTTGTGATGAGTCAAGATAAATCTTTATTGTATAATGCTTGAATTATGAGTGTTGTAAATGTTTTCTAGTAAGGTAATAAATTGAAAATAAATCATACGTCTTTCTCAGATGTGCCAAATTTTGCAAATGCTTGCTGTTATATTCTGATATGTTTTAAGTGTGCTTGAATACAAAAATATGTGAATTTCATTTTAGTTCAGCAGGAACTGAAAATACACTTTATCTTTTTGAGTTATCTTGAAAATATGGTTTGATGTTTTGTAAAACAAACAAACAAACAAACAAAAACACTAAATCCAGTAAAAGCGTTTGTAGCGTTTTCATTCATATTAATTATGTGTTATTTATGATGACTAATTTATGAAGTGGTTCTTAGACGGGTATGCATATCTACTCTGAGAGTTGGCAGAAAAATAAATATTTGTTAAAACATATATTTTAAGAAAAAAAAATGTTCTGAAAATCAGTCATCTAACAGTCAATCTCAATTGTTATTACGTTTAAAATACAGAATGTATAACACAGAGGATTTCACAGAAATAAAATATATTGTGCCCTCTCTGAAAAAGGCCACTCTCATTGCAATTTAAGTAACACAATGGGAATTTCTACTCCACTTACAGTCTTGATATAGAATGCACAATTATCTCATAGGTTCATGCTTCATTCTTTCATTCTTTCCATTTTTTCTGATACTTAAATTGGTTCTTTCTGATGTTTCAATTAATCGTGTTATCTAGAACAAAAATTCTGTCCGAAATAGTTTATAAATTTCTACTCAACCTGTGTTTATAAAGTTATTAAGAATAACACACATCATATCTTTTAACTGAGAAGAAACCAGGCCAACTTCCTGAGACAGCATGAAACTGTGAAGCAGCATATTGAAACTGAATGATAGCTGTTCATGAAAATAAGGGCATAATATGCTTTAAAAGCTTGTTTAAGGAAAATAAGAAAATATCAGTAGGAGAGTGTATTTTTCTCAGTGATTTTCAGAGATATGAAAAACCTTGTTATTTTTCAATTTTGGAACAAAACACTTTTTTTTACTTCTACAATTTTCCAGCTTGAAAAACATATATAGCTACGATGCTTTTGAAATACCTTGCAGAACCTGCTAACATTGTGAAGAATAACTCATTTTAACAGCAAAAATTTGCTCCATACTTTCAATTTAAACAAGTGCTGTCAGAGAATAAGAATGCTTGTAGAGCATCTGCTAAACATCATGTCAGCATAGGCTAGGCATTCTTTAGATTTGGATTGTAACTCCATCTGTATTCCAAGTTTGGATTGTTGAAACAGTTGCACCATGGTGATAATCATAAAGAACTAAATACATCTGGTCTAGTTACTGAAATAATTTGCAACTTCACTCTTTAATTCCTTTTACCTAATCTATACATGTTATACCTTTGTTGTTGTTGTTGTTAAATCTAGGAATCTGCCAATACCATTGAAAAAATCCTAGTGAAACAAGGCCTCTATGTTTATTAATTGAAATCAGGAAGAACTATTCATGACATCTCTGCTTATTCTTTACACGTAGATCATAGAACCACAAGCTAGATCTTAAAGCTGAATCAGTAAGCTTTGGGACTAGAAGACTCTATAACTACATTTCATACCCCATTGACTCAGCTAATTAGACTACATATGTTGCCACACTAATAAATCAGAGTTAAGAGAGTTAAACTATCATAAACAGAATTAACTCTCCGTAGAACTGGATTGTGACAGCTAGTTCAGCATGCCCACTTTACACTACAAAAGTTTGGATTATAGGATTATGTTTATTCTACAAGAGGATAAGGTCTCACTTATTCTGACTAGTTTTGCCTAGAATTTGTCAGGCTATTATGAAAAGATCTGCTCTGTTGTTACAGGAAGTCTCTGTCTTCATGGTTGATGAATGTCTGAGATTTTGAGCTGATGATGGTGCTTTCACATACCTGTGAATAAAATGCCTCAGTCTAGGAAAAAATGCAAAAGCCCTCTGGCAAAGGATGAGAATCTCATCCTTTCTTACAAACTACTTTGTAAGGATAAATGATACTACTGTGTTCATGTTGTCTGGTCCAGTTGGGTGCATCAGGTGTTCTCTAACAAACATTTGCAAATGGATCCCTACAGGAATTTGCCAGAGTGATGCCAGGTTTCTAGAACTCTTCAAATGTGGGAAAGCAGACACTTAATTGACAAGCCTATTAGGAGCAGTTTGGAGCTTCTAATTGACCTTGTGTTCTCCAAGTCACAAACTTGAAGCCATTCTATAGATTTTATAGGTTTCCAAAATATAGTTCTAACTGAAGTTCTTGATCATTATGAAACATTATGAAAAATGTTTATCAGATATATGTAAAAAAAGATTTATATATATGGACATATCAAGCAAAAACTGAAATGTTGATCATTCATTCTTCTGCAAGTAGAGGTTAATATATTGGCATCTCTACTCTGCACTGGTGATGCCTCACCTGGAGTACTGTGTCCAGATGTGGAGTCCTCAGTACAGAAGAAATATAGACCTGCTGGAGTGTGTCCAGAGAAGGACCACAAGAATGATCCAAGAAATGAAACACCTCTCCTGTGAGGACAGGTTCAGAAGAACTGGAGCTGTTCAGCTTGGAGAAGAGAAGGCTCCAAGGTGACTGCACCATTTGATGCACAGACTCAAATGTGAACAATCCAAATCATTTATTACAAGTTCTCACATCACTTATATAATTTCACAAGTTTTACCCTTCTTGTTTTCCCATCTGACCCTACAACTTTTCTATCCACCTTTACATATCAACAGAGCATTTTACAAACACTCTTCAACCGTTCATGCAGGTGCTTATCCAGTCAGAGCCGCGAGATGTTCTTTCTTCTTCTAGAGGTGTCCTTGGTTCTCATGCTGTTTATCTTGCTCCACAGCCTCTGCTCTAAACAGTTTTTCTTGTATTCCCACAGGTGACCCGATAGAGGCCTTTCAGTATCCATGGGGGAGCTACAGGAAAGAAGGGGACAGACTCTTTAGCAGGGTCTATGATGATAGAAAAAGGGGAAATTACTTGAAGCATAAAGAGGGTAAATTTAGGTTAGTTATAACCTAAATAGTTATAAGGAAAAAATCTTTTATGGTAAGGCACTGGAACAGGTTGCCCAGTGATGTAGTTGATGCCCAATCCCTGGACACTTTGAAGGCAAGGTCAGATCAGGCTCTGGGCAACCTGATCTAGCTGCGGTGTCCCTGTTTATCTCAGGGGAGTTGACTAGATGGCCTTCAGATGTCCCTTCCAACTCTAAGGATTCTATGATTCTATGAATGTTAAAAATGAGTGACAAATTTTGAGTTAAAAATAATCACTTTTTACATGTCAGAGTACTCTCAGAGGGTTTATACTGATCAGGAGGGGAAGTATCTCAATTTGAGATTAGTAAATTCAGGTTTACATCTGGAGAAATCCATGAAACATCAATAATAGGCCAATGTGAGTGCTTGAGATTTGCAGAACAACAACAATCATTTATTTGTGGATGAAAATCATTGAATCATAACATTGCTTGAGTTGGAAGGAACCTCTGGAGATCATTTAGCATAACTCCCCTGTTAAAGCAGGTTCCCTACTACAGGTTGCGCAGGAAAACATCTAGGATGGTTTTGAATTTTTGCAGAGAAGAAGACTCTGCAATACCTTGGGCACTGTTTCAGTACTCTGTCACCCTCAAAGTAAAGAAGGTTTTCCTTGTTTTTGTATATGCAACTTCCCATGTTTCTGTTTGTGCACCAAAAATTAACATTATCCTGTAGAAGATCAGATTCTGAAGAGGCCCTATTACAACCTTTCAAAACTTAAAGGCAGCTAATAAGAGAGATCGAGAGAAATTCCTTATAAAGTCATTTAATGATAGAACACGTGGTAAAGGTTTTAACCTGAAACAGAGTAGTTTTAGATTAGATATAAGGATAAAATTTTTCACTGTGAGGATAGTGAGGTAATGGAAGAGGTTGCCTAGAGAAACTGTGGATGCCCTAAGCTGGAAGTGATTAAGTCCAGGATGGGGATGGGGCTTCAAGCTGCCTGTTCTAGTGGGTGATATCTCTGCTGCGACAAGTGGTGGAACTAGATAATTTTTAAATTCCCTTTTAACCCAAACCATTACATGATTCCATGTTTCTACAAAGCTTGTACTCTTGAGAAAAGAACTCCTTTAGAGTGCTTGCATAGGTGAAAACTTAGTGTAATCTCTAATAAATATAAGGTACAGAAATAACAGAAATAAGATCAGATATGTCTGTGCAACATTTAGAGAGATTTAGAAATTTTATTTACTCTCCAACAACACAATATGCTACTAAAATCAACTATTAAAAAAATCTAACAGAACACTTATGAAGTTTTAACAATTTTTTTCCTAAAATAATCCAGCAAAGATTTTTGAAGACTGCAGTCAGCCAACACCAAACTGTTCTGAAAAAGCTTCCAAAGGTCATGTTTTTTAGCTCTACTGCAGACTCATCTACTCAGCAAACAAGCTAGGAAAGGCATTTGAAGCCTGCATAATTTATGCAGGTCAGTGCTAGACAGAATGGTGAAGGAGAGTTTTAGCTAACAAGATTATTGCTAATGAGCTCATTATGCAGATCTTTCCCTTTGCAGAAGCTGTTCTTGATTCTTGAAACTTTCAGATACATATACACACGTATTTTTCTACAAACATGCACAAGCACAGAAAGAAAGACACAAAGAGAGAGATGTGTCTTTTTTACATTAGAAAATGGCTTTAATGAATGTTGGTCTCTATTTTTACTAATTATGTGCCTGACTATTTTTGGTCGTGTGCTTAAACACTTTAACTCCTTCATACTTGAACATCATCTTTATTTCTTTTTCTTTGATCAAAAGAAAACACAGTGTAAACTCTGTGATACTTAAGACATATACAGGATATCAGAGTCTCCCTTAAGCCTCATTATTTAGTTATAAAGGAACAACCTAATAACTGATCTACTATCTACTGGGAGTAGTTTTACCAAACAAAAAACTATTTTACATAAATATATCCTTTTTTCAGCATTCTATTTGAGAGCTGAAAGTCTGAATGGACAAATTTTCCTTCAGAAGCTCTTCAGTAGGTTATCTCCATTGGATACACAGACAAAATATGCATTTACTGATGGAGTAATGGTTCAGTAAGTAAAACAGACTAGATAGATCCCAGACCCCCCATGGCTGATGAAATGCCTCTTCAACCAGCAGGTGATCCTGCAGCAACAGTGGCTTCTTACTCTGCTGTTTACACTGAGCAGTTCCAATTAAGGAGGAGGATTATCCCCTGCATGTGAGCTGGCAATAACTCTAATGTCAGAATCATCAGACTAGTCACTCACACACACACACACACACACAATTGTGAAGATGAAAAGCACTGATTGCATGCCAGCCAAGAAAAAGAAAATGGCAATCAGAGTAACTAGTACAACTGGCTGTGACTGCAGGTGGTTGGCATGAGAAATAATTGGCAGATCTTTTATATACACAGGTTGCTCTGAATGTAATGCCTCCTATTTATTTCCTTGGATGCTACAACAGATACAAATAGCACAATCACATTATTTGATAGAGCAAATTCTCAGCTACTAAAGAATATTTTTCAACATAATCTCCACTATTAGCTATGTATTTTCACCAGTGCTGAATAAGAGCCTTCATGTCACAATTGTAAATATCTGCATGGCCAACAGGAACACGGGTTGTGTTTCATGTCAATGTCACCACTGTTGAAATGCGCTACCCACTGCATCACTGTGCTCACATCCACTGTTTGGTCTGCGTAAACATTCAGCAAGCATCAATGAATGTCAGTAGGTGTCAATTTTTCCAGATAGAATTCAATGACACATCTTTGCTTCATATGCATTTCCATGTCAGATGCCATTTTGTCAGACTGTCCCTCTGCTACCATCTGTTGCATGGCAACAAAATTAAACAGAAAATTAGTGGGAAGATTCAACCCCTACTGCCATCCCATCAATATTCCCCCTGTGAAATCATGAGCCAGCATAAACTAGGAGGCATTACTTCCAGAGCAGCCATAATATATATCTGGTATGTCCCTGCACATGGTAACTGTGCCCAGTCTCCCAATTGATTTAGCTGGAGTGAACCATAGTATAACATACATCAGTCATTTTACTTGATTTGAAATACTCAGTTAAGATAGCTGCCCATTCCTAAATATTTGTCCAAATTAATAATGAAAAGAGAGGTTCTTCAGAGAAAGTGAAATGCCTTGGTGACTAAAACTGCTACAGTGAAACCAGGCCTAACTAGATTGCTGTTACAAAGATAAAGTTATTGACCTTCTATGTTATTAACTTGGTTTTGCAAGAATCATAGAATGATACATAAAATGCATGAACTACAGACAAAAAAACCCATAGTTTTTCAAGTTTTGCAGAGATAATCTACAGATTTTAGTAAGCTTGCAAAATATTTTTCTAATTTTCTGTTTGTTTGTTTGTTTTTTTTTTTAATTGTTATTTAGGAAAATAGAACGAGCCAGAAGAATCCTTGCTGTATCATTCCATGTAACTTCATTTGAAATGCCCTAGAATTCTCAGAAATTGAATTGGAAAATTCATAAAGGATATTGAAAGGCTTGTTGCTTGGGAGACACAACTTAAAGTCAGATATCTGAAATGATGCTAGACATCTATGTATTAAGTATCGCAATCCCATTCCTATGTTGTGGTTTAACCCAGCAGGCAGCTAAACACCACATAGCCTTTCACTTACTCTGCTCCTCCCAATGGTGTGGGAGAGAGAATTGGGGGGGAAAAAAAAAAAAAAAAAAGTAGAACTCATGAGTTGAGATAAAAACTATTTGCTGAAACAGAAAAGAAAGAGAGAAGTAATGCTGATGATAACAATATATATATGTTTATAAAACAAATGATGCACAAAAGAATTGCTCACCACTTGCCAACTGATGCCCAGCTAGACTCTGAGCAGTGGTAGCACCTTCAGCAAACCTTCTGTTTTATCACTTTTTCCACACAATGTCATATGGTACAGAAAATTGCTATGGCCAACTTGGGTCTGCTGTCCTGGTTTTCTTCCCTTCCAGATCCTTCTGCCCCCAGTCCTCTTGCTGGCAGGACAATACAAGAAGCTGAAAAACTGAAACATCTTTGGCAACATCTCTGTACAGCTCTGCTAAGTAACAACTAAAACATCAGTGTGTTATTAACAGTATTTTTCTCCTAAAGCCAAAACATAACATCAGACCGGATGCCATGAAGAAAATCAGCACGGTCTCAGCTGAAACCAGGAAACCCTGGATATATGTGGATAAGCTATAAGTAAATAAATATTTGGTCTCTTACTAATGAACAGAATGCAATTTTAACATAAGTACAGCATTTAAATGTCAGATAATTTACTGACCATTAAATGAAACATTCTGAATTCAAGTTTTCATGGGCATGAACACTTGTGTATATATGTAAACACACATATAGATAGATATAGATGACTGAATTTATTCTTTCAGGCTTCTCACTAAAAATGTCCTGATCTGTAGCAGGAAGACCCTCCTAAGTGCCTAAGGGGCCTAGTCAAATTCTTGTTCTCAGATCATTTCCCAGATTGCCACAGGTCAAGTAGTTTTGTTACCCACATTAATTTTCAGTCAAGATTTAAACAGACATCAGACAACTGAAAAGCCAGAACTTATATTTCTGAGAAAGTTAAAAGAAAGTTTCTAATAAGAAGCCTGGTCCTGTCTGCAAAATTTTACAATTCAGTCTTCAGATGTCGCTAATCATAACTCTGAATATCTAATGATTCTTTCTATTCATAAAAAGTATGCAGAAGATGCACATAGATATGCATAGACATAGTTGTCTTGTCTATATGTACATATTTATGTAAATAAACTCATTAACAGCTACTTGGGATTTGCTAAAGATAGAGTACCTGGTGAAGGGACACAGCCAGCCCTAGGAGCACAAGTGAAAGCAATTTGGAACTTGGTTCCACCCCTCCCAAAGCCTCATTTAAGGGCTGACTGCCACCAAGGAAGAATTCCTATGTGGAGATATCTTCTTTTGGAGTATTTAGTGAATCCTGCTCCTTGGAATAGAAAAGTAAATCTTTCTTTCTTTAACTGCACTGTAATTATCACCTTTTTTGGGGGTAGTTTAGAACTGGTTATCTGTCATTGCCTTTCCCTACATCAGAAAAAGTAGATGGAGCTGTATGTTTTTATGTCTGAGTCTAACTTATGTATGCATAGAGAACAAAATTAAACAAAAGAACAAGAAGTTGAGAATATCTCCACCTTGAGCATCTTCTTTGTAGACTGTGAAGAAGAACCTTACTTATAGCATGAACTTCTGAAAGACCAGAAGTTATGAATTATATAGGAAGAAAAAGTAATTACAGATATATACTTCTAGTTTGCTTTTCAGAGGATGGCAGTGTCCACTGTAGGAGCTGATATAGTCCACAGATGATTTCTTTTGGTAATAAGGAAGACTGCTTTTGTGTAAGGTTGGAAGATGTAAAGTAGTTTGTAGAATTGTTCAAACGTAGTTCCTCTGGAAGTGATGCACAGCAATTGCTGGAACTGCAACCTATTGCTCTTTAAAATATTTTAAAATGAGAAAGTAAATATTTTTTTAAATATTTAATAGCTGATCAGTACTGATAATGTACTATCAGTATTAAATGCTGTGGAACTACTATGTTGATTACATAAGTAGTACTCAATGGTATGGGTAAGTGATAGTCTAATAACTTTGTAAAAAAAAAAAAAAAAAAAAAAGAAAAAAACATTTTACAACTCAGTAGTATCTAAATGGCATTAACTCCTAAATTCCTACCAAAATTATGAGCAATTGAAGCACTACAGGCAAAGAAGCAATTTTAAATTTTGCATTGAAAATAATTAAACTTGTACGAGACTTTAGGTTTTTAATCTGTGGTGTGCAAATAGCTTTGTGTGTGTGTGAAATAGCTTTTTATCCCTAATGTGATCCTAAAAATAGTTGTATCTTTTGTGAATACATTTCAGTTTTAGGTGTTGAAATATCAAATGTTTGATTACATTGCAAATATTTTTTGCTCTATATAACAAAAATCTATTAAAAATAGCCTATGTGTATTATATTTGTGCTTCTCTTTCATGTGAGCAAATCTACTTTTAAGGGTAAATGGGCTTATGATTCTGTAACTTGATCTGCTGATTTACATACATACCGTAAATGTACATGGCTGCCAAATTCATTATAGGCTATAATGTCTACATTAAATATTGAAACAGATATTGTTAGAATTGTTTCAGTATTCTTAACTGAAAAGGAAAATATACTGTAAATGAAAAATAGCAAGCATACACAAGCAATTTCTATTTTGAATAATTATGTGAAACTCCAGAGGTCTGCTGGTCATATGTAATTATGCAAGTGTATTTGCAATTAAAATCCTGTCTTTAAATGTGAGAGAAATGTCATTGTGGTTAATCTGGCACTGGAAATTGCTTCATTTCCTTAATTAATCAAACTTCCCTACTAGATATTGAAGGATAGCATCCTGAAGGAAGAAGTGGATGGCACAGAAGGCAAGGTGATACGTGGGATTACTCAATTCTATTTTATGAAGTACAGTGAGTTTGTGTGTGTGTGTGTGTGTGTGTGTAGAAATACCAGTCTGGTCTGATAGTTTGTAACCATAGCAACTACTTCAGAAGCCAGAGGTGGAAACAGAATATTAGGGATCTCCTTTGTTCAGGCCTTTGCAGTGGAAAATGAGCAAAAGGAAAAAGAAAAGCTGTACTCACTTGTCCCAGAAAGCTAACAATACAAATTTGAAAAGTTATTCTGTACCATCCTCCTCTACTGAGACATTAAAAAGCTGTTGCTTTTTTATTTTAAAGACAAATTCTAAAATAATCAAAATATTTGAGTGGAGGACATAAGATTAGAAGTGTGGAAGAATCTTCATTAAAGTTTTTAATCACACCAAGGATTTATTCATAAAGATTGTGTTTTTTTCTTATCTTAAATATATTTAGCTAATTTAATTGTAAGAAGTTTTATTTATTTATTTTTATTTTTTTCCAATTTTTGCTTTGATTTTTCATAGGGCTTTGATTTCAAATAGGAAATGTGAGTTTCTGGTTATGTCTATGTAGCACAATTAATAAGTATTAATTTTTCTGCCATATGTTTCATCTGCTAATTTGAACTTGTGTAGATATATTGCTGTCAGGATCTAAACTTGCTCTGGACTCAGTAACATAGTTTTTTCCTTAAAGACTGATGGGGAAAAGGAGCTATTTTCAAGAAAAATGAGAAATGGAGGTGAATTTTTTCAGCTCTAAAGATGAGAAGTAAATTGCTACAATGTGTCTGCTAAGGAAAGTGACAGCAAGAGATAGTGAGTTTGTTACATTTTTTTGTATATGTTTCCACTTTGTTTCTCTACTTTTACATCCATACTTCCTTCTTAATTTTTTAACCTAAACAATATAAAAATATGACAATGAACTTCTGCTTAGTATCTGAAAAATCATGATCCTTCAATAGGATAAAAGATTCATCCAGATGGGATAGCATCTGTTCTATTGTGGCAACTGCACCACTTGGCATTGTCTGCAAACTTGCCAAAGGTATGGTCAGTTCCACCATTAGTGTCATTGCTAAAAGTACTGAAGAGCACTTGTCCCAAAACAGACCTCTGGGGGACACCACTCGTAACCAGCCTCTATCAGAACATGTCAGTACTATCTTTATTTGGTTCATAATTTTATTTTTACCTCCATAATAGGAGCTCACAAAAGGTTTTATTCCACATCCCCCCGCTCCACCTTATAATTTGAACATGTAATACTGGCATTGTTGCTCTAAATATCGAGGTTTCTCCACAGGAGAAGCAAGGCCATACCATCTGTCTAAATATAGTAGCTCAAGGGTAACATATAGTTGCTCATTTATGAAATTTTGTGAGTACTCGTAAAACAAAATGTTTTGCCTTGGCTGGAACCACTGTCTCTAACTCTAGATATTTTTTGTTTCACAATTTACTGAATAGTGTAAATGTTGATCTCAATTAACACTGCTTCAGTCAGAGAGTTTAGGGTCTTATTAGAGAAAGTAGGATTAGGTAAATAACACCTTCCTAGTGTGTATAATTCAAGTCAAGACCAGTGCTCTCTATCATCAATAAATCATTTATCATGTGGAAAGTAACCTCAAATTCCTTAACTTGAAAGAAAAGTTTACAAATTTCTTTTTTGACAAGAAGCACTATTCTTGTTTTTTTATTTCATCACTTCTCTCCTACTGCAAATTATGAGGATTGCACTACAGTTATTTGACTTGACTAAGAAATGGAAGCACAGCCATTCTGAAGAAAGTTGGGAATAATGAGTCTTAGATGTTACTAGAACAAAGAAGTTCTATCATTCAAACTGAACTTTTCAGTTAAATTGTAAGTATGGATGGGGAATGCCTAAATATAAGGATGAAAACAATTTCTTAAATTTCAATTTTTTATTACTATATATATTTTTATGGTAAGACAGAAGAAGTAGAACAAGCAAAAGGCTAAATCTGAAATAGATACATTTGCATACATAATAAGGACTGAACTCAAACTGACTTCATTGACTACTGCAGCTTGCAGAAAAATCAGGCTTATTCATTTTTTATATAACAGAAGCTAAGAGGATAGAATGTGTATTTTATGATGAAAATATGACAAATCTAAATAGAATAAAAGCACAGTAGTAGAATATTGAAAATTCCTGTATGCTTGAATAATCCAGGATGGAGGGACAAATCTAATTTAAAAAAAAAAAAAAATGGTTTGTATGCAATTGAAAAATATTAGTGTTCAAAAAGCACTCACAGTCATCCAGGTAATATGCAGGAAATTGTGCACACAAACAGTTGCATATGAATTAATAATTATTGTACATGGATGATTACTGCGAAGTATAAAGACATAGGAAATTTGTGAGTAGCCAGGCATATGTATAAGACAAATGAGAGAGGGTAAAAAACCAAAACATTTATTTATTTATTTATTTATTTATTTATTTATTTATTTATTTATTTACAGAAAATCTAGTCTCTCTAAGCCCAGATCCCATCTCAGCACAGGATCCTACTATTTGGGGTGCACACCATAGATGAAACCTAACTATTTGTGTATCAGTGTTTTACTTATCAAAAGACAGTGCCACAGCTTCTCAGGCACATTACTGGCAAGATGAGTGGAACTATGTTTGAACTGAAGGAGAGGCAGAAAATATCACAGTTTTGTTAAAATCACAGGATCGTGTAGATCAAAGATTCCCTGTGGTCTCTTTAAGTCTGGTCGACTTCATAACTGAAGTCCAACACTGCAAAGGCAGTGTTGAGCTTCAGCCTTGTCTGTATCACCAAATGACCCCTCCCCCCGAATTCAGCAGGGGTCCCATATTTTCCTTGTTTACTCTTCTCCTAATGGTGTAGCAATAGAAGCTTTTCTTACTGTCTTTGATGTCCCTTGCAAGTAGCAACTCATGTTGATGTTTTGTGACTCCAACCTTACTTGCCTAGGTAACACTTCTAAATTATCCATTTTGTTACATATTATCTCCTTCTGTTTCCTATAGACTGCTGGTGTAAGTGAAGCATTTTCAAAGTGTCTGGAATTCAGAAAAGTAAGTTTTGCTACTTGTGAAGTGTGAAGGCAGAGGGTTTTCTTGAGTGCATCAGAACTTAGGCAATGTTCCCCACCTGAAGTTGTAATACTGAGGACATATTATAAACCTTATTTCCTTTATTTTTTTTTAACATGGCAGTCACAGAAGATAGAGAACATTTCGATAACAACATTTGACATGGATTCAGGATGATACTAGATTCAGCTATGTGTTCTAGCCAAATGAATGAGCAGCATTAATTTCAACAATAAAGAACAGTATTAATTTCAAAAATAAATAATTGCAATTTATGCCTTAATTTATTATGAAATCAACTGGTTAATTCCTTTCATAATTTCAACATGACTGTTCACCTGGGCAAGCCTTGCAGAGTATCCACTATCTAACTGGTTATTTTCAAATAAACTGGCAGCAGGACTCCAAAATGATAGTACTATTTCTTAAATAAGTTTTATGTTTTAAGTAAATAAAATTGGAATCAACTTTAATTTTTTTTTTCCTCAATCTCTTTGGTCTTTATTAAGATCAACATAGACTGTCTTCTGAAATCCACTTCTACTCACTGACTAAACAAAGTACATTTTTCATGAAGAGTATACAAAACCAGCAATTACAATCCTTGTAGACAGAAAAGCACATTGCACATCAAACATCTGAGAGACATCATATTAAAATCTTAAGTTTGTGCAGCTTTCCTGATAAGAAAAAATGTTTCCTACTTAAAATGTGCTGTGCTGATTTGTGGGTGGTGTGCCTCTGTGCAAGATAAAGCAGACAGAAAAGGTAATGGCTTATGAAATGCTATTCATGCTCCGCAGTGTCATTAATAGTCCGACAGATGTTGAAAGTGGAGAACAGAAGTCCTTTGTCAGTATATCTAACAAACTATCTGTGGCACTTGCTGAAGTTATTGAGGCCATTTTATGTGTTTATCTTACCACAAAAATTGGACTGGCAAAGGTAGTAGCCATAGTAGATAAAGGACTTGGGTTGATGCTTAGATTTGGAAGCAGATGTCCAGTGTATCTGCTTCTGATATCAACTTTGGTAACAAAGAGAGTTTGTCAGTGAATGAGCCATCAAAATCTTATGGTCCCAGAGTATTTATTATTTATAGCAGATCCTGACTGAGTTAAACATGTGCCTAGTCCTAGTCATGCTAAATAGACTTTCGTAAACTATGCCATGTAGTGAAGAGTCTTCTAAACTGTGCTAACCTTGCACAGTCTAAATTGAAGAGAATTGGACAGAAAGCCTTGGATGTTGTATTCCACTGTATTTTGAAATATGCATGACACATATGTAACCAAAACTAATGTTCAGGAAAAAATGTATATATGTATATGCTACATTGTAAGAGGTGTTGAACACAGATTTAATCTAACACCAGTGCATATGTGAAACATAATTGTCTAGTGAAAATATGAGGGGGAAAAGCAAAGAAAGAAGGAGAAAATATGTTCAGTTTGAAACTGCTGATTGTTGTAATGACCTGGTCATTATCATCAAAAATACACTTCAAAAAGCTGTGTAACCTGAATTAACTAACCCAGGGTTTTCTTTGGTGTGACTGTAATTCAAATAAGAACATACAGTCCTAACACTCATCACAGCACTATAATTCTGATTCCAAGTATTTTAGAAATAAACTTAGCATCAGATGACTAAAAACTTGAGGTGTAATTGCCTTTCTAGACAAATCAAGTTGTCCCACATTTCTACTATCTTTGCCTTTTCAGTAAGATGTCATTTGCTGTAACTAACACAAAGAAGAATCTCTTCTGTCAGCTGAAAATTGATATAACTGGTGTAATTCATACATCTACACTTTATCGAAGAGATGATGAATGGTATATACATTTGGAGAGAGTATCACTTGGTAGCAGAGCTGACTGCTCTCTATTTACGGCTCTGCAGCCTGCGCCATGGATCAGATGGGCAGAGAGCAGTTATTCACAGAATTGATGTGCCAGTAAGCCCTTCAGCACAGATCAGAGAGAGTAAATGGGGACTGGTGGGCTGCCAAGAGCCTAACCTATAGTAGGCTCAGTCACTCTTTCTGAAGACAGACTTTCTACAGCTGAGAGAAGAATCGTAGTAAGTTTTATTTGCAAATGTGTAACTTCAACTTTAAAAAATAATCATCAATTTTCAATATTTAAAAGTATATAATGTTCAAGAATATTCTTTTTTTATTCTCATAAAATTTAACTTTGAAGACTGTAAGCCTTCGATGTTACTTTTTTTTTTTTTTTTTTTTTTTTTTTTTTTTTTTTTTAATTCTAGTTCAGTGCCTTCTTATCAATCACTTTGTAATATGGGAAGGTTATACATATAAATACACATATCTACCACTCACCCAACAGTCTTACATATGGTTCTTTAAAGCATCAATTTGCTCAGCTCAGTAGTAGAATAAAAATAGAATAAAAAAGAATAAAAGGTAATGCTTTGCATGTTATGACTTTATTACAATAGCAAAGTGCAATGAAGAGCAAACAAAGGAGTATGACAAGAGATGTGGCAAAGTAATAATTTTGAACATCTCATAGTCCTTAATCCAAAAAAAGAAATGCTATTTTTTTTTCCCTCTCCAATCTTTCTTTGTTTTTATTCTCATAAGATCTTAGGTGCCTATATGCCCCTCTTTTCACTTCATCACTTCATGCAGAATGTTTTATGCACCTTGGGCATGTTGTTGTTGTTGTTGTTGTTGTTTTCTTCCTGCTGCTTCTTGTGGTCTAAGTTTGGTTCAATTTCAAGTTTTCGTTTCTGTGATGTCCAATTACACCATTTTCAGTTTATGACTTTGGGGCCTCTTGTACCACTTCATGTTTTTATTAAAGTTGCTACTATCATGTTTCTGGTTTTCTTGATCCATCAGAATCTTTCTGGCCTTATCCCTCAAAATTTAAGAAAAATATATTATTTTCCTCTTATGTGGTGTCCCATCACAGCAACTCGGCATTATATTTACGTATCAGGTTGCTATATTTTGGACTGATACCTATTTTTTTCTGCCTATTCACTAGAAACCATAGTCATTTCCTTATTCCTTTACCAGTGTTGCACTGCTGATTAATTATTTCTACTTTGTATGTAAGCATAGTGAAGTCTCTGAGGATACATTTTATGCTTTGTCCTCTGTAGAGTTCATAGGTGTAAAATAAAATGCAGGGAACAGAATTTCCACTAATTCAATAATGAGGTAATGTAACTCAAATGCTTTCCTAGGTAACAGCAAAACTAAATTTTCCTTTCTCATCTGCTGGAAAACTACTTAAGAATAAAAATAGCCCATTGTGCTCTCCCTGTGGGATAGTAACACTAGATATAATGACTTGGTTGTACCAGGGTCTTTTTCCAATTTGATCAAGGTCAGAACTTGGACTCAAGGACCTTCAAATAACTGTGTATGCTATAAAGTATCATCCTGATGTCATAAGAGTTTCAGCTGGGATCAGCTAGCTACCTCTGTAGCAGTAAAATCTTACACAGTCCAGGGACATTTGGATGCAGCTGTCCTACTCAAGAGAGGAGCAAACTTCAGTTACACAGATGTAAAACATGCCATCTCTGTTGGCTTCAGGCCTTAAGAAGGTAAGCAGTCCAATTTATTTGCTAAAATAAACATGGCTGATAAAATACAACTTTATTCAATCAGCAATTGTCCAGAGATTGTTGTCGCTACTCTTCTGGTCTTCTGTATTGCATTACCTTTACTCTAAGAGGAATATCATTTTGCTCCTTTTTCACTTTGTTTAAAACTGTTTTTACCTGAAACTCTAAAGTTATTCTAGCTCTTACTTATTCTTTATTATGATGATTTCCTGGTGCATTTTAGAAATGTTAAATTGTTTTCATATTAAATACATTTTACTATATTTTTTGTCTAAATGTTGTACTTATTATTATTTCAATCTAATTTTAAGATCAATTCATATATAGATTAGAACC
This sequence comes from Chrysolophus pictus, assembly GCA_037305975.1. Lineage (NCBI taxonomy): Eukaryota > Metazoa > Chordata > Aves > Galliformes > Phasianidae > Chrysolophus > Chrysolophus pictus. The sequence goes on from CM074578.1 coordinate 20,821,765, forward strand.
AGGGTCACATATTTGAAAGCATTAGCATATTTAGCTCATGATCCATCTTTATTTACACATACTGTTTTGGTTGGAAAAAAACATTACTGACCATCCAGATGCCCGTATAGCATGCTCAATAGATTTTCATCCACTGTGTCTAGCAGCACCAAGTCTGCAGTTCTTTCTTAATGTTGCATGTGTGAAAATATGATTTACTGGGAAATGAGGAAGTATATTGCCTCTGATTTTTTTCTTTCTTTGAAATCAATCAGTTTTTGCTGTTGCTGTTGTTTGTTATTAATTTTGAAATTATTCAACACAGTATCTTTCCTCCCTCACCTTTTGTTTAAATCAGCAAAAGATTTTCTTCATGGAAAATATTTTAATCTAAACAAGCTCAATACGTTCAACTTTTACACCAAGCAGAATAGTTTATCTAGAAGACAAAATGCAACTAAGAAACTTTTCAAAATCTATAAATAGTTTTTAAAAGCTTTTTGCAATGTGCCATTTTAAATTATGTAAGGAATGTAAATCTATTCCTTTACATTAGCCAGTTTCAATATTAAAGATAAAGTTTAGATTGCATTGCATAGTTTAGTGGAAGTCAACATCGGATGCAGTGTCCTTAAATTCTGTTTGTATTGTAGAACTCACTGCTTAATATGGAAAATTTTGCTCAAAGGGCATTTAAAAAAAAAATAATAATAAATTAAATGAAGTTGAAATGAAGAATGTTTAATGAAAACACATTCTCCATCTCATAGTAATCTTGTTCTCCCTTTCTTCAATGCATGAGATTAAAGTGGTATTTCGTTATATGTTATATGACAGTAATACAGTTAATTTGCCTTTTTATAATACATGCTGCTATCCAGCTAAACAGAATATCCATCAGCATTAACTTTTCCTACTTCAGACTAGCAAAGTTGGACCCTTATGTTCTTTTATCCCTCTAAATTTCTGAATGATATACTGTAATGAAGTTATAGTTTATAAAACTATCATATGCTCTAATATCTTTCTTTTCTTTTCCTTTCTTCTTCTGTCATCATCTTTTTCTTTATTATATAGTCCTTCACAGAAGTTCTGCATTCTGCAAACTGTGTACTGAGCAGTGGGTATTGTTGCCTCTTTAATTCAGGTTAACTCATACCCTAGTGGTGAGAAATAGCTTGTATTTGGTGAAGAAAATTAATGGTTGGTGTCATTTTTATTTATTTTATCTTGAATTTTGATGGTGATTAGGAAGATCTTGGTGGTGCTATTTCTTTAATATGGCATAAGGAAGGATGAAAGCAGGAATTTGTGCCCCATGACCTACCTCATTTGAGCCTAGTTGCGGTTTGTCTCCAGTATAGTTAAGAGAAATTTGTCTTGGCATAAAAAGATTATGGTCTGGGATGAAAAATGGTTGGCACTCTGTGACTGTTCTCTGTGACTGATCTCTAGCAACTTGGGTTAGTAGTGCTCTATGTCTACCTGAACTTTTCCTGGTGTAATGCTTGAGAATCTGAGTTGGTTTGAAGGCATGTTTAAATAGTGTAAACTTTATTAAAGTCTTTATTAAAAAAAAAAAAAAAAAGGTAAAAACAAACAAACAAAAAACAACAACAAAACAAACAAACAAAAAAAGAGCGTCCTCAGCTAAAAGGAGGACGTGTGCTTAGTCAGTTTGAATACTGTGGTGACACTATTGGCTACAGCACAAAGTAATGCTCTGCAGACTCAATGTTATGTGAGTAGCCTGGTTAGTAATGACGCAAGAGTTCCATATTTTCCCATGGTTCCCACAGGCACTTTGTGTTCCAGCATGTGTGTCAAGAAGTGCTGAAGTTTTTTGAAAGCAGGCTTAAAGGACTTTATATAGTATAATCTAATATTATTTATATAGTATTATCTGCAGCTTGGAAAGCAAATGGTGTCCTGGGCTCCATCAAAAGAGGAGTGGCCAGCAGGAACAGGGAGGTGATTGTCCCCCTCTCTACTCTGCTCTTGTGAGGCCCCATCTGCAGTACTGTGTCCAGGTCTGGGGCCCCAGTACAAGAAAGACAGAGAGCTGTTGGAGAGTCCAGAGGAGAGCCACAGAGATGATCAGGGGACTGGAGCACTTCCCCACAAAGACAGGCTGAGGGAGCTGGGCTTGTTCAGCCTGGAGAAAAGAAGGCTGTGGGGTGACCTAATTGCAGCATTTCAATACCTAAAGGGAGCCTACAAACAGGAGGGGAATCAACTCTTTGAAAGGGTTGATAACTGCAGGACGAGGGGAAATGGTTTTATGTTGAGGGAGGGAAGATTTGGGTTGGATGTCAGGGGGAAATTCTTTACAGAGAGAGTGGTGAGGTGCTGGAACAGGCTGTCCAGAGAGGTTGTGAATGCCCCATCCCTAGAGGTGTTCAAGGCCAGGTTGGATGGGGCCCTGGGCAGCCTGGTCTAGCATTAAATGAGGAGGTTGGTGGCCCTGCATGTGGCAGGAGAGTTGGAGATTCATGATCCTTGAGGTCCCTTCCAACCCTGGCCATTCTGTGATTCTGTGTTATAGTAAAACCTTTTGAGGTGTTTCCCTTGTGTCTGCTTTGCACAGACAGAATGTCTCAAAATATCTCACTGCTCAATATAGCAGAGAAAAGTATCTTAATTTGCAGCATTTGAAACAAATTATGACTGTATTACATGAAAAAAAAGGAAGAAACGTAAACATTTATATAGTCAGACAGCTGGCATTTCACAAAGACAGCTCTTGCAACTCTAGAAACTAAAGATAAAGATCTTAAAGTGTCCAGAACAATAAAAAAAATACTAGTTTGTGTATTATGTAAAGAATGAATATACAAACACTACAGAGGAGACCCTAAGCTCTTGACGCTGCATAATATTTGATATTCATTCTCTTATGCCTTTAAGAATTTCTTTTATCTGTAAGTTGTAAGTTTATCTGTAAGTTGTACAAAAATTTACATTCTTCTCTTGTCATAAAATCATTGTTATTTCCAGATGCAAATGAAAACAACTCATGGAAACTTTACATCTTGAGACATCATATTTAATTTCTTCAATAGGTATGGCTTCAATTACAAAAAGTATTTATTTTGAATAATCTAGTAGCAGAGTAGGTAGGAGATGCTAAAACATTTGCATTAATCAATTTTCTGAACAGATTTTCAGTTCTTTAACAGTACAGTATAAATTATAAAATACCAAAATTTAATTTCACATTTGTTCATTGAAAGATAATGCTATACTGGAATTTTATATCTAATGACATTCTACTCTTTCTTTATTATTGCATAGATCTCTGATTTTAATTAACATTATATTTAATCATTTAGACATAGGTAGTTTGAAGGAGATTTTAATTGAGGATTTTTTTTGAATTTGTTTTATTCTTTGGATTCTTTTTTATGGTAGTACTATAAATATTAGACTTTAAAGATTCCCATAGCAGCCACAACTAAATATTCTTGTCAGTTCTCAGTGGCTGGTCTCTCCTATTATAGCCAATAGTAATTTCAAAATATCCTAAGACAGTTAGACAGTGAGACACTGAGAGTGGCCTGTGTGATGGTATTATTCCCCTCTTTTTAAGATCAGCTGGAAGGTGTCAACATTTGAAGAAGTTACACAGTAACAAAATTAATGTCACCTTGGACATATTTTTGAGATATCATATCTTTTGCTTTCTCCTAACTGTACAATTTCAACGATGTTTAATTAGTAGCAATTATTGACACATTTTAAGGAAACAAGGTAATGAAAAGGGACTGTGATTAATCTTGTAATCTGTCAGTTATGTATATACTTTAAGTATTATATTAGTACTTCTCTGCATATGCAGGAGAATACATAGAGACAGTGTTGCTTTGTAATCACTTGAAAATTTTACAGTAAGGTAATTTTCAAAAAGCCTTAGAAAACTTTAGATGAAACTTTAAGCTTGTAACAGTTTTTGTGCACTATAACTTCACACAAGTTACTGAATACATACAGTATTTCTCCATTTTCTCTTAGTTAATTTGTCAGAGATACTTCAGTTTTACATCTCACTCTAAGCAGAGTGACTGAAAGATTTTATGGAACAAATGGACTTGGAAGTGTTGGTCCCTCACTACAAGAAAGACAAAAAAGGAGGCTTAGGGGAGACCTTATCTCTCTATACAACTATCTGAAAGTAGGTTGTGGTGAGGTGGGTGTTGGCGTCTTCTGTGTAACTAGTGACAGAACTAGATAGAATGGCCTCAATGCCAGTGGAGATTCAGGTTGGATACTAAGATATGCTTTTGCCCTAAGATATGCTTGAGTAGTCAGGCACCGGAATGGCGTCCCAGGGAGTTGTTTGAGTCACAGTCCCTAGAGGTATTCAGTAAACATTTAGATTTGTTATTCAAGGACATGGTTTAGTGAGGAAATATTGGTGGTAGGTAGAAGTTTGAACTGGATGATCCTGAAGGTCTTTTCCAACCTTGGTGATTCTGTGATTCTATGATTCTATGATTTCTATCCTTTCTCGGGTAAATAAACAAATAAATAAATAAAAATCTATTTCTTTTTACCACACTTATGAATATTCCTGATAATGTTCATAAAATTATTTTTAAAATGAAAAGTAGAAAGTTCACTGTACCAAAAGCAAGATTTTGCTTATTACAAGAAATTTTGTCAGAAAAGGCTACACTAGTGCCAAAAAGAAGACTAATAAGAAAATCTGATGAAATAAAAAGAACCTAAACTGAACCAATGTCATAAATCTGAGAAACAGGGGAGATATAATCAATGCATCTAAGAGTGATAGGTTAAAAATTTCCCCAGAATGCACTTTCAATAAAATGCTGAGATGCAGAGCTTTTAAATCTATTCCTATCCCTTACAAAGTCTTTAAAAAGTGTCTTCATGGGGAAATCTGGCAGCTAACCTCAGTTCTCTTGATCTCTATAAACTCAGGCAGCACAATTATTTGATATTCACCATCCTTTGTCTCAGAAACATCTTGAATAAAAGCAAAGACACACTAGTCACATTATACTGCGGTCTTCACTGGATTTGGCAAGATCTTGGAAATAATCTAGAGCATAGAAATTGGCTCCATGACATAATATATGTTTGTGCTTTCTTTCTCTACTTTATTGTTTTTCTTCTTTCCTGCTTCTGTTTTTTTTTTTTTTTTTTTTTCCTGTGATAAAGTTTAGGGAAGCAGGACTGTCTTTATCACAGAATGGCTGTGAGCCACAGGGAAAGAGCAGCTGAAATACAACCTCCTATGTAGCCTGGTGTTTCAATGAGTTTGGAGAGTCTTAGAGGAGCAGCTCAAACTGCCTGTTGTGAATGCTGTTCTTTTTTCCAGCCTTTTGTGTAATTTGTCTTATTTCATCTTAAGCACAGGAAGATCTGAATTCAACAAGGACAGCAATAAAAGCAGTTTTTGACCTTCTCAGCTAACTACTGGGTAGAGCTGATTGTGCCTCAGGGCAGGAACTAGATGACCTTTCCAGACCTATAGTCTAATATTGTCACCTGTAACATTTTCTCATTTTCACAAAAGGGAAGCTTATTACCACCTTTATTGTCACATAAAAAAGTGTCCAACAAGAAGCTTTCTTTGGAAAACCACTTAACAGCTAAAGGAAAATGAAATAAGGGATATTGTCAAACAAAAGCCTTAGTGAACACTGAGAATTTTAATACTTTAATGACTTCTTCTTGTAGGTGTTGGAAAATATTACTATTATATTGGAATCTGAGTAGAACAATAAATTAGTACCTAAAATATATAAGCAATCTGAATTCCTTGGTGCTCAGCAGTGACTCTGAAAGGACTTATAAACTAAACAGTAAAGATTGAGAAAGGGAAAGGGGAAGGTGCAGGACTCTCATGAAAGCATTTATTTTTCTGAGAAAATGCTATGTGCACTGACACTGAAAATTATTTACAGGTGGGAAACAGAATAATTTTCTGCTTTTGCTTCCATGTGGCTTTTTTTTTTTTTTTTTTTTAACTTAAATCAAACTGCTTCTCATTTTAACCCATGATCCTTTTTTCACCATATTTTCTATCCCTTTTCTTTTTTCTTTGGATGATGTTGAGGCTGTAGAGTAATGAGCAGACTGTAAAGCTGAGTAGTCTACCAGTGTGAAATAAACACATCAAGATTATGTACAAACTCACTGAAGTTATTATACAAAAATGTGGAGCAAATGTTGATACCACTGTGCAAATTTTTGTTTTTGTCCATCATATTCTGAAATTTTTGAGTGATCAATATAGAAGTGTTGCATATTTCAAAAATATTTCAGTTTTCCTATTTATTCTCATCAATCCCCTTATTTGTATGCTTTATTTTAGCCATACTTGAATTTCCAATGAACGGTTTGATTTTTCCATCTATAGATATAATACCTGTGTTTTTGTGTTTGTTTTTGTTTTTAATTGGAATTAAAAAAAAAAAAAAAAGGAAGAAAAATGTAATTTTAAAATGAAATGTATGGGTAATCTTTACACTTCTTACCGAGTGAACACCAAACAGTTCTTGAAAGAAGAGAAAGGTTCTTTTTTTTTAAATAAAGAGAATTAAGTCAAAGTGAAGAATTCATGAATTACATTGCACAGCTCATTTGTTGTAACATACCTGGAATGTTGTATTCAGTTTTGGGCTCTCCACTAGTGGAAGAATAGGGATGTGGATAAAGTGGAGTTCAGAGACATGGTCTTGGGGACGCTTTACAGCAGCCTGCCCATGCCCAGTTTTTTTAGGAGGCGGAACCAGGCTCTTCATACAGGTGTATGGTGGGAGGATAAAGGACACGGCCCACATGTTGGGGGGAAGGGGAAGATTAAAAGTCTGTTTAAGCAATACAATACAACAGTCCAGCAGTGGAGCAGGCTTCCCAGTGACATTGGAAATTTCTTTGAAGAAATTTCCAAGTCTCTTATGGTTAAAACCATGAGCTACCTGGCCTTACTCCCTGCTTTGAGCAGGAGTCTGGATCAGAGACCTCCTAAAGTCCTTTCCAACCTAAATTATCCTACAATTCCATGACTCGGTAGTTCTCACAAAACATTTGTAACTTCATCTGCTGAAGATAACTTTAATCTTTTTCATATACTGAAGAATTTCTAGCATGAGTCCTTCAGGGATTTTACTGACACTCTGTTTCAATACTATTTTAGTCTATCAAATGGTAGGATAAAAATGTTCTTTTTTATTTACACTTTAAATATTTTCTGGGAATATTTATCTAGGCTATGAGAAAACAAAAGACTGTTTTGACACTCTTCTTACTACCAAAGAGAGAATTAGCTTTTTTGTTGTTGCAGTTGTTTTAACAATTTCATTTAAAGTAAAAATTTGAAAGAATGAATGCATGCAAAAGTTTGTATATATTAGCACTGGACTATCTTGTTCAATAACATTAAGCTCCCACGAAGGAAATTCCCACATGGGAATGGTGTCTTTCAAGAATGAAAGTGAACGGAGATTATGAGTTAACATGTATGGTGCACTGTTGTCTGAGTATGGAAAATGTAGGCATTGTTTGAGAGTCAACTAAGTGTTAAAGCCATGTATAGTGTTGAAGTCAAATGAAATATATTCCTCTTGGGAGAGTCTCTTGGTGTGGATTATTCTCTGAGTTCCTAGAGAGAGTTTGTTCGAGCAATTTAGAGCAAAATAAAATTGAAGTGGTATGGAAGATCAAAGGTCAAATACTACAAAATACTCAGAAGTTCCATCTCCTCATCTCAGCTGTGATAGAGAAAAAATTTGTACAGTTGTACAAATGATACAACTTAGAATAAAGTGGGAAATTCAGTAACATTAATACAATTGGACAATCATACCATCATTATGAAGCTATTCATAAGAACAGTAGCCTTGAAGTAGGTTAAATATGATTCAGCAACCATGAACTGATTCAGACAATATTAAACTGCAAAACAGACAGAAATAAAGCTTTCTAGAAACAATCCTTGGGATTCATAAATAAAAACTTCAGGATCCTGACAAACAAATTTCTTAGGCTAAATGTTTTTGATATTGATATCAATTTTATCAATATCAATACTGATATTTATTAAGAATTGAATTAAGAAAAGATCTGGAGGAACTCTTAAATAATATATGTCAAATCAATTAAAACATATTCAAAAAACTAACCAGATATTTGTATGACTTTCAGTATGAAAATTCATATGAAAAAGGATTTAATGGGAACAGAAACAAAAAAATAAAGGGAAAAGGGATGCATTAGGAAAAAGACAATGTTTCAGAGATTAAAGAGGTGAAGTCTAAATAGTTTGTAGAGCTTAGACTAGTCATAAAGACTAAACATAAAGACTTTTTTCATGTTAATCCTTACAAATCTTTCTTTAGATAAATAAAGGAAATTAAAAGGATGGAGGTTTCTTTATACTCGGAACAGAAAGGTAGCAAGGATGACCTAGAAATGGCCAAAAATTTTAATTAATCATATCCTCCATGTTTTGGTTCACTTTATTTTTTAATTTGAGGGTCATTGTGAGAGTACTATACACTATCTGCTGCAAATGAGAAGATCATGAAACAAATTAGAATACAGAAATTAGAAGCAAAAACGTGGTTTCAAAGTGTGAAAGAATTAAAAGTCTTGATAACATCTATTCAAGCCTGATAAATGAATTCATGCATGGTGTTGCAAATCTAGTAGAAACTGTTTAAAAATAATCCATAAATCTGGTAATATTAAATTTGGAGAGTAAATTTAGTAGCAAGATTAAAAAGCAGTGGAGAAAAAACATTATCCAAATAGTTAGTTTGATTATAATTGCAAAGCATTAAAGCAGATTTTGAACAAGAACTAATTAGGGATATGAAGGTAAATGAAACTTACATAACAAGAGGGCTTCATCTCATCCAGATTGTGTCAGACTAACTTAATATCTTTTTAGATAACTGACTTCCTAGAGTATCTAATAAAATAAAGATAACCTATTCTGATTTATGCTAAACATTTGATAAGACTCCTCAAAGAAAAATTAGTATTGAACATAGTGATGGCAGTGATTAATTCAAGGTGCTAGAGACTTGTTAAAAGGGAGACTGTCCCTGGCTTTACTCAAAAAAAAAGTCTGCACAGATATGTCTCAAGCTTCATCCTTGGCACTAACTATATATTGTAGACATAGAAATAAAAAGTATATGTGTCCTCTGAAAACGTCTAGGAAACAAGATGTTGAGACCATTTAAAAAGAGAAATGACACAAATAGCATGAAACTCAGCGTTGCAATGTTCAGACTTGTATTTTCAATAATTAGTAACAAAAAATTTGCTGCAAAAGGGAGTTTGTCAATCTACTATGAAGAAATGGGTAAAAATACCTGGTTACATTTGTTTTAGTCAAGTATTATGTACCAGATGATGTAGTTGCAAAACAAAGCATACTCTATTGTAGAATAAATTGAGTGAATTACTTGTTTAAGAGAGAGTAGAATGTAAATACCACTATAAAAGACCTCACCTGGAATATTGTTTACATCTCTAATCACTTCTCTCAGGAATGGTTTGAAAGAGACTAGTTTCAGAGAAGGGATATGATTAAAGGAATGGAAAGTTTATCTTACCAAAAGAGATTAAGGAGAGCTCTGTTTATTTAGTGTAGTCAGGGAAGGTTAAGAGGGGTTATAATGACTTTTCATAACTAAATTGAGAGGGAACATATCAAGGCAGGAAAAATCCTTTAATTTTAAGACTAATATCAGCACATAAGTGGCTATGTTTAGACTGGATATTATATAAGGCTTCAAGTCATCTGAGAAGTAAAGTTCTGATATAACCATCTGAATATGCTTGTGAGGAAAAAATCAGAATTTCTTTAAAAAGTAGCTAAAAAAAATAAAATGAAAAAAAAAAAAAAAAACCTGGCCCCAATAATCTCTTGTGAAACTGTGTTTTAGTGCCTCTGTGCAGTTTGAAAACACATTAGAATGTATGATGTGGTTGTTTGGTAAGCCACATATATTTTATCTCATTATATACAGTTATGTATGGGTTGCCTGTTCGCACTTAGAATTAAGTTGATTATCTAATCTGAGGTAAGAATGCCATTGTTTTTCCAAAACTGAATACTCAGGAACTAATAGGAATTTAACTGTGTTGTTGGGTAAGATCTTTACATGAACCATAAGAAATTTCATTTCATAAGTTTTGAATGGACCTAGGTCAGCCATAATTTTAAATATATTCAAGTTAAATGTATAGTTCTGAGTAAGTCAATCTCTAGACCCGCTGGTACATAGATACTGGGAACTTCAGAGAGTGCTGTATATGATCTAATTTGTCAATTCAGCCACCTTTCAGACACTCAGAATAAAAAGCTGTATTATTCCTGTAATATTTTGTGCTTGAAATTTCTCAAGATAAAAAAAACAGGAATTCCTCCTCAGGCCTATTGCAGGCCTAAGTGACAGAACTTTTAATCTGTTATTTCAGAATGGTGGAGAACTTGAGTATTATTTTGTACAATATTTAGCAGGTCTCCGGTGTACTAGTAAAAGAAGATAAGCAGAGAATTTGGAATATTTGTAGCACTTTCTCTTGTCCTGTGTACTGCTCCTCTTTTTCCCTTTGTACCACCAATAAACCTAATCACATAGGTGTTTACTTTGTTTTCCAAGTTCAATTTTAGTAGCTCATGTAGTATAATACTGAAAATATTTGGAGAGAAAGGAGGGCTTCCTGGAATCTTCAAAAGAAAAACTCATCTTGTTGAGCTTATCTTTTTTAACTTCCGTCTTATCACCTCTCATCTTACAATTTGTATGCCCAATCAGTAATTTCAGCCAAATGACAAAAGGTTCAAACATCTGAAATTTTTTAAGAATAGTATGAAAAGCAAAAGCTGCATACGACATAAAGATACAGATCTGTGTCCAAAGATAGTAAAAATCAATTACAATTCAACCTCTTATCTATGTTGTGAGACAGCAGCCAGCTGCCAATATCCTTTGTTATCAAAGTATTTTTCAATAAGCTTTCAATATATAGAGGCTGCTCCAAAGGTAATGTCTCCTTTTTTATTATATTGACTTGCAGTGTCAGAGGCAGATGTTGGTGATCTGGCAGTAGGGGCTGAAACTTCCCACCAATATTTCATTAAATTTTGTTGCCAAGTGCCAGATTGCAGCAGAGGGGTAGTCCAACAAAACAGCTGCCATTTTACCAGCTGACGGGGTATGTGAAATGGAGACATGGAGGGAAAACTGCAAATAAAAGAGCGAAGTAAGAGCATTGGAGAACACTATAAATTTCTTCATAATTAACAGAATTGCCTCAGATACTCAACTGGAATTATTTATATTTCCTTCTAGTGAAAACTGAATTTAACCAATTCAGTCAAATAGAACAATTTTAAGAAAACAGAGAAAACCATATGCTAATTTCAGTTATACTTGTAGTATCACTGGGGCTGTTATTAGATTCTGATGCAAAGCATTTTTCATTATTTAAAATTTAAAATTTAAAATTTTAGATTCAATCCCCCAAATCTAAACAACTATGATGTTGTCATAAATAATGGTTTTCTTTCTATCTTACCAAAGAAGACGCTGTTGTGATCAAATCAGATACGGCAAGAGATTAAGAATAAATAGATGCATTTTGTCACAAAACAAATAATTGAAAAACAAACAACAAGGGAATCAAGAAAAATCAGCACTGTGAAGATGCTTGTTATTACAGCATACTTTTAAAGGAACTGACAACATTAGCATGCATATTTACTCTCTTATAGAAATAAACTATTTTATATTAAGATAAGAAAACACAACCATAGCGTCAGATTGAGAATATAGCATTTAGATACCACACATAGCAAAACACCATGCTATCAGGTACCTGAAGCTTATTTTCCAGTGTTTTGTCTTTGTAGATTAATCATATCATTTTAATCCTATTAAATATTTTGCATTTTCGTTTAGTTTATAGCTAGTGTATCCTCTGTATAAATACAAAATAAAGGAATTTAATAGAACAGAATATTTGTGATGATCAATAACCTAGGATTTATGAACATCAATATAATAAGAATCAAATTTATCAAAGAGTTTAAATCCAAATCTCATATTTTGTTGAATGAATCTCCAGTTCATCCAGTTAACAAATTGTAAAAATGAAGACAGACAGAAAGATGTCACATACACATATAAAAAAGTTTTGTTTTACAGGAATATAGGCTTCAAAGAAGTATTTACATATTTATATACCAGCTTAGATTATTATACAGATTATCTGTGCTCTGCTCCCTTTTCTCAGAATTACTGATAATTATTGATATAGACAACTCACTTCCTTGCTTTCCCTTTGTGTGATCTGCATATCAGTGACACCCTGGTTAATAAATACTTAACATAACTGTTGGCATGAGGAATGCAAATGCTATTTTGATTGCAGAGTGAGTTGTTTAGTCATTTAGCAAAGAAGAAAATAGGAAATATGGAATTAATTTGGTTCAAATGCATACACACGCACAGACACAAGGCCTGCTCAGAAAGTAATGTCTCCTATTTTATTATCTTGTCCCACAACTTCAGAGCCAGATGTTAGTGGTTTGGCAGTAGAGGTCAAACCTTCCCACTGATATTTCTTTACATTTTTCTGCCAAGTAACAGATGGCAGTAGAGAGGCAGTCTGGCAGGATGATGTCTGACATGGAAGTGCATATGAAGCAAAAGTGGAACTGAATTTCTCCATGTGGAAAAATTTGCACCCACTGACATTCACTGGTGCTTTCTGAATGTTTATGGAGTGGATGTGAGCACAGTGAAGTGTTGGGGGGTGTATTTCAGCAGTGGTGACAGTAGGTCACCTGTACTGGAACAGATTTTTACAAGCATAGAATGCAGGCTCCTGTTCATTGCTGGTGAAAAAGTATAGCTAATGGTGGTGACACTGGTGAAAAATAGTATTTTGTAGCTGAGAATTTGCTCCAGAAAATGTTGTTGTGCTCTTTTTATCTGTTGTACTTTTCATGGAAATAAATTGGAGGCATTACTTTTGAAGTCATCTATGCATACATGTGTATTTATAAATATATATACATATACATATATGCTAGTTATGGTCTGATCTAGTCATACTGTGGCTGTAGTCATGATAAAATAAAAGACTTTCTTTACACTATCTGAATATCTCTCTAAGTATTTTCATTCCTTTCAGTCCTTGTTTAAGTACAAAGGGCATATTCTGCTTTTCCTTATCTAGTATATATCACAGTATTATCATAAAGCATGATTATTTTTTATATATGAAGGATTATAGGAGAAAAAAAAAATGCCCTTTAAGTAGTGATTTACAGAAATGTGAGTAGAATTTAAGTTTTTTTTTTTTAAAAAAGATTCAAACTCACTGTAAGCTCCCAATTTATCGTGATGCTTAATTACCTCTGAATATTTTTACCCCTAACATACATTTGTACAGAATGAAAGTACAGTTTTGTTGTATCCTATAAATACAAGCAAGTCCATGTTTATTCATGACATTCCCCAAATAATATTTTTTACCTGATAACGATATTAAAGTTTTATTATGTTTTATAGCTACCCTACATTTTCGTATGGTTTTAAACCAGCTTTAATGAGAGAAAATAAGTCTTACTTGTAGTGCAATGATAGCAAGTTTTATGTTATTACGGTCTCTGTGCTTAATATTCATATAATGAAATGATTCCTAACTGTGGAAAATAGTGATTTTATTTCCATCAGAGGCTGAGAATGATTTTTTCCTAAATGCAAAGTAATTTTGTGTAAACGTGTACAAACACAACTTTGTTTAAACACACATTTATGTGTGTATCTAATAATGCTTTTCTATTTGTTGCTTAGGATAAACATTGAGATAAACGTTTTTGCAAATCCATGTTACATATTAAAATGCTAAGAGTATTATTCCTCTGAATAATTTAAAAGATTATTGAAAAGTTATTCTCTTATCACTAATAATAACATTCCCTTTTGTGAATCATTAGTAATTCAGATCTGTCAGTTAGGGAAACATAGGTTTTGAAATTGATGCAAATTATTTAATTTATTCATATTTGGTAAACATCTAATTCATTAAAGACCAAGCAGCTTGATAAATTTCAGTTAAATACATCTGGAAAGGATTTTATTTGTTAGGAAGTCTTTGTAATGCCTTGAAAAACAGGTGGGAGCTGTCAAGCCATATAAAGCTTGCTTTGGTACATATATTTGAAAGTAAAAATAAATATGTTTTTGAAAACAGAAGCATACCTGATATTAAAGAGAAATATACAAATAATTTCTCTATTATTTCAGTCACTGAAATGATTCAGTACTTGGGGAACGGAGAAAATAAGAACTGTGATGAAAACAGTCTTTGGAAAAGAATGGAATGGAGCAGAACAAATTAGAACAGAACAGAACAGAACAGAACAGAACAGAACAGAACAGAACAGAATAGAATAGAATAGAATAGAATAGAATAGAATAGAATAGAATAGATTTGCTCTGTCCCAGCTGCAACTCTATGAAGTTCCCTTGGTTGAACTTCATGATGTTGCTAATCCAGTGCTTCAAACTATCTAGGTTCCTCTGCAAGGCATCTCATCCCTCCAGGGAGTCAGCAATACCTCCCATTTTAGTGTCCTCAGCAAATTTGCTGAGGATGCATTCCACTCCTGGATCCAGATCATTGATAAAAATGCTGAACAGGACCAGCCCTAGAGCTCAGCCCCAGGGAACACCACTTGTGACCAGCCACCAGCCAGATGTCACCTCATTTACTACACCTCTTTGATTTCTGTCAGAGCATTTGTGCCACAAGTTGCAATTAAATTAGCTGCCTGTGTACACAGAGCCTTTTGGACGTTGATTTACAGTATATGCATCTGCTCAAAATTTGCTCTCCCATTTCATTGTTACATCTTTCTACTTTCCAAGCATATTTATTTTATATTCTACAGTAATTTCATAATTTATTTTCTGCCTACCAGTGGTTAGGCAATTTTTTCATATTTAAGCCCATCTTAAAGGCATATTTTTGCTTGGTACTAAAGACGTACTGTGACTACTTACAATTTTTTTTTCTAGAAACATCTACAACTAGCCTACTTCAAAACATTTTGCAGAGCTAAAGAAATCTATTTGTACAACTATTTGTTAAACATTAGAGGGGAAATCAAGTCTGTTTCTCATAAAATAGTATCAGTATAGATTAAGACCTACATATATATACTGAAGTTGCTCAGAAGACGGAAGAAAGTGAAAATTTCCTGTAGTTTCTGGTCCTTTTCTTACAGAATAACACCTTAGATAGGATGTGAAAATTTATGTAGGACTTCTTGTAGTTCAGGTTTCTTGGATTGCTAAGCTTTAGTGTTTCGCGTTGTTTTTGCTGCTGTTGTTTTCTAGTCTTACTCTTCAGATTCACCAAGCTCGTTTTCCTGTAAGTGATAACAGGTTGTGGAATCTTATTTTCAAGAAATGTTGGTCAGCCCTGGGAAGATTTTCAAGACATATATGCAACAAAAGTAAATGCTCAAAATACATTGAATTAAAATACAAATCTCACAGAGTACCACTAGCACCAATGGAGATTGTAGATAAAGATAAGGAGAAATCTTTGGTGGATGTAAATCTTTTAACTTGAGGAGAGTTCTTGATATTTCTTAACTGTTGAGAATTTTACAATAATATTTAAATAAACTTAGGATATAGCCACCAGTGAAAGATCATCTGCTACACATCTAATAAAAAATGATCCTAGAAATGGAACACCTCTCCTTTGAGGACAGACTGAGAGAGCTGGGGCTCTTCAGCCTGGAAGAGAGAAGGCTGCAAGGTGACCTGTTAGAATCACAGAATCATAGAATATTCTGGGTTGAAAAGGACCACAATGATCATCTAGTTTCAACCTCTCTGCTATGTGCAGGGTTGTCAACCATTAGACAGTTGGCCTTCCGAGCTACAAGAGCTCACTGCTGGTTCATGTCCAGCTTCTCATCCATCAGGACCCCCAAGTCCTTCTCCGCAGGTCTGCTTTCAAGGAGATCTTCTCCCTGTTTGTATAAATACCTGTGATTGCCCCGACCCAAGTGCAGCACTCTGCACTTGGCCTTACTGAACCTCATTAGGTTTTCATGGGCCCACTTCTCCAGCCTGTCCATGTCCCTCTGGATGGCTTCCTTCCAATGTATTGACTACACCACTCAACTTGGTGTCATCTGCAAAGTTGCTGAGGGTGCTCTCGGTGCCATCGTCTATGTCACACAGAATCACACAGAAAGGCCAGGGTTGGAAGGGACCTGAAGAATTATGAATCTCCAATCCCCCTGCCACATGCAGGGCCACCAGCCTCCTCATTTAATGCTAGACCAGGCTGCCCAGGGCCCTATCCAATCTGGCCTTGAACACTTCCAGGGACAGGGCATCCATAACCTCTCTGGGCAGCCTGTTCCAGTACCTCACTACTACTACTGTAAAGAATTTCCCCCTGACATCCAACCTAAATCTTCCCTCCCTCAACATAAAACCATTTCCCCTCGTCCTGCAGTTATCAACCCTTTCAAAGTGTTGATTCCCCTCCTGTTTGTAGGCTCCCTTTAGGTACTGAAAGGCTGCAATGAGGTCACCTCGCAGCCTTCTCTCCTCCAGGCTGAACAAGCCCAGCTCCCTCAGCCTGTCTTCACAACAGCTCTCTGTCTTTCTTGTACTGGAGGCTCCACACTTGGACACAGTACTCCAGATGGGGCCTCACAAGAGCAGAGTAGAGGGGGACAACGACCTCCCTGTCCCTGCTGGCCACTCCTCGTCTGATGGAGCCCAGGATACCATTTGCTTTCTGAGCTGCAAGAGCACACTGCTGGCTCATGTTAAGCTTTTCATCCATAAACACCCCAAGGTCCTTCTCCGCAGGGCTGCTCTCAAGGACCACTCCTTGCAGTCTGTATAGATGCCTGGGATTCCTCCGGCCCAAGTGCAAAACCTTGCACTTTGCTGTGCTGAACCTCATTAGATTCACCCAGGCCCATCTTTCAAGACTGTTGAGGTCCCTCTGAATGGCATCCCTTCCTTCCACCGTGTCAACCTCACCTGACAGCCACAACTTTTCAAATATGATGGAGAGTGGCTCGGTAACCACCTCAGCCAGCTCCTTCAGAATCCTGGGATGCATGTCATCAGGCCCCATAGACTTGTACACATTCAGTCTCATGAGGCGGTCTCGGACCTGCTCTGTCCTCACAGCGGGGGGGATTTACCTCCCCGGTCCCCACCTAGAGGTTTAGGGATGCAGGGCTCAGAGGCCTGAGAAATACTGGAATCCTGGCTGCCAGTGAAGACCGAGGCAAAGAACTCATTCAGTACCTCAACCTTCTCGTCGTCCATTGAAGCCAGTTCTCCTTTTACATTTACCAAAGGAGGTACACTCGCTTTGGCCTGTCTCTTCTGGCCAATGTACCTGTAGAAAATCTTCCTATTGTTTTTCACATCCCTCACCAAGTTCAGTTCCACCTCCACCTTGTCTTTCCTGATTCCACATCTGCAAGTCCGGATGGCATCCCTGTATTCTTCCCAGGTGACATGCCCTTGTTTCCAGAGCTTGTACGCACCTTTCTTCGCCCTCAGCACGCCCAGCAGGTCCTTATCGAGCCACGCTGGCTTCCTACCTCCTCTGCCCACTTTCTTGTTCAGAGGGACAGAGAGTTCTTGTGCGCTCAGGAAGGCATCCTTGAAGAGTAACCAGCTCTCCTCAGCATTTTTGTTTTTAAAGACAGCATCCCAGGGGATCTCGGCCAACAGTCCATTGAACAGCTTAAAGTTCACTCTCCCAGAGTTCAGGATCCTGACACCACTCTTTGCCAGGCCCACATCCCTCGAGATCATGAACTCAACCAGAGCGTGGTCACTGCAACCCAGGCTGCCTCCAACCTTAACACCATTAATGATTTGCTCTGCATTGGTGAGCAGCAGGTCCAGCAACGCTTCACCTCTGGTCGGTCTGTCCAACACCTGGACCAGAAAGTTATCATCAACACATTCCAGGAGCCTCCTAGACCTCTTGCAACTCGCCTTGTGGTCTTTCCAAGAGATATCCGGATGGTTGAAGTCCCCCATCAGGACAAGAGCCCATGAGCACAAAGCCTCCCGCATCTGAAGCAAGAAAGCCTCGTCAACAGTCTCCCCTTGATCAGGTGGCCTGTAGTATACTCCTATCACCAGCTGGCCTTTGTTAGACCCATCCCTACTTCTAACCCACAGGCTCTCAACCTGATCCTGACTGTTGCTCAGAGGAAGCTCCTCACAGTCTATCCACTCTTTGACATAGAGGACAACTCCCCCACCCTTCCTACCTAGCCTATCTCTTCTAAAGAGCCAATAGCCCTCAATGTTGGTATTCCAGTTATGGGAGTCATCCCACCATGTTTCTGTGATAGCAACAAGGTCATTACTTTCTAAGCACATCATGGTTTCCACCTCATCCTGCTTATTTCCCAGGCTGCGTGCATTGGTATAGAGGCATTTCAGCTGGGCTTTCTGTCTCACTGCCTTTATAGAGGATCTAGGTTCCCCTAGAACAGCATCATACCCAACACCCCCTGCCCCAGTCCATCCCTTTATACTTCACTGTCATCACCCATCAGGTTCGGTACGAGCCCTCGAATGACCTGCTCAACCCCAGCAGCCCTCGTTTTTCCCCTTTTCCCCCTTCATACCTAGTTTAAAGACCTGTCCATGAGTCCTGCTAGTTCCTCAGCTAAGATCCTCCTCCCCCTCAGAGACAGGCTACGTCCATCTTCAGCCATCATGCCAGGTGCTGAGTAAATTGGCCCGTGGTCAAAAAATCCAAAATTCCTGGATTTGCATCACCTTCTAAGCCATTTATTTATGAGGTGGGTTTTTTGGTACCTCTCAGTATCCTGCCCTGCCACTGAAGGTATGGAAGAAAACACCACCTGCACACCTGCTCCCTCGACTACCCGCCCCAGTCCCCTGAAGTCTTTCTGGATAGCTCTGAGACTTTTCTCAGCAACTTCGTCATTGCCAGCCTGGACTATCAATAATGGGTAATAATCGGAAAGGCAAATCAGACCAGGAAGTCTCCTAGAAATGTCTCTGACCCATGCCCCAGGAAGGCAGCACACGCCCCTGTGGGTAGGGTCAGGCTGACATATAGGGCCTTCCGTTCGTCTCAACAGGGAGTCTCCTACAACAACCACCCTTCTGTCCTTCCGGGTGGAGGCAGTCTTGAGGTGTAGGGTCGACTGCTTTTCCTGAGGCAACCTCACGGGTTGACCTCCTCCACATCCCCACTCACCTCTTCCTCGAGTTCCAGGACCTCAAACCTATCACTCAAAGGCACTTGGGGAGCCGAGGATAGTCAGGATGGTGGATGCCCACTTTGTCGAGCCGGTACATGTTTCCATTCCTCCCCCTTTCTCAAATTGTTCATAGGAGGAGGAGAGGACAGGAGGCTCACTGCAGTACTGTCAGCCCACCGGTTCCCCTCACCCACATGCCGTTTCCCCTCTCCCACCTGTTTATGAGGCAGCGGGGGGTGACATGCTCCACGTGGTGCCTCAGATACGCACCAAGATCTCGGGGCTGATAGGGACTGGCACCACCAGTCATTCTTCTCACACTCGTTTATGGTCCTCAGCCTCTCTACCTCCTCTTTCAGGTCGACGACAGGGCTGAGTAAGTCATGTAGTTGGTCACATATTATACAACTACCACTGCCACCACCCACCACTGCAAAGGCCCAGGCTCTGACACTCATGACAGCCAGTGATCCGCGTACTAGCATCTCATGTTGGGGCCTCAGTCTGAGTCTCCACACTAGTCTTAGCATCAGCTATCCTTTCAAGCACACACAGGACCTCAGTCTGGGTCTCCACGCTCTTTTTGGCTGCAGTCTTTTTTCTGCGTGAGCATGGGACTTCCACCTGGGTCTCCACAATTTTTGTGGTGTTAGCCTTCCTCCGGGGTGCAGCCATTGCCACCCAGCAGGCACACTAACACTACTAGATAGCCTTAACGAGGTGTGCCTGATCAGGCCCTCCCTGCTGCTGTTAGTGCTGGCTCTGCTCTTATCCTGTTGCCAGGTCGTTAACAGGAGCCCCCGGCCCCCACGCTTATCACTCACCCCGGCAATAACAAGTGCCCTTGCTGGGGAGTCCCATGTAGGAGTGGCTTACTGTTTCTCCTCGACGAATCAGCCTAGGTGTTTCTCACACACCTTCTCTGGTGAGCAGTGATACATTGCTGCCCTCCCTGAGGCTTTTTCAAGGCAAGGGGGGGTGGGTGCAGAGGTGCTGGCAACACCCCTGCCGCGATAGCCACTCTCGCGAGAACTGCCCAGCCGAGAGCTGCCCAGCTGCTCTGCTCTCTCGGGGATCCCTGAGTGAGGGAACCGACCGAAACCCCCCTGTACCTCGCGGTCAGTCACTGCGCTTCTGGCTGGACCAGCTCTGAAGCAGTGATCCTCGACGATCAAGGCAGCAATTCTCGGTGATCAATGTCGTTGATGAAGATGTTGAAGAGCACTGGTTTCAAGACCGACCCCTGAGGGACATCGCTTGTGTCTGGTCTCCACTCTGACACAGAACCATTGATCATAACCCTTTGGCTATGTCCAGCCAGCCAATTCCTAATACATCAAACAGTCCATCCTTCAAATCCACACCTCTCCAATTTAGAGATAAGGATGTGGTGATGGACCATGTCAAAGGCCTTGCAGAAGTCCAGATAGATGACATCCACCGCCCTTACCCCCTCCACAGAAGCCGTCACTCCATCATAGAAGACGAGCAGATTGGTCAGGCACAATCTGCCCTTGGTGAAGTCATGCTGGCTGTCTTGAAGCACCTCTTTATCTCGTATGTGCCTTAACATAGCTTCTAGGAGGATCTGCTCCATGATCTTCCCAGGCACAGAGGTGAGGCTCACCAGCCTGTAGTTCTCCGGGTCTTCCTTTCTTCCTTTCTTAAAAATGGGAGTAACATTTCCTTTTTTCCAGTCACCAGGGACTTCACCAGACAGCCATGATTTTTCAAATATGATGGAGAGCGGCTCAGCAACCACATCACCAATCTCTTTCAGAACCCTAGAATGGATATCATCCGGCCCTGTGGACTTATGCACGTTCAACTTCATGAGGAGGACTCGGACTTGTTCCACTGTTACAGCGGGATAGAAACCACTCTCCACACCCTCACCTAGAGGCTCATGATCCTGGCAGGCATGGGAATCCTGACATCTGTGAAGACTGAGGCAAAGCACTTACTGAGTACCTCAGCTTTTTCTATGTCTGGGGAAGCCAGCTCCCCATTGCCTTTCATTAGAGGGGGAACACTCTCCTTGGCCTGTCTCCTCCTTCCTAACCCCTTCTTGTCGTCTTTCACATCCCTTGCCAAGTTCAGCTCCATCTGCACCTTGGTTTTCCTAATCCTATCACTACACACACAGACAGCAGCCTTGTATTCCTCCCAGGCTGCACAACCCTGCTTGCACTTTCTGTAAATTTCCCTCTTTTCTCTCAGTTTAAGCTGCAGGTCCTTGCACAGCCATGACAGTAGCCTGCCTCCCCTGCTCGAATTCTTCTGCTGGAGGAAGGAGAGCCACTGCACTCACAGAAGGGTGTCCTTAAAGAGCTGCCAGCTTTGTTCTGTGCCCATGCCCCTAAGGACAGTTTCTCAGGGGATCCCACTCAGCAGTTCCTTGAGCAGCTGGAAGTTTGCTTTCCTAAAGCACAGGGTCCTAGCTCTGCTTTTTGCCAGGCCTGCATTCTTCAAGATCACAGATTCCACTACAGCCCAGGCTGCCCCTAATCTTATCCTCTCTAATGCTCTCCTCTGCATTGGTAAGCACCAGGTCCAGTAAGGTTTCACCTCAGGTTAGTCCGTCTATTACTGGGACCAGGAAGTTGTTCTCGACAGACTCCAGGAATCTCCTGGATTGTCTGCCACCCGCCATGCCACTATCCCAGCAGATATCCGGGTGGTTGAAATCCCCCATCGGGACAAGAGCCCACTAATGCAACACCTCCTTCAGCTGAAGCAAGAAGGCCTTGTCAGCAGGCTCCTCCTGATCAGTTGGCCTGTAGCAGACCCCAACCACTAGATGCCCTTTACTGGATTGATCCTTGATTTTTACCCACAAGCTCTCGATCTGATCATGGCTGTTCCTCAGACACAGCTCTTTGCAATCTATCCACTTCAAGCCTTTAGCAGCCTTTCAGTATAAAAAGGGGAGCTACAGGAAAGAAGAGGACAATATCTTTAGCAGAATCTGTGGTGAAAGAATAAGGGGAAATGGTTTCAAGCTCAAAGAGGGTAGATTTAGATTGGATGTATGGAAAAAAGTCTTTTTCAGTAAAGGTGGTTAGGCATTGAAACAGGTTGCCCAGAGATATGGTTGATGGCCCACCTCTGGAGACTTTCAAGGCAAGGCTGGATCAGGCCCAGGGCAACCTGATCTATCTGTGGTGTCCATGTTCATTGCAGGGAAGTTGGACTAGATGACCTTCAGAGGATTCTAAGGATTCTATGATGCTGTGACTCTGAATGAATTTAAAATGAGATATGCACAGATGAATTATTCCTAGCTCCAGACAGCATGAACAGGGTAAAAATAAGACAATTTTTTTTTTTCCAAAATGTCTAATATTGCTGGGAGGATGAAAACCAAAGTAACAGCTATCTTTCCACAGGAACAGCACTGCTGCATATTTGTGCTCTCATAGAAACATAGAATCACAGAATTGCTCAGGTTGGAAAAGACCTTAAAGATCATCGAGTCCAACCACAACCTAACCATACTACCCTAACTAATGACCCTCCTCTAAATCATGTCCATGAGCACCACATCCAAACAGTTTTTAAACACATTTAGGGATAGGGGAGCCTATTACAGTGCTTAACAACCCTTTCTGTAAAGAAGTTTTTCCTGATATCCAGCCTAGACTTACCCTGGTGCAACTTAAGGCCATTCCCCCTTGTCATGGCACCTGTCACCAGTGAGAAGAGACCAACCCTGCTCTCTCTGTAAGCATGTTTCAGATATTGGAAGAGAGCAATAAGGTCCCCCCTCAGCCCCCTTTTTCCCAGACTAAACAGCCCCAGTTCCTTCAGTCTCTCCTCATAGAGCATATTCTCCAAGCCTTTCACAAGCCTTGTTACCCTTCTTTGGACCTGCTTCAGCACCTCCATGTCCTTTCTGTACTGAGATGCCCAAAACTGAACACAGTACTTCAGGTGAGGCTTCACCAGTGTTCTTGACTCCAAAATCTGATAGAAATTCTTGAAAACTGTATAATGTCTTCAGTGATTCTGATTACCATAATTAGGGAAAGATCAACCAGAATAAGGCTGAAAGCACAAACAGCAAGAATATAATAAACCCTTTTATGGGTTGCTGAGAGAAGAACTACACACTATAAGCCTCCAAGCCTGGAGGTCTCATACTCTTAAAATAGTCCAAGCTAAGAAATATTAACATGCAAGACAAATAATACTGAATATAGGAATTTCATTGGAAGAACATATTTTTTTGTCTATCTTCTTTTTTTGCTGAAGTAATATATAGTGGAAAAAAAAATACAGAAAGGATAAATAGAGAAATAATTGATAAAGTGAACACTGCTACAAGCTGTTTTTGAAAACTGCAGGCTCTTTATTGTCTTGCTTCCATCACATTTTATTCTCACTAGTTCTGTCTCTCTTTTCCTGGACAATGTTTATATCATCCTGACAACACTTAGTGCAGTAGACTGAATGATACGTTTGGAATGAAGTGTCAGATTAAATCCTAGCTATTGAATTTAAAAAGAACAATTTTAAGAGCAACAGGAAGTCACAGATCGGTAGTGAGTGATCTTCTAGAAATACAAGTGCTTCATGAATGTGTCTACATTTTACATTCTATGGCTTCCAAGACAAAATCTTGTGCTATAGAGGAAAATTGCAGTCCATCAGTAATTGGATACACGTAGGGTAAACAAATCTTTGATGTAAGAACAAGTGATTATTGACTAATTAAAATCTGAATAGTCCACTTACTTGATCCCTTTCTCTCAATGACATTTGAAAACATAGAAAGCTGGCCTACTATTTATTTAGTTTGAATTTTCTGGTTTTAATTATTCTGAAAAGTTACTATTTCTTAATGCTCTTTTAAAAAAATGTTTGAAAAGTGATTTCAATTTCCAGTTATTTTCCATTCAGTGGCTGACATGCCTCATTCTAGGATGGTAGTGGCGTACAGGCAGTCTCGTTCTTGATAAAATTCTATACATAAATAATGACAAATATAAATTCCTACATAATTACTTGAATATTCTACAATGCATTTTTTTTAGAAACATGAATGTACAATATACTTTCAATATTTAAAATTTTGCATTGAAAGTTAATATGATAAACTGTAGGATGAAGAGACAAGAGATTTCTTATAGGATGCAGTTTTCCTCAAGCACTGTTGTGTACTTTCTTGAACACTTAATTAGCACTGTGCCTTTAGAAGATTTAAGATAAAAATGAAAAAAGAGCTTGTCAAGTTGTCATTGTGTAAACTGCAGATCTAAAAATATTTAATGCAACTGTGCAATATATTTTTAAAAGCATTGGAACATGCACCCCATATAGTTCATTCATTTGAAAAGAAAAATATAAAATATCCAATACATTCTCTTTTGTATTCACTCAAAATTTCCATTAACATTATTAATTAAAGAATACGGAAAAATCATGATATTCTTCTGTCCTGGAGAGAAAGTAGTAAATTGTCTCGATTTTCATTTGATCTCTAGCATAAGTCTGAGGTTTATTTAACAGCTCATCTTAGCCAGTCTTCTATGCTTTCTTTATAATCTTTGGAGTTGCTACTCTCCTTTGAGCACTAAAACTGTGTAGTAAGCAGCAATAGTCAAGGGATACAGAGATTTGTCTTTGTCTGCAGGAAGACTAGTTTAGATACAGATATTTTACTATTTTAGATAACTGGTGGAAAGTAAGTCACACCTTCAGTGCTTTTAGGTTTACTGATCTAGATTTTTAAAAAAATTCTTTAAAAAGATAATAAAAAAGAATATTAATAAGTCATAATATGAAATATCAGTACACTGGTAAGCTTTCAGTAAGTTAACAGTGCTTTATAGTATTCACATGAATTTAAGGTTTAAAAATATCACCAATGTCTTTCAGACTTTTTTGAGTGGTTGGTTGTAAATTGTTACTTGGTCTGTGATTCTCCCTTGTAACACTTGAATGTGAATTTGGTTGCTAAACCACTCAACGTGATTACATCATCTTGCTTGACAGGCATTTAATGACTCAATTCCTACAAATTATGAGTAGAGTTCAGCTACTTGATTAGGAAGATGTTAGAATATTAAGGAATTCTGAAGACAATGAGGAAAAGATGTGATCTTGATCTTTAAGTGCACAACTAACCACAAGGAGTAGTGATTCTTATCTTAGGTTCAAGATGCTAAGGAAAATGAATCAGTACTAGATTTCCATAAACATGAAAATTAAGACGCACGTTACTTTGCAATTACAGCTCACAGATGGAAGTGAGGAACTATGGCAGAAGAAGGAGATTATATTATCATGGAATCATAGAATCACCAAGGTTGGAAAAGACCTCTAAGATCATCCAGTCCAAACATTCATCTATCACAAATATTTCCCACTAAATCATGTCCCTCAGCACATCTAAAAGTTTCTTGAACACCTCCAGGGATGGTGTGTCTACCACCTTTCTGGGAAGCCTGTTCCAGTACCTGATCACTGTCTTGGAAAAGTGTTTCCTAATGTTCAACCTGGATCTCCCCCAGCACAACTTGAGGCCATTCTCTCTAGTCCTATAACTAGTTACATGGGAGAAGAGATTTACTCCAATCTCACCACAACCTTCTTTGAGGGAGCCGTAGAGAGCTATAATGTCTCCTCTTCTCTTGACTAAACAATCCCAGCTCCCTCAGCCACTCATCATCTCCACATGGAGATCTGTGCTCCAGACCATTGCCTCATCAGATCATTGCCCTTCTCTGGACATGCTCCAGGGCCTTAATATCTTTCTTGTAGTGAGGGGCCCAAAACTGGACATAGTGCTCTATGATCCATAGCCTCACTAGTTCCTGAGTAGGGAGGGATGATCGCTTCCCTGCTCCTGCTCGCAACAGTATTTTTGATACAAGCCAGGATGCGATTGGCCTTCTTGGCCACCTGGGCACACTGCTGGCTCATATTCAGCCAAGCATCAACCAATACTCGCAGATCTGTTTCCTCTACACAGTCTTCCAGACACTCTGCCTCAAACCTGTACCGTTGCCTGGGGTTGTTGTGGCCAAAGTGCAGGACCCAGCGCTTGATCTATTTGAACTTCATCTCTTGGCCTCAGCTCACCTCAGCCTGATTGGATCCCTCTGTAGGGCCTTGCTACCTTGCTACCCCCAGGTAGCAACGTTTCAAATGTTAGTCCAACCAGTTTATTATAAATCCTAATCAGGGAGACAGGGAAGGGAAGGAGGGTGATAGAAAAGATAGGAAAGAAGCAAGAATTGCATAAAGTGGGGATATTCACCACCGGGATCCGGCAGCGGTCCCCTTGCACGCTGTTCAAAGGTCTGAGGCATAAGCAGCAGGGGGAGAGGGGGGCGGGGGGCACGGAGAGCAGCAGCGTGGCCGGCCTTGGGCAGCAAGCAGGTAGCAGGAGGCAGTTGCAGAGCCAATCCAGGAGGAAGCAGCAGGACTTAGGTAGCAGGCCCAGGAGAGTCCGTCAGCATGCAGGAATTCCGTAGTGAGGAATCTGATGGCAGACACCTTTGTTCTTCTTCAGCATCGTGGTAGAGCGCAGAGCAAGTCCAGGAGGGAGAGAGGCAGGTTGTGAGGCTTCTCATGTCAGAAACCTCTTCTTCTTCATGAGGAATCCGTTGCCAGAAAACCTAAACCTCATGATTGTAGGTCCCCTTTTTATCCTTCTTCTGCCAACATGGCATCCCTGGGTGCTTGGGTAAGAGTCATGTGAGTACCCCCTGAAATGGCCATCTTCCTTGAGATAAGTCCACACAAAAGACCGCTTCACAGCCATTAAGCTGCAGCTTATCTCTCTCTCGTTGCCCCTGGCCTTGTCCATCTATGTCCCTCAGACAAAGGATTTCACAACCCTTGCCCAGGACTTGTCCATCAGTGTTCTCCAGACAAAGGATTTCTCAACCGTTGCCCAGGACTTGCTTTGACTTGTTCAATTCATCTGTGTCCCCAGCAAGCTTTGAGACAATGATGTAAAAGAATAATCTTACAGCAATGCAAGAGGTTTCTTTATTAATGTCTGCATTACACACTAGGATGCAGATGTCCAAATTTTTGCTCGCCTGGGATGCACTGAATGAAGAGGAATTGTCTTGGATTGCATATAATATATATAATTATTGTTAGTGTATGTAATTAACAAAGCATTTTATTTTATTTTTTTAATTATTATTGAAACATCAAAAAGACAGAATAACAACAACACAAAACTAGTGGGGTATATGACCTTGTTTTTGTAAAACTACTGAATCAGTCTGGTTAGATGGAAGTAGTTGCTATTCTTAGTGAGATCTAAAGGCAGAGATTTTTGATGAAATTTTATTGCTGATCTACTTTATCTTTAAAACTAGTTGTCCACAATTGTACGTACTGCCAAAAAAGAGATAACATGAATAAGGTGTGATTGTGAAGGTAGGGATATTTTTCTCTGGAGGAAGAGCTCTTGTAAAAATCTGGTAAATAGACACAATCAATTTTTTTTTAGTTGACTATCCAATTGCAACTCTATACATTTCATTTGAAAATTTATACATAATATATTTATGACTTTTGAGGAATGGTTGAAAGAGCAAGGAGGCCATGATTCATTGTACGAGCAAGATCCTTGCAGCAGTACAGAGCACATCATGATGGAAAAATACAAGTAAGAATGTCAGTGAAGGCCAGGGTGGCCTTGATGCTGGAAGTATGCGGATAAGGAGGAACCAGTATGTGCAGAAAAGACAGGAGCTAGTAGATAGGGATGCGCACACACCCACACGTCCAGATGTTGCAAGCTGATGTAGCAATGCTATGTACAGACCTGTTAGGAGCAAGTTAACAAGCTATGTAACCAATCAAAAGATGCTGAATGTACTCCTTGATTTATAAAAGCCCTAATTCCTAGCACAATAAACGAAGCTTTTGATCACTCATATTGAGTCTGTCATGCTTCCCCGCGCGCTGGACACCGTTCCCTGATGAAATCTGCAGCAATGACAACTGAAAATGGGATCGCAAATATACCAGAACTTTTTTTTTTTTTTTTTTTTTTGTAATCTTGAAACATGGTATCAAATTCTTTTATCAAAACAGAAAATGAGGCTGCATATTTTTCACTGTTCACAGGACTGTGTTTAGGCAATATATCAAAATGCATACAATTATTTGCCATAACTTCAGTTGGCATTGCACTGCACCTTCCCTGTATCCTGATTTCAGCTCAGGCTGGGCCAATTGCACACCACTATTTGGTTGTTGCTGAGTGAAAAATACTTGGTCAGGCCAAGCCAGATCTGTTAGTCCTATTTACAATCTCATTGTAGTCCTTCAAATAGTGATGCTTCTCTAACTTCTTCCTGCACTCAGATGGCAGGTTTCTAGCCACGGTTGTCAGTGATAAACAGTAAGTGTTATCTTTTCCTGTGATTTAGTCTGGAAGATTTATAAACATAGATTGTACAGCAGAATTTGTTCATTAACTGATTGTGAGAATCCTTCTTTGTTTTTTGGCTCAAAGCTTGCTTCCTGAGGTATTTCTTGTGATAAGACTGACTTGTCTCGAAGATGAGTGATGGGTGTTGCCTTGTGGCAATCAACATCACTGTGTGGATAATTTTAGCTGTTTGCTTCCGGAAGAGAGTGCTCAGGAGTGTTTACTGGTGGAAGATCTAGCCTGTGACTAAATAGCCCCAGCTTGGTATGGGAAAATTGGGGAACGATACCATCGTGTCCTGTGAAAAACAGGATGCAGATGGGCATCCCTGCTCCCTCTTATCTGCTGGCAAGGCCTGGAAGGTGGGAACAAAGGAATTTCTGCTGAGATCCCAGAGCCAGAAGTTGCCACTTCAAGGAGAGCTGATCAACAACTTTGGATTTGAGCTGTCACTCCAAAGACAACTGACTCAACCACTTTGAAAGCATTGAAAAGGGGCCATCATCGCCATGGTGACCGTCATCATCGCCGTTGTCGTCGTCAACAGAACAACAATGCCCGACGACCCACCATTACTGAAGATCAATGGCTGAACTACGAACCATGCTGGATCCATCATGGTGACTATCTCCCTCTTGCTTCCTATAAAGACTCCTTGCTTCTTCTTTCCTATCTTTTCTATCGCCCTCCTTCCCTTTCCCTTTACCCTAATTCATAATAGCGTCTGTCCTCCCCTTCCCCATCTCGCTAATTAAGATTTGTAATAAACTGGTCATACCAATATTTGAACCGTTGTTTCTTAATCTCACGTCGGGTATACAGATATTATAAGAACCTCCTCTCCCTCCTATAAATTGGAGCAAGAAACTGATCTATTGCAGAAGGATAGGAATTCTCTGAGGAGACTGTGGGTTGCTAAAGTCATCCAATTGGGTAATGCTAATAGAAAGACTGATTAATCCAAAGCATTTCAAAGATTAAACCATAACATAATCCCTGGTTCATACCAGATGAAGGATTATCTCCTTCCCTCCCTTTTCCCCTCTTCCAGCTTCAAAGTAGCTTCTGCGTACCTGTATTTATTACATACAAATTCTTTGAGATTTCTTCCAGCAGAGATGTAGTGGTGAAACCACTTAGGCTTTTTTGTTAGTCAGTGATATAAGAACCTTATGAAAGTCTTTACACAAAAGACAAATCTGGTTTGTTGATCAAAATAGTTACTTTGGATCTTCAGAGTGAACTTCATTAGGCTTTCCTTCTCCTCTCTGATTATGTAGTTTATTAATATGAGACACTGTGATACCAAAAAATGCAACCATTTATGGGAGAAGATAAACACAAAATAGTGTACTCTCAAATGCTCATCACAAATTTTTATAAAGTCCCAGTTATGCTCCAGGAATTTGGTAGTCCTACTGTCTGAGCCAGTCATGGAATAAATTTATATTGCCCTGGAAGTTCTTCAGGTGAGCTTCACAAAAGTTTTTTTACAGCTCATAACCTTCTATATCAGCTAAAGCTAAGGTACGATAGAGGTCTACATTAAGAAGAATTGTAAAAGGCATTAACTATTCATTTGTTTTGCCTGAATTTTCCCAGCGTGATAGATGTACTCAAGCTATTTACAAGCATGAGCCTTAATTCAAGTCATTCCAAGGCTTGCATCTGAATTTTCTCCAACAGAAACACTCTGAATTTTTCAACCAGAAAGTCAGGCACTGGAAGATTAACACGAAAAATGGTGGAAGGCAGAATGGATAATCAGGGGGATGGCATGCATTCAGAACAAGAAAATATGGAAGAAAGAACACGGGGAAGGTAGAAATACCCATACACAAACCTATTTTATTGTGGCTCCTGAGATGTTTCCAGCACTGGGAACTGGAACTATTTCATCTTTGAAATGGAAGTAACTGATAAACAAAGATACAATTTTATATAATATAAAAAGATAAACAAAGAAAATAAAATTATGAGAACACCAAAAAACTGGCAGCAGGATCAAAACAGTGTTGCAATTAAGTGAGATATTGGCACAAAGTAGAGTTTGTATTTATATTATCTCATTGCTGAGAAATGAATGAAATATTGTCATAACCATGGTTTGGTTTGTATTCCTTTATTATTTGTTTAAATTGCTATATGACATAGTGACAGCAGATCAAGGGACTATGGAAGTACTGATATTATAATAAAAACATACTCTGAGGAGAATTAACTAGCTTTTTTTTTTCATAAAATTTTAAACTTCTTTGATGGCAATAGAATGAAGGTTGAAGTAGAAATCAATAGTTCAAGGACAATAAGAGGTAATCAGTGATGAGATATCAAGATAAAATTGTTAAAAAGAAAAAAAAAAAAAACCAGAAGAAATAGGAATTTTTCTGGTCATTAATCCTGATCAGGCTATATTTATATATTAGAGTTATAATATAATATAGGTATTTATATATTAGAGGTATAATATAATATAGGTATAAATATTGGATATTTTAATATATATCCTATAAATCTATATATCTAAACTATAAAGATTGATTTTCTTTCAGTAGTTGCATATGACTGTGAAATATAGTGCAGTATGTTTCTATATGTGCATAGCTCTAATATGTATTTAAATATAAAAAATATTCAAACTTTCAATTTAATCAGAATTCTTGATATGTTGTAAAGTATTTGGACTCCAGATTTGTGAGAGGGGCATGAAATCAAATGCCTACTACAGATTTTGAAACCAATTCAAGTCATTTCAAAATCCTAGGGACATAAGAAGTGTGGATTCTGGGGACACAAGAAGCCCTTATTCAAGTGTTAAAATCTTCACCCAAGGAACATTTCTTTTTACAGAAAGAATTGTGCTAAAGGTCTAATTCAGTTTTTCATTTTCTAACTAATCAATATTGTCTCATCTCACTTATTTCCTTAAGCAAATAATAATAATAATAATAATAATCATCATCATCATCATCATCATCATCATCTGCTGTGTTGTGAGTGATTACAGTGGTTAAGGCAATAGTGCACTTGTTTATTGAACAAAAAATGAAGAAATAAAGCAGTAGAGCAATATATGTTTGTACACTTATTTTTCTTTGCAAATTAGCAACAATTCCAGAAGAAATTAATTGAAAATTTGAAAGCTTAAAACTGATTTGAATTTTCCCTGAAAAGGCAGTTTATTATTATAAAGTGGAAAGATTTTTTTTGAAAGTATCTTAAGATGTCATCTGATCCAACTACTTGCAGAAAGCAGAACCCACTTGCTTGCTCAGGATCTTCTCAAAGTCTGTTTTTGAAAACCTCAAGAGGTTCCATAGTTCGCCTAGGCAAACGTTTCGACTACGCACATTGTGTTTTTGGTTTTGTGTTGGTTTTTTTTTTTCCCAAAGATCTAACAGGAATTTTTGTTGATGTAATTGTGTCTACTGCCTATTGATCTTTCACCATATGCCTCCAAATGCAGGGTAGCGCTGTCTTTTCAATAACAATGACTTGACTGTTAAATACATCAATATTGCGGTCCCAATGTATTCTTTATTTCTAAATATTAAATTAAACTAGATCTCTCACCATCGCTTAATACATCTTTCTCTCCATCTTCCTAATTGTTTTGGTGACTGAACTCGCTGTTTTAACAATAAATTTATTGTAATACAGAACCTAAATTGTATTATAATCCTTTAATTAAATCCAGGGACATGAAAGAGTACACATTCTAAAGATAGTGGTTTGCAATCATGCATACTTTGCATTGAAAATTAAAACAATCAGAATGTTATTCATCCTTACCATGCATCAGCCTATTTCTACTATAAGTAAACGTGAGCCTTTAAAATTTCTGATTATGAAAATAAATTACGCAAATACATGATACTTGTATAAACACTAAATATCAGGGATATCTATTGGTTAATGTTTTTGTAATTTGTTAATAACATATATCTCAATGTTTTTTTTAATTATTATTTATTTATTTATTTTCCCCCACATCTTACTTTCTGTGGTACCTCAGTATAACTAAAGGGCAGCTTTTTCAAGTTAGATTAAATCAAAATATATATAGTTTTGAACACTTCTAAAAATATGACAAAGATGAGTCTGTATTTTGTCTCCTTTCCAAGAAAACCCTTATAGAATGATTTGAAATGTAAGTATAACTAGCTCAATTTCAAATAGAATTATAGATTCCTAAAGGTTTGAAAAGACCACTAAGATCATCTAGTCTATACATTGATCCATCACCACATTGTCCACTAAGCTACATATTGAAGTGCCTCATCTACCCTTTTCTCAAAAATCTCCAAGGATGGTGAGTCCACCATCTCTCTGGACAGCCTATTCCAGTGTCTCACCACTCCTTCTGAGAAGAATTTTTTCCTAATAATCAACTTGAAATAAAATAATATGATGATATATTAT
The DNA here is from genome assembly GCA_037305975.1 of Chrysolophus pictus. NCBI lineage: Eukaryota > Metazoa > Chordata > Aves > Galliformes > Phasianidae > Chrysolophus > Chrysolophus pictus. The sequence continues at coordinate 20,854,878 of CM074578.1, forward strand.
AACCAGAAATAATGAGAAAAGTGAATAGTAAGTATTTTCCTGGAACTTTTTGACTATTAGTATTTACTTCATCAATTCATATAACTGATAATACACTTTTTTTTTTGTTGTTATTTATTTTTCAGATCAGTGCAGAAACAAAGGTTGTGTACCTCAAATATTACAAATTTTACAGCTTGTGAATACCCCTGTGAACTTTTCTTAAAAGCTCTTTAGTGTCTAATGTGACCTCAAGATCTTATGTAACTCAGTATTTGATGGATTACTATCAATACTATGTTATTTGAATTAGCTTTCATCTTTGGAATATGCATGGAATAACAGAATCTCCAAATGTAAAAGTGCAGATCAAAAGGATAAACCCACTATTTGATTAACATATTCTGACACAGTGAAAAAGAAGATAGAGACATATGACTTTAGATCTATACTAGTCTCCTTCATAGAAAATGTGTGCTCTGTTTCACATGTTGTATAAGACAAGAAAAGTCAAAATCTGTGTAAAAATAAAAAAGGCCTAGGGAGGTTGAGAAGCTCATGCTGATTCCATTTTACACAGCTAGGAAGGGTAATACTTCTGATATTTAGGGAAGATTCATTTTTGTTATCCAATTGTCTGTATTCCACGGAGTCCATTGAAAAATAACTTTAAAACAATTTTCACCATTTACTTGCTAATATTAAATATTCTCAGTTAATTTTCCAGTGATTTTTTCCAGTTTACATAACCTCCACTAGTCATAATACTGTTTGATCTTTATCTGGATGAAAGTTCTCTAAAAAAGTTTAGCAATCATTTTACTGTCCTCAAAGGCCATCAAGTGAAAAATAGGGGCAGCTCACAATAGGCAGTCCTGTCACTGCATATAAGATTTTTCAGATTCAAAAGCAGATAACAGTCAATGTTTCTAATAACAACTATAAATTTAAGAGACTTAACATATAGATGTCTTCATTCATCATGAGTGTCAAACAAGTTGCCAGCACAGTCAGTGCTGTTTCCTTAGTGTAATTTGATTTAATGCCACATCATTTAAGGTCAAGGGAATCTGAAGTCCTGAATATGCCTGTGTTTACCTTCTCCAAAATTGCTGAAATGCAAAATTTAAGACAGACAATAAATATATATCCAATCGAGAGAAGGCAGTTGGTAAGAATTATTTATGTTTGTTTTATTTATTGCTTATATTGGAAAAGATATAATGGTTGTTTCTGTAAAAGAAGGATAATATAATAAACTCTGTAATGCCAAATATCAGAAAATCTTGATTGGTGATAGTCTGCAAGATTCATGCTGCCAACATTCCATTTCTCACCCAATATAAGGATTTACATTTACATTTAGCCTAACCGGTAGATACTTCTGTAAATTTTTCAGGAATATCTAACCTTTACAATTGTTACCAAAAATAATATATTTTATTATGACTTCTCATTTAATTACAACTACTTCTCATATGATCTTTGCTCTTGTTAGTTAAAATAATTCATTATTTTTAATTAACATCTGGCCTCAGAAAAGTTGTCTCCTCTTAATGCCTAGATTTTCTTAAAATCATTTTGAAGAGAAACTAGAAGTTAATTAAAATCTACAGTCTGTTAAAAGTCACCTCATAATCACTAGAGAAATTGGAGAGGAGGTTGATGTCCATGCCTGTCAATGTTCAATAGGCAATACCCTTCCCTTCTCTTCCTTACCTTTGAAGGGAAAAGAAATGACCCAAGGCACGATCTTGCTCTGCAGATAAAGGATTATCTGAAGGTGGTTGCATATCATGCTTCTCATCTAATATGTTCTGCAGTTGCCGCAAGCTATAAGGAACACAACAGATTTTGGCACTTGTTTTACAGTGTAAAGCCTATCCAAAAACACCACTCAAAGAAATAAGACTTCAAATAGATCTTCCCAGTTCTAAGTAACTAGATTATCCTGGTGAAAGCTGGAGAGCAACAAGGTAAGGAGGCTGCAGATCTTATAACACCAAGGGGATGATAAAAATCCAGTGATAGTACCTCATCAGTGATGCAAGTGATACTTGTGCCATCAATCTGATATCAAAATTATATATATATATATATAGAAATAATGTCCGCTCAATCCAGTAGCGGATTCCGGGGGGAAGACACACATGTATGTCTAGTACCAGGGGGGAAGCCAAGCCAAAAGAGGAGCTGCTCTGTGTAAGAGATGGCAACCATCAGATTGCCTAGAACCTGACACTGAGAATAGCTGGGGCAAACAGTGCCTTTTTTCATGATCCAATGAACTACTATCGCAGTCTCAGCTAACTGAAACTCTTCATGAATGTGTGTTTTGCAGTGTCAAGATACACATTCTGTTGGAATTGCAGTAAGAAAAGCACTAATACTCACAGCTTGTGATTCTAATATCTATCCTTTGAAGTTCTGAATGAGTACATGATCACTGATCCACAATGTCACTTAAGATAAAATGTTACTTGCATAATTCTGCTGTATTGGCTGTAATCATTGCAAAAATTTTTTCATGGTGTTTTTACCTAGATGATCTGAAACACTAAAAATAAAGAATATATAAATGCCAACCCTATTATGACCTATAAGTGGCATATCTTGTTACAGAAAGATAAGGCATGCTCTTCTGTCACGTAATATCAGAAATAATAACTGAAATTCTAAATGGAATCCCTGAGCTATTATATGAAAGAGAAACACATCCTTGGGTTACTTTTTTTATTCTCCTCTTTATTTGATAGACATGTGCCATGACATCTGCTTATTGTTTCTTTACCAGATTGGAAAAATTATTACTGGATAATACATGTGCACTGCTGTGTGTTGTTGTTGTTTTGTTTTTGTTTTGTTCTGTATCTAGTGGCAGGATTACATTACACCATAAAACAGGCAAATAGACAAATATGAAAGAGGAGAAACGTCTGAACATATAATGAAAGCTTTGTGTTTTGACATCTAGAAAAAAATATATATATATTTCAGCTAATTGAAAAACGTGAATGGAAAGTTCGTATATTGGGTATATAAAAGAAGTTGGTACATGTCTTTACTTAATTTGTAAATGTTCTTGCCATGATTAATTTACAGTTGCTTAAATCAAAACTATTTGGATATTCCTTGTTAAAAGTTGCATATGTACTTCACTTACTAAAACTTCTTCATAATTCAATTGTTGAACCAATGGCAAAAAACATAACACTGGCAATGAAATAGTTTCCTACAAAATACTGTAAAATAGAGAGTGATTAAAGTCTAACAAAATAAAGGCAAGAAAAAAAGCATAATTTAGCTACTGGGAATGTGAGTAAATTGCTTGTTTTAAAAAGAAAATGTTAATGTGTGACTTGGGGGAAATGGAATTGTTTGATAACTCAGTAGAGAACTGACCCACCTGTATCCCAGACTTCCAACAATATGAACTAATACCATAAATTACAAGAAATGCTTTGTGGGTTTAATGAAGGTTATAGCATTTAACCTTTTAAGCTGTTGTATAAGCAAGATTTTTTAGCAATACAGTGAAAAAAACGTTTCCACAGATTGTGCACAAAATATTTAGAATGTTTTCTCTTTCCTCTCTTCCTTCCTTCCTTCCTTCCTTCCTTCCTTCCTTCCTTCCTTCCTTCCTTCCTTCCTTCCTTCCTTCCTTCCTTCCTTCCTTCCTTCCTTCCTTCCTTCCTTCCTTCCTTCCTTCCTTCCTTCCTTCCTTCCTTCCTTCCTTCCTTCCTTCCTTCCTTCTTCCTTTCTCTCTTTCTCTCTCTCTTTCTCTCTTTCTCTCTTTCTCTCTCTCTTTCTCTCTTTCTCTCTTTCTTTCTCTCTTTCTTTCTCTCTTTCTTTCTCTCTTTCTTTCTCTCTCTCTCTCTCTCTCTCTTTCTCTCTCTCTTTCTTTCTTTTATAGTGCCTGAATTAAGAAAATTAACAGAGCATTGCCAGTTCAGTGAATTTAAATGGTCCATTAAGGGACTAGTTATGGCATATACGTACTAAAGGAAACAACCCAAAACTGGCTATTAAGTGAGGGTAATTTTACTCCACCAAATGCCCTTCAATTTCTGTATTGATAAAGAGAGCTACTAATGATGCCAGGGAGATGCATTTAGATTACAGAATCTGTGGAACAAGCAGGAAACAGTACAACAACAGCATGCTCAGATGCCGTGATTTTTTTTTTTCATCTCATGATTCAAGTAATTGTCAATCAAAGGACAAAAAGCTTGCAAAAGTGCAGTAATGTGAAGCAAAGCAAAAGCAGGTTATTTTAAACCATAAGCAATTTAACGAGACTATAGAAGAGTATATGTAAATTAATTGGCTTGTAAATTAGGATTGAATCATCATACAATAATAGAATGGCTTAGGTTGTCACAAAAGTCATCTAGTTATAGATCAGGATTGCTGACTACTAAATCAGGCACTAGATCAAGAAAAAATGATGGAAATTCCTGTGATATAACTATTCTTGCCATTTACTGATGTGTGAAAACAATGGGTCATGATTCCTAGCTCTATGAAAGGCAGCTGTAAATGGCTCTATGTAGATTAGAAGGGTTTAACAAAGGACCAGGATCTTTGATGGTGTAAATCCACAACTCAACAGATGTATGTGTGTTTATAAAGTTTGAGGTTATTGTCCATAGGCTACAAGAAGACATTTACTGGCACACAGAGTTACCTTCATTTCACAGTTAAATTAAATTTATAATTATCAAAATCTGACTCATTCCCCAGAAGTCCTCATGATACCTATGCTGCTGATTTGAAAGAAACATTGCAATATTATTCAGATGCTGGCTATTCTTAAAAGAAACAACTCTTCTTTCTTCTGATAGGAAGAGGTATAATTTTCCAGATATCAGTGTGGACCCCAGGTGCTTAAGACCCCAGAAAATATGGCAATATATCAATGAAATATGTCAATAAACATACATACGAAACTATTAGAGCTATAAAGCAAGTAATTAACATTTCTAGCACATTTTTTCACTCTGGCAGTTTAGGTTTTAAAAATGTATCCATTACTGTGTTTTATTATTTTAGAAACTGTAACATTTCATGCTCACATAAACGTTTAAAGAAAATCCCTATTAGACAGAAGATACAATATCTGATATAGTGCTAATTTGAAAATAGTGTTTATAACACATCAGTGTTTTAATTGCTGAGCTGTGCTTTCACAGAGTTAAGAACTTATCTATTTTTCATGCTACCCTGCTAGCAAGGAGATGATGGTGCAAAAGAAGTCAGGAAGGGACATTACTGGGACAGTGACCCAAATGGTTCAAAGGAATGATCTCATGATCAGCAATAATAGATGAGAGAAAGAAGAAGGAAGACGTTCAGAATTATGGCATTTGTCTTCTCAAGTAATTGTTAGCTGTGATGGAGATCTGCTTTCTTGGAAATGGCTGAATGTGCCTGCTGATGTGAAGTAGTGAATGAATTCTTTATTATGCTTTGCATGTAAACGAAGAATTTGCTTTATCTATTAAGCTGTCTTTATTCCAGTCTAAGAGTTTTCTCACTTTTACTTTTGGGAAAAAAGAAAAAAAAAAAAAAAAAAAAAACCTTCAAAATCATCAAGAACAACCATCAACCTCACCTACTGTGTCCTAGCACTAAATCATGTCCCGTAGTGCCAAGTCCATTTCTCTTTTAAATACCTCCAGAGATGGGGATTCCAGTACTTCCATGGCAGTCCATTCCAGTGCTTGATCACTTGGTGTCTTCAGAGTTGTTTCTCACGTTTTCTCACTCCTCTCCTCAAGCTGCTGTTGAAAAGATTTTTTTTCCACTTTCTTCTCTTCCAGAAGCATAAATGCTGTAGCCCATGGGTTACTTCTGGAGATCGGCAGGTCCCTTTTGTAACTGGCTGGTGTTAGATCTTTTCTAAAGTGGGAATGCTTCTACTCTTCTCACAGAAACCACTCCTGCAGTTTTCCTCCCTCCTACCAAAATTTCTTCATGTAAATTCATTAGAACACTCCAAGTAGACAGTATAAAGATTAGACATCTGTATGCAAGTTCTGCTCCACAGTTTGTATCAGAGCCAGAGAAAGGTCCCTGGCAGTGCTTATTGCTATAGACAAAACTCTGTTTGCTATCTACTGACTGCACTGATAAAGCACTATAGCACTAGCTGAATGAACAGAATATTTGTGAGACTGGTTCAAGTCTTGTCTCAAGTATATACAGATAACTGGAAAGGTTGGGTAAATCCTGTCATGTCAAAGACAAGTGAAGGAGTCTTTCAGGGTCACAAGAAAGACGTTTTTTATTTCCCCACGTGGGGCACTAAACTTAAGGAATAGATATAGATACAGAACTGATCTGTCTGGTTGCTTTCACGACATACCTCTGAGCACTGTCTGATTCTTTATCAATGATTAAGCATTCATCCTCATATCAATTCTGTGACTTGAGGAGATATCCTCCATTTATAAGCATATAACTGAGATGTGGATAGATTAAACAGACAAATGTTGAAACCTAATAAAGGCTGCAATTAATTTGAATGAGAATTAGATCAGACCACTTATGAATTAACTTCCCAGGTGACTGTTAACGTCTGTCTAAATCTATTTATAATACAGACACTTTATCACGAGCTTGTCTTTTAAAATCTGTATAGCTATATTTTCTAGAAAAATAACAATCTTTTTAAATGTTCTGCTATCTAGCAAGCAAATGTATACATTTACCTCTATATAATAAAGCATGTATTGTGTGGGATGTTTCAATATCTGTTTTACTGGAAATAATTGAAACATTTAAACAAAGTCTTACACTTTGTCAGACAGTAATGCAAATATAGTTGAAATGGTAATTTAATATTTTTACATTAGTTATATAACATTTATACAAAATGAGAATTTATGAAAAATAATGCAAGTCAGAGGAAATTATATATGAAAAAGAATTCTGAACTACATATCTTGATCTTTCCTGTAAGATTATCTTAATAAGTTAACAATAATCTTTTTAAATTCTGAATTCATAAGAATTCCTCTGAAACAGTGAAATAGGGATTATATCCATTTTATATGAAATCGATGGCATCTTTTCTTCATGTAAATTGTAGAATCTTCAAGATCTAGAGATCACTGCAAAGCCCTGAAGACATCCGAGAGGAGAAGATGACAGAGTTTTGTGCGTATTTTTAAGCCACAATTATATAGAAGCATAATAAGAATTTCTTAAGGATTATTTTTGATATGAAGACCAGCTTTGATGTTGTTAGCAATCCATGACCCAATTTAACAGCACAATAGACAAGCATTTCAGTGACTACAGACGTATGATTGCTAGAAATAATACAGAACTGAGGACTGACTGTTACTTGCTGTATACAATTGTACTGGGTTCAAATGAGGGAGGAAAAAAAAAAAAAAAATGAGGTCTTATTTCCATGGGTTTAAGAAAAAGCTTTTCAGGTGAAAAAAAAAAAATGTTTTTATTATAAAAAAAAAAAATTAAGGATGTTTTGATAGGAGTTGCGAGTGAAAACAACATCAGACTAAAAGGATTCTTTCAAGTCAGACTAAGAATAAATAATTCATTATTTAGTATGTGATATAGTAGATTAGAATTTCTTCATAGGGTGGAAAGACTGTTGCCTCCAGTCATTATAAACTTACAGTGATTTATTTATAAGTATTATACTTTAATTTCTCAGCAAAATTATCAAAGAAATTATCAGTAAAGATTTAATTCAATTAACATCAATAGATAATTTGTATTCCAGACTGCTATAAAGTTCCAAGAAATACTTACTTACTTCAAAAGCAAAATGCCAAATCTGATAAGGATCAATCACTGCTCAGAAACAGATTCTGATTTTATTCTTCTTGTAGCTGAAATCTTCTGCCCCAGTATTTAGGTATTGTTAGTGACAAGTTTAGAAGAAGCTGTTGAGGGGAATGAGTGCATATTGAAAAACTGATACTACAGATATGCGTGAAATTAATTTTAAACTAGCATCATAGTTAGCCTCCTATCTCAGCTGGTTTAGACAAACACATGCAGTATTTAACTGCAATATACAAATAATTAAAAAACCCCAACTCTTCTGTTGTGCAATTGTTCATTTTTATTCTACAATGTCCTTTATAAGACCTTGTGCCATCATGCTTCTGTGAGGTGAATATTAATAGTTATTTAGTCCATTTTCTCAGCTTTTAGAGAGACAGAAACACTTAGATAAATACAGAGTTATATAAATGTATTTTTTCTTCATTAAGAAATGTATCCTACATTTAAAGGGCTAGTGAGCAAGTCTTCACTCCCATAGACATCTTTTTCATACTTTTCTTGAAAGAAGTATCTTTCAATGTATAATAAGTTACAAGCAATAAACGAAATTTATTACCATTTTTCTAAAGCAAAATATATTTTTCATACTGTATAATCTTTCAACTTTAGAAGAATAGTTGATAAAAAGATGTGAACTATTAATATACAGAGATTAAAAAAAGAAAGAAAGAAAGAAAGAAACGTACATCCAAGTTGCAAAGAGAATTTGTGGGTTTTTTTTGTTATGTATACGATGGTAGCAAACTAATGATTGAGTGGACTATGACACGAGAGAGCTCAGTCTAAATTTCTGAATGGTCTCTGGGAAGATGCACTCCTCTTAAAACTTTATTTTTAAAATCTTCATTCTACCGATAAACACTCTGTTAAGCAGTCTTTTAGATTAAGCAATTGAATTAAAAAAATAATAATAATAATAACAAGTGGTTTTTTTAGTTTGTCAGAAGAACTGGAAACAGACTTTACTTTCTCTACAGTTTCATCCTGGAATGATTTATTCATTATTTACAATATAAGTATTTGAATACATCAGTTCTTAAGGGAAGGAGAGATACTGCCATATTTTCTAACTGCTACTTTGCTGCAGAACATTATTTATACAGAGGATATGTTTTATTGATTAAAATACATTTTAAAATGTATTACTTTGGGTTTATATAATGACAAAATCAAGTATGTTTTTAATAGAATCACTCCTGTTTCTGAATGTTAGGGATGACTACAGAGCTATAACTTAACCTACTTTGCAAGATTTAAGGAAAGGTTATGTACACATTGGAAATTTTGTTATTACCATGGCAGAGAACTGGAAAAACTTAGCTATACATAGACTTTAAGCAGCAGTGGGCTGCACTCCCTGGAGGCTTCAAACTCCATTCTAAGAGCCCGCAGCAGTGAGCAGCTATACGTTAATTATTTTCTCTCTCTTTTTTTTTTTTTTTTCCATGCACAACACTGCAGGTATGATCATAGGAAGGATAGCATGGCGCAAGTTTGTCACAGTCTGGATATTTTAATTCAAAATGCTTCTAATTGGGCCACATTGCCTCCTGTTTGCAATTGCAAGCCTTAAATGTGCAGGAAAGCAATTGGATATTATCCTTGAAAGAACTGAAGAAATTATTTAAATGGAAACTGCAAAAAGAAAAAATTACATGCATTATTAGCTGCCTTTTAATGTTGTCATCTGAAGGAAAACAAGGAGTAACATTTTCATGTCAACCATTCAGCTTTTTGTAGACATCCACTTATGCCTCTTTGTCAACGGTTTACGGGCTGGTTCAGCCCGGTTCCGTGACAAGCGGGGCGGAGAGATCCGCAGATCCGCACCTCCGGAAAAAGGGAACAGGGGACCCCAAAATAATTAAAAACAGTGGCAACGATCTGAGGAGAAACAAAATAATTTACTAAATATAGTATCGGAATGCAAGATAACATACTATAATACAATATAATTAAAATTGAAGCTAATAAATCAAATATAATGAGAGAGAGAATGTCCGAAAGGTGGATAGGCCTCACCACAACACGGAGGGCTGAGGTGAGATGCGCAGTCCAGTTGAGCAGCCGGGAGAAAAAGGGAAGAGAGCCGACGAAGAGCAGGCGAAAAAGAACGCATCAGGTGACCTTGCCAGGAGTTATATCTCGAGACTCTATGTCAAAGTCCCCTGGGGAACGTAGTTCTTCTTCTCTTCCAGGCAGGTACCCAGAGCTTGAGCATTAACAGTTAAACTCCCAGTGTCCCACATGATGTTATGATGTAGAATACCGAAAACCAGAAATCACAAAACCATGACACTCTTGTAGAATTTACAGAAGAAATCCATTTTAAAACTATTTTTCTCCATAATGGGTAACACATGGGGCAGTTTGCAAGTTAGTTCTGATCTTTTGGTTCCTCTCAGTATCCTGTCCTGCCACTGAAGGTATGGAAGAAAACACCACCTGCACACCCGCTCCCTCGACTACCCGCCCCAGTCCCCTCAAGTCTTTCTCGATAGCTCTGAGACTTTTCTCAGCAAGTTCATCATTGCCAGCCTGGACTATCAATAATGGGTAATAATCGGAAGGGCGAATCAGACCAGGAAGTCTCCTAGAAATGTCTCTGACCCATGCCCCAGGAAGGCAGCACACGCCCCCTATGGGTAGGGTCAGGCCGACATATAGGGCCTTCCGTTCGTCTCAGCAGGGAGTCTCCTACAACAACCACCCTTCTGTCCTTCCAGGTGGAGGCAGTCTTGAGGCATGGGATTGACCGCTTCACCCGAGGCAACCTCACGGGTTGACCTCCTTCCACACTCTCTACAATAAAGGCAACAATTTCTGCCTCAGACTCCTTAGCAGCTCTTTGCAACTTCTGTATATCCTGACATATCCATATAGGAATTTCTGTACCAGAGTCAGTACTAAATGTTTTGACTGTGCTCACATGAGTGTCTGCATGTGTAAGTTTTAAGGTCTGCTTCCCTAAACAATCCCATGTATAACTTTCGCTTAGGGTAAGAAGTTAATGACTTCATGAATAAAGTCAACTTCATTAACCGAAGCATTCTTTCTAATGGATTTAACTGCCTGATTTTTCCATTGGACTTATTATATTTACATAACAATACATTTTAATAATAAATTAAATAAAATTATCATTATTTTAAATTATTTAATATATGTTCATTTTATTTCTAACATTTACTCTCATTTGAAATGAACAGAATTATCTTTTTTTTTTTCAGTCACTGTCTTTGTCTTCTGCATATAAAATGTATATTTTGGTTTAAAATTATTTCAGTGAGAGAATACTTATGTTCTATCTTGCATAAGAGAATACTTTACTTAAATAGAAATAGCAATAATGTCATTGTCTTCATTAAGCTGTATATTGTCACGAATGTTAGGAGCCAGATAATTTGCCATCAAAAATGCAGTTGAACTTGGTTTATGACTTGAAAATTATTTGAATATATACAAACATACAGAGATAACATGCTCACATATATTTTAGTTCCTGAGGAAAGCAGGACAAAAACAATTAATCAGGAATTCTCATTTCTACTACATCCCATTTATTCACTTCATGCCAATAGAGTCAGCAGTTAGGCATACTTCTGCAATAGCTCTTGCAGAATATTTCTAAGATAGTTTTTCTTTCCTGTTTTCTCCATAAGATTTATGTGCCAAACCATTGTCTCCTACTTAGCATTTCCACTAGAAGCACACACCACACTGGGAAAGCTTTTGAAATTTGTTTTTAAATTTTGTATTTCTCCATGATTTTTTTTTTTTTTTTTCTGAATTTGCAGATTGACTTCAAGCATTTCAATCAAACTCTTTATGTTTGAATGCTGAAATTCTAACACTTTGAAAAAAGTGGCCTTACTTTCCACTGAAGTCAGTGGAAACTCTTCCTACACATTAGTTCTGAAAAAACTTCCACTTCAATACAGGTGGTTAGGTTAGGATCAGAGGAAGGATTCTTAAGAGTACCAAAGGGACAAAATAAAAATCTCATTGAGAATCACTGGACCTTGAGAGCTTAAGCAGTTTAGTTTCCTTTAAAATCCTACTTTCAGTATCTAAAATTAGAGCCACACTTTTTAACGTGAAGCATCTGCCATTTCAAGATTCTGAAATAATTTCTTTCTTCCTCAAAGAACATGATAAAATGGAAACAGAAAAATGATAAAATTAAAATAAATATTAAAATTGTGAGGAAACTTACAAACGCTTGAACAATAAACTCCTAAAAATGTAACTAGATTCATAGGTCCCAATAGCTATGAAAAAATTGAGCTTTATTTAAATAAATTCCATATGGAATTTTGATGTCTTAAACAGACTTTAAATCTTCTAAGGCTGAGGATCAAATTTAGACCATGTCTACGCATTGGATATGTTCCCGCTGAGGGAATATAATTCTATCCACTTATTGTCTTTTAACTTAGATTGCTCTTATAAAATATCAGTGACCTGCATACTCTAAAGCAACACCAAGCTAATATTTTTGATCCTCTCCATATCTAAAAACAATTAGCAGTTATTACCTAGCTTTCTCTCCCCTTGTGGCCTTCCGCTCCATATAACAAGAATATAATGTTTTAAAGAGTTAAAGAATATAATGTTTTAAAGAGTTTCACTTTTTCCCTCTTTCATGAAATTTAGTATGGGGAAGAGTTAGGCCAGGCATTTGGGGTAAAACTTTCCTATAGGAGTTACTTGTGCTTCTTTATTTTTCCAGTTAAATAGAGTTGAGCAGATATAGTCCAAGTCTTGGTTACTCTGAGTGGGTAAATTTTCCCTGTGACATTATGTGCTAGAAGAGCTCCACTTTAATTTCTTGGTGAGAGGGGAAACACTAATCTTACCAGATGAGGTGTTGCAAAACAGTGTGTTCCTTTGATTGGATTTGAGGAGGTTATAATTTTCTTCCCCTGGGTATCACTATCTTTATAAGCATCATTGTGACTCAGAGAGAAATTAATATATTTTCAAGTACTTGAACAGGCCCAGTTAAATTAAGATCTGAACATTTAAAAAACAAATAAACAAGCAAAAAAACAAACAAACAAAAACATAGACTAGTACAAATTTATTCAGTTTAGTTCAAAAGTATAAATAGAAAATTTGAGGTGCCAGTACTCATCTGCTGCATAAGAGTCTCTTGTGTCAAAAATAAATAGCCCATAAATCTCCCTACTTAACCTCTCAACTTAGCTAAAGATGCATCATGTCTAATTCAGTGTTAAAGACAGTCTTTGCATGTCCTTCACAGAGTTTAGTTCACTAATTTCTTAACCAAATCCAGTCTAGTGTTCTAGACTAGATCTAGAAATCTAGTCATGTTCTGGATGATACTCCTGGGACCAACTATTTATCTTTTGGGGTACAGCCATGCCTTCATCGGTAATATCTAAGAGGGACTTATCTCATGTGGATATTTATATCAAACATCATGTCAACAAATAAATCTATAAAAATTCAACTCAGTGTCAGTTTAAATCCAAAAGATACTATGAACTAAGATGCTTTGAAGAGATTAGAATACACAAGATTCAGATAATTCTTGCTTTATCTTTTTGATCTCTGTACTGGAAACAAAATCACAAGGGCTTCCTAAACACTACCTCAAAGACTAAAGCCATAAAAGACTGCAACAAAGGTTCACACTTATGTTTGAATGTAGTTAATTTCATGACTTATTAACAGATATTCTTCCGAAGAACTGGGTACCATCACAACAAACTACAAGCTGTATTACTAGTCCACAAAATACAAGCAATAATTATATTTCAAGTGTTTTTCCAGCCTGACCCACCTAAAACTAATCATAAATATAGACTGCCATAACAAGTCCACCATTTTTTTAATCAAAGAGAAAAATGGCATACATTATAGAATGCATTATTATTATTTCATTTCTGTCAGTCATGATAAAAATGCTTACTACTCCTTACTTGTAAACATGGAGCTTTGATTTTCATGGAATCTTTTGAGCATGTAATTGGTAGAGTTCAGTGATTCACAGCTTTATAATTTAGCTGATATTTTGGCAAGTTATTAGCCAGCTGCTGTTCATTTAAGCAGATGTTTTGAACCATGAATAAACTTGTCAAGGTTACAGTTAGTACAAAGAAGACTATCCTTCTTCTATCAGAGTCTGTAGCAAAAGTATGGACATCACCATAAGAAACAGCTTCAGAAACTTGGTGTTTCTCAAGTTCATCACCCATTGTTTCACATTTTTCCTGAACTTTCTTCAATTTTTTCTTTTCACTGTAGTGAAGCTTGTATTTTGTTTTCACACACTCAGCTTCCAGGCATCTTTCATGAGTTCTTCACTTGAAAATCTCCTTCCCTTAATACTTTTCAGTCCTTCACCTGTTTCTCTTTTACTTTCTCAGTCATAAAACTGAATATTCAGTAGGGGCTATTTTTTTATTTTTTATTTTTTTCCGCCTTCTACAATGATAACTCCACATATCTTAAAAATAAGTCACAGAATAGTAGTTTGGAATAAAGTACATACTCAAACCCAGATTTGCTACCTCTCTGGGGGAGGGAATGGGGTTTGTGTCTAATATTTTTTGTTCATTGTAAATAATGGTGTGAAATTGTACCTCTCCAGTATAGAATATAACTGGGATTGAAAAAGTATACAGCATTATTTCTCTAAAATGTAAGATAATTAATATTTGATTTACTACCTATATTTTCCAATACTTCTATTATCTCTACCACTACCCGAAGGAAGGTTGTAGTGAAGTGTGGGTTGGCCTTTTTTCCCAGGTAACTGTTATAGGATGAGAGGTAATGGCCTTAAGTTGCACCAGGGGATATTAGGAAAAAATTCTTCTCAGAAAAAGTGGTTAGGTGTTGGAACATGTTCTCCAGATGTCACTATAGGTTTGAAAGAAAGGTGTAGATGTGGGTTAGTGGGCATGGTGGTGATGGGTCAGTGTTTGGACTAGATGATCTTAGTGGTCTTTTCTAACCTAACCTTAATGATTTTACAATACTGTGATATATATGAAATATAAGAGGACAATGACAATGCACAAGATAGATAGCAGGAGTTGAATTTAAGAATCGTAACATTAAAAATGTAAGCCAAGCACATTTTACCTGTATTTTTTTCTTCCAGTGTCAATTATTCTTTTAACATTCTTACATCTTGCCAAAAGAGTAATATAAGTTTTAAAATCAGCTTGAATGAGTACATGAAAAAAAAAAAAAAAATACAATATATTCTCTGTATCTAACATTTGCCTCAGGTTCATGTGATCTACATCTGCTTGTATAGTTGCTGCCTAAAGACTGCAAATAGTGACCCCTTTTTAACTAATACATTAATTTTAGCTGAAATAATTAAGGTTTGAATTTGACTCTAGAGTCAATTTTTCCATACAGAATATGAAAAATAGTTTAGATAAACATTGCACACTGTTGTAATTAATCTATTAATTACTTTTATTGCACAGGAATTTACTGATATTCTTCATAATCCTGGTTACTATTGTTATTATTTTATTAGCATATTTTTAACTGCAGATCAATTCACAAAACCCAGGCAGTCTCTGTGCAACAAAAGCCTTCCTCCTTACTCTGTGTGTATTGTTAATAGACAACTTTTCTCATCTCTAACTCATTGTTTGTACATAACTAGGTACAATCAGTGCATACACTAATTGCATTCAAATGTCAGGAGTGCTATTGTGATTATTCTTTTCCATGGCAATTTAGAAAGTCATAAAATGAATATATGCTTCTTGTAATGTCACAAAATGACCTGCTAGA
The DNA here is from genome assembly GCA_037305975.1 of Chrysolophus pictus. NCBI lineage: Eukaryota > Metazoa > Chordata > Aves > Galliformes > Phasianidae > Chrysolophus > Chrysolophus pictus. The sequence continues at coordinate 20,870,469 of CM074578.1, forward strand.
TATTCTCATACAGTCACAGTACAAAAATTTTGTAACTTTTTAAGTCCCAGGTGAATGAGACAGAATAGCCATGACTTCTCTGTAACAGATGTTTTGTATGCATAAGGAAGTCAATCATAACACATTTTAAATTAAACCTTGAAGAAGTCATGATTTTATGTTCTAAAATTGATATGATAATTTGATATGAGACAAGGTAAAGTCAGATGCTATTCTCCAATTAATTAAAGGCAAAACCTCAACAGATAATGAATCTTTTGCTTCAAGTACAGAAATCCATATGTAAGATGCTTGATGGAAAAGAAACAAGTGTTTTATATGCGGCTTTAAATCAGAAGAAATGTGAGAGTAAATCTATACATGCAGAGGTTGACAGCAGCTAAAATTTACAAAAGTCACTTGACATAAGAAAAATATTGAGGTATTGGTTTCTTTGGGTCAGAAACACTGATGTATCTCTTTTAAATTTATTATTGTATTTGCTTAACCTGGCAGGGAGCTAAGCACCACACATTTGCTCACTCCCACACCCAATGGATTGAGGAAGAGAACTGGAAAGAAAGTATCACGTGACATAATGTCACTTAACTTGGACTAAACTCCTGCCTAATTCAGGACAGCTGTCCTGGCTGCACCTCATGCCACTGTGCCGTAATGGGCAGCTCTTTCCTGCCAAGTGGCCCGGCTCCGGGCAAAACACCCATCACTCAGCAACAACCTGCACAAACCAGGACAGCTGGAAAAACCTGTTGCACAGTTTTTGGTAGGGGTCTTTGAAAATGACTTAACAGCAACAAATTTTAAAGCTAAATACAGCGTTATGCTTCCACATTCTTTAATTAATAGTAGAAGAAAATCTCTAGAAGTAAATTTTACATGGCATTACGTTATGCTATCTTCTAGATTTAATTATGAAAGTATACACAATTTGAAATGCAAAGTTTGTCTTGAAATCCCATGGAATTTTATGTGACAGTTAAGGAATCAGTTACATAACTTATTTTTGAAAGCTTCTGCTTGCTGGAGAACTACTCTGGCAATTGCTACAAAGTTTAGATCATCATGAAAAAGGTAACATAAAATGTTTATTTAGATAAATTACAACTAGCCTATTTACCTTTTAGTACAATAAGCAGTCATACAACCAATATTTATTTGTTGCTTAAAAGTACTGTGAAAGTAGCAGTAGTATGAAGATGTTCAAAATAATTAAGATGGAAGTAAATGTTATTTTTTAGCTTTTTAGGCTATAACAATATGTCATCGTGGAACTCATTGACAGATATGTGCATAGACTCATTTCTTGTCTTCTCTGTTCTTTGATACTGAAAGCAATGGTGAATGTACCCTCAAAGGTACTCAAGTTCTTCCTACTTTTTTGAAATACAGTGCAGTAAATCACTACATCCTTAATTCCTCTTTATTACAGAATGTTAAAAGGCTCTAAATATATTTTCCCTACACACTGATCAAAATGAATTTCACAGAACATTTATTCTATTTGCCAGATGGCCAGTTGCATCCATCTATGAAAGACATAGGCTCCTTTATCAGAAAAAGTTTTCCCGAATAGTTTATGAGTTTACTCTCATAGCTGCATCTGTGTTGTTGCTGTAGATATTGTCTGCTTTTCCATGTTGAAAAATACAACAAAAATGCAAATCTGAGTTTAATTTGAAGAAGTGGAATAAGCATTGAGATCTACAGTTTGAACAGATCTCAGTACCACTCATATATTTTGATTAATATGAGTATGATATATGTATGAAATAATTGTATATAATTTGATTTACTTTAGTAATTTGTCAGTGTACTGCTAGCAAGCAGGACAAGGCCAAGTATGTACAAATGGAGAGCAAGTCTATGCATGTCCACATGCTTCACTCTCTATGTTTTATTTCTTCATCTTCAAATCTGAATATATACACAGTGAATCATAAATGTTATGACCACTACTCCTTATAAAATGTTAAATGACAAAAGACAACCTTTTTTTTTTTTTTTTCCCCAGAAATTAGCTTATGTTAATAATTATCAAATAAACCTGCTTTTTTGACTATTATATTGAACACTTCATAAATAAAGGCTTCCCAATTTTAACAAAGTGTTCTTTTCATAGATTTTCTGTTACTAAGCACCTTTTAAAATCTCTGTCATGGACAACAGTAGTATAATAATGATATTTTAGGTGATACAACAATCAGTTTCCAAAAAAAAGTTTTCAAAGCTTCACAGAACTTTTCCCTATTTTTTTCCCCTTTTTGCGCATAAAAATACTTCATTATGTGATGTATTCATGGTTTCTGAAACAAATAATCAGATGAATTATCTTAAATTTTTTAAATTAGTTGTGTACACACTGATTCTTTGTTTAAGTAGAAAGTAATTCTAGCTTAACTGAACAATTACATATGGATATTTTAAAAATATTTATTAAATTAAATTAAAATTTATCAAATATCTTATTTCAAGGTGCTTCAAAACAAGTAACATGACTTTCCTTTTAACTGTAGACACTTCTACCTTCCTTGAGTTTTTGGAGTTTATTCAATAAACAAAACCAATGTGAAATGCCAGCATTCTGATGTTATCTCTTCTTCAACAATAACAATCATGTTTCATGTTTTTAAATTAATAATATTAAAAACTAAACTACAACAGTTTCTAAGTATTCATTATTGATAAAGATGGTACAGCACCCCCAGTAAGGTAGCTAAACATCACAGAGCTACTCACTCAAATTTCTCCCCAACTCCAGTGGGATGGAGAAAGAGAGAGAAGAGTGAAAGTAAGAAAACTAATTGATCAGGATAAAAATAGATTAACAAGTGAAGGAAAAGTAGAAGAAGAGAGAGAGAAAAAATGCTGCAGAGACAATTATTCACCAACTCCTACAGGTAGACATACCCAGCCAATTCCTGAACAAAGATGGCTAAGTTAGCTGAAGCCTGATCTAGTCAATTTTATTGCTGAGCATGATGCTGTGTGACACTGGACTATCCCTTTTGTTAACTTGGATCATCTGTCTGGTTGTACTCCTTCCCAGCCTCTTTTCCACCCTTCACTGTCACAGCAGGATGAAGAACAGTAAAGGCCTTGCTACTGTGCAGACACTACTCAGCCACAGCTAAAACATTGGTGTGCTATTGTCCTGGTTTCAGCTTGGATAGAATTGATTTTTCTTTATAGTGTCTGGTATGATGCTACATTTTATTTTCAGGAGAAAACACACTGTTGATAACACACTGATATTTTAGTTGTTGCTGAGCAGTGCTGCACAGTGCTGAGGACATTTTCACTTCTCAGCTTCTCATACTGTTCTGCCATCAAAGATAGGGGACACAAAGCACAGGGAGGGAGCAGAATTAGGACAGCTAACCTGAACTAGCCAAAGAGATATTCCATAGCATATGGCATTAGTGAGGAAACTGACAGGGTGAGTGCTCATCTCAGTTGGTGGATGGTGAGAATTGCTTGTGCATCAACTGTTTTGTATATATGCATAGTTATCATTACTATAACTTCTCTCTTTCTCTTCTGTTTTAGTAAATAGCTTATGATTTTATTTTTTTTTTAACTCCTATCCAACAGGAGATTAAAAAAAAAAAAAAACAAAAAAAACAAAAAACTAGTGTGCAAAACGGCTTAAAACCCTGTCAGGTTAAACCACAACATAGATTTATGAAGAATTTTCTTCCGAAGTATTCTAATGCTCTCAGAGACTAAGAGCTTTTGGGGATTCCAAGGAAAGTCTCATAGAAAAAGCTGAAAATATATACATAAGTTGTCATGAAAGTGATGCTGCCTATTTATTTTCTTGGAAACTACAACAAATACAATTACACACTAATACTATTTAATAGAGCAAATTCTCAGCTACAAAACAGTATTTTTCAACATAATCATCACCATTAACTATGCATTTTTGTCACTAATGAACTAGAGTTTGTATCCTGCACTTGTGAAAATCTGTGTGGCAATCTAGATTGTGGTTTGTCTTTCACTTTGTCACTGCTGAAACACACCCCCTGTCACCTCATTATGCTAACAGCCACTGTTTGGTCTCCATAAGTGTTCAATAAGAGTTAACGAATGTCAGTGGGTGCCATTTTCTTCCTGCATGTAGGTATTCAGTTACACACCTTTACTTCATATGCATGGAAATAAAATTGAATATAATATTGTTGGAAAGGTTCAACCTCTACTGCCATACTGCCAACATCTCTGACATCATGGGCCAATATAATAAAATGGGAGGCACTGCTGTCAGAGCAGCCCTCATATATGTCTATCAGCTTCCTAGTGTAAACCTTTTACATCAGTAGCAGACATAGATCTTTATGCAAGAAAAACTATTAATGTGACAGATGAATCAACTATCTTTTTGTTAAAAACACTATAGACTACTATATAAAATGAAATATTAAGGAAAATATAGTACATTATATATTATACTATACATCATTAACTAATAAAGGAAAATAAAGAGAAGTCTATTAATTTGTTGTTTATATTTTACATAAACACATGCACAAAGGTGATTTTGCAATACATCATGTAATTGATAACCATGATTTCCAAATAAAAATGGTTGAGCTACATGCTTCTGTTTTCAATTTTAATATTTTACATCTACAGACAGCAAAATATTAATATTTAAGAAAAATATGTCATTTTGAATGTCATTCATTGTTGTGCATAATGATTTCTTTAGCATGCTTCTAAACTGCCATTCTCTCCCAAATAAACATAACAGAAAAGAGAGCATCAATCTTCACTAAAATATTATTTCTGAAGTTAGAGCAACAGCTGTGAATCAACAGGCATTTAATCCACAATATTTTCACTGTTTATTATTCATCACATAAAATTATAATGAAATGTATTTTTGTATACATTATGAATACTCACTATAATTAGCAATATAGCAATTAATATATAGCAATCTGCATGTCAAAGGACAAAACAATAAACCATCCAATCAGTGATTAAATATACATGGCATTGAGAATACCTGGCATTTTAAGAATAAACTATTCTTTTGTCACAGTGATAAATGTGTACATTGCAAGGAAGATTTGTCCTGTGTATAAGCTTACTGTATCTTTTGATAAATAAAAAGCAAATCTACAACAAAATTACTAATACGTGTAATTTTGCCCACTGTAGATATGTTTCAGTATTAAAACGTGCCATAACTGCAGTAAGAATATGTTTCAGAGCATAAAACAAAGTGATTAATGGCTGGAGCTAAATAAAATCAACTTAACATTTTAAAGATGGGGGGGAAGGGGAGGAGGGAAATAATTTTTCATGGAGTATAGTAATAGGACATCTGGTAAAGTCTTTCAGCTTAAAGAGAATAGATTTAGATTAGCTGTGAGGAAGAAGCTCTTCATATACGGGCAGTGAAAAAAAAAAGGTTTCCCAGAGAAACTGTGGATGCTTCATCCCTGAAAACATTCAAGACCAGGTTTGACAGTACAGTGGCAACCTCTTCTAGCAGAAGGCGTCCGTATCCATGACAGAAGACTAGGAAATAAATGATTTTTAAGCTCCCTTCTAACCCTAACTCTTCTGCGACTCTATGATCATCAGTTTGTCCTTAAATACTGGAGGTGATTAACTGCTTAAAGCACTTTTGAAAAGATATCTCAAGAGTTATGTTTGATGCTCTTAATTTTCAGAAAACAAAATCTAAGTTCCAGAATAGTGTGATGTAAATTAGTAGACTAGAACTCTTCCAGTGTTTAATCCATCAGTTTTAATCTATTATCTTTCTTTAGAAAAAAATAAAACAGATATTTATAAATCTAGCTAAAATAAATATTTAAATCATAGAACGGTTTGGTTTGGAAGGGGCTGCAAAGATCCTTTAGTTCCAACCCCTCCACTGTGAGCAGGACTGCCACCCACCAGATCAGTCTGCCCAGGACCCCATCCAACCTGTCCTTGAACGTCTCCGGAGATGAGGCATATGCAACCTCTCTGGGCGGACTGTTCCAGTGAGTCACCATTCTCTGAGTGAAAAATTCTCCCCAAAACCTAATCTAAATCTCCCCTCTTTTAATTTAAAACCATTCCCCATTGTCCTATTATTATCATCTATCCTTAAAAAAAGTTGATTTCCCTCTTGTTTATAAGCTACTATTAAGTATTGGAAGGCCACAATGAGGATGAAGAAGTCCAGCTCACTCAGACTGTCTTCATAGGAGAGGAGAGTTCACTCAGAACATCTTTGTGGCCCTCCTCTGGACGTGCTCCAGCAGCTTTATGTAGTTCTTGTGCTGTGAACCCCAGACCTGGACACAGATCAGGGGATAATCATCTCTCTTACTCTGCTGGCCATTCTTCTTTTGATACAGCTCAGGATACAGTTAGCCTTCTGGGCTGTAAGCACAAACTGCTGGCTTGTTAATTTTATCATCTTCCAGTACCCCCAACTCTTCCTCAGTAAGGCTGTTCTCAAGGACTTCTTTTCCCAGTCTATACAGATATCTGAGATGGCCCCAACCCAATTGCAACACCTTGCACTTTGAAATAATCCTGACTGTATGTTTCAATTTAGTTTTAGGTAAGAAAAAATATGAAGTTTCCTCAACGCATTTTCACAAACAGTCCAAAATATGCACTTTTATGTTTAGGATACTGAAGTTAGTTCTCACTGTTGAATTCTAAAAATGCAAAAATCACTAAAATCAATAAAAACAAATAATTCCTCAAGACAAATCACGGACATAACTCTATTTAAATATATAGAATCTTCGTTGTACTTTGAGTATTAAATATTGGTATTAAATATTAAATATTGGTGAAATAATGATGGCTATTAGCTGACTACTTTTTAATAGCACAACAGGGAAAAGAAAAAACAAACAAACAAACAACAACAAACAAACAAACAAACAAAAAAAAAACAAAAAAACCAGACCATGTAAGGTAAGCAGTGGTTACATCTGTCAGAGATTTTATTTTATGTTGCCCCGTGAAGGACTTTCCTGAAAATTACCATGAAGATTGTGTCTAACTTTGAATAATCAAGGCACTATATTTGAAAGAATAATAGCTTGTACTGTTTACCAAATCAGTAAATAAACATAATGATTGCTAAAGATCTGTTTAAGACTTGCTTAATCCTCTATTGTAGAAGATGATACCAACAGCAATAACAATAATATTACATTTAGAAGAGTTAACCCTTTGATGAAATCAAAGCATTTGATTGATGAAAAGGAGCCATTCAATATGCTCTTTTGAAAAAAGCAATTACAAGAATATTTATACCTTAAATGTAAACCAAATTCTGCTTTATCTTTCTATTAACTGCAAGTTAGCCTATTCTTTCTTTTCAAGAATATATAGTGCAAATGAAAATAGACGGAAGAATCTGCTAGTATCTTGATCTACAGTAGCATTTCAATGACTAATATTATTCCTAGAAAATACAAACAACAGTCATCAGAAGCAACTGGAGACATCTAGTTTTATTTCACCAGTGTATGCTGACTTTCTGGTGATACTGCAATTTGTTCTATTGTTATCAATTACTTTCTGTTCCTTTGAATTATCATAACAATGCTTGCTTTCACAGAAAGTAAGGTAAGATATAATGAATTATATAAAACTAAAAATGAGAGGGAAAAGCTGAAATATTTAAATGAAGACTGAAACAACCTTAAAAATAATATTTAATACTACTTGCATTCTAAAACTTAATTAATTGTATTGACATTGTGAAAATAAATTATAAAATTATTCTTAAAGTTGTTATGTCTGAAAAAAAAATACAAAGTGCCACATACATTTGAGGATTGTTGATTTACAGTTTAATCAGTCTCTTGGAAACCAATGCTGGGAGCATGGAATACAAGAGACACATACAAGTTGGCAGGAAACAGTTTGCATGAATTTACCAAGCTGGTTGACCAGCTTATTTAGCTACTGCAGAAGGGAAAGTGGGGAACATTAGACGTTGTATACCTTGAGAGCAAGACCAATGAATGCCTGGTGTCTAGATGTATTGTTCAGGGATCATTTCTGTGATGAATACTGTTTAATAACTTGGTAATGAGAGGGAATGCATATTTAGAAGACAGTAAGAAAGTGGGGGAAGCAGTTACATGGTGCTATTCACAAGAACATCAACAAGCCAGATAAGTGGGCTGCTGGAAAGTCCATGAGAATCAATAAAAGTAACTACAAAGTCTTACATCTAAAGTGAAATAATTCCATGCAACAGAACAGATTAGGTGCTGACTACATAGTAATAAGCTTTACAGAAAAGGTTAGTGTTAATACCAGATTGAATATGGATAAATAGCATGACTTTTGTATAGAAAAAGTTCAAAACTGCACTTTACAGCAGGAAAGCAGCTACACAGTTGAAAAAAAAGTGATTCTCTTGATTCAGCATTAGTGAGACTTCATTTGAAGATTTATACCTAATTTTGGGCTCTATTACCAGAAACACTCATGTGAAATGTGTCTTAGTTTGATGAAGATCATTAAAAACTTTCTTTCTTTTTTCCATTCAAAGGAAAACAAACCAACAAAAAACACCTAATAAGAGACATTATTTTTATTTTTACCTTCTTTTTAAAGAATTCAGTAAAAGATATCATTACTAATTACTTCAGAGCAGATATTTTTAGGCAAATTTTGAGACCTTTATATCAGATTCTAGCAACATATTTTTTTTAATACAAGATAATATTAAATGAAGAAGAAAAACAGGTACTATTTTTTAACATACCATTACTGGTCACATCATTTATTTAGGCTGTCTATTTTGCTCTGAAGTAGTTTCTGTATGCAGTAGCTTTGAAAACAAAGCTATTATCAATTTAATATGTTCTTGCAGTTTTAAATTTCTGTGATTAAGATCACTGTAATTTTGAAAATGATATTTTTTAAAGGGATGATTTCCTAGAGAAACATTCCATTTTCATTTAGCTCAGATAATTACTTTTAAAGCAATGCAAAAGCTTCAGTAAAAACGATGAGAAGCACACCATCATTTTTATCATCTTGGTCATCTAAAGAGTCACTGCAATAATTTCAGATTCACAGTTACTTAGATAGTTTGAAAGAAGTAATAAAGTTTATGGTTCAATTGGGTGTCACTGATTAATGTAACTCATGTATTGTAAAAAAAAAAAAACAACTCAGCATAATTGCATGTTGAATATATTACAGTTTTATTATGTATGGTAAATTCATGCAAGAATGCCAGCTTAATATTATTCACTTGTAAAATAAGGTGAAAACATTGCAAATGGTTCAATACATATAAAAATAAATCTAGTTCTACAGTACTTTACTCTGGCCATTGCCACCTGCGATTTACTATATTATTTATTTGTACCTACAGTATTTTAATCTTCAATTGTGGGAGTTGTGATTTCCCATTGCAGTATGCTTATGCTTCCTGAGTTAGTGATAATGGCAGGACTGTAGATTTAAGAGTGATAGATTAACTATCATCTACTTTCTCATATTGATCCGAGAATTAAAACCTGCTACCTAAGAGTCTACAAAGTAGCACTGGATTATATAATACAAATATTCAAGAATAGTTTTGAATATGAAATTGTTTCCTTCATCAGTGCAGGTGAAACTTCTCAGCAATGAGGTCTTCTTTATCACATAAGACTTATGAAGATTTTATCATGTCTGACAAACTACTTTGTACTACAGTGTAAACTCAATGAGCGTTATGAGTATATCTGCACTACAATACACAGTTAATTTAGCACTCCTAGATCTTATTCTTCACTTTATCCTAAAATTGTCCATCAGTAAATATGGCAGAATTTTCTTCTACCAATAATCAGACACTTAGGTCTTTTTGAGCAACTTTTCTCAGTACAGTATCACTCTTTGTGATTAAATACAGCTAGTAAAGAGCAATGTAAATGATAACATATTTTAGTTTTATAGTGTTAGAGAACATCTGTGACCATGACAAGAGAACTTTTTAGCCAGCAGATACTGTAAAACTTACTTGCATATTATCCTTCACACATGATACAAACTAAACAAACATTTTCTGTACTTTCTGCGATTGTTTTCTGTGCTTTGAATAAGAAGAGAGCAAAATAACTTATTACTCCCGTAACACTATAATGTGATGGAAAGTACAGCAATAATAGCAGGGAGGCAAAGTCTTCGGCTATAGCAAATGAGGAGAAGGCCAAACATAGCAGCCATAGAAGGAAAAAGGTTGCTTACCTTTAAAAAAAGGCTCAGGTAGGCAGGGATCTCAAGCAAGATAACTTCACCTCCAATGCCAACACTTAAATGAGGTCCAGGAGGAGGTGAATCCTGACTCTACCCTTTCTGGTCACTCAGGTGCACTGAATGCATCTGAGCTCCCTGGGTTGGCCTTGCCTTTCCACTAGGTGCTCAATCACTGTTTCAGGCCATGACTTAGCATTTCTGTTACAATTCCTTACTCAAATTTGAAGAAGTGAATGAAAATCAGCACATAAATGCAAAATATTGCTTTTATATCCATTATCAATAGTTGAAGTTCTGATGTCTGAAATGTCCTAGCCTGTATCTAGAGGATTCCAAAAATTTATACAGACAAAGTTGGAAAGATGCAATAACTATTTTAACTTGTAACATTTAATGCTTTACCTATCTATTTTTTAAATTCTTTCTATACTTCAAGAAGTTAAACGTGTCCATCTTAATAATGAAATGTATAAAGCAGAGAGTAGGATTGACTACTCAAAGTCCCAAAGAGTGTTTGCTGAGTAATTTCTCTAATAGACTCCATTGAAATGTCTAATTAGTCAAACACATGTATGATACTATAAATGCCACTTCATATAGCATTTTAATGACTGGATATTATTTTGTCTTCTCACTTTACCTGTCTTTTCTGACCTTTGATTACTAGCTGAAATGCTTTTGGTATCTTGGTTGTTTTTTGTTTGTTTGTTACCTGTAAGGCTATTAAAATACGCTACCTCAAGTTACATTTTTTATTATCTTTTATTTATCACTAATTACTTCTTATTTGAAAAACAATAAAAAAGTAGTTATCTATTAACAAGTTAATATAAATTTAAAACTGGATTGTGACATGTATTTGTTTAATTTTAAGGTTACTTATGAGAGCTGCTCCAAAAGCAAAGCTTCCTATTTTATTATGTTCACCCATGACATCAGAGACAGATGGTGGCATGATAGTAGAGGTTGAACCTTGGGCAGTAATGTTCATTCCACTGTAAGTGAACATTAGCTTCACCATTGCCTGAGTAACCTGAACATGCAAAAGTCTACGGGTCTTCACTAGATATATCCCAGATTCCTGAGGGAACTGGCTGATGTAGTCACCAAGCTATACTCAGTGATATTTGAAAAGTCATGGCAGTCAGGTGAAAACCCTGGTGACAGGAAAAAAAAAAAAAAAGGGAAATGTCACCCATTTTTAAGAAGAGTGGAAAGGATGACCCGAGGAACTAATGATCTGTCAGTCTCACTGCTGTGATAGGTAAGATCATGGAGCAGATCCATGGGCAAGTTATGCTAAGGCACACTGAAGAGAGAGAGGTGGTGCTAAACAACCAGCATGGCTTAACTAAGGGCAAGTCCTCTCTGATCAATCTGGTGGCTCTCTATGATGGCATAACTGCATCAGTGGACAAGGGAAGAGCCACAGATGTAATTTGTCCAGATTTCACAAAGTCTTTCATAAGACCTTTCACAAGGATCCATTCAACATCCTTCTCTACAATTTGGAAAGATATGGATTTGACAGATGGACTGTTCAATGGACGAGGAACTGGTTTCCTGGTCTTACGATGAAAGTAGTGATCAATGGATCAGTGTCTGGGTGGAAATCAGTGATGAACGGTGTCTCTCAGGGGTCTGTAATGGAACCAGCTCTTTATATCTTCATAAATAACATCAACATCAATAGCGAGACGAAGTGCACCATTAGCAAGTTTGCAGATGACACCAAACGGGGGAATGTGGTTGACATACCTGAGGCACAGGCTGCCATCCAGAGGGACCTAGACAGGACTGAGTAGTGAGCCTAGGTGAACCTCAAGACATTCAACAAACCAAGTGCAAGGTCTTGCACCTGGGTCATGGTAACCCACACTATATCAATACAAGCTGGGGGAAAAATAGATAGAGCACAGCCCTGACAAAAAGGACTTGGGGTACTGGTGAATAGGAAGCTGGACATGAACAAATAATGTGCCATTGCTGCCCAGAAAGCAAACTGTATCTTTCACTGCATCAAAAGAAACATAGTCAGTAGGTTGAGGAAGTTGATCCTCCTCCTTTATTCTGATCTGGTGAGACTTCACCTGGAATAGTGGGTCCAGATGTGGAGGAATCCTTTGTACAGGAGGGACACAGACCTGATGGAGAGTGTACAGAGGAGGGCCACAAAACGGATCCAAGGAATAGAACATCTCTCCTTTGAGGACAAGCTGAAAGAGCTGGGCCTGTTTAGCCTTGTAAAGAGAAAGAAGGCTCCAAAGAGACCTGACAGTAGCTTTTCCACATCAGAAGGGTGACTATATGAAAGAAGGGAACAGACTCATTAGCAGGGTCTGTTGTGACAGAACAAGAGGAAATGGTTTCAAACTAAAAGAAAGAAGATTTAGACTGGATACAAGGAAAAATTCTTTTCGGATGAGGTTGGTGAAGAACTGGAACAGGCTGCCCAGTGAGATGCCCCATCCTTGAAAACATTGACGGTCAGATTGGATGGAGCTCTGAAAGGCCTGATCTAACTGTAGCTGTCCCTGTACATTGCAGGGGAGCTGGACTGGATGACCTTCGAGTGTCCCTTCCATCTCAAAAAATTCTATAATTCTCTGAATCCAAACCATTCTACGATCTGAGATAATACAAAATAATTGTGCTAAATTGTCATTGCTATTCCCATTCTGTGTAAAATGAATTGTTTATGGTTATTTTCCAATGGTTGTGTTAAAATCCTGTACAGTGAAGCAAGCTTACACAGAGGTTAAACATCTTGCCTCATCCAATTGTACATAATTTAGCACATACTAAGCTCAGTGAGGAATTCTGACTCCCTTATGTTCAATTGTGGGAAAAATAAAAACAAAAATACCGATGCCAAAAGCAACAGTATAACATTAACTTAATTAGTAAGAGTAATAAATAATGCAGTCAAGCTTTAGGTGAAAATCTACATTTTGTAAACATGTATGACATTTTTATCCCTCCTTCTCAAGTAGGTTGATGAACGAATGAATATCTGCATTGAGGAAAGCAGCCACACTTCTGCAGAATTCCAGAAACATTACAACAATAATGACGAATCTCAACCCTAAAATCCAAACCATTAGCACCTAAGCTATTCATACATACCTGAAAATTAGAAATTTTGACATGATGAATGAAAATTTAAACCATGACTTTGTCAAAGACAAATTATAGACATGACAGAGGAGATGTAAAGTAGAATAGATTCAATGAAGGACAATGAAAGCTCACATGGATGTATGTTGGCAAAAGTCCAAGTTTAGACAAAGTAATATTTTAATTAAAAGACCTAAGTCTTAAGTAATGTCAAAACAAATCAAAAAGCAAACAAAGAAAAAAAAAATGAAAAATTTTGCAATATTCTCTGCAAAGGAAAAGTAAAACAAAACAAATCCAAATTTTTAATGAGATAAACATTTTCTGTAAAGTTTTATCCCATAATTTTCATTTAGATTAGCTTACAGAAATCCTTGTTTGGGATCAATATTTTTTTAAGATATGTGCATATTCAAGAGGGATACTATGTTAAAATGCTGCAAAGATGGTAAATGTACCACAAGTGACATGATAGCAACCTTTTCTAAGTAATTTGTTAAAAAAAATGATACTCCTTTTAAAAGAATTTTTCTAAAACCCACAAAACCAAAGTAACAATTTCCTATAGAACCAATGAAAGCTGCTGCTGTAGCAATTTAGACGCTGCTACAACACACCAAGAACTGAACCACTCTCCTGCTTCTCCTGTTTGCAGGCTGTCAGACTCCCACACAGGTGCTCACTCATCATCCTGCTCAACAAGACGAAGGGAGAAAATGAAAAGAAAACAAGATTAAATTCACATAACTTGAGGAAACAATAGTAAGGTCACTTCGGAGGAAGAACAAGTAAGCTAACTCAAAAAGCAAAATCTACCTGGAAGCACTCAAGCCAAGTTTGGAGTCCTGGACATCCTGATCTAGCATTTGACAACTCTGCCCACAGCACGGGTGGGGTGGAAATAGATGATCCTTAAGGTCCTTTCCAAGTCAACCCATTCCATGAGTCTATGAATAATACACAATTCTAAGAGTATGCTGAATTTCTGTAGCATATGTTGTATCAATTAAGCAAAGTATTTAGAAGAGCACAGATTTGTATGCAAAAAAAATTGTGCTTTCATGGTTTTATCGGTATTTCATATCATGACATCATGCAGAAATACAGTGTTGGAATATGGTACCTGGGAAGTGCATTTCGTGATCCTAACTCCCAGCAGTCTCAGCTATTCTTACATGAGTTCTGGCACCCTGAGAGGAACATACACTGAGAAGGTACTGACTACAATTCCCTGAAGTCTCTGGTACTCCCCACATGATTTCCAATTCCAGGCAAAAGGGGCAGAATGCACAGCAATGGGAAAGAATGGTCTGCTCTGTTTCCGAGCAGAATGGTGAGTGGCATGGTCAGAAATTCTTTCTCTCCCATTTGTTTGATTTATTACCCGTAGCTCCCTTTTTATACCATTATCTTACATTCTTTTACCATTTGTAGTAGATTAGTTATCTCTCCCTATCTGAGTTCAGCCATCTCCATTCCTTTCCCAGGAATGGAAAATCATAGAATCATAGGATCATAAAATCACAAGGTTGGTAACAACCTATAAGATCATCTAGTCCAACCATCCTCACATTAACACTGCTACCAGCAGTGGGGAGATGGGGAAAATAGAATAAAAAAAATGGAATGGGGGAGGGGTGTGGGAAAGGCCCATGTTGCTTGTGATAACATCAACAAAACCATGACAGTTGTCTTCATAACAGAAAGCAATAATGATTCAGATTTTAACAGCTACATGAAAATGTATGCTTGTATTAATGAACACACACACACAAAAAAAAGTTCTTCGGAGCAGCTAAAGAAAAGAATGGCATCAGAAAGAAAATATCAAACAGCTTTATGGTTTCTCTTTAATGAATGCTTTAGGAAGTTCTCTATCTGGAGATTCAATAAAAGAACAATATGTGTGTACCTACATACCGAGTTTTGACAAAAGAAAACTCTATGTAACTGTATGTACATGTGGGATTTTTTTTGCAGCAGCAGCAGTAGCAGTTATATTTCAAAATGTACAAACCCCTTCCATTACATTTTTTATGGCTGTCATTGTTCTAGTTTTTAGGATGTAACTTGTTAGACTGATTCTCAAGTAGTGAAATAACATTTTCCATTTTGTAGGGAGGGGGGCACTGACATAGATTGATCTAGTTCATTCCATGACAATTTCATAGTCAAGTATTTCATGAGATGGACTCAAGGCAAAAAGGAGAAGGGGGAGGAGAAAAAGAAGAAGGAGAAGAAAATGAGAAAAAGAAGGGGAAGATGGAAAACAGGGAAAAGGTAAAGGATTTAACAGTGTTAACATTTGTTGGAAACTTTTTGTTGTTATATAGAGTAAAAGTTTCAACGGACAAAATTTCTCCTTTCATCGTATGGTGATTTCATTGTACTCCAGTGAATAATTACCACATAGTTCTCAGGAAAACAAAAATAATTTTATTGTCAAAATAATTCTCTCTGAAAAAAATCTCTTATATTATTAAAAAAAAAAAAAATCAAATCAAATAAAAACCTGTATTAGCCATTATCACAGTACTGCATAAGGTGTTTGTTTCCTCGCAGGAAACCCCTTGTTCCTCCACATTCCTATGTTCTGCTCAGGGTTCATGCCATCCCCACTGTGACTCAACCATCTCACCATGTACGCACCAATATGATGTGAGGCAAAATGGCGTTTATTGCAAGTGAACAGTGACCTATATACTTTACATGCTTATCCACGTTCCTACATCTACGTGTGTCTACGTGCATCTACGTGCGTTTACGTCCCCAAGCGTGTGTCACATCTCTTATCACGGAGCAGGGGAGGTCCTATCGCGTCACAGCCCAACTCCTCATAAACGTCTACAACAACAGGTGTTTTGCTCACAAGGATTTTTCTAGAGTTTTTCACTGCCTCTATACCAATAAACCATGACAGGCAAAACTGAAGAAAACATATGATATTCACCCCCAAACCAGCTTTCTTTCATTTACTGTGGTTTATTCTACTTTGATATCATATTTTCTACAAGTGGGACTTGTTAAATTCTTATCCATGAAAGAGCATTCTAGGAAGTGAGAAAGCATTTGAATACATAAGAAAGATAGTCTAGGCCTGCTTCTACCCCTTTTATATTTCTGTAACAGTAAATTACATTATGTAATTGGACAATGTACAAGTTACAAAATAATTGAGTACACTTTTAATAATTGGGCATAAATTTTATTGTACTAATGGGAAAGTTCAACCTCTCACTAAAGGAAAATCTCCATGTCTTGGTGAATTCAAATTGAAATTAGATATCCTTGAAAATATGTTTTCTTCTTTGTTTTTAACTCAATATATATATAATTAGGTGAAAAATAGTAGTGTAATAGCTAAATGATATTAGCATTGTAATAAAGAGATAAAGCACACTGAAAAGTGCTACTACAACTCTGCTGTACTTTACAGCCTGTTTACAATGATACCAGTTCCCTATAGTGCTTTCTTCTGACATATTTCTCGTTATGCTCTCACAAGCAATTCCCAGCATGGCTCAAATCCTGCAGATACCTTAGAATGCACATATAGTGAATGTTTCAAAGACTGTGACCAAATGCTTAAACTCACTAAGCTGTGTTAATTAACAGTCAATGAATCAATTAAAGAATTAATTAAAATACATTTTTAATCATAAGTTTTGAATCATAGAATAATTCCTTTCGTTTGTAAAACAACCTTGTATCATTACAACAGACAACTAATTTCATCTTTTTTAATGTTATTTATCAGATTTTATTTTCTTGATTTCCAGTAGCACATGATAACTCCTACAAGGTTGTTTCTATTTCTTATTAGTATACGGTGTCTCATCTAAACAAAATATTTAAAGTATTTTCACCTGCAATATTCTCCGGGACTACTAAATTGCAATCAATTTAACTATGCACTGGATGTCACTATTGCTGTTTAATATGGGAAAGAAAGGAAGAAATAAAATAAAATAAAATAAAATAATAAAATAAAATAAAATAAAATAATAAAATAAAGAAATTCGAAGTATAACCAGAAATAGGATGTAGGAGATGCCTAACTGAATAATTCTGAACAGGTAGAAGCTAATCAGTATTCTATATCTTCATGTTAGGAAGAACGTGTTGACATTAAAGATACAGCTTTTTGTTAAGGTTTTGATTTTTATTCAGCACAAATATATTGGTGAAAATACACTTAAACTAAATGGACATCATAGGAATCTGTCACAGATCTTTTTATATGGTAATTAACATTCCACATTCTTTTTAATCAGAATGATGAATAGCACACAGTATGAGTGATAGTATGGCTAATTTTGTACATGGCTTTTCAAAAAATGCCTTGATTTAAGTTACTTCAAAATCAACAAAATCACCTTAAAGGAGCTGTTCATTCTGAAATCAAGATTTTATTGTTCAATGAGTTTGGAAAAGGATTTTAACAAGACAGTGAAGATTATAAATATAACTGCATAAATAAAAGGCTACACATTAACCAGAATTGTCCACCCCTTACTGTAACTTTGAAGCAATTTTTACCAAAGACTAAATTTAAAGAGCTGGACTTCAGAGTCAGGTACTATCCCTTTGAGGTCTGTTGGAAATATTACTTTGCCTATGTCTTCAAGCCTTCCTGCAGAATAAAACCCAGTATTAGTATAAATGCAATTCCAAGGAGACAATACCCCATTTTACCATGAACACTTCCCAATTTATTCTGCTCCAAAACCAAATACTATTTAAGATAGTATACTAGAAGAAGTAAATCCTTAGAAATCTTCACAAAGAATGAAAATTCCTCACTGTACAAGGAAATATTATTCTGCTGTATTTCTTATAAATGCATTCAGCTGTCCTCATGATGAATCTATCCAAACATCTAAGCAGAAGAGCAGAAAAGAGAAGTATGAAAAATGGATGATTTTTTCTTTTTTTAAAGTTCTTGCTTGAACAACACAGACCATCTTGCTCTCCCCCCTAACCTCCCCCCAAAAAAGAAAAAACAAACACCAAAGCATCAAAAATTATTTCTGAATTGTCAATTTGCACTTAAAATTCTTCACTTTAAAAATGAGCACATTTCACCAGATGGTAACCTGAAATAAACAACAAGCATACAGATCCACTACCAAATTGATGTGGATGGGACAGAGCAAATAAATAATTTGGTTTTCTAAATATCTCAGAAATACTTAATCTCTTCCCTGGAGAGGTTAAGTATGTCAGAAGTGAAAAATTTCCATCAAGAATACTTCAATAAGAGTTCATTATTGTATCTCTAGAGAAGAAGAAAAAGAAAGGAAAAAAAAAAAAAAAGGATGGATGGAGAGCAGCAGCAATCACTCTAAGGCTTTTATCACTCCGTAATGATGATTACTATTACTATTGGTCTCAGTCAAAGTTAGTAATGAGCTACACACATCCCTTTAGATGTCTAGATCAAATATTTTGGCAACATAGAAATTTATATAAAATATATTTCAGATACTTCACACTAACCTGTGAAGGCAGTCACAAAGGAAAGGGAATGTTATTTTTTAAGAAAAACGGTAATAATTGATACATTTAATACAAAAGATGATCTCTGCTATCAAAATTTTTCTCCGAAGATATAAGACTGCTAAACTAGAGTGTCTATAAGTGTCTCCTGAATTTATTAGAAATGCATGAGTTTAAAGAAATGGGGAAGGAAAGAAGGGCAGAAGAGAGATAAAATCACTCAGTGTTTCCTGGAGAACCAAAGAAATGAGATTAATAATAAAAGACATCAAACTTCACAAGCAAATGATTTTCTCTTGTAAAAAGCTTCTTCCATGAAGGAGGTGGTGACTCCTTTGTGATGATCTGCTGCACATAGTCAAGGGACAGAAGTTTCCAACAGGCATAACAGGCAAGACAGGAGACCTCATGGAAAAGGGAAATGAATGAGCAGAGCTATAGCAGATATGTGGATGGCACTGAGAGCTATAGAAGACATGCTTGGGTATCAAAATGTATATTTAAAAAATCCATTTTTCATATACACTGATTTAAAGCTGTGTGAAGCCTGATACAGTGCAAAAAGCTGTTGAAAGTTACTGGCAGGCATCTGGAGAGGGTGTCCCTTTCTTTGAGTCTTTAATTTGCATTCACTTTTACACTTAGTGCCTCAATGCTCCTCCGGGTTTTTGGGAATGGTTCTCTGACTGACAGATGGGTGCTGAGATAGGTCTGGGATCAGTCGGGATAAGATGTTATTTGGAGCAGATACAAAAGTTCAAATTGAAGTTCAGGTCTATATTCCACATTTATCAGAAATTCTACCTTGGGTGAAAAAAGCCTTTACAAAGAAATTTTCTTTGCAATTATCATGATTCTACAAAATACTGTTTCTAGAGAAATAAATTCCATCATAAAATCCCAAAGAAATGTTTCTATAGAGGCCAGGTTGTTAATCTTTTCTATCAGTGAATCATATTTGTATATAATAATATTTTGATAATTGATATTTTGGTATCTCTTCAAATACTGTAATGGGTTTATCTTTTGGGCTATAGTAATTCTGTATGATGATTCTCTTATATTGCTAAGAATCATACCAACCTATTTGCTGATATTTTCTATTTTACATTTAGAGCTGAATATCAAGATTTATGAGGAGACCAATAATAGCTCTACATGCTCTGCAAACCTGAGATGACTGAGTCGCTCTCAATTTACTCTGACAGCAAGATTTGTACAAGAAAGAATGAACCAATAAAATTTGTGTTTTTTTTCATATTTTGCTACATACTTTCTTCTCTAAGTTGGGACTGCCATTTTTACTTGCACATGTCAACAAAAGCAGAGTTATGACAAACTTCTAATATCTTTTATTCTTTCTCTACTGTAGATGTTTGTAAATATTTCCTGAAGTCTTTTTCTTTTCCTCCATTTTTTAAAACAGAAATCAAATAAATAAATAAATAAAATCTTATTTTGTACATGTCTACATGGCTCC
This sequence comes from Chrysolophus pictus, assembly GCA_037305975.1. NCBI lineage: Eukaryota > Metazoa > Chordata > Aves > Galliformes > Phasianidae > Chrysolophus > Chrysolophus pictus. The sequence continues at coordinate 20,890,804 of CM074578.1, forward strand.
AGTATCTGTGTGAAGACTGGATGGAATAACACAGGTTTTTGAAAAAAAAAAAAAAAAAAAAAAAAGTGCAATACAAGCATTTCATTTATTTAGTGCCTTAGTGCAATAATAATTGCAAATATATATATATATATATATATATATATATATATATATATACACAAAAGAGCTGAAAACAGACAGTATACTTACCCTTGTTGATTGTATGTATCAAAGCTATCATACTTTTTATTTTCAAATCAAAATTAAACTACGGTATTTGCAGTGATTCCCACTACTGACATTAGCATTTTTTCCTTAAAATTATAACATCCTGTTTGTTTATAAAACTTCAGGGATTGAATGCCGACAGCTAGTCAAGTGAATTATTTATTATAGGCATGTGCAACTGCACATATTTTTCAATATTATCACAAAATCTGAATCAATCTGCTGAAGACTAGCCCTTTGGATTTCCACATACCTCTTGTAAAGAAAAAATCAAGAAATTGAGAGCTCTTGCCTGTATTCTCCAGAGCTGTTGTTTCACACTGCAGAACTAAGTGCACCCTCAGCACTTCTGCAGACGACACCAAGCTGAGTGGTGCAGTTTATACTGTAGAATGGAAGGATGTCATACAGAGAGACTGGAAAAAACTTGAGAAGTGAGTACACAAGAACTTAATGAGGTTTAACTAGTGCCAGGTAGTACACCTGGGCTGGGGCAATCCCATATATTTGTACTTCTCTGGGAGAAAGACTGCTCTCAAGCCCTGCAGAGAAGGACTTGGGGGTCCTGGTGAAAAAAAAAAAAAAAAAAGCTGGACATGAACTAGCAGTGTGCTCTTGCAGCCCAGAAAGCCAATGGTACACTGGGCTGCATCAGAAGAGGGGTACACATTAGAGAGAGAAAGGTGATTGCCCCCCTTGTGAGGCCTCATCTGAAGTATTCTATCCAGATATGGGGCATCCACCACAAGAAAGATGTGGAGCTTCTGGAACGGGTCCAGAGGAGGGCCTGGAGAAGAGAAGGCTGAGGGGAGACCTCATTCCAGTACTTAAAATGAGCTTACAAGCTGGAGGGAGATAGACTTTTTACACAGTCTCAAAGTGAAAGGACAAGGAGAAATAATCTTGAACTAAAAGAGAGGAGACTTAGATTAGATGTTGCAGATAAATTTTTTACTCAGAATGTTGAGGAGCAGGCACAGCCTGTCCAGAGCTGTATATGTCCCATTCCTGGAGGTGTTCAAGGTCAGGCTGCATGTGGCCATGGGCAGCCTGGTCTAGAGTCTGATTTAGTGGGTGGCACTGCCGACTATGGCATAGGGGTTAGAACTAGTTGATCCAACCTAAGTCATTCTATGATCCCATGAAAATACAAAGGCAGACAGGCCATGTCTACAGCCAAAGATACTGATAGTATAGTTCACATACTTGCAATAAAGTACTTGCAATGCAGCAACAGTTTCATGTGATGCTGGCAAGAAGACTGGACAAAAGACAAATAATTTTTGACTTCATTTGACAGTTACAGCATCAGGTGCTCAGTTGAGTTAGAGAGCTCTCACAGTTTCTTGTAGCATCAGAATATTTCCCCTTTATTGTGTTCAACATACATCTTATATACCATTCACTTACAAACAAGAAATTCCCATTCCTCTAACAGTTCCTCTAATCAGTTAATTGGCCCTAGTTTCTCCCAGACAACAGTGATAAAGGATGAACGGTTTCTTAAGTGTGATAAGATTAACAATGCATACAAAAAGAACCTCCTGTTTACCCTTAGACGCAAACAGACACTGTTTGCTCTCTGTCTTACACTCCAGCCTCCCAGGGTTTCACAGTGATAGGGTCTGTCGAGGAGTCTGATAAGCACTTTGGTGACCCACCTCACAGTTAACAGAATTTCACCAATCAAATTTTTGCGTAGCAAACTTCATGCTGTATGTTAGATGTTATGCATTAACAAGCCCCCTGTTTTGGAATGTTCAAGTGGAAATGTTCTTATGATGAGCTGGTAATATCTCAAAATGAAATTTATGTCTATACCGTTTAATTCTTTTTTTTTTTTTTTTTTTAATTATTGCGATTAGGCAAGGATTTTGGTGTGGTTTGTTTTGTTTTTTGTTGTTCTGCTACATATAATTATAGGGAAATCTTAGCTATCTAGTGAAGCCTAAGTAAAAGTACAACACATTGATAATTTGTGCCAAAATGTGACATAAACAGCATGCTCAATGGAAAAGAAAACTAAGTTAAGCTATTGACTATGGAGGTCCAAGATCTCCAAGGTGTCATTGACCTAAATCAGAAACGTCAGACATTGTAGCATTATATTAAAGCTTTCTGACAATCAGTTTTAGAGAACGATTGGTCTCCTTATATTCAAAGCAAAACTAAGCCACTGCTTAGACTTACCATAATATTAAAAACAGAAGAAAAAAAAAAAAAAGAAAAAGGAAAAAAATGAAGAAAAAAGGAAAAGGAAAAGAAAATGGAAAAAAGGAAAGAAAAAGGAAAGGAAAATGAGAAAAGAAAAAGAAAAAAGAAAGGAAATGGAGAAAAGATTAAAAAAAAAAAAAAAGGAGAAAAGAAAAAACGGTTTAAACAGGATATTTAAGATACGATATATATTCTTTCCTTGGGTATGCTCGAAAAGGTAAAAAATGGAAGATTTTTCCTTGTGCAAACTGAGAGGTAAGGCAAAATGCACCTGCCCAATCAAATTTCAGCTTCCACCAGAGAAAATGGAAGGGGAAATGTAGATGCTTCCAACTGAAATGGTACATTCCAGACACAGGTGCTCTACCACTCTGCAGATTCACAAGTCTGACCCATGAATGATTCCCTTTTTTATTGGTCTTGTACATGCAGAACCAAAGTAACACATCGTAAAGACTTCATTATCACTTTAAGAAGCCACAGTTTTTAGAACTGTGGAATGTAAACAATGCATGCTGTTCTTCATTCCACTATAAAAAATATATTATGTTTTCTTCCTCTCACTCCTGCCATTCTTTCTTGTGTGCTGGAATTCAAATTTATATAGGGAATAAATGGAGACATGAACACTTGAAAAGAGTCAGAAATGGTTTTGGAGAGGAAAAACAAGACCAAAGTTGGGAGAGATGATGGGGAAGATGAAAGCTAGTATGTGAAAGAAGACTAAGATCACCTGAAAGAATATGTGGATTACATGAGAATCTATAGAAGGCCAACTCTGAAAGGACAAGGATATTGAGGGGTAGATCAGAAGGGCTGAGTGAGGGAGAAGAAAGAAAGTAAAAATTTTAAAATAAGTTTGATATGTGCGGAAGCAGGATTGTGGAACTCAGTGATGACTCGATACGAGTTAAAGTTTAATGGGTTAATGCAGCAATATATACACCAACAAGTACTCTTGGCCGCGTACGATTGGTTATACGAGTCCGCACGTAACCTATTACTGTGCGTATCCTATCACCGGGTGAAACCTGTCACTGGGACAACGCGGAATTCCCCAGAACCGCCTATTTTTTTTTCCCGCCAACCTCCTCATTGGACACAACTCAGCAACACTTGTTTATCTTGAATCCTCATAAAGTCACCATGTCCTTAACATTCCCGAGGTGGCCCCATTCCCCAAGCCACCCCTCCACAGATATGACAGCAAACAGGTTTCAATGGATGAACTGGCATTAATTAGAAAACAAACAAAGACCAGAGAGGACATCCTGCACAAGTTCCCTGGTATGACATAATGAACTCAGCAAGAAAGCTTAGTTGTGGTTTATTAATGTTAGTGCAGCTAGAAACAAAAATTATACAGACAAAATGGTCCTGTGAAGAGGGGAACTGAAACTGAAAGGACAAAGGAAGAAGAAGAAAAAAAAAAAGTATGAAAAAAGAAAAAATAGCGTGGGAATAACTGGAACTTGTCCATGTAAAATAAATAGAGCCAAGGCAGAATTGATAGTGCTCCATATTTATTCATCCTGTTAGCGCACTTCCTGATGCAGCATTGCTTGCTATGCTCCTAGGTAAATTTTAAGGACTAGCATAAACTTTTCATTTCTTCCAACAAGTAAGATGGAAAAAATCATCCTGTTGACTAGGAAATAATTTAGTTGTATACACATGTAATATGTCATGTCATTTGTCCTGGAAGCCAGAAGTCTAGCCATAGGCATAGTGACAGGCTAGTTGAGGGTAAGAAAACCATGATAAGATATAGAAGAAAACAAAAAGAAAACTGCAGTGAAAAATATTTGAGAAAAAAACAAATTTGAGAACAGATGGATGGGTGGTCTGTAAAGGTTAAAAAAAAAAAAGTACATGTTTGTAGCACTCAAATTAGTTTTTACAGCCATTTGAATGTGAATTTGAATGAGGCAGAAAGCAGAGAGAGGGACTTAATACTTCCTGTGTGTGAAGTTGCCTGGGTGATTAATGCCAATGTCTGTGTCCATACCTGTTATCAATAAAGGTGCTTTTTTTTTTCTGTTGGTCACTAATTATCTGTTTTCCATTATCAGAGTGTTTGACATTGAACAGAACGGAGGTTCCATTATACTGCTGTACAAAGAAAATCTGTTTCCTAAACGTATAGGTAGTGAAGTAAAACAGAGGTTGCAAAAGCATCTGTCTTCCTGGCATTTCCCAAAGCCCAGACTTTTCACAGATAGAGCTTGAAACAACATTCACAGCATGCACCCATATACATGCAAGTACACGGGCATACTCACAGGCACAAACAGACACATGCATATAAATAAAAACAAATAAAAAAGCATCATCAGAACCAGACATAAAAGAAAACAATATCTTTTTTTCCCCGTTTTTAATTGAATAAATAAATAATTTATACGATGAAAGCATTTTGCTTTATACTTTCTCTGTTACTTGTTCTCTCCTGGTATTTCAGAAAATCTAGCTCAGAAGACCAGGCACTGCTAGAGTGGATTACATATTCTATCCTGCAGTATTTTCCCACAGCCAGAATAGAAGTCAAAAAGAAAAATTTTCATGGCAAGAAGGTCTCTAAACAGATGAAGTTTTCAATAAAATATCCAGCCAATTGCATTTCAACCTTAAGGCATTCATGTCTCTAAACAGTAGACAATCTCTGAATTTTGATGGGAAGAGAACCTTTGGTATCCTTGAGGTGTTACAAACATTGTCAAAAGCCAAAAAACTGCTCAGATGCAAAAAAATATTGCTTTCTTAAATTACAGACACAGATACAAAATACTGCAAACTTAGTTAAAGATGTAGAATACTGTCAAGCATCAAATACCTTCTGAATGTGTTTTGTCACTGCCACTCTGTGGAGCATAGAGCTGAGCATTAAACTTGCTCATAAAATTCATCTTTACAAATTTTTTTATATAATTTAATATGTTGTCAAGTTTTCAATCTAACAGAGTTAACAGAATAATCCAAAACAAAATTATTTGCAACAACAAGGCATGTTTTTGCTGCTATGAACTGACTGAGTTAGCAATTGACTTATACCGAAGGGGACAAATTATTACAGTGTTAGTCATAATGCAGTGAGTTTTAGGTATTAGTAGCACATTCATGATGCAAATCTAGGAGGTAAACAGTGATTTCCTGAAAAACATTTAACTTCTTGGCAAAATATAGCCATAAGTAATGAATAAATGATATTACTTCTAATTTTGGGGAGAATAACAAATAAGTGAACACTTAGCAGCAGATGAAGCATGCTTTGTACTGGATGAATTACATTGCTAAAATATAGCACAACCATTAAAATACTATAGTAATTGTATGAATGTAAGATGACCCATTCAAATTATCCAGGTGCCAAAATAAAAAAATGGAAAAGAGAAATTGATAGATATGGATAAATGGATAGATATGGATTTGATTGGTTTGACTGACTGTTCAGTGGTTGAAAAAGTGGTTGCAAGATTATACCCAGAGAATTGTGGTCAATACCTCAATGTCCAGATGGAGATCAGCAATGAGAAGTGTCCCTCAGGGATCAGTACTGGAACAGATGCTCTTTAATATCTTCATCAGTGACACTGTCAGTAGAATCGTGTGCACCCTCAACAAGTTTGTGAATGACACCAAGCCATGGGGTGCAGCCAACACACCTGAGGATGTAATGCCATTCAGAGGACCTAGACAGGCTTGAGCAGTGGGCACAGGAGAATCTTGTGAGGTTCAACAAAGCCTTCACAGATCTTGCACTTGTGTCAAAGCAAGCCTCACTCACAATACAATCTGGAGGACAAAAGAATAGAGCATAGCCTTGCCAAAAAGGACTTGGGAGTACTTGTGGGTGGCAAGCTGGACATGAGCTAGCAATGTGCCCTCACAGCCCAGAAAGCCAACTATATCCTCAGCTGCAACAAAAGAAACATGGTCAGCTCAAGGGAAGTGATCCTGCTCCTCTACTCTGCACTGGTGAGACTCACCTGAAGTCCTCTGTCCAGGTGTGGAGTCCTCAGTCTAGGTGGAGTGAAATGGACCTGTTGGAGCACTTCCAGAGGAAGGCCACAAAAATGATCCAAGGGATGGAATACCTCTCCTAAAAGGGCAGACTGAGAGAGCTGGGGCTGTTCAGCCTGGAGAAGAGAAAGAACAGTTTCAGGAGACCTGGTAGCCTTTCAGTATTTAAGGGGAGGCTATAAGAAAGAAGGGGACAGAGTCTTAAACAGGGCCTTTTGTGAGAGGGCAAAAGGATATAGTTTCGTACTAAAAGTGAGGAACTTAGATTGTATATAAGGAAAATGTTTTTTATAATTAGAGTCGTGAAGCATGAGAACAGGTTGCCCAGAGAGGTGGTAGATGCCCCGTCCTTGGAGACACTCAGGTTAAGATGTACAGGGCTCTGAGCAATCTGATTTAGCTGTAGGTGACTGTTCACTAGGGGAGTTGGACTACGTCACCTTTAAAGGTACCTTCCAACTCAATTGATTCTATGACTTTATGAAAAATACTATGTTAATGCCTGAGTGCACAAGTTGAGAAGCTTGTATTTTGACTTTTTGTTTAAAAAAGCATCCAACAAGTTGTGACTTAGGGACAGCTGTCTGAATTCATGCTTTTCACTTTTGGTCTAGTTCCTCATGCAGTCTTTCAGTTTTTCTTTCCTGAATCATGCTCCTGGAACTGCTATTCAAAGAGAACAAAGAGCTCCTAAAGCTTACCTAACAGCTGATACTGAGCCATTTCTTGAGTTTTTTAACTGCAGGAAATCAATCTCCTCCCTTTACCCACCTCAAAACCACCTTCACTAACAGGCAGTTAAAAGTAGCCTATTTATTCTCTTCTTTTGTTTATTATATATACTACTGGTGAGCTGGCAAGCTTCACACTTCCTGAAGTTTGCATCTGTTTTTAATTTCACTCCCATTTACACCCATTTACATTTACATCTGTTAAGTTCATGCAATTTCCTTTCTGTATTGTTGAGCTCCTCCATTCTTATTCTGAAATAATTAAACCTCATGCATTTGATGTTTAGTTGTCCCTTGTTTTCTTCGAGAAATTTTAAAGGCCTTCTATAATTGCAATTAAAAGAAACTTAAAAAAAAAAAATATTTATTCAACTTGGAATTAAATCAGCAGTAAATATATGCAAAATTAGATTAAATCTAATATTTAACTTTCAAAGTTGCAATAAACCAGTGAGTCAGTATTCAGTTTTATGCTATTAATCTATTAGCATTACAATCATGGCTTATTAAAAATTCTGACACTCCAAAAGTAATGCATCCTATTTTTTTCCATGGAAACTACAATAGATACAAATGGCATAATAACACTATTTGATAAAGCAAGTTCTCAGCTACAGTTACTCAGGTACTGAGCTTTTTTTTTTTTTTTTTTCTGATATTTTATCTTCTTATCTGTGTAGTACTTCCTACTGCAGTCATTCTCTTTTTGGTTAAATTGCAAAACAAATATGAATATGGAAGAAGATTAAAGCATATGAAATTTTGATTTCTATCACAAAGAAAAAATTTCTCACAAATCTATGGTAGCGTCCAAGAAAAATAATTGTTGTGCAAGAGAAAATGGATGAGAGTGACTGCAGAAAAATTTCTGCCTTTGATCGATTCCTCAAGCTAAACAAACACCGAATCTGGACAAAAGACTTTATTTCAAAGAAAGCTGAATATCTACTTGTGAATGTGTGTAAACAAACACCTTGGTTTAGAGTAGTCTCTTAGATTCTCGAGTTTATCTATTTGGTACCTAAAAATGGCATAAAATGGGATGAGACACTCTATCTTGCTTCCTTTTGCCAACTTTTAAAAGTCACGATGGGATAAATTATGATATTACAAAGGAGCATCTATCCATTTCTTCTAATTCAGCTCTCTATTAGAAAGTAGAGTTAAATTTTCTACACTGACTATGCAAGAAGTTCTTATGTCAGTTCTACGTAAAGTAATCTGATTCCCTAACCACTGCTTTGAACTAAGACGTTAGTGTGCTTATAATACCTAAATTTAGTTCATACAATAGGTGGTCTGAATTAACATAAGTGTTCTTCTCATAAGAAGTGCGTGAAAAAAAGCATGATCAGGAAATCAAGGGAGGTTACAAATTTCCACTCTGTTCTTATCTGGTGAAGCTACATCTGAGTACTATGTTCAATTCTGAACTCCCCAGTTCAAGAAAGACAGGAATTCCGTAGAGAGTGTCCAGCAGAGATCCTTAAAGATGACCCCCAAGGGAGGAGATTCTGCTCCTCTACTCTGCTCCCATGAGACACCACCTGGAGTAGTGTGTCCAGTTCTGGAGCCCCCAACATGAGAAGGATGTGGAGTTGTTGGAGCTGGTCCAGAGAACAAAAGATGATCAGAGGCCTGGAGCACCTCCCCTACAAGAACAGGCTGAGAGAGCTGAGGCTTGTCAGCCTGGAGAAGAGAAGGCTTCGAGGAGATGTTATAGTGGCCTTCCAGTACCTGAAGAGGGCCTACAGGAAAGATGGGGAGGGACTTTTTAGAAGGACATATAGCAATAGAATGAGGGGAGATGCATTAAACCGTAATAGGGTAGATGTAGACTAGAAATCAGGAAGAAATTCTTCACTGTGAGATTAGTGAGACACTGGAACAGGTTGCCCAGTGAGGCTGTGGATACTCCCTCCCTGTAAGCATTCAAGGCCAGGCTGGATGGGGCTTTGAGCCACCTGGTCCAGGGGGAGGTGTCCCTGCCTTTAGCAAGGGAGTAGGAACTAGAAGATCTTAAAGGTCCCTTCCAACCCAAAACATTCTGATTCTACATTTCTGTAATGAGGTGCCTGGGACATCTCTCTAATGAGGAAATGCTGTGAGATCTGGGACTATTCAACCTAGGGATGAGAGGGGAGCTCATCAATGTTTATAAATATCTAACAGGTGAGTGTCAATTGGATGGGCCCTGGTTTCTTTTGGTGGTGCCCAGTGACAGAACAAGGAACAAAGGAAACAAATAGGAATACAGGAAGTTATACACTAACATGAAAAAACATTAATCAGAAATACAACTCCCTTTTGTTTGTTTGTTTGTTTTTACCTCGGCCATTTAACTGCTTTATTTTTTTTTATATCTAAAGGAAAGAATGTACAGGCTAATTATAAGCATCATTAAATAATACTAAAATATTTTAGAGATCATTTTAATTCATTTAGCTTCTACTCATACATATGTCAGCTCTATAAGTGGACAGCATACTGCCTGAATCAAAATAATATTCTGGCATAATTAGTCTTACTTGCCTAACAACTGTGCAGTTGACACAATTTTTGCACACAGAATAAGACTGTTTTTCATTATCTTTGAGCCCCAACTAAAGTTATGAAATAGATTTACTATATTTAGTTTAAAATTATATTGTTTCCTTGCAGCAAACTTTTTTAAACCTAGTTTTGCAATGTGCAACTATTTCTAGTTTGTTTTTGACTCTCCAGTTTTCAGTAACATGTTTGAAAATTGTATGAGCTTTTTCCATTCATTAACATAAGAAAATTGTATAACCCTGACAAGTGAAACCCATCAAAACCATGGAGTTAGAAAATATAAGAGTGAATATGTATTGACTGTAGAACAGCAAAAATGATGCTGTTAAAATTCTGCAGGTCCTTGCAGAAAAATAATGGCATAGTCTGATTCAACTCACCCCCACACGAGTCTTCCATAGAATTCATTATAGAATGCAAACAGCTATGAGTGTTACCAATTTTTTTTACTTTTTTTTTTCTTGTATCTATACACCCTGTGTATATTTATTTGTATTGCTACTTCTTTCTGTACTTGCTGTTTAAAAAGTGAAACAAAACCTAGGTCATCTGCACTACTAGGATTGTGTAATGGAATGCTGTAGTTCACCATTGCTTCTACAAATGTGTATAAAAGATAAATTAATCCAATTACACACTGCTTTTCTACAGCTGCACTCCATTTTGTTTACAAATCTGCATGTAAATTAACAGTGTATAATGGCTTCAGAGCAGCCTCTGTCATAACCCCTTTGTATGCTTGGGCGCAGCCACTGATTCAAAGGCTGTTGAAGTCAATGGAAAGACAGCTTGATACATGCTCAGGCTATTAGACAACTAGAATAAAATGAAGGAATCACAAACATATATATTGGTCAAATATTCCATTAGAAAAATGCATAATAAATTATTCAGAAAGTATGACTGAACTTTGGGTTAGTTTTTACAGAGACTAGATGGACAATAGTAGACCATCCATAAAAGCTAGAATAATGTTGAAAATGAGTTATATCAATTGAATTCTACATATCTTCACAAATTATTGGACTGAATTTTCAGAACTCGCGAATCGCTGCAACATTTTGATAAATAGTTTATTTTTTCATACTTATTTTCAGTATTATTCACAGAAAATATTACTTGAAATATTTTGCACAGGAGTTTGAATGAAACTTGGACAAATACATGTTTAATTTATTAGACCAGCAGCACAAAATGATTGAATCACAGACATATATATTTGTCAAACATTTCATTAGAAATGTACATAATACATTATTTAGAATATGTGACTGAACTTGGTTAATGTCCAACCTCCTACTCTAAAGAAAGCATGAACGTGCAAACAGAAATAAATTTGATCTACAGAATGCAGATCTACAGAATTCCACAATAGTTATAATCATGTGTATTCTATTAAATAAAAATTAAATTAAAAACAAAGATGATACAAAATTCCCAACCAAACTGCTTGCTAAAACAGTAGATTCTGAGTCTAGAAACTTGACCTCCTGTTTACCATGACCCATATAACTTCTCCCATCATCTCTTGCATGGAATTCATAATTTCTTGCTGAGGGAGAATCTCTCAGAAAAATGTAATGCCCTGATTTTTAATTTACTGTCAGCAATATTGAATTATTCCAGTGTATAATTAAAATATATATTTTTTAAATTTTCATCTTGCAACCAGTCTGCATTTTCCTAACTCTAATCTAACTCTAATTTCTTATTATTGGATTCTTTTTTTTTTTTTTTTTTTTTTTTTTTCAGCCAAGAGAAGTATAATTTTTGCTATCAAATGTCTTTTCTTCTTCTTCCTAGCAATCTCTAGGAAGTTATCATTCTCTTTCCATAAGAACAAGAGAAATAACTTTCTTACCAGGAGGGATGAGCACTAGAACAAGCTACCCAGAGCAGCTGTGGAGTCTCCTACCCTGAAGATATTGAAAACTCATCTGGATACTTCCTACTGCAACAAACCTGCTGTAGTGAAAGAGTGAACTATGTGATCACCAGAGGTCCCTTCCAACCCTTATGATTCTGTAAAAGCACTATATTGTTAAAAATGTTTAATATCAATGAGATCATTGCACTTTGTTATCTTTTATATCATTTTTCCTTTGTGTCATTTTTTCATTTTTCCTCTCCTCTCCTTGACTTTTCCTCCCTTTTTAGGCAGACTGCAATAGGGACACTGTCTCCTGATTTTTATCTGATGATAAATATTATTCTAAAACCACTATAAAAGTTATATAGACATAGTAACACTGTATTTTATAATATCATTAATTAGATCATTACTATTTTTGTTTTCTAATACTTCCATTTACTTTCCATTTCAAAGTCATTTTGCTGTAAAATGTCGTAAAGCATTGTAATTATGACTGATTTATTGTATCAGAAGATTTTTTGTACTAATTATAATTATTATACAACTAATACTAGCAACATGTCAAAGGATGAAATAGCTTGGTTTGCTATGTCTTCACCAATTACACTCCTAGCATACATGCTATTTTGCTCCCAGGTTCTAGTCTGGAGTAACAACTACAAGTCTCTCAGCCAGGAAACCTGTACACAAAAGGATAATATTCTCAAAAGTCTTCACCCTACAGGCAGTATAAGAAGGGACTGTGATAGATTTCACTTTCTCTGCACAAACCAATATTGACATGAAAGTCACAACACAAATGACTTGTTGTTTGGGCTTGCTACCAAAGTATGTGCTGAGCAGAATGATGCAAATGCCTAGAAAACATCCACTTACATCTCCTGGATCAGGAATTACCTTTCAGTTAATGCCATGTACATATGGTTTCATTGTCCAGAAGCACTTGGTCAAGACAGTGTCCTGAAAGAGTCATCATGTCTAGGTAACAAATTTCTATCCTCACAGAGAAGAAAAGTGCAAACTGACGTTTTACTATCCAAGTATGCCCATCATCAGTTCAAGCAGGCATGCTGTCTATTTATTTTTTCTAGGCTGGCTTATCTTTCACATTCAGATCAGAATGACTGATCTTGTCATTGATGGCCCAGTTGGTTAAATTCAATTTTCAGATCAGGAAAGTATTTGATATTTGTGAGGATTTGATATTTTAATTTGGAATTGCATAGATTTGTGATTTTTTGAATTTTCTTTTCCTTCCCTAAGTTGCCAGTGCATTCCCCTGCCAGAGAGCGAGAAACGATATTAAGACTGCAGCAGACAGAAGTCAGTAGCATGAATGATGAATACTGAGAGCATATATGACCAAAGGACGTGTATCTAATGGTGGCCTTCTCTCTTTGTTTCCCTCTGGATTCTCCTTTGCTTAATATTTGGCTGCAGAAATTTAGCTGTATAAAAGTGGGACAGAACTCTCATTTTGGGAGACATATTAAAAAAAAAAAAAAAACAGAACAATTAAACAAAAATATACAAATAAGCAAACAAAACATGTAATCATTTTACCATAGTGTGATTTAGTTGGAAGGGATCCCTGGAGTTCAAGCCCCACTTCAGTAAAAAAAATCTCCTTTCACTTATAAACACCAAAGAATATTTGAGCTTCAGTGTCTTTCTCTAAAGCTCGTAATAGTCACAGCAATCATACAAAGACCTTAAAATCACATATCTGACTTTGTCCTCCTTGAGCACCACTGTTCCTCAGTGGCCATCTCCCAGTTTCAGGCCTTTGGAGGGTGCTGATGTGTAACATCCCCCACACTGACTTTAATATTTATAGCTATCTGCGGTGCTGCTGACAGCACATAAAAAACATGCAGATTTCTCCTCCTTAGAAGCTCTTCCTTCAGTGTCTGCAAACCAAATGTGTGATCTGCAGCCCATAAGTAGCTATACACCTCATTCTCGCATATACATGAGATCTTCTCCCAGTGTTTATTAGCTTTCCTGATGCTATATACTTAGGACTTCTCCTAGTTGTGACTTCAAATGTAGATTTCTTATTAACCACCACCTAAGCACTGTACTCTACAGCCCTTACTCAAAGTTCTCCTTTAAAAAGAGCTACATGGTTGAACTTGAAATCACTGGCCATTTGTGAGTGAAGTTATTTTGGAATGCAGAAAACACCTGCTTCATAACAGTCATGTTATCTCTGTTATACATAATCTAGAAATACACAGATGTTGGATTTACCAGTATTTGAGTGATTCATCCTGAGATTAGCAGGATTTATAAAAAAGATTTTGCTTGTTTTTCTCCATCTGTTGTCACTGCAAGCTGCTGGACTGTAGCATGAAGAACTAGGTAGCTTGCTTGCATTCATTTTCAAATACCTCCTGGCAGCAGAATGACAAAACAACTTTGAAAATGGAAATAAATTGAGATACCAATATTGCAGTATTTAGTTTGAGTTATTGGCCAAGCACAAATACAGACTGGGTGGAGAATGGCTGGAAAGCATCCCTGAGTAGAAGGATTTACAGGTGTCAGCTGATGAAAGGCTCAATATGAGCTGGCAATGTGTGCTTGCAGCCCTGCAGGCCAATAGTATCCTGGGTTGCATCAAGAGAAGCGTGACCAACAGGTAAAGGCCTTTACCTCTCCCAGAGGAGATCCTGCTCTTCTGCTCAGCTTTCATCAGACTGGAGTACTGTGTCCAGTTCTGGAGCCCCTAACACAAGAAGGACATGGAGTTGTTGGAACAACTATTCATTTAACTAACTCTTCTTAAACATTCTGTGTATGTTAAATATTCTGTTACTATTCAGTGTTTGTTGTTGAATTCAGAACTGCTACTATAATTACAAATTTACAATATTAGGAAATGTAACAGAAAGTTGAGAAAATGCCACAATTTTTATACTGTTAAGAGTACTCTAATGATCACATCCTCTTGTATTTTTTAACATACTGTTCATACTTTTCATATTATCTTGTATTTATAGACTACAGAAAAAAGAAAATGTAAGGTTGATATACGTGCTATTTCAATCATTTAGCAGACAGAATTTACCATATAATTTCATTTGCTATGACTATTATGAACACTATCAGAATGTATTGCTGTACATTAGACATTCTGAAATTATCAAGTCACTTTTACATACCTAATAATGTTCTGTATAAAACATAATATTGTTAGTTATGTGTGTTTTTCCTGTTAAACTATGAAAACATAAAACTATAAATATACTTTTTATCATTAATATTTATTATTCTGAGTTTAAATAAGAAAGGCATCTTTTTCCTTTCTGATCTGAAACAGTCATACTTTTCTGTAGTTTTCTCTTCATCAGATGATGAAGTGAGAGCCGTTCCTCATCCCATACCATGCTGGCACCTAATACATGTTCCATTAAAGAGTTAAGAACATAATTTAATCTGACTTTCAAGGAGGAGGTGTATTGATCCATCTGGAGTTTGTATAATGTTTTATTTAATTAGTGTAGAGTCCTAAAATTGAAGAAAGATGATTTATTTCTTTCTTTGCTTTTGCTTTTCTTTGCTTTGTCAATATTTAAGTTTTTACTGACAAACAAAATCAACACTGCTTTTAGTGGTAAAAGAATGAAAGACATTCAAAGTCTTCATCTGGTTTCTTGTTTCTAAATAACACTGATTTGATGGATAAAAAGAAATGTAAAAAAAGGCATTAAGTCTGTCAAAGCTGAATGTAAAACAAGGGAAAGAAATTCAAAATTTACATATCTTTAGAAATATTTTCTATATTATTTCATGGATACAATTTCCAAGGTAGCCTAAAAGTTATGGATTGACATTGAAATTAACAGGCATGGAATGGAGGCATCTTGAAAATTCTAGGGTAGCTCTTGTCAGATATTGTAAGTATACAGACATTTGACATCAACTATATCATTTGTCATTCTTCACTAAGGCTAGGCAGCAAGCACAAGATCAGTTACAGCATTTTTTGCTATGAATCTCTAAGTATATTTTCAGTGTACATCTGTAAGGCTTTTCCTTACAATTACAAAAAAATGTCATGCAAGCAGAACTTTTTATTGACTTATACTATACAAATATTATTTGTATTAAAAGTAGAAACTCAGAGTAGTTATTAGCAATACTGGCACCAGTAATGCTGACAAGTGTAATATACATCATGAAAACACTATGGAAATTGACTGAAGGTGCATGGAAAAAATAACTTGGGCTTGCCTCGCTTAGTCAATCAAAAATTGGCAAAATCAGACTCTGCATGTGAGTGAGCTAAACTGTATACAGTCACTGAATAATTTAAACAGCACAGAATCATAAAGGTTGGAAAAGACTTCTAAGATTATCTTGTCCAACAATCCACCTACCAACAATGTAGCCCATTAAATCATGTTTGTTAATACCACACCTACGTTTCTTGAATACTTATAGTGACAGTGACTGAACCAAGTCCCTGGGCAGACTATTCTAGCACCTGACCACTCTTTTGGACAAATTTTCCTAATATCTAACCTGAACCTCCTCTGGTGCAAATTGAGGCCATCCCCTCTAGTTCTGTTGCTGTTATCTGGGAGAAGAGGCTGACCCCCATCTGTTCACATCCTCCTTTTAGGGAGTTTTAGAAGGTCTCCCCTGAGCCTCCTCTTCTCCAAACTGAACAATCTCAGTTCCCTCAGTTGCTCCTCATAAGACTTGTGCTCCAGACCCCTCATCAGCTTCATTGGCCTTCTCTGGACATTCTCCAGAGCCTCAATGTCTTCATTGTAGTGAGGGACCCCAAACTGAAAAACGTACTCAAGGTGCAGCCTCACCAGAACCGAGCAAAGGAGGACGATCATCTCCCTGCTTCTGCTAACTACACAATTTTTGATACAAACCAGGATGCCACTGGTCTTTTTGGCTACCTGGGCACATTGCTGGCTCACGTTCAGCCAAATGTTGACAATACTCAGTTACATTGAGGATACTCTGTACAGTATTCCAGCCAATCTGCCCTAAGCCTATATCATTGCCTGGGGTTGTTGTGACCAAAGTGAAGGACCTGGCATTTCGTCTTGTTGAAATTCAACCTATTGACCTCAGCATATTGATCCAGACTGTCCAGATTCCTCTGAAGGACCTTCCTACTCCTAGGCAGATCAGCACTTCCTCTGAGCTTGGTGTCATCTGCAAACTTACTGAGCTTACACTCAATCCCCTCATCCAGATCATCAATAAAAAATAGTGAGCAGGAAAGGCTGCAGAATTGACCCCTGGGGAACACCACTCATGACTGGCAGAGTGGCTGGAAGACTGTGTAGAGGAAATGGACTTGGGGGTATTGATCGATGCTCAGCTGAACATGAGCTGACAGTGTGCCCAGGTGGCCAAGAAAGTCAGTGGCATCCTGGCTTGCATCAGAAACAGTGCTACCAGTAGGAGCAGGGAAATAATCATTCCCCTGTACTTAGCATTGGTGAAGCTGCACTTCAAGTACTGAGTCCAGTTTTGGGCCCCTCACTGCAAGAAAGTCATTGAGGCCCTGGAGTGTGTTCAAAGAAGGGCGACAAAGCTGGTGAGCGGTCTGGAGCACAGGCCTTATGAGGAGCGGCTGAAGGAACTGGGATTGTTTAGTCTGGAGAAGAGGAGGCTTAGGGGAGACCTTACTGCTCTCTTATAGCTACCTGAGGGGGGCTGTAGTGAGCTGGGGGTTGGCCTCTTCTCTCATGTAACCAGTGATGGGACTAGAGGGAATGGCTTCAAGCTGCTTCAGGGGAGATTCAGGCTGGATATTAGGAAATACTACTTCTCTGAAAGAGTGGTCATTCACTGGAATGGGCTGCTCAGGGAGGTGGCAGAGTCACTGATCCTGGAGGTGTTCAAGGAACATTTGGATATTGTGTTGAGGGACATGGTTTAGTGAGAACTATTGGTGATGGGTGGATGGTTGGACTGGTGATCTTGTGGATCTTTTCCAACCTTGGTGATTCTATGATTCTATGACCAGTCACCAGCTGGATTTAACCCCATTCACTACCACTCTCTGGGTCTTGTCCTCCAACAAATTCTTTACCCTGCAAGGAGTGTAGCTGTCCAAGTCATGGTCTTCCAGTTTCTCCAGAAGAATACTGTGGATGACAGCATCAAAGGCTTTGCTGTTGTCTACGTAGACTACATCACCAGCCTTTCCCTCATCCTCAGTCATAGAAGGACATCAGGTTGGTCAGGTATGACCCATGCTAGCTGAGTCTGATTCCCCTGGTTGTCCTGAACATGTTGTGTGATCTCCCTCAAGATGATCTGCACCATAACCTTCTCTGGCACCAAGGTCAGACTGACATGTGTGTAGTTCACCAGATTCACCTTTAGAAAAGATGCGTTTTCAAAAGGAAGTGGTAAGTGCAAAATTTTCCAGTTTTTCACTGAGATTCTCACATATGCTCAACTTGCTTTACTTTGTCAAGATGATGGAGGCTTGACACTTGGACTTCCTGCACATAACAATACTGATACTGAGCAAAAAACACTCTCAGGTCCTGCAGTGGTAGTCTCTGAACTGGCATTACCAATAATAATATAAATTATTAATAATAACTGCAAATAACTGCTAATAGTGATGCTTTTATAAATCTGTTAATCCACTAACTCCACACTTTTTCTTTGAGTGCAAGCAGTAAAACGGGGCTTGTTTTCTTGCAGCTAAGATCTTTCTGAGTTCTTTCCTCCCTAGAAACTCCTCCCCTCCAAGAAACTGAGTGGTATGTCCTCTGGAAAGTTTCTAGATGCTGCTCATCTCAGCCTCAAAGGCAAAGCCTCTCTGGACAAAGGCATGACTTTGGAAAAGCTGCTATTGATTTAGTCATATAAATGCTCACATGCTAGTGTTCAAGTGTTTGCTCTGGTGCTGTTTATTTTACTAATCTGGACAAAGCCTCAGGATTTAATTCTAGAGTGTTTTAATTCTAGAGTGTGTTACACTTGTCATATTTGATTAGAGCCCACGAACATAAGCTTCTGTTATGCTTTTCCCTCTTTTTTTTTTCCCCCTACTGTTTATCACAGTTTTTTTTTCCCTACTATTTATCACAGTTTTTTTGTATTGTTTCCTCTCTGGACTTATTTGCATTTCTGCTAGTTTGCTTTCTTTTCTTTTTCTACTTATTTGCATTTCTGTTAGTTTGCTTTCTTTTTCTTTTTCCTTTTTTTTTTTTTTTTATTTTTTTGGCCTTTCTTCAGTGAGCTGGAATTCTGTGATTCTGTGATTTTCACATTTTGGCCATTTTAAAACTCATGCTGACATAGTGAGTAGAAAATAGCCACCTGAGTTGTGTGTTGCATAACTATTCCTTTCAGCCTGTGCTTCTCAAAAGGTGAATCAGGAATCACCTGGAGGTGGTCTGTAAAGAGGAACTGATTTATGTAATGCTTCTTTGCTCTCATTTTTGTGCTTCTGCATTGTGTAGCACTATTCTATTTGCCTTTTTAAAAGTGAATACTGTCTGGTAGCCATAGAAGCGCAATGCAATCACAATTCTCAATGAGTCCAAACAGTTATGAAAGAGAAGGTGCTCTTTTTCTAGTCAGATCTCACAGTAGAGAACATTTTAATATAACTGAAGACATAAAGAGAGAAAAAAAAAAAAAAAAAAACTGCACAGCTGCATATTAATATCTGAATGAAATAAGGTTCATATTTTAATACTAAACCTTAAGGTTTCAGGAAAGAAAAAGGCATAATGTTTCTGTGCTGCATATGTATAGAATTCAGACAGCATTTTTTTCTTGTACTTCAAGAATATCCAGTGTGGATAGAATGCTAGAATCTCTAAGGAAGGTGGTGAAAGAAATGAGAGTGAAATTCAATTTGTTTCATGTCTATTTTTCAGCAATAAACTAAAGGCTGTCATGACTGGTAAAACAAAATAAAAGAGCCAATCCTAGCAAGCAAAAACAGTTTTACAAGGAAAAGTAGAAATTTTCAAAGCATGAGAAAATACTGCTCTCTGAAGAGATATGTCTATTCTCTTGTCTGTATAGCCTCACCACTTGGAGTCATCCTTATGCCCCTTAAAACATTTTTAACATATAGCTGAATTTCTTGGTTAAAGGGAGAGAAAATTTTTAACAAAGCCATAAATATCCAGTGAGTCTATATCCCTTTGGGCCTGTACTGTTAATGTATCTAATTCAGAACGTACAGAATATGCTTAGAAAAAAGTTCAAGTAAATCATGCATTCAGTTAACTCATACTTTGTGCAGCTTTGATACGTATCTTATGAATGTGAGAGGGAACTATATAAAATGAAGAGAAAGGATAAATGCAGTATTTAATATTCATTTGTAACAGTAGAGGACAATCTCATCAAGAGTAAATATGACAGTAGGAAAGTTTTCACATATATGTGTACCTAAAAATTGGAATGTCTTGACTCAGAGGATCAAAACAAGATCTTAAAATACAAACTACAGAATATATTTTCCAAAGGTACTTAAGTGAGGGAAAAATAAATCATGCTCACTTCTGTTCCCCCTGCACTTATTCTTCTCAATAGTATAGATGTCTATTTTACTTTTTTCAACATCAAAGTTTTTTATGAAATTCCCTCCTATCTTCACTTGTGCTTACTCCTATGTCTCAGAAAATAGTGAATCTTACAATATCAGTCAATTTGAGATACATTTTATAGGACATAAGAAGAAATACAAAAATAATATCTCAAAAACAATTCTCCTTTTTCATTTTACTGCTAAGAGAGCAGAATTCTGAGGAGTAAGAGTACGGTAGTATTTATTTATTTTTTAAATTGTTTGGAAGGATCACTAAGATCACATAGTCCATTCATCTACCCATCACTACCATACAACTCAGTGATCCCCAGAATCCCCTTCCAACTCCTACAATTCTGTGATTCTGTGATTACAATTCAGAAAATACTCTTAAATCCAGCTTCTTGATAAAGCCTTCTATTGATTCACTTGTGACTTAAAAATGCAGTGTACTACAGACTAGAAACAGGTCTACGTAATTCTGTAAGCTACCTGTTACAGAAGTCAGTGAAGGGAGAAATCTTTAGTCTCACCACTGAACTCTACTCCAACCTGTCTCATGCAGAATGAGCGTATACTCACTCACTCACTTGTAAAATCACTATCATATGATTGCCTAACAATGATATTATAAAGCCACTCTCACTCCTCAGTATGAAGTACGTTTGCCCTTAAGGAGATGAGCCTGCTCTAAAGATATTGTAGGGTTAAATTTCTTCCTTATAAGGAAGTTCATACACATCTGCCATATTTCTGGCAGGTGTTCTAATCAGAAAGAATAAAAAAGACATGAAATACAATCTTCTCCTCCACAAACCTTTAGAATGTGTTCTCTACTCATATCTGGAAGATATGATGGTGACCTTCTGGTTAATTCTAGGCAAGTCAGAATCATAATGTTCTGAGACAAAAATCAGAATACTTTATATAAGACTGTAATAAAGAGAAAAATGAGGCATGGTCTAATTAATAGTAATTGACGTAAGTAAAATAGTGTCAAATTTAGACACTGTCCTTTAACTTAATATTTTAATCCTTGCTCCCGGAAACTTTTCATCTTTAAATGATGACTGTGTAATACAGGATGTGCAGGTTGGCAGCCATCAGAAGTTGGGACTAGAGCTCCTTCTTCCTACTGGCTTTCATAATTCCTAAGCTATAAAATGATGCTTCTTGTCTATTCTGCTTCTCACATTTACAGTGGTATTACACCCATAGGTTGAAATAAATAATATTCATAGTGATCACTTCTCTACAGTGTATTTTTAAGTGTCCTTGTACCAAAAAGAATATAGAATTTTTAAAAAGTCATAAGAACAGTTAAGTACCTCAAAAAAAAAAAAAAATTGAAAAGCAAATTTACTAATTTTGGATGGTTGTTGAAAACTTATTTAATCATAATCTGCTGCTATGTATTTGAGGAACAGTAATTTAATTTCAATCAAAGAGAGAAAGTTATAAAAGGATCTGATGTCATGAATTGATTTATGGTCTATATTCATACCAGTCATATCTGCAAGGACTTTTCTCCGTGGCTGGAATTCTATCTAATTTGTCAGCATTTTGAATCTGGAATGGTTATTGCTTGGCCCAGGTAACATACTTCTAGACAAGACTGAATTTGGAGGACAACCGTTTACATCAGGTAGTCTGAATAAAAGCATACACTTTTGAAAGGTTTACAGAGGTTTTACAACACTGTCACTGCTAAGCCAAGAGGTTCAGCAAGACAATGGATCCTTGACACAATTTATTATAACAAACATAGCCTCTTTCAATAAAAAAAAAAGTTTTCATTTAGAACAGTAAGAATTACCAATCGCTAAGACCATAAATGCGTAATCAGTAGCAGTTTTTAAATCAGGACTGGATTCTTTCTAAAAGTACTCTTGTCCAAACATACGATATGGAATAACATCTTATTTTCAGTATATCATTCCCTTACTTCAAATTTTTCCATGAAGTTGTTGTGCTTTTTTTTTTTTTTTCTTTGCTGTTATATTGTTACTTGTAGCATAGCTAGCTAGTCTAATTTGCAGAGTTTTGACAGCAAGATTTACAGATCCTAAAATTAATAGAAAATTTGGAATCAGCTTTTCTGTGCAGGAAGCAAAAATGACTTGTGCAAGACTGACATCTGCAAAACAAAAGGGAATGATATGACTATAATCTTTCCTCCCAGTGATTTCTAATGTAGTTACTTTAATGCATCCTTTCTTTTATGAAAATAAATAAATAAATATTAAAGAAGAAAAATTCTAATAGTGAGTTCAGAACTCATGTTTCAGGAGGGGGAAAAAAAAAGACAACAAAAAACATTCCCTGATAAAACCAAAATGTTTTCAGAATACTTCAAAGCTTGAAAATCAATTTTATTTTGTAATTTAAGCTGAAGTTTGCAAGGTAACAAGCTTTCAAAGGTTGGGCCTTGTCTTTGATCTAAGAACTTCTCAGTGCCTCTGATATCCAAATTAGGGCACCAAGATTAAAGATATTGTTCTTGTCTACTCTAATTGTGCTAAATGCAGTGAAGAATTAAAATGCACATCAGGAATTCTGATGAATGGATTGATTTTGTAGTCAGGAATTATTTCAATTCTTACAATTATTGTGTCAAACATTTTAGCCACTGCAAAGAATATTTAATGATTTTGTTCAGAAGTTATTCTTATGTTTTGTGTCCTAACCTCCATTTCATGGAAAATACTATTGAGAATTTCACTGAAAACAGGGAGAAATTACGTTGATAATACCATAGATAATTGCAATAAATTACTTTACATAATGAAAACGTGGACCTCTGCAGTTTAATCAGGTATAATTAAATTGAATAAAATAATTGAATGAACACTGGCAGAGACTGCTCCTAGATCAGTGGCTCTCGATGCTTACTGATTTGAAGACACCCAAAAAATTTCCTCTAAAGGTACAGACTAAAGGTACATAATGAATTGACAATGTTTGCTTTTGTTCACAGTTAACTTTTATAGGTACATCAGAAACAGTCCATGGAGCCTCAGACATCCAAAGACATTTTAAAAATAAATGCATCATAAAATATGCTTCTTTTTATACCTGACGTACATTGCCAAGTGCCTGAGAGAATCTGGTGTGTTTTGATATTTCCAGTGACCCTACTCAATAGAGATCATTAGAAAAACACACTTTGAAAAGCAGCATTGAAAACACTCCTGATCCATTAAAGATGACACAAAATTGAGCATTTTGTTGGCTAGTGTCAATATCAACTTCAGAACTGTCTGTTCCATTCTTTCAGATGAAAAGAACGCTGCAACATTAAAGAGCTCCTTTTAATATGGTCACTTGCAAAAATAGCAGAAAAAAGTACCCTAAAAAAGGTAAAATAGAAATGGCATTTTTCACAGAACTAATGAATGATGCACAAGTCTACTTTCCAAAGGAAACAAATCTAATGTGCTGAATTTTGAAAAAGGATTATGTCATACTTTCTCTTCTAAATGTCAAGACTCCCACTGCCAATTCCTATGACAGCATTAAACTCTTGTTTATTCTCTCTTTGACCAATTGATTTGAATTCATGGCTTTGTGGTGGTATAGCATCAAGAGACAGGATTTTGGAGGCTTTCCCAGTTAACAAAAAAGTGACTCTGGTTCAAATACCCCACACAGTACCCTAAATGTGTGCCCAAAATTGTATGTTACAATTTTGGCTTTAGGCACTGAATTTCAAAAGTCAAGATAGAAGAGACAAAGTGTCTTCCTTAGCCACAAATGGAACTCTGTGTTCCAGAATGACAAACCTGAAAAATCAGACAGTAATAGCTGAGAAGGTATTTTAATCAATCTATATAATTTAAGTTCATGATACTAGTTGAGTTTATCAAAGTTTTCCCTAGAAATCAGGTTGACTAAAAACTAAAAGTTCTGCTTTGTAATAAACCTGTATGAAACTTCCTCCCTGCCTTGAATAAGGAGAAGTCTAGTCTAGCATTAATTAATTATTGCATGGATACTTGCTTGATCAGCTGGTGTTACGCCATTCTTTCCCTCCACATTTAACCTTAAAAGTTCCTCTCTTTGTGAATTGCAGAAAAAAAAATTAAAATCTCGGCTTTTACTAACACTTTAGGAAGACAGAATGATAGTTTCGCTTGAAAGAATACATTTCAAATATGAAACAAGAGTTACCTATCTGTGCCTGAATATGGGAGAGACCGTGATATCTTGTCACAGAGGCTGCCCCTGCCTCCCTCTACCACCAAAACATTGCCATGTATACACAATCCAAATATGTCCAAAGATATTACATTATCTCTTTTCAAAGACGGTTAACAATCCTAACTGCCATTTTATAAGGCATGCATTTGGGTTTCTGACAAAATATATATTAATTTTTGTATATGTACTAGGTTAGGGAACTTTACTTGTTTGTTCTCTTTTTCTTTCACAAACACAAGTTCTGTCTTATTTTCTATCACTGTGTAGACTTTTCCAAATCCATTCTCTCAGCCATGTTATTTATTTCTGCAGGCATCATTTCAATCTTATCTTTCGCAAAGGTCACTGACAGTAGCAGCTTATCATTTCTGGCATGAATTCACTTGCACACGTGTCTAATAGAGTGCTTGCCTTCTGCAAATTTCAGTAGAGAGTCCTCTGCACATTGCGATTTCAGAAGTGACAATTCTGGTTGAGATGTGTTGGTTTGGTTTGAAAGCACTAGTTTCCTTCGGTTTTGATTTGTATTTCAGCAGGATTCAGTCTGAATACACTATCAGTGAACCAGCAAATTGTATTTCTGCAGCACCCAAAGTAGACTAAGCATGATACAGGACAGACAGAAAAACAGTCTCAGTCTTCATGATGGACAGGTTTGATTTATTTTATTTTATTTTATTTTTTTATTATTATTATTATTATTATTATTTTGTGCAGAGTGAACAAATAGTAAAGTGTGTTCAAGTGAGAAAAAAAGTATCAGGGTTTTATGATTTTTGATTATCGGTATTCCACATCATAGCATCATGTAGTGTACTGGGAGTTAAAGAGTTAATGCTTCATATCTGGGTATCTGTCCCAGAAGAAAAGAACTACTATATCTCCCAGAGGACAGTTCGCTGTTCTGTTATCATTTCTGCTCAGGGAGAGGAGATAAAAGGCCTTCATAGGTCACCTGACATCCCTTTTTGTTTCTGATCATCTGGTTTGCCTTTGTTGCTCATTACCCTTTGGCTTTTGGACACCCTCATTATATTTGATTTATTAGATTCAATTTTAATTATACTGTAGTATATTGTATTAGAGTGTGTTAGCTTGCATTCTGATGTCTTATTTAGTAAAATAGTCTGTTTCTCCTCAAATTGTTGCTGCTGTTTTGTTTTTGGGCCCATCTCTCTACCCTTTTCCTTGTTTTCTTTTTCTGAGGCATGGGTCCTCGTGTCCCTTTACCTTGCTAGTTTGGAACTGGGCTGAACCAGCCCATAAACCATTGACAAAAAGAAATTCTACTAATAAGAGTACAAAATCCTCATAGTTCAGATCTCTACATCTTAACGTTTTATATGCTGGGGGAGTTGTTTATGTGTGTCTTCAGCAATACTTTACATATGCCTATGCAAAAACACAGATGCACACAAGTACACATTAACACCTCTTACCTGTTTCCTATGCACACACATATATGTGCATATGTAAGCAGTGTATGTGCATATGTGCATGTATAAGCATATGCAGTGTATTTCATAGAATCACAGAATCGCCACCACCTTCCTGGGCAGGCCATTCCAGTGCCTGACCACTCTGAGAGAAAAAGTTCTTCCTTAACTCTCCCCTGGTTCAACTTGAGTTCATTCCCTCTAGCCCTATACAAGTTACATGGGAGAAGAGGCTGACCCACACCTTGCCACAATCACCCTTCAAGTTGTAGTAGAAAGTATGAACATTACATGTGTTGATTGAAAAAAAAAAAAAAAAAGTAAAAAAAAAAAAAAGTGTACCATTCAGAATATAAGGAGAACTAGAAGCTGTTGTCCAAGATGGAGACGTATCTATCAGCTGTTAGATAATATGTCTGTGGAAGACAGCGTTTTATGCATCTGTTGAATTCTAATTTAAAGGTAGGATGATGGTTGCTCCATAATTCATGCCTCCTATTTTATTATGTTTGCCCATGACATTGGAGGTGGATGTTGGTGGCCTGCCAGTAAAGGT
Organism: Chrysolophus pictus; assembly: GCA_037305975.1. Taxonomy (NCBI): domain Eukaryota; kingdom Metazoa; phylum Chordata; class Aves; order Galliformes; family Phasianidae; genus Chrysolophus; species Chrysolophus pictus. Next base: position 20,917,142 of record CM074578.1, read on the forward strand.
TGAACCATCCCATCAATGTTGTTAAATTTTGTTCCCATGTGACAGATGGCAGCAAAGGGACATAGACGTGAAGTTGTGTAATTGAATTCCATGATATGGAAAAACTTTCACTTCTGTAGCTAATAATTTGCTCTATCAAATAGTCCTATTGTACTCCTTGTATCTGTTCCATGCAAATAAATAGGAAGCATTACTTTTGGAGCAGCCTATGGACTTTACTTATTTAGAAAGTGATGCTTCTTGAACAATCTTTCTCCGTGATCTCTGTAGAGCAAACAAAAGCAATGACAGAGCCTTTATTTGAGAAATAGGAAAAGATATCCAAGAGGAATTAACTCACCCCTACCAGTAACAGTTTGGAGAAAAGGACAAGCTGAGGAATGTGACCCTCCCCTATTTGTACCGTTGAGCTGCAGCAGAGAAGGGCGGGGGGAAAGGGGGACCCAGACAGACTCAGATGGCACAAGAAGTATTGTGGAGACAGAAGGGATGCCTCTAAATTCCACCTCTCCCTCACCCCCTCCCTTGTCCGTTACAGGCACTCACGCGCTCAGTTCAGGCTGTTACCTTGGAATTCCACTACAATCTCCAAGGAAAAAGAATATGCTGTATGCTGTACATTTCTTGAGAAATTACATGCTGCTTAGTTAGCTGATAATACTATGGCCACTTCATGATGTCATGGATTCTTAATTCCTCTTGAGTTCAAAATCCTGGGAATCTTGATTTCTTTCTTTCATAGAAGCAATGTGCTAAACTTGGTTTCTTTTGTTTAGTGAGACCTCTAAGCAAAGTAGTCTCCCATAAGTAACATATATCTAACCTTCTTAGTTATGTTTCTCTAGAGGCTGCAGCTTCCCAGCTGCAGTTCCCAGCTTTTCTGAAAGTACTATAGATATTGTCGAGTAATATCTTTACATTTGGTCTTTACTACAAAAATACAATGGTGAAATTCTAGTAAAATCACTAGTTTATTTTATCGAGTCAGATGGTTTTGCTCTATTATCATTGACCAACAGTATTGCCCTAGGTTTCTTTTCAGACTTTCTTTACATTTCACTCTTTTATTATTTGTTTGTTGAAATTCACTGACATAATCTTTCTGTAATTCTCAGTGTCAGATTCCTCTAAGAATATCAGCCCTCTGCTATTGCCTATGGGATGAACAAATGTCAAGATCTGTAGTATCAGTGTGTTCCTAAACAAACTACTTGTGATGCTGGAGACTCGTGTAAGGGAGATGAGTGCAGGGCTCCACGCTAATGACTGAAATAGGGCATGGATCACAGCCTCTGTCTGGTGTCAGCTGCTGCAGGGAGGGAGTGAGCATTTGCATCTTCAAAAGCTGGTGTCTATGGTATATATGTGTGCATTTGCTAGCCAGCTTTCACCTGAGCTAGTGGGAAACTCAAGTCTGGGCCAGAATATCAGTCACAAAGTGGGTTCATGATGGCAGACAAAGGAGGCCTTGAGAGTGTGGCGTACACAAGAGATGAGTGTGAGCATCTGTGACAAACTTTAAGATGGACTAGATGGTAAGTAGACAACCTGTGAAGCAGTAAAGAAGGCCTAGGATTAGACAGGGTGCCACGTGGTTAGAGGGTTTGTGACAGCACTTCAGGACTTAGATGAAGCGTGGACAGAGAAACTGCCAATATTTGTGGGATCCAGAGAACTGCTGGATGGAGAGTGGAGGCCAAACATGCCACATACTCAAAGCATCCATGAATGTTTGTGTGTGAACTTACAAAACTCATGCCCACATTAGTGAACTTCTATCTCCACTATCTGAAGAGGATGAAAGGGTTCTGGCTATCTGTTTCTGGAGGCAACTTGTATGACTCCTGCTTATGTACAAAAGTTTCAGTGTTATGGTTCAGACTGTGTGTCTCTGGGAGTCATATTCAACTTCCTATTGGCTTTGCCTGCACAGGGGAAAGCAGCAGCTGCATCCCCCAGCCTGGACAAAGACCCCAGGTCCGTGGGCCCCAGCACAATATTCAGCACAGTAATCTAATCCCTGAATTAATAAATGAAACTATTTTAAAAGAATCCCACAATGGCCTGGGTTGATAAGGACCTCATAGATCAATATAGGTTCAACCCCCCCTGCCATGGGCAGGGTCACCAACCACTAGACCAGGCTGCAAAGAATTTGTAGGACATAAATATTCTTGAATAGTGAGAGAGAGATGCCAATGCAGAATGGGTCATCACAAAGAAGTCTCAATAATGCTAGCTAGACCTGCACTATGGTATATAAATCTAGTCTATTAATCTATGTCATCTCTTGCCTTTATGTCACTCTGAATTTCTGCAGCACTATATTTCACCTTGCTAAATGTTCATTCCAGTCAAGAAAAAGAGGAATGAACATGAAACTAACCCTTGGGACAAACTTATAGAACATCTGAAATGTGACTTGATAAGTAAGATGTATCTATTTAGTTTTATAAAAATCCCAAGTAGAGTTAAACATCACAGATTATTTGAATATAGACCAATTTGGTAACATAGATTTAAATCCTAGCAAAAAGACAACCATTTTGTTTAAGCATATGCATTTTCTAGTTTTAATTCTCTGCATAAGGATAGACTAACAGAAGAAATCAGTTCCAGCAGTTCCTCAATAATTGATTTTATTTATATAAAACAGTAAAAGTATGAAAAATGCTTATAATAAAAACATTCTGATTAGCTATCAAAACAACATGAAAATCTTTCATGAGGACATTATCTCTACCAAATAAATGCCATTAATTTAATATAATGTTGTTATATATTAATATTTCTATCCTATGACATGGTGCCAAAAACAGTGGATCAAAATGCATCATTCTATAGGATACTGTTGTAAGGAAAACAAAAAATCCATATGAAGTTCTTGTAATGCTATTGCCTTATTATTCTCACAAATTTATTGTGACAATACATGGAAAACCTATCAAAGATGATGTACTTCTACATAATATCCAGCCTGTTCCAATGCCATCATGAGATATACGCCTTCTCAACAGAACTCAATATACCTCAGCAATATCTTATTTGCATCAGGTAGTGAAGGACAAGAACGAGAGAGAAGATTATTCATGAGGCAGTGAAGGCTAGCTTAATACCTGAAGGTATCTCAAAATGTATTTGTTTGCCACAAACAGATAGCTCAGAATAGCAGCTATTAGTTTGAGGATCTTTAAGAATGAAATAAACCTCTGGGAATATCAGTAGATAGCAAACTTAATACATTAATAGCTTTACATTCATAGAAGTGGGAGCAGCTTGCTTTGATCCAGTTCATACTATCTTTGACTTCCTTCACTTCACTAGGATTAGCATGTCCTCTGTTCTAGCTCTCAATCCCACTCAGCAGTCATAAGAATATTAACTCTCCATGCTGTAGTAGGCAACTCCTGCTTATATACAAATGCCTTTTATTTGAAATAAGGAAAATATGAAGTGTGCTAAGAGTTTGAATTTCTTTAAATCATAGAATGGTTTGGGTTGGAAAAGACCTTTAAGATCTTCTAGTTCCAAACCCCCTGCTACAGGCAGGGATACCTCCCTAGTACAGGTTGCTCAAAGCTCTACCCAACCTGGCCTTGAATGCTTCAAAGGAGGGGGCTTTTACAACCTCACTGGGCAACCTGTCCCGGTGTCTCACCATCCTCACAGTGAAGAATTTCTTCCTGACTTCTAGTCTAAACCTACCCTCTTTCAGTTTAATGCCATCTCCCCTCATTCTGTCACTTCATGCCCTTATAAAAAGTCCCTTCCCAACTTTTCTGCAGACCCCCTTCAGGTACTGGAAGGCCGCTTAAAAGGTCTCTTATAAACAAGATCAGGTGTGATGTAGGTACTTGTCTAACTTGATCTCACAGCATTTAGATTATTTGGGATTCATCCAGGAGAGGGAAGCTGGACAACTCAGTATGGACTAGTGGAAACCTAATAGTTGCGAGCCCTGCATATTTTTGAGACACCTCACAGACTTCTGAATGAATGCCATATATCACTGAAAATAGGATTTAGAAATCTAAATTCATCTGTGAATCCACTGAGCACAGTATCGGGGGGGGGGGGGGGGAATCAAAGAATATTATGGGAAAGAAACTGACTGTTGAGAAAATCCTTAGTAAACACTTTTCATTTGATGTCTGTATTCTTCATAACTCAAGCTACAGGACAGAGAGGTTAACTAAAAGACACTTAACTGATTTCTCTGAGAACTGGATGAGGCTATTGCTTACACTTTCTCAGTGTAGAAGTACTTGTATCACATGGATTAGCTTGATCTGTAATTTTGCTCTGATGAGTGGCACCTAGAGTATCCAGAAGAGTTACCCATTAAGCAAAACACTGTATCAAGTTAATCTTCTTTTGAGAAGAAAGGGAGCCCCTGTAGGATTTATATTTTTTATTTCATGTCTGTATTCTATTTGTACCACTGTTCCTGCAGCAGCAATTATCTCCTAAGCTTGTTTCCTGCTCACAGTAGACTTTGAAAATGCTCTGGCTTCACTGCAGGGTTTTTCAGCCTGATCTCCCATAGCACACCCAGCATTGCTAACGGTTCCAGCTCTGGCAGCAGCAGACCCCATCGAAGCAAGCTGGAGCTCTGCTCTGACATGGGGCAGTGCTGGGCTCTGCTCATTGAGGCAACCCCTGCAGCTCTCTCACTACCAAGACCTTGCCAATAAGGCATGCTGTCAATAAACGCAATGAGTTATCATTGTTATATTAAAGATGGATTATAAAATCCTTAAAGATGGATTATAAAATCCTTAAGTAAACTTTGTGTCAGGCCTTGTGGTGAATAATTTACTGATGTGTTTTCCATCACAGTAAATGCCATACTGCATTGCATTAAGTGGCTAGAAGAAAGAGGAGAGAACTTGCATTTCTCTGGTCTTTCCATAGACCTTCTCTTTTGCTCTAGATAACATTTGTTATCATAAAGAACAGAGAATCAGATGGGATTCAAGGGAAAATGAAATTTATTTGAGGAGGAAAAAACAAGCAGTTTTTTCTTCCTGCAAAACAAGAATTGGTGTCTATCAAGGTTATTGATTAATGCACTTTTCTTCAACTTAAATTTATCACCAAAGGAAATGGTTTAATGTCGGAAACATCTCATGTTTGAATCAGATTTGTCTTCATTTTCTCAAATTCTGCTACAATGAGCATAAACATATGGATAGAATTTAATTACATCCTCACTGTAAGTTGAAGTAACAATCTATTATGCACAGTAATAATTATGAGTCAATATATAACAGTTTTGTCACTTATACCTTTGTGAATACTTCATAGTTTTAAGATAATTAAAGTCAATAGGAAAGAAAGATTCATTCTGTTGATTAGCTTGTATAGTTAATCAAATTTGTTTTGAGTTTAGTTGTAGTCATTGTCTTTCACAGTTCACATCTCTCAGTGACCAAAGTTTTTGTAGTTTAGGAAGGAGATTTCAGACAGCATCAAGTGACTTAAACATGAGTTCTTAGACTTGCTTTTTTCTCTGCCAAATAGGACTGCTAGATACATCCATATGAGATAGAGATGAAGGGATCTCTATGATATCTATCATATGATTTCAGATGAAGGGATCATTGGTATAGCAGAAAGAAATATGAAAAAAACTGGGAGCTGAAGAAAGATGACTTCCGTCAATAAAAATAAAAACAGAAGTGTTTGTTTTAGAATTATTCCTGTAACAATCAATTACTAAAATTAATACAATTAATAGAATTGTGTTTAGACAGACACCATGAATTAAAGCATTCCTTCCTATACAGAGCTTGTTTACAGAAAGATCACTATGTAAGCATGCTCTGCTAACAACAAAAAGCTGAGAGCTAATTCTTAGATGTATGCTGTGTCCAGAAAAGACATAGACCTGTTGGAATGCATCCAGAGGAGGGTCAAACAAATGATCCCTGGGATGGAACACCTTTCCTATGAGAACAGACAGAGGGCTGGAACTGTACGGTGTTGAGAAGAGAAGGTTCTGGGGAGACTTGAGAGCAGCCTGTCATTACATAGAGGAAGGCAATAAGAAAGAAGGGGCAGACTCTTTAGTAGGGTCTGTTGTGACAGGACAGGACAACAGAAAATATTTCCAAACTAGAAGATTAGATGTAAGAAAAAGTATTTTAGGATAGCGGTAGTGAAGCCCTGGTAAAGGTTGCTCAGGTATGTGGTGGATGCTCTGATCCTGGAGACATTTAAGGCCAAGCTGGACAGGGCTCTGAGAAACCTGACCTAGCTGTAGTGTCCCTGTTCATTGCAGGGAATTTAGACAAGGTAGCCTTTAAATGTACCTTCCAACTCAAACAACTCTATGATTATATGAATCTATTAATATAGTAAACTGTTGTAATTTTTGTGAATGCCTTGATGTAACAGTTGCTGACTTAATCTTTTTATTACTCTTTAGGACTTTTTATTATTAAACCTGGAAAATAAAAAGAGGGCTAACTTAAAATATGAAAATCAAATCTGGAAAAGTAATAAACGAATTATAGAATAACAAAATTGATGCAGACCATTCTTCATCCTCTATGTAGAGAAATCAGAATATCTGAGACACAGGTTGCATAGGAATATGAATTGATAATAAATATGAAAGAAGAAAATGAGATTGCCAGAACTAGTTAACAGTTAACAGTCTATTTGTGTACCTTTTTGTGTGAGAGGCAGATAGACAGCAATGGAACTTGATTAGCATATTTGAAAATCTCCGTCTACTAGAGTATGACAACATGAGAAGGAATTGTGTATCGGGTACATCCTTTCTTCTGTAGTCTCAGTGTGTTGTAGCAACATACAGAATTGAAGAAGACTCGAAGGGGACAGACTGAAAGATGTAGATGGATTTTTTGTCTTTTTAAATACATCCTCCTATCCCAAATGTTAGTTGAGTGATGTACTGTGCTGGGAACACAGCACAACAAATATAGCTGTTCTAAGAGCAACAATCTATCAGGAGGACAAGAAATAAGAAATAACACCATAAAATAAAGTAGATTGCAGTGCTTCAGATGTTTTGGTTTTTTTTTTTGTTTATGGAAGGTACTGACCCCCAACTAATCTGATGTCCTATGGCCAAAACTGTAGCTAAGAATTATCATTTACTGCCATTCCAAAGGCCTCTTCCTTTGTGTCTTATTTGTACTTCTGAGAGTAATAGTTGGTAAATGTAATGAGTCTACAATATTGTTCAAGGCTTTATGATCTATTAAGCTGCCCCTGCAATTGTAGAATGGCCAGCTGTTTAAGCTGCTGTTATAGCCTAATGTGTAAAATTACTTTTTGGTTTAAACTTAGTGAAATATCTTCTTTTTTTTTAAACCCTGAGGTTTTAAAACTTTCATTCTTTTCTGAAAGACAGAGTTTATTCAAAGACACAAGAACATTAAAAAAAAAAAAGAAAAGAAAAAAAAAGGAAACGATGCCGCACAGATGTTTTTCTCTCTGCAGAATATGCAAGAGGAGAACATTTGGTTTTTATCTGGAAAATCATGGCTATCTTTTAAAATATGCCATGCTTGATGTCAAACTGGAAGTGAAAGTAAGCACTAATAACATATATGAACTTGTATTAGTATATAGTAACAGTAACAAAAGTCAAGGTTGCATCTAAATTGTGGAGAACAATGAAGTAAAGTGAGTCTAAATGTAAATTGTTGTCGCACTAGAAATGTATGGAAGATTGATCTGTTGGTTAAGCTGAGGAAACCACTCAAGCAGCAATTCTTCCATTATAGAAAATAGGAAGGAATAATATATGCCTCATTGAGCAGTCTAGACCCTGGTTAAACTTCAGAGTCATTTGTCGCTACTCAAAACCAGACAAGTGTTCACTCTGCCAAGAACATTACTTAGATGAAAAGTACTCAAGGACTTCTGAATCATTCTTTTCTCAACATCACTCAAAAGTTAGGATAGTTCTTTTTAGACTTCCCCTCTAAGAGATTTTGTGCTCTTCAGATGAATTATTAATATTAATATTGGCTCAAGTTCAGCTCCAAAATCAATATGTAGTAGAATAAGAACATCAGTGAAAACTTTATTTGTATATCAATTAATCATCTAATCAATACAACAAATTTAGCATTCATAGGCAATAATTGATTAAATAGGAATTTATAATTACTATATTGTATTCAAGATGATATGGTGTGATCCTTAAAGGGTCTCTTTAAGTGTAAAATAATTATTCAATTTTATTTTCTGTGGATCTGATACAAGATGACATACATTATTAAACTCATATTACACTGATTACTGAACAGAGGTGGTATATATCACACCTGCAGGGCTATGGCAGTGAACAGTGACAGAGGGGGGGAAGAAAGAAGAGGAAAGTAAAATGAGCAAGAGAGGAATGAAAAGGGAAGAAACTTCACTCAGTTCTGATTTTTAAAGATTTAAGTTTCATATGCTATTTCAACAAAAAAATTCTTAAATATAATATTTAGTTGGCTGAAGTTCTGAGTGCACAAAGAAAGGAAAAAAAAAAGACTTTGCCAAGCTTTCTTTTGCTATCAGTTACTGAAAAAGAACTTACTGTTCAGATGTACAGTTAGATCTGGACTTGTGAGACAATTGAATAAGTTGCCCAGAGATGCTGTGAATGCCCTTTCCATGGAGGTATTCAAGCCCAGGCAGGATGGGGCTTTGAGCAGACTGATCTAGTGGGGCATGTCCCTGCCTATAGCAGGGGGTTGGAACTAGATGATCTTAAAGGTCCCTTCTAACCCAAACCATTCTATGTTCCTATTATAAGAATTACAAAAGGAATACATTTATAATTATCTGATCCATTTGGTTCCAGAAGATAGGAAGGAAACTTCAACCATTCTATGATTCTGTGAATAATAAGCACCATACATATTGAACTTTGTTAACAATTAAAAAAAAAAAAAAAAAAAGATTGGTCATTGGGAATTTTAGGAAGCTCTGCCAAATGCAAATTCAGATACAAGTCATGTGTTTAGGAAAGTAAGAGTAAAAATTTTGAAATGGAAGAGTTTGTGCACTATTTTAGTAATATAAGTAACAGAAAAAGAGAGCTGAGCAATAAAGTTTCTATTGGGGTAAAAAGTACCACAGGAATCAAAAGTATATTTCCTGTTTAAACTTCTGTCACAATACTCTTTACCTTGTTCAAGAAGAAATAGACACTTGATGGTAAGTATCTTCCCAAATCTTGCTTATTTTCCTCTTATTTTAGTATCAATAGGAGAGAAAAAAGTGTGTTTTTATATAACATCTTCCAAAATAATTCTATATGTATTGTATAGCAGAATTCAAATGGGTGTAATAGTTTAAAAAATGTGAAAAATACATATTCAAAAAATAAACTTTTTCTTCCAACACTTGATTTAGAGTGGAAGATGACTTTTGGCTAGAGGTGAGATGAGTCAGATTTTGAATGAAAATCTGAATATATTAATGTAAAATAGTGAATAAAGATATCACTTGTTTAGAGCGAGGCTTATGTTGAACATTAGAAAAAAAGTTCTATAGGTGTTCTAACTCTCAAAATGTTATCAAGCAGACTACTTAATATGAAAAAAATGCTCTATTTTTACTCACGTTTCACTTTCCTCCTTTTTTTCTGTCAAACATTTATGTTGTAAATGCTTAATGCACTAAATTTTAACACGTGATGAGCTGCTCTCAGTTTATGGTGGTTTAAGAAATCTGTTGTAAAATCAAGCAGCCATAGCTTCAGGTGTTGAACTTATTATAGGAAACAAGGCAAGAGAATCTGAGGATTGAGTAGCACTTTTGGGATGCTATTATTTATTATGGAAATGTATAAGACATTACAAAAAGTTTGGGGAAGAAGAAAGAGTAAAGAGTAGGATCAGGATGAGATGGACAAGCATAGAAAAAGGGAGGGATAAAGGGATAAATAGGCTTGATCATGTATAAAGAGATGGCTGGTTACTAGTCTGGTCTGGTTGCCTTCACCAGATTAATGCAGTTTGTCCTGTCCAGTGACAAACTCTATTTGTGAATTCCTGCATATGGGACATGTCAGCATGTGGAGTGAGGCCAGGGATCACAGTGGACCATGTCCATGTGAATGTCAGTAACTGGAGTGTGTAAGTGCTCATATCAACATGGGAAATCACTGTGAGCAAGCTGGATAAGTCAGCATGTAGTGTAAGAGACTTGGGAGAAAAGTGCTGGGCTGGATATTGAATAGAGCAACTAGTACAAGAGTTGATCAGTGGAGGGAGCACGGGGTACAAGCCAGCTCCTAAAGACACTGTGGGATTTTGTAGTCAGAATCATGGAATGGCTTGGGTTGGAAGGGACCTCAAGGATCATCAAGCACCAACCCCCCTGCCACAGGCAGTGCCACCAACCACCCCGCTTAATGCTAGACCAGGCTACCTAGGGCCCCATCCAACCTGACCTTGAACACCTCCAGGAATGCGGCATCTACAAACTCTCTCAGCAGACTGTTTCAGCACCTCACCACTCTCTCTGTAAAGAACTTCCCCCCAATATCCGAAATCTTCTCTCCTTCAACTTAAAACCATTTTCCCTTATCCTGCTATTTTCTACTCTTCAAAGAGTTGACTCCCCTCCTGTTTTAGGCTCCCTTTAAGTACTGAAAGGCTGCAATGAACTCACCCCACAGCCTTCTCTTCTCCAGGCTGAACAAGCCCAGTTTCCTCAGCCTGTCTTCCTAGGGGAGGTGTAGCCTCCCTCTAATCATCCTTGTGACCCTCCACTGGACCCTCTCCAACAGCTCTCCATCTTTCTTGTATTGAGGGCCCCAGACCTGGACACAGTACTCCAGATGGGGCCTCACAAGGGCAGAGTAGAGGGGGACAATCACCTCCCTGTCCTTGCTGGCCAGCCCTCTTCTGATGGAGCCCAGGATATTTTTTGTTTTCCAAGTTGCAAGAGCACAATGTTGGCTCATGTTGTTTTTCATCCACCAGGACCCTCAGGTTCTTCTCTGCGGGGCTACTCTCAAGGATTGTTTCTCCCAGTCTGTATATATGCTTTGGATTCCTCTGGCCTAAGTGCTAAACCTTGCACTTTGTTGTGTTGAACCTCATTAGATTCACCTGGGTCCACCTTTTGAGTCTGTTGAGGTCAGCTGCTGGTAAAGGTATACATATGGACTAGCTACCAGAGAGACCAATTTCAATGCGTGTGTTTTAAGGTAGCTAGAGATTGAAGGATCTAAGGGCCAAGTTATGGGTTGATGGAAGCCAGTTACTGAGGAGAAACCATGGTTTGTGTTGTAGGTCTGAGCACCAGCAAGAGGAGTGTGGCTGTGGCCTCAGGGGTTAGTATGGCCATGTGCCAGCAACTGGGAATAGTGAGATCCAGGTGCAGCTCTTAGAGAGACTTTATGCAAGATCAGCTGCTGGAAGGTTCCACTTTATGTACAGTGTATATACATATTTCCATGAATGGACTTGCATCCTGTTAACCAGAATGAGGAACTGGGCGAGGCTGTCAATGTTCCGTGTTTTTATCTGTGAGGTGTCTTCTGTCTCTGTCTGTATGGCTGACCACATATGGATGTATATATGTATTGAGTTCATGCTCATTCTAGTGACTGTCTAGCCCTGGAACACAGAACTATGGCAGCCTCATGTCTATTGAGATTCAGCAGCTCCAAATGTAGTCTCTTTTTCCCCATGAATATGCTAGATCTCTTTCCCAAGGCCTTATAATCATCATCTATAGCATAATCTCAGTCAGATGTTTGCCAAATTGCATAAATTATTGTCAGTTCTTTTAAAATATATAGATGTAAGTTTTGGAGCAGATCACATACTTTCATGCATTTGAATATTCTGAAATTTACCTCTAAAACAGACAATAAAACTTTTATAATCTATGCATATTCTTGTCTTTTCAAGACACTACAATTCATCAGTATAGCAATAAGCACTACCTTTTACATTCTTTTTGAAATATTTTGTTAAATACATAAAGTTTTCAAATATAACAGACTAGCACAAAATACTGTAAATATATAAATGGTCACTGTCATTTAGTACTTTGGTAAACGCGTAATAGGCTATGTATAGACCATGATAAAACTTAAGAAAGAGACCTAAATGTATTTCTTTAAATGTAGATCGCTAAGGTTTGAATTATTTGATGATGTAAACCTAAGGAGAATGTATTTAATTAATCCAAAGAGCAGACAAGAATGTGGGTAGTTCGGTAAAAAGCATTTAGTAGTAGTTAGGTAAAACTCTCCAGAAATTTTGTCACTAAAGCCAACTAAATATTTAAAAGTAAATAAATAAATAAATAATAGGTTGGCATTCTGACCTTTTGTCTGAGGAAATAGCCTAGAAATGATCTTCTACCTTTCAGATGAAAAAAAACTAGCATAATTTCATCATAAAAGAATGTAGTAACATTTCCTAAATTCACTCTATTCATCTGAGATGTTATTTAAATATCACCATCAGTAAGACTGTTTTGTCCTTTAAGCATTTCTTTATTCTCCATGTAAAACAGCATGGAAAAAACTGTCAGGAGCCCTGTCTCCAAAATGGCAAGCAAAAAAAACCCAAAAGGCAGGCAGTACCATCAACGCATATGTAATAAGGTATTAAATTAACATTAGTGAGAACAAGCACAGTCATATCACATTTTATAGAATATTATTATTGTATCATTGTATGATAATTATTACTGAAAAAAAAAATCATTAGGACAGTTTTTATCTTCATTATTGTAGTAAAAAATATAATTGCTTTCCATCAAGATGTATTTCATGTAGTCTTCCTGTCTGATAGGTACTGGGGAAAAACCTTTTGTTACCCTCTGGCAGTTCTTCATTCATATGCAGAGAGTAGCATGCATTGCTCTTGAAGTAGTTCTCTTCTGAATCCCAACGGGATAGGCTTAGCAACAGTATAGTTCAGGCATTACTTAACTGGCTGTGCTTAGGTATAATGCAAGCTGTCTGCTTCTTAACAAACTATGGAATTCAGCCTAAGACTATGCCTACATTTCTTGCTTCTGTTTCAATGCTGTAAATGTTGAACGTCTGTTTTAATACACATTTATGGATTTAAAAGTATTGTAAGAGTATAGGGCTTATTATCTTACAAAAAAATGGGGTATATAATTGATAACTGGATTTTATGTTTATGTTTTAAAAATGAAGATCTTCAAAGCTATGTCTCTGCTGTTCTGAGTGTACCTCAGATCTTGACATCCATTGCACATCCTGAATCCCATCTACCTTCCATCAACAGTGTTACTCTGTAGGAATAGAAAAGGAAGGTCTGTATGAAATTGTAAAACTCATATTACTGCAAATAAATTTGTCTCAGGTTTATATATTATTTCCAAATCAAAACATTATTTTAAATCATATAGAAATAAAATTAAAATATATAGATATAGTGTAGTCATATACCTTTTAACCTTGAATATGGACCAATTTTTATTCATTTCAGGAATGGCTAAAGAGATGTTATCTGAGAAAAAAAAAATAAAATAGAACAATGAAGCATCATTGTATCTAACTTTATCAAAGCATTATGACATGCACGCAGTAATTTCATATTACTTATTATTAATTACAATATTTTCTGAAGAGATTAATACTGTAAATCCCATGGATCCTGTTCTATTTCTCTTATTAACTAGCTGAAGTGCTTGTCAATGCTTAGAGCAGTTTCTGCTATATTTCTCCAGTCAGTTACATAGCACAGAGATGCAGTACTGTAATGGCTGACCTCAAAAGTCCTTATAAAACATTATTGTTTTTTTGCTGCTTTGTTGCAAACATTCTGAAAAACTCTAATCAATCTGTTTTAGGACCAAAGTAAACTTCCTTCCAGGTATACTCATGTAAGTGTGAATGCCAGAACTTTCAACCTTTTCTTATCTCACACTTGTGTTTCTTTCTGACTTTGCCCTTGTTGGCTTGCTTTCTTCAGGATCTGTCAGCATTTCCAGCACACTTCTACCTCTCCCTAAAACCCTGAATGTTCTTTTCCAGAGAGTTATACTGTAACTGTCTGGTCTGATTTCCTCTTCTTTTAAATTTATTCTGAGTCAAGTTCTCTTTTTGTACAAGACTGTCAGGTTAGTGAAAAAAAATATATTTCTGTTCTTTTCAAAAACTTGACCTGAATCATGCTTTCTCTAATTTGACAGGCAGTGCCAAAATAAAGATTGTTGGCTTTCCTTCCTCTTATTAAAAATGTACGTTCCTCTATAGTGTTCACACAGACATTTTCAATAAACTTAAGACTTCTGGAGCATCTGCAGTAGACTTACCGTGGAGAAAATTTCTTTTGTGTCAATCTTCCTTTGTAATTCTGAATAGAGTTCACACACAGGAGCAGATTCCTCCTGGTATAGTTCCACTCCTTCAAGTACATCCTTACTGGTCTGATGATACAGACAGTGAGTGTCAGAGGGCACATTAGAAAAAAAGTCAGTCCCAAATGTGTTCTGAAACTGCACAACCTTACTCAATAGTTCTGTCTAAAGTTGAAATCACCACTAAAAGTCTGTAACAATAGCAGTCTGAGGAAGTATGAAGGCAATTGTGCCAGGATGATAAAACATCTTCTAGGTGACACACTGATAGTCTTATCTTTCATCGTGATTATCATACGTATAGCTGTTTACATTGAGCTAACCGGCCAGAATTGCTTGTGGTTAGTCAGGAGAACAGAAATATGATTACAATTCATTTTTCAGGATATCTTAGAAATAAATCCTAACTTTTTATTTGTCTAATATCAGCTAAAATAGTAGCTTTCACTGGTGTGAGAATCTTTCTTTGTTTTTTGGCTCAAAGCTTGCTTCCTGAGGTATTTCTTGTGATAAGACTGACTTGTCTCGAAGATGAGTGATGGGTGCTACCATGTGACAATTGACATCACTTTGGGAACATTTGAAAGCCCCTTCCTCCAGAGTTGCTTACCTCCGGAAGAGAGTGCTCAGGAGTGTTTACTGGCGAAAGATCTAGCCTGTGACTAAATAGCTCCAGCTTGGTATGGGAAAATTGGGGAACGATACCATCATGTCCTGTGAAAAACAGGATGCAGATGGGCATCCCTGCTCCCTCTTATCTGCTGGCAAGGCCTGGAAGGTGGGAACAAAGGAATTTCTGCTGAGATCCCAGAGCCAGAAGCTGCCACTCCAAGGAGAGATGATCAACCACTTTGGATTTGAGCTGTCAACTCACAAGGGTGTGGGTGGTAATTGATATCAGTTCTTGGATCTGTTAAACTTCACAACTGGGTTCAGAGTTTTTACAGGTCATCCTGGCTTACTGATACTCCCTGCACAATGATAGCATTTCTTTTGAGCCCTTTTTTCACCCCTTTTTACCAAACTGATTATGATTTGCATGTAACTCCTCCACAGTGTTTCCAAACTCCTAACAAACTGGGAAATGAATCAAGGGACCCATCTAACAGCTGTTAGATGTGGTCACGAAAGAAATCTATCATAAAGCGAGACAACTGGGCAGACAGAAGAGAGGTTGGTGTGACAGAGTCCTAAATAGAAAAAAATTTACAAATGCTAGAACTGCTACCAGTGGTATTTCACTGTCTAAGCT
Organism: Chrysolophus pictus; assembly: GCA_037305975.1. Taxonomy (NCBI): domain Eukaryota; kingdom Metazoa; phylum Chordata; class Aves; order Galliformes; family Phasianidae; genus Chrysolophus; species Chrysolophus pictus. The sequence goes on from CM074578.1 coordinate 20,932,728, forward strand.
ATGTACTTAAAATCCTCTAGTCTGATCTGTATGTTTATCTTTGGATGTAAATAAATTCTCACTAGGGAAATAACAATCTTGGATATGCAGTTTCTCCTATGAATCTTGTAATCTAGCAAATTTTCAAGTTTTGTTGCAATAGGCACAGACTGATTAAGTTTCCTTTCCCACTCCTGTATACAATTTATTTGTTGAATGGAGTAGTACACAAGCATACTTCTTTTTTAATACAGATCCTTGGGATTTAACTAGCTAATATGATAAGTACCCCATATTTCAGACACTGGTACATTGCTAGGTACATTTTCACTTCTTTTTATAAATCACTGACAGCATAGATTTGTATTTCCATATGAGTCTCATATTTTTCCTTTCTAGAATCCAATATAAGCCAGCCAGCATGGAAAAAGTATGATTTTATCTCCACTGCTTGAATTTGAAGAATTATTAGATGCATAAAAGCATTAGGTAAAAAATAATGAGCAAGTGAAAGAGCTGAAGGGTAACTGATCCTGCATTAATGATATTATTTGCTGTGTGGTCACTAAATTAATAATTAGTAGCAGAATTAAGGTCAGAACTCAAAATGCATAGCTAAATGCTTCATTGATTGATGAATATAATACTTAAGCCAAACTTCTTTAGACCAAATGGAATGGTGTTCATTTATATGTATTGAGGAATGCATTATTTCTGTGATATTTTCTTTTAAAATCAGGGAGAGAAAAGGGAAAAATCAATGGGCAAAAGGAAGAGACAGGAATGAAAGAGAAAAAGGAAGGGGGTAAAAACTCTCCAAGAACTCCAAATTGATAAAAATATTCAAGTTAACTATTCCAATAGGAAAAACAAATAAATACCACTTAACACTTAAAACACTTTGCAAGTTAATTGATCTCTGTTTACTTTTAAGAACAACTTTTATTTCCAAGGGCTATTATTTCAAATATCAGGACACTTTTAACTACCTCTCCTGAATCTGACCAAGGACCAGGACATTGTTTTGGGCCCCCAGGAATCTCCCAACAGTGTTTCTGGCTCAGGACCCCATTTCAGCCCCCAGAGTCTTCACCCTCTGCTCCATCAACACATCTCCAGCTGCCCACAGTAGTCCAGTCTGGCTATAGACCCTGTTCAGCTTGGTGGGACCCACCTGTGGACCCAAGTTCCAGCTCAGCCTCAGGTTATTTCTATAGCCCCCTCAGGGTTGTGTCTTACACTGTTTTCCATCATCATGCCTGATGAGGAACCCCCCTGCATCCCCTATCCCCCCCATTCTGTTGTCCTAGTTTGGTTTCTGCCCTTCCTCACCATCGCCACCATCATAGTCTGGCAATTTGAGCTCTCATCCCAACCTTACTAGCCCCAGGGTCTTTCCCCTCCCATGGCTCAGCCTGCCAGCAGACGTACCCTGCTCAGTTCCCTGTCCCTTCAGGAGCAGCCAGTCCTCCCCATTCTCTGATACTACATATGAGTGAAGGGCAAAAATTTTAATTATTCACAATTCCATTGACAAGGAAACCAGTCCATAACCAGTCAAAAACATAAAACATATTTTGCCAACACTTCATTTTCTAATCCATTGTATACCCCTATCATTAGCACAGTGGCTAGATCAATATGTTGTTTCACTCAGAGCTATTGCAGTTCATTCAAAGGGTTTGTGAAATACAGCTCTGTAGTTATGTCATCTGTCTGTACAGAAGAAATGCCCCAAAGCAAAATTAGGAACATAATACCAGAGATACAGACCAAGATTTACTCTATTTGTGTGGGATTTTAAAAGGTATATAAAAAAAGGTGAAAATCCTACTAACTCTTAGGCAGCAACAGAAACTTCTTATCATCTGATTTCATAAATGAAAGAGTTGTCAAGATACTAGAATGTATGAGAACAGATGGGCCTCTGTGAAAAACAGGATAAGGAAAGTTAGGTTCAGAGCTCCTCATCTTAAAAATATATGTACCAACAGCCATAATAGTATCAGAGTAAGGATTAAAAAAATTAAATGTGTGTTATCTTAATAACATTCAGAAACTATTAAAAAAAAAAAAAAAAAAAAAAGCTACAACCTGTTGGATTCCTGCTTATTCCTTCATCAAAGACTCTGGCAGCTAGTCCTAAGAGATTTTTCAAAAGTTAGAAAACAGTGAATGTTATGTAGACTATTTTCCTCTCTATTTTAAGCTACTCATCACTGACTTCAGAGCAACAACAAAGAGGAAAATGATTTATTTCTTCTGTTTTTCTTTTGTGGGTTCTTCCCACTTTTTAAATGACAATGTCATTTCTGGGTCAAAAGTGTCTCAGTAAGTCTGTACCAGCTGTAGCAGTAGTTGCAGTTTGATAGAATCATAACCATGAGTCACAGGGATTTTCAAAGGAAGTCTGTTGCAATAGTGGAATACAGTCTAAAATTGCTGTTAAATTGCACAGGAAAAGATGACACTATAGGTCAGCATCTCATATATGCTGGAAGCATTTGTGTAAGATGATATGTCATAGGAGATACATAAAAATGATGATTTAAAACCATTCTTTTTATACAAGAGAAATGACAAAGAGGTACAGCCAGAGCACAGTATAAAGACTTGCATAGATAGGCTTCATTTAGTAAAATTAGTTTATTACTTCAGGCACTGTTGGACTACCATAACCAAATTGTCATTTGCTTTTCTACCTTTTATATGAAAAGTATAGGGAACACTGTATTTACTGTATATCTGTGTTTTGCTCCATTTTATAGGAGGGAAAGGAGGTTCTTTTATTATCTGTATACCCGGTGTGAGATTAAGAAACAATGGTTCAAATGTTGGTCCAACCAGTTTATTTCAGATCTTAATTAGCAAGACGGGGAAGGGGAGGATAGACGCTATTATGAATTAGGGTAATGGGGAACGGAAGGAGGGTGATAGAAAAGATAGGAAAGAAGAAGCAAGGAGTCTTTATAGGAAGCAAGAGGAAGATAGTCACCACCATGGATCCAGCGTGGTTCGTAGTTCAGCCATTGATCTTCAGTAGTGGTGGGTCATCGGGCAGTGTTGTTTTGTTGACGGCGACGATGACAATGGTGACCATGGTGATGATGGCTCCTTTTCAATGGTTCCAAAGTGGTTGAGTCAGCTGTTTTAGGAGTGACAGCTCAAATCCAAAGTGGTTGATCATCTCTCCTTGGAGTGGCAACTTCTGGCTTTGCTTCTACTTTCAATTTTTAATATTTCTTTCTGCTGCAAGTAAATGAAGTCTGTGGCTGTTACCATTATCAGTAGTGGTTGTTCTTCCTTTCATATGAAAACATATCTAACGAAAGACTCAGAAAAGCCTGATCTTAAGCATTCCTTTGCTTAACTATGTGTCATAGTTTTACATTTTTTTGGTTTTCAGTATTCCGCATCAAAACATCATGTAGTGCACTAGGAGTTAAAGTGTTAATGCTCCAATTCCAGGTACCTATCCCTATACATTATGGAAGTCATGGGATCTGACCCTTCCGGGTGGGGCGGTCTCTTACTGCCTGGCAGTGGGTGCTGGAGGGTGCTTTCCTAGCCGTTCCAAGCTTTTCAGGTTTGACTTGGTCTCAGGAACTCTCTCTCTCCTATCTTATTTGATTTATTAGTCTCAATTTCAATTAGATTGTATTATATTGTGTTATCTTGCATTCCAATATCATAGTTAGTAAAATAAGTTTTCCTCCATAGATTGTTGCTGCTTTTTTTTTTTTTTTTTTTCCCTCCCTTCCTTCCTTCCCATTTTGTGGGGCTGCGGGTGGTGGAGGGCAGGGGCCTACTGCCCCCTGTCATGGACATAGATTGATTTAGTTAACTCCGTGACACTATGTCATGGCTACGCATGTACGAATAAACTAAACATGGGAAGGAATTCACTATAGCATTAGAACTGATTGTTTAACTTTTTACATATATTAGGGTGGCCTGGATTTGATGGTGTCTAAATAGCTCTCAGCCAAAGAACTACAAGGTAGCTTTGGTTAGGAACCACTCTTAAAATGTAGTTTGGATACATTTTTGCTCCAGGTTACAGGAGAATTTAGTAGTGTGCAGATAGGTGTTTTATATCTTTTGACCTTAATGCTGGAGAGTGGTAGTCCTAGTTTTATTACATTTGCTACTACAATGTAGCCTCTCATTCCTTTGATTTTCCATATTTGTTATATAACTTGTATCTAATTATTCTTGTCTCTTTTAACTCATTCCTTTGGATATTTCTGAGAAATTTTAATCTGTATGAAATATTTTAAGAATTACTTAAAGATATTTGTGATATTACATAAACTTAGAAAATGTAGCACAGAAGCACACACTAACCAATGCATTATTCTGAGCTCTATGTGGATGGAGTCACAGTGTGTTAGCCAGGTGATGAGATGAATCAGATACTACATTGATGAAAATCAGAACAAACTCTGTTGTCTGCAGTAAGAATTCAGACCTGGAGTTATTGTACTGTCATGTGGACTGGGAGGAAATTCTCTGACATTTGAAAAAGAATGCATATGGCACAGCAAATCAGGATTGCAATACAAGACTATTCATGTACACAGAAATACAGGTTTAGGCTTCAATGAAACCTAAAAAATTACATAGCACTGCAGTTTTTATATTGTTTCCTCATTTTTGGTTCTTGGTTTAGATGCAGTCTTGGATTTCTTCACTACACCTTTTTTACACTTTTTTTCTTTCTTCTTCCCTTGAAATGCAGTGAAAGATGTTCAATTAAAGATTTCAGTTTTCTTCTGGTATCTTCTGTGAGTCCTTAATGTAAGCAATGTATATGATTGACTAGACAAGAAAAGCTGTTACTTTCAGAGACATAGATCAAATTTCTACTTGGGCAATAAATGAATTAGTATTTATTGTGAATAAAATATTTTATCAGATAGCCAAAGGAAATCTTGGGGTGTCATGGAGTAGCTGCCAACATAGCAAGATATAAACACTCATCTTGATGTTACAAAATCAAGATTCCTAAATATGTATCCATAATTTTTCACTTTAATTAAAACATTAACAGTCCCAGTTAACTTGTGCGTTAACATACCATTTAAATGTCTACTATGTTTTAAAAAACAGTTTCTTCTTAGAGATTTTGAGTGAAACATTTTATGTGCTTTGCAGAAGATAAAAAGAAGTGTCTCCCTCATTTAGTACATTCTGATTATGAAGTAAGTACAAAAGTAATTGTCATAAATCTACAAAAAAAAAAAAAAAAAAAAAAAAAAAGCATGTCTAAAATGAAACCTGTCGACCACAGCATTACTGTTTGAAATTAACAGGAAATACAGTCTGATTTTCAGACAACAAATTACTGCTCAGATATATAAGTAAAGAATGTCTATAACAGTTTTCAAGGAACCATATTGAATCTCTAGACATCTGTATAATATCTGAGAAGAAACTGACTAAAAATAGGATCTGAAAAAGCAAATAAATAAATAATGGGATCTGCCTCAGCTAATGGAAAATCCTGAACACTGTCTTGAATTAAATTTCTCTCCACATCAGAATGTCTACTTCAGTTACACAGAGGCACCTGTTTCTAGTTATGGTCATAAATGCTATGTTTTGATCAAATTATTGCTTATACAATAAAAACGTGTAAGGATTCTTCCTAGATTTTACCTTCTGTACAGTGCTTGCATGGGTAAGTGAACTTTGGAATTCTCTTCTGTCTGAGCTGACTTGAACCTACTCCCTTATTTCTCCTTATCTCTGTCTACTAGAGCTGAAGTTGAACACTTGAACTACTGGGTTATTCTGTCCAAAAACACTGGGAAAAATGTGCTCATGGCATTTCTTAACTTAGAGGTAAGTCTACTGTAACCTTTACTACATGTTATTTAAAATGTTTCACTTGATCCCAAGAGGTGTTAGAGCCAGGCTGGATGGAGCCCTGGCAGGCTGATCTGGCGGATAGAAGCCGTGCCCACAATAGGGATTTGAAGTTTGACAGTCTTTAAGGTCCTTTGCAACCTAAGATATTCTACGATACTCTGATCTAATTTGTGTTTTTCGCTGGCAACTTTCTTTGAATAGCACTACTAAGCTATAATGTGCTGTAGTATCTTTTTGTCTTTTCATTTAGCAGTCACTCACCTTTCAACTTGTTTTGCTGTCTTTGGATTCATCATTCTGCAGTTACATATATCAAATGAACATTTCTCATTTTCCTCAACTCTTTAAATGTGTGTCTACACATATTTATGTTTACTGGACTTTTACTTTTGTGTCATTTGAAAACTAAGCAGTCATTCTCAGAATTATTGGCTAAGTAATGGGTCCAAAAGTTGCAAACAATAAAAAAAAGATCCCTCTAGTACATAAAAAGGACATAGAAGAATTAGAGAGTGTCCAAAGGAGAGCTGTGAAGATGGTGAAAGGTCTAGATGGCAAGAAGTGTGAGGAGCAGTACAAGTCACTGGGTTTGTTCTGACCAGAGATAAGGGGAAGCCTCATGGAGGTTTATAGCTTCCTCACAATGGGAACAGAGATGCTGATCTCTGCTCTCTGGAGACCACCAATAGGACCCGAAGAAAGGGCATGGAGTCAAGAGAAGTGACTAGAGAAATTCAGGTTGGATATCAGGAAAGTTCTCCTCACTGAGAGGGTGGTCAGGCTCCACAAGGGACTGGTCACAGGCCCAGGCTGCCAGCGTTCAGTTAGAGTCTGGACAATGCTCTCGGACGTAGGGTTTGAATTTTGGGTTGTTCTGTGTGGAGCCAGGAGCTGGACTCAATAATTCTTGTGGTTCTTTCTGACTCAGAATATAAAGATTCTATGATTCTTTGACTCCACAGACTCTTAATTTTAAAAACTGTTTCACAGATTTTAAAGTGACTGTTAATGTGATTAAGAACCATAAAATGAAACTTTTAAACATCTGGGAGACAGTTTTATATGTGCATTTATTTATATTAAATTATTTCTACAGTTCTCCAGGAACAATATAATCCTTCCGTTGCAACAAGAGAAGATACTGCACATGCCATTTCCTTCAGAAGATGTCCATTACTGTCTCCTACTTTTATCATACTTCAAGTGACATATGCATGTCCATTTACAGGAAATGCTCAGAGAAGAGCCCCAGCTCAGAAGAACCCCACTTAAGGACACAACTGAAATCATGAGTGTTTCACCTTGAGTAAATTGTAAAACTATATATCTCCAGGGCAATAAATCATCTACTGTTTGCGTAGAAAACAACTAAATCTCCCAAGAAGAGCAAAGTCACATCCTAGGTTGAGAGCCTTTCTTTTTAACCAGCTTACTCTGCTTCCTGGTTGTCAAGTAGAATCTTTAGATTTTATTGAGACATACTAAACCATTCACAGAGAACAGAGAAAATGAGGATAGCAAATTTTCACTATAGAAAGTGCAGAAATCTGAACTTTAGAAATCAGCTTTGAAAATAAATCATGTTATTTATCTTTTTACAAGCAAAGAACATTTCACTAGGACATTATCCACAGTGAAAAAAAAAAAAAAGAGCCAAAAAGCCCCTGCTACTAAAAAATCTAGTATTATTACTTAGGCATGTTTATACTAGCCAGGAATGACACATGAAGAGGCACAGTTAATATCTATTTCTCCTTTTAATGACCAAAATGTTATCTTCCCTAATACTTTTTTTTTTTTTTTTCCACCTAACAATAATCTAACTTATCAAAGAATCATTGAATGGCTTTATGGTGGAAGGGACATTAAACACCATCCAGTTCCAACCCCCTGCCATGGGCAGAGTTGTCTCCCACTTGATCAGACTGCCCATGGTCCCATTCCAACTTGGCCCTGAGCATCTCCAGGGATGGGGCATTCACAACTTCTTCATGCAGCCTGTGCCAGTGCATCACCACCCTTGGAGTAAGGAGGGTAAATTTCTGTACAAATATCTTGCTTATTAGAAAGAAACTGTGATTCAATATTTTTTGTTGTTGTTGTTCAGATTTGAGCATGTCAGTCACTTTTATTTCAATAAGGAACTGTCTTTTTATCAACATTTCTAACTGAAATGTTAGCTTAATTAGCTCAAATAGATCATTTCATGAAGTGTGTGTTTTACTGGAAAAATTGTTTCAACTATAGGGAGTGCATGGAAAAAAAAAAATCAGAGCAAAAAAAATTCAAATTTTTTAGGTTTTCCCCTTTATATCTCACTTTCCTTTCTCCTTGAACATAATGTAGCTAGGAAAATAAATGAAAAGGTAAGTAGAGGATTTACTTTAAAAAAAATATTCTCACTAGTGCCTATCAAGCCTTTCTGAACCATACTTCTAAATAAAAGGAAAAATGGTGTACCTCAGAGCTGAATATAAAAAAGAAGTTAGCAGAGGAGAAAAATGACATATATATATATACCAGTAGGAACTGAATAAGAACTGCTGATGATAGGGGCAACCTTTCATGGAAGAATAGAAGACTTCACCCAGGAGTCTGAGCCCACAAACTTTTAAGAATGTTTAACAGAAATCTCTGCTCACGGAAGTTTATAAATCTAAGAATAAAATGCATTAGGACAAATTAGAGAGCTAGTTGCTTCTGAAGTCTGAGACTTTCTTTGCAGCAACTCCACTTGCTTCCCCAGAATGAAAGATTTTCTAAGAGAAGTAAAGTGAAAGAGCAATTCTCTGTGAGGATTCTTTATTCTGAAACTCATTCACGTTATATCATGGTTCACCAAAAGCTGAGAATGTTAACCTCTGAAATGCTATTAAACTCATATTCTGTCTCTTCTACTGAGGAAGCTAAAGTGAAAGTTGGCTGGTTTTACTAGCTCTTTAAATATGAATATGTGTATGTGTTAAATATGAATATGTGTAGTATAAATATTTGAATATTCTTATTTGGAGGCTAGGGTTCTGAAATGACATGCGTTATAAGAATGCAATACAGTGAGCCATCCTTAAATGGTATCTAATTACTCTCCTGTTACATTTCATATTTTTTATATTTATATACATATTATTTTAAAACCACCAAGGAAAAGGTGTGAAAAAAAAATTAGAGTTTGTTTCTAACTATAAGCATAAAACCATAAATTTTACAATGCTTATAGTGAATTTTCTGTCTTCTCTTTTTCCCATTTATATTAAAAGCTTGTTTGGTAAAAGAATTCATAATTGTTGTGGAAGACAAACCGTGCTATTTTCTTATTGAAAATGCATGCATTATTAAAGGGAGGTACTAGTTACACTTTGAAAAATTGCTCCTTAAAATATTTATGTTTATTGTATAAAAATAGGCTAAATTTCAACTAGAAGTGCATGTCACTAAAAATGATGGGATTAAGTATTTACTTCACACTGGTTTGTAGTTGTATAGTCCCTACATGTCGAGTAATGGTATTGGAGGATACTGTGCATTTTCAATATAGCATAGTAGTTTGTAATATCCTAATTAAAAATAAATAAATAAATGAGCTAAACCTAAATTATGGAACAAATGAAAGAATAGAGATTTAGCAGTCCCAACATCTCTGAATATGAATTTGTAGAAGATACGTCTTTTTGTTAAAATATGCCATGTTTTAACAATATCATGAACATAATGATCAGCTACTTGATTTTTATCTGTATGTATCTATTACCCTGCAGTACTTTTGGGTGTGCTCAAAATGAAAAAACAAACAAACAAACAAACAAACAAAAACTGTGCTGAACGTTATTTATTTAGTTATCAGTCTATTTATACAGGAAATCATGATTTAGACATTGACTTAAGATACATAAAAATTTTCATGGTATTAGAAGAAAAATATTTAGCATGCAAGTTGTTTCTGAAGTCTATCTGATCCAGCTTTCTATCACAGCCTCCTACATTGATAAATCAAGGTATCTTGCTTTCCTAAAAGCCCCTGACACTAACATAATTCCTTGCTCTTGCCTTGCTTTGCCTGACCTTACACCAACTTGGCCTGCCTTGCCCTCCTTTTTCTTTTCCATTCCCAACTTGTCATCCCTCTCTAAAAGTATTATGCAATTTGAAAAGCATTATGCAAATTTCCAATATGTTTGGAATATAGCTGATATAAGCCATATTTGTTCAACAGGAAAAAAGTGGGCCTTAGTTTTCACCACAATATTATCACTTACAGCATGTATCCTCCAGTCAGCACCAGCTACTAATATTCACAAAACTTGAAAAAACTAAATGATTTAACAAAGACTGGATTGATGTGTTTCCCTTTTCCCACATTCCCAAAGCAAAAATCTGAGACAATATTTATTTTCTTAGGAAACTGATCTAGACAAAGAATTGTTCATGAATGAGTGAATGAAAAACAGCAACGAAGACAAACAACCTAACAAAAACAAACAAACAAAAACTAACAACAAAAAAAGATTAATTAAAATACTTTTTTACTTTTAAAATATAGTTTTTGATTCTTAAAATCTAGCAATTAAGCATACACAATACAAATTAAATGCATAGAATTAAAGTAACAAGAAAGTTTTTAAGTTATTAAAAAAAAAAAAAAAAAAAAAAAGGAGATACTTAGAACTATATATATAAAAAGGAAAAGGAACTGCTTAAAGAGTGAAGGGACACCTGTCATTAAAATCACTGTCACTGCTTAATGAAATATAACGTCTTACAAGCCAATTACATTTGTGATGCACAAAACTACATCCTAGGAAACACGATGTAATCCATCTCATTTATTACCCTAGGAAGCACATCACAGCATAATAGAGATACCATAAATCATCCAATGAAATAATGCGTGTGTTACAGTACATTATGAACCAGACATATTATATTAACATTGCAAATTCAGCTCATTAACAGTATTCTGCAATGAGTAAGCATTCATCTAGCTATCCAACCTTCATATCATTGTGACTAGCAGACAAAAAGGAAGGAAAAGCTATCATAGGCATTTATCATACTACCACTGTGACTAACTTTTTTCTATCCTTTTTTTCTGCTATTGAGATTAGTGTCCTTGTATTCTATGTTTTGTGCAGTTCTGACAGATTTGAAGATTCTGGATATAAACTTTGGCAAGAAAGTCTGTTACATGTCATTTGAAAGTGACACATTGTAATCAGAGTTGCCACAGCCGATCATGAAAGAATAGAAGTAAGAATTACAGGGCTGTCTTTCAAATAAAGTCAAGAATCCTTATAAACTCAATGCCTAGACAAGGGTTGTGGAAGAAACTATAATGAATATAAAATTACACCATGAATGTTTATCTTGTTCACAAATATAATAACTACTGTATTTCTTATCTTTTTCTATATGTAATATATTTTAAAAATAGATTATCTTTGAATTTACAGAACGCATAATTATGTATATTCAAGGAAAATCATGGCATGTTATCTTCAGCCCTGTATAATAATATGTTCCTTTTATGCACATCTTATGCAAAGCATTCATGGACCCAGTAACAGTACCTGCATTTCATAGGTATAACTAAGTTTCAGATTCTCAAATACACATCTGTTTCTTTAGTGATTTATGCCTACAATTTATGAAACATGAACGTTATCCAAATCATTGCTATCCTTTCCGCTCCTTTATGAATTTGAGCCCGCTCAGAATTCTGTAAATGCTGATAATACTAGATAGTTATGAACTTGATCAAGAGACCAGCTCACAACAAATACAAATAAAATGTAGCCTTCTAGGCCTTCACACTGGCGAAATAAGATGAAATTAAGAGTGTAGTCTGGGGGAGGCTGACCGAACAGGAAAATCTTACTAATTGTATTAAGTGTACTGACTTTATTAGGTAAGTAGAATAATCAATGGTATTAAACAAAGTGTGTCAGCTAAGAAGATTTTTGTCATCTTTCTATTGCTCTGGCTTCTCCGAAGTCAGGGAGGAAAAATAGGAAGAAAAGGTTTTCCATTTCACAGAGCAGCTCTGCAAACTAAGTACATTTCTTGTTGAGGCTGAAAAAACTGGTTACAAATATTTTAAAATTGCAGTGTGAAAAGTTTTAAACTCACATGCTGAGCATGCAATTTATTTTTCACACAAGTATTTGCATTTATTTTCTTCTTCACAGCTCAGTGGAGAGATTTATGTGAATGTATATATTCATAGGCATTACTGAAGGAAGACCACATGCATTGCTGTGCTTTAAACTCATTCTGGCCTCTGATCTTTTCAAAGAGAAATAACAAAGTTGAGCTCTAGCCTCTCTCATAATTCTTAACATTACATTCATAAATTTGCACTGTTGATTGCTTGTTTTTTTTTTTTGTTTTTTTTTTTTTTTTTTTTTTTTTTAGCGGATGATACCTTCTAGTAAAATAAATCAATCCCCAAAGAACTTTGAATATTACGACAATACAGAAATACAGAGCTCTGTAAAAATTGAACACTAACAGAAGCATACATTCTGTAACTCATTTCTAGTTTTCAAACATTTGGAACATTCAGTGTGATTTTTTTAAAAAGGAGATTTGTTTTCCGAAGTAGATTGTAGAAAAACACAAATTCTTTCTATTCCATATATTGGAAACGTATTTTATCATCACACTGAGTGTGTTCAGGTGTTACAGAGTAATGATGCACATACTGTAGGTGTGAATAGGCTTTCTTTGCAATGATTTACAGTCTTACTGGGCATGTTATTATCACATGATAACACTTTCTTCAATGACTGTAAAAAGCTTTCATTAGTGTTAATATGGAAAATTGATCCCCTAATGTTTTTTAATTAGTGATCTGACAGTGACAGTTTTGTGCAGTATGTTTCTTTGAATGTGTTTATCTATGATAAATAGAAGTATGACTTTGGAAACTTATTTTCTATTTGGTGATACGGAAAGCCTTGAACTTCAGTACTGCAATACTGACTGAATATTAAAGAAGATGTGAAGTTGTGACTTTGCTGTCCTGAAAACCTCAGTGTTTTCCTCCTTTTATTTACAATTTTTATAGTATAGTGCTATGAGGGGTGATGGATCTGGAGCACAAATCTTATGAAAAGCAGCTGAGGGAACTGGGATTGTTCAGTTTGCAGAAAAGGATGCTCAGGGGAGACCTCATTGTGCTCTACCAACTTCCTGAAAGGAGGTTGGGATGAGGATGGGGTTGGCACTATTTGTAGTCACCCAGACAACAAATAGGACCTGAGGAAATGGCCACAAATAGTGTCAGGGGAGATATAAGGAAAAGATATAAGGAAAAACTTTTTCTCTCAAAGAGAGGTCAGGCACTGGAATGGCCTGCCCAGGGATGTGGTGGAGTCATCATTCCTGGCGGTGTTAAAGAGGCATTTGGATGAGGTGCTCCGAGATATGGTTTAGTAGCTTAGTGGCAGTAACGGTGATAGGAGGATAGTAAGACTAGATGATCTTGTAGGTCCTTTCCAACCTTGTGATTCTATGATTCTATGATTTTTTTAAATCAATACAAGTTTCTGAAGGCAACCTTTCCTCAACTATCAAAGAAAATATTCTACATGTACTCGCATTTTGATAACCTCACATGAAAATATAGATGTTAATCTGCATACTAGAAATGCTAAACGCGTTATTTTTTGATATAGCAAATGAAATGTTATTTGCATACAGTCATCATTCTTCATACATTCTCTATATTGTGTTCTGAAACAGAAATGATAATGAAAAATTAGTGGATGGTACTTTGGAAAGACTGGAGATTCATGAAGGGATTAAATGGTAAAATTTTACATTTTTTCTAATGACAACACATTAAGCCACAGGAGAGATTCTTTGTAATCTCTGAAGAACTGAACTGAAGAACTAATGATATTGTTATGAACAACTCTTCCATAAACAGAGAACATGCTGCTATATCTTGTGCTTCCATATTTATAAAAATTACCCTCCATTCTGACATATTTGGTAGTTTTCACTTCAAGTTTTCCTTTACTCTTTACTTAAGGATTGGTAACAACACCAGTAGACCAACTGTTAATCATCAGCAAGAAGTTACAAGAACTAATACTGTGTCTGCATACAGTATCAAGAGTATATTAACATGGACTTAGCCCCACCGTTAAATGAGCTAGATCGGTAGATGAGCAGAAATATCCTTCCCACTCAAACACTTGCAAGTTAATTACAAGCCAAATCCACTGATCTCCTGAATAAAAAAAATCCAAAAGTAGCATGGCAAAAAGGAAAATGTGTATTATTTCCATTTGTTTTGAGGAAAGGGAGCATGATTGGCAGATCACACCTGTGAAGGAGGCATAGCTCAAAACTGAGATTAATCATAAATGCTCTTATTCATATAAATGTTCTTATTCATATAAATGCACTGAGAGTTAAAGTTAAGGACTGAATTAATATTTTCAGTCTGAACATGATGCAATTAGTGCAAAGAAGTTTTTTAAATTTCTGTTAATATAAACTATATGCAAAGGTCATCTGCCATGAGATGCAATATCAATTTATTCTTTAATGACAATCTTCCTTATGCTTGTCTATCAATTGATTTGGATAGCAGTATTAACTAGCATACAGCTTTGCTTTTAATGAAATGTCACACATCTGCTGCAATTTCCTCTAAAATTTATTTCATTCTACATGCAAAATCTTGCTTGACCAATTTAGTGCCCTTTTAAAATAAAATAAAAGTGGAGAGCTATTCATGTATTTAAAGCACATTTAACAGTTTTCTGTATTTACAACTCCACTAGCAGCAAGTATTTCAGTGATTCTGTACAAATAATAACACATTCAAAAAAAAAATTGAGATATGATGTAAAAGAAAGTAGTGTTAAAAATTACAGCATATCATTAAGTAAAATTATATTTTAAAAATAATAAAACTCTATTGCTTGATAACAGATTTTTCACTGTTTTTCTCCTTTCCTACTTGTTTACTGTTGTCCTGGTCTTGATCTACTACATGCTTATATCGTCCCTTCAATTTACTACTGCTGCAACGCCAAACTATACCAGTTCTTACATCTGCTTTGATCTGTACATCTCTATAGGGGATGTGATTAAGTTGTGATTAAGTCTCAGCAAGCAAATAAACATGATTGTTTGCATTACTGATACAAATAGGAATTTATAGATGGTTTTCATCCAAGATAGGCTGCACTGAAAGAACACCACATATTATTAGATCATCAGCTAGGATCTGATGTCTGAGTAAATCATTTAGAAAACTCAGAAATATGCATGGATATTCATGGAAATTGTAATGGATTCATGTAAAAATACTTAGAAAAACAAGATTGTGACGCAAAAAAAAAAAGTAAATATTCCATCAGTATGTGCACTTTTCTAATAAATAAAAGTGATTAACAAACAATGCCAGTTAACGACCAATGTTTCCATTTTAAATTAAGAATAATCACAGTTCCAGATCCTATCTACAGCATCACCTCAGGGTTGACAACATATGAAAGGAAAGTTTATAACACTGTTTTAAAACCTCATGCATTCACACATGGGGCTCACTTACATAGCTCATCACTGAACTGTGAATTTCAAGACATCCTGCTATAGCTGTAGCAGCCTTTCAAGATGCAGGGCTGCTAGCACCAGGAACCCCACTAGCCTTCACAGTTCAGTATTCTGTTTGACAGTCACATAAAGATCATGTATAAATGACCTTTTGAGTTGAAAATAGGTAATTCGATTTCACAGGACAGATTTCTTAGCATGTACTTTGTTGAGAGTAAAAGTTTTGAGACTTGAGCTAATAGTTTGGAAAAAAATTCTGGTTTTGGCAGAAAAAAATCTTTAGAATTTTTTCTGCTCTACAGTTATTCAAATATATTTTTATTACCTTTCTGTAAAATTTCACATTTCAAAATGCTATTTGGCTTGCATTACAATTTTCATAGTTTCTTCAGCCTTTATAATGGTAAGAGGATCATAAATCATTTAAATTTAATTTTGTATAAAAAATGAGTAAAAATACCATGACTTAAAAAGTGGAAAAAAATATTAAAAGTATTCATACTGAAATTCCTAAGTAAGACTTCTTATGTCCACTATGGGTTTTTTAGCTCCAAGCAAGAGATTTTCTATATCTACACAAAATTCTAGTATGGAGGACACATCCTAACATTGATTAATTTGCAACTGCATTTTCCAAGTACTGATAGAAGAACTGTTGTTACAGTATCTCAATTTGCATTTGTTAATTACATTGTGATTTCTGAAATATATATATTTTGTCTTAGAATTGTATGAAATCATTTTTATGGTCTGCCCAACTGGATGATTCTTTCTGACACTAAATTTTCAATAAGATAAGAGTTTCTGAAAGACAATGACTTCATTAGCAATATGTTTTCTTATTATTGTTGTTGCTGTTGTTATGATACAAGAATATTTCAGACCAAGGTGAAAAGTGCTACAGAACATACAATATACACATTCAGGTAGAGGAATCATATTAACTCCACTCTAACTAGACTAGATATGAACAACAGGAAATTCAGTTAAACATTTAATCAGTAAATTATATGAATATTTTAATTACTTTAATCTCAAATATATGTATGTTTCAATGAAACTGAAATTTAATTTTCCTACAAATAAATAAATAAATGATTGATTGATTGATTGATTGAATGTTCTTCATTGACAAAAAGAGGAATTGGTTTTCCGCTTCATACAAATCCACCTAGATTACTGATTGTATAAAAATAGCTATGCTCAAAAAAATTACAATAGCATCATCAGTAGTTTATGTGAAATGTTTATATTGACTTATGACTGAAGACTAAAAGTATTTTAATCCTCCATTTGAAGATCAACTTTTTTAGGCTACTTTTACCACTAGAAAAGAGAATCTGTAAACAACAGGGATACACTCAATTTAAAAGTACAAAGCAATTATTTAGAGGCTAATGCTCAAATATGACAGCTTGGGCTAATGAGTTAGTGCAGTGTTAATATACTCACAACCGCTAATGGAATACTCAATTAACCTTTTCTGGACACACAACCATTCATGTGAAGACAAGCCTGAGATGTATTCACCAAAATGTCCTCATATTTTCCTTTTTCCTCACTCGTGTTCTAGGCAGTCTTGGATGCATTTTCAATGAAGTAAGATAAAATAGTTAACTTTCGTTGTTGTGGTTGGGTTTTTTTGTGTGTGTTTTTTTTTTTTTTTTTTTTTTTAAGGTGTGTTATTTTTGTGGAGTTAAAGAAATATTTCGAAGATAGTTAGAGGTTATAAGAAAACACAAGTCTGTCAGTAAAAACTTTAGACAATGTTTCTTCAATCTCTTATGTTCAGTATGATGTACAATTTACCCAGCTAGAAAGCCTCAATAAGTTGAAAAATAGCTTCCCCACAGATGCATGTTTTAAAGTAAACCTTTCCCTTTACTATCCAGGCCTAAGTCTTCGCTTTTGTACACTCTTCATCCCGCATTTGGAAATTCTCTCCTCCATTAAACAATGTCTGATATACATTGCATATATATTTTTTGTGTGTGTGTCTCACTTTGAAATAACATCACAAAATCACGGAAGGCACAAAGTTGCAAACAATTTAAATCAATCAATGAAGAGCACTTGCTTGTTTCTTGAGAGAAAAAATTCTAATTAAAATCATAGAAGTGCAGAAGAGTACTTACTTAGAAAATGTTATTTACAATGCACTGAAAAATAAATATATAAAATAGGATATTCTGATGAATTGCAGTAAATGTATCTGCAACATCTAATTTGAAATGTTACATATGGTAGCAACCATTGTTAAATTACCCATAACTAATTGGCATTATAATTGTGTATAATCTGAAATAGACAATTAAACATGTTCTGGGGTGTTAACTGGTTCATATTTTATGTATTCAGCTAATAAGATGTTTCCTAAACTTCTCATTTTGCAATGAGATGAGATGATAAAATATCAAAATATATTTTTTTTGTTTCACAAAAACCTTGCAATAAATCCTTGTTTTCTTTTCTGAGTAGACTTCGGCTTTCACTTATATCACTGTCTTTTCCAGACTTTATAAAACTTGAAAACAAAAAATATATTTTGTAGAATTTTTTTTTTTTTTTCTCTCATTAAATAACTCCATTGGCAGGAAATTCAAAAGCAGGGTTATAAATTTTTTTAATAGATATTAAAACACCAGAGCATATTATTCATGAAAGTTGCTAACACAAGCAATCACCCATATCCTTCACCAAAAGCATTCAGAAAGTAAAAAATCTGAAAGTATGGTAGTCTGAACTAACACATTTGAAAATATTTTGCAGACTGCCTTCATTTGAAGCTAAAAGTGTTCTGTATTGTAAATTCACTATGTGTCATATATGTTTGGAGTCACAAAACAGGAGAACAATGTCTTAAAAAGAAAGAATTTTAGGGTTGGAAGGAAGCCAGGTTTCAGAAGGAATCTATGATGGGCAGGGAAGATCCAGTGGCATGGATATATGGAGAAGCTGTGGATAGCTTTCTGCTATCAGAAACTATGCTTCTAGTCTCTGTGACTAGCTTCAAAGATTCAGGTGGATATTAGAACACAGAATGCTCTTTTGCAGTGAAAGAAGTCTGAATAATCAGATGTCTGAAGAAAGAATGACACCTGGGAAAAGAAAAAAGAATGACAAGGTCTAATGAGAAGAAAGGAAAGAAAGAATATCCATTAAACAAACACAAAAACAAAAACAAAAACAAAAACAACAACAAAAAAAAACCCAAAAACAAACAAACAAGCAAAAGCACCAGAAAAGAGAGGAGGAAAACAAAGGAAGCAAAGTAGTATCTACAAAGGAAATATGGTGTATCTTAAATCACATATACTTATATATGATTGTTTACAATAAGACTGTCAAAAAAATTTTTCATCCAACATGTATGGATTGATATGTGTATATAAATACATATTGCCGTGTTCTCAGATACAATTTACTGAAGGTTATTGTCCCTTGGCATCTTCAACTATGTTGGCAGCTGAATATGAATGTCAGAATTAGTGCACTTGAAGAAAAGATAGCCCTTGTTTTCCACTTCCCAAATATATTCTTTCTCTGTTTTTAAAGAAATAAATTAAATGCATTGTTCCTTTTTTTTTTTTTTAATGAAAGCTTTTTGAAGATTTATTTCATGTGATGTGATGACAAGAATACACCATTTGTAAAATACATATTAAAAGAATCAGTGAACTTAAATCGTATTTGAGAACTGTCTTTCTTATCATCTTCAGATTAGCTGAGAGAAAGAATACTTCAAAAGTAAAAAAAGAATTGTACTGGAATCCTAAATATACGTTAGTGTAATCTGGGTTATTGCTCCTTCACAATATAGGTCAGAGAAAAAACTTAGATTGTCTGCTGTAAGGCAGAGAGCCTATGATGTGCTCCTATGGTGATGCATGTATGTGGTGAGTCATAGATGAGAGTTTCTGTTCTGTTGAATGCTTTGTATATCGTTGGATGGTAAAATTATATATTTGCCTGTTACCCTGCCTAATACAATAAGAAACACTTGTACATCTCAGCATCTGTTAATATTTTATTAAACGACACTCAAATGCAAACATCCCTCCATAAAATCTAGTCTAGTGTACAAAAGCATCAGTATTTTGAAGGCACAAGCATATTGCCTTTATGCCATATGCAGAAACTTCAGAATATCTAGCATTCAGTATAAACAGAAATATTTTGAAAAAAGCAACTATTTGACAGTAAGAAGTTGAGAAAATCTGTTTCCAAACCAGTTCCAATATCTGTTTTATAACATCACCATCGTTTTTTCTTCAGTCTCTTTAAATATCATACATTTAACAAGCTTTTCATGAGAAAAAAATCCATTTCTTCCTAATGCTTACAATTCTATCTAAATCTGTTGCCTCAGTATTCCCAGGCACTTTGTTTTCAGGAGGGAATATGTGTAGAAGAGGTAGATAATGTTTTTCTTTTGATTACATAAATGAGTTATTCCTACTCTGCAAGATACCAAATTATTCTGTTATTTTACCCCAACATTCCAATATGCTCTGATGCACAATTACAACCAGCCTGCTTCTCTTTTAGAAGTACAATATAGAAACAGAATTTAGTGTAACATGTTCATAGATAAAGTAACAAGTAACATAACACCTGTGATGTAAATATAATATAGAAGTTTCAAGAACTGAAGTTAAGAGGTCTTAAAAGATAGAGGGCTTAAAGGGCTAAAATATTAAGAGCATGACTATGTACAAGGAGAAAACAAAGTCAGGAGGACAAAGAAAGCAGTAATTTAGGTAATAGAGCATTCTTCTTCCTTTCAGAAGAAAAGTTTGAAGAAAATCTTGAGGTTACTACGGATAATGTCATTATTTGGACCTCATGTTGAACCAGGAAGACAAATTTTAGCACTGACCAAGGAAGACTGGAAGGAAGACTGAATGACATGCAATGTACTAAGACTGAATGGATCTTTAGTAATAATCTTTCTGAACCTACAAGATAAGGAGAAAACCAGGTACTAATTAGCATCTCAGGCTCTCAAATTCACCAGGAAATCTTTGATTACTGTTTCTTTTTTGTTCATTAATCTTTTATTACTTTACCAGACATCCGTTTGGGAATCACCTCTAATGTTTTGAGTCCACATTTTTCTGTGTTCAAGAAATTCAGAAACCCCAGAAGTACCAGTGACATTTGTTACAGTTCCTGTCCCAATCAAAAATCACAGCCAGAATACAAAACTGAATAAACATTATAAATTTACATGAAAACAAGGAGAATACTATTCATGAGATCCCTTGTAATATGAAGATACGCTGTTGCATTTGCTAAGAAATTGTGATTGTACAAGTTTGCCTTCATTACGTATTATTAATCATTTTTCTCCTGGTTTGACTGCCCAGCCCCTTCATCACTTGCTACTACCCTGTCATCTTTAAGTGACTTGTGAATTGAACAACTTACTATGAATCATTTCCTCATTTCATCTGATAATTAGATATGTTTAGACTTAACTGATGACTGTTATGACAGTTTTCATTCCACATAGAGTATATTACAACACAAAAACTTATGCCTTATTACAAGAGATTTTACTTGATAGTCTGAATTCTTCTGGAATTTATGGTCAGAATAAAAAACAACAACAAAAACAAAACTCAGAGGTTAACTAATCTGCAGTTACTGTCATTTTCTCAACTTTGAGAGGGAAAGATCATGGAGCAGATACTCCTGGAAACTATGTGCTAAGGCACACAGAAGACAGGGAGGTGATATGGGAGAATGAGCACGGCTTCACCAAGGGTAATCCTTCTTGATCAACCTAATGGCCTCTTCTGATAATGACACTGCATCAATGGACAACGGAAGAGCAATTGATGTCATCTCTCTGGACTTCAGTAAGGCCTCTGACACAGTACTCCACAACACCCTTCTCTCCAAATTGGAAAGATATGGATTTGATAGGTGAACTGTTTGATGGATAAAGAACTGGCTGCAGGATTGAAACCAGAGACTGGTGATGACTCAATGTCTGGATGGAGATTAGTGACAAGTGGTGTCCCACAGGAGTTAGAGCTGGAACAGATCCTCTTTAATATCTTCATCAATGACATTGACAGTGGGGTTGAGTGTACCCCCAGCAAGTTTGCTGATGACACCAATATGTGGGGTGTTGTCAACTCACCAGAGGGACAGGATGCCATCCAGAGAGACCAGGATAGGTTTCAGCAGTGGTCGCAGCTGAACCTCAGGAGGTTCAACAAATCCAAATGCAAGATCTTGCGCCTGGATTGAGGCAACACCTACTACCAATAAAAGCTGGGGGATGAAAGGAGTGCGCACAGCCTTGCCAAAGAAGGCCTGGGGTACTGGTGGATGGCATGCTCAACATGAGCCAGCAATGTGCCCTTGCAGCCAAGAAAGCCAACTGTATCCTGGGCTGCATCAAAAGAAGCATGGCCAGCAGGTTGAGGGAGGTGGTCCTGACACTCTTCTCTGTGCTGGTGAGGCCTCACCTGGAATACTGCGCCCAGATGTGGAGTTTTCAGTACAGGAGAGAAATAGACCTGATGGAGCGCATGTAGAGGAGGACCACAAAAATGATCCAAGGGATGGTACACCTCTCCAATGAGGACAGGCTGAGAGAGCTGGGGTGCTCAGTCTGGAGAAGAGAAGGCTCCAAGGTGACCTGATTGTGGCCTTTCAGTATTTAAAGAGGAGCAACAGGAAAGAAGAGGACAGAGTCTTTAGCAGGGTCTGTGACGACAGAACATGGAGAAATGGCTTCAAGCTTAAAGAGAGTAGATTTAGGTTAGATATAAGGAAAAAGTCTTTTAAAGTGAGAGCGGTGAGGAACTGGAACAGGTTGCCCAGAGATGCGTTGGATGTCCTGTACTTGGAGAATTTCAAGGTGAGCGTGGCTGGATCAGACCTTGGCAATCAGGTCTACCTCTCATGTCCCTGTTAATTGCAGGGGAGTTGGACTAGATGACTTTTAAAAGTCCCTCCTAACCCTAAGTTTTCTATGATTCTATGATTCTCCATTTCTACTTGTGTTTCTTTTTGTTGTTGTTGTTTGTTTGATCTTTAAATTTACAAGAAATTAGTCTTCTTTGGGAATATCAGTAACTTGGGCATCAAATTATAACTCTTATTTGCAAGCCAGTGAGATTCTAATGTATACAGATATATACAGTTTTGATCCCACCCACTGTTAACAGTGTTGCTTTCATTCTTTTAATACAGTAGCTGTGAACATTGAATATTCATTTAACTTAATTCCTCGTACAGAAATCTCCATTCCCAGTGACACAATTAGAATGATTTTGCTTTTCTTGCTGCTGTCAATTTTATGTTGACTTTAATTACTGTGAGATACTTTCTGCTGGCGTAACCGATCATATCAGCTTACTGTAGCATATTAAAAAAAACATCTCATGCTTGTAATGCAGTTCACTATTAGCTACACTACAGTAGTATTCTTCAGTGATAGGTGGGGATAAGATCAACGCAGGTACTCACAATTCTCAGAATACTGTCTTGAATTCTCAGTAAGACTTTAAAGCTAGTGGAGACAGATGTGAAGTGGAAGACTTAAAGAGAACGTCAAACATAACTAAAGGCTTCTCAGTTTTCAGAGAAATCAAGTCTCACCATCTCAAGGATAAGAAGAAATTACTTCGATATGGCAGGCTATTAAATTGATTCTCCTCTCCCCTTTTTCTCCTGGAACAGGTAAAGTTCTTATTTTACTTCTGAAAACAGAAAAGTCACAGACGTTTTCCGCTTCTTCTTGAATGACAATTCTCTCCAGACAAAAGTTTGTTTTTAAGGTGTAATATTTATGTAGAAGTAAAATAAATTACAAATCAAACTGAGAGATGACTGTAGAATCCTAGAATATCTTGAGTTGGGAGGGACATGCAAGGATCATCTAGTCCAATCTGACTCCACACAGGACCATGCAAAATCCAAACCATACCTCTCAGAACATTGGCCAAACACTTCTTGAACTCCAGCAATTTGGGGTCATGCCCTCTGACCTGGGAAGCTTGTTCCAGTGCCCAACCACCTTCTGATGAAGAACCTGTTCCCTAACATCCAACCTGACTCTCCCCTAATGCAGCACCATGCTATTCCCTCAGGTCCTCTCACTGTCATCAGAAAGCAGAGATCAACACCTGCTCCTGCACTCCCTGTGAGGAGTTGTAGGCACACCACTCTCCTTAGTCTGCTCTTTGAACAACCGAGGGACCTCAGCTGCTCCTCAGCCATCTTGCCCTCTAGGACCCTCCACCATCTTTGTAGCCCTTCTTTGGACACTCTCTAATAGTTTTATGTGTTTCTTATATTGTGGTGCCCAAAAATCCACACAGTGCTTGAAGCGAAGCTAGCACTTTGACTGGCAAGGAGTGTTGTGTCCGATGTACCCCAGAATACATTTGGTCTTTTTCACTACAAGGGCACACTGATGACTCATACTGAACTTGCCATCATCCAAAATGTCCAGATTCTTTTCTTCAGGGCTGCTCTCCAGCTTCTCATCCTTCCATCTGCACATATAACCAGAATCTTGAAGATACTCTTGTCAAATTTTATGCAACTGATGACTGTCCAGCCAAATAGTTTGTCAAAATCTCTCTGCAAAGTTTCTCCATCCCTGAGGATGATCAATCATGTCTATGTCTTCTCACAGTTTTGCTCATGATAACTTCATAAGATTTTTTCCATAAGCTGCTGCACCTTCAAACAGCAAAAGATCTACCAAAAGACAATGCATCTTACTCAGATAGTTGCTAACTGGCCACAGTATTCAATCTTAATTGGCATGACTAGTTTTAAAATTTACAGAACAGTGAACAGAATCTAAATACAATTTTTAACTAATTATGAGATAGTTCAGAAATGTTTATTTTCAGTAATAACTCTGTTTATTTCTCCAGTACAAAGTTATACATACTTCAATACGGGTGAGGTCTGATTCATTGTTTTCTGAGCACTTAATTTATTTAAAGTGCTAGAAATCAAGAACACAAATTTTGCCATTGTTTTCACACTGCCAATACATATCTCTATGTTTTCTAGCACTCATTCTCCTGAAAATTGGTTTGTGCCATTTTCTGCTCTTGTTACAAACTTAAGAAGAATCACAAGAGAATTTTAGTATCTAGCATAGAGAATGAAATAATGATTAATTTTTATATACTTGTATAAACAACAACATTAACTCTGAAACTGTTGATTTCATCTGCTTGTCATTACTCAGTATCCTCTTCATGTTGCTGTAGCTGTAAATAATTTCATTACAATCTTTAAATTGTGATCAATTTGTTTGATGCTTGTGAAGGATTGTTTTGTGGAAACAAATCATATGGAAACAAATGTCAAAGGAGAAATTGGCCATAAAAAGGTAAAGGAAAAAGAAAAAGGAGATGGGAAGATGCTAGCTTGGACAAATATGAGTCTTTAATCTATTTTCAAGAATTATCCTTTCTGATCAAAAAAGCAGTTTACATATTTTGCATCCTCAATGCAATTTGATCATGTCACTCATGATGAGCTGGGAACTACTGTTGAGACTCAGGAAGTAAAAGAGAGTCTATGTCCTCTGGAAGAAGGGACAGGCTACTAGGGGAGATTACAGGGAAGTTGATAAGGTATGCAGGGAGGAAGTCCGGAAGGCAAAAGCCCATCTTGAACTCAGATTAGCCACTGCAGTAAAGCAGAATAAGAAATCCTTTTACAAATATATCAATGGCAAGAGAAGAACCAAGGATAATCTCTATCCTTTAATTGACGCAGCGGGGAACGTGACCACGGAAGACAAGGAGAAGGCTGAGGTCCTCAATGCCTTCTTTACATCTGCCTTTAATAGTCAAACCAGTTATCCTCAGGGCACTTTGTGTCCTGACCTGGAAATCTGGGCTGATACGCAGAATATCCCCCCGGAGATTCAGGTGGAGGCGGTTAGGGAGCTCCTCCTCCATCTGGACTATCACAAGTCCATGGGACCACATGGGCTTCATCCTAGGGTGCTGAGGGAGTTGGCAGGGGTGATTGCTAAGCCACTCTTGGCTATCTACCAGCACTCCTGGATGACTGGAGAGGTTCCAGAGGATTGGAGGCTTGCTGATGTGACTACCATCTACAAGAAGGGCCGTAAGGAGGATCTGGGGAACTACAGGCCTGTCAGCCTGACATAAGTGCCAGGGAAGGTCATGGAACAAATCCTCCTGGGAAAGATCACACGGCTCGTGCGTGGCGTCCACGAGATCAGGCCCAGCCAGCATGGGTTCAAGAAAGGCAGGTCGTGCTTGACCAACCTCATCTCCTTCTATGACTGGATGACCAGACTGGTAGATGAGGGAAAGGCTTTCCTTGATGTAGTCTACCTAGACTTCAGCAAAGCCTTTGACATGGTCTCTCACAGTATCCTTCTGTGGAAACTGGCTGCCTGTGGCTTGGACAGTTTTACCCTCCGTTGGATAAGGAATTGGCTGGAGGGCCATGCTCAGTGGGTGGTGGTCAATGGAGTTAAGTCCAGCTGGCGACCCGTTTCAAGTGGTGTCCCCCTGGGGTCGGTACTGGGGCCCATCTTGTTTAATATCTTTATTGACGACTTAGATGAAGGGACTGAGTGTACCCTGAGTAAGTTTGCAGATGACACCAAGTTGGGAGGTGGTGTCGATCTGCCTGAGGGTAGGGAGGCTCTGCAGAGGGATCTAGATAAGCTGGATCGCTGGGCTGAGGTGAATGGGATGAGGTTTAACAAGGCCAAGTGTCAGGTCCTGCACTTTGGCCACAATAAGGCCATGCAGTGTTATAGGCTTGGGGATGAGTGGTTGGATGACTGTGAAGAGGAAAGGGACCTGGGGGTGTTGGTTGATGCTCGGCTGAACATGAGCTGACAGTGTTCAGGTGGCCAAGAGGGCCAATGGCATCCTGGCCTGCATTAGAAATAGTGTGGCCAGCAGGAGCAGGGAGGTAATCGTCCCCCTGTACTCAGCACTAGTGAGGCCACACCTCGAGTACTGTGTTCACTTTTGGGCCCCTCACTGCAAGAAAGACATTGAGGCCCTGGAACGAGTCCAGAGAAGGGCAACTAAACTGGTGAGGGGTCTGGAGCACAAGTCTTATGAGGAGCGGTTGAGGGAGCTGGGATTGTTTAGTCTGGAGAAGAGAAGGCTCAGGGGAGACCTCATTGCACATTACAACTTCCTGAAGGGAGGTTGTGATGAAAAAGGGTCTGGCCTCTTCTCCCAGGCAAATAGTAGGACCCGAGGAAATGGCCAGAAGTTGTACCAGAGGAGGTTTAGGTTGGACATTAGGAGAAACTTTTTCTCTCAGAGAGTGGTCAGGCACTGGAATGGCCTGCCCAGGGAGGTGGTGGAGTCGCCGTCCCTGGCAGTGCTCAAGAGGCGCCAGGATGAGGAGCTACGAGATGTGGTTTAGTACCTTGTGGTACTAATAGGAATGGGAAGGCTGTTGGACTAGATGGTCTTGCAGGTCGTTTCCAACCTTGTGATTCTATGATTCTATGATTCTATGAAAAGATCCTGTCCCATTCCGTGTACAACTGGGATGTCATGACAGAATAATGTCTGCAAACTTGTACTACCAACTCTAAGGGTAAAGGAATAACTCAGTTCCTAAAATATAACTCTTAAGGTTTTCATGTTATGAGCAGTCATGAACTAATCTAAACCAAGAGAAGAAATAGGTTATTTTGTCAAACTTAGACTGTATGTAACTGTAACCCAAATTATACTTTTTTTTTTTAATTATACGTCTTCAGTGAATTTGTTTTTCAATGTCAAATATAAATTCCCAATTTACCTACACCATGTTATAAAAAAATATAATGGACCTTTGACACTTACCACAAACTGAAGTTTGCATGTCTTCTATCTCCTATATCAGATAGAATGTAAAGTACTTTACTGGTGTACTTTACTGGTACATATATACTTTATATGTATACTATATATGTATACTTTACTGGTATATATTTTAAATATTAATAATTAAATTGTCCAGATATGCAGAGACCATTGATTACTTCTGTGCTTAAGCTGTATTAAATTTATTCAGAAAAACTAGGTCATTCAGAATGACAGTGGCTGATAGCTTAAGTGTTCACCTTGGTAAAAATTCTACAGACACTTAGCCAGATGACTGTCCCAGATTGCTTTAATCTCAATGAGAACATCTGATGATGGCTTTTATTTGGTGTTTTTTTTCAAATCACTTTGTGGGTTTTATTCACACTCTTGACCAATTCTCCTTACGTGGAGCCTAGGTTCTCTTGTCTCTAAAAGACAGTATGTTGAGACTTGCAAGAAACAAACAGACATGCCATTTTTGATAGCTTTGCAAACTAGTAGATTGTTGTTCCAACCCAGATAACCAGTAAAAAGTCATTGTTTGTTATAGAAAAGCAACTTATCAGTTGCTAAGCAAAAGCTCTTTTTATAAGCTTTTTATGGCCTCTTTGTTGCTTGTATTCCTTGCCTTCATTCTTCTTGTTCAAGATGAACACTTATAAGAGTCCAAAGTCTCAATTTTTCTTATTTTGTGAGGAGTATGAGGATTTCAACCTTGTTTCTTTATTATTGGTTCAGTGTTTCATTCTACACTCATTTCCCATGAGACACATTTGTAAAAGCTTGTCATATTTACCATCAACTCTTTGATAGGAATAAGTATTAATTATACTTTTTGCTACTTCTATGTTTCCAGGCATGTTTTAGTGAACTCTGCCTATTTTCATTATTTGATTTCCCAGATTATAATTTGTGCAACAGGGGATGTTTTCAGTTCATATTCGGTGAAGTTTTTTTGGTTCTTTTTTTCCTTGCTTCTAGTAGCTTTCTCACCCTGCATATACTTTAGAGCACCTACTTTAGTCTTGCACCATAAATTTAGTGACTACTATCTTAAAATTTTAAATATTGACACATTTTTTCTGTTGTTGTTGATGCTCATCAGAAAAATAGATTCAAACCTACATATAGATATCTAAATCAAGGGACAAATTTTTTGAGTTGCAGAGAAACATCTGCATTTGTCACTGATGATGGAAAGGGCTACCATTTCTGAAATAACCAAAAACTTTGCCACTTTCATTTTATTTATGCTTTGATATAAATTGTACTTCTGTTCTGTAGATGTTAGAGAAGCTGCGATTTGTCCACGCTTTACAACTTCATATATGGACATGGGGGAGGAAAACACCTTCTTCAAGGTGGGATGGGGAGTAGTAGAAGCAAAGGCTGAAAAAACAGTGAAGAGAATATCATATGTAAAAGAGATTGTGACATTGGATGTGGCATTTGACCGCAGTGAGGCCACTGTCTGTAAAGTAGCTCAGGTCAACATAGTTGTTAAAGTGGCAGTTATCGTGGCTGAAAGAATGTAGGAAAGCATTACTGCTAAGAAATTACAGAAAAATGATGGAATAACATTTGAATAGATGATGAAAGCTAACTGTCAGAACTAAGGAAAAAGCAAATAAATTCTACAGATTTTAATTGCAGATAAATAAGTCCTAAAATAGACTGTGTCAACAGCTTGCGTACACATTTCAGGCAGTATATATTAGAAACATAAAAATCACATATGGACTTCTACAAAGTAATTCAATTCCTTGACTGATTTTGAATGAATAATGTTCATCCTCTTTTTGTGATTAAATTGCATTCAGGGTATTCCTTTCCACATTTTTGTATACTTTTCAGCAAAATACTTTTAAGTAACCACATTAAGCGTATTTATGGTATTCTTCTACCTGCAGACTTCCAAGTTTTCAGTTGAACATATATTGCAATTGATCAAAAAAAAAAAAAAAAAAAGGAGAGGGAAAAGAAAAAGGAGAAGGTGAGGGAGAGGGAAAGAAAAAGGGTAGTTGAGTTACACCTGGTCTAAGTTTGATTTAAGGTATTCCTTTAAAAGACTAGCTTTTAATATAGTATGAATTTACATGAAGAATTTTTGCGATAACAGAGAATTTTCATGAAATATTTAGGTTACATCAAAATTATGTTGTGTGAATTGGATTTGTTTTTTCTCTGTTGCAAAAGCACTCAAAACAAATGTCCAGAATTCATAGGCAGAAAAGGTAATTTTTTTGTTAGCTAAACTTTATGCTCATTACCAATCATTTGTAAGTTCAAGGTATAGACTGCTTCTGTTTCAAAAATAAAAGCTTGAATACTATTTATGAGTCAGAATGATGGAACTCAAAGATAGTGTTCACCCACATCTAACCACAAGTTCAAATTGAATTTCTGTAGTGCAAGGAAAGGAAGGTAAAATTGCCTCTGAAGCTGACACATTGACAGACACAGGCACAGAAAGTTTGATATTTCCATTATGTCCTAAATTACACTTTCAGTAATGAAAGGATTGTGTCAGCACATTTAAATGTTTGCAAAGACACGCGCCATTACCACTCTCCCCAGCACAATTGTTGCAAGAGCTTTTCAGGTCTCAACACTTCCCCAGCCCTGGTATATGGGATGCTTCTTCAAAACCATTTAAGTAATATTATGTAATAATAAATCTCAAAACAATTCTAAGGAGGAAGCCTTTTTTTCTTTTTCCAGAGTATATGCCAGAAGTGTTTACTCGGTAGATCACACACAGAAGCAATTTTCTAATGTTTTTTTGTGAATTAATCTTTTGGGTTTTTAAAAAAACTTTGTAATTTTACACAGAGCTAGCCCAGGTTTCTGAGGTCATAGAACAGAATCATAGAATCACCAACATCAGAGAAGACCTCCAAGATAATCCAGTACAACATTCCACCTACCACCAATATTTCCCCACTAAATCATGTCCTTAAGTACAACATCATCAAAATGTTTGTTGAACACCTCTAGGGATGGCAATTCAAACACCTTCCTGAGCAGCCCGTTCCAGTGCCTAACCACTTTTTTGGAGGAAATTTTTTCCTAACATCCAACTCAAATATCATCTGGCACAACTTGAGGCTATTCCCTTTAGTCCTATCACTAGTTATGCAAGATGCTGACCCCACCTCACCACTACCTTCTTTCAGAGAGCTGTAGAGAGATATAAGGTGTCCCCTGAGCATCCTCTTCTCCAGACTAAATAATCCAATTTCCTTCAGCTGCTCTTCGTAAGACTTGTGCTTCAGTCCTCTCACCAGCTTCACTGCCCTTCTCTGGACATGCTCCAGGGCTTCAATATCGTTCTTGAAGTGAAAGGTCTGAAACTAAACACAATACTGAAGGTACAACCTCACCACTGATGAGTACAGAGTGACAATATTTCCCAGCTTCTGCTGGCAATGCTATTTCTAATACAATCAAGGATGTCATTGGCCTTCTTGGCAACCTGGGCACACGGTTGGATCATGTTTAGTTGAGCATTGACCAACACCCCAGCTTCTTTTTTTCCCCACAGTCTTCCAGCCGCTCTACCCCAAGCCTCTAATATTGTCTGCAGTTGTTATGGCCAAAGTGCAGGACCCTGCAAGAGGTCATGTTGAACTTCATCCCATCAGCCTCAGCCCAGCTCTCCAGTCTGCCCAGATCCCTCTGTGGGACCTCCCTACCCCCAGACAGTTCGACACTTCCTCCCAGCTTGGTGTCATCTGTAAATTTACTGAGGGTACACTCAGTCCTATCATCCATGTCATCAATAAAGATAGTGAAGAGGACAGGCCCCAGTGCTGACCAAATCTTAAAACTAACGTACAGGAACTCCATGTTAGTTTGTGTGGACACAAAAAGTAGATGACACACTAAAATCAAAATATTGTTGGTTAAGCACATTCATTTTAAAATCAATTTCAGAAAGAGTTCTCTCTAAATCTTGCTTTATGTCTCCTGAAAAAAACAAAAACAAAAACAAAAACCAAACGTATTTGCCAAAAAAAAAAACCCACCTCAAAATGTGTGATTTACCTGTCCTTTCATGGACAGATCAGAAAGTCTTTTAAAGGGGAAAAATAACTTGTGGGTCATTCCTGTGAGGTTGGCATGTGAACCTTATGGATAATGTAAGGTAAAAAGAATCTTTAGTCAGAAGCAGCATAGAATGCCTGTCAGTAGTAAATCAAGTAGTCTGACATTTCCACATAGCAAGGCATGTCTCAAAATACAACATAAAAATAAATGAACGTGTACTACAAAGAAAAAGAGAAAGGATTAACTTCGGTCAAAAGTTCTCAAAATGAATTTCTTGAAGAGGCTGGTAAGCTGACAGTATAATAGCTATGGAGGGTTTCTTACATCCTGTCAGAACTGACTGACTTGGTGTAGAATGTCAACTAGGTATCAAGCTATTGCTAATTACAGAAAATATTGTTTAATGAAAAAGCATAAAACAAAGTGAATTTTCTTCTGAGGACAAAATAAGGATAAAAACATAGGTTGTTTTTTTTGTTTTTGTTTTTGTTTTTTTCAAAAATAAGTGTAAGATTATATTGGCTTAACCAGTTTATCTTAATTAAAAATAGAAAGGTGGAAGTATATAATACATATTTTCCAGTACCCTCTTTCTTTTAAAACTCCCTTAAAATAGTGTGAAGATTTATTTCTTATACTGAGAGAAAGTTAGGATAAATCTAAAGGTGAAAGACTTCTGCTACCAAATTTAGTAACTTTATGTAGAGTCTATATAAAAAGGAGAGAGCATGTGAAGAACTGAAAGAAACGGAAATTGAAACTTACAGAATGTGAGTAAAAATAATTACAATTGAAGAGAGCATAAAGGGAGCTGTGCTCTAAAGATTACCAGAATTGAAAGGGTTTAGTATATTGCCTGTGAGAATGAGTATACATTACAAAAATTTGTACAGCACTTACAGTAGCTTTTGTCTTTAAGAAGTGCAGAATTTAATGAAAATGCAGTATACTATACTAGTGTTGATAGCTATGAAAAAAACTGAAAAAAAACACAGCAGGTGTGCTAAATATTAGACATTTCTGGGTTTGTGTTGATTAATGGTTCAGTTTTACGTGACCTTTAAAATCATGTTTGTTTTTGAATATAGAAATAGTACTTGCAAATTCTCTGTGAGAAATGAAGCAATGGATTAAACAGTCAGAATATACTTGAAAAAAAAAGTACACAATAAGTAAAGCTGCAAAATGTTTTTGAACCATAAAAACTCTCAAATCATTATAACTTCTCAATAGCCCCTAGTCTACAAATGAGTTGGCATGAGCACTAAATTATGCTAATATTCTTGAAAACTATTCTTAAAACGTTGCTCTACAATACAGTCTTTTCCTATCTTAGGCTCACATTTGAATTTTTATTCTCTGCTCTTTGGTACTTCTTTATTTTTTAAAGTTTTTTCATTATTCATGAAGCTGTTGAGTTTAGTTTAGTATCTATCTGGTGCATATCGTATTTATCATTAGGAGTGTTCTCCAGGGCTTGAATCTAGAACCAGTCCTGTGCAACACCTTTATTAATGATCTGGATGCAGGAGTGGGATGCATCCTCAGCAAGCTGGCTGATGACACTGAACTGGGATGTACTGCTGACTTTCTAGAGGGATGAGAAGCCTCGCAGAGGGATCTAGGTAGATTAGAGCACAGCATGAAGTTCAGCAAAGGAAAATGCATGGTGTTCTGCACCTGAGATAGAGTAATGCTGGACAGATGCGCAGATGAGTGGCTGGAGAGCTACTCAGCCGAAAAGGACCTGGGGGTGCTCATGACAGCAGGCTCAGCATGAGCTGGTAGTACACCCTGGCAGCCAAAAAGGCAAACTGCATCTCAGCCAACCAGTCAAAAGAAGTGATTCTTCTGCCATATTTAGGGTTGGTGCAGCTTCACTTTGAATAAAGTGAAGTTCAGGGGTAAAAAAGGAAATTACAATATTTCAAGGATATTATCATTGAAAGCATCTAGAGGAGGACAAGACTGGTAACAAGACTGGAATGGGGAGGCTGGTAACAAGGCTGTCCTTTGGAGAGAGGCTGAGAACACTTGAGCTGGAGAAGAGGAGGCAATCTTGTTGCTCACTGCAGCTCCTTGAGGGGCAGGGCTCTGTTTCTGGGAATCAGTGGCAGGACATGAGGGAATGGCAAAAAGTTGCACTAGGGGAGGAACAGACTGGGCATTAGGAAAAAATTATTTGCATTGAGGGTGGTCAAACAGGCTTCCTAGAGAGGCACCCATGCCTGTCAGTGGTCAAGAGATTCTAGAAGGAGAAAACAGTACAATAGGTAATTTAGTCTAGACTATCTGTTGGATTTGTTCCAATAATAAATTACATTTAATAATTTTTAAGACAAATAGAATTCATTGTTAAATGCAATTTATTAAAAACAAAAATATTATTGAGAGTACAAAAAAAAAAAAAATCTGCTTTATACTGGGTGCTTTTTAAAGTTGTAAATAAAATATTTTATTTCCTTACTACTAACATATGTTTTTTCTAGCTCATGTGAACTATGAGGTCAGAAGAAGATGGAACACTGTTCGGATTTTTTTTTATCTAAAAAAATGCAAAGTAAACATGCATGTGTATATATATGTGTGATGGAGATCAAGAGCTGAGAAGTGCATGAGCGTCTATTTGAATTAAAATTAATAACTGAATGTCACTTAAATTGAGCAGGTTATTGGTGTGGAAAAGAAAAGGAGCAGAGAAGGTGAAATTTAAGCAAATCTGACTGAGATGAACAGTATTGAGCTACTCAGGAAATGGAGCACTCTCATTTTCCCATCATCTCCTAGACTTTAAAGAAAGTAGAAATAAGTAAGACAAAGCTTAAGGCCTTGAAAGACTAAATAAATGGTTATTATTACAATGTTTTTCTAAGACAACATCTAAACAGAATGATAGAACAACTAGATGGATGGAAAACCTAATAGATGGAGCAACTAATCCTGAAAATTATTTCCAGGCACGTGAAAAACATTTGAGAGTAGCCTGTATGGAATCACAAAGGAGAAATGCTTTACCAACTTGAAAATCTTCTACCATGAAATGACTGACCTAGTAGAAGAGGGGAGAGCAATGGAAATTGTTTACCTGGATTTCAGTGAAGCTTTCAGCACTGTCTCCTATCAGGTCCTGATAGAAGAATTGAGAAAGTGTGGACTGGATGAGCACACCACAAATGTGGATTGAAAACTGGATGAATAGCTGGGTTCACAGAAAGAAGAATTGGAATCTTCATTAACAATTCAGATGATGGGCAGAGTGTTGTCTCAGCATATTTGGTGATGATTAAAAAACAGGGAGGAATGGCTCGTACACCATAGCCTTGTGCTCCCATCCAGAGGGACATGGGCTGGCTGGAGAAAGGGCAGACAGTATCCTCATGAAGTTCAACATGAAGAAGTACAGCTGGGGAAGAACAACTCCAGGCACTAGGACTTACTGGAAACATTCAGTTGGAAAACAAGGGGTCCTGATGAGTATCAATTTGTGAGGTAGCAATATGCCATTTCCTGCAAAGGAGGTTAAAAGTATCCTTTGCTGCATTAGGCAAACTATTGCCAGCAGGTTGAGAAAAGTGGCTTTTCCCCTTGTGAGGTCGTAACTGTAATGCTGTGTCAGTTCTGAGCTCCTCAGTACCAGGGAGTCATAGACATACTGAAGAGAGTCCAACAGAAGGCCATGAAAATAATGAAGGCACTCAAGCATCTCTCCTATGAGAAGAAGCTGAGAGAGCTAGGACTGTCCAGCTTAGAGAAAAGAAGTCTAACAGGGGATTTTAACAGTGTCTGTACAATTACTTAAGAGAAGATGCAAAGAGGATGGAGCCAGGCTCTTTTCAGTGGTGCTCAGTGACAAGACAATCAGTGCACACACACTGAAACACAAGAGCTCCCATCTGAACAACAGAAAGTATTTTACTGTGAGGATGACTGAGCGCCTGACACACGTTGCCCAGAGGCTGTGGACTCTCCTCCTTGAAGATCTTCCAAAGCTGCCTGGACATAGTCCTGCAGCTTTGCAGGCACCCTGCTCTGGGTGTCCCTGCTTGAGCAGGGGTTGTATAAGATGAACCCAGAGGTCCCTTCAAATCTCATTCTGCTATTCTGTGATTCACCTATCTATCCTATGCATCCTTTTCCTGCACATCACCATGATTATATAAAAAAAAGTTTTGTGCTCCTTGTTTTCCAAACAATACGCCATTGTGTTGTTATGCTATCAGGTATGTAAAGTCTATTTTTTAATATTTGTGGGTTTGCCATACAACCTTTCCTACCTTGTATTTGATACCTTCTTGTGGCTACTAAGAATTGTTCTTAAAGTTAAGTCAATTATCAGGGTCACCACTCAACACCACATTGCACTGTGCAGTTAAGATTCTGAAAATCAGACAAGA
Organism: Chrysolophus pictus; assembly: GCA_037305975.1. NCBI lineage: Eukaryota > Metazoa > Chordata > Aves > Galliformes > Phasianidae > Chrysolophus > Chrysolophus pictus. The sequence continues at coordinate 20,968,444 of CM074578.1, forward strand.
AGTACAGGGAGAGGGGAGAGAAAAGGAACTCTGCCAGACACCCAGGAGTCAGCAGTTCCAGTTGCACACTTTGGGCTTGAGCCAAAGCAACAGTTTAATAATCACAGTAACAGGCAGTGCAGAACTTGACACACTGAACTTCTCTCCTAAGTGAGATTATGTAAGCCAGGCACTTCCATAACATCATGGGCTATCAAAAAAACGAAGAAGAGACACTGTTTTCTACAGCTGTGCTAGCTCTGACAGTAAATGATCAGTGAACAAGTACATAGGAAATAGCAATCAAAATAGCACTGAGGGGGCAGAAGTCACCAAACTTGTCAATCCATAATTTGAGAAACTATGGATGCTGTGCAAATACCAAGACCATGCTGATCCTGACAGGAGGAGGAAGTGGGTAAGACAGGTCGGTGGGAAAAAATTCACCCTTTCACAGACTGAGATTCACTCCATCCATTGCTGCCTTAGTAGTGTTCCCAGTGTAAGTATTAAATTCTTCTCATCTTGCAAGCATTTGTGTAGCATTGGGAAAGTCTCATGGACGGGATATCCTGCTATATTGACTAAAGATACTACCTAAGAGGCTTTGAATGGTTCATTACACATATACACAGAAAAAAAATAAGAACAGGGAGCATCTGTCCCAAAGGAAGCATCTGGGAGCTCTTTCCACCAAGTGACAGACTTCAGCATGGCAAATGCTGCTTGTTCTCATCAATCCCAGATCATATAACTTGTTCAGTGACAATCCTCACAAGCACAATAGCTGCAATCCACCAAGCTTGCTACACCATAGTAATAGTTAAAAAAAATAAAAGAAGAAAATACCAAATAGATCAAATTATTCATCTCCCCTTTCCTTTCCTCATACATAAAACTTTTGTCAGCCTACTTGATTCCTTTTGCTTTTTTTTTTCACTCTTGCCTTCCAACATCAAGCTCTGCTCCCTTCCCCAGCTACTCCGCTACATCTCTACATTTCCAACCTCCATCAGCCTTTGCTATTCCCTGAAATGAAAAGCCACAAACAAAATTGTTATGAATTACACATTTGTTTATAAAGTCAGAGCAAAATGGAAGGTGAGTTGTGGGAAACAGAGGAAAAAATGGAGGAAATGGACCAAAAAAAGTAAAAAAAAAAAAAGATTAGGAATTTATGTCTGGAGATCAGAAAGATCTAACAGTCAGACAGCAAAAATCCAAATACTGTGCAATAGATAGAAGTGGTGGTGGGGAGAAGGGACAGTGAAGTGGTATTTGTCCTTTTCATTATCTCACCCACGTCAAGATGATGAGAATAAGGCTGGCATTTCTGGGGGATTCTGATTCTCCCTGAAGGATTCAGAAGCTCCTGGAGATTCTGCATCCAGCCCTTCCAAAATCAAAGGCTTCCTGAAGAATCTATCAACAAAGACCACCAGGACTGACAGTTGATCCCATGTCACCTCTCCTGCATATTGCTCCACATCTGGAAGGCTATAAACAGGGCCATTTGGCCCTTCATAATCCTTTTTAGTTAGCTGACCAGTGGCTGACAACTAGTTCCCCAGGTCGTCCCCTTCTTCTGACCAAGACAGACCTCTTCTCCAGATGTCTCTGTGAAAGAAACACATCAGACAAAACATGTAAACCCCTGTTAGTGCCCTTTCTTTTTCACTGCAAGTTGTATGAGGAGGGACCTGGCATTGTGTGTTAACTCAGGTCCCTTTCAGGTGGGTGGAGTGCAGTTTCTCATCTAGCATATACCTAAGCTTGATTAGCCTTCTGAAATGAGGACATGTTCTTATGCTAAATGTTTGAAAAACTTCAGTCTGTTGGGCACATTCTGTGCATGCTTTTCACACACTGAGAGGAAAGAGTTTGTTATGAAATGCACAGCATCTATTCTATTTTAATTCCAGCTGCTAAATATGATGTTTATTAGCCTTTATAGCAGGATTATATTAGATCCCATTTTGATGAGCATTCCTAGTGACAATCCAGCATTTAGAGACTCCTGAGTCTGCAAGACTATTTATCCCAGAAAATTTAGCAAAGAATGCTCCTGAGCATTGGAGTTTATACTCCACATCATTTCTGCTATTCAACAATGCAGTTTGTGTTAACTAGTACTCTCCCAAATATTTCTCAGTATGAGACAATGATCCTTCCTAGTCATTGCAATTAATGTTATCATGCTGTTTTGAAGTCTAAAATAGCATAGATGAGGGCCTGGCTAAGGTAACTGCCCTCAATACAAGGGTGTTTAATTTGCTGGCACTGTTATAATCAGTGACAAATACATAGTTTAGATCCTTGTAATTAGGCTCCTAAAGTACAAACTGAAAGTCTTATATTTTATAGATTCCAGGTTGCCCTCAGGCTTTTTTGTTTTTGCTTTAGCACGTTATTTATTGTTTTTATTGCAAAAAGAAATGAAAATAAAAATAAAAAATGAAAGAATCACTAGACCTGTAATGCAGAACTTACATCTATCTTACACGAAACCATCCAGGATTGGAGGGATAACAAAGACATAATTTCTTCTGATAAATTCATTCACAGGATTTTTTATACAATGACAAAAGCATTTGCCTAATTTTCCCTTTTAATTCATGTCTACAAATTCAAGTCTACCATTTCTGTCATGCTTTCTGAGATGAAAAAGCAGTTCAGTATTCCCATGAATATACTGTAGTAGAATGTAATCAGGTTACACATTCTATCTTCTTTTTGATCAAAAAGATTTACATTTCTTTGCTAAAGGTATTCCTTCTGGCCCTTAAATCACATTTTTATTTTTATTGTACAACCTCTCAAAATTTTCTGACACTATTTCCAAAATGGACTGATGAAATATTTGCAAAATTTAATACAGTTTCATGTATGGTGAGGCTTTCCTGTTCAGTACTCTAGTTTTATACCTACTAGCTCAGTACATCATATTTTAATACAGCATCACAGTTAACGTGCTTGATAATTCTTTTCAGGAATATTATGTTTTAGGATCTAATATCTCATTTTATAAAGATGGCCTGAATGCCCTATTTTTCATTTTCAATTATTTTTGAAGTTATGTTACTAAATAAGACCAAATTATCATAGAGTCATAGGATGGTTTGGGTGGAAGGGACCTTTAAAATCATCTAGTTCCAACCCCCCCTGCTATAGGAAGGGACATCTCCCTCTAGACCAGGTTGCCCAAAGTCCCGTGCAGCCTGGCTTGAACAGCTCCAGGCTGGAGGCATCCACAGCCTCTTTGGGCAACCTGTTCCAGTGCCTCACCACCCTAATGAATTTTTTTTCCTTATATCTAGTCTAAATCTACCATCTTCCAGTTCAAAACCATGTCTTTTTGTCCTATCACTAAATCTGTTTTTAATCAAACAAATCAAAATTTTGCTCATTTCCCTGCAGTCACTTGTATTATCTGTATTTTATTTCTTTTCAGCAGGAATGTAATTCTTAGCAGCCGCCCCACAGATATTTTCCAGCATCATTCTTTCAGAGATAATTTCTCATTATCAGTTTGAGAACCAGCTCTTAAACAATTCATGTAATTATTGAGGTCATCCATTTGTTAATTATTGTGTACAGCCAAATCAGTTGCTTTTTTTATTTTTCATAGAATCATAGAATCCTAAGGATTGGAAGAGACCTTGAGAACACCTAGTTCAACCTCCCCGATAATGCAGGTTTCCTACAGTAGGCTACACAGGAAAGAGTCCAGGCAGATTTTGAATGTCTCTAGAGAAAGAAAATCCATAGCCTGTTCTAGTGCACTGTCAGCTTTACAGTAAATAAATTCTTTTTTATGTTCATATAAAACCCTCTCTGTTCCGGTTTGTTCCCATTATCACTTGTCCTGTTTCTGGGCACTGTCCTGTTTCTGGCCCCATCCACCCAAGTCCTACCAATTAGATATTTTGAATGAGGATGAAATATGTTATTATTGTTCACTAACTGTATCTCTAATCATTGCACTTTGCAATGATTTTTTGCAAATACTTCTTTGCTAAAGCGTCTTTCATTCCTTACCTTCTTTACAAAATTTCATCATCATCCTAAGTAATGGAACTATGTTATTTTTCTGAAATATTTAGCTTCTTTAATGAAAACTATGTATATAATCAAAGTCAACACTTTCGGCTGTCACTTGTATTTTCTCAGTCTTTGATTACTTTGAATTTACTTCTAATGTTCAGTATCTCATTTCATCACAAAAAGCAGCTTGTTGTTTGAGGCTCTGATTCAATAGTTCCTTTTGTCTTAATTTTAAACTTTTTACATTCTAGAAGATATTAAATTCTTCTCAAAGATACTTAAATCAGGTATTTTTTCATTTGCATTACTGTTTAATCTTTCCCTCTAAACAAATTTTATTTATGATTTCCCACAGCATGAGTAAACTTAAGCATTTTGTACATGAAGATATACAAAGGACTTTTGTTTTTTTTTGACATTAGTTTTGTGTGAAAAATCACATCCTCAAAACCCTCCTCCAACTGCTATCTGATCTTCATGTCAATTAACTAACAGTGTTTCTTCTTGTTAAATCTACCAGGCGCATAAATTCCTATTGTGTGGCAAGTTACTTATTGCTTGGTTAGAAGAAGTATTCTCAGGCTAGGAAATGTCTCTGTATATTTTGTGTGCAAGGCATAATCCAGAAGGAGTTCTTAAAAATTTTTACAGGTCAAAAATTGCATCGCAAAGAGGAAGAGGTAGATGTAAGGATAATGCCTTATCATCTGCTTTCAACAGTCGAGTGCTTGCTGCAATGTTGTTGATGATTTGTTAACATCCCAGGGTTTCTCCTCAGGCTAAGGAAGCTATCTGAACTAGGATCTTACACATCTGATCTGAGCATTCCAGCAGTACTCTATTGGATGCAAGAAGGAAAATTATGTTTGGGGGAGTCCTGGTGAAAATTAGAACATTTAAAAAGGAGCTGATACAAATAATCCACCCAGCTTCAAATGATTCCTCTTATGAAACTCAATGGAAGGATTTATGTTCTTCAGGCCAAAAGTAAGATGCTTAAGCTTTTATCTTGCCTTAGTGTTTCTTAGGGATTATAGATGGCTTTACTTATCTTGCTGCTCCTCATGGATCTTAAAAACAAATTCTTACCTCTCCTCTCTTTTCTTCATGGGCTGTGACCACACAACTTGATTCTGAAGTTTCTACCAACCAGCAGAACACATCTGAAAGTTAAGCATTGCAAAACTAAGTCCAAGTTGACCTGTGAATGAGGCTCCAAGTACATTCACATTTCTATATTATTACTACATATGCCTATATTTAAAAATATTTATATATTTATACAAACATTTATGTTTAGGAGTATCTTCTACTTTGTTACATCATATACATAATCACGTACTGAAAACTAACCACAAGGCACACGTCAGCCAGTGGTTGGCTTTTTGTCTGTCACAGCAAGGTCCAAACTGCAATCCTCTGTTCTTTGTTCAAAACGTATTTTGTGTTAGAAGTCTGCCATCTACAAATTTTTGAAACTCTAATACTAGTTCACTGTTGACTTCACGACACAGAAAGTCTTCTGAAATGGATCCCTAAAACATTGATTTTTTAAATCTGTGTGTGTGTGTGTGTGTGCGTGCATTATAGACACTTGTAAAACTCATTTATTTTATTTGTTCAAAGGCGGTGTTCTGCAGAAAACGTCTTTCTCTTCTACCTTCTGACCCCTGTTCTCTCAAGCTTTAAACCATATACATTCCGGCTTCTGTGATTTCAAGTTAGTAATCATGCTAGAGCTTGTAGCAATGTATTTGATGTAGTTTATTGGAGTTTGAAATTAAAATCAGCTTTATAAATTGAATTTTCCATTTTTAGTAAATAAGATGGATATGAAGCTCTCACTTGTGATACTGTTTATGATCTCACTGCTCTACAGAGCTAGCAGGTGCCAGCTGGAAATATTTTTGTTGTTTATGGGAGCAGCTGAGTGTGGCTCTTAAATGACTTTGCATACTCAACAAACAGAAAAGATACTTTCTGTCAATGGTTGTCTAGAATCCAAAATTAAATACATGTGTTACTTCTCTAAGTAGATCATGAGAGAAAAAACAATTTTCAAAAGCTGACACTGCAACTTGGCAATACTGAAAAAGTGAACAATAGTTCACTTGTGTGGTGCACATAGAGGATGGTTTGGAATAAGAGGTAAAAATGATTCCCTGACAATTAATGCCTCAATATCTCCTTTGATAATGTCAGTGATTATAGCTTATTTTAATGTCAGAAAGAAAGTCAGATCATTCTGAGAGATGCACAGCTTTAAAAACTCGGTATATTACAAAATATTAGCAGAGGGATAGATTGTGAAAATGCGAAAGTAAGCAAGGACATATGCATATCTTAAGTTTCTTCCAAAAGTGAACTGCAGACATATTCCACCACACTCTTGAAACTTGAATCACTAATTTCCTAAGTTGCCAACAAGGAAATCAAATACTTAAATCCTTTGCATTAGTATACAGTAAAATAAATAAATAAAATTGTTTGGAATTTCAGATTCTAATTATGAAAACACTAAAAATTGTTATATACATAAGCATTTTCATTTCAGTAGCAATATGTACATCTAGGTGCTTTCAGAACCAGCCCTCAGACATTAGAATCAGAAGTACCTCTGGTTCTACGGATCCATGTCATTAAAACAAAAAACAAGAAGTGATCTGGGATACAAAGTCCTATTTTAAAATCTGAATGATAAGTGCAGGATAACAGGAGATAGGTCCAACGCCACCAGACAACATCCAAAAACATCTAACGTAATGCAAAATCACTACCTGAAATTTGTAAGTATAAAATCAAATAGAAGAAAAACATTTGGAAGAATAGGTCACACAAATGCTGAAAATCTAAAATTAAATATTTAATTAGAACTCTGAGTTTGCTTTCAAGGTAGGTGGAATTGCACAGGCTATATTACAATCTTTTATAGTTTCTTTCCTTTTTTTTTTTTTTTTTTCCCAAAGAGAATATTGTTTATTTTTAACAGGCCACTTTAATATTAATACATGTGTAATAGGATCAGAACTGAAAATCTGCTAAAGATGGTAAATTTTACATTATTGGGAAAATTACAATTTGTTTTGTATTGTAAAAACATTTATTTTTAACAATTTACCTACATTAATCAAAAAAGTACAGCATATTTAATAATTTTACAAATTCTTCATAAAAAATATAACTCTGTACAAAAAGTTCTTTTGCACCTACTTCATGTCACAGCAGCATGTAGTGAAATGGCAGAATGAAATACTGGGAATGAAAATTAGATTGACTTGATCATAATGCCGGCATTCTTTCCCAATCCCCCCACCCTCACCCTCCCACCTATTTGTTGTGTTGTTTTTTTTTTTTCTTTTGTTTTTGTTGTTTTTTCTTTTTTTTAATAACAGCCTTTATTTGTTTACAAAATATTTTACACAAGAAAAAAAAAATTATTGCAGCTAGCCTGGAGAAAGGCAAGATGTGTGATACAAGCAGCAGTTTTTAACAGCTTTGAAGCACATAACCTGTTTTAAAAAAAAATAGATAGCATGTCTTATTAGCCCATCTTGATGATCTGGTCAACACTGAGGGAAAAGTCTTCTGCATATATCTCAGAAAGCAGACTTCCTGGCTGACACTATCTGGTCACCATACAACATATTAAGAGTCTTATTCTGATGAAGCACCATACATAGCCCTCTGTAAAACAACTTCAGGAGAAAGAGATCCAACCTGAACAGAAGACTCAAATATATGGAGAAGGAAGATTATTTGAGGGTAGTGGATAGAAATGACAGAACCATGAGTTCTTTCCTTTTATGGGTTCAAGTCAAAAGTTTTTCTTTAAGCAGTACTCCAAACAAACTTCTTGGGATAATTTGTCACTGTGCTCCAATTCTGAGCATCTCTTATCAGAGAACACTCAGGGAAAAAAATTCTTGAATAACTTCATAACTTCCTAAAAATGTAAGACTGGATTAAGAATGCAGTGAATCTATGCTCTCATAAAAAAAAAAAAAAAAGAAAGAAAGAAAAAAGAAAGACCAAAGAATTTATCAACTATTTTTCTGCAAACTTTCCTTCAATGTATTCATAATGACATAGGTCACTTAAGAATGCACTTACAGAAAATATCAATAGTAACTACTTTGGTAAAATTTTGCACTTCTTTTCAATATTCCTTTTTTTTTTTTTTTTTTTTTTCTTCTTTTCCTTTCTGCCATCACCACTGCAGAAAGATTTCCAAAGCAGTAGCAATGATTTTGAACACCTGCCAAAAACTTTAATCACACAGCAGCTTCCCTCCCTGGCCCATTGTTTCTAAGGAAGATATTCATTTGCAGAGTAGCTTCCTGTACATAGGGTGAGATCACAACAACAACTTTGAGATGATGACTTTGTTTTTTTCTCAAGAAAGGTGAAGGACTCTGAGATATGACAGATAAATGAAACTTACTTCAGAAACAAACAAAAAAGAAAGCCAAAAACTATTAAAAAATGAACAAGGAACTGACTGAAAAGAATTATTTATTAAATTTACTTCAGAGTTTCTTGCTCATAAGAAGAATATAATAGCTGGAGGCCCTACAATACTGTGTTATATTGCTGGTATTTTTCTTCTAGCAGATGTAGAGTCATTAAACTGACCAAGGGTTGGTTATCTTTGAATGTTTCTGTTCTGCACATTACCTGAAAATCAGTTATTAGACTTACACTATTTTTTTGTTTGTTTTGTGTAACAGCCAGACCCACACACATACAGAGTTCAGAAATATTCTTCTCCAGTTTTACAGAGCAACTGGACATTAAGACACTTTGAAATTTAGAAAATTTAAGAAAAAGAAACTCAAATTTGAATTTAATAGAAAAGCAATGCAACTTCCTTTTTCCGAGCTCAGTGTGTAGGAATAAAATCAAATTTTAGTTCACTGTCTAACTTCCTAATTTTGATACTTCATTAATTTTCTCATTGGCATCTTTTTTTTGTTTGTTTACATTCAGTAAAATTTCTAAGAAAATGTTAATGATTTGCTCAACCACTGTATTTAGAAATTTAAACTTTCTTTGTCAAACTGAGTACAAGAGCAATAAGCAGTGTGTTTAGAAATCGGGAAAACAAACAAACAAACAAACCAAAAAGAACATTTAGAAAGCAAAGAGATGGCTAAATATTTCTCTTTGCTCGGAGTAGAAACTGAATGACAGCTTGATATAGACAATTTGCACTGGGTATACATACGCTACTATAATGTGTTTTAGTTCCATGTAACAGAGAAAATAATGTCACATTACAGGAAAAGAATGAAAAAAAAATGCAAAAGGGAAGACTGTATTATGAGCACTGGCTCACAGGCTTTATGAACTATCTAAAATAAATTACTATTCACATTTTTACATGGCAAGCAGCAATAGCTGCTAACTCCCCTGCTGTTAAATAGTATAACACTGACAATTGGTGATTGATGACAGATTTCAGAAGAAAACAATCATACTGCCAATGAAAATTTCTTAGAAATGGGCTCTTGTTCTGGCTGAAAGTGTCCATTGATTTGTAATCATGGTTTGAAATAAATTTAGTCAAACTTTGACAAAGATACATTGTCCTCTTTTGCACAAAATTTTAACTGGTGCTAAGCATGGGGCTAATCATTTAGTATTTCAAGAAAATTTATTGTGGAACGTTTTGCTTGGCAAAAAGTGAGTGAATGTCTATATACAATGAACAGTAGAAACCCTGTATATTTGTACCAGTATCTTAATCAGTCATCCATAACGCTCTAGTGCAAAAAAATTGTGCATTAACATTTTGCAATATAACGGCTGATTGGGAAATTGGCAAACTGCCCTATGTATGAGATACACTGTAAGTTTCTTTTAGCAAGATTTCAATGGTAAAGCATTTGCAGGTGTATGCAACCTCAAGGAAGGTTGTGTTCTCCTTCAAGAGAGCTTTATTTCTTCAGAATATTCCTGTCTTGGGGGAAAATCTGTGGTGCTATCATTTGTCACAGTACTCAAAGGATTTATCCAGGTGCCCAGAAGAATGCATTGAAAGGCATCCAGCCACATACAAATATGAAAGTCTGAGGCATTAAATATGACTAATTGATGTGACTCGGCAGTCTTCCTTAAAGTGTGCCTTGAGTTGAAGCAGACGCAGCCAGGCATTTTAATCCAACTTAAGGTGAAAAAATATTCCTTGTCTGATCCCCAGAAGACTGACACATTTTTACCAGAAAATTTAGCTGCATGTAGGCTCACAGAAGATGTTAAAGATTACAGCAGCAAAGCCAAGAGAAGAAGGGAAACTGGTATATGGCACCAAAGGAATTACTGCTTGTCCATCAGAGGTATGGCTATGAATCAGTCATATTGGGCACTGAAGGCTATACCACTGTACAAACTGTGTTCAGAGTCGTATCAAACCTCACAGCCTTTGCCTCTGTGGGTTTTAAGTTTGTGTCATACATAGGATTTTCAAATGAAGCCTGTCCATTGCTGTTTTCATGTCCAGCATATCCATTGTACTGTACTTTTGGTCTTGTTCTGGAATAAAAGGCAAAAAATGGCCATTAGTAAATAAAAATAAAAATTCTACTATTACTGCAGGTTTTATCTTTACTGTTTTCATCCTATCAATACAAGCTGCACCACTCTGTCTAAAACAGATAAAGAAAGATCTATAAAGGTTGTTACCAAAACTTAAAAAGTAAGCTAAATCTGCCAGGAAGTTGTTCTCAGAACATGAAGAATACAAATCCTTAATAGGCAAACCAATCCAACAAAAGCACAGAAACAACATAGGCATAATACAGGTATGCATTTTCCCTGTAAAAATCTGTCAAAAGAATGACAACTTCATAGCCGGTTAGTGCCAAAATTGGCAGACAGAAAGAAAGCATTGTGCAGCAAGAGAACAAAGTACTTTGGGAACTGGTAACATTTAGAATATTTATTTTTTGTCAGTAGCAACAATTACGATGGTTTCTGATGACATCTTCATTTTTATATTGCTATACTCTGACAATAAAAAAATCTTTTCATAAGTGGAAACACTTATTCCAATTTTACTAAATTAACACCTTAGCAATTTCAAAATACACATAATGGCACATTAAATGGATTTTACTGGTAAAACTGCAATAGCATCTTTAGTTGATAAATTTAATTTTCTCACAATCAAGCTAATTGTAATTGTCTTTCACAGACATTTGAGATTTTACCCATGCTGATTTTTACCGTAAATCCAGGAAGACAACTGGACCATCTGTATAAATGTACTGATATAAATCAATACAAATTGTCAATTTAAAAGACTTGAATAGAACAGATGGTGAGATGTATGGAGAAAAATAAAAGCAAGCAGCTCCTAATTCATTCTTTCAATTGTATCTTGGATTTTAGATTAGATAAACACTCACATAGGTGTTTCAGCTTAGTAATTTGCTGTTATCAGCAATTTATTATCATTCCAGAATAGGAAGTTACTACTGCACCAGTGAAATGCTGCAACAGGTCTCCCGGATACTACTAAATGTAAATCAGTGCAAAGTCATCGAGCATAGTTTCAGTGAAGCAATAATAGACAGTAAATGTCCAGAAGACTTCACGCTGTTAGTAGTAGTACCTTCAGATAAGGGTCACTAATTTTGGTTATTTCAGTTGTCTGCCACAGTATACGTGCTTACCTCCACACATACATCCAGCAATAAACAGTACTAGACACCTCAGCAAAGAATGTGTATGTCCAAACATCTGTAATCTGATTGGCCAAATTCTAGTTAATATTTACAGTAATTTTGACACCTGTAGATCAAAGGACTCAAATAATTATCTTTCAGGAACCACTCTTCTATTCTGGATATTACCACTATGTAGAACATATCAGAACTTCAAGGATGTTCATATTTTTATGCAAAGTTCTGTTAGAATATATTAAACCAAAAATTAAATGAAAAATGAAGTAGAATTACTCAGACTTCCCAACATATAGAGTAAAATGATACAGTAAATTTAATAAAATACTGTACTTTGCTACTTCAAGACTAAATTTCTCAGTGTCCAGAAGTAGATAAAGAAAAATACAAAACAGGGTTCAGTACAGAATTTTATAATTTCAATAACTGGAATAGGGCAAGAAAATCAGTGAAGGAGAACAAAAAATAGTGCTTAATTAATGTTAAACAATTTAGCAAAGAATCTCAAGATAAAATTTCTCAAGAGGGTTCTGAAAATCAAACTTTTCTACAATTCTGTTTTGGTAGCAGATAGGGAAAATTCTCACTGGAATTATGGTGGCAATGGAAATTGATAACTTACAAATAGTTCTTGTAATTTAACTTTTTTTTTTTTTCTCCCAACATTTTAATTTTAGTAGTAACAAAACATGTTTAGAAATCTTAACATAGAAGCTTTCCTAAGTGTAATAATTCCTAATATTTTCATTTTGTTTAGAGAGACTGAGATGCTGTCTTCTCTTCTGAGGCACTCCCTGTCTGACAGATAAAAGGTATTGAAATGATGTAAAAAAGCACTAACACCTCTGATTCTAATTAGTTGTTATTACTCTGACATAGGCACAACAGAAATATATGTAACATCTTTCTGTAAGAACGCTTTCAAATTCATTGATATAGATAGATTCTAGGGGCATAATTGCTACTGCATCATTTTGCAAATTTCATTTTAAAAAGCCACAGATTCTGTTCTTTCCTTTGCAACATTCTTTCTTTCAGAGACGATAAAGGTGACCTCAAATTGCTTTACATGAGTAATGAACTTGTTAATTTCCTGAAGATACTCTCTAATAACCTCTCTAAAAATTGTGGTGTAATGGAATCTATTCTTCTAAAGACAAAAATATATATATATATCTTAAATATATATGTCTATTTCTAGCAAATAGAAGTGGAAACATCTGCTACTTCCATCCAATGTAAAACACTTCATAGAACAACTGCAAAATATACCTATACGTCACAGTACAGTCTTATTAAATTTCACTTAGAGATTTCCACCCCTTTCTTCACCCTATCTAAATGAATGCCTGTTCTTTTGTGTTTCTGTATAAGCTTCTCCCTTTTCAGAGAAAGAGATAGTTGAGAATGCAGGAATCAAAAAGATGTCTTTCAGTAACTTTGCTCTGAGACACAATTCTTAGTTTTCTTGATCAGTTGCTTTGTTTTGTTTTGTTTTTTTTCACCAAATACTATTTCATTTCTGGATATGTATCATTTTTACTGGAGTTAACAAGTTCATGTCTCCTTGCAAATTTTTTTTTTAAGTGGACTTCACTTTGTCCCTATGATTTCTTAACATCACAGAATACTCCTGATATCATAATAAATGGAGGTTTATGAATGTGTTGTTTAAATCAGTATTTCTGTTAAACAGAATTTTGCAGACTGCAAATAATGCAAGGCAGTCAGAGAATATTGTAACTCAATACCAAAAAAAAAAACCCACAAAAATTGTCCCAGAAAGCCCTAGTCAACATATATATCTGCTACATACATCTGCTTTTAAACCAAATTTGAGACAAAATGACTAGATTTATTCTATTTCCTACAGATATAGAAGTTTTATAGAAGCTAAAGTCATGCCAATATTAGTAGTATCTACTAACTTATTCAGCGTGAACTCTAAGTAGTCTCATTACTTTTTGGAAAAAAACTAACATATATTTAATTTAATATAAGATTAAAATGAAAGTATAAAACGCGATCTGAGATTTCAAGCTTACATTCAAACAAAACAATTCATAGTTTTTTGCTTCACAATATAGTGACTCATTTTTCTAATTCACCTTCAAGAAATTCTCTGCACTGAACCCTTTTGGTGGAATGCTTAGTGATGTTTGCCTTTCTAGAACAGATATTCTTTAAAGCTTTAGTATTGCATTCTCTAGTTACTTATGGTTATCAAAATTAAGACAAGCAGTATATTCAGATCCAAAATAAATAACATTTACATTACCTGTGTTTGTAGAGGTAAAATGCAAACCCTGATAATATTAGAGCAAAGAAAGGTACCAGGATGGCAGCTGCAACAGAACTGCTGTTTGTACCATAGTAATGATTTGAAAGGTCTGTGTCTGCACTTAAAGGACCTAAAAAGAAGCAAAAAAAAAAAAAGGGCAGAAATAAAATTCTTAGTTTTTCTATCCCAGAATTCTTTTTATTCAAAAAGAAAGAAAATGCTGACTAGATAAAATCATTCTATTACAAAATATTAAGTATATGACATGCAGTATTATGTATATATTTTGTTAATACCATTGAACAACATATAATTAAAAATTATGAAAATGATTTGAAAAGAGAATTCAGAAGATGATACTTGTTTCAATATAATTTCATAGTCATAAACTACATCTATCAGAAACTGAATAAAATTAAGCCCTACAGCTTCTGCAACAAATGATGAACGCTGCAAAAAAAAAAAAAATTCTATGGCTGTATCCTTAATATTAGCATAGATACAACTTGACATGAGTGACTACATAAAATATGGAAAAGCATAAGAGAACTGAGATAACTGCAACAAGTCACATTGGTTCTCCTAGGTTCAGCAGTGCTTGAGCACCACTGTACGTATCCTGACTGTTTCACAGTTTCCTTCAAGAGGTGAGATATGAGGTTTAGAGCATCCAGCAGCAGCTTTTGCACTGATATAAAATTCACATGCAGAGAATGCAAAGGCATTTACTGTATCATGACATCTCTTACTGTGGACAGGAACTCCTGCACTTGGGTCATAACAACTTTATGCAGCGTTATATGCTTGGAGTGTCTGGAAAGCTTCATGGCAGAAAAGAACCTGGGGCTGTTGGTTGATAGCCAACTGAACATAAGCTAGCAATTTGCCCAGGTGACCAAGGAAAGAGAAATGAGAAATATCATGGCCAGCTGGACCAAGCAAGGGATTGTCCTTCTCTATATTCACTACTGGTGAGGCTGCGCCTAAAGTAATGAGCTCAGTTTTAGGTCCATTACCACAAGAAGGATAATGAGTTGCTCAAGCATGTACAAAGAAGAGCAACAAAGCCAGTGAAGGGACAGAAAATAAAATGTATTAAGGAGTAGCTGAGGGAACTGAGGCTGTTTAGTCTGGAGAAAAGGCTGAGCGGAGACCTCATTTCTCTCTACAACTACCTGAAAGGAGGTTTCAGCAAGAAGGGTACTGGTCATTTTTCTCAGATGACAAGTGATAAGACACCAAAAAAAAAAAAACAATCTCAAGTTGTTCCAGGAAAGGTTTAGATTACATATCAGAAAGAATGTATTATTGGGATGATGAAAAAACATTAGAACAGGCTCCCCAGGGCAGTGGTGAAGTCCCCATCTCTGGAGATACCTAAAAGATGTACAGATGTGACACTAAGACACATGGTTTAGTGTTGGGAATCTGTAGTTCAGGTTCATGATAGGACTTGATGATGCTGAAAGTCTTTTCCTACCTAAATGATATTATGATTCTATGACATTTCATATTGGAATGGAAATAGCCAAGATTTTAGAATACAAATCCAGAACTCTAGAGATAAGGCATAGGCACTCAGCAATTAAAGAAACAGAAACTAGCAGTGGACTTGCAGACCTTCCAGAACAAGATATTAAAAAATAAGAGACCAAAAAAAAAAGTTCACAGTAGTGACAAAACAGGTTAAATCATTTAAAGTTCTATTTTTTTTTGGTAGATGGATAACAGATATCTGTTTTCTCATTAAACTATTCTCTAAGCTAGAAACAAACAGAACTGACTCTGAAAGAGAATAAACAGTACTTAGAAACTACATTTTTTTTCAGTTTTCATGATATTCCAAGAATGAGCATACCCGCTGAGCCTGGTCTTTCTCTAGAATTGTGTGATAGGGAATTCTTCAAAGAGTTTGGTCTTTCACACTTAACCAAGAACTTGTCAGCAAATGCTGCTCTTTGAAGTATGCTTGCAGGTGACAAATTTTATATTACATTTTATATGCACCAGTGCATACGGAGTTTATGCACAGTTCTGGTTTAGTGTAAAGGCAGCAAGTAATTTGAAATATGTTAAGTCTTCAGCTTGAGGACATATGAGATCATTACCTCAGCAGAATATTCATGAACACAACACTTAAAAAAAAAGTTATTATTGACTTTGATAGTATATGAACATAATTTATTACCAGTGTTGGTCTGAAATTTACTGTGTCCTCTTAACTATAAGTTCTTCAATGGAGAATAAGCAACATATAGACATTCAGTGTCTAGTAAATCATCACACAAAGAAATCCAAGTATATCAATATTTAAAAGATAGTATCTGCATTTTTAAAAACCTCACTTCTGAGACATCAAAGCTGAAGTAAAGAAGTCCTTAGCCTAAGAGTACATGTGTAAAAAAAACACTTCAGCTCCTTACTAGCCTTTTGGAATACGCAGACTGAGCTCTCATATTACAGCTCTCAAGACTGATATTTTACCACTATCACTGAATACAGCAATCAGAAAATACTGTGACTGCTGAATCGTCATTCTGCTTCTTCTTCCTTTTTCCCCGCTTGTTACCGATTTCACTGCTGAAGCAAATGGATCCAAACTTTTTTAGGTAACTACATCATTGAAGAAGAAGAGATGGGACTTAGTTGTACATGATTTTTCCCTGCAGGGAACTGCACATCCAATCTGCTGAGCAGATCCTCTTCTCAGAGATGTCTGTTGTCTTCCTGGGGCTGGGATGACACCAGGAAACTACCTAGCCTAGTACAGCCAGGATGGACAGACAATAAACCCTTACTGCTTTTCCATACAGGCAGGAGATGAAGCAGCTAATATGTGGATCCAGGCTATGAAAAGGGACTTCGGGGACTTGGGACGATGGCTGAAGAATTTGCATACAAACTCCAAATGTGGAGTCCTCGGTACAAGAGAGATATAGACCTGTTGGAGCATGTCTAAAGGAGAGCCAAGAAAAATGATCCAAGTGATGGAACACTCCTTCTACAGGGACTGGCTGAGAGAGCTGGGGCTGTTCAGCCTGGAGAAGAGAAGAAGGCTGTGAGGTGCCTTGATAGTGACCTTTCAATATCTAAAGAAGAGCTACAGGAAAGAAGGGGACAGTTTACTTTAGCAGGGTTGGTGATGTTAGAACAAGCAGAAATCGTTTCAAGCTTAAAGAGGGGAGATTTAGATTAGATATAAGGAAAAAAGTATTTTACAGCAAGGGTGATGAGGCACTGGAACAGGCTCCCCATTGATGTGGTGGATGCTCTGTCCCTAGTGACTTCCAAGACAAAGCTGGATCAGGCCTTGGGCTACCTGATCTAGCTGTGGATGTCCCTCTTCGGTGCAGGGGAGTTGGATTAGATGATCTTTAAAGGTCCCTTCCAGCTCTAAAAATTCTATGATTCTAACTGGAGAAACGGGGATCCTTATTCTGGCCTGGCTCAAGAAGGAAACCCAGCAACCCACAGCCCTGCTGTTTAGAGATATCAAAAATTTTTCAGCAAGATATATGCTTGAATGAACCTTTGTGCTCTACTTTCATAGTGTGATTGTTAAAATCAGAAAGAAAAATCAATTTACATATAATGATATGGATTGTAGAAAAGTACAGTCAGATAGACAGTCTGTGCCTCATAACAGTTTACTCTGAAGACTGAAATAGTATTCAGCTTCAATAACTGGCAGTTCTTAGGCTGAGAATTTGAAGAGTAAGATCTTCTCTCCTTGTGATTAAACATATATGGCACTTTGAAAGTGGTCAAGATGAGCATATCCTTAGGGTAAGTGATTTTACACCAGTTAATAGAGTGAAGAAATAGCAGGGACTTTTGGTAGAACTTTGAAGGCCAGTGGGTACTGCACCAATGATACTAATGAAACTGTAACAATTTTAAAATGCTTATTCATGCCGGTGTAGATGTGTTGGCTAGGCTGCCTATTCCTGCTAGCCCAATACTTTGCTGCATAAATACTGTCTTATATCCTGTTTCAAGCATCAGAAAATGCAGATGTTCATGGCTGGTATTTCTCAAAAATATTTCATGAATAAATATTTATTAGTAAATGTTATACTAGTTTTCATGAAAAAAAAAAAAATATATATATATATATTTATATATATATACAATAATAGTAACTAGTTTTTCACCAGCTCCTGGAGTACTTATATCCATGGGTACAATATTTATCCCAGTCATTAATTTCATATTTTTGACAGTGAAGTAGAAATCTATCTAAATAGATATTCTGAAATAAGCTGTGTCCTAATTAAACTGTTAAAATCAATGATTCTGTCTTTTCAATTTCTTTTATAATTCTGCTTGCATTTTATGTATTTGAACAGAAAAAAGCTTTGCATTGTGTGACACTTCTGTTACATTCAAAAAACCCTTCACTGACAAGGCAACAGTTGCAATTGGGCTCTCTTTAGGAACATCTCGTAATCATGAATCATATTACTTAGCTACATCTGCTACAGAAGATAAAGTGATAACATATTAGGCAAAATTAACTTAGTATTTGAACTGTAAATTCCAAATATGCATACTTTATATATATTTTAGAATAGCAATGGCATAAAATAAACATGCTTACTTCAGCTAGAAAGCTGACAGTCATTTGTTGAATTCACTCTTGCAAGACTTGAAAATATATATACAATGAAACTATGAATGCATTTACCTTGTCTTTGGAGCATAAATTTTCCAAAGTCTTTTCCATGTATATCACCTTGATAAGTAAAAACACCTCTTTCAAGCCCTGATGACACCTAAAATACATAGAAGTAGGGAAAAGAAAAGAAAATAATTTTGGAAAGAAATAAGGATATTTATCCGCTTTTTTTTTTTTTTTTTTTTTTTCTGATTTAGATATACAGATTTGTTACATGTTTTTTCCCCTTAAAATGTTAATGAATTTGTTTATAGAACATTTATAATTTTAAGTTTGCATCACTATTAATGTGTATAAAAAAAAAACATGGAATTACTTTAAAATATCTGATGTAAATATTGGGTTTTAAAATTCTGTAATTTATATTTACACAATTGATTAAGTAGACAGTTAAGTTCACTGAATTTTCTGTCCATTTTTAAAATATTTTATATAGACACCATCACAAGGCACAAAGAAGTGCAAAGATGAAAATAACTCTTTTTCTTCAAGATTAAATGTTTAAAAAATAAATCTTAGAACCAACATTTGTTAAATGGCTAGCCAACAACAACAACAAAAAAAAACCCGTGGGTGCAAATTTGAAGCTAGGTTAAATAGTCTGTTAAAATACATCTCTACCCTTCCTTCATACTGAAACAGTATTGTGTAAATAGCTTACCTGAAATTGAACGTGTCAGAACTATATTGTATCTCAATATAGGAAAACAGTTGCAATAGCAAATACAGTATGGCTCATCCTCACTTTCTGTGAAGCATTTTCTGTTACACGTCCATTCTTAAACTGTGAATTCTTTTGAGCTTAGACTTTTACAACAGTAAACTTTTTCACAAAAAGGCAATATTCCCACTCATTTGCAACAAAACAAGGCAAAATCATAGCAAGATGTAATGATTCACTCCACTCTCAATTTAATAAACTAAAAATTATAATGGGGTTGTGGAAGATAGAAGATTACATACATACTTTGGAAAATAAAATCACTATTTCTACATTGATATCTAGAGTGATGTATGTAATATTTATCATATAAAAAGATAGAGTTATATAGAAAATAAAAAAAAAAATACTTAATATTATGCTTAGCAAGGTTTATCTATAGCAGTCTAGTTACTTACATAACCATCTAGCGCCCAGTTGTCATTTTCAAACTTGTTTAGGAAAATGTCGTTAGATCCTTTGATTTGAAAAATTTTCAGTAGCAAATGGGCTTCTTCCTTCTTGTAAACACCTATTAATGTAAAGGGGGTATCATATGCCTTTTAAGCAATTTTTGAATCAGTTTGTTCAAATTTGCTTTCAATGCCAATTACATTGCTTTAAAAGTAAAATATTTTGTAGAAATCATTCTGTATTAACATAATTTTATAACTTGGATAAAATAAGAAGAGTTTACAGCGCTGTAAACTCAGCATCTTATTTTAATGATCTTTCCCCATATCATATTTGATAACAGGATGCAAAGATGTTTTTGTACTGCTTGATTTTATAGATAAATGGTCAAGAATATCTATCTCTTCATGAAGAAATTCAATAATTCTGAATACAAATATAATTATTTCCTCTCTAAAATAACTGTCAATTGGAACTGGACAAATATGTATTTATTCATATCATAATATATTGCTATGATAAATACAGATGTGATACAGAGATGTGTATACAGAGTGATACAGAGAAAGGAGATGTGCTATATGGTAGTCAAATTCTCTCTGAACTTTTGATCTTGGAAGGTACTGATAGCTGACAGCAATCATTACAAATATAATTGTGATCAGAGGCTAGATCAGAACACAAATCAGATTTGCTGAAAGTAATATAGGATGTTGATTAAAAGATATGCATAATTTATAAAGCTATCTAATTTATCTGCACCTACTGTACATCATACTAGTTTGAAGATTAAGCTGTTTAAAAGCAGACACTAATCACTGTATAATGGAGCCTTGCAGTATTACAAATCTTAAAACGAATTCTTAAAATTCTTAAAATTCACTTTGCCTGCCACTTTAATATTACCCATGAGTTCGATGATCAATACTACCCAGAAGTCCAAAATTAAAACAACAACAATAACAAACATCTCATTACTTATTTGAAATGTAATGGGAAAAATTGTTGAGTAACCACATAAAAATTGACTGAAATCTCTGCTAAAATGACTGCTATATTTATCACCTCTCCTTTTGCAAAATAAGTAGTAAAAAGTTTGTAGAGAAAACCTAAAGATTTTGCTTCATTTGTGTGTAGGAGAAAATAAAACAAAACTGGGCAGGAAAAAAAAAAAAGAAGAAGAAGAAAAGGACTGCATTTTTCTTTTTATAATATTGAATTCTAAACCTACCTGATAGTTTGAGTTGTAAGCTGGATGCTTCAGTGAATGTGGCATTCACTTTGCTGCTTGTAGTGTTGAACCAATCAACAGTAAGAGTAGCAGGCTGTCTTTTTCCTAGATATTCATAAAATCCTTTCCACAGTGAATTTACAAAAAACACATCTGAAGGAACTAAGTGGGCCGAGGGAAAAAAAGAGAGAGAGAGAGAGAGAGAAACAATCAAACAAACAGAACAGTAAATTACAACAAAGCAACAAACTTTCTAGCCATAATTATGTTCTTCAGTTTCTCTGTAACAGAATCAATCTGCTATTCTAAGGAGGTACCACAGTAACAAGTTTACAATCTTAAAGACAGAGACTTTAACGACCTTCCCACACAATTGCCTGTACTATATTATACTCTTCCACTACAATATATGTTCTTCAATAACATCAAATTTCATGGCTTGAGCACATGTCCCCAAGACCATGAAAAATAATAAACTCTTCCCCTAAAGCCCCTACTTTTAGTTTATCATGAAAAAAAAATAGGAGGTTATTCTCAAGGAAGGAGATACACTTAGGCCACCCTGCTTATTTCATGAATAATGCAACACTGTGTGTAATACTCAACTTTTTTCATTCAATTCCAGATACAGTTTACTGCAAGTTTGTATCGTTCTTTTTTAGACTCCATATATTTTCTCCACACATTAATGATGAATTTTTTTCATGGATCTCAGTCCTGAAAAATCATATGTTTCCTGCAAAGAACTTTCAGACTTATTTTCCTAAATATTTGTCATTGTTTAGCTACAACAGTGACTTACAGTGAATCTGAAACCCAACATTTTAAAAGTATGCTTGTCTTTTATTCATCAATTAAAAATAAATTTGTCAATTAAAAATATGTGTCTGAATTTAATTCTGTGGAGGTGAACGTCAAGTATGACTGACATGAAACTGTTATTAGTTTTGATAGCTAATATGTAAGACTATCTTACAAAGGAGCTGACACCACACTTTATTGTCATATTTAACATCTTCACTATTTGGCATCTCTGACCCCTTTAAGTGCCAGTAACAGCTGTTAATCTGTACCCCGTGGAGGCAGCTGTAGAATTAGAGTGGCTTTGACCCCATTCTGCTCAGCTTTTGCAATGTCCATGCCTCCCCCACACACCACACAATGAGAAAAATGAAATGGCTTTTGTTATACAAACACCAAATCAACTATGGATTCCTCTCTGAAAGTGAAAAATGGGAAAATGTTGGCATGTTCAATGGGAACACAGAAAAATAGTCAATATTTAAAAAAAAAAAAAAAAAAAAAAAAACCTTTCAAATATCACTTATGTACTAAAACAGGTCATAAACAACATGACGTGGTGAGATACTGATGCTCTGCAAAGCGAATGCATTTGATTTGGTCTGTATTTTAATTTGGCATTGAACTTCAAAACCTGTGTGGTAACAGACTGATGGATAGCTTAGCTGTTGAGTGAGGTGAATTCTCCAATAAATGAAGATTATTTTTTAATTATAATGAATACACACTATGGCTTGAATTACTGCAAATCTGTAGAAGTGATGTGTTTGGAAAGAACTAATTTTAGGTTTCACCTGACACTCTTAATATAAATATCCTTGGGGAAGGTTAATTATTAGCAGAAGTACCTTTTTATCTCATATGTTTTACAGAGTCCTTCAGTGAATTGCTGTGACTGTTAAGCATTCATCTTGTTTTCCCTGTAGTTTACTAAAATTCAGGATTTAGAGTTGCAAACTCTTTTATTTGGTGAAAAAAAAAAAAAAATCTGTTCAGAATTAAATAAAACAGTAAAAAGAATAGGTCTCTCATTTTCTGAAAATGATTGAATGATCTACATAAAGGTGCTACCCTACGTATTATTATTTTGTCATTGGCAGGAGGGCAAAAGTGACTATGCAAATGTTTCTACACACAGTTCAGAAAACCCTGGCATAGAGTACCAAAAAATAATAATAATAATAATAATAATAATAAAATTAATTAATTAATTAATTAATTAATTAGAGTTTCTATGAAATAAAGGCCAAGAAAATTTCTAAAACTGATTTTTTTTTTTTCCTGGTTTCTTACAATGTATAAGACTGAACTTTGAACCCAGACCCTAAACTTATAGTCTATGTTCATTATAAGGCTCTCAATTATAGCAATCTCTCTGATATAAAACTCATTCAAATCTACTTCTTGTTTATATGATTTATCTTTCTGCCTTGATTTTTTTTTTTTTTTTTTTTTTTTTTTTCTTTTTGTATATGTGGTTCACAGAATTGGTATTGTTTAAATTATAAAATTGTTGTTTGGGAAAGAATTTGATAGAGTAGGTTTAATGTGATACTTGTTATTATGAATGACCTCAACATTTATATTTTTTTGAAATGAGATATACCTATTTTAAATATTGGAAGTTGTTTTATCATCCATAGCAAACTAGGGTGTGAATCAATTTATTTGTTTATATCTAAAACTCTTCTTGTATACAAACCTGGAGTTTTAGTTATTGTTTCATTAACTTCTCTCACTCCTTTACCTACAAGTAAAAAGACAAATTATCATTTTCATGAACATATTTGTTACTTTTTTAATAGAATGTTAAAACAATGCCTGATCGATGCAATTATCCCTTATGCAATAAAGTTATATTTAAAACAGAAGTAACTGACATCTTGAATACTTAACATGTTCAAGCCTAAACACTTAAACAAAAGCCATCAGAAAATAATTTAGAAAAGCAACATTTTTACTGGAAAGTTATCTGGTTATGCAATTATTTTATAAACTTAGGTCTATAATTTTATATCAGTCTCTGCTATAAAAGAGAGCCTTATTTAGGGGACAAATACTATATCTAATTGTGCATAATATTATGCTAAATATAACAAACTGCATTAATAATGTTTGCTACAGATTAGCAAAAGACGTTTGGATTAAGAAGACACGATCAGATATCATGGGAAAGAATCACAAGAGGTATCATTTGCTATACTACTGATGTTCTCAGCAGTTATGTCTATTGATTTCAGCTAAAGACTGTTAGACACTTGAAAATCACTGTCTGGTAGTAGATTTTGTCTTACGCATGTTTTAGTTCTTTTTCTTTCACGTTAGGAGCAGAAATAAGCAGATTAGATTGTCTAAGTGATAAAATAGAACAAAAAGTGTGGAGTGAATAAAGAGAATCATATCTAAAGACTGCATGACAATAAAAAAGAAAATCAACTGAAAGCATACAAGAACTTTTACCTCAATATATTAATTACGTATTACCCACGAAAAATCTTCCTTTACACATCTAGAGTAAGATTAATTTTTATGTACAGATTATACTTCTCTAATTGAAGCAAAGAACTATAAAATGAACAACAATTCTAACCTCAAATCTGTTTAGAGTTCTTTGACACATTAGACCTACATATAGTGTTGCAACCATCTTTCCCATGGCATCTGATTGCCTTTCTTTTGCTCCTGTTACAAAAATTAACTTTTTAGGTTTGCTGGATTAGGTACTTATCCATGTTTATTCACATGTAGAGGCCAAATTCAGCCCTCACAATTACATACTCAGAGTTATTACAAGAAAATGATAGGAAATTTACATGGACATAAATAAAAGTGGAATCAGGTTAAAACAAAGGTTTAATTTATCTATTTATTAGTTTATTGTGGTTTTTTTTTTAATTATGGATGTTTTTCTTAGTCAAAAAGCATTTCTGAATGAATCTAAAAGACAACTGCAGTGAAATATTTTTTCTTACTTCTAGAAAATCATGTATTAAACACTGAGGACATTGAAACACTCTTTTAATACTAAGTCATAAACATTAGGAGAAATATAATTAAGAGTAATACTTTGTATTACGTTGGTTTTTGTTGTTCTTGTTTGCTGGTAAGGAGTAAAATCACGTATGTGTGCATACATATATACATACATACACATACCTCCATGTTCTCTTTGATGAATTGTAGATGCTGTCCTTACTTTAACTTTTAAAATGGTTTATTTCACAAAATAAAAAACTATTGTGTCATATGCATTTTTAAACATTAATCGGGAAAATTCAGTCCAAGTATATTAAAGACAAATGTTGGGGAAAATGAAATCCATCCAAGTAGGGCACAACATATCACTCAACAATGACTTACTTTTACAAATAGGTGATTTTCCTGTCCATTTCATATCTGGCTTACATGTCCGATGCTCTGATCCACCAGCAAGAAAAAATCCTGGCTGACAGGTATACACCAAAGTATACCCTAAAGTAGGAAGATCTATTGCTTTCACATCTACATGTGCGGGTGTCTCTGGCTGTCTGCATGCATGAGCTGCAAAGGGTTTGTAAGAGTTAGAAAATGATAGCAAACAGTATCCACAGGATTAGCTGATTTAACAAACAAATGCATGCCAACATATTTCGTCATTAGGTAAACTTTGTATACCTTTTAGAAACATCAATAGCATGTAACAGTAATAGTCTGAGTGTATGGCTTCTGGGAAGATGAAAAAGATATTTTTGAGCAAAATGTCAAATCATGATAGCAAGACTGGAAATAATTAAAGTGAGGGGAAGCACAAGTAACTGCATGTCCTTTGAATATTGTACTGTCACAGCTTAAGGTATCACTTCCATTTTAAAGAACCTTAATACAGAGTGGTTATTGTGATAAATATATGTATTATAAATTTAAAATGAACTAAAGTTTCCATATGAAGGCTTTATGCTTCTTTGTCTGTTGTACATGGTATTGATTTATAAATATCCAAAGTTAATTTTAAATGGGATAAGAATATAAGGTCATTCTAATTAATATCTTTTAGCCTTGATCAGTGTATTTTAATACAACACTTATTAGATATCCACATTATTATAATGATAATACTTATTACATGTAGATCTATAACTACACTAACTGTTTACATGCGTAGCCCAGAAAAGTTGAATTTTGTTAAATTTCTAGCTTATGGTTCAGTAAATCCAGCAAAAATAATAAACAAACAAACAAACAAACAAATAAATAAATTTCAGGCCACTTTCTGTTCTCTGTTTATCCAGTACACAGACACACACAAAAATAAAAGATTAACCTAAAACAACTAATGCAGGAGGTTAATGAGGAAAAACATTTTTTTAATGAGTAAATTATTGTGCACTGTGTAATCAAGAAGAAAACAACATCTGAAAAATCTTACTTAAAAGTAATATCCTAAATACATATTTGTTCTTAGAACAGAAAGCAAAAGCAAAAGGAAAACAAAAAAAGCATATGGATGACTGTTAAATAAAATTGACTTTTCTGTAGCATACTATTTGACATGATTTCCATGTGCATTAATCTGTAACTCTTTCAAAATTGCACAGTGTACAAACTCAATAGATAAGAAATTGAACTTACGAATACATTCAGACTGTATGCCACTCCAAGTTAAGTTAGCAAGACAAGAACGGGTTGTAGATCCCTGAATATGATAACCTTTTCTACATCTGAAAAAGACTGTACTTCCAACCTAAGGATCAAAACAGAATATTAGATGAAAGAAGTAGCTGTCGTGTAATTAGATTACTGTTTTTGCTTTTTTTTTTTTTTTTTTTTTTTTTTTTTTTTTTAGTAATATGAAAAGTATGAACAATAATCTTATTGCAGTAAGTGAAAGAATATTAACAAGGCTGTGCACATGGAGAAGAATGACATTTCCTCTTACAAGTTTGTGACAATGTGACAAACTAAATGACCAATACCTATCTGTTTGTTGTACATCACTGCACACATTCCAACAGAACTTGACCATAAAGTCTATTTCAAAGGTTTCTCATTGTGTTACTTCATCAAAAATATTTGAAGGGTAAATAGAAAAAAACTGTAAGCAATTTCATTCATAATTAAATTCTAGAAAACTCCAGGCCAAAATTCCTTATACTGTATTCCTTACTATAATAAACCTGTTTTACCTGAGATGTTCAACCAGTAGAGTAACGTTATGGAAAGACTTCTTATAGTAAACTGAGATATGATCTTTCCAGAAGAATGTGTAAAACAACTGAGAAAGCTCTCTGTAGACTTGCACTGACAGAAGTGTGAAATATGGATAAAAATAAATGATGAAGAAAGACCTTCGATAATATAAGAAAGAAATTGTGCGAAAGTTCTAGTAAAACAGATTTATTGATGGTATTGGCAAAAGTAGTCAGAATATAACTCTAGGCCAAGATATTTGAGGATGTGGGTCATACTAGTAAACCATTATTTTGGTTTTGCATAGAATACCTTGGCAGTACAGATTAGAAAAAAAAAAAAAAAAAGTTAGTACAATCTGTAATTATACAATTTATTAATAAAGTAACATCACATGGAAAAGTGAAAGCAAGTTGCAAATGAGCACTAACCAACACCTACTGATAAAACAGTTTGTAGGTATATAAATTGCCGATAGCTCTACAATGTGAAAGTCATTGAAGGACTTCAATGGATATTAAAAATTGGCAGTACCTTCCAAAAAAGTGGCTACCTAAGTTAACTACACAATCAGTTACCTAGAACAGATTATCATGATAGATGTTCAGCAAATGCAGTGCTGGATCTTCCTGAAGTGGCCTGGGAAATCAACTGATATTTTTAAAGGTCAAATTGATACCGCTTTGCAGGCTTATCTATTTGTAACTATTTTTAAACAGATTAATCTCGGTGTCTTGCCAAGGACACACAGCATGTCTCGCAGAAACCAGAAGTGAGTGTAGCTAGTCTTGACTGTCATTGTGACTCTTGTGAAATTGCCAGTTATGATACAATAAGTAATGATGAGTTGCAAATATTTTCTCACTGATCCAAAAGATGAAGGAAAACTTTAAGGTCTAGGTGCAGGTAGTTACAGAGTTCTATTTTTTTTTTTTTTTTTTTACAGTAAAAACAAAAGCAGTCTACTACTTTTATAGTTCTTTGATGGAAAAAAAAAAAAAAAAAAAAAAAACCAACAAAAACACACACATTGCAAAAGCCACAGGGCAGTGAAGCAAAAATGGTATAAAATGAAACAGGGCATAAAATAAATGGGGCAATACAGAAGTGATAGTAGATTGGGAAAAAACAAACAAACAAAAACCAGTAAAGATAGGCTGCCTGTCATCAGGCACGTCATGCCATGTCATAAACTGTCATACTTACAAATGCAAAAAATAATAGTAATAAAAAAAATCTATTTGACTAGTTTTAAGAGAAGTCTACATCTTTTTGTGCCAATGATCGCATCGTAGTACTTTTATATACACCTTTAACATAAAATTACTATTTGAGTTTGAGGGAAAGAACATACTTGAGAAAGACAGTCCAGAAGAAATTAAAATCTGCCACTGCCTCCAGAAAAGAGCAGAAGTATTCAACTGAAATTAGAACATGAATTGTCCAGTATCATTCTGATATAAATGTAAGACAACTTATAAAGCAGGTAAAAGTGGGAGAGGAAAATAAAATAAAATAAAATAATAAAATAAAAATAAAATAAAAGGATCATACGAGATGCAATGATTACAGTTGTTTTTGAAGCCATGCTTGGGACAGGCACAAGGGCAAGATGAGACAACTGCACCTATTACTAGAAGAATCATGTTGGGGGTGAGGGCAAGACATGGCTAAGGAAGAAGTGCCTGGACTCCTTCAATCAAGAGCTGAGAAGCTGAGAGCCACAGCAGTGAAAGATAGCACAATTGCAGGAGAGGAAGGATAACAATAAACACTGGAAGGATTATTTAAGTGATGGTACTAATTTGATCATAACACTGCTCTAGGTTCAGAAATAAGAATACATATTTCAGATTCAAGTCACAAATATTTATACCTCAAGAATCTATTGACATAAAGTTAATGTATGTAGTTTGCTCTGAAAGTAATGCTTACCATGGAAAATATACCAGACAGAAAGAACACAAGAACATTATTTGATAAAGCAGATTCTCGGCTACAAAACAATATTTTTCAATTAGCTATTAGCTATGCCTTTTCACCAGCAATGAACAAGTGCTTGCATGCCATGCTCGTAAAAATCTGCACCAGTGGAGGTGACTCATTGTTTCAGAGCTGCTATGACATTGTCATTGCTAAAAAAATAGTTTAAGACCTGGCGTAATCATGCTGCAAGAGAAAGGTTGTCTTATTTTGCCTGACTCTGGAAGTTTGACCCTTCAGATTAATCAGCATTGTTATATTGTGGTCAGAATTGAAGGTATTTCCAGGTTCCAGGAAGTCCATGAGGATCATCCTTCCCTATCCCAAAAGATGGTGTGTATCACTTTACTCATGGAGTGCTGCAAACTTAAAATTTTTATTCATTGGGGAATTCACAGTTCTCCATTGCACAGACTGCCATTTTGACTCTGGCTTGTGGTGGTGACATCACATGTTAGCATCAGTAATTATGAGATCCAGCAAAAAGTCATTTTCAGACTCGTGTTTGTTCAGCAGATCCTGACAAACTTGCATACAGCATTCTTTCTGTTTCTGAGTGAGCATTCATGGGACCATGTGGTGCAAACTTTTCAATTACTATTGTTCCCACCATCATTTCCAAAGCAATGAAGCTGATATCCAGCTCCATACACAGTTTCTTGGTTGCAAACTCTGATTTTAATGGATGAGAAAATCAAGATCTTGCTTTCAGCTTTGTAGTATGACAGCTGTGCATGGCCATCTGGGACATGGCTTGTCTTTCATGTCACTGTTGCCTCTGCTGAAATGCACCCCTCACCAACCAACTGTGCTAACATCCAGTGTTTGGTCTCCATAAATATTCAGCAATTATCAGTAAGTCAGTCTGTGCCATTTTTTTCTGTATGGAAGAATTAAATTCCTCTCCATTGCTTCACTACTTCAACAGGAAGCTATGTGAAGGCACACAGAAGGCAAAAAGTTCATATAGCAGAACCAGCATGGCTTCACCAAAGGCAAATCCTCCTTGACCAACCTAGTGACCTTTTATGATAGTGTCACTTCATCAATGCACAAAGGAAGAGTCACTGATGTCATTTATCTGGACTTCAGTGGGGCCTTTGACACGATACCTCACAACATCTTTCTCTCCAAATTGGAATGATATGGATTTGCTGGTTGGACTGTTTGTTGGATGAGGAACTGGCAGCAGGATCGAGTCCAGAGAGTGGTGGTCAACAGCACCATGACTGGATGGAGACGAGTAATGAGTGGTGTACCACAGTGCTCAGTGCTGGGGACAATACTCTGTATTATCTTCATCAGTAACATTGACAGTGGGATTGAGTGCACCCTCAGCAAGTTTGCTGATGACATCAAGCTGTGGGGTGCTGTGAACACACCAGAGGGACGGAATACTATTTAGAGGGACACAGACAGGTTTGAGCAGTGGGTCCAGCTGAATCACAGGAGATTCAACAAATTCAAATGCAAGGTACTGTACCTGAGTCAAGGCAACATCCACTACCAGTACAAGCTGGGGGATAAAAGGACTGAGTGCAGTTCTACAAAAACAAAAAACAAAAAAACAAAAACAAACAAACAAACAAAAAACCTAGGGTGAATAGAAAACTGGACTAGAGCCGGCAATGTGGCCCTCACAGCCCAGAAAGCCACCTGTATCCTGGACTACATGAAAAGAAGCATAACCAGCAGTTCACAGAAGGTGATCTTGCCCCTCTACTCTGTGCTGGTGAAGTCTCATCCTGAAGTACTGCATCCAGATGTGGAGTCTTCAGCACAGAAAAGACAGAAATCTGTCGAAGCGTGTCCAAAGAATGGCCACAAAAATGATCCAGGGATTGAAACACCTCTCCTATTAGGAGAGGCTGAGAGAGCTGGGGCTGTCCAGCCTGGAGAAGAGAAGGCTGCAAGGTGACCTGATAGTGGCCTTTCAATATCCAAAGGGGAGCTACAGGGAAGAAAGGCACAGACCCTTTGCAGGATCTGTGGTGATAGAACATGGAGAAATGGTTTCAAGCTTAAAGAGTGTAGATTTAGGTTAGATATAAGGAAAAAGTCTTTTAGAGTGAGGGTGGTGAGGAACTGGAACAGGTTGCCCAGATGCAATGGATGTCCTGTCCCTGGAGACTTCCAAGGTGAGGCTTGATCAGGCCCTGGGTTACATGATCTAGCTTTAATGTTCATTGCAGGGGAGTTGGACTAGATGATCTTTAAAGATCCCTTCCAACTCTAAGAATTCTATGATTCTATGATTCATAGACACTTCAGACACCATTTTGTCAGACTGTCCCTCTGCTGCCATCTGTCACAAGGCAACAAAAGGTAATGGAGTACTGCTGGGAAGATTCAATCTCTACTGCCATACCATACCACCAACATCTGCTTCTGATATTGTGGTCAACACTGTAAAATAGGAGGCATTACTTTCGGTGCAACCCTTGTAAATAACGATTGTGCATTTGTTATGTTTGCACCTATTTTATTTCCTCAGTCACTTTTATGATGTCACTTGGAAAACAAATCTTGTTTGAGCAGTTTAGAAAATCTTACAAAGGAGTAGAGTACTGCATCCACCACACAATTATATATATTCTCTGACTTTTAATAAAATAAAACATGAACTGATAATTTAGTAAAGACACTGACTTTTTTGTCAAGGACTTCATGGATCAGACAGATCTTCAGTTGTTAGGTATTTACTGACTATTCATCAGTGTAAGACAAAATTATGATCAGAAAGCAAAGTAATTATATCATGTCATATCAAATTATGTAATCAATTTATAAATAGTCCTTCTTATTGAAGTCTCCTAGAGAATACACGATGTATTGCAAGGTTACAATTTCTTTCTTCAAACTATATGTTAAAAAAAAAAGGTGTTGAAATTTACGAAAGTTTACATTAAACAATTAAGCCTACGGATAAGTCAATGTATTTGTGATTATTAAAAGCATTTTCATTTTAGGAATAAATAAAAGAATTACCTCATAACCTCTGGAGCTGTTTTGTATTCCAAAATGCGGAGTGCCAGGGTCTGTACATGTATTGTGAGCTGGATCTATTGTAAAATATGAAACATTTACAGATATTACTATTGCACAGAAAGAATAGGCTAAAACTATTTGTTAAGATGAATTCATCAATATACAGTAATAACAAAAATAATTACATTTTTAATACACGCATGTATTTCAATACACAATGAAATCCAAGAGTGAATCCAACGAAGAGATCAATGGTTAAGTCAGATTTCTAACAACAACAACAACAAAATCTACTTTCTTATAGCAAGTAAAATACTTACGTCTTATAGAATTTGCTCTATGCCATCAAGAAAATAAATGTTTCAAACAGATTATTATCTCAGCTGTTGCTGGAGAATAAAAATAAAGCCCTTTTCCCACAAAAAAAAAAAAAAAAAAAAAAAAAAAGATACGCCAATAGAATTTGGATAATTAAATGATCATAAAAATAAATGATCATTTTCGTAAGTATAAATTAACACAATGTAAAATTAGTTTTGATTCACTCGTGCCCACTTCACATTCCGATGGTGTGTTTTCTCTGGGAGTGCCAAAGCACCAGATCTGATGGATGTCTCTGTACCATGTGATTCCTTCTTGGCAGTCAAGTCTGCTTCTGTGCAGACTGCAATTTGAAGATCATCATTTGTGTCTATATTTCATCTGTAACAATTTGTAATTTTCTGTAGAAGAAAAACTGACACTTACAACGTACGCTATTTCACTCTCAGTCAACTTCCCTTTTTGTGTTGATTATCATAAGAGCATTACAGTTCAGCTGAACTGATATTACTAAAATCTTCAAAAGTTAGGTGGATGTTGACCAAACATGAAAATAAAAGTCAATATATTGAGAAGTTCAAGGACTGTTTATACATTATCATGAGCGGGAATACCACTGCTAGTAATACAAATATGGAACTGAATTTTCATATACCTCTATATTGTGCTGTATAAAGTACAAACAGAATTGACATGATACTATTTTGAAATTTGATTCACCTTATATTTTGTTTTTGTAAACCTTCTTGCATCTTTAAAAAAAAAAAACAACAAAAAACATGGATATAACCGATTGCTCAGCTTATAAAATCCATGGACAGAAGTTATTTTGAACTCATTTCAAAGAACTGTATTGAATATTTATTTCCTAATTTACAGATATAGGATGCTTTTAATAATAATGTGTTTCACCTTCTCTCTGAGTGCTCAGTTCAGCTCTTCCACAGAGCCGATATCTGAGACACAGAAAAACGTAACTGTGCTACAGGCCATAATGGAATGATTTTATTTAGAAATATGAGAGTTTTTTTCAATGATCACAGCAAAATCTTTTTTTTTTTTATCAAATCACTGGGTCAAATGCTGATTTCAGTGGGAGTTGCAGGTGTCCAGCATTTCTTACAGTTAATCGGATTATGCATCATGCTAAAAGCCTATTATGTGTACATCAGTCAATGAGAAATGGACAGCACTTGGCAGCATACCAGAATTTCAAATGATCAGATCCTGCACACTTCATTCTTTTGAACTGTACCAGCCACATTCATAAGATCCAAAAAATCTTTCTGATTTAGGATTGATTCTAACAAGTGCCTCTATCTCTCTGCTGACAGAATACAGTCTTTAATCTGTCAAAATCTTCTGTGTATCTAAAAGACTCTAAATAGGTGGAACTAATTTACTGACACTCTGCATTTCCAGTAGACAAGCAACCATGTGAATTTATAAATGACTTCATATGCAATTGTGTTTATCCTATGTTTTTAAACTCAAAATATAAACTTTTTTTTTTTTTTTAATATTACACAGAAGTTTTCTACATTTTGAAAGCTAATTGCTAGACTCATGATAGTATAATAGTTTACCAATAATATTCTCAGCAGAAACAGCACAAGTAATGGTAATTAATACCAATGCATGTCGGTTGTATTCCACTCCAAGTACCATCTGCTTGGCAAAATCTTCTTGAAGAGCCTATCAGAATAAAAGGTGGTCTACATTGAAAGCTAACTTCAGATCTGTAGGTGAAGCTTTTTCCATTCAAGCGTCCTTCTGCTGGAGTACCAGGGTCACCACAAAACACCGCTAATATATGAAAAAGAAAAGTTCAAGTCAGGAATACTGAATATGAGAGGAAATGCTATCTTAGTTCATTTATCTACGTAGTATTATAGCTCAAATAAATTATTGACAGCAATTTAAAATAATTGTCACTATTTATTTAATAGAAGCACCAAAATTAACCTGTAAAAACAGACCTTTTAATTGAAACACTGAGATGCTTATTAGATTTGGTTCACCAAGTAATCTCAAAGTAGACAATGCTAAATGTATGCAGTTTTCACATCATTCACTCTCAAGTGAGCCGGCTTGAAATTTTTGAACTAAGTAAAGGGAAAAATGTTTGTCAAGGTCTTGACAATTTTCAAACAGCTTAAGAAGAAACTGGAAAACAAATGGCAAACAGAGCATGTGATCTAGCCAAGTGCTTTTTAAACTGTGAGGAAAAAAAATGATTAAGTCTGAGACCTCAACACAATGGACACTGAAAACTTACGTAAACATTGTGGGATGTCTCCCCGCCATATTCCTCGACCCTCACAGGAAAGAATAGCTGTGTTAGATAGCTGATATCCTTCTGCACAGCTGTAACTCACACTAGCACCCCAGCGATAATCAGATCCTTCCACTTTTCCATAGAGTACTGGTGGAGGGGGGCCACAGGTGATGGCTAGATCATAAAAAGAGAAGTTGGAATGTCAAGATTTTGTAAGGTTTAGGAGAGTGTAACATAATATCTTGTTATACTTTTATAACTAATAAGTAATTATGCTGTTCAGGTCTAAAAAGAAAAAAAAAAAGGTGTTGACATAGCAAACTGTAATAAATTGAAAAGCAATTTAAATACAAAAATACCACCTCTAGGCCTAGGAAGTCCCCAAACTCTAGCTTGCTGGAAGCTAGAAGATTATATACCTCACCTAGTTCTGAGTCTCTTCTCTACAAATTCATTTGTGATCACTGTTAGTAACAGGCTACTGAGGTAGGTAAAATTACTGTTCATACACATTTAACAAAAATATTTATGCTTTATTTTAAAGCTCTTTATATGGCCTTTTCTTGCTTTCTTTTCAGCAGACAATGGACATTGGCTTAATTCATAATTATATGCCTAAGAATCTTTAGAACTATTCTGATGTATTCCAACTTCTGAAAAAGTATACAAAATGATGAAATCTGGAGTGATCAAGCTTGCACTTATGCATCAGTTCTTTCAACAAAGAGCACATCTTTAAATTCACTTCCTCGGTGATTTCTACAACAGAAAATAAGGTCTGTCAACTGCATATGCCAAAATTTAAGTATAAAGCTAGACTTAGGCAACACTTTAAAGTGGTACTAGATGTGGTAGCATTCTGTAGGCAGCAAATGCCCTGAGCTGTTGAATTTACTCCCTGATCTTTAGCAATAGTGCTTAGAATTTCCACCACACTTCCTTATTTGCCTTTCACCTCCATATCTGTTATGACCATTATGTTAGCGCTTGTAATCAGCTATTTATTCTAATGATTATTTATGATAACTACAATACTGCAACACAGGATTCTTTAATGACAAGCTTGGTTGGAAGATCCCCTTGTGGAATATCGGCCATTTAATTCAAGGCAAAAGAGCCGAAAAAGTAAATGGATACTTAATTCCTGAGAATTTTTAGCTAAGCACTTTGGTAATCTTCACTGCAGACTGATTTTGTCCTACTGCAGTCATTAATATTAGTATTATAATTTATTTTATGCCATGACATTTATACAATATAAATTTTACACTAATATTTATCCACACGTTTTAGTTGCATTTGCATGTTTATTATCATTTATATTTATTTTAGATATTAATACGCAGTATGAAAATTGTATTTTTTATCTATTTTGGAAATGCTCACCTTTGCAAATTGGTTTACTCTGGTTCCAAGTGCTGTCTTTTATACAACGCATAGTAGACGAACTGGCAGGTTCCATCACATATCCTGGATTGCACTGATAGCTGACTGTCTTATTAAAGGTAAAATCATTTCCAAACTGAATGCCATTTGCTACTGCACCTGGATCTCCACAGCTGATCACTAGTGAGAAAAAGAATAAAGGTATTTTTTTCAATAAACATAATGAAACATTAAGCTATATATAGCTAATGTTTTTTATTTATTTTTTTCAAGTGGAAAGTAAAAATATTTTGAACATATTTCACACAAAATCAAAAACTTAGTGGTTTTCTTTTTTTTTTTTTTTTCCCAGCTAAAAATCAAATTTTGAAGGATTGCAATAATCTGAGCCAAATTTTGAGTTCAAATAGTCTTTGAATCAATGATTCTAGGATCTATAGAATCATAGAAGTTTTGGTTGGAAGGGACTTTAAAAGTCATAGTGGAATAAACTAGCTTAAACTGGCATGTTCTACTGACATAGAAGACTGTTACGTTAGTGATAGTTTTGATAGGGACATTTGTAACAATATATCTTATATAGATCACTTAATGTAATTCCAGCAGTTATGAAATTCCTGTGATTTTTTTTTTTTTTTTTTAAGTTGGTACCACAACATGATAAAACTAATTGTTATTTATCTGTCATTACATCTATCAAGGTAGGTTTTCTAACAGATTCCATGATTTTGAGTAACTTCCTCTCAAGGTTATGCATACACCAACAGACTTTGCTGCCCTTTCCCCCCTTCCCAGTGAGCCTGTGCTCAATGCCAGCTCTGATTCAATGCAAACCTAGCATCAGACTGCACTGGAAAAAGCAGCTTTGTGGCCTCTCTCTTTGTTTGGGAGCTGTATTTGAGCTCAAAGTCTCACCTTTGGTCTTTCACTGAGCTACAAAGCAGGTATGTCTATGCCTGGCCATGTACCTTGCTGACTATCAGCTTGTTCTGGAATTTGCCTTGTCGCTGCAGACTTTCCTGGGGATCACTGGGCTGACATTACTGTCACTGAACCTCTTGTGCTCTCTTTGCTCAGTAAAGTAAGCCTGGCCTCATCACCTGCTGGCCTGGCTGCACCTCTCCACTCTGGTGGAGCAGCTCAGACTCACTGCTCCCTGACTCTTGGTCCTGAACAGAATGACTGTGAGTCAGATCTGACTCAGTTGTGTCACAATATAAAAAGGCATTACAATGCATCCAACTAGATAAAATCTGATTTAGAACTACCTGTGTACATAAGCTACAAAGAAACTAAAGAAAATTTTAGAGGAATGCCTATTCTAAGCAATAATGTCATATTTTTAATTCATAAGGCATTCACAAGATAAACACCTACAGAAAAGTTACCTATGTATCCATCTTAAAAAGATATTTCTGGCAAATTCTGGCATATATTAAAAACATATACCTTTAAGCGCATGAAATATTTATGTATCACAAGTCAGAGAAATAGGAAAAAATGTGCTTTTTTTCCCTAACAAAATAATCATTTCAGAAGGAAGGTTATCTGTCTTTACTTTAAAGCTTTAGAGGGAAAAAATATACATTTCTAACCTGTGCAGTCTGGAGCAGTGCCAGTCCACGTCCCATTAGCAGTACAGTGTCGAGTAGTTAGCCCTGAAGTTTTGTAACCTTCCCAACAGGCATAAATAACTGAGCTGGAGAATAATATTCCATCACTGTATATTATCATACCATTGGCTGGAGTGCCAGGGTTTCCACAAGATACAGCTGTGAAGAAAAGGTTAAAAAATTAAATATTTCACATGATAAGTGACTAGCCAGAAAAAAAAAAAAAAAAAGAGAGAGAGAGAAAAAAAATAGTGATCAGTTCTTTTTAATCAGCTTACCTTTTAAAAATGCTATAGCAAATATATCATTAAACAAATGCTTAATGAGTGTAATTTTGAGTAGGAGGTTACAGTCATTACACAGAAGTATAGTATAGAGACCATAGCTCCTCCTTCCTTAGGGAACTGGATGAATTTCACTCATAATGCTAATAAAAAATTGAAGGCAATTTGCAGATTCTGCTCAAGGTGCAACACAGACATGCACTAGGAAAACTTGGATGCTGTCATTAACACTGAATGTATTTATGGAATTGCAAAGACATTCTGAGGGTTAACATCTGCCCAAACAACAGTTTGATAGTAATTACCTTTAATCACACACTATACATATAATAATTATTTTACTTATTGCTTTTACTCATATTGGCTTAATTCAATTCATTGCACTCTGAGAGAAATTATCAAGACTTACTATTTGTGTTAGTAATAGAATGACAGAGTTGCAGAATGGATTATGCTGGAAGGGATCCCTGGTCCAATCTCACTGCTCAAGCAGGGTCAATTAAAGCCAATTGCCCAGGACCATGACCATGTGGTATTTTGAATACCTCCAAAAAGATATATTCTATGACCTTTCTGGGCAGCCTGTGACAGTGCCCAGATGAGAGCTCCTATGCTTTAGTTTTGCCCATTGCCTCTTGTCCTGTCCTAGGGCAACAACGAAAAGAGCCTGGCTTCAACCTCTTTGCACCCTCCCTTCAAGTATTTATAGGCATTGATAAGACCTCTCCCAAACTTCTTCTTTTCCAGGCTTACTCTGAGTACTACTGACGTTTAGCATCATAAATGCCTTTTTTTAGTTATGGCCTTCAGACAGGAGGAAAAAGGAAGAGGTATATTTCTCATTATTACTTCCATTGCATTGTTTTGTGGGTTAGATAGAAATACAATACCGTAGTCCTGGCTTTTCACTGCTCTAGAACTGTTACAGATGTCTCTGCATATTCCAGGTTACTTTGCAGGAGTCCCTGCCTGCTCCCAAATCATCTGCATTTTTAGTATAGAAAAATAAAGGATTTGTCTTTATATTGCTTTGGATTACTAAGGCATTCAGAGAATCATAGAATCATTAATGTTGGAAAAGACCTCTAAGATCAGCTAGTCTGACTGCCAACCTGTCACCACCATGCCCACTAAATCAGGTCTCTCAATGCCATATCTACACATTTCTTGAACATCTCCAGGGACAGTGACTCAACCACCTTCCTGGGCAGCCTGCTCCAGTGCCTGACCACTCTTTCAGAGAAGAAATTTTTCGTATATTCAACCTGAATCTCCCCTAGTGTAACTTGAAGCCATTTTCTCTCCCTCTGCAGTAATAAAGAAATATATGCTGTTCAGCTCTAAAAAGAAGAAGAAAAAAAAAAAAAAAAAAAGTGTTGAGATAGCAAACTGTAATAAATAAATAGAAAAGCTATCTGAAAGAAGAGGCTCACCTCCACCTTACCACAACCTCCTTTGAGAGAGTCATGGAGAACAATAAAGTCCTTCCTAAGACTTCTCTTCTCCAGACTGAACAATCCTAGCTCCCTCAGCCACTCCCCATAAGGCCTGCACTCCAGATCCCTCACCACCTTTGTTGCCCTTCTCTGGACACGCTCCAGGGCCTCAATGTTTTCCTTGAAGTGAGGGGCCCAAAACTGAACACAGTACTCAAGGTGCAGCCTCACCAGTGCCAAATAAAGGGAGACAATCACTTCCATAGTCCTCCTGGCTACATTATTTCTGATATAAGCCAGGATGCCATTCATTAATTATTCAATATGTTGACACTGTATTTGAATTGTCCTGTATCTTACTAGAGTTTTGGATGACCTGAGTCTGAACTCATAAGGATAATATGAGGTGCTTTTTAAAGAATATATGTGCACTGACCTGCTCACCGCAAACTTTCCTACAGCAACATTTTAAATGACTTTTGCTTTTATGAGTAGGGAGAGAACCACAAATCTTACAATCTCTTCTGATCATAATGCAGTGGATAATGGTCTCATATGGCCCACTAAAGCCTCAGCCGAAGAAATAAAAATAGAATGCATTCTGGAATAATCCAGTTTTCAAATGAAATATCCTTCATATCTGCTAATCCAAACAGAAACAGCCACAAATGCTTTTCTTTTACAGGTGAGTAGCTGACCATTAATATGTAATTTCCTTCTGAGTCTATCAAGAGTTGCTTGCAAAATGTTTACTATATGGCACAGATAAAATCAGTACAACAAAGATAAAAATGAAACATAAAAAAAAGAGCGAAAATCATATGAAGAATAAAGGTACTGGTATTTATCCACAATTCCCAGCCTTCAGCTGCAAACAATAGGACAAGGAGTCACAATACGATGGCTTGAGATTCTGTTTCTTTCCAGACATGAGACAGAACCCTGATACAATAAATTAAAAAAAATATATAAAAATACATAAAAAAAATCAGATAGATCATGCATCCTGCAGAAGTTTGTTAGAGATGTTCACCTTGAAGCCTGAAGGTGGTAGAGATTACTAATAGAAATGCTATGCTTTATGCTGCACTGCCAGCTTATATTTTATGCAGATTTTCATGGTTCCATGCATGATATTGACTGCAGGTGTTGATGCAAATCGTATGCACATTCTTTCTAGTAGGAAACCTTAATATCTTCAAGAAGAAACAACAGTTCTCAGATTTATGCATGAGGGGATGTTTATAGTGCTTCTGAGAATACCTGGGCTTCTCTCTGTTGTCTTTAGATCTCAACTTTTCTAAAGGATTTGTGCGTGAAAACATTTAACATCAAGACCTTCAGTGAAAAAGACAATGAGGACTAATGACAATGACATTCCAAATGAGTTTCCAAAGATAGGAATGTTAGAACTGATATGGAGCCAGGGTTATCAATTCTGAAGTGACTTCCAGCAATTCTGCCTATGAGGAAATATGCATTGGCAGGAAGCCTTTTAAATATTCTTGGGTTTTATAAGCATTTTGGGGTCTTTGATGTTCTGTATTAATTACTTTAGCAAATGCTAAATCACTCAGTCACAGGTTCAAACAAAGGGATTAACATACTAAAATTTTATACAGTGTGTGACTTCTGGATAGTTGGAATAAATACCAGCTCTGTTTAATGGCAAGCTGAGATAAAACCAGTTATAAACTGAGGATTTGTCACTGTGATGTGCTTTACACAGTGTGTGCAGGGCTGAAAAAATGGTTTACTCATAATCTCATTGTTACTTATACTAAACAAAAAACAATCCAAGCAGAAGAGAAAAACTGAAAGAAAGGTTTCTTTTCTTTGTTTTTCTGGAAACATAAGTCTTAAGAGAAAAAAAATACAAAAATCAGCAGTATTTCACACACTACTGATTGCCACTGACTGCTGTCATCTTTAACGTCTCTAAGACAGAAAACAAGAAAGGACACTGAAGAACTTCAATTTTCTCCTGTAAATATTGACTCTGTGCCTATTGCCATTTTAATACAGTTAGACAATCAATCTGTACCGAGGAATACTGAAGAATAATAATTGTTAGATGCTAATAAAATCTAACATAAAATCATTAATAAAATATAATATTTAATACTACCTTGAAGATAGTATAAATACTATATTTTATTAATGATTTCTTTCAGTTTATAGATTAGTATATCACACATGAGATACTACAGAATCCATAAACTACTTTTTTTCATTTCATTCTTACATGTGTTTTCCAGAAGTACTGTTTTCTGTTTTTCTTCTGAAAAGTCTAACATGTAAATAGTCTTTCATAAAATAAAGTCTCTAAGAAAAATTAAGTTATGTGGAAAAAATATTGTTCTCAGTTAAGAAAGCAACACTATTTTGTCATTTGTTCAGTCCTTGATTCCTAGACACTGGACAGAAAGAGATGAAGATGGATGGTGGTTTTATTTTTATCACTGTTACCATGTTTTCAATCAGTAGCATGTTTTAAATTTCACATTTTATCTAGGTATCTTTTCTCTATTTCCAGTCTCATTAGTTGTTGAACCAGAATTATTTTCTCCCAGTCTTTTTTATAAACACAGACTCAATAAAACCTTAAATGTTTGGACTTTTGTTTTTAATCAAAATATAAATTGCTTGCAAACTATATCAAATTTCTGCAGAAATACTTCCTTTTTGTCATTTTGTCATATTTTTGTCATATATTTCCTTTTTAATTAAATAATACAATTCCATTTGTAAAGTATTCAGTGGTGCCGGAAATAGCAATGGCATCATGAATACTTACCTTCACACACAGGCTGTATACCTGACCAAGATCCATTAAGCAGGCATGTTCGTTCTGAAGATCCTCTCAGCTGATAACCCATTTCACAGGAGAAACGAAGCAAACTTTTTATTTTGAACTCATCTCCTAGTCTAGACCCATGGGCTGGTATTCCTGGGTCATCACAGTAGCCAGGATTGTTTCCTATAATGATACAACACAGCAGAATTATCAGTACAGATATTATAGGCAACTATAGTCGCAGAATAGATTCTGTCTTGTGAATAATACTTTTAGCTGGATTATTTCTATCTCATAGGTCTGATTAACCAGTCAATCGCCTTATCATAAGAAGTGGCTGATACAGTAAGTGCAACACAAGGTTGTCAAGAAAGTATGGTCTCAATATCAACAATTTATTATAAATTTTGTTATATTTTTTGTTTATCAGTCTTCATTATTTTCTTTGAGAGTTATACTTCTAGACTGAATTTCTATTCAAAACTTTTGTATTATCCAAAACACTCCAACACAATTCCATAGGTTGAACTCTGTTTTCTTATATATTTTTTTTCACCATACACATACTTCTCAGATACAGGAAGAAGCCTTGAACAAACCCTGAGATCATATTTATACAATCATGCTTTCAAACATATATTAATATATTAAAAAACAACAAAAAAAACCTCCAAGCAAATACAAGTTTAAAGCATTATATTAGGGCTGTTTTTCCTGCTCCCTTAACATAAACCCAATTAGATGTCTCATTTGTCCAGGGCTCAGTCATTCTTTGACATTATGAATGCAATTTCTTTTTTTTTTTTTTCAATGGAGTCAGCTCCTGAGTACCTACCAAAAAAAGTATAGTTACTAACACAATTCAAAATGCTTTAGAGGAACAAAAACTTTTCAAAAATTATCATTAATTTTTTAATTAACAGAGATTGTTCTCTCCTTTTCCTACAGAATTCCCTTGCTCACTAGATGGTTTCAGACCAAATTCAAAATAAGATAATTAAATTCCGCATCAATAACAATGTTTTAGTTACACTAAATACATTTTCACCTCTGAAGAAAATTTTTTATGGTTTAAAAAACCATATTTTTATAATATAGATAGAAGTTTCTAAAAATATTATCACACTGAGGACTATTATCTGAAGAGTTTCAATTTCTTTCCACCGAAATCAGAATTTCCCTTGTGGTGGGAAATATTAGATAACAGCACTTGAGGGCTCTGACATTTAAAATGTTAAAGTCTTGATGCAATCTCAGATCTGGCAACCTTTCCTGAACAAAAAGGTGATGGACATAAACCTGAGCTTAAGATAAGCAAGAAAAGGCCAATTCTGTGT
Source organism: Chrysolophus pictus (assembly GCA_037305975.1). NCBI lineage: Eukaryota > Metazoa > Chordata > Aves > Galliformes > Phasianidae > Chrysolophus > Chrysolophus pictus. Next base: position 21,011,843 of record CM074578.1, read on the forward strand.
GGAAATGATCCACATGATTGTCCTGCAGAGAATCTTTTCAGGTCTAGACCATGACAGCAGTGAGTCCCACAGCTGTGAGAAGACTCTAATTAAACTTTCCTTTTTAAGTAGCAGAGAACAGAAAGGAAACATGACTGATTTAAATTTATTTCCTTCCCACAGTGCTTCAAATCCTGTTCCTTAAAGAATTAGTTTATAAATGGACAGTTGTCAATGAACACTTATTTAGAGTACACAACTTAAATATCTTACATCTATTTGAATTAATAAGTAAATCAAATTCAAATTGAATCATATCAGTTCAACAGTAAGCATGTCCAAAGGCTTATGGGAAAATATAAGATTCTATAATGCTAAGAAATGGAACAACTTTCTCATAAAATTTTCTTCCTCAACTTCACAGGTTATCTTTTTTACATAAATACACCGAGAATGTCATTAATAGTTACTCCACTTCCACAAAACTAAGTAATTTTATATGGCTCCTTCTAAATTTGGGAGAAGGGGGGAGAATACACTGTTCTTATGCTTCTTGACAGCACATAAACACTGCAGTTTTGTTTTTTTTTTTTTTATATTTGCATATTGCTTTATTGCTACTAATAAAGAATATTTCTGTTTGTGAAAAGAAATTCATATGGTAAGAAGCTTTTCAGCTAGTATCTTTGCTGTGATGTTTTATAAATAATCATTTTTACATGTGACAATCTTTGTTTACTTAACAGGGACTAAATGCATACATGTAAGTCAGAACTCTTAATAGTTTTAAACAGTGTTTTGTGGCATCTATTTACTGCAATATCCAACAGTATCATCTAACTAAAGAAAAACGTAGCAAAGTAATGACAGAGAAAATGAGAACAAATGTTATCAAACATCTCAATAAACTATTATAATTCAGCTGAGAGGCTTTTTGTGAAACTAAAATATACCTGGAAAAGAATCAAAATAAGTATCTGACTAAAGCTAAAAACTGCTTGAGAATACTATCATTCATGTAATTCCAAGGTGACATTCGGGTGGCAGTGGTTACACCTACCTGAACAGTGAGGGAGAGTCCCACTCCAATGGCTATCTTCTTGGCACTCCCTTGTAGAATTTCCTATGAGCCTTCGGCCCGCTGTGCAAGAATAGTGAATTATGGAGCCATAAGTAAATTTGTCTCCAGAAAGAACTGCATTGGCAGGTACCCCAGGATGTCCACAAGAAATGGCTAGTGAAGGAAAGGACACAATATTCTGATGTTTTTATGACGCAGGAGAAACCTATTACAACCTTTACGTACAAAACTGGTACACAAAATACACTTATTTCTGGAACTCTGTTCTTTCTCATGTTTCACTGTAACTAAAGATAACATACTGGTCATTTGTAATACTAAACATAAAAACTACATGTAAAACTAAGTTATCTAGCTTCCCTTCTTGTTATATACAGCATTCTTTCCTCATTTTTTTCCATTTGTAACTCTAATTTAGAAACTATACACATTTTATCTGTTAAGGATGGGAAAGAAGAACAGAAGAAGGTTAATGTTGCAGCGTGTTTCTTTATTACAGGTAAGATAATAATGAGTAGCTTTACCATGTCTACAAAATAACTACAGACAATTTGCACAGTATGGAGAAATAAATACATAAATACAAATGTGGAATTATTTTAAAATGCATTGCACTAAGTAAGCAAGAAGAAAATATGTTACTGATCATTCAGGTAAATTATGAATCACGTTAAGTTACTGTGTGATTTTTATTTGAGAAAAAAAAAAAACAAAAAAACACCTATACAGGTATATAGTTTGGACATAGCATAATTTGAAAACTAGAAGTTCAGATCTGTTACATGAGGAAACATTCATAAACTAAATATGAGGCAGAAATAAAATTCTGAATGCATTTTGTGTAAAATTTAAATCACCTACTGCAGAAAGGAAGCAAAGAAATTAATTTTTTTTTCCTAACTCTAGTAAACATTTACTCAACCTAAACAGGAAACACGTAAGCAAAAGCAACTGAACTTGAGCAGCTATATCAGTTACTGGATCTATGGGTCAAATATATTTATTCAAAAAAAAAAAAAAAAAAAAAAAGGATTGTTCCTGTTATCCATTAAAATTATTTGTGTATTATTTGTGTTCTATTGGATCAAATGACAAGGTCAAACTCACTGCACGGTGGATTTCTGCCAAAAGGCATGGTCCTGACCACCTCTCTTTCACAGCTCCATGTTTCTGCTGCTTTCCTTTAGCTGGCACAAGCATTCACATGGCAAATGATAATAATTTTAGATTTCTCTAGTTGTTTTCAGGTATGTACCAAGAGGGAAAACCAATCTCTATTATCTGGCACTTGAAAAAAGTGTTTCACAGTTCCCTCTAAAATCATTTTCACATGTACAATTAAACTTATGTGCCATCTCACCTTAGTGTTTTTTTTTTGTTGTTGTTGTTGTTTTTTTACTGAACTGTAGAATTTGCAGTATGTTCCTCAGTACAACTACAATTTTTTTTTTTCCCATCATGACTAAAATTCATGAACCATTCTCAAATGTTAAATCTCCATGAGTACTGTTAGACTGAATGAATACTTACACAAACACTTTGGCAGTGATCTATCCCATAAGCCATTAGATTTACAGGTCAAAGCAGATGAGCCCAACAGATAAAAGCCCTTCTTGCAATGGTATGCCACACTTGTCCCATATTTGAAACTTTCAGGATAATTCTGTTGGCCATGACGAATAGCATTTTCAACAAAACCAGGATCAGAACAGTTCACCACTGTAAGACAAACAGTGTTCATCATCATTTTTATGTGAAGACAACCAAATAAAAATGAAATCAATACATCGTTTAACAGTAAAAAAAAAAAAAAAAAAAAAAAAAAAGGTATCATGATGATGCACATAAAGCAACTTAGTACAACATTATCTAGACTGATGAAGAGACATGGTTCACATGTAAGAGACCTTTTTCTGAGGTATAGTGAAGCTATGCAAAGCTACAGCATTTCTGAAGTGAAATCATTTGAGTTTTGCTTTATGTCAAATCCACTGAAACCTTTCACCAAATGAGTTGCATTTAGCTTACGTTACAACCTTTATTTTCTACTTAAGTTTTCTATTACTCACATTTATTTAAATTTAGTATTATAACCTTATAAATGTTAAAAAAATATATCTTTCTAACCATTCTATGGTTCTATGAATAGACAAAATAAATACTGTTTACACTGGAAGTTATTGACAGAAGCAAATATCTTTTATCTCCTGATGTTTTTTTCTGTCCCTTAAAACAGACCAAAAACCCCAAAATCCTAAAGTCCTAAAATCTCATTTGTCTCGTGAAGCTGCAAGACTTGGCTGTAGAATGTTTTCCACTTGCTCCTAAATTTCATGTTTCTAAAGATCTCTAAGTTTAAGTACTCTTTCAAGATAAGGTATTCTTTTTAGGTTACACAAGAAATTATTTCATATTTTTTATTTTTATCCCATTGTTATTAACCACTGTCAAAAGGCAAATTTGAGAAAATCTTGAGAATGAAAATGGAATATTAATGTAAGAGTTATATCATTTCCAGAATTACACGCAATACTTTTTAAAACTTCCTTAAGCATTGAAAAGCCTCAGGAAAGCATGGTAGCTCTGAAATGACTGCCCTTCATCGAACATGCTTATCATGTGCTTGAAAAAAAAAAAAAAAGTAAATATTTCCACCCTTTTCCCCAGAATGACTTTTTTTTATATTTCGATTTTGTTCAGGTAAGAAAATACAATATCATTAAAAAGCTTTTCTTTTTTTTTCATCTTTACATGATAAATAATTCACAATTCTACTTACAGGGGTTTGCTGCCTAAAAAAATTTTGACTCTTATTTTATTTTTAATATTAGATTAAAATACTGACAATGGCTGAAAGAACAGCTTTGAAACAGAGTCTGTATTCATGTTGTTTATGATTTCACTGCAACTGCTTTACCACGAAGAGCATTGCATTTGATGATATATTTGCTATATTCACAAAGTACCTCCCAGATAAGGTGCTTTAGGAAGAAAAGCAAAATGATGTTTTGTATTAAGTTTTAAATGAGGGCCAGAAATGCAGCAGATGCACTGGCACTCATTTTTGCTGGAACCAGGAGGATAGTAAGCATCTACAGGCACAAACCTTTAAGAAAAAAAGACGTTACAGGGAAAAGAACAAATGCAGGCAAGCTGTCAGGGCTTAATTAGTTATATACAAATCACATCTGGGAACTGTCAGAACTCCAGGTTATAGTAAAGTACTATTTCTTCAACTAGAACACTGTTAACGAAATATTTTGCGAATAAAATACTGTAAAAGAAGTAAAATAAGCAATAATGTATAATTTTAGAATTTCTACTTAAGTTATTCAAAAAATAAGCTAGTATAGGCAGCTATTTATTTCCATGGAAACCACAACAATAACACTATTAGATAGAGTAAATTCTCAGTTACAAAATACTATTTTTCAATAAAGTCACCACCTCTCCTTAAGCATTTTTGTCAACAATGAACAGGAGCCTTCATACTGCATTTGTAAAAATCTGCATGGCTGTCTGTCATGACTTGTCTTTCATGTTATTGTTGCCACTGCTGAAATGCACCACCCACCACCTTACTGTGCTCACAGCCACTGCTTGGTCTCTATAAGCATTCAGCAAGCGTTGATGATTGTCAATTGGTGCCATTTCTTCTGCATGGAGGAATTAAATGACACACCCTTGCTTCATATGCACTTCTGTGTCAGATACCATTTTGTCAGACTGCCCCTCTGCTGCCATCTGTCACATGGCAACAAAACCTAAACAAATATAGCTGGAAAACTTCAACCTCTACTGTCATAACACCAATATTCATGTCTGATGTCATGGGCCAACACAATAAAATAGGAGTCATTACTTTCAGAGCAGCCTTCATATTAAAGCACAAAATTATTTTTCCCAGTGCAATTTAGCGAATGTCATTTGTATTACACTCAAATATACACTGGTTCAGTTGAGATAGAACACTGAAACTATTTAATCAAATTCTTTGAATAGTAATACCAGAAAGTTATACTCAAATAGAACAAAAAACCAAAAAGTATTGAAAAATTCTCACTTTATTGAAGGTTTTTCATATTCATAGAGGAATATAAATTTGTTTCAATTTTTTTCTCATCCTACGGATTACTGAAGTCTCTCCCAAGATACACTTTTTAACATATATTCATTAGAGCTATCCCTTTAACTTCTTAAAACTGAAGCTTTGGTTTAATGAGTATGCCTGACAAGTTAGCTTCTATGAAGCCAGGAATAGAAATTAAGAAAATAGACCATTGTCTCATGAATGTATGTTGGCCCAAAACTACACAGAAGCAATTCTAACTGAATTACCTTTGAAACACAACAGGGGAAAAACAAAACAAAACAACCCCCCTTCCCCCCCCCAAAAAAAAAATCATGCAGATTTGAAATATACTAAGTTTAAGGATTATATTACAGTCCCAAACAATCAATTTGTCTGTGCATTACTGGTTTCATTCTTCTACCAGTAATAGCTGTTTAGCTAATTTAGTCATAAAATACAGAGTAATCACTGAATGCAGAATTTAAATATGTGCTCTGTGCAACAAAAAAACTGCATCATACATGAAGTCTTCTATCAAATGATTATGAAAAAAATACTATACCTCGAGCTAAAAAGGGAAAAATAAAAATAAAAAAAACCTGTTGGTGTCATTTGATATCATCTATAGATTTTAAAAAAATGTATACATTAGCATGATGTGGCTAACAAGAGCTCCAGTAAGGAGTACTTTAGAAAAGAATTTGAGTTGGCTGGCATACAGAGCTAAGGCAGTAATTTCCCTGATTGCCTTTCACCCTGGGGACCCAGTTCTAAATCATAGTGAGAGTAGAAGGAGATTGCTTTCTCTCAATGACAGCTGTCAAGGGTTACATGGGAAATGAATTCTGGCACTCTCAATTTAGTCTGTTGAGAAAAGTAGGAGAACGCTTTAAGTCTGCCCTGATGACTTCAAAACCTCACACTGAAAAGATTCAAACCCTTGAGGACAAAGAAGTGAAAAGACCGCCAGAGTCCTTTAGGCAGTTTTCTGTTAAAAAGTTGAATGATCATAAAAAAGTACATCATTCATAGTATTTCATTTCTTATTCTATTTCTTTTTTTCATTGACAGAAACAATGTTAAGTTCCTTTTATAACTCTTCTCTATTTGAAAAGTACTGCATTAATGTTGGTATCTAGAACATGTATAGGGAATGCCACTCAGAATGAATAAAAGTAGAGAATTCACTTTGTATTTATGACAAATTCTAAGAACTGCTATCTTTGGAAAAGTGAGCACCATTACAGTATTTCCAGTCTATGGAATTTTAGTTAAGTTCAGAGCAGAGTCAGCAACACACAAAAAAAGGCAACTGCTCAACAAAGGTAAGAGAATTTTTTTTTTTAAAAAGCAGCTATCTCAAATTCAGTTTGAAGACTCAGAAACATAGGAGTCATTTTTTATTGCTACTTTTTTTTTTTGGTGGGAGCCAGCCGGAGAGTAAAATTTTCATACTGAATCTGGTCACATTAACCATAAATCTAAAATATTTATTTAGGAAGCAGAGTACTTTGTGAATAACATTTTTGCATACATTATTAAGATTTATAAGAAATCATATGTCCTGGCACTGTGTCTTTGATGAACCCAGACCAGAGAAATGTAGTACTTTAGTATAAATAAGGTGGGTAATAGTGCAAATTAACATTATTAATCTGCAGATGAAGACTGGAAGAAGAAAATAGTTCATATTGCCTTGTGCAACAAAAGCTAAAACACAGTTCATTTTAATTACATTCCAAAATATTTTGCCATTGATATGAATTTTTCACTGCAAATGCTCACTCTCCTGGAAGTATTCAAGGCCAGCCTGGATGGGACTTTGAATAAGAGCAGTGGGGTGGAACTAGATGATCTTAAAGGTCCCTTCCAACCCAAACCATTCTATGTTTCTATAAAATGTTCTCTCATTATTACAAGAAAATAACAATAATAATAAATAAAATACTGTATTTCCTAAGGGAAAATTCCTGCTTGCCTGCCTGCTATGATAACTAGATAGCTAGCTCACTTGATACTAACATAAAACTGGTGTAAGAAGTACATTAAAAAAAAATAAATGAATTTGCCGTTACTATTCTAGGCTTTGTACAGAGTTGGTTTAATGTTACAAAATAATACTTTTTTTTGATCACTAGTTTAATTCAAAAAGCATTTTTTTTTCCACTGGATACATAGGAAAGGTCTTCTTTTTAGATGTGCTGTCTGTATGTTCATTTATTTGTGGGCATATACATGCAAATAATACCAATTCAGTAATTTCTGTCATGGTAGTATTAACTCAGGAAGAATGTCTTAAAATCTTTCTCTTTAGTTTTCTCTTTTTTTTTTTTTTTTTTTTTTAATCAGAGCATTGTTTTCCACATGTGAGAGAAACTCTTTGGTTGTACCTTAAAGATGTTTCTCTTACTACTTTTTGAGGTGTCTTTGCCAGATCTCCAGGCAGATAACACTCCAGGATGAGTCATTTTAAGTCCTGGGCAATCTCTGCTACCTTCAGGAAAATAGCTCAGATGCTGTATCATAGAATCATAGAATCACTCAGGTTGGAAAAGACCTTAAAGATCATCAAGTCCAACCACAACCTAACCATCCTACCCTAACTCTAACAATCCTCTTCTAAATCTTGTCCCTGAGCACCACATCCAAACAGTTTTTAAACACATCTAGGGATGGTGACTCAACCACCTCCCTGGGGAGCCCATTCCAGTGCTTAACAACCCTTTCTGTAAAGAAGTTTTTCCTGATATCCAACCTAAACTTGCCCTGGTGCAACTTAAGGCCATTTCCCCTTGTCCTGTCACCTGTCACCAGTGAGAAGAGACCAACCCCACTCTTGCTGTAAGCATCTTTCAGGTATTGGAAGCGAGCAATAACGTCTCCTCCCCTCAGCCTCCTCTCTCCCAGACTAAACAGCCCCAGTTCTTTCAATCTCTCCTCGTAGGGCATATTCTCCAAGCTCTTCACAAGCCTTGTTGCCCTTCTTTGGACCTGCTCCAGGACCTCCATGTTCTTTCTGTACTGAGGTGCCCAAAACTGAACACAGTACTCAAGGTGAGGCTTCACCAATGCCGAGTACAGGGCAGGATTACTTCCCTAGTCCTGCTCACCATACCATTCCTGAAACAAGCCAGGATGCCATTGATCTTCTTGGCTACCTGGGCACACTGCTGGCTCATGTTCAGCCGACTGCCCATCAGTACCAAGGTCCCTTTCTGTCAGGCAGCTTTCCAGCCACTCCTGGGGTTGCCTGGGGTTGTTATGGCCAAAATGCAGGACCTGACACTTGGCCCTACTGAAACTCATACAGTTAACCTTGGCCCATCGACCCAGTCTATCCAGGTCCCTCTATAGCACCTTTCTCCCCTCAGGCAGATCAACACTCCCTCCCAACTTGGTGTCATCTGCAAACTTACTGAGGGTGCACTCAATCCCCTCATCAAGATCGTTAATAAAGATGTTAAATAGAAGCAGCCCCAGTAACAAGCCCTGGGGGACACCACTCGTGACCGGCCACCAACTGGATTTAACTCCATTGACCACAACTATTGGGCCTGGCAGTGTTTCATCCATTGGAGTGTACGCCCATCCAAACCATGGGCAGCCAGCTTCTCCATGAGAATGCTGTGGGGGACAGTGTCATCCCATATTTATGGTATCTTCCACTGCACCTCAACTCTTTATTTAGAAATTTAAACAAGCTCTAATTGGTAGTAAGCAATATTCCTCTGAAGATTATCAATATATTATCGACTTGAACAGATTAGGCATACTTAATATCCAAAGTCTCAACAACAGCCTCTGGCTTTAGAAAAATAACACAGGACAAGAGACAACATCTTCTCAGCTTATATGAACCCTTGATATCATCATCATAGATGAAAAACTTATCAAATTCAGAGTTGCTTTATCTTTAGATAAGAAGAATCAGTCAATAGTTTCAATCTCTCCCACCCTTCTATCAGCTGTCATCAGAAAGTTAATTTGTGTTGTCAGTAAAAAAGAGGAGCACATCATCGCTGATTCAAAAGACTTTGCCCACTAAGGAAAACATGATGAAATTGACAGTTCTTTGTACATACCCGATTTTTGCTAAGATAAAACGTCTGACTATGCTCTTCAAAAACCTATTGTTAAAATGAGATTTTTATTAAGAAAAAGAAAAAAGGAAAAAAATCAAATTAGAAATTGAGTACAGAAGTAGAACATATGAATAAAGAGAGATCTAAATCCTTTATTACTAACAAATAGTCTGGAGTTGCTGATATAGTCATTAATATTAAAAAATGTGAACTCAAACCTCCGTAATATTGCCAAATCTGTTAAAAGTTTTCTGTTTTCAAGAAATACATTTTTAATGGGAGAAAAGTTCTTGAATCTCATTTCTAAGAGCATAAAACATTCTGGAGATAATAATAGAAAAAAATATCCATATAAATGTTTCCTGAAATGTCAAAGCAAAGATACCAGACTAAGATAAGCTCCTTCTTGCAAGTCCTTGCACTCCAGATTTGATGAAGAGTGGCATTTAATAAAACAATTCTTACTTCAAGCATAATATAAGGAAAAATGACCTACAGTGCAATCAGGAGTGCAGAGGCCTGACAGGGCCATCTGATTTGATTCTCATTTCAGTGGTTAAGAGTTAATATGAAACATACAAATGCAGAGACTGGCTTTCTGTTCAAAGACAAAATGGAAAGCAGTTCCAAACTTCTCATGGAAAAAGTCCATGCTGAATACATTTGTTTTAGGATATATAATCTTTGATGTGTAATTTTTTTTTATTTTTCTTTTTGCTAGGTAAAAAAAAAAAAAAAAAAAAATCAAAATAATTTCTTTAGTAAATTTTCTGCCTGTTGCTTGCTAGTTAATCTTTCACTCACACAGCACACAGTAGCAATATATACTTGAAAAAGAGTGCCTGAGAACTTTCTAGCTTTATTTGCTAAAAATAACAGTTTTACCTGACATTGGCTCTGCTGCAATCTAAAATGAAGTAAAATAAAATAATCATCTCCAATAGCCTCAAGTAGTATTCAATATTTTGTAGTAACTGCATGTAGAGTCTCAGAGAAGAGAAGCCAAGTTCATTATTGGCTCAAGTAAATTCAATTGAGATGTGAAAGAAAGGTCATACGTAAAATCTCTATTGAATTAAATGATACAGGTTGGCCCGAACATCAATCCCTTCCCAGTAGTATATTCAAGGAGAAGGAAGATTTACTTCCTTTGTATATAGATTCATAGCTCATCTTTAATACTGAACAGACCAAACAATTTTTTTACTTGTTAGTTAAAAGCAATTTTAGAAGGATAACTAGAAGCCATAAGAAGAGCTATTACTTCCTTTAGATAAGTTTAAAACTTATTAATTGAAATATTATATAAGCCCTTTAGTTGGCAATTTTTTTTTTTTTTTTTTAATTACGCACTTAAAATTCATTAATTCATTCACCATTTCAATATGTTTTATTTCACAAAACCTTATGATTTCACAAATGGTATATCAAATTTTGCTCTCAGTGAGATTATATAAATATACTTATGCTAATAGTCCCTAGAAAGAAACTTTGCCCAGATACACAGGTAGAATTAAACAAGGGAGATGCATACAAAGAAGTGTTCTGTGAGAACCTCTGGCTGATACAGATGTTTAAACCAGACTGCTCTGCTCTGTACTCTTTCCATTTCTTTGAAATAACTCCAATGAATGCAGGGATCGGTATATAAATATTTGTGGTGCTGATTTCGACTACATTTAAATCTTATTGATTAGAGGTTCTAAAATCATGTGATAAATTAAAAAATAAGGAAAATGAAAGTGTGAGAGATGACACAGGCAGGAGATAAAATCGTAATAATGTTGGAACAACTGTAAGGCTCAAATTTCTTCATTTTTATATCTTTACTTTTAAAATCTTTGACTTTATGTCATTTTTCATAAAATTCTTTTTCTTTCTCTTTTACTTTTTTTTTTTTTTTTTTTTAAATAAATGTATACAGTTCATTTCAATGTAAATATATGTTGTAGTTTAACCTGGAATATCACATGGCCTTTTGCAAATTCCGCCCATTCCTAGTGAGATGGGGAAGAGAATTGGAAAAAAAAAAAAAAAAAAGGTGAAACTCAAAGAGTGAGATAAAACTATTTATTACGGCAAAAAAGGAAGAAAGAAATAATAGCAATGATAATTACTATATATTAGTATATAGTAAATAGAGTGTATTTACTATATATAGATAGTCTATATCTTTACAAAACAAGATATATATCATATATATATATATATAATTTTATATATATATATATTTACAAATCAAGTGATGCACAAAGCAATTTCTCACCACCCACAGGACCCCTCCAGTCCCTGAGCAGCAGCAGCCCCCCAGGTAAATTCCTCTCCGTTTCATAGTTTTCTCACACGATGTCATATGGTATGGAATATGCCTTTGGCCAGTTTAGATCAGTTGTCCTGGCTCTGTCCCCTCCCAGCTCTGGGTATGCTTCCAGTCCCCACTGCTGTCAGGACAGTATGAAAAACTGAAAAGCTGAAATGTCCTTGGCTATGTATAGTACTGCTCAGCAACAACTAAAACATTGGAGTGTTATCAACATTGTCTTTCTCCTAAAGCCAAAACACAGTCTCATATCACACATCCTGAAGAAAATCACTCTGTCCCAGCTGAAACTAGGACAATATCTGAGTAACTTTGTTTGTAACTGGGGTTTATCTTACGCAAAACCATGCAGTCTCTGCCTCTGACAGTCAAACAGAGCAGATCGGAACTGAATCTGCAGGATATGTGAAAAAGTATATATTTTCAATAGAAACTGAAATGCCTTACAGATAAGATAAAGGACTGCTTTCATCAAGGTCTAGTGACACAAAATAGTACAGAAAGAAAAAAAAAAAAGCACAAAAGTCTAAATAGAAACAGCTTACTGGTTCTTATTTCTTCTTTTCCATTATTAAAATGCTCTGCTAGTTAAATCACTTGAATAAAATCTTAAGGTAATAACTAAGGGAATTGCTATTTTTTCATTGTTTTAATGAGAATGAAAGTTCTAATTCCACACAGACTGAGCTTGAAATTACAGAAGTTATCTCTCAAATAATATGATGAGCTAATTACCAAAGATAATTATTATTCTTAGGAAAAACCACTGTAATAAAATATGATTTTTAATAAGCCAGCAGGAGGAGATAATAAAGCTAACAGTAACTGAACTGAACTTACATCATCTTTAGTCCCAGTGTTACTTTCGCACAACTTTAATGACTGCAATTTCCTTTAGCATGTTAAAGCCAAGTTACAAAAAACAACTGTGACAGAGAAGCAGACAGTGTCCACTTCCACTATTAACATAAGTGTAACCTCTATGGAAGATGGTAGTTTCTGGCACTATGAGGAAGTAATAGGCATAAGCAATTCAGGAATTTCCTAGAATTGCACTGATGATAACTTCCTCTTCAAAGTGACAGAGGTGCCAATGAGTAGTGTTCCAGTGGACAACCTCATCTTTATGAAGTGAATATGACTAGGCATGACATTTCAAAATTACGCTTATTAAAATTTATTTCCTTCTGGAGTGTTCACAAAAGGACCAATAAACTGTATCTGGTATCTCAGAACTTCTTCTCCAGGCTTTTGAGATCTTTCAGTATATCTCACATGTTTCACTGCACTTTCCGTCTTTCACCTCATTGCATGTTTTGCAGTGAGAAGGTATTTTTCTGCCTTAATGATTCTGAAGAAAACATTTCATAGTATTATTTAATATTATAATCAACTTGCTGGATTCAGCACTGAGAAAGCATTTTCTGTAGTACAAACTGTTTTGAGTCTCAAAATAGTAGAGCAACAAACAGATGTTACTGGACTGATCAAGACCCTGATATAAGTCTGATAGTAACCTCATGTTCTACAACTGAGTAAAACATAAAAACAGTGGCCATAAACAGAAAGAGTAAGAAAGGATAATTTAATAGCACAGTTTTCCTTTTAATTCTAATAATGTTACTGACATCTGAATAGATAAATAATAAAGACATGATTAAGTGTCTTTGGAGAACTTTGGATTTTTTTCAGTTACAGTGTTACTAAAATGGGCTATTTTCATTTTCTCTAGTATGTATATTTTATATACAGTTTTTGTTGTTGTTTTTACCACACAAACTCTTGCTTCATTCTCATCTCTCAAAAACTTCAATTTTATACAGAGCGTACTAAGGATCAAAACAATAAGAATGAAATCTTCATCAGTTTGTTCTGGGGAAAGAATATCCTGATTTCATGTACAAAAGTTACAAACATCTTTTCAGACATTGCTAGGAAGTAACAGTGTTTTAATGGATGAATATTCACTTGAATAACAATGTTTTAATAGGAGTAATTGACAATTCATGGAAATTTCCAGAGATCTAAACTCAGGATAGATAGCTGACTGTGATTTAGTAATGTAATATTACTTTTGTGATATCAAGTACACTTTATTTGTCTCTAAACTAAATGCTAGGGATTGCAGTCTGAAAACTGCAATTTTTTCAAATTCTGAAAAAATCAAGGCTAGATATGTTTTCCAATATAGGAATGCAAAATTCAAATAAAGAATACAATAATGTCAAATCTTATCCCAGTATTTTGAAGGCACAGAAAAGGATCACACATGAAATAAGTCCTTACGGAACAGCAGAATTACAGGAAAGTTTCTTACCTCGGCAATTTGGTAAAGGGCTACTCCACTGCCCATTGCTTCGGCACTGTGCTCGGGAAGCACCCTGAAGTAAGTACCCAGTGTTGCAAGTAAAGTTTACAACATCATTCAAATTAAACTCACTGCCATTAGTCATTCCATGAGAAGGATTCCCAGGATGTCCACACGTGATTGCTGTTAAAAGAAAAATAGAAAAGCTAGAAACTAACTCTACTACTGAAAGGCACTGTTTCACGGAATTGCTTGTAGGTTGTAGCTGTTTTTATTTCTGAATATGTTTTTCATATTTATGCAAGAAGTTTAGAAAATAATGGGATACATTTATTCATAGTTCTTAACTGCTAGGGGGGAAAAATGTGGACATGTGGAATCTACTTTTTTACCTTATGTGAAACTTTAATATAAATAATTACATGCACATGTATTTTGACACTGTATTGATATAGATTATACCTTTAAAAACATTGGAACATCACTATATTTCCTACTGATATAGATTTTTTTTTTCCGTTAAAATTCAAGATATAGTAGGGAAAAACAAAGTGAACTTAATGTACTGCTTCAGAGCACTGCTAAGTTCTGAACAGTCCTTTTCCAAATTTCTTGAATTGCTCTGCGGAAATACTGATCCTTTTTAAACCGATTTTCTTAAGGCAATAGAGAAATCACTGTTGACATTAAATCTTACATGTGAGTTAATGTGCCTACATGACGCTTAAAAAGAAACATTTTGTAGTAGTTAAGCCGTACACTTCCACATAACTAGACATTAAAATAGTATAAAAAAATACAGAAGAACATAGATACTGGCAATGTAAATAAGAAAGTCAAACATATATATACGTACACAGCTTTTTTACACTGCTCTGGTGATAATGATTATAATAAACTAACTATCCTATTCACAAGTAAATTGTTGATAAATTGTAGGGCTTCTTTTTCCTTTTCTGTAATGAAGAGATAGGTGAAAAAAAAAAAAAAGTTTTTCCTCTTATTTCATCACAGAGTGAAATAATAATATTTTCAAAAATATGGGATCTTTGCAAATCAAATAGGATGCCTTCCTGCATGCAGGTTTACTTATTTAGACCTTAAGTTGCATAAACAGATGCACTTTAATCACCTGAATCTCCTTTTGCACTAGCGATTTTTCAGCTTTTGAAAATGAACCCTTAAACATTAGAATAAAATTTTAGTCTATATACAGGATCTGCTTTATTCTAGCCTACCTGTTGCATTTTTTAAACAGCAAGAGATTAGTAAGTTTCAATAACTAAAATAATTTCCACAGTCACCATCCTCACAGTCACCATCTTTCTCATATAACAGAATATTAAACTAAAAATTGCTATTACCTTAGACTTTCTGAAATCTCCTGAACAAAATCTATGACAAAATTTATTACACAAAATTTAGGTATAGTATTTATAAGAAATTGATACTGAATTCTGCTTAGCTGCCCTTTTCAACAAAAACAGAGCATTTTTCCACATGTGAGAGGAACTCTTTGGTTGTACCTTAAAGATGTTTCTGTTACTACTTTTTGAGGTATCTTTGCCAGATCTCCAGGCAGGTAACACTCAGTCAGTTCCTCTTTAGAACTCAGTACTCCTGACAGATGCTATATTTAATGTTTTTAAATGTAGGTAATTTTGGCATGATACCGTTTCAAATCACCACTAGGCTTTTGTGCAATCAAATTAATATTGTTTATCTAAGCACTAGCCAAGACATTTCATCTAAAGATTATCATCTAAGTGGTGAATAACAAATCTTTTCCCTCCTGAGATAAGGAACTGCCTTATGCATGTGCGTGATTATCCAATACTGAGGTAGAGAAATACCTATGTATCAAAAAACCATGCAAGATGAAGGAATCTGGAACACAAATTTAAGAAGATAAAATAGTCATGGGTGGAATACTTTAAATACCTTCTTTGAAAATTAGTGTCTACTATTTCCAAGTATGAAAATCCTTTCAAAGCCAATTATAAATATAAAATGATATTCTGTGAAAATCATACAAAAATGCAGCCCAGCTTGTCATAAATTTTCAGGGGCAGAGTTCCTGATCCACAATCCTTTATCAGAAGTCCATTTCAGTATTATATTAGGGAGACCATTTCTAAGCACTAGTACACAGCATATTTTCACTCTCCTTCTCAGAAAGAGCTGAGCCATTTTTACTAGAATTTCTAATGAATAAATAAAAGTGGGAAAATCATTTGAAGTTTGGTTGCTGTCATCACAAAAACTACAGTCAGTTCTCAGAACACTGGCAACAATATCATTTTAGGAGGGAACAGCTTCCCACCGTCCCTCAGCATTGCCCCTTTCTTTTGAAGGGATTTTATTCATTGCACAGTAAAATTAATCCAGTAAAAGCAATAACACAAGCTGGTGGTATTTCTCCTTTGAGGAATGTAAATCATTTGAAGATATAATAGGATATTAAAAGGACAATAGCATTTGGCAGATATTTCTTACAGCTGTACACAGGTAGAAATTTTATTTTAAACACTAAGAAAATAAATACTGAACATTTTGAAATCCAATGACTTATCAGCAGTGTATTTTCTTAAAAGCAAAACAAATATACTAACAGGGATTAAACAGAAAAGATGATAATCTTTGTGACTATATGTCTGTGTGGCTGAAAATATTTCTGTCTGATTTACAGACATCTTAAAAATGAAATAATTGATGCAAATTCCCCATGAAAAATAACAGAATTCTATAAAAATTGTAAGTTTATTAAAACCAAATAAGAAAAATAAATGATAGTGCTCTGTAAAGTAGAAGAATAATGTTCAGAGAAATTAGATCTGATTAAATGCCTGATGCTTCAGAGAATGTCAGGAAACTTGCCACACAATTGAGAAGGGAACTAGATTAGGAACACCTCATAAATTAAAAAAAAAAAAAAAAAAATTATCAATTTTTAAAAACAGATGCATTCAGAAAAAAAAGAGGTAAAGAGAATAAAAATGCTAGCATTTTTCTAACAGATGTCATATATTCCAACACCATGACTGGAATTATACTGATAAATTCTAAGAGGAGTAGATTATCATAATCACCCTTACCAGTGAAAATATGTTCAATAGATATGTTTTGAACACCTCATTCAAACACCTTTAAACATCCCATCCACCATGAATGTTCAATGACATTAAAAACAATAACAGTATTTCACTAAATAGTAAACAGTACTTACGGACACAAACAGGAGTTTGTCCAGACCATCTGTGATCCTGTAGACAAATTCTGACAGATGTACCAACAAGTCGAAAGCCAGGATTACACTGATAGACTACAGTATCACGATAACTGAAGCCATCTCCACTAATATGACCATTTACAATTGGATCTGGAGAACCACAGTGACCAGCTACAATTGAAGAACAACAGATCAAATATATAATTCTTAAATACACTGTCAACATTAACAAGAATGCTGATATGAAGAAAATAATTCATTCTTGTATTCAATAAACAAATACCAGAGTCAATTACTGTTTTGTATAGAACAATATCCGGAGTGTAAAAACTATTATATTCCTTCTACTCTATAATTCAGATTCCCTCTACTCTATAATTCAGATTATATTCCTTCTACTCTTCCAAGAGAAAGGAAACAGTGATTTGAATATTTTAAATTTTCATATATATACAGTTTCTGCAGATTGTGTTGTAGAATAAATGAATTTGTCAGAATATCTGGTGCATATAAATTACAAACATCTGAAATTACAAACCATTCAGTGTATTTGCTATAAAATTGACCATTTTCAAATTGATTATATATAAATATATTTCACTTTTTCTTGAATAAAGCTGCCTTTTTCCTCAGAGAAGTGTGAACTACAAATAAGAAGTCTCAAAACTCCGAAACCCACCATAGTAATCTGATTCCTCATTTTCATTATTTGCCTTGGATTTTGTGAGTAGACCTCTACTAATAAATGAAGTGCGTTTGGGACCATTTTGTGGCAGAAGCCAATCAGAAGAGAGAACTCTATTCATAAAATGAAAACATCTTGCCCTCTAGACCAGCACAGTTGCCAACAAAAACAGCCTACCATGGTTAGTAGTGGTTTAAGCTACCTCATTGCTTCGGACAATCACAAATTTTGGGAAAGGAAATCTAAGAAGCAGATCAAAGATGTGAAAAGACAAGCTTGATTACATTTTTTTTTTTTTTTAATTATTTTTCTAGACCTAAATGCACAAAATTAAAAAGCAGCAGTTGCACTGAAGCCAAGCATGGGGAATCACAGGAAATTTCAGGAATAGCGATAGATGACGTGCCAACTAGTAAAATATACAAAACAGAAGCATTATATACCTTCCCTTAAATGGGGATTTAACAGGCCTCTGGAATTATTATGCAAATCATTTCATTACAGATTCAGCTAGTGTGTTTAATTATTTCTGGGGGAATTCTGACTCACGTGTTCCAGCAACTCAAGATGGTAAAATAGTGCAGTAACTTTAAAATTATGTAATTTTCCCATCAGGTAAAATTTGATTAAGGGTAAATTAAGGAGGTCACTAGTTGACTGTTTAATAAATTGTGCTTCAAGAATTATGGAATTGATCACTTAGGACTTATAAATAAGTCCATTCCTACCATTGAAAAGTGGCCATCATTGCCGTGGTCACCGTCATCATCAACGGAAAAATGCCCGATGACCCACCACTACTGAAGACTGAACTACGAACCACGCTGGATCCATGGCGGTGACTTTCTCCCTCTTGCTTCCTATAAAGACTGCTTGCTTCTTCTTTCCATCCTTTCTATTGTCCTCCTTCCCTTCCCCATTACCCTAATTCATAATAGTGTCCATCCTTCCCTTCCCCATCTCCCTGATTAAGATCTGTAATAAACTGGTAGGACCAACATTTGAATTGTTGTTTCTTAATCTCACGCTGGGTATACAGATATTAAAAAGAACCTCCTCTCCCTCCTGTAAATTGGAGCATGACAAAATCTTACTGCAGTTAAACTGTGAGTTAGCAATTGCAAGATCAAATATATTTACACTAGCACAGTAAGTAGTTATGTATAATTTTAAAATTATGCATAATACAGAATTAAATTCTAACATTTCTACCTAAATTCTTACATATTTTGGAAAAATAAATGACCATGAGAATTTACAAAAATGTAATGGAGTGGACTATATCTAGGTTTGAATTTTAAAGTATGTCTTCGTTGTGTTTATGTATAGTTTTGCACATCAGAATCACACAAAATCAAGACAAGATATCTGTTCAGGAAATATGTCTAAATGCCACCAGTAACACAGCTGGTGTTATGCAAATAATCAAAAGCTTCCAATTCAACCTATGTCCTACACGGATGTATGCACAGTCGCACACAAAAGACAAGCATGTAAACATGTAAACATATGTTGTGACTTGGAGAAGCAATTCTTCCTGAAAGGAAAAAGGGGGAAGGGATACAGATTATCAGCAGTGTGATTCATTTAGTGCAAATGAGAAACGTCTAGCTAAATAATTCATATTTACCTTTACACAAGTGAAAAAACAACCATATATTACTACTTGCAAACCTACATTTTATATTTATATATTTATATATTTTATACTTATAGCCTTGGACTCCTTAACTACAGTCACTGGATATAACTTTCTTTTGAAACAAATAATAAGGATTTGACAAAGCTTTTCTGACGTATAGAAATTAGTGTACTAAACTGGACTGAAATAATAAATAAATTCTTCACAGACCAGTGGGTAAGATAATGCAATATCTATTTTCATCCATATCTGTCCCGAATTACATTTACACAAGTATGACATAAGTAAAAAACACCTCTAATTATCATTCTTTTAAAAAGGAAAGGCTCATTCAGCGTTCCCTGGTTGTATGCCTCCTGATTTTCACAGGCTTTAAGTCCTAAAGGCACTTCTGAAATAAATGTGGTGCACGCTGTCCTTAAAATTTAGGAATACACAGCCAGTGGCATTCACATAATTTAGCTTTAAGACTGAAATTTATCTTTCCTAAATTGTTCTGCATAGTTCTATTGACCTTGCTAGGAATTTAGGAACTTATAACCTAAGTTAGGTGCCTAAAGTGGTGTGAATATTCCTTATGTGAGAGGATGTAGAGAGGTAGGAAGTAGTTTAGTACCAGAAATACAATCTTCTGCAGCATGAATTTGATAACAGACTTTAGACTTCTACATTCAGAACTGTGCAGCACTTTTGGTATTACAGAGCTTGTCTGATTTCGAAACTGCAAAGAATAAATGGTGATTAATAACTGTCGAGCTCTAAATATGATCCTTTCTGTCCAGTAAAGCAGATGCACATATTTAACATTTCTAAGCATAAGGCTGCATACAGCAATGCAATCAATCTGACAAATATAAACCAAAGTTCATCTAATTTTAAAGAAAAATAAGTAGAAAGTATCATAAGACAATCTTTACTTGTAGTACAGTAATATTTTCTGCAAGAGGTATTGTGCTTATTACAGATGGAAATACCTCTGTAGAAATCATTTAAAAATGAATAAAAATAAATATAAAAATTAGAAAGTTGGTAGTTATGACTAAGCAGATAAGAAAACTCTAAAGTTAACAATTTCAATGTAGTCTTGTAGAACACATAAAATCCAACAATAGAAGAAAAGTGTGAATTCATATAATGTTCAAACAAACAGCGTAAGAAACAGTTTTCATGAGATCTGGTAAATTTATTAACTCTTTTTTTTCCCCCAAAGAGTTAAAAGTTTCTCTGTATAAATAATTTTTCAACTGAGTTGCAGAATAAACAAGTATTGTTCACCAGATAGGTCCTGTAGTGATCAGTTCTCCATCTCTTCACTATTTGAATGTAAATTTTTGACTACTGTGGGCAGTTAATCTTCTCAAGTGTTCTCTGATAAAATATGTTCCCCAGAAGCCAGAATAGAAGAAAAAAAGCTTTTCCCGCCTTCCACAGACAAAAGCTATTTATAAAACAAACGGAATCCACTGAGATTAGTATATTATTTAGTTTGTATACACTGATCCTAAATAATCCTTCATGCATAGCCTTTCAAAAAAGAAAAACAGTATATGAATACTACATACTAATATCAGATGCTGAAATGATATCTCAGATTAGTGCTAACATATTTCAGTTTGCTAGAAATTAAGACATGCAATGGCTGGACATTACACTGTTTATATATGATAATAGCTCACTACAAAATATTGAGAGATAAAAGCCTTTTTTAAATAATAATATAGCTTTGAATGCTTGCAATAAAATAAAGTGATGAGAAAAATACCCATATACCCCTACACATACAAATATGGGGTTGCTGAATCTTCATATCTGCAGTGCCAGCATTTTTTAAAGGTTTGTCAGCATCAATATAGGGACAACCAGACATCAGCAGGAAACTGATGTGTCTTCACACACAAACCTCTTAGGTAGTTCTACTGCAGAACTTACCATAGACAAAAAATGTAATCCCAAAGTTTAACATTACTTTAGGTGGCACTCATGTTGAATTATTATTCCTGGGTAATAAAGATTTATTTTACTCTTTTTTTTTTTTTTTCTCTACATATCAAAAAAAGTTGGGAAGTAGTAAGTAGTGCAAAAAAATATTCTCTTTACTTCCTACATAAAGATGACATAATTCTTAATACAACATATTTTTAATTGAAAAATGAAGCATAAGGATACTAGGCTGGAAAAGTACCTTATTATTCTCACAACACTCACCAGAAACAACTACATCTTGCTCCCTCATAACTATCTCTATTTAGAAGCTAGTTTAGCGCTATGAGGCAATAGTCACTATTTTTAACTACTCTGTTTTTTAAAAGATGGCACACTGTAAAACTGTCTTCACAGAAAATTGTACTACAGACATTATTGTTGCAAAATGAATGAATCGGGTTTTAAAATTTTTAATGCAGATCTGCTGTTCTGAATTGAAAGAAGAAAAGGTAATCAACACAACAAATAGGATACAAAGATTTAAGACACAAGTTCATGTCTCTGACAGAAGATTCCCACATTTATGCATTTCACTGATACTCCCATAAAATTTTCCATGAAATTGCTGATGAAGAATATTAGTAACATGCAGCTAATAACTCCACATTCTTTTCTTCATCCAAGTTAAATTATTATGCTTTTGATGTTAGAACAATACTGTCTCATCACCTGCAATACATTTCAAAATAATTTCTCTAAAAGCATTTACAGGCATTAATTATCTCCAGAAATTCAGGATGTCATCACTAGTACTCTGGTAAGAATCATATTAGTCTGATGATAGTTGTTATTCTTTTTTTTTCATAATTACCTGCCAATACGTAATGAGTGATATTAGAAAAATTCTTTTTAGAAGATTAGATTGAGTTGTTATGTGGTCACATCACTCCTGGTTACTGTGATAAAGAGTCATTTTTTGTTTAATGCTTTATTAAATAATGGGGAATGTTGTGCTTTAAAAAGCAACTGCGATTTTCTATGCTTTGCTTACAGGAACTCTCACTGCTTTGAAATTTAATAAAAAACAGTATAGACTACCTATTTATCACTTATTTGTACAGGATAATGAGCATCAACAACCTGCTGTGCCAAAAAACATCTGTTCATCTATCTGAGCACAGAAACACAGTGACCCTATTAACACTGAGGAAGTTGAGTTCCAGTTCCAGGTATCTCAGAATGCTCACCAGCTTTTCATTATCAGTTCTTTAGGTATGCTGCAATTACAGTTTCCTTCCCATAGATCCATACTGACATTGACTAGTTGGAAATGTAGACCAAAATGCTAATTTTGACTCATTTCATAGAAAAGATAACATCTGGGATTTTTCAGCCAGCAAGAACATTTGAAAAAGTAAGGATCAGTAAAAGAGTTTTTCAATTTTATCTTCAGTTCATTTATTCAGATGGACAAAAGATTGTTGTTCTTCTTGACATGCTATGAAACACACCCATTTCTATATATATATATATATTTTTAAGCTCATTATTAACCAAAATAAGCAAATCTGAGGATTGAAATAGCTGGCATTACAACTTAAGGTCCACACTACATACATCTCAGGATTGTGAGGAGGCAGGATGGGGTGATGGTTGTACTTTATGTCATGGTTTTGTGATTTTTTGGTTTTCGGTATTCCACATCATAACATCATGTGGGGCACTGGGAGTTTAACTGTTAATGCTCTCCTTCGCCTGCTCTTCATCGGCTCTCCTCCCGTCTCCCTGCTGCTCAACTGGACTGCGCATCTCACCTCAGCATTGTGGTGAGGCCTATCCACCTTTTGGACATTCTCTCTCTCATTATATTTGATTTATTAGCTTTGATTTTAATTATATGGTATTATAGTGTGTTATCTTGCATTCCGATAATATATTTAGTAAATTAGTTTGTTTCTCCTCAGATCGTTGCCGCTGTTTTTAATTATTTTGGGATCCCCTGTTCTCTTTTTCCGGAGGTGTGGATCTGCGGATCCCTCCGCCCCGCTAGTCACAGAACTGGGCCAAACCAGCCTGTAAACCGTTGACACTTTATTTTGGATTATCTCTTGTCTAAACCCCTTGCCTAAATTCTCAGTATGCTGAAAATTTACTTGTAGTTGGAATGCACTAGGCATGCGTCTGAACTGAAGCTCATCTTCCAGCTTAGTTTCTTCATGCCCTCTGGGACTGCTACACGAAGCAAAACAAAGCATTGTAAATGTGGATTACCAAGTGAGTCACCTAAAAAATCCTTCTGGTCCAAAAAGCCTTGCAACAGCATCAAATATAATTTAATTGAAAACAAACAAACAAAAAACCAAACCACAAATATATGTCGATAGACCATCTTAAATCAAATGCAGCACACAATACTTTTTGTACTTAGGAAACATTTATTTTTCATTCTGTAAAAGTGTTGTTGCTTGATATGAGGTGAATTCCAATAATTAATGCTACTTTTGTT
This sequence comes from Chrysolophus pictus, assembly GCA_037305975.1. Taxonomy (NCBI): domain Eukaryota; kingdom Metazoa; phylum Chordata; class Aves; order Galliformes; family Phasianidae; genus Chrysolophus; species Chrysolophus pictus. The sequence goes on from CM074578.1 coordinate 21,035,670, forward strand.
TAAAAAACAAAACAAAACAAAACAAAAAAAAGCTTTTACCTAGACACTGGGTTTCAGCACCACTCCAAAGACCATTTGCCAAGCATTCTCTCACGTGAGAACCAACTAACGTGTATCCTGTGTTACAAGTGAAAATTGCAGTGGCTCCATATACTGTTAAGGTTCCAATCTTATTTCCATTTGGTGGAGATAGAAGACCACCACAGGAGATAACTGGGGAAAAAACAACAACAACAAAAATTGAAATATGAAAATACTTTTCATAATACCTTAGCCTGGAAAACAATAGATCACATTTTCTTAAAAAGTAAATGTAATATGAATAAATATAAAAGCTCTATTCAACTAATATTATGCATTAGGCTTAAAATTATGCTCGGTTTGGCAATGCATGTCCTAAATCTGAAAACTCAGATGACTTCACATCCTGAAAGCAGTTTAAAAGCAATCTAAATGTCATGCTTTGAAGCAAGTCATGAATGTCTGGGAAGGATGCGATTATATTCCATGCATACGTATTTCTGGATGTAAGGGGATGTAGAAAGAAGGTGTCTGCTTCTTTCAGGTTGTCTGATCAAGGACTATTTCCATTGTAACAAGGGATAATAAGAAAGGGAGCCAGTGATGGGAACCAAGCCTGGTCAGCTACACCATAAGAGCCTGTGAGAATTCCAGCAGGGTTATCTTACTGAGGACTTTAATGTGGGAGACAATCACAAGAAACAAACCTCTCAGTCACACTAATTGGTGAGCTAAGAAGTTACAGGTGCTTTTTTCAAAAAGGATGAATCTCGCTGCTTAGACAGAAAGGGTGTAAGAGGGTGGCTGTTGCAAACAAGGCACTTGTCTAGTCAAGCCCTGCAGACAATCACCACAGTTAGTCCTATGTTCTTCTATTTTCTCATTAAATCCTTTATTAACAATCTTTCTGTGTATTCACACTCCTTCTCACACTTGTGCAAGGACCATGTGCCAGCTCTGGTATGTATATATAAAAATATATACAAAAAATGTATTTATAAAATAAAATATATGTATTAAAAACCATAGTATATTCTGTAAACAAGTGAACTGCTTACCCTTACAGATTGGCCTTTCATTGCCTACACTCCAGGTTCCATTAGTCCTGCACTGTATGAGTCTTTGACCCAATAAATAATAGCCAGGACTGCAGCTGAACATGACTTGAGCTCCGTACTCATTCAGTGACCCAGAAATCAGTCTCCAGACGACATGTTCTGAAAGCAGAGTCTCTATGTTGGGGCAAGTCACAGCTGTGAATAAAGGACATGTAAATATTAGCATCCCACCACTAAATTTCTTAACAGAAAATATGTCTTCGCCATACTGGCAGAAGTCTTTCAATGAAAAACTGAGCGTATTGTGCATTTTTGAAATATAAGTTCTAGGAAAAAATAATGAATATTATACAGTGAACACTGCAAATGAGCAAAAATGTGTAGTACAGTTTCATTTAGAGATGCACTGGAACAGTGATGGTCGTGTTCTAACTTGATTTATTTAAACATTTCAGAGACAGAAAAGACTCCAGGGATGTAAAGAAAAAGCAAATATTACTAGTTAATTTTTGCAAAGGCCCAAATTATTCTTTTTTTTTTTTTTTTTCCTCCATGCTATTCACTTTAGAAAAGCTCTACAATTGTCATAAAAGCTGTCAACATGGTCAAATGCTATTTAGAGTACAATCACATACTGGCATTGAGGAAAATTATTACATTACAGTTAGAGCATCTGAAAAAATAACATAAAAACATTTATATGCTTTCAGAGCGATTAATCTAGTTCCAAACTCCTTGCTATAGGCAGGGACACCTTCCACTAGGCCAGGATGTTCAAAGCCCGATCCAGCCTGGCCATGAACATCAGGTGGGTGTTATATTCATAGAATAGTATAAGGGATGATATAAACTTACAGACGCAAAGATGCACACTCTTTTTCCTAAGCATTTTTTATATATATGGATGATACTGTTTTATATAAAGTACAGGTCAAAAAATAATTAGACCATAATTAGCAATTGAAATTATAATTAAAACTACTTATTTTAACATAATGATAATTTCCAGAAACTGGTAATTTTGAATGAGTTGAAAAGCAGAGAAGTTATTCTATAAATCCAGGCATATTTTCTACTCAAAGCATGAGCAAAATGTGCACTAATCAGAATAGTCACTACCAGAACAGCACAATTGACTAAAAATATTATAACATTGTCTTTGCAACTAGAATTTAAATATAACAAAAAAATTGCTTAGTAATGTGCTCAGCTTTTAATTTGAACTCTTCATAACAATTAATTATTTATAATTTTCTTATTCTGGTGAACAAACACATTGAGCTATTGATATTTTTCTAGAATCTAAATACCATAAGACTGACTTCTGCTCTTCCACTGAGTTGGTCTCAAAAATAAATCTCTGCTTAGTATGGTTTAAATTCATAAGTATCAGTAAATTAAGAAGACTGGACAAGTCCTGCACGAAAGAAACAATACATTTGAATTTTGTGTTTCCATCTAGGTACTTCTCTGTTTCCATTTTACAGTCTTTCTGATTTGGAAAATCTCTATATTCTGCAGAAAGTGAGACATTAAAGAACTAAGCAAAAATAATTTTCACTAATTAGTCACAAATAAAATCTAAGAATCAAGCTGTTACAGACAATTTCTGCATAATAATAAGATATTATCTCATTCAAAGGTGTGGAATGAAATTTAATTCATGCTATTTTCCCTTTTTAACTTGTCACTGCAAGAATCAGCATTTGTATTTCCAGAGCAGCTGATGAACAGAATAAGCAAATAAAAAATTCCCAAATGATTGCTCTTTTTTTTTTAACCTTAGAAAGACAGAAACTATTAATTTTTCAAAATAATTTATATAAGACATACAAGTATATAAAAATGATGATATTTAAGACAGCATTTGTCAGCTGACTATATGTAGAATTTAAAACCTTAAATTTTTAATTACACCCACACAACATTTCCTTTGTATTTGAGTACAAACCAAATTATATTAGTTGCAGTAAAGGATAATAGAAGCATTTCATGTGGCAAAGAGTAAGGAAAGAAATGCAAGCACTGATACTCATCTATAGTTTGAAACTCAAATTAGATATTTCTCCACTTTTTGGGTGGAATGTTTTTTGGAACTGTGTGTCCCTCTTCTGCCTTTGACCAGCAACAAGACACTAACGCTTCAGACGGAAATTTTAGCAGATTTCTCACAGTGTCCTATATTCATATAATAAGATACTATTTACATGGCCAGTCTCTAATGAGGCCAGATTTAAAGTATTGCTTGAGAAAGGTTTTCAAATTGCTATAGAGAGACTCAGGCTTCATATTACCAGAAAAACACTGTAAAACAAGCTGTATTGATTTCAACCTTCATTTTAATAGACCTGGGGAAAAAATGAACTCATTTATTACCATCACTTTTTTGTGCTATGTTTGCTGCTCATCAGTCTCAGATGATTCTATCTCTGGAGACTAAACAAATATATACTTATAGTACCACAACTTTAAAAAAAGGCTGTTATGAAGATTATCTAAGCTTTTTAGAACTTGCAGGTAAGTAATCTTGAGTAACACATGCATGCCCTTGAAGAGCAATCCATGTTGAAAATGCTGACTGCATAATTTTAAGGTAGATCACTAGTGTTTTTTACTTCAGCATTTGTCACTTTGCTAAGTAATGGGAATATTTTACAAACTGAATAAACTTTTAGAAGAGGAAAAAAATAATTAAGAGTATTACACTCACTTAGGACTTACAAATATTAAATTAAAGTTCATAATGTAGAAAGCTATTAAAAACATTAGTAATTAAGCTCAGTTTATAGAATAGTCACCGTCTGGTAAGGTTCAATAGTGTTACAAAAACACTGGCTGTTGTTTTTGTGTGGGTTGTTTTTTTTTTTTTTCCTTTTTTTTTTTTTTTAATCCAAGTTAATTTAATTTGTTTCTTCCCTCCAGAAAAAAAATCTGTTGATATTTATGTTGATTATTGAAGATATGTACTTTATACCCTGTCAGTTATTATTTTTTTCTAAGAGAATAAAGTGTAGTTCGATATATGAGACTACTGTTTTACAGTTCTGAACATAGAGCATGCTCGTGTGATCATAGATGACTTCAAATATGGAATGAGTGGAGATGGGATGGCTTATATGGAAAGAGACCAGGGGCTGCCATTGCCAGATACACTGATTTCCAGCTGGTTCTGCAAAGGATGCACCACAGGACATAGCTGAATCCATCAGCAAATCTGGCCACACCTCTGGGAAATGATTTTTAAAAGAAGAGGAGATTTTTTTATTTTTTATTTTTTTAAGAATGAGAAACAGCAGTGCAAAGACCAGTCTGAGAAAAACAAGAGAAGAGGTGCTCCAGGATCTAAAGCAGAGAATCTCATGGAAAAGACCACAACAGAACGAGGGTAGCGTTCACTGTCTTGAATCAGTACAAAGACAGAAGGAGGTTAACCCAGTGCATGAGATGTCATGTCGCATAGCAAAGGAACCTGCATTATACTTTGCAGTTCTGACTGAAAACAAAAAGAAAGACTGAAGAACTCTTACCCTGGTTAGTTGTCTACACTATCAGTGTTTCAAAAAGTTTCTACAATTGATGTTTGTAACTTTATACAGTGAAGACGAAGAACATTAGCCATAGAGAGATTTTAAGACAGATTTTTTGAAAATAAACTTTATTATTATTATTTATTATTGTTGTTGTTATTATTAAACACATTTAATAGGTCACTTCTATTCTACTACATGCTGAATGACTGATGATATGTTCCTGACTGACCAGTTCAGCAGATAGGTACACATAAAATCTAAACTTAATCACAGAAGATATTCCTGAACCAGTTTAAGGGAAATATGCTTGAGAAACACATGCCTACTTACATTTGCAGACAGGTGGCCTCCCTTTGTTGCTCCATAATCCATCTTCTTGACACACTGCTGTTGCTTGTTGACTCGATTCTAGCTTGAAGCCCTCATTACATTCATATATCAATCTACTGCCCAAAGTGAATTCATTACCTATAACTGAACCATTCCCAGGAGAATCAGGAATACCACAAGATACAGCTAGAAAGAAAGGAAGTAAAAGAAAAGGAAAGATAAAGGCATTTTCTCATATTGTGTTATTTTATGTTTGTTTATTATTATCATAGCACTGAAATAAGAAATAGAGATTAGTAATTTTCACATAATCCATTCATAACAACTACAATGATTTTCCCACGTTTATGACATTCCAATGAATGTAATAGTATTTGAAATTTTAATAAGTATTTTGAAGTGTATCTCACATAGCTGGACATTCTATAAATCATTATTTTGGTATTGGTTGTTTAAACACTGGCAGAAATTTCAACATGGACTACAGGCAGTAGTTGTTTTGATATTCCAAGTAATTTTAACTTTGGTTGCTCCTTCAGAATTTTTCTACAGACAACTACTTATGCTTTTAAACTAAAATTTAATTTGTTTTCTACTCAGTGAAGTTTGAGTAACATCTAGGTGCGGTTTTGTTTTGTTTTGTTTTGCTTATTCACGATTATTTTTCTTAGATATATTTTTACCACAGTGTGATATGTTTCATTTAACAGTATCTCACAATCAATCCTAGTGTGGAATATAATTACAAAAATATCAATTCCAGTCACTTCTACGAAAAGTCCCCAAGGCAGGATTTCCTTTTGTGAAACATCTCTGCTCCCTTGATTCTGATAATGAAAAGAAGAAAGGCAACACTTTGTTATCCCTATTTTTTTAAAGCTATGTGCTTCATGGCACTTCGAAGGGGAAATTCATAGTATCATTAGCTCTGAAAGGATATTTTCTGTAAAATGGCAACCTGTAGTTAAGGACATATCACAATATTCAAATGAATCTATTTAAAGGTATCATAAAAAACAATGTCTCTGTGTACATAATCATTACCTTGACTGTGGCACACAGTGTATTGCTCTTCAATAAAGACATTGAATAAAACATGGCTTTAAAGATTTTTTCCTAAATATTTATCAATAAAAGGAGTAGTCTTGAAAATTAAAATGTCTGTTACATATACAGGCAATTGTAAGGAGCAATTCAACATTTTAGCAGTTAAAATGCCCAATAGGTAATTTTCTCCCTTCCTCCTGTTACTCTTTTTTGTATGTTTGTTCTTAATAAAATCTATATTTCAAAAGAAGAAATGACAGACTTTGTCTGAAATCTGTTAGAGATGAAAATAAATATTTTTAAAAAAGGAATTTGATTTTTCTTACCATCTACCCAGTTTGATGTAAATGATTAATTTCACAACACATTGTCATGGCACCATAAACAAAGTCTAAAATTTGTTTTCAGTATTCCAAAGTTGTCACATTTGATGCATTTAAATTAAACACAACACAGTGCTTTGCATATAATTATAATGAGGAGAGGTAAGCATTATAAAATGATGAATGGTTAGTTCATTTCTCTTGTTTGCCTCCATCTGGAATCTGTCAAATTGCTAATAGAAATAGAACTGAAGGAACGGAGCAAAATAAGCTGCTTCCTTTGTAACACAGTTATCTTAGCACTTTTTGCATTCTAAACAGGACTGCTCTTCTCAAAATTGAGTATTTCTCCCTCAAGTGGTAAGAGCTGACCCCCCTGACACTAGAAACAGTACTAATGGAACAGAGAATGGATGGAAATGTAATAAGTAAGGGGTTCTAGAGACCCCCACTTTCTACTTTTAATGATGTTAGAGAAAGTGGAAAAGCAGAGGGGTAAAGGCAAGTCCTGCTGCATCTGGGTACAAGCCTTTCTATTAGTAGTTGTTCCCCCAGATCTGATCACAACAGTAGTGACCATGGCTTTTCATGGCTCTGATGCATTTAAAATAAGTGCCTGTTTTAATTCTCCATCTACTCCCCTGATAACTGATTTGATTGCTCACCTAAACTACAACACTCAGAGCCTTAGTCACGTAAGTAAAATTCTACACTTACAAAATGTTTATTTGCCTGCTGAACTGACAGAAAGCTAAACTGTCACTCCTTCTTACTACCTCATAACCTAACCATAACTACAACAACCTAATTACATTGTACATTAAGCAGAATAGCTCTCAAAATTGGCTAGATTAATTACAACAGAGCTTAGGTAGATAGGATTGACTTTTTTATTTTTCCCATTTTCTAGAGTTACTTGAGACATTCTTAGCTCTCCAAGACAAGACAGGTTCAGTGGATAACACAGGAGCTTGTGCCTTTTTGGACAGGTAGCTGGAGAACAGGCAAAATACCTCTGGACACGTCAAATGACACTAGACTTCTGTGTTTAAGCAAATTGATCAAAATTTTGGCTCATATACAGATGCTTGAACAGAATTGCATTCTCTACTTTCCAAACTTTCTGGCCAAGCTGTACAGATAGTCAGCATTCCAGATTCTTTACTACAGTGTCCCTGAGCTTCCAGCTCCTCTACCCAGCATCAGCTACTTAATCTAAATAGCCTTTTCAGTAAACCCAAAAGCAGCACGTGTCCTTGAACTAATCTCACAAATCCCCCACACAGATTATTCCATGATTTCGTGACCTTCAGAAAGGTCAAACAGCATCATATGCTATTTTATGGGATTCCAGATTTCCTGGAGTCTGGAAACATGGACACACAGATACTGCTTGTAGCACACTGGAAGTCTTAGCTGCTTTCTGGCCTGGTATAAGTGAAGCCCCCATGGCCCACCCAGGCATAAGAATGTTCATCCTGAAGAAATACTTAGAGCCCAAGTCACTCCGTATGAAAAATGTCAACTGTACTCCTTGAAGTTCTCTAGATTTAGCCAAGTGGAATATTCCAAACAGAGTAACAAACATCATATCAAGTATCAAGTGGAAAATACAGCTGATGTTGCTTTCAGAAATAGCAGAATCATTCTTGTTAGCAAGTTTGCCAGAAACAAAAATATTTGTCTTGAAGGATACATGAATCACTTCACTTAACATCCTACAAACTAAAAACAGGTTTTAATTAAAGAAGTTCTGACAAGCCTTAAGTATGAATCTTATAGCCATCTGTTTCTATAAATGAAGTGATCTATAAGCAGGCAAAATTGAAAGCATTTTTTGAACAGGCAATATATATATCATATGGATAGAATTTTCAGCCTTTCTCCTCTCCCCCACATTCTCAATCTTATTTGACCTACAACTCTTTAGACTCCAATAACTGTTCACCATTCACTGTGTGATCTGTGAAATAGTATTTGTAAGACAGAACTGTGCTTATCTGCTTCTATACTATTTTATGTTACTCCTCGTCTATAATTTCTGAAAAACATTAATGAGTTTTAAGAGATATCCAGAAAAGATAAAGTAGAAACAGTCTATCTCCAGAAGACAATAAAAACAAAACAAACAAACAAACAAAAAACCCAAAACATCAAAAATATTACTTACAAATTAAAAGCACTACTGAAAACCACTGGATTTTTATGAAATCATAGAATCATCAAAGAATCATCAATCAAAACATTCTGTTATACAACAATATGATGAGTATTAAAAATGAATTTTTCATTTGGGCTGGTTCTGATTCCACCAATCTAGTAATTACTACTTCAGTTCAACTCACCTTAAGAATGTAAGTTGATATGCACTTGCATAAACACCTGATGTCAATGTGTCTTTTGACACACAGTAGTATTTATAATGCTGGATCACTGTTCTGTGAAGTATTACTTGCAATTAAATTATAGAAGCATGCTCAATGAGGAAACATATCTTACCTTGGCAGATTGGCACAGGAGAATCCCACTGATACATGCCATTTTGGTGACGTCTACATGTTGCATTATTCTGACCAATCATTCTATATCCAGGTTTGCAGTAATAATGAACTTTACTTCCAGCAGGACCACCTGTTTTATTTACAATTCCACCATTCCTCAAGGTAGGGTTCAGGCTGCAATAGGGAGCTAAATGCAAATAAATGAATACATAATAAGAAAATTTAAAAAATATAAAATATACAAAATTTGCAAATTTCACATTACTTAAGACAAATATAAGCCAATAAAATTAGTATAAAATGCTTTACATTAATTTTCAAATTCTAACTGTAGATTCAGAGTTCAGCTGAAGTATTCTGAAGTTTAGACACACAGTTTATACCTGCAAAATACTTTATGCTGTTTCACATAGGGAAGCTGCAACCAGGAAATATATGGTTTGTTCAGCAAGTCATTCAAACCTAGTAAACAATCTACTTTGAATACGATACATTTATAAATATAAAATTATTAATTGAGCAACTGAACATGAAAAATACTTTTGAACTTTTTATTAAAAGAACAACAGCACAGACATTTAAGTCAGAAAGTAAATATGTTTAAAAAATTAAATATCAAAGTACAGCAGAAGAAATCATCACATGCATTTTTCTCAAATTAAAAATTTCTGTAAATTTTGTACACAACCTTCCCACAGTTATTACACAACAACTGGTTTTTAGGTTTTGCTGTTGTCTTTTTTTTTTTTTTTTTTCCAAAATAATCTAATTTAGGCAAGTGTAGTTTCTGAAATACTGAATTTACAGACATGAGCTAGCAGTGTACGCTTGCAACCTGCAAGGCCAACTATACCCTGGGCTGCATTAAAAAAGGGAAGGCCAGCAGGGAGAGGGAGATGATCATCCCCCTTTACTCGGCTCTTGTGAGGCCCCATCTAGAGTACTGCGTCCAGGCCTGGGGCCCCCAGTACAGGAAGGATGTGGAGCTCTTGGATGTGGACCTCTTGGTCCAGAGGAGGGCCACTAAGATGATCAGAGAGCTGGAGTACCTCTCCTATGAAGAAAGGTTGAGAGAACTGGGATTGTTTAGCTTGGAAAAGAGAAGGCTCCAAGGAGACCTCATTGTGGCCTTCCAGTACAGGAAGGGAGCCTATAAACAGGAGGGGGAACGGTTGTTTACATGGGTGGATAGTGATAGGACAAGGGGGGATGGTTTTAAACTGAGACAGGGGAGGTTTAAGTTAGATATTAGGAGGAAATTCTTCACTCAAATGGTGGTGACACACTGGAACAAGTTGCCCAAGGAGCTTGTGGATGCCCCATCCCTGGAGGCATTCAAGGCCAGGCTGGATGTGGCTCTGGGCAGCCTGGTCTAGTGGTTGGCGACCCTGCACATAGCAGGGGGGTTGAAACTAGATGATCATTGTGTCCTTTTCAACCCAGGCCACTGTATGATTCTATGACTTCTCAAGCACTAATTAATTTTAAATATCCCAGAAGAGCATTAGAATAGCAGGTGAGGCCTAATCATAATTTTCCACTTGGACAATGGGAAACTATGCCAACAACAACCTCCCAATACTGCAATTCCTAAATAGAAAATATTTGCCATATGTTCTGTAACCTTAATGTTACATATTGAAATGCAATCTACAATAATTTCATTTGCAGTAGTATATTCTTGATACTTCAATAATTTAAAAGTATGATACCAGGCACATAAAATCAATTCCAATTTCAGATTATTCTGTAATATAAATCATATATATTTGGGTAATTTATGCTTAAAGAAGTTACTTAATGTAGCTCAGATCCATCTCCCTGGTCGTATAAAAATCTTCGCCAATGAAATTTTAAAGTATTGACAGTAGGCAGCTAGTACATCAGCAACAAATGATAATGCTTAAAGCAGTACCTGTAGACCTCATCTATGCAAAAGTCCTATCAAAACTCATAGTATTCTGTGATGTAAAGGCAATGAAATAGAAACAGAAAAGGTTGATAGTCAAACAATATGACTAATTATGCCCTAGTATGTCTAAAATACATATACTCTGAAAAAAAAGGAAAGCATTTGAATTTTTTTTTGTCAATTTCCTTCTTAATATATAGATAAGTATTTATCTGCACCTCCAACTGAACTCTTTTCAGAGTCCAGCATACAGCATACAGAATGCCTTCTAAGATTAGAAACCGACATATTAACTAAAGGACCACAGACAAGGTAATAAATAAAAAGTACCCAAAGATCAGAAGGGCAAACGAAATACTTGAAAAATGTCAGATTGAAAACTACAACCACTGTCATCTGAGTTCAAATTCTGAACTTAAACAGGATTCTCGACAGCGTGTTCATAAAATACTGCAGTATTGTGTCAGAGGCCAAAAGAATAAAATGTTTTTCCTTCCAGCCAGTTTCTGAGAGAGGATCTTTTTTGAAACTTCAGGCTTAGGTGATAATAGGTGTAGTGACATAAGATTGTCCCCATCTAGGAATTATTTTTCCAAATGACATAGCATCCACATTTTTTAAAGCTTCTTAAACACCAGTGGTTTTTGCAAGGCAGAACATGCAGAACATTTTCAGCTCACTTAAAATCATAATGTCAATTTGCCACTTTCAACTGAAGACCAACAGGGAAATAACTGCACAACTGAAAAAAAACATCACTGATTTTGAATTTGCAGAACCATAGTTTTCCTTTCACAAAATATATTTTCTTAAGAGCTGAAACATATTACTGGAGGACTGATTTTTTTTTTTTTTCAAAGCTGTTTACAGTGCTTTGTCTAAGAGATGATCAATTAAAAAAATTCCAATTCAAAATTATTTTTTTTTTAAATTGGATGCCCAACTGTCCTAGATGTTTTCATAAATCAGCCTTATAGGTAATAATAGAATCAGAGAATGAAAGAATCATAGAATCAATCACTGAATGGCTTGGGTGGGAAGGGACCTTACAGGCCATCCAGTTTCGACCTCTATGTCTTGGACAGGGTTGTCACCCACTAAGACCTCAATTATTTATTTTAGCTCGACAATTTATTAACTCAATAACTTATTTTAGAAAAGGATGTTAATTCACAGCTGTATCATTGATTATTATTCTAATAAGTTATACTAAGAACAGACTTATTAGTTAAATAATGTTTTAACTATTGACTTAGCAATTAAATACTGCTCTATGTTTGAAATTATCGATCAACAAAAAGTCTTCCCTCAAATCTCATGTTACCTTTCTTTAGCTTATATCCTATTTGTATTTGTCGACAAACTACTGTTCTAACTTTCAGTTTTTGTCTTCATCACTATATTACCAAGAATCTTGTGTGTTTCAGTGCTGCAATTGTTTAAACACCAATGATGCCGAAGCTTACTATCATTTTCACTTTAGACATTCTCATTTTATAGATAAGAAAATAGACATAGGGACTTAAATGATTAGGTAAGGTCACAAAAAACAAAACAAACCTCTTCCAATTACTAAGATAGCTCCGTAATTAATGGACCAAACATTCCATACATTACTTCAATTTAAAATATACAGAATCAGAAAGGAAAACAATACTCAACTAAGCAACAAAAAGAATTGGGATGTCATTCTAATTCTTCTGCAGTGTGTTTTTAAATCTGACACGTAAGCTGTATGAAAACAGCAATGTAAATTTGTAAAGATCTACTTCTTCCTTAGTATTGAAGTTGTGAATGACTGGATCTTCAAAAAAGAAATATCTATCTAAATATTCTCTATTTACGGCACAGATTTTCTTATCACTGCTTCAACAATTATAAATGATTCTGTTTATATTGCTCTAGATTCAAAGTCCTATATGAACTACTGTTTTGTCACTTTTCTGCTGCAGTTATTACAGCAAGCCACCAACAAAAATTCTAGAAACAACAAAAGAAATAAACTTCTTCTGTCACCTCTAACAAGCAACTGGAAAACGTAAAAGCAAAAACAAATCAATCAATGACCTTTGCTTTTCAAGTAAAATGGAGAGAAAATACAAACAGTTGTTTAATCAGTACAAATATTAGAAAACAAGTAAAAATGAATGGTGAAGAATTCATTTTCTTGCAATAATACATAAGGCTACAATAACAGAATAAAGATAAAATAGATATGTATGCTGAAGTTTTAATATATATATTGGCAGCTCACAATTTAACTAAGTTATCACTTGCCTCATTTATTCTTCAATAAAAAACAAAAGTTATACAAAAGCCTGTATACATCATAGAGGCAATGTAAATTTTTAAGGTAGCAAGTGAAGTGCCTCTCTTCTCAATCACCATTTTTCTGGCAGACGTGTCAAGTACTGTGCAGAAGTATAGGAATTACGACTGTAGTGTCCTTTCATTCATTCACTTCACTACAACTCAAAATAAATCACTGATGTCTTCATTTTTTTTACACTGCTTATGGTAGCTTGCTTGTGTAGGGATCTGCATGTGAGCTTATAAATTAGTGAAGCAAAAAAAGTCCAAAGGTTATGCAGGTAGCTTTCAAAGCCATTTTGCAGGTTCAACTCATGTAGAGTTTCCTAGAAAGTGCTCAGTAAATTCCAATTTATACAATCATAGATTGTCCCCATTTATACCTAAATAACCTATTTTAGTAGAACCCAGCTTTGCCAGGAAGTCAACTTCCAGCACTATCAGGAAAACAAACAAACAAACAAAAAAAAAGGTTTTTGTTTTGTTTTTTTTTTTTTTGCAATTGCTTTCAGTGATTTTATTATCAGATCTCTCTTTCAAAGAAAAAAAAAAAAAAGAATTTCTTCCCTACAACTGCATAAAATGCTTCCTCTCCTTGTTAGTTCAATGTAGAAAAGTATTATATGGATTAAGGTAATATGTCAAAGCCCTAAAAATAATACTCTTCTGCTGTAATAATATAGTTCTTTTCTACTATTATTTAGCAAAAAAGTCTGGAACTACAAGACAGAATACATACAAGTAACTTTAGACAAATAGCTTACACATGCAAGATTGTATGCTAAAGTAAACACTAAATATTCTTCTGAAAATTCCTGCACTCTAAAGAAGAACATTTATGACAAAAGTGCAATTTGCAAAAAGTACAAGCATAGCTGGAGAAAAAGGAGAGGGTTTTGGGGAGCAGTAATTCACTTCAATAAGTCCTTCATTATAAGAAAGCCTTCTGGCTCAGACACAGCTGCCATGGTATCAATAGCCTTTTTGGGATCCTGTATTTTTCCTTCCCTCATTAAGATTCAAATCCAATTGTTTATGCTACCACTCACTGTTACTCTTCTTTCATGCTGACTATTTTCATTGAATCTCATTTGAAATACACAGTTTGGAGAAAAAAAGCAGACACTGGATGCTACTGAGGCAGAAAAAGCAAAACAGTTGTTTGTTCCTAAAACATTGCCATAAGGATTACATATTTCTCTTCATTTCCCAAAGATTATTATTAGCTGTGGCTAGTGCCATAATAATTGATGAACTAAGCGTAGAAAAACATGAGGTTTTTTTACACATAAAGGTGTAAAATAATTTCTCATTCCTTAAAAATCAATCACCTACAGAATTTGATATTTACAAAATAAATTCATGATATGATCTCTATTCTTGTAACACTTGTATTACTTTCTCACTGTAAATTCATAATAGAAGGCCCACTCCCCACAAGATTTGCGCTCCAGTTCCCTCACCAGCTTTATTGCTCTTCTCTGGACACACTCCAGGGCCTCAATGTCTTTCTTGTAGTGAGGGGCTCAAATATGAGCACAGTACTCAAAGTGTGGCCTCACCAGGGCTGAGTACAGAAGACCGATTATTTCCTTGCTCCTGATGGGAACACTATTTTTGATACAAACCAATATGCCATTGGCCTTCTTGGACACCTGGGTACACTGCTGACTCATGTTCAGCCAAGCATCAACCAGTGTGCTTGAAAACAACTTCCTTTCCCCCAATCCCTCAGTTTTAGTTTGTCTTTCACAATACTCCAAATGCTTCTTGATGAAGATAAAGCTTTCTATAACTAGTCCTTTTTTTCTGACAATTTACTAATGTGGGTAGTACTTGATGTGGGTGGTACTCGGGCAATGGTGGGTGGTAGTTACAGGGGGTGGTTCTGGGTGGTGCTTAACGGGTCACGGGGTGGTCGCGTGTCACAGTATATAAGCAGATGTTGCGCAGCAATAAATTGGCACTTGAGCTACACCCTATGTTGTGCGTCTCTCGTATCCCTGTGCCGGGTGGGGTACAGACGGAGGGGCGCTGATGTGGTGTTGCTGATCGGGCAGGGTTGCGAGGAGGTTAGCAACAACTAACTGTTCATAGTCCTCAAGTTCACAGAATCACAGAATTGCAGGGGTTGGGAGGCATCTCAAGAGATCAACTCCAACTCCCCTGCTAAAGCAGGTTCCCTACAATATGCTACACAAGCTCCCAGAATAATGAACATGATTATGGTTTAGTCAGCTTGCTTCTTTCAGCAACAGGAGGAACTTTCTAGAGATGAGGTTGAAAGTGTATGGATGATAGAGAGCAGGAAAGAATTATGTGCAAATCATCTCCCTATATAGTGTGCCATTTAGCATTTATTTAGTGTGCCTGAATGGGATATATTTGGTACTTGGAAAAATATAAAATATTCATTGCATTCTTCTGTTAATTTATATGGACAATTTTTAACCACCAAATTAACACTTATCCACTCACACATTGTTAATCAAGTCTAAACACACAAAAAAGCAAATGTTAACAACAGAGAGAGAGTAATTATCACCTCTCTCTCTCACACTATTTACATCATGTTAAGTGACGACTAAACCAAGCCTCCCAGGAGCAGTGTCTTCAATGGGTATGTGTGACAACATTAAAAAATAACACAAGCAGAGTAAGAGCAAGTATCTCTACATATAGATTATAACCACAGAATCACAGAGATTGGAAGGTACCTCTAGAGACCACCTAGTCCAGCTGCTGTTAAAGCAGGTTCCCTGAAGTAGATTGCACAGGAAAGCATCCAAGTGTGTTTTGATAATCTCCGGAGAAAGAGACTTCAAAACGTCACTGAGCAGCTTGTTCCAATGCTGTCACCTCACAGTAAACAAGTTCTTTCTCATGTTCAGATGGAACTTATTCAAGCAGTTGCCCCTTGGCCTTTCAATGGACACCACCAAAATGAGTCTGGCATCATCCTCTTGACACCTGCTCTTTAGTTATTTATAAGCACTGATAAGATCCACTCTGTCTTCTTCTCTCCACCTTGTACAGTCACTCTCTCAGCCTTTTCTCAAAAGAGAGATGTTTCAGGCCCCTTATCATCTTTGTCTCCCTTCACTGGACTTCTTCTAGGAGATCCCTGACTTCCTTGAACTGAGGAGCCCAGAACTAGACACCATATTCTAAATGTGGCTTCACCGAGGCAGAGTAGAAAGGGAGGGGGGAAGAGTGGGAAGATAACCTTCCTTGACCTCAGCCTGCTGGCCATGCTTTTTAATGCACCGAAGGATCACATTAGCCTTCTTGGTCACAACCTCACACTATTGGCTCATGGCCAACTTTTTGTCCACCAAGAACCCCAGGTCCTTTTCTGCAGAGTCCTCCACCAGCAGGTCAGTCCTCAATCTGTACTGATGTATGTGGTTATTTCTCCCCAGTTTCATCACGCTACATTTGCCTTTGATAAACCTCATAAGGCTCCTTTCATCTTTCCAGTTCTCCAGGCTAGGGGATGCCTTTGTACATCTGGGGCTCTTACACTCCTAGCACCATACACACCTCATCAGCCACTCTCTCATGAGGGCTGAAGGCTCCTGGCTGGTCTCTCCTCACTCTGGAGTCTCCTCAATTTCAGGACTCTGTGGCAAACCTTGAGCCCCAGCACTGCTGCAGAACATGCTTGCATTGGAGTTGATCACAAAATACAATTTAATGGAAATCATTAACAGTTACCTGAGTAACGGATCTTGAATCCTTTCTTGCTGGTTGCATGATCAGTTGACCAGCGAAGGTATAGCTGATTCATTTTGCTTGTAAAGTTCAGTTGTCCAGTATGATTTCCACTTAAAGCAACCAGTAAAGGGCTTTGCCCAGAAGAACCTTCAGAGGTCAAAAATAGGAAAGTTTTAAAGCAATACCAATGTTATTAATCTTTTCCATACTTTAGTTGAACTGAGAGTATGAATATATAAGGAAAGAATAGGAAACCTTATGACACATTTTTGTGTTTTAAACTGTTTTTAACAGTTTTGTTACAGTAGTTATATACTAGAGCTCAGTACTATTAAAAGATTATTTGTTTACTATAGCAATTTTTTATGTAAAAAAGATTACTTCATGTTGCCATAAACTAACAGGATGCTAAAAAAAAAGTGTCCTGGCACCAAACTGCTGTATCTTCACCAGAATAAAACCCTAGATGCAGTAATAACGATCTGGGGGTTGGTTAGATAAAACAATACAACAATGGAAGGAAAAAAATATGACGAGCCAATCTCCTTTTGAATGCTTTCTAAAACATGAAACAACACCTTCCTCTATACAAAGGTTATCGTTTCTCCAGCCAAACTTCTTTTAGTATGCTTACTATGTTGTTTACTCTGAGTTTTATCGTGTTTTGGAAAGCTAAGTTCAACCAATGCTATCTTGGTCACAACAGACATTTCAAATAAATATGTTGCTTCTTTTCATTTTTGCTGAGCTTTATTAACTGCAGCCTGATCAGTCCTTCACAGAATCAGAGAACTGTAGTGGTTGGAAGGGAACTCTGGAGATTACCTAGTCCACCCACCTGCTAAAGTAGGTTGTAAAGGAAAGAATCCAGGTGGGTTTTGAGTATCTCCAGAAAAGCCCCCCCCAACATCTCTAGGCATTCTCATGTTGGGTGAATGCACAAAAATAAAACTGATTTTAAGGAGACCTAGAAATTGAATGCAATTGTTGTCAACCTTCTATCCCTTCAATATAAGAAAAATTTTCTGGTTGGGACATTTCAGATATGAAAGGAAGGATATAAGAGCCACAGAAAAATGTAAAAGTTTAGCTTACCAGTCTTTTCAGTTACCACTATGGCAATGATACAGTTAAATAAATATTAATAAATAAACTCTAAGTAATAAAAAATACACAAAATAAAAATAAATAAGCACAGATTTAGGCGCAGGTTGCCTGCGCATCCTAATTTAAATGCTTTGATATTTGTGTTTATGATTAGAAGTAGTGTCTGATGATTACACTGTAGGATAGACAATGAGGACTGCTGAGGTTAATTCCTATTTTTGCTGAAAATAATGAATTAGAACATGACCATCCATTTATTTTCTCTGTGCTTCACCCTAGACAGTAAAATCTGTTTAATACAATTTAGTCGGCTCATGAGGTACTATTACAGCTCAGAAATTCTCAAATAAAGGGGCTAGAAGAGTATTATTGCAAATAAAAATCTACCATACATGAATAAGTGAGACTCCTTCCTCACTAGTGATGGTAAAATTAGATTGCAGCATGACATGCTGAGTAGTCATACAACATTTTTCAGACACTGGAAGATCAGAGGAGTGGTGCTTAATTTTCACTTTCTGGACCTTGCCAGAAGGCATTTTCAGTTGACATCCAGGCAATTAAACATCAGGACCTAGGTATTCCCGAGTTTGATTTGTTATTAGTATTTCAGAATTTGTCTACAGAAAAAACATATACTCAATTTCTAGGGTGCTGACATGCCATATGAGGCTTTCCTGAATGTTAGGTAAAAGTAGACACTACTGTTTAATTGCAGTGATAGAATTATGTTGGTTTATTTGGGGAAAAAAACATCAAAGAATATTTGCTGTATTAAATAAGTACTATTCAGTACAAGTAGGCTTAATGCAGTGTTATCAAGTTCAAAAGTCCTTGGTAATTATATTCATGGTACATGTATGTCTTCTCTGGCTTAGAATATAGATGGGATTTCCTAGAGTTCTTACTGATAATGGGGAGAGAAAATGGCTAATGGCCTTACTGCTCCCAGCTGACCAGAGTGGCCTCATTAATGGAATGCTAAGGCAACATAATTCACAATATAGTGACTCAGTCATACTCACTATTTTCCTTTGCATTCCAAAGTTGCCTTATAAAGTCATCAAAAGTCTGTACCTTAGTGAATATTATTTCTCTAACATTTTTCCTGTCAATCTTTATGTCATTTCTATGTCACATTCAATGATATATCTTTATCTGAGTTAGAAAAAACATTTCAGTTACACTAATTTAAACAAAACTATGCTATTTTGGACCACATACAGTAGTAGCATATGATCTATATTTACTGCAAAATTTAGCAATTCACAGAAATAGCTAAGCCAGCTCTGGACGAGCTAGCCTGAGTTATATCCATAACTGAAAATGGTATAGCCACATCAGCACTGCCTTCTGCCCCAACTCATCATGCTGTGATGTAAAACTAATTAGCCCAGCAAAGCACATTGCTAATATGGCCACAGGGACACAAACAAGTATCTCGGCAAGGCACTGCAATGAGCCATATTTAAATATCAACTTGTTGAGAGCAAGCTTAGGAATCTCTACATGGCACTACATTAAGAGGTTATAAATATGCCATTATCACTCTCATTTAAGTTTGCTGGGGGGTGGTAGAAAAAATGGTTTTGGTAGAGCTGCACTGGAAATAAATATATAACAATATATGCATATTGTCATGAAATGACAATGCTTAAAAAAATAGCAACTATATTAATTTTTCTCTCAGATCTATTATTGATAATCTGATTTCATTAAATTTAAATGCATAAGAAAGAAAAGGAAAATATTCATCAGGATCATTAAGCAGTCTAAGCAGACTTTTTCAAAAGAAAACAAAGTGATTAGACCAATACAAAATTCTCAAGCATGCTATATATTGTCTCAATATTAAATACAAAATAGACTGGAGAAAAATATAGTTCTAAGAGATTTTTCAGATGATTTTCTCCGCAAGCCTGACACAGACCAGTACACACATTATGGAGGGGAAAAAAAAACAAAAAAAACAAAAAACAAAACAAAAAAAACACCTAACAAATCAGAATATTTAAAAGAATGAAAAAATATTGAGTTTTTTTTTTTTCTTCTGAATATTGTTATCAAAAAGTGAAAATACTCTAATAAGATTTTAGATACTAAAAGCCTTCTACCTAAGCAAAGCAGATACCTTGAAACATATGACCACTTAATATTTTTCATTTTATAGAACTCACATAGTGAATATTAATTGGTTCTATAACAGTTATCATATATTCTTGATTAATGGGGGAGGATATGTTAATGACCTCCAAATGAATAAAAATATATTAAAGAACAATCAGGGACCAGATTTTCTCATATATTAGTGAGAGCAGAACAAGTGGTAATAAGCTCCGAATTCAACAGAAACATAAGAATGGGCTGTTAATTAAACAGTGCCATCTGAGAGACTACTGCCATGAATAACATTCCAGAAAATGAGTTTTTGTCATTTGACCTAAAACAGATGAGCAAATTTTTTAATATGAGCATTTTCAAACAAGATATAGCAGTTCTGCGATAGCAGCTGAAGTAGACTGGGCGTTTGGACTGAAATTTGAGTATATGGATTCAAATTATTTTATGAAATTGGACTATATGAAATTATACCCCACAAGTATTTCTGTAGTCGAAATGATCCATTACAAAACATCATGTTAACTTCTCCTTTCAGACACCTCCATGTATTTCTCGGGAAACAGAAAAACTGAATGACAGTGACTTTAACAGGAGAGCTGCAGCTGCTCCTCTCCTGAAAATACCAAATAAAATAAAAAATTTTCTTGACTACATCTATAAAAACTGTCATTAACTAACAGATTTAGATTTAAGGCACTACTCTGTAGATTTGGTTATGTATCACAATATTACAAAACTGATAGTTGAAATCAAGACACTCTGTGAGCCGTTGCTCTTTCATAGGAAGATAGAATTTAAATGCTTCTTACCATCAAATACCTCCAGCTCATCAAACTGCTTTTCACTTTGAAACATTTCTACAAATATGGAGATGTTATATCCTGGATCAACCTTTATAGTCCAAGAACAGGTCTGAGAGTTAGGGTATGTGCCTGGGTAACCTGGACTGAGGATTACTCCGGATGATTCTGTACGGATTTCATTTGCTGGACATTGTGCTAGAAAGGACACAACAAGAAGAGCAATGAGAAGAGCAATGAAATAAAGTGTTTCTTTTCCATAAAAAAGGTTGTATTATTTTTTCAGAGATATATATGCTTCAGATTCAGATTCCAAATGAAAACATGTTAAAATGTATTAGAGATGGAATGAACAGCAAAGTTCCCGTCAGCACAAAAAGAAACAAGGAGCAGCTTCATAAACCTTGCTTTTATAAAAGAGAACAGCAATTACAGTGAATCATCCAAAAACCTGTCAGAAATCAAGATGTTTACGGTCAGGAGATCTATATACACTGGTGTGATTATTCATATATAAAAGCTTTAGGGCTTTAGGAATCAAGTCTGTTACAAAACATGATAATATATTGGGACTTTTCGGCATATTAGATCATTTGAAAACACATGTTTTGTGCAGAGTTTATACTGCAAGCAGTCCAAGTCAACCAAGTAAGACCTTTCCAGTTATTATTTTGTCTGTTAGAGGTGTATGGCATCTGGCATGGAAAATTTTAAAATGAGAATTATGGAATATTATAGTTTGAAAAATCTGAGATGAGTTTGCTGAAAATGGTCAAAAAGCGATTGTTGAGATATTCTTCACTGACACAAGAAAATCTGTCACAAGCATATGACAGAAATGGAACCAGGGAAGAAAATGCAGAGAAAAAAAAAAAAAAAAAAAAGAAAAGAAAAGAAATTAGAGGTATTTTCACAATTCCCGAGAAGTATAAATTGCTAGCTTTCTGTTGGGAAGAAAAAAAAAAAGGAAAAAAAAAAAGGAAAAAAAAAAGGAAAAAAAAAAAAAAAAGGAAGAAGGAAGAAAGAAAAAACTAGAGGACTAGGAAATTCCACTGAAAAGGTAATTTTTAAAAAACACAGAAAATGTATTTTCTGCCTTTGTCTTTCACTTGCTTTGCTCTTAGGTCACATCAATTAACTTTGTCAAATAAAGGACATCAGAAACAAAAAGAAGATAGAAGAGTAAGGAAGGAAAGCTTGTTGGCTAGGTTTGAAAATATAATAGCAAAAAATCGTTTCTTTCAAAAGTAAGTAAAATTCACCAATAACCAGATAAAAAAGTGTGCTAGTTTTCTCATTCTTCTGAGCTAGTTCTTAAGAACTGGCCTGAAAATAATGTATTCACTATAGGGAAAAATGTACCTTTTGCAGATGTACCTTCACACTCTTTCATATGATTCAGGAGAAGCATGATACTGCTTTGTAACAAAAAACATTCATTTAGTGGAAGAACATTACAAATCAATAGCGTAAAGTTCATAAAATTTCCTTCAACACATCATCGCATGTAAACAACTTAAGACACAGATCAGTGCAGGATTGCTGTATGGCTTCTTTCCTCCACATATCCTATTATACTCACTCTACTAGTGGAGTCAAAAACCTTACTAACAGAACAATTAACAATTTCCAAGAGGAAAAAATACTATTTATGTAAGAAACAAAAAACAAATAAACAAACAAACAACAAACAAAACAAAAACCCTCTACTGTGTATCAGTGTAAGAAAATTCAAGTTAAAAATGAAATCTTAAGTCTTTTAAAGTTGTAAGCAGCTTAGTGCTTCTCCTGTATTAGTGCAGAGGCCAGGTCTCCTACTACAGCAAGCTATGGAGTCAAGAACTTTCCAATGGCTAAGTTTCCCTGAACAAGTGGTCCCTTCCAGCCTCAACCATTCACAAGAAATATACGACAAGACCTTACAAAAGGAATATTCTGACAGTACAGGGAGATAAGAAGAGAGTATATTGCTCCTTTGCAGCTTTGTGAATTGAATGGACAGCCAGGAGATACGACAAATTGGCAAAACTCACTGTGACAATCTTTGGCTCTCTTTCTTTACCAGTGCAAACTACTCACCAGGTTCCCCTACTTAGTTGCTG
This sequence comes from Chrysolophus pictus, assembly GCA_037305975.1. Taxonomy (NCBI): domain Eukaryota; kingdom Metazoa; phylum Chordata; class Aves; order Galliformes; family Phasianidae; genus Chrysolophus; species Chrysolophus pictus. Next base: position 21,058,549 of record CM074578.1, read on the forward strand.
ATTACATAATTTGATGAGTACAATTGAAGCAAGGCTTGAATATTTACAAAATTCACATGACTGAAGACATAACATTGAGGTAATAAGATACCAGGACAGTGAGAACGTTTCACCTTGCTCCATAAAACAAAAGTAGCATCCATTTTCCAATAGCATCAATAATCAATATTAATAGAATAAAAATAATTCCACAATGCTCTGTTCTATACATCATACCCACAGGTGAAAACAAAAGTCCGCAAATTAGATCTTTTGTTCTCTATTAGCTGTTACCTGTAGCAAGGCAAAACAGAATACTCCTAAATACAAAGTCACATTAATTGCTTCAGGTAAGGCATAAGTATTATTTATTTTACTTATCAGCCAACTAACACATTAATATTATACTCATCAGCACTATATCAGATATCTTTCAGACTCTCTGCCACCTAAATTACAGCTTGATTCAACTCTTTACACATTTAGAAACTTAGTAATTGAGGTGAAGTTCACCAGTCAGGAAACTGCAGATGCAGAATTAAAACTGAAGAATCAGAAAATGTTTAATTGTTATATAAGTCCGTCTAATGTATTTCATAAGTAGCTACTGCTAAATGTTTTGGCATGATAATAGGAAAAAAAATATTAAAAACAAAATAAAACAACTTCTCCAGGCATACTGAAGCACATAAATAAACTATTTAACATTCATTTTTGATCATCTAATTGCAAATGTACATACAGAGCACTGTTATTAGTTAGTTTGCATGAATTTATGCATACAGGCAAGGCTTATAGGGGAAAAAAAAAAAAAAAAGAACAGAGATTTTTACATTTTACAAAGGTATGTTATTGAGTGTGAGAAAATTCTGCTGCATAACATAACATACAAATTACAAGAAACACATTACCTAACCTGATTTTTGAAGAAATTTCATTAGGCTGTTTTAATAAAGACCTGATTATGCTTCTTGACTTACCTGTCTTTTCTCATGTTTGCTATGGAAAGAATATGATGGTGCCCTAACACCTGAGGTCATGACAAATGCTCAGCTTCTCGCTGGCAAACTAATTTATGCACAATAATAATATTTTTTGTAGGGTTCTGTACTTTAGACAATACTTAGAATGTTATCATGGCACCAAGCATAATGAGAAAGCTTGTACTCAGACAGCCCAGTGCTCTGGCTTTTCTTTAAACAGGAGAGGAAAGGGAGCTGTAAGAAAAGTATGGCATGATATAATTACAGCTGCTCTGAAGGTCATGAATTCAGACTGATGTAGAAGTGGTCACTGAAATTGATTTTTCTTGCTTTTTAGATATGTCAGCAAACTTGTTTTTTACACAATTTCCTAGAATCTGGTTTTCTATCATATAAACATATTTGTCTACTACAACATAGTGACACGGCTCAGGAAAATGAAATATTTTCTGACATCTTACAAAAATGTGAAGCTAATCCAAATAAAGATAACATAAACAATCACAAACTACAACAGATAAAATGCAGAAATACAATAAGGCATTTCAAAAATTGGTTGAAAAACAATGCAAACTGCATAGCAAGTAGCAATTTTTCCAAGTCTATTAGGATCAGGTAGCACTGCAGTTCCATAGCCCATTACCACAAAGTAGAATTGGAGAAAGTATTGAGAACGCTGACAAAAATTATTAAAGGTGTGAAATATACTGTGGACTGTAGAATCATGCCATTAATATGGTGAATACAGAATAACTCAGTACTCTTTCATTCCCTCAAAGAACTTGAAGAAAGACTCGAAGTGAAAACAGAAAGTGTCAGCTTCAAATCAAACATATGGGGAAACTTCTTCATGCACTACATAATTTAAACCCATAAAAATTTATGAATTTAAAACATTTGCATTGTTAAAAGTGGGATTGAATAAATCCATTAAAGAAAACCCTAGGGGATTCAAATTAGCCTGAGCAGCTTAGCTACAGTTTGTTGGAGGTCTTAATTCATTCCATGCTTGCAGTGATTGTCACTAAATGATTATTGGCCAGTGCCACATATGAATCATGAAATACATGGATTTCTGGTCTGATCTGGTGTATCTGTTCTTATCAATTGCATGTTCCCTTTTCTGTTGTTACTTGGTAGGAAGTGCAAACTGTCCTTAAATCACTTTTAAATTAGGATTTCAGTGTTATCTGTTGTGTATATGGATGTTGTTACTTCAAAATACGGAATATGTTTCATTGATACTAACACATTGTATTTTAAAAGTAATCACAGTGTATTATGAATATGAGAATCTTTTTATCACATTTTGACTTACTCAGAAATAAACTACGTTAAAATTTCAATAATGGCATCTCATCAATAATGTTTTTCTCTCACAAATTTTGAGGCACTTCACTTTTTCAAACTGCTCAAAGACTGAAGAAAAATCTTTGCTTTGTTGTGAAATAGTATTAAATCATTTAAATGAATTTTAAAATGCAGAGTTTCAGTGATAATGTAGTTAAATGAGGCTATTTTTCAATATACACGTGACAGTGCCTTTGAAAGGCAAATTTCTTTTGATTCTAAAGCACTGGATATCTATCCGAAAATTTTAGAGATCAATTCGAAATTAATATGTTCTTCTAAGATACTGAAGTAATAAATGAAAACTTTTCTTTTAAAAATTAATGAAAACACAGTGACCTAGAGTTTCATATTGACTGTTTAGGAAGATAAAGTAGAATGCATTCTAATCATACAGAAAATACAGTGATCTAGAGTTTCATATTTAATATTTAGCAAGATAAAATAGAATGCATTCTAATCATATGAAGTCCACACAAGCAATTATTTACCTTCACAAATTGGAGAAGATCCTTCAAACTGCAATTGTGTATTCAGTTTGCAGGTTAATATATCTTGTCCAACAAGAGTAAAACCAGGATGACATTTGTACTTGACAAAATCTCCTGAAAGAGTTATTAACAGAAAAAAAAAAAGAAAGAAAGAAAGAAAAAAAATTAAAAAAATTGAAAAAATAAAAAAAACTTGAAGTTTAAAATGAAAAAGAAAACTTCAAACAGAAGTATGCAAATATCTCAGGTGAAGGGTGAAATATATTAATAGTTTTGTTGAAATTCAGTTGAAAAGATAAGAAAGGAGACACAACACTACTGCCACTATTTTATCACCTATTCCATAGTCACCATCTTCTGTAAACAAATCAGCATGAGGAACTATTGGTGGAGGCTGGCACTTCTTCAGCTGATATGCTGCAAATTTAAGTGAAAATAAGATTAAGTAATGGTATGTCATTTTACAGAAAAATCATTTCATATTTACACTTGTCAAATTATCAAAGCTATACTAGAAATTACAGTCCTCTGTTAAAACATTTTCCAATTTAAATGCCATGACATTACACACATACACACACACATATAGAGAGAAAGATAATATATTTATTATCAGTATAGACAGTATACTACTCTGCCTACATAGTTATACATACATCCACCGTCTGACTGAATGCAGTAGTGATGCTTATGAGGATGTATTTGCAGCTACAAAGCCCATCATAAGGATAATCACAGATTACTTCAATTTCTTGGAAAATCTGTAAATATCAGTTACATTTCTGGCTAGTCGTATGAATTCTTGATTTAAGCATACTGGAGAAACAAAGGTTTCTCAGGTAAAAGTATATATCTTTAAAAAGAAACAAAATAACAACAATGATCATAATGCTTACAAGTTAAACAGCAGCAATGCCTTTAAAACAAAATTCTTTCTTCTCTCTTCAAATGTTTCAAAAAATTGTGAGCAGTCTACTAAGGGATATGACCAGTTCAATAATTGACATTGACCATTCCCTGTAGTTCACTGTGCAGACACAGTCCTGAAATGTGTGAGTCCCCTGCCTGATGTCTAAAGCCTGGTACTTTAGTTTTTGTTCCTCAGATAAATGCTCTAGAGTCTAGATGTGAGGCTACATCCTTTTTTTTTTTTTTTTTTTTTTTTTTTTTTTTTTTTTTTTTGTGAGATAAATATAGACAAGAAAAAGACTGCAGAATCTGAGCAGTAATTCTGTGAAGACTACTCCATGCAGATAGATATCTTCATCTTTCTATGTTACTGCCTTCTGTTCTTGTGAATTAATTCACTCTATATTTTTGAATATCAATCCAAAACATGAACAAATTAATATACAAAATCTGAATGAATTCAGAATTAGAATTCAGAATTAGAAGTAGAACTGAAATGCTACATTTTGTGTCTGAGTTACAAACCTAATTTGCCTAGTTTGCAGGTGAGATGCCTAGCTTGCAGGGCCACATGACTTTAACTTTGAATACAGTACTTTACTACGTATTGAACTTAAAGCTGCTGTTCAACGCTCCAGTGCCGTCCCATCAAGATTTCAATAAACGATCCCTAAATTAATAAGCTGGTGAGGATTTTTGTTACAGCAGTATAAATTAATTGATAAATAAATGGGCTCAATAAATTAAACAACTCAAAGAATGATATTAGATAGCAGTGATTAATATTAGCAGTAGAACATCGTTTATTCATTGTAAAAATGAATTTTAAGATTTTTTAATGTTAAAAAAAAAAAAAAACTAATCTATACTGTTATTTTTTAAAAAGTAGCAAACTTACTAAGCCCTGGTATGCCCTGTAAATAGATTTAATCATTACCTCCCATAGTTAAAAATTCTTATTAAAATTCACTTATTGATTGTTGTAATTAGACATTGATCATATAAAACAAACTGACCATGAAAATTGAGAACAAAGAATCCTCCCGTCGAAAAATCACTGTGAAATTTGAGGAGGACTTGATTGGTAGAACTGTAAGCTGTTTCCAGAGCTGTGTTCCCACTGAACACTCCGAGCTGAGGTGAGTTATGGTCAGGACCATCCCTAGAAAAGCAAACATGAAAAATCAGCTGAAGACACACAATAGCTCACATTTAAATTAAAAGTCTCTTTTCTCTATAATATAAGTTATATATATATATTTTTATGAATGTCTTTTCTAATGATTTAGAATACTCATTTATTTATTTATTTATTTATTTATTTATCTTATTATTACCAATATAATCTTCTTTTTATATTCTAAACCTAGTATGTGAGAAACCAAGAGTAATTTATAACTGTATTTTCAGGGGTAAAAAAATTATTGATGGACTTTTCAGCATTTGAATTTTTCTGTGGTTTTTTTTTTTTTTTTTTTTTTTTTTTCCTGCCAATATTTTCATATATATATCAGCAGAGGAAAAAGCCTTATGATCATATTTCTAAAATTATTCACCTGGATCCTTCAAGTCTGTACCCATGGCTTGTATATACAGAGATGTACAACTTTATTATGTTGTTTCAATCCTAAGAGTCTTTTTACTATAACATCTATGGGGAGTAAATGAAGAGGGGGGGGGGAGAGGGGAAGCTGAAAGAAAGGTTATGTATTTCTAAACAGGATTGATAACCAAAGAGGAATAGTACAAAGAAAGCACGCTGCTTTCATTTTCATTATCATCATGTACAAAATTACATAGCTCTGAACAGCTAGAGCAAATAAATAAAACTACTGCTTTAATCACTGAAGAATTTTTGGAGTCCTGTAACACTTGTCTGTGGCCTTATATATTACATGTACAGAAACTAAAGAGAATCAAAAACCTTTTATGATATGTATTTTAGATGGCTGGATATTACCTAGAAACTCTCAGAAAGCATTTAGTTTTTGATCTTTCACTGTCTTTAAACTAGAGGGATATTAGTTTACCTACAGTTGCATGGTTGAGAAGCCAAGCATTAACTCATTTTTGTCTGTTTCAATTCTATCAAGATAATCTGGTTATAAAAAGAAATATCCATTGTATGGACAAATTGGTTCAAGATTTTTAAAAAGGTATATCATGTATACAGCTTGCAATACAACTTGGATTTTTTAAAAATATAATTTAAATGAATTATTATTTTCTTATTCAGTGAATCAAGATTATCCAGGCTTCCTATTTCAGCTCTAGTATCAGTGACGGTAAGAAAAAATGAACTAAAGTGGAATTCGCATAAAGATGTATTTTCAACTTCCTCCTGCCGTGTAAATAATTGTCAAAATAATGAATATTGAATAAGAACCTGACAATTTACTTGAAGAAAACACATTTCTATAATTTCTATGCCAAGTCAGCTATAGCTTTCTTCTTATTCTAAAAAAAAAAAAAAAAAAAAAAAGTTTGACCTTTTTATTCAGAAGTAAGTGTCATATGTATGAATGACAGAAACACAATTACACTAAACAGCCTACTCCCATCACTGATACATCAGAAAATAACTCTAAAGTTGTAAATAAAGCATGCTTGTGATTTATGGGCAAACAGAAACTGTGATAAATAAGCTCTAAAATAATTATTTTAAAATGTTGACTGAAGGAATCTAACAAACGAGGGATTCAGCACATTGTTTTGCTAAATATGTTCAAAAAGTTGGCATGATTTTATGATTCAATAGCTTAAGCTTACAAAAGAGAATCATCAATCCAGCATTCTTTACCATATCAGAGAGGACAGGACCACCTAGGATGAATTTTAGACATGAATTCCATGCTAGTGCAAATACAAATGTTAGCTACATTGCGGTTCATAAACAGTCACACATAACTTTTATAACCTAATTCTATTTTCACTGTATTATATTTAGTATCATTGTCTGGAAAAAAACTCACCCTACTCAGGAATAAGTACAATAAGACTGGACTAGCTGGCAGATAGCGGCAGCTGACTCAAAAAAGAATAACCTGCATTCCATATTCTGTGCAAACTATCTGGAGCACATAGGAGAGAGAGGTTACTTAGCATGTAACATAGAATGAAGACTAGGTATGGGTATACTTGAATACTTAACAACTTTTTATCAGAGACATCATCATATGCAGTAAATTCTTATGAAATAACATCGGCAGCCCTGAGATCTAATTTTCCAACTGGAACCACAAAACTGAGATGGGTTTAGGAGATAAGAAATACAAGCCTGGGTAATGGGAACATAAAATATGAAGTGACAGATATAGTGCTGAAATCCTCGTTTGAAAATATAGTTAATATGGCTGTCAGCTTTACTGAGAGATTAGAAAAAAATAATTAATGCCTAAATTAATTAACACCTAAAAAATGTCAAAAGTTTTTTTTTGCTGCAAGCAACAGATATTGCCTTTTATATTTATGGAACACAGAATCCAAAATGATGGAGCATTTTTACTTTCACCTCTTGCTCTCATTTGGAAAACAGATTACACATAGGTACTGTAAAATATAACTTCTGTGCACATTGAGAAGCCCAAAAGAACTGAATGGTAATTGAGCATGTTTCAAAGTACTTTTAAAACAATAATATTATGCATTTATACCCTGATATATCATGTTAATTATTTACACGTAGAGCTTCTTGTATATGTCATTCTTAAGCATGACAATCGAAAGGGCAATACTAAGCAAACACCAAAGCTTGGGACAGTGAGCATTCAACAAATGACTGAGAAAGAGGTCACATTAAAAAAAAAAAAAAAAAAAAAAAAAAATCACATACCAAACAGCAATGTAGTCATTCACAGGTTCAGTTTGCAGTAAAGTAAAATTTATATAAATCCCATGGCCTGGAGGAACAACAATCAACCAAGTACAGTCCTTGGAATTGGGGTATTCATCTGGGAATCCTGGGGAATAAACTGTACCATTCTGAGCAGACACATTATAGCCACAAGGAGCTGAAAAGGAAACAAAAGAAAAATTAATAAATACTTTTTTGAGTTAAAAATAACATCAGAATACTTCCAAATTCTAACAGCTCCACTGAACAATCCCATCTAGGTCTTGAAGACAGTATCTTTTCCTTGGTTGCTTGCTTCTCTGAGATAAAAAGTACTGATATTTCTAAAAAATAAGTTTTCCTGATGTGTTTCAGATTTTATTGCTTAGAATCCATCAAAATCTACTGGAGATGCCACTTCTATTGAAACAGTTATGTCACATTTAAAAAGTGGCATCTTCAGTTTGCAAAGATAGAAAATATATAATAGCATTTTAGAATGATAGAATCATTAAGATTGCAAAAGACCTCCAAGATCATCAAGACCAGCTGTCCACCTACCACTATTATTGCCCACTAAATCATGTACAACAGCTCCACATTTCCTGACCACTTCCAGAGACAATGACACCACAACCTCCCTGTGCAGACTGCTCCAATCCCTGTCCTCTTTCTGAGAATATTTTTTTCCTAATATTCAATCTGAACCCCCTCTGGCACAATTTAAGGTTATTCCCTCTTGTTTCTCTAAATTTCGGGGCCCTGGTAACCACATCAGCTTTCTAGATACATAAAGTCTCTACCTGAGAGTGAGAGCTCAAGAAGGTGGGCTTGTTCTGCACCTCAGATCTGAATCCCAATGGCCAAAACCACCCTTGGACCTTGTTTCTGTCCCTCAGCTAGGAATCTGTGATTCCAGCATGTCCCTGGATCTGTGTACTGTTTTCTCACTGTACGGAGCAAGTGATTTTCTCAAGCTCTTCTGGTGCCCTCCTGGAAATGTTGTGCTATATGTTCATTGGGATAGAGCTAAGAAAAAAACTCTAGAGAAATTATGTCTTGGCACAGATTCATGGATTCACATCTCTCATGCCAATCACAGCATGCTATCTCAAGTTGCTACATGGCTTTTCACTCCCTAATCACAAAAATAAGCATGAAAGATAACTTCAGTAACAAGATAGTCATTCAGACTGGGTTCAATTCTTTAAATACATAATTACATGCTCTCTTTTCCATCTCAGTTTGAGAAAATGACTGATTCAGGATGCAGGCATGGTACACGTATGGCCATTATATTGTACAGCAGAGACCTTAATTGCACTTGCGGAAATTCAGTCTCTCTCTGAAATTTTTCTCTGTAGGTCATAGAATGAACAATATGAACTTATGTTATTACTGTCAGGGTTCCTATGATTCTCCTTCAAACCCATTTCATTTCCTTTTCTCTTCTCAACATGAAGAAATACGTAAAGGAAAAAGGGAAAAGGAGAAGGAAAAAAAAAAAAAAGGAAAGGAAGGAATTTTTTTAATAAAAGGAAAAAAAAAAGAAAGAAAGAAAAGGATAACAAAAAGGGAAAAGGAAAAATAAGAAAGGACTAAGAAATTCAGTCATGTCACATTTCCTGTATCATTTACAGCTGTTATGATCTGTTATGATCATCTTTCTAGCTGACAGGTAGCCCTTTTTGGATGAATCCTCTTTATAGCCTCTAGTTATACAGGACAGCTGAACCAGAGGCTTTCACAAATTCACACCCCAATTCACCTTCTTTATCCATACTAATACTAGCTAGCAAGATGCATTCAGCACATCTTCCCATCTTAGAACATATGCTTCTGAACTATAAACCAATAAAGGAAATCATGTAAGGATAAAGCAAGATTGTTTTTATCTTCAATTCCATGTTGCAAGCACATGGTGAGTCAGCTTTACTGGTTATATGATGAAAATGGAATGAGCCAATTTTTCACTTTTCTGTCAACCCGTACTTTTTTGCCATGCTCAGATAGCCTCTTCTAAGAAAGCTACTCTGTTCTATCCACAGTTCCTCTTATTTAAAGCTAAAAAAGCTTGAGAAGTACACAATATATAAAAAAACCCACTACCTTATACTAATACAGTGACAAGTTGAAAATCCTTCAAGTTCTGGTTAAGATGCGGGATTTTTCTGATTGAAGTTTTATATTTAAATATATTCTATGGTCATTATATTTCTGATTGGTTTATTAATGTCCATGATTGAAGATATTTTAAAATTTTAAACGCAAAAGCTTTCAGGGTTCTCTTATATTGCACAAAGAAAACAGTTTAACTGTATCTCATTAAAAATAGGCTAATTTCTCTTATATCATTGTTAGACAGATCAATAAAGTATCAAATATGACACAGACAAACTTCAATCAAATAAGCAGTACACACAGATGTCGATTGTGTTCGCCAAAGATCCTTCAACATCACAGGAAACAGAAGATTAGACAGAAATAATGGACTACATTTCATCTCAAACTCCTTAATACATATTCTATGTGTGTTCAGTACTCTTTTAGGAAGTGTTGCTCTAGGTATTAAAAATGGAGTAAGAAATAAAAAAAGATACAAGGCTGCTAAGCCTCTTAGTGCTGAATTTATATCACTACTCAGGAATGCCACGTAGTTATTTTAAGTCCTTTTAAGACTCCAAAGATGTCTTCATTTTGTATTAGACTTAGAAACAAAACAAACAAACAAACCAACAAGAAGAGACAAAAAACCCAAAAAAACAAACACATAAAACAAAACAATAAAAAATACACCACCAACAAAAAAGCAAACACATTTTTTACATTTTTAAAATTAGAATCATAATTTTCAGACAAGTCTTTATGCTTTAAATAATATTCTACTAGCAACTCTAACTGTTCTTTTTACCCTAGCACTGAAACATACATTAATAATATTCCATCATCATCCTTTATACTCCTGTATTACTCTTCAGAAGATAATTTTACACATTTATCTTGAGGAAGAATATATATTACACTTTGCTATCAGTGTGTTTTTACCATGGATCATCTTGTTTTGTTTTTTTTCAAGCACTGATCAAGTTGAATCACTAAACCAATCTCCTTTGAATAAAAATAAGTTCTTTGAACAGACTTTCCTCATCTTTGATTTTTTTTTTTTTTAAGAATTAAAAAATATTTTTTTTTTTTCTAAAAACAAAAGGAAAAATAATTCTTAAATTGCTATTTTTAAATTAAAAAGTCACTTGGAGCTGCAGATCATATCGAATGAAATATACAACTGGAGTGCTCAGGTCTATGCTTTAGCCTAAAGGAATCCTCTAAAATAAATACGGAAATTAGCTGTAGTGGTCAACAGAAATAGAATCTCTCAGAGCAACACGACAGATAACATAAAAAGAATGTTACACTTTTAGTTAAAAAGTCTGGGAGATTACATTTCTACAATCTATATAAAAGATTTCCCATCTTTTATATAAATATGCCAGAAGAAAATTTTTAATCTTTCCCAGAAAAACTATATATATATATATGTATATATATATATATATATATATATATACACACATATATATATCATTATGAGTTATAATCCACTACTATGACAAGGATGTAATGTATTTTCACATTGTAAATCTGTAAGGAAATTATTTGCTCAAAAAAGTATATTTTCTCCTGCCTTTCCAATCTTTTTCCTTTGAGATGTGCGTTTTTCCCTGAAGGCAAATTAATATTATGAAATAGGTTTTAAATTATTAGCATACTTCATTTGAAATTCATGTTCTTGAAAAATGCACACACTTTCTTTCAGTAGTTCTTTTTAAGAAAACAGGAAAAAAGGGAAGACATCAGAATAAATTGACTTTTGACAGTAGTAGTACTCATTGACTATATACACATTCTCACACATTCTCTCATACGCTAGAAACTTTCCAGCAACATTCAATATTGGAAACACTGTCTATAAATGCAAAACAACATACATTTCTGGCAATAAAACTGCTGTTTAATATGAAAATAAGCAAAATTTATTAATCCCATATATTCAGAAATGTACCACTTCCTAATTGAACTGTTGATGTCATGAGCATGGCCTTTCTCATCCCAATGCCAAATGCTCAACCCAGACATTTGTTTCCATTGTCTTTTCCAGGAAAAATACATTGATAGTTGTTCATTTCACTCACCTTTATGTAAACCTGTTCTCTAAGACAACTTCTCATCGTGCAGCTATACTGCCACATGATTTTATTTGATCCTTAGGGACTTACCAAAGGAGACAGGCATGAAACTCATATTCCAAAACATTTTTAAGTAAAAAAAAAACAATTTCCTTCAGTATTTTCCAGGAGCAGAATGCATCTTTTCTTTGGGATATTTAAGAAGCTAATCTAATTCATAAATTAACTCTGAGGAAAAAAAAAAAAAAATCTCTTTTTTAGGAAGAACCACAGTTATTCCTTTCCCTACATAGATTTGGGACATAGGTCCTTTCAAAAAATGTTTGTTCCTTATAATATGAGCGTTTTCCCAGAACTGGGAGATACATGAAAGTGAATGAATCTCCATTCCTGTGCTCTATTTTTGAACTAGTTTTCAACCTAAAATGTGTTATTCCATTTTTTATTATTATTATTCATGTCAAAACTACTATCTATAGTAGCACTGTGAATATTATATAACAAATAATGTATAACTCTGAACAAATACATTGTGAAGAAGAAAAAAAAAACCAAACAAATAATGTTTACATATTGGAAAAACAAAACTATTAAAATGCATCAGACTACACAAAACTGTATGTTTTACAAACTCTTAGTACTTCTGAGCTATAACTTCATGTTCCCTGTTAAATTCTTCTAACTGTGCTCACGTTAAATAAATTGTACATGATACAGCAGGTGCTAAATGTGTGCTACCAGCTATCAGTTCTTCAAGTCCTACTGTCCAAAGGATGATTATTTAAACTTATTTTACAGAATTGCTTCCAAGTGCCTCTATCTTATACCTACACCTATTTCACAAAATCTTTAATTCACTATGACATAAAAAACAATTTTCCAGATCAGGTTTGAAAAAGAATTAGGCAATTTCTCAACAGTTGAAGAATCAAAACAAATCTACATCCATGTCACTCATTATATTAGCTCAGAGGAGCAATATTTACAGCATATATCCTTCATTAGGACCTGCAATTACCTAATAGGTAAATCTTAGTCAAAAGATAGCTACATTTGTTTTAAATAATTTTCTATACCAAATCTGCAAAAAAGCACATGTTTATATTTTAACATGGTGTACATTTTTATGATTTTTTTTAATTAATTTTTTTTTTTTTTAATTAAAACATTTATAAGGAAATGGTGTTTCTGTTTTATTTGCATTTACTTGTTTTTGAGAAGTGTATCAGGGCTAGAGGGTCTTTACACCATAACTAACATTAACACTTTTCTTATTTGACAGATTTACCTTCAATAATTTTATTACATTTTTCACTTTCAGGTTTTTGTGATAATCACTTCTCCTTTTTTTCTAATAAGTTACATTTATGTCTTCTCCTGAAGTTTGTCAGACCATAATGTCTATGTGATAATTGCATAAAAATACAGTTCAAACTAAAAAGAAACAGATTAATAATTCGTAGCTTACTAATTTTTGATAATATTATATAAATAATGTTTTAAAAATAAAATGGGGATTTAAAATTGTCTTTATGTTTTAATATATATCACAAATGGAACAAATTTTATTATCTGTGAAAACCTTCATCCTTAAAAATCATTTTTAAACTGTTTCTTTCTTTAAATCCTTTTTATTTCAAGAAATAAGCAATATTTTCAGCTTCCTCTACATATTTTGTTTACTAGATTTCTGAACAGTTTATGGTAGATTGCATAAAATATTACTGAATTAGAACTTAAATTTTATGGTTTGACTAACCTAAAATATATTGTATGTTCTGTGTACGGAAGCGTCTTTCCTATCTTGTAATACCCAAACATTATCAAACATTCACCCTTCAGTGGAAACCTGCAAAACCATTAATTTCCTGTTATGATAGAAATCAATCATTTATTTTGATCTGATTTAATTCTTCCTAGCTGGTTGTTTAGCTACAACCACACTTCAATTCTACAAAATGATACTGTTTCTTCATAAAATCCTACATTGAAGTCTTTAAATGAAAGGCCAGAAATTTTTGTTTCTGCACTTGTATCTTTTAGATTTTTATCTAAAACCTAAAGTCTAGGTAAAAACATTACATTGGAAAATTTTATATGCTACACTGCACATTGTCCTACCAAATGAACAAAATCACACATGAAAAAAAAAAAAATTATTTGTCATAATCAATAAAAAATTGAAAGACGCTATTAAGAACTATAAATCACTGCTAAGGAACATGACTGACAAATATTATCTGGGCTTTAGCTTTTTATGTTACAGATTAGCATAACACTGCAGTCCTTCAGCAAAAGCTACATTACAAATAAGTAAACAAAAGTCTTTAAGTACTATCAGTTCTGAAGCATGCAAACTATCAGAAAATTACCTTCGCATCTGGGGAAACGATAGTTCCAATTTCTGTTGATCCCATGTTGGCATGTAAGAACAGGCTGCCCCCTCAAAACATATCCAGGATAGCATTCAAATGACACTGACTGACCTACACTGTAATCAGAGTTGACTATATATCCATTCAAAAAAGGAGGAGGATCTGGGCAGTTCTGTAACTCGTAAGCTGGAAGAGAAAAGTACTTTAATGCTTAGTCATTTCTCAAGAAGTAGCCATTAATATAAATTCCATACTGCAATTCATAACAGGTCAACACTGTAATGCCAAAATTTAGTACCAGAATAAATAACACAGACATCAGTAAGTAAAAAATCATCCATTTGAACCATTTAGATCTTGATGAAGGAATCAAAGAACGAGCTTGAGACAAAGCAAAGGAAAAGTCAAAATCTGGAATAGAATGAATGACTATTTTAGAACAAAACAGAAAAATTAAGTTGAAAGAGATCTTCAAAGATCATAAAATCCAACTGCCTAACCATAATGTCAAATTTATTTTGGACTTCCTCTATTGTCAGTAGAGAGAAACAGTACATGAGAACTACTTGTGCCTTTTAGGAGTAATGGCAGAAAGGAATGGAATAGAATAGCATAGAATAAAATAGCATAGTATAAAATAGCACAGCATAGAATAGAATGAGAAAAAATCAGTTGAAAAGGACAGTCAAAAATCACCTACTCCAATAAATTTCTAGGCTCAGATCTGGTGCACATGTTCTGGGAAATAATAGTTTTATAATACGATATCCAAGACACATGGAATTCATTCATTTAATACATAGAATGGTTATAGAGTACATCACTGTGACACAATTTCATGAGCAGATCAAACATTTTCTTAAACTTGATTTGTCCTCCATTAAAATTTGTCAAGTCTAAAATCAAAACAATCTTTTTTCTAGGTGCAATCACATTGCATTCCAAAGCTTCACACAATGAAACTAATAATAAATTTGACCAAAATCAATAAGTGGTCACTTTTGCAGTACTACTGTTCAGATTAAAATTCATCACATAAATTTTCAGTTATTTTTTCTTTTCTGATAAATGAAAATACAATTCATTCCAATTAAGACACCATAGAGTTATGGGATTATATCTATTGGTAAGAAATGGTAATATGATTTAGGAAAATTAATATTTTCATGATGTCTAAAATTAAATTATGTTTATAAAAATGTGCCTATCTACAGAACAGTTCATAGTGAAATTTCCTTTTTTGTTTTAATTAATATCTAATTATACAACTTATATATGCATAGCAGCATAAGAACTTGAGACAATTTTTTTTTCTTAGAATATTAATTTTCTGTTATATGTGTCATATAGTCAGAATGAATGCAGCTGTAGTACAATAATGTTTTTTTTTTTTTTTTTTTTCAGCAATATGAACAATGTGTGGCAACCCAGACTAGAAAAACTGAGGTTAAGCATTACAACGATGGATTATACTTTATTTGACTGGCAATTTGTACAGTTTGTACATCAATTAAATTGTAAATGAGTTCAACAATAAATCAGTATACAATCATAGCAATTGTTGAAATAGAAATATTTCACACATAAACAGTACAGTAACTATTCTAATAACATGTAACATTATCATTCATTCATTAAAATGTTAAGAAATGTAGCATTTTCACAAGTCACTGAACTTTTTTGTATGTATTATGTTATTCAAAAATTATCATCTGACCAAAGAAAGGTAGATAGAGAACTAATGGAAGAGTACCAAGTCAGTGAAAATCAGCAAGATCTTGAAAATCAACAAAAATACATCAAGGAAAATGTTCCTTCTAGAGATATCTCCATGTTAATGATTCATCATACATAACGTTGAAGTTTATGTTTTCAAAGGCCTCAAATAATAATATTTATATTTAATTAATACAAAATAGTATGATGAACATTCAGAGAGAGCCTTTATTAATAACAGTCACTGAGATACAAAGACAATGTGAAAGTACATTTTTGCATATTAGAGGTATATTCCTTAAAATATTTAAGTAATGAGGACTTCTACAGGAACCAAAAAAAAAGATGAGTTTTGTGAAAATTGTACACAGAATCATTCATAGATAAGCAATTTCACATAGATAGGATAGGCAAGTAACCGTCTGTTAGGTACCTAATACTGAGAAAATGAATACTGTGCATTCAATTTACAGTTATGAAATACTGCTGTCAGAAGACAGGAAAGTTCAAACTCACAATAATTGAAGTTATTCTAAAAACATACAGTTAATATAAACATATGTGTTTTAGTCTATGCTCTAAATGTACAGTAAGAGAGATGAAGATCATACATTTAAAGTATTTTGTTATTTTTTTCAAAGCTAATTATGCTAAATATAACAATATATTTAGCTAAAACTAAATATAACAATATAAATATTCGACATAAGAATATTTACTTACTACTATCACTTAGATTATTTAAACAATCCATTTCAGTGTAATGAAACAAAACATTATGTGTGTTGTGGTTAAGTGCCTACTTAAAGTAAAACTTGTACTTAATTGCTTTGCTGAAGTATAGGTACTGTCATGTTGCAAGTTGCCAAACTATCCCAAAATCATCAAAGAAATAAGATCAAATTCCATAAAATAACAAAAAAACAGGGTGTTTGTTTGTTTGTTTGTTTTTATAATTAAAGCTTAACAATCAGAATTAATTGCTACTGAAAAGAAGATGCAAAAAATCTGGTTTGCATCTTCTTCTGCAAAAATTATGGTTCATTAAAATCTTGTGTTAAATCTCATTAACTTTTAATTATTATTACTCTTGCTATCATTATTCAGATAGCACTATTAAAGCTAATATCATGAACATTATGACTACATTATCAACATCTTTCAACAAAACAGAAGACTAGAAAGATTATTTAAGATAAAAGAACTTACTAAGATTAAATAATAAAAGTATGTAAAAATCTATTTGAAAATAAAATAAAATAAAAAAATACAATAAAAGAATACTCTAGTTTTTAAGAAAGGTAAAAAGGAAGATGTGAGCAACTACACACCAGTGAGTCTAACCTCTGTGACTGGGAAGATCATGAAACAGATCTTCCTGGAAGCTATGGTGAGGTACATGCAAGATGAGGACATGATCTGAGACAGCCAGGACAGTTTCACCAAGGGCAGACTGACCAATCCATTGGCCTCCTATGATGGAGTGTGGCCTTGGTAGACAAAATAAGAGTAATTGATGTCATTGACCCGGACTTCTGCAAGGCCTTATATACAGTTCTGCAATTTTATAAAATTATATATATATTTTTACAGCAGAAACAAACAAACAGCAACCTCTAAAGTTTGAAAGGAATCCTAACATAAAGGAAATCTGTGAGAAAGATTTAATTCCAGCCCTGTAGATTGTCAAATATTTGAGTTTTAAAATGATCTCTTGTATTGACATTTGTCATTTCTTTGTGCAATATATTTTCCACTGGTGAAAAAAGAATATAAATCACTCAAGGAATATAATTGATTCTCTGCTATCTTACTTTTATGATTTAAATGTATTTTCTGTTACACTAGTATCAGGCTGATATTGCAAGTATCAGGCTTATTTTGCAAATACTACAAAAATCTATTACACTTCAATGTGGAAATAATTATTTTATAGAAAAATTGCATTATCAGACAACTGAGAACACAGACACTCAAATGTTAAGAAAGCTCACAGTTAGGACTACTTAACATTATTTTTGGAGATGGAATGTACCAGCAATAAAATCATAAAGCATGTATTAACTTTGTCATGAGTTATAAAATAATTTTCTATGAGCCTTCATAAGATATTGTTGACTTCCATTAGTATTTCCTCCTTAGGACAACTTCTGAAATCATATTTAGAAAAAAAAGCAGTTTTCCAGCAGCTCCCTTTTTCCTTCTGTCTCCAAAACTCCATCATGATTATCCTTTTGCTAGACAGAGTTTGTAAGATTTAATATGTTTAAATCATGTTGTGTATGTACATGAATTTGCTTGTGCTGTATTTCTTGGAACACACTGCTCTCCAAATGTAACAAGGTGAGAGATTCTCACCTCATACTCAGCTTTACAGTATACTGAAATTCAGTATAGAATGAATTCCAGTCATAGGAGCTATGATTCACTCAGTAAAGATTATCTAAATAAAATATTTACCTGTTTCCAATGAAGAAGTGTTAGTCCAAAATAGAAAGTAATGTTGATAAAGTTATGTTCCAGAAATATTAAAAGGCTGGAATAACAAACTGTAGCCAGGGGTTAAAAGACACAATCTTTCAACCATTAGACAAACAGTATTATTCTGTGTCCTAAATTCTGTAGTTAATTTTTCAGAGGCCATAACATTTATTTCTCCTGACCTAGCAAATATCATGAGTCACTCCAGCTATATGCAGATTATCTATCTTGAGCCTGTCATTCATCAGCTTGACTTGCAGTTCAACCTTCTATGACAGCCTTCTGTGTGAGATCTTCCCCTGTATGCATAGGCTATTTGCACCTCAGATACTGAGATTCAGCAAATGCGGTCATCAAGTAAGTCAAATATTCCAATAAAACATTCTTCTAAACACCTCTGGTTACTTTTTCTCTTTGCTGCTTTTCATAGGTGGCAAAACCACACTAAGGATAAATAAAAGCCACAATTTTTCTTCTAGATAATATATTGGGACATCAGAAATAGACTAGAAGCAATCTGAAACAAATGTGTAACGATGTCAAGCCCTCAGATTCATCTATTTTGCTCTATAAGTTTATCATTATTGAAATGATAAACAAGGAGAAAAGCAGGACTTTCTAAATATTTGGTATAAATTCTAATTCTTTGCCAAATTCAGTATAAATTTGTCCTGTTTAATCCTTTGTCAAAATTGGTGTATGAATGCTACATCTGTTTGCAATATCATTTACGATCCAATTTTATGCACAATCTTTACTTAGTTCTGAAAACCATTTGTTCCTTGTTATTTAAGGACTAAATGCTAGATCTTATTTTAGGTGCCTTAAGGAATTAAATACTTTTGAAATTTGCTTCTTGGAAATCATATCAAGTATCAAAAGGCTATTTTGTTTAATTTACCTGCAGTGGGAGGGATTAATTGCTTTGTCAGCCACTGAACAAATTAAGCTTTTATTATTATTATTATTATTTTAATAGACATATATGTACTACTATTACACATTCTTGTAATATCCATACAGTTTATGTTATGACCTAAGCTTGGGCGCTACATTCTTAGACACTTGTCATGGAGTTAACTAGATCAATCTATGTCTGTGACATGGGGCAGTAGGCCCCTGCCTCCCCCTCTTCTCCTCCTCTCCCCTTCCCCACAGCCCCACAAAATGGGAAGGGAAAAGAAAAAGGGATAGGGAGATGGGAGCCGGGCTCAAGGAAGGAAGGAAAAAAAACAGCGGCAATGATCTATGGAGGAAAACTTATTTTACTATGATATCGAAATGCAAGATATCACAATATAATACAATCTAATTGAAATTGAGACTAATAAATCAAATAAGATAGGAGAGAGAGAGTTCCTGAGACTGAGTCAAACCTGAAAAGCTTCGAATGGCTACGAAAGGACCCTCCAGCACCCACTGCAAGGCAGTAAGAGACTGCTCCACCCAGAAGGGCTAGATTCCATGACTTCCATAATGTACAGGGGACATATACCTGGAATTGGAGCATTAACACTTTAACTCCTAGTGCACTACATAATGCACTACATAATGTTATGATGCGGAATACTGAAAACCAAAGAACGTAAAACCATGACAACATTGATTAAGCACTATTTGGATTACCTGCCCTTATTTCCAGTACTTCCAAGCCCCTAAAACATAACAAATACTCTTTCCATCAAGAGTAAAACGCCATAGGCTATATGTCATTTATGTATTCAATAGTGCAAGATCTCAGAGTTCAGAAATAGGAAGGACATAGGGAAGGACAAGGAAAGAAAGATATTTTGGAGCAGTAAAGACCTAGTTTTTGAAGTCTAGTTGCAGCAACCACAGACTGAGCAAAAGGGAGAGAAATCCAGCAGTCTAATTGCAAAAGAAGTGGGAAAATTCAGAGGCAAATAGGAAGATAACTAAATAGAAAGGTGTGAGATTGGAATGGAAAAATCAAATACTAAAAGTAACCTGCACTTTGTGTGAAGAAAATTTAAGCAGCCATTACACACTTGGCATGAAAAAAAGAAACAAAGGCAGTCATTAAAATTGCCCAATTGTAAACCACTGGGATTTGCTGTCAGAGAACATGAGAGGAATGGTGAATACTCTAAATCACAAAACTTCAAGAACATCTTATTCTTAGATTATGAATATCTTCAATCAAAAGTACATGTTCTACATGGTGACAGTCAAGTTATTTGTGTTTTATATGAACTATAAAATATGGTAATTTTTTGAAGAATTACAAAAGGAGAAATGGTAGCGACAGAGAAATGAAAGCACAACAACGAGTTCACAACAGTGAACTAGTGTTATCTAAAGAAAAACAAACACATTCAAGAGATTTCATTTTGAAAGAGCAGAAGACAAAAACCTGCTTATAGAATGCAGAAAAGGAAGTAATGGAAGTGGCAGGATATGTAGAGTGAGTTTATTTGATAGATCCTAATCACTTAGAAATAGAATGCACCACTGTTAGCAACAATTCTCATTAGAAAAAAGAATCAATAAGTACCTTGTAAAATAATTCAATATTCATTCTAGAATATTATATAGGGGAGTATTTTGTTGCGTATATTCTTTTTTCAAGTTTTAAATTAAGTATGTTTTTCTTAATCCATAGACTAAAACAGTGCATTCTCAAAAAAGCATCCAGGAATGAGTCACCACAGGCTTTTAGAAGTGAAGAGTATTACATACTACTGAACTGAATATGATTGTCTTTACTGCAGAAATTGTTTCGTTTCTCACTCATGAGGATGCATTCAGTAATATAAATCCATCTAGAAATTAGCATTGTAAGAAACAAAGTATTGAATAGTGATTGTATTTTATATTTGAAATTCAAATGATTCAAATGTCAGTTAATTTAACTGTATCTCTTTCCTGGCTCTAAATTTTCGATCCTCTATAGACTATCAGGATAATTGCTTAAGTCAGTACATTCTTATCAAATTATTATTACTTTTTAGAGCTTCATGATTTTTTTCTATATTTGTCATATAATTCTGACATTACATAATACACAAGCTTCCAAATTTTTATGAATTTTTTTTTTATGGTTTTCCTTTATTGCAGAAATATTACAACAGATTTTTCTCCTTCACTTAAGAAGTATTTCATGTTATGCTTATCTAATTAAATTTTTAGTATTTCATAAAGCAATGTTCACGTTCTACATGCATCCCTGTTTCTCTGTTTAAATGAGGACAAGTTTTCAATGTATCAGCAAGTCAATCATGATAACATTTCTGCATTAGCTGGTAAGTTGCAAATGGGAGAAACAGAAAGAAAGCAATGCCTCTAAAAAGGAGGTGACATTAACATGATAGGGTTGAAGTAAAGCAAAAAAAACACAAACATATTTCTCATATTGTCATTTACCTCTGACCACATAAAGTAATGTTTTTGGACACAGTGGAGAAGGGGAGAACAGAAGAAATGAATAATTCTGACCTCAATTCAACAGCCTTTTAAAAATATGCAATAAAGTTAATTCATTAATATAATGAATGGATTTCTAAATTACGACAGGTCTCTTATACAAAACTGGTTGTACATCTGTGAGAGCATATTTCAGAAAAACAAACAAACAAACAAACAAACAAAACCCACAAACCACTGAAAAGCAGCTGTGAGAAAATAGGAGAGAAAAAAAATAACCCTACAGAAATCAAGAAGGGGGAGAATTTGCCCCAGGCACTGGAGCAGAGATTCCCCTGTATTCACTGGACAAAACAGCAGCGAGGCAGGTGAATGTAACCTGAAGGAAAATGCGACCTGTGGAGAGCCTCAAAGGAGAAGGTTCCTGGTCAGAACTGCAGCCCATGAGAGACCCATGCAGACCATTCTTGAAGGATGTACCCCATTGTACAGACCTATGTTGCAGCACTACTGAAGAAATTGCAGCCTGTTGGAAGCCCACCCTGGATCATTTCATGAAGAACTTCATCAGGGAACTTGTGATGGAATGGGTGAAAAAGCACGAGGAGGAAGGAGAAGCTGATGATGAAGTGTTATTGACTGACCAAGTCCCTTATTCCCCTGTACGACATGGGGAGCAGAGGTAGAATAAGGGGAATGGGAATTGGGTGTTTTTCATTTACCTTTCATTCTCACTGCTCTATAGTGTTATTAAGTGGAAATAAATTAATTACATCTTCCCCAAACTCAGTCTGTTTTGCCCATAATGGTAACCAGTGAGTGTCTTTATCTCTATCCATGAGCTGTTTGATTGTAATTTCTCCTCCTGTCCAGTTGAGGAACAGGAATAAGAGAGAACTGTTTGGTGGTCATCTGACTTCTAGCCAAGATTAACCCCCCCACTGTCATCTTGTACTTTGATCTGGACAAGATCATTTCTACAGTCATCAACAAACTTCAGTGTCCTTGCTTAAATCACTGAACACCATGTACAATAAGTCCATTTTCTTCAAGATACACAAGAAGACATAAAGATACAAAAGATATTTTGACTAAAAAGCACACACATTATTTTCTTGTACCCTTGCTCAAAGTGTCATCAAGTAGTGACCACAAGAATATGAATGCATGCTTTCTGTGGAAGGGGATAGAAAACTTAGCTGAGCAAAAATGGAAACTTCCCTCCAAATCTGGAAGTATTACACAAACTGTTTAAGATTTAACTCTTAATTTCATGACATGAATTCCTGTCAGTTAGGACTTATTCATATGTATATGAGTTTATAAAGATCCATTGATTTTGTAGATATGATTTAACTGTTACTATTTATCTTTATGCATATGCAAATATCTACATATTTATATAACTATAGGCTTATGTAGGTATGTATTAAAATCTCAGTAAGGAAATTGGTGACCTAAAACAAAGTGACATTGAACTAGTCATAGCATTTTGTTAATCTATTCAGATCCTGCAATGAAATTTAGTAGCTTTCAGTAAGATTGTTTCAAAATTTTTGAAATATGCACAAAATGATGAAATTTTAACATCCTTAATGGAGGGGGAAAAAAAAAAAAAAAAAAAAAAGCCATGCAGATGAATAGAAAAACGAACAGAAGAAGACAACAAGAGTGTCACATGTTCAAATACTGAATATACCATTTGACAAAATAGATACAGAACAGTTTTCATTTTTTTGTTATTTTTCTATATCTATCTATACTGCAAAAATATAATTTGGTCAAAATTTTTAAAACAACTCATACTTTACTTCAAAATCCTCATTCATTATGTCAAGCATAGTAAGGATATATAAACTGGAAAACAAGACAGCAAATCATCTGGTATTATGCCAAAATAGGCAGCATTGCCTAGTAACAGTATACTAAAACAGGAAGATGGAGGGTATTATCTATGTGGCTTTAGCGAATGCCATGACCTTGGCTTCAGGCTTTTACATCAGTAAAAACAAGATTTCAATTCAATTGTGAAAGAGCTTAACCTATGGATGAGACAAAATATAAATTTAGTTTCTTTAATCTATGCATTTTAAAATGCTACAAAATACAAATAAATCATATAAATAAATTAAAAAATATCTTATGAAGTTTTAGTTTTCATTTTTTACCATAAATTCCACTGTGATATATCCAGCTCACCTTGGTATGTCAACTTAAATCCTTGCCTGTTTTCTGAGTGATCACTGTAAAAATGGACAAGTGTTTCATGAGTAGTACTTAGTAAAGGTGATGGGAGTTCCATTCCACTAAATTGGCCAATCATAGAGCTGGTGTGGTAAGGCCCATTCTGAATTTCAAGAAAATCATGATTTGCTTCAGTAGAAAAATTTAGAAATTGAATATGTGCACCTGTAGCAAAAAGAACAGAAATAAAGGAAAAAAGAGGGAAAGAGGAAAAGTGAGAAAGATAGAAAGACAGAGACAAGGAAGGAAGGAAGGAAAGAAAAAATAAAAATGTTTATTTCTACATCATTTAAATACAGACACAAAAAAAGTCATAAGAACTCTTATTAGCAGTATGTTTATATTTCAGTCAGTACTCAAAGTAAGATACTTAAATTTATGACAAGCAGTTGTTTTGCATGCGTGCAAGCTTCTATTTTTTTGTTTGTTTGTTTCTTTGTTTCTATCATATCATAAACTTCTAAATAATAATCGCACATTAAAGAACCAATGAAAGGAAACCACAAAGTCAGCAACTTGGTATTTGTCAAGTTCCTAAATCAGGCTATGGAAGCACTCAAGAAAGGAACATTTCATAAATCCTGCTGTTCCACAAAATGCTAAGTTACTGCTGAAATAGCATTTTTCTACAGCAGGACAGGCTTCTGTAGAGCCTGTGTGGAATAAAACAAAATTATTGAGTTAAAGTGATGTGAAATACTAAATGCCTTAAGTTTCTCCTTGACTCTCTTATTTAGCAGTAGAAATATATTCTTCATTTCAGAATATCAGGTAGATTAATCATAAGGGTAATTAATTCATTACTTTTTGTTCTATAATTCCTTTCTTTTCCTCAGAGATTTGATATCTAATCATTTACACAAAAAGGATATATATATTTACAGAAGGAGAAAATAAATAAATCATTATAAATCATTACATAAACTGTTAGGCTGTTCATATGTACAGGATATTTAGTACTAGTATCTTTTTTGCAGTGCAGGAGATATCAGAATATGTCAATTCCTGAATAGCAAATTTTTTTCTAAGTCTATTAATAGAGAGACACATACAGATCACATCAAAGTCTCAGTATCAGACATCTCCTGTATGGTGTCTGATATGGTTAGTTTAACTTGAATGAAGTCACCTATTTTACAATGCTTTTGGGATTTAAGATGAGGTAGAACATCAAGCTGCTTGGAGACATCTTGTCATCAGCATCAGCTTTTAATGATTCAAAGCAGAGATTTGGTAATAACAGCATGGGACTTCTAAAGAGATTTGACAGATCCTTGATATCATATTTTTGCTTTAAGTGACAAGCAGCTGATTCTACTTCCTACATATTTAGGAAATAGGTACAAGCTTTCCAATACCTGAAGGGGGCCTATAGGGAAGATGGGGAGAGACTTTTTATAAGTGCATGAAGGGACAGGATGAGAGGAAATGACTTTAAAATGCAAGAGGGTATTTAGACTAGATATCAGGAAGAAATTCGTTACTGAGAGGACAATGAGACACTGGAACAGGTTGCCCAAAGTGGTTGTGGATGCCCCCTCCTTCAGGTAAAATTAAAAAGTAGGTTTACCAGTAACTTTTTAAAATTTAAGCTAAAACAGACACATTGCACAAACAAAACATACTTTGCTTTTAAAGGTTTTTCAATTATGTTAGTTCCAACATACGTTGGAGAACACACTATATTTATCATTCAAACCTTACTTCTACTGTTGTATATGGCTTACAGTTAGCATTTTTTTAAAATCAAATAAAGTGGTTTCTACACAAAATCATTGCTTACATAAAATTATACACAATACAGCTAAAGAAAATTAATTATGATCCGGTAAGAATATAATTGTACTAGTTCCTACTCTAATCTCAATGGGATTTCCTGCCTCACTTGAATAGACGAGAATTATCTGTGCTATTTTTTAATAAATAATAAGTGTTAACTGGAAGATACCTGAAATCATTGAAAAATCACAACTCCTTTGAAAAGATGTACTTTCAATTTATTACAAATGTTTGCATTCTTTTTGACTATCAGTATATTTTCACATAATGAAGAGAGCAGTATACTTTGGGAGATTTTTAGCTCCTGCAATCTTATTGTTAGACTTTGTTTAAGCACACCAGTACTAAGTCAACAAAACACTGGCTTCATCTAGTTACAAAGTTTGAATAAATATCAGAAAAATTGATGGAAGTAAAGGAATATTTACTATGAGATGAAGTCACCATGAGGTTAATTATTTCAGCAGAGTTTGAACAAGTCAGTACATGGTCATGCAAGTCCTCTTGCTCACTTTTTGTGCATAATGCCAGTCAATTCGATATCTTATTACAATAATTGACAACAGATCTTGGAACTTTATTAAATTTTGAAAGAATTTTCTTTGTTTTTTGTGATTTATTTTGATATGAAGGATGAATGTAGACAAACACTCTTAGTAGACAAAATATATACTCAATATATTTTATATTATATACTTATACTCAAAATATTGTCCAAGATTTTTGCAGTGGAAGGTATTTATCTGTGAAACATCATATCAATCACATTGACTAACTCTATTGTAAAGACATTATCTGTGGATTATTTTAGGCACTTCGGGAAGAAAAAAATCTCTGCATCATCTTCATAGTAAAAAATGTGTTTTTCCAGTGTTTTTGAAAGCAATTATAGACCAATTGCAAAACTATCTTTTACCTGTTAAATCCATTGGCAAACAAAATCATTCTTTATAGTTTTAAGTTTACTGCTACTTCATATTTCTGAGAAGTGAGAGGGATAATAATAGAATGCAAGAAACTTTTGTGCAATTATTCCATGAAATTTTGTCCATATTTTCTACAAGTGTAGCTTTAGAATATAAAAATCAGCCCAAGGCTATCTGTAATTCTGATAGATAAGTTTTACCAAGTGCACACTGAAAAATGAGAGGCATCTGCTTAAAGATTTATGTTGAATTATCTTTAATCATTACTTTTTCCTCCATCTTGCTGTAGCTCCTGATATACATGACTTTGTAGCCCAGAACATTTTTTTGTGCAAAACTTTAAAAGGTTGTCTAACTTAAAATCAATAATAGCACATGTCCAAATTCAGTAGCTTTGTACATATATTCAAGTATCTATAGGACTGCAAATCATTGAACACACTCTTTCATACTCTTGTTTTAAGTCTTTCTCCTAATTTGTCCTCCTCACATTTACATTGACTCCTGTCAAACATTTCTTGTAAGTAAGCATGAAGTATTGAACAGCAATTTCTAACAGTTTCTGACTAAAATCTTAAAAGGTGGTAGGCAGTAACATTTTCACACTGTTTTTCTCTAAATTTGTAATTGTCTAGCCAGTTTTGGCAGCTATACTATCCTATTAGGGGATTAGACCTGAAACAATTTATATCATGCAATGACCTGTCCCTAATTTTTTTTTCAGACATGACAATCAACTTCAAAATTCTCAGTAATGCTACAGTATGTCTACAAGTTAGCATAACATACTCGATGTAAGTAGTAGATCTTACTACATAAATACCAGTCACAAAACAAATACAAAGCAAACAAACTCATTTGCAGAGACAGGTGTAGTGAACTTAATATAAGCTTTTAAAGGTTTTCCAATTTGAGAATTAGCTTTGAATTCACACTACGGGGGATAACGTTTCACAGCAAGAAAACTTATGCAGCTTTTATTTTTGATAATAAAAGTATGTTTTATACTTGAAGTTATAGATCACTTATGATCCATGATTATCTTCTCAACACAATTATTATTTCTTTTTGAAGATATTTTTGACAACGGTTATAATGCAACCTTTTTTTTCTGTTTGGCCACTGTTATCTGGGAGTTGGACTATAGTTTTAGAATGTTTTAATCAAATTCAAAGTGCTAGAAATGAAGTATTGTCAATTTTCTTATAATAAATAGTGTTAAAAGAACTATGAATGGATATTAAACAGAATACCTCAATTCAAATTAGAAGTTAAATTATCTGTTTCACCTAAAATATATCTGTGCAGCAGATTTCATTTGCTTTGAAATCAGGTTCTGAGACAAATTGAGTTTTACAAATAGCAAGTTGCTTTGCTAGACACACACTCCTAAACTGCAAAACATTTCTGCAAAACTCAAAATGGGCTGACAATACATTCAGCTGGATATTATCTGTGTCATACTATACATTTTTATTAATAATAATCAGATTTACACATATACATCTGCTTTCCAGATGTAAATTTGCTTACCATATCCAATAGGCAACAAAATTTTCCATGTACAATCCAAGTTACTAGGGTAATTTCCAGGAAAACCTGGGCTTAGGATCACACCACCCATGTTTGTCAGAGTTCCACCACATTTAGCTATTAAAATAAAAAGAAAATACCATTCACTTTGGTAATACTGATTCTTAATATCTGGAATACGATTATTTCAAAAAACAATTTTATATTTTACCCTTGTGATCCCCATGCAGCAAAATTTATCAAGTCTCATGAAAAAATAAATAAATAAATAAATAAATAACTCAAGTTAGAGTAAAATGCTTAATTCATGCAATATATTAACTTTGATTTTACTGTAACTCTGTAGTTTCATCTATAGAATGGAAAACCCATTTTCTCAGGCTGACAGTTGTGATAAAAAATGTTTGATGCTATGTTGAAATGGACTTCGTATTTGGAGGAACAGATCTGCAATTAGACTTAGAGGAATTATGATCAGAATCCATGATGCAGATCTATGCCTTGAGTGAAAAATAAAATAAAAAATAAAAAAAGAAATAAAAAGAAATTAAAAAACAACAAAGCAAGCAATCAAGTTCTCCAGTTCAGAAAGGATGGTCTAACTACATAAAAAGTTTGCCTTGTTTAGTGTCTGTGTATTTTTTCTTTAACAAGTTCATGTGCATAGAGAGGGAAAAGACATTTGCCTCATTTAGGATGAGCTTAAGAAGTCTAAATAAAATCTTATAATTTATTCTGATTATTTGAGGAAATTTAACACTACTCAAGCCTATTAGCCTTCTTGTCAGCTATTACAATGAGGTACCATCAGGTAACACAACGGTGATACTGTGAATTGTGATAATTGTACTGAAAATCTGAGAATGGTCTACCACATAGACCAAATAAGAAATTGAATTTAAACTGGAAAAGCTCCATCAAAAAGCTAAAAAATCAGTCTCAGATATCTCAAATCTCTCTCTTCCTTTGTGATGTAAAACACAGCATCTAGTGAAAAACAAAACAAATTAAATATAATTATGTGAAGAAACAATAACAAAACAAACAAACAAACAAACAAACAAACACAGAAGTATTTTCAGATGTTCAGAACACACAGAAAACAAGTATGTAGCCATACCAATGCAGAGAGGAGATGGATAGTTCCAGCGTCGAACTGTTCCTGGCATACAAGAGATATGAGAACGGCCCTATTTGGAAAAGGAAAAATACTCATAACGGAACCTTCCAGCAAAGAGTTCTACGGAGGACTTCCTTATCTTACCTCCCTCTTTTCATATATCACCCAACTGTAATATAATCATTTGCATGTAAACTATTTTCAAATACATCAGATTTCATCTTTTTCTACTGAATAAATGTTGTAAAACACTCATCATTTCAACAACTTGAAAATCTCTTCAAATTTTCAGGCTAAATATAACTCATTACTAGACAGAACCACCTAACTATGTGCATTCACACGGACAAATAAGTTTGCTCCCCATTTAATTCCAAGGTCCTGGTTCACAGTGTAAGCATAATAGTTCACTTTCAGCCTGAAATCTGAAGTACAGAAAGAAATTTGTTCCACATCTGCTGCTACAGATGGTATGGATGTGGATTATGCCAAAACAGTCATCCATAATTACCAGTAGGGCTTGAACTCTCACATGCCCTCGCAATATGACACACTGCATACATGCAGTATCTTGGCAGAGAGCTACAGAAGTACAAATGCCTTTTTATTTAGCTGTCATTTTTAATTTATCCTGCCTATCTTTAAGAAATATCACATGTACCAAACAGAATAACATAGTAGCTAGTAGTGAGAAAATGACATGGCTCTAATGTGCAAAATTTATTCCTATGTATGTTAGGATGGCTGCCCTGAAATGACTACATAATGCTCGCATACTCCCAGTTTTACTTGCACCAGCAACAGTTCAAGCTGAAAATTTAAGAGTAGCACAAGCAGAAGTCTTTATTTTTATTTTTATTTTTTTTTGTCAGCACTGTCCTCTGTAGAACTCAGTTTATGCTATCTGCTGTTGGAATACAAAAGCTGAATAAATTGGCAGGAATGAAAAACTGATGTAATGACTGAGACATGGGACTGAGAGCTAAGTTAAGTTCTGGTGTTATTCATTTTGATATGTGAATTTGCGGAAGTTACATCTTTTTCTTTTTTCCTATTTAGTAAGGTAGCATATTTCGGCAAATTAATATTAAATTTTATTTGAATATTATTTCTTATTACTTGTCCAAAGCAATTGATTTCTCAAAAAAAAAAAAATATATATATATATATATATTTTAATAGATTAAAATAGAATGAGTAAACTAGTAAAAGAAAATTCATTTATGGAATTTGCTTTCATTTGGAATGTTTACTATAAAGTAGGTATGAATAAGGTTCATACAGAGTTGTATTAAATTATATGGATAAAAAATATCTGAAATAAAAGTTAGTTAAATATATTTTGACAGTCTCTAAAATGCAAACTGAATCACATTGGAAAAAATGTGTTTGGATGTAAAAATTTGAATTTCATTAAAATTGACAACAATTTTTTTTCTTATAAACATTTTTAATTTAAAGGAAAAGAAGCCATGTAGTTATTGTATCTTTTAGTTACTTTCAAAGTGGATAAGTTCTTGAATAATTTACTTAATTAAATATTTCCTATTTTATTTTATGCTCTCTTCCCATTCTATGATTGCACGTCTCTGCTGGGGGGGAGAGCCGTAATTTAACTACCACGGTCAGGAAAACATAAAATGGACTATAAAAGATCTTCTGAAAAATAAAGTAAAATTATTCCTTTGGTTTCAAGCCTCTTTCCACCAAGAGAACATTCTGATTTCAACCTTTTAAAGTTCCCTCCTGGGGGGAGATACTTAATCCTACAGCTAGCAATTACCTTTCTTATGCATCTCCAGGTAGTAGTTTAAGCTCTATGACTTTTCTGGTAAGTCTCAATTATAAACTAATCCACACCTGATTGTTATTGCTAGCTGTGAATAAGTTCTCTAAAGACTGAGGGTAAATCCATACCTAGAATGGGGAAAAAACAAAAACAAAAAAAAAAACAAAAAAAAAACAAAACCACCACCAACAACAAAAAACAGCTTGCACACAAAAGGATCTGCAAATTTATGCTGATCTACACTCGTTGAATAGCAAACATGCCGTATCTCATAGAACTTACCTTCCATCATTTTTGTTTTACTTAGAGACATTTTTACTCATCCTGGCCGAGGAACATACTCTATATAAGTGTCTATGAATTTTATTACAGAAAAGTCCATATAACATACAAATATTCAACATTATTTTGAAAAGGCTCAAAGTCTTTCCTATTTCTTTATTTATGAAATTAATTATTGAAGGCTCTTTGTTTTACACTTAAGACAAATTAATGAATCTATTTTTTGTAAGTCTGTCAGATTCCACAGTTAGGATTAAATTTGTATGTGTGTGGAAATACAATTAAGTCATGTCTAAGTTAATGAACAATATGTAATGAAATTTTAAGAAGAAATTTCACTGTAGAATCCCTGTAGATATAAAAACATGAGTGCAGTTAGGCATATTCAAGGGCTACAGAAAAAACCTGTGTACGTACAAAGGACATCTTGTGAGTGTGATACACACACTAAAACTTAGCAATACCACACAGATCAGTTTCTTATGTACAAATCTCTTCCATACAAACACATTATTGCTTTTAAATTAATATTATATTCATAGACTCGAGACTGGTGAGGTGCTGGAACAGACTGCCCAGAGACTTTGTGGATGCCCTGTCCCTAAAGGTAGTCAAGACCAGATTGGATGGGGCCATGGGCAGCCTGGTCTAGTATTAAATGGGGGTTGGTGGCCCTGCATATGGCAGGGGGGTTGGAGATTCATGATTCTTGATGTTCCTTCCAACCCTGGCCATTCTGTGATTCTGTGAACTCAGATTTTTGTACTTGCTTTAAGTAAAAATTGATCCAGAAGATCAAGACATGGCTAACAATGTACATCTTCAAAATGTTTCCCATGCATATTCCTACTATTTCTGAAGTATTCACATTCTAATGTTACCAGTCCACCTCAAGATTTAAGCATTACTATTTTCAGTACAGTCAGAAAATATAATGAGGTTATATCTCAAGGGTCTGCCTACATGTAATACACACAATAAAAAATGGAACCGTTTCCTTTTTCATACTCAAAATTAGAATGTTTCATAGCTGAAAACGTAAGGAGAGAATATGCAATGATGGACAATACAAATAGGAGTCACCCCCATCAAATCTAATCAGTGTGAAGTTAGAATATAGAAAGGTTAACAAGAGTATCCAAATAGTGAAGAAAAATGCTTTTTAAAGCAGGCACCTGTCCTAATGCATAATATTAAGGTGAGTCAGCTTTTGGAGATAGGTAACTTCATTACTAATGTCTAAGGTCAAATTTAAACAGACATTTCAGGTTTTTGGATGGAATAAACTGGATTATATGTAATTTCATCTCAATAGGAATTGGTTAGTATAAGATAAGTTTCTCACTTTGTTCACTCAGATCACTGGCATCAGCTACACAGTAATTGGATATTTGCCTATACAAATTTCAGACTTAATGGCTCAAAAGCAGTGGAATGGATCATGGTGATGATCCATGGTGATGAGGTGCTAAGCAGCTATCCCAGACGACAAAACCAGCAAATATCTGCCAGATCTACCAGCAATACCATCAGACCCTGTGCTTTCACAATAGCATGGAACTGAATAAAAATACCTAAAGAATTCTACATACCTTCTCTACAAATATTCCAAACAGGATTTTTTCTAAAAGTAGACAGAAACTGTTTACCTTTGTCTTAGTCTAACACATTTTACAATAACATTATATTAATTGTTGTTTAATCAAGTTTATTACAGGCTGATTTCAAGATAGACTATATTGAAATAGAATGTAGAATGTCCTGTCTCTAAGGATTAAAAATCATAAAATGTGCTTAATGCATAAAAAAAAGAACTATGAAAACACCTGTACTAGTGGAAATGTCTGGAGCTGTTCTGTAGCCTTGAGACCAAATAACATTCTTTTACATGCATCTACATCCTTTTCTTTTTCCCTCCAAAATCACCTTCAAACCATACTGTCATGATACAAACTGTTAATTAGGAATAGTCTTTGGTTTGTGATAATCGCTGAACTGTGATGCATAAACTAGGACAAAACCATGATAGCAAACAAACAGGATCACAAACTAATAACGCCGATGATCAAATTTCAACACCCATACCTTTGTCCTGGCTGTAGTAATACAGGTGTATCTGTAATGTACTGCATTTCATTATATACTTAATTCACTGATACTTTAAAATGGAAAGAGGTTAATTGTCTTTAAATGGAAGTCAAAATATAATTTGGAATCAACATTTAATGACAGCCATAGTTTTTGAAAGAACCATAAAATAAAAATACAATTTCAAAGTTTGTAAAAGAAAGAAAAAAAAAACAGAAAGAAGACAGAAAAAAAGAAAAAGAAAGAAAGAAATACCTGTAATGTATATCCTGGTTCACATTGAAATGACAAAACATCATTGACCATATATCTATCTCCCGATTTGATCCCATTGCTAGGAATTACTGGTTCTGGACAGGCAGCAAGGCCTACAGCTGAGGAAAGTAAAAACAAAGATTGGAAAAGCATAAATAACTTCACAGGAGCTCTTTGCTGATATTTTCTAATGAACTCTTTCCATGTCATTGGTTTATTTTTATTTATATATTTATTTATTTATTTTAACAGAACATTAATTAAAAATGTATTTCAACATTAAACTGAAAAATTGTTTAAAACATGGGAATTTTCAGAACTGTCCTGCAAAATACAACTGGCATGACTGAAACACAAATATATACGCTATGACTGTACCAATTACTATGTCATGTTGTTTTGAGATATTACGTCTTTGTCTTGCCTTTAACCAGTATGGTAATTCTAGTATATTAACCACTATACTTTTTTCTTGTGAGGGTAACAGAGAGAGAAAGAGTGAATATGCTTTATGCATATTCTACCTTTCAAGCAACAGAAGAGAACTAGTGAAATTATCTGGTAGAACATTTTGGAACAATACCTAGAGACAAAGGTCAAGTTTAGTCAACTTTATCTCATCCATTAACTGCAAAGAAATTCAGACATCTGAAAAAAACAGCAACATCTGACTGAATGCTATGACTAGCTTTTTTATGGAATCCAACAACTTTGGAGACACAAAGTGCACCTGACAGTGTTAAGTACAGAAATTACATGATATTTGGCTCTAGTCTGACCTCAAATGTTTCTGAGTGTTGCTTGAGATCATGAAACAGTATCTGAGATACTAGTCCTAATAAAAAAACATAATTTTGAGATTATGCAATTTACAGATTTTGATACAAAGTTTTAACTTAATGCAAATTCATGCATCTACATTTCGTTATTGCATAACAAATTTTAAATATGCACATAAGAATTTATTTATTTGTTTGTTTGTTTGTTTGTTTGTTTGCAGTTCAAGGATTAGGTTCATGCACATTCTTTCTATGTCTTGTACCTTTGAGTCTTCTTACATTTTACTTTTTTTTCCAGGACCAAGCAGTAACAGTGGCAAGCCACTGTTAGTGACAGCTATCAAGCTATGACTTTCAGTCTTTATATCAACTGCTGAAAGAATTATCCAACTAAACATTTTCTAATTTGCACATAAATAATTATATAAGAATTAAAAGTTAAGTACTTTTTAATGTGAGGTCTAATTTAGGAGAATAAGTCACTATATAGACGTTCAATAATTTTTACCACAGAATTCACAAATAATAACATTCTACAATACCAGAATCTCTCAACTGATGTTACAGTGACTTCACATGGGCCACTAGGGACTTCATAGTCATTATGAACTGTGTTGTTCTACATAGGTATGAGAAAACATCATTACATCAATGGTATTCTTTAGTTGTAGTTTTCTAGTATCATTGCTTTTTTCAATCACTCTGTGTTTCATAATACCATAAATATATCCACATCTGGAAATTTTCTTTGGATATGGGCACTAAGTAGCTGTGATCTGCACCCACACAAACTACTTTTTTGCTCCAATATTAAAGTGAAAGGTATTTTCTAGTTTCAAAAATTACTACAGGATATATCATTTATTAACTTGAGAATCAGTATACAGACACAACTCAAATGAATCAAGCTACATTTTTTAATTTCATTAAATTTCTCACTCTTTAATAGCAAATAAAGTAAAAAATATGTGTTTAAAACTGACTGTTCTTAAAGAAATAAGCCCACAACAAATACTATGTCACTAAATTGCTTATAGATAGTGATAATTTAAAGTCTGTGAATAGAAATTTCAGGTCTACTTCCTGTCATCAAAAAATTCATGTGATTGAACTCAGCAGTCTTTTGTGTGATAATTACAGGCCTGCAGTGTAAATCTATATCAATAAAATTACTATTGCAGATTTTACTGAGTCACGTAAATAGTTTTGTAACAGTGACTGCATGGCAATGCTAACAATAATATGCTCATTATCTAGCTTTTTCTATCATTAGTTAAATAGCATACAAAAGACTATCTTTAGTTAAATAGACTATGATCAAAAGAAAATCTTCAAAGTCATTTTCTATGCAACTGTTAGATAAGGTAGGACACTACATATTTTAACAGATTTTCAAAGTTTGTAAAAACTTTCTGCTGTTTGCTTATACTTTATATTATTGTCACTACCCCTTTATTTATAATATAGATTATTCTAATAGTATATCAAAAACCAGTATGCAAAACCCACTTATAACATATTTTATTTTATGTACATAACATTAAGAAGTAACATTACTTCCTCAAAAGCAAAGAGAGATTTGGAAGCAGAAAAAAATATCCCCAGTCCTACCAATCATTAAATAATACTAGCCTATAATATATATTTTTGAATAGGTGAACAAAAATATGTTCTGTCTTGTTCTTTTCTGCAAAACAATATTCACTTGGAATAGTTGAATTGAAATTTAATTTAATTTAATTTATCATTCCAGTCTTCTGAAAAAATATGTGGTACAAGATGCATACTATTTTCAAACTTACATGAATTTGAAACATTTTGATTGTAACTCACACAAAAATCAAATGAATGTTTGAGAGAAATCAAACAAATTCTGGTATTTGGGAACAAATGAAGGAACTTACACATCCACTGACTCTGAAATGCATTAAACTAGATTGTATGTGAGCAGTCAGTAATAAAGGGAAAACATGTAAAATGTCAAATCCAAGCTATCAAAAAAGGACAAGGATTGCTTAGTGCATTCTTTTCAGAGCTCTGCTTCAGCTATGCAGTACAAGAGAGAGCAACACATCAGTGTCAAGAATTATAAACTTCTCCCTGACCTTCTTCTACTTACTGTCTGATAAATACTTTCTTGGCCTAAGACAAACATGCCTTACTTCCACAATTATATACATGCCTACAATTACCTCAAATTCTGTTGAAACATCACTGCCATTGCTGGCAGAAAGAAAAATCCTTGCTGGCTTATCTGACAATGTGATTGCCCATTAGTGTCCATTTCAGAAAGCTGCAAACTGAGCAATACAAGAATTTTTTGACAGCTTGACCAAAAGTCATCGGGGGATTCTTTTCTTGACTTCCTTCCTCCCACCTTACACAGCTAACTGAAACACACTGGTTTTTATTACAATACGAACATTAAGGTGGAGTGAATCCTTTCTGTTTTAGTGCTGGTGTGTAGCAAAACCCAAGTTGTTCCTCAGAGAACTGCATTCCTCAGACCAGTCTTGAAAATGGATTTATCTCAATGGATGTCTGCATCAGCTTTTACTACACCAAAACTGACTTTAACTGAGAGGTTCAAGCAGCATGCTGCATGAGCAAATATTCAATATTTTCTGATATTTATTATATCATATTTATTCATATACTAAAGGAAATATTGAAGCTACTACTGATTCAATAAATGAGATTTTAGAACTAAGCTTAAACATCAATGCCCACAAACACAACTGAATGTTTGGATAGTGGATTCCTTTGTTCATTAACATTAAAATGAATTCTATCAAAGAGAAGAAATATTTATTCTTCCTAATGCTGTTAAATACAAGAAATATAATGATGCATTTTGATTGGACTTGTTGGAAGTTGTGAAAATAAATATGTTATTTATCCTATTATAGTTAGTGAGGAAAAGATCTGCGTAGGAAAGATTAGCTTAAATGATTAATTCCTGTCTTTCTTACAGTTACCTGTTGTATACCACTTTGTTTCTCCTCACAGATGACTACAACAGGCTTAACACCTACAAGCCTTCTGAAATAACAAGAAACAATGCCACACAGTGGCTCTCAATAATACTTACAACTATGTTATAATCAGAATGATTTTTTTCTAAGGCACAGACCAATTCCTTCCCTTAATTTGAATGAGTTTATGTGTCTGATCTTCTTAAATGTTCTTAAAGTATGAACAAACAAACAAAAAACCTGTCATTGGATGCCCTAGCATACAAAATGGGTAATACCACTCAACTTGGACAACAAACTTGCATTCCAATGCGTAATTTATATATTTATGCCAAACCTAAAAACATCCTAAGTATGAAGACTCATTTGCTATCTGCAAATGAGGACAAAAGTAAGACACTGAAGAAAGGAATACAAAGTTCCAAGAAATAAAACAAGACTTATTAAATTATTTAAATTGACTTGAAATATTTAACATTAAAATAAGCTTTGAACAGAGACTGAAGCATTTATAAAGTATTTATGAAGTTTTTAAAAGTTACAATAAAACAGCAGTGTGCAGTGTGGAATATATGTAATGAAACAACAGCAAATTAATTATATTTTACTAAGTTAAAGCTATTTTCCTGAACACACAAACTTAAAACCACGCATGCTTATTGTATCTACACTGATGAAAATACATTTTTAAAGTAGAAATTCCCTTCCACTGTTTCCAAAATACAAGCATGATATTTAATTTCTATTCCAGATAAATAATTTCTGTCCTGAAAAAATAATTTAATAGTTGCTTAAGGACATACTCCTCCATTTCTCTTGCTCCTTGAAATTTCTTCTGGGATGAAGGGAATGTTTCTAAATGATCCTCCCTCCCAGTGTCTTAATGAAAACTTCTTTCTTATAAATTTCTGGAAATTTGTCCTTCATCTCTCAAACATTATTTTTTCCATATGTCACTCAATTTCTTCTTATTGTGACTGCATGAATTTAACTACAAACTCTATAATAAAGTGAAGAACTGATGAATGGGGACTGCAGTGTTCAAAATCCATTGTTTTTCTGCTGTCCTCAGCAAAAACAAATTGAAAGAAGACAACATAGTGCAGTCTTGCAAAACAGCTACTGCTAACTTACAAAAAGGCCTTTTGCTACCTGCAAAGGTTTGGAATCACCTTGCTACTTTTCAAGGAAATATCCTCGTACTCAAGGCATGCAAAGAATTTGATCAAAGAAGACAAATTCTCAAGCTCTCTTTTATAATTGGATTCTATAACATTTTGTGAGGTACTGGAATAAAAACCAAAAAGCATGTATTCCATCACCCACTTAAGTATCCCGACCAACAGCCTGCATCCTAGAAAGAACAAATCCACCTCTGTCCTCTAAATGAATTAAGTGTAGGCCTCTGGCTTCACAATGGGGCATAATATCATGCAATTAGTTATTTTTTATACATCTGATTTTAAGTGATACAGAATTTCTGAGTAAACGTTTGAATATAAGCTGAATTTAAATGATTGATCACTTTGCCTAGTATTTAGGAGGCTATTTGAAATCCTGCTACAGCTGTTCAGTTTGCCTTATTAAACAGAACAGCCTTAGAAGTAGATATTGTGCTCCCATACTGTGACTACTCAGATATTCAAATTTTTGCAAGAAGATGAAAGAATGCAACTAACACCTGAATTTTATAGCTGTAGAGCACCTTGTATAAAAACACTATGAATCTAGTCTTCCTTTTCCCTTGGTTTAATAAAAAAAATATCTGATGTTCTAATACAGCATTTCATGTTGAAATTTTTTTTCCAGACATCAGACATTTTTGTGCCTTCTTTAGTAAGACAATATATCAAGAAGCAATTCAATCTAAAAGACATTCTTATTCTAAATTTTAAATTGGCTTCTGAACTAAAGCTGTTTATTTTTCTAGAGCTGCTTCGAACAGTACATGACTGAATGATCACAGGCTTCAGAATTCATAAACAAACAATAGCAACAGTTGCACCTTGTTGCACTGAAAAAATATTTTCCTGTTCTGCTTCTTGGTCTAAAAAAGGAGACTGTTCAATACAAATCAGTAACTTCTTGCTATGGTGATTTGCTCATTTTCTGTATTCACAGACACACACAGGTATCCAGTTATCCCTGCAGGGACCATATAACCACACACAAAAGCAAATTATTATTTCCTGCCAGACCGTCAACAGAATAGTTAACTAAGCTCTGAATGCTGAATTTTGTTATCTTGACCTGCACTGAGCTGCATTTCTAAAAAACCCAGCATTTAAATACTGGCACTGCTGAAGTCAGTGGATGCTTTAGCAGTGTGGAACTGGCAACTAGGAGACTAAAAAAGGATATACTCAAGTGATCTT
This sequence comes from Chrysolophus pictus, assembly GCA_037305975.1. Classification (NCBI taxonomy): domain Eukaryota; kingdom Metazoa; phylum Chordata; class Aves; order Galliformes; family Phasianidae; genus Chrysolophus; species Chrysolophus pictus. The sequence continues at coordinate 21,098,381 of CM074578.1, forward strand.
CCATGCACCCACATACTTTTCACTTTTTAATAAAATACTTTTTTTTTTTTTTTTTTTTTTTTTTTTAAGGAATCACAGGGATAGTAAAACTCATACAATAAAAGATAAAAAATTAAGTTCTAAATGTTAATTGTAGAGTAACTTTCTAAAATAAAACCTTACAGTGCTAACAAAATTACACAATTACACGTTTATTGCTTGATAAATGAAAGACTTGAGCAGAAAAATTCAGTGTGATAGGACAACTTGCATGTCAGATGTGCTGGACAGATATAAGCTTTTCAGGAAAACAGATAGATAGTCTTCTATGTAAAGAAGTTGAAATGTATGGTGCCCATTTGGAATGGTCAACGGATTGGGTGAGAGTTTCTTGGTCAGGGTCAGAAGAAATAAGTACAACATTGTGATGGGAAAGTCTACTCAACTACCCAATTGGGTTAGCCATTTTAAGTTAAGAAGGTAAAGAAAATATCTACATCAAAGGTTTTGGTTCTTATCTGAGATTTTAATCTGATATAATCTGGAAAAGCATCACAGTAAAAAGCAACAGTGGAAAAAAGCAACTCACAAGGTTTCAAGGGATGGAGGTTAACTTCTGTAGGGCACAGTCAGGTAATGCCAACTTTCTCCTATGAGGAAATGTTGAGGGAACTGGGCTTGTTTAGCTTGGATAAGAGAAGGCTCTGGGGAGACCTCATTGTGGCCTTCCAGTACTTGAAAAGTGTGTATAAAAAGAAGGGGAAATAGCTGTTTATGAAAGTGAATAGTGATAGGACAAGGGGGAATGGTTTTAAACTGAGAGAGGAGAAGTTTAGGTTAGATATTAGGAGGTTTAGGTTAGGTATTAGGAGGAAGTTTTTCACACTCTGTGGTGATGCACTGGAACAGGTTGCCCAAGGAGGTTGTGGATGCCCCAGTCTGGATGTGGCTCTGGGCAGCCTGGTCTAGCATGACAATGCACAATTAAGATCCTGTTAAAGTCTGTTAAGATCCTGAAGGGACTGAAGAAGGCAAATAGTTGATTGCAGATCCTAGATTTTATGTGTAGACTGGGAGCTGGTAGGCAGATGACATGGCATCCCAGCCTCAGAAGGTTCTCAAAGGAGTTCAGGGACAGGAAACTGTAAAGGACGTTAAGTGTTTCCAGTACGAGTGGTCCTCATACTCAGGAAAACTATCAGGGAGCTTACTGCAGAGCTCCTGTGCAAAAAAGCAATATGGAGAGGCAGGGACAGATTGACAGGAATAAAGTTTAGAAGCATTTGCCTGTCACACATCTCAACTGGAGCTGGGATTTATAAGGGACATAACTGCCTCAGACTTCATCATCAGGAACTCCCAAGATTCTCTGTTTAGTGGCAATGGTTTGGGAGCAGAACTAGAAGCAGTGAATGAGGACCAACTCTGAGACTAATTAATACTCAGTCCATACGATAAGGACCATACAGACTGCATCCAAAGGTGCTGAAAAAAAAAAAATTGTTTGCATGTTTTGCAATTGCATCAATTTATTGAAAGGAATTTGAAGGAAAGAATAGAACAGGGAATAGCAGGGGAAAAAAAGTGCTATCAGTTTTGTTTTTACAGATTGGCCAATAGTGAAATTAATTAATTTGTGGCTACCTGTATTTCAGAATAAGATGAAACAAGTGAAAATATGTATATACATTAAAACACACATTTTTAGAATATCATTCTGAATTTCCAGCTTGATTTATTATACACTGCTAATTTTTGAATGCCAATTTCAGTAATTTCAAATATCGTTTCCTTTACAATTTTCATTTAATAAATATCACTCATGCCAGGATCATGCTGAGTAGAGGTTGATAGTCAGAGAAGGAAAAAAACACAAAAAACAAAACAAAACAACCCACCACAAAACAAACAATATAAACACTCTCTTTATCTACACACATACTTTTTTTCCTGAGAAAGCTTTAAAGAGCAAGTAGTCTTACTTTTGTATTCCAGGTGGAAACCAGCTGCGGCCACACTAATATCAGAGTGAAAATGTAGATAAAGCTGATTGGAAGTGCTATTTAACAATGCTGGCACAGTTGTACCTGGAAAAATAAAAGTTATGAAATAAACTGTAACATGCTGTTCTATCATAGGCTTTTATTGAAAAGACATAACCAGCCTCATTTTCTTCTCATTATGTGCATGGAAATTTCAAGTCATGATACTAAGGGGCTATGTAAATACAATCAAACTAGATGCTATCGTGTCTAAATGAATCCTTACTCACTTGGGTAAAAAAAAAGAGACAGAAGCAAACAAAAAAAAATCCAAAACATCAGTATAGGTTTTGATTACAAGATCAAACTCAACATCCTTTTTTTTTTTTTTTTTTCCACATACGTAAAGAATAGCAGTACAGAATAGAGCAGACAATCTAAATATTTTTTGTGTCCTCTCCGGATTTTCTTCCCACTATAATATTTCACCACTTATCCTAACTGTGGGTATAAAAGGAAAAGAAGATACAGGTGCAGCACATTAAAGAAAAAGAAAAAAAGCATACAAACTTTAGTTAATTCAAATAGCAGTAATTAAAGTTGTACATAGCTGAATTCAGTGTGTGTTATACAAAAAGCTTATCACTAACCTTGGACACATTGTCATTAGCACTGATAAGTGTGACACTACATTTTCTTTGTTTCCATATGACTACTATGTCAATCAAATCATATAGTCTAATGCTGGCAAATCTGCTCAAGCTAAGAATTATATCCTTTTTTCAGCATACCCTCAAAACCAGTATTAAATAGCCAATAAACGGTGGTCTCATGAAAAATATTTTCATTTCTTATGGGGCATTTACTGTTTCTATAGCAACTGTGAGCAGCCTGAGTATGATCTTGAAATTCACACTTAAAAGAAATAGTAGAAAGAATTATCCTCAAATTTCTACAATATAAACTAAGAAAAGTAAAACCTTTTGAATCCAAAACTGTATTAAGCAAAATCTTTATATAAATGGTGAACTGTTAAAAAGATGGTTGGTCTTTATACACTATAGCCCTTTAAAGGATGCTTTACTGTCTGACATGGAAGCTCCAAGCATAGAAATTCACAAACAGTACAGAGCATTCATATCACACAGTACTTACAGTAGGATACAGAAAATAAGGAAACATCTTCTAAAAGAGGAATTTTCATGGTATCCACACAAAATATTTAGCTAAGGTGTTTGCTCAGTAAAGTTGAGGACATCGACTCATAACTGCCTTTTTATTTAACAAAATTAAATAAACTGTGTTGTTCTGTTCCCTTGTAACACCTGCTAAAAAAAGACTGCATAACACCAGTCTTTTTCTTCCTGTAGTATTCAATAAGAGGAGAAATAGTATTCTATTATGCTGTGAGAAAAAGAAGAAAAAAAAGTAAATGACACTAAACATTGAACTAAACATTTTAATTCTCACAATTGCTGTGTTCAATGCCATATCAAACTTAAATTTTATTGCTCACTTGCTACCTTAGGATCTTAGGGGATTTGGTAGATAGCGCATGGGACATACATTTAGTAAGATGACCAGATACAGTGTCCAAAGTGTGCCATTTGTTTTGGACTTCCTCTATTTTCAACAGAAAGAAACAATGTTTAAAAGACAGAAGAAATTTTGATGAGTAATAGCTGAATAGCACAGTATAGAAAAAAATAGTTCAATTGGAAAAGGACATTCAAAGAACATCTAGTCCAACTGTCTGACCTCTTTGCGACTAATCAAATGTTAAAGCATATCAATGAGGGTACTATCCAAATGCCTTTTGAACACAGACAGACATTGGGCACCAAAAAACCCTCTAGGAAGGCTTTTCCAGCATTTGACCATCCTCACTGTAAGTAGTTTTTTCTTAATGCCCAATCTGACCCTCCTCAGGTGCAGCTTTGTGACATCCCCTCATGCCCCACCATCAGTTTTTAGAAGGAGAGCTTGGCACCCCTCCCCTGTGCTTCCCCTCTTCAGGGAGCTGCAGAAGGCAATAAAGTCGCCTCTTGGCATCCTCTTCTCCAGAGTGGACAACCCAAGCGTTCTCAGCCTCTCCCCATACAATCTTCCAGCCCTGTTACCAGCTTTGGTGCCCTCCTCTTGATGATTTCAAGGACTTTAATATCCCTTATCCATGTTGCAGAGCCCAGAACTGCACACAGTAACCAAAGGGAGACTTCACCAATGCTAAATATAATGGGAGAATAATTTATTTGACCACTTGGCTATGCTGTGTTTAATGTACCTCAAAATGCAGTTTGCTTTCTTGGCTGCCAGGCTACACTGCTGAGTTCTATTGAGACAGGCTATTGACAGGCATCCCTAGGACCTTTTCTCCCTTAATCCAATCACTTGTCTGCCTTCTGCACCTGTATCTGGCAACACTGTTCCAGGTGCAGTACCTGTCAATTCCCTTTATTGAACTTTATGCCATTGGTAATCACCCTGTGCTCTAATCTATCTAGATCACTTGCAAAATCTCAGAATCACAGAATCATAGGGATTGGAAGAGATGTCTAGAAATCCTCTTGTCCACCCATCCTGCTAAGTCAGGATCTTCTACAGTAGGCTGCAGAGGAAAGCATCCTGGTGAGTTTTGAATATCTTCAAAGAATGAAAGACCACAAACTTTCTAGGCAGCTTGTTTCTATGTTCTGTCACCTTCAAAGTAAAGAAGTTCTTTCTCATGCTCAGATGAATTCCAGTTTGGGCCCATTGCCCCTTGTCCTGTTACCGGGCACCACCAAAAATAGCCCCATCGACTTAATACCCAGCCTTTTGGTATTTATAAGCACTGATAAGATCTGCTCTCAATCTCCACTAGGCTAAATGGTCTTTGGTCTTTCAGCCTTTCCTCGTATGAGGAGATGCTCCAGGCCCCTAACCATCTTTGTGGCTCTCCACTGGACTATCTTCAGCAGCTGCCTGTCTTTCTTGAACCAGGAAGTCCAGTACTGGTCACAATGCTCTTGTTCCTCATCTTTCCTGGGAGTCAATGGCAACAGGAAGTATCATCAGGAAACACACTAAGGATGCTGCTCCTGCATCCAGAGTGTTGAAAAGAATATTGAACAGGACTGGCCCTAGATTTGAGCCTTGGAGAACATCACTAGTGACTGCCAACCAGGCAGATGTAGCTCCCATTCACTACAGTTCTTTGAGACTGTAATATCTTTTGATAACTGCAGGACGAGGGGAAATGATTTTAAGTTTGAGGGAGGGGAGATTTAGGTTGGACGTCAGGGGGAAGTTCTTTACAGAGAGAATGGTGAGGTACTGGAACAGGCTGCCCAGAGAGGTTGTGGATGCCCCGTCCCTGGAGGTGTTCAAGGCCAGATTAGATGGGGCCCTGGGCAGCCTGGTCTAGCATTAGGTGGGAAGGTTGGTGGCCCTGCATGTGGCAGGGGGGTTGGAGATTCATGAGCCTTGAGGTCCCTCCCAACCCTGGCAATTCTGTGATTCTGTGATTCTGAGACACTATTACCTCAAAGTCTTCCCTGATTAGATATACATCTGTACATTTTCAATGCATATTTTGAAGACACATGAATTTTAGAGACTAAATCAGCACAATCTTTAAACAACGGTGCTGTACAAGATTGACTGAGACAGATATGGTACCTGCTGAGTTTTACTACTTATGATATTGTATCACATTACTGGCACAATTTTGAGAACAGCAGATTTTATCCTAAGTTAATATATTCTTTATTACTCTATTCCTATACTGCACATTTCTATTATTTCAATTAAGTCTTATGTTCATGACATGAAAAACAGAAATCTACAGTAGAGCTGTGCTACTCCATCTCCATATTTTCTATTTTCCCAGAAATCATGAAAGCTTTTAAGTTAAATCAAGATGATACCCTTTTACTGTAGAATAAGAAATCATTTTGAGGCTTAAGTGCTGTTAAACAGGATGTTGCTAAATGGATCATTTAATCAGCTTTTTATCTACTAGGTCAAAAGTATTTGCTGTACATTTCAATTGACAAAGAATGGTTATATTTCATAATCTCTTTGTTTCTAATTTAAAATTTAATATACAACATAATTATTAATCTTTGATACAACGGCTGCTTCAAAAGTAATACCTTCTGTTTTGTTACATTGGCCCACAACATCAGAAGCAGATGGTGGATTGGCAGTAGAAATTAAAACTTCCCACCAATATTTTGTTACATTTTGTTGCTGCGTGGCAGCTGAGTAGCGGTCTGGCAAAATGGTATCTAACATGGAAGTACACATGAAGAGAAGGTACGTAACCAAATTCCTCCATGTGGAAAAAATGGCACCCAATGACATTCACTGATGCTTGCTGAATGTTTATGGCGACCAAACAGTGAAGGTGAGCACAGTGAGGCAGTGGGTGATGCTTTTCAGTAGTGGCGACAGCAATTTGAAAGACAAGCCACATTCCAAATGATTGTGCAGATTTTTACAAGCACAGCACGCAGGCTCTTGTTCACTGGTGCTGAAAATGCATAGCTAATGGTAGTGACTGTGCTGAAAAATAGCTTTTTGTAGCTAAGAATTTTCTCTATCAAATCCTGTTGTGCTGTTTGTATCTGTTGTAGTTTCCATAGAAATAAATAGGAGACATCACTTTCAGAACAACCTATGTACAATAATATTTAAATATGTAGACTTTAATACATGACATTTTATTACGTAAATTTTGGAATGGAACATTAAATTGTTCAACTAAATACCCAAATAAATATATTGTGTTTATTTATTTGGTCATTAATCAGCATAAATCTATTCTTTAAAAGTTTTTGAAGTCACAAGAGAAGGAACGTTCCACAAGATTATTTGGCTACAGCAGAATTAGATCAGGCTTCTGGCAGAGTACATGATATAATTCATGACTTAATCACTTTTTTTTTTTTTTTCCCCTTGGATTGCCTTGGTTTATAGAATAAACTCTTTCTTTCTATAAAAACTGTTTTATAAAAATGGAATAAAATCATATGTGTCTAATGTACTTGTGAAACAAGAAATGACATGGTGTACTATGTCCCAATCACATCAATTTGTTTTGTAGTTTGTTTGTTGTTTTTTTTAGTCCAGTGAGTTTGGATAAATTGTGAATGCTTCATCTTTTTCTTCAGAAAGGACAGCTAAACTGAATAAGCTAAGCCAAAGTTATCTAAGGAAATTCCTTGAATAGGAGATACAGATTAAATAAAACACATTTTTTCAAAGTTGCTGTCAACTAAATCCCACTAATAAAAGCTAAACAATTTAGCATATTTGTTTCTGAAAATCTCTCTTTCAAGATTGATACAAATTTGCAACACCTGAACAACATTCCTCCTTACAATGAGTTTCATAATATCATAAAATATGCCATATAAATGTGTACATGTGTGAACAGGCTTCTTGGGTAAACAGGAGATCCAATGACAGCCTCACACGCACCTACAGTCTATATGTTCAGATCAAAGCATATCCTTACCTGAAAAACTCCCAAGACGTGGTGCTGTCATATCTCCACCATCATATATTTCAAGAGAGTCCCAATTATGTTCAGTGGCAAAGCTGATGACTTGGATCTGCAAAATGCCACCACAAAACTTTTTAAACAAACAAGTCTTGTGTATATTTAAATATTTTAGAAACAGCAAAATGAAATAAAGAGAATATAACTAAAGAGGTCCTAACAGTAATAATAAAAAGTAAACAAAACATTAACTGTTACTTTTTAAGTTGATTTAACTTTTAGAAAATGTGAATATGACACTAGGTGTCTAAGGAAGATTTTGCACATATGTTGTATGATTTTAAATAATTACTCAAACTGCAAATGAGAAGATAATGAAAATCTCTCAAGTGCTCTAGTAATATTCTAGCAGATAGAAAGGGTTGGCATTCGCATATCACATCAAAGAGTTTGTATTCAGTATTTTGCACAGTTGAAACAAAAAACTGCTTGTTAACTATTTCTCATGCCGTCTGTGAAGAATAAAGCTAAGCAAAGAACAATGAGAAAAACAGCACAAATATTTAATGCAACCCCAAAATGATGCATCTGGTAACTGTTTTCTGACACTTATAAAGAAATAAACATTTATTTCTTAAACTGAAATACAAATAACTTAATATTCCATGCTTGACGGAATATAGACTTGCCTGAATACCTGATCCCTCAGTCACTATGATTTTCCACACACAGTTCAAGCTGTTACCATAAGGTTCAGGGTAACCTGGTGATAGAATAGTACCTCTCCGTTCAGTAAAATTCCCACTACACGGCACTGAAAGAAAGTATTATTATGAATTATTACAAAACCTTAGCTATTTCAGAGAAAAGTACTAATAATTGTATTAATAAGTTATCATAATCCTCTTTCTTATTATAAATTCATAAACATAAAATAATGAGTTGAACTCAGAAAGTAATGTTTTCTAAATCATTAACAATATGCAGTACTCAGATACATCCTGTATGAATAAGCCATTCCAAAGTGAACTTCATTTTGAAAAAGCTTAGAAAAACATAGCAGCTCAACTTAGTCATGTCTTACCAGCAGATAACAACAAATAACTGTTAAATCATAACATTAAACCCAATCTTGATTCACAGAAATCCTGTGAACCTACCTATACTTTAGAGTAGTTTTAACATTGTACCTAACTGGTAAAACAGTGTGGTATATTATGTATATTTTTAGCATATACAGAATTGCTTCTTTATAGTTCAGGAAAACAGAATAAGCTAAACAAAAACAGAATACACAGAAAACAGGATGCCTACATTTATTTTTAGAACACTCCAATTAATTGAATGGTAGATTCCTATGAATATTATTGAGCTTTAGATACGGATCCAAGGAAGGGTGAAGAAAATCTTTCAACATTTACAAGGACAACAAAGTGTCAAATATCCAATATCCCATTGGAGGCCTGTTGATAAACTAGAAAATTAGCTAAACTTAACAGAGATGTCATTTTTCATTGTATATTATGTTTCACTTGAAAAAAAAAAAAAAGATATAACCATTCTATGTGTGATAGAAACATACGACAAATACTGAATAATAAAAAAGATTAAGACACTTTTGGAGAATTAAAACCTGCCATGTATTTCAAGCTGTGGATGAGTCATGACAATAATGAATGTTCAAGAAAACTTGTATGTCACTTGTTCATATAAGTCATTATATGAAACACTATACTGCCTACCAGCCAGCTGGTTCTCAATTACTTTTTGATATGGAACACTGCTCTTTTAAATTGGGCATGACTGATATTAATCGAAGGAGAATGAATGTCTGTTAAATACTATTTTCTGATGTTGTTCCTGAATTCTAATTCAAAGACATACATGACAAAACAGAGGAATTTAAATGTAATTACCTACCTACACAGTTTGGTACCGTGTCATTCCACTGAGCTAAGGCATTAGGTACAGAATGGCATCGGATAGCTTTTGAGCCTTGCAGCAAATATCCAGGACTACATTCAAAACGAACAACAGAACCTGCTGAAAACTCAGAGCCAATTCTCCTTCCATACCTAGGCTCTGGAACTGAGCTACACTGTGTATCACTTGTGCGCGGAACGGCTGCATCAAAAGAGAAAGAAAAATACCATGAAGTCAAACGACAATCATCATCTAAAACACAAAGAGATTATTAAATACGCATATTGCTTCTTGTTGGAAGTAGTGAAGTTCTATTTGTTCCTTTTGTTTGCTTTGTTAATGTCATATCAAACCCTACCCTAATGTTTTCATGTCTGTTATCCAAATTTGGGTTTGTTTAGGTTGGAAAAGAGAAGCCTGGGGAGACCTCATTGCAGCCTTCTGGTTCTTGAAGGAAGCTCACAAACATGAGGGGGATTGACTTTTTACATGGCCTAATAGTGATTAGACAAGAGAAGGTATTTAGATTTAATATTAGGAAGAAATTTTTTATTTGGAGGTTGGTGTGATGCTGGAACACATATTCCAGAAAGGTTGTGGATGCCCCATCTCTGCAGGCATTCAGGTTTTGGGGCAAATGTGGCCCTGGGCAGCATATAGAGGGGAATTGGAACTAGATGATCTTTAAGGTACCCTCCAACTTAAACTGTTCTATGATTCTATAAACTTGGGCTGTGACAGCCACATGATGAGAGCACTTCATCACATGTAAGTGCTGTGTCAGCTCAGAAGGCAAGAGATGTAGAAATTAAAACCTCCAGTATGTCAATGGATATTTCATTTGCCTTCTTCACTTACAGGACACTGATACCTATCACCTAATTTATTTATTAAATATGGAAACTTTAGCTTCTCATTAGAAGCCAGGAGAAATATTATACTATATCAGATATGAAAACTATGCAATATTAAATCATTATTTGATTTGTCATATTGGACAACATTCCGATTACAAACCTTATAGTAATTACTCTTACAAATAATTCCTGAGAATTCACAAACCTGTTGTGATACTTGAACAGTTAAAACTTGGAAACAACATTTAAAGAGCAAAATAATAAAATTAATTAGAAACTCATGCTGGTTAATTATTTATTTATTTCCCCTTTAGCCTGCTTATTTATAACTATTTCCTTACAGCAAGCATTTTTTGTATTTCTTGACTCTTGGCACTGTGTATGCGTTTGTGTACTAAACTTTTCTCTCTACTTTTGATTTTGTAGTTAGCCAATAGCTGCTACAATTTAAAAAAAAAAAAAAAAAAAAGTATTTACAGAAAAAATATAGTTATGTGCAATATCATATCTAGACTTTGATAGAATGAATGTACATAAAAATAATCTCATTAATAATAACACAAATATGTATTCTGAGTGAGTGACATCTTCAGAAGCTTTGTTTGATCAGTTTAGTATTGCCAAGAATTAATTTCAGGGAATCATCACCAAAGTTGGAAAAGATCTTCAAGATCATCTAGTCCAACAATCCACCTACACTTACATTCCCCCACTAAACTATGTCCTTCAGTACAACATCTACATATTTCTCGAACACCTCCAGGGCTGGTAACTCAACTACCTCCCTGAGAAGCCCATTCCAGCACCTGACCTCCCTTTTGGAGAAGAAATTTTTCCTAACATCCAACCTGCATCTCTCTTCTTACTAGCTTTCCTTTAATATATCTATTGACCTCATAAACTAGTTCACGTAACTGTATAGTGGAGCAAGTAAAAGAGATAAGGATTAAAAAAAAAAACAAACAACACAGTAGTGACAGCATAGGTAGAAACTTAATTACCTTGATTTATAGGGAAATAACCCTCATTATTTCTGCAGCACAAACTATATAAAAATACGTACTACTGTTTCTCAGATTACATTGCAACAGAAAAACAAGCATAATATAAGGTACCCACTTCCTTGTGCCTCCTCCAAAATAATCCATTTGTCTTAAATGGATTGTTCTTAGTATCACATTTCCACATACACAACCCTAATATTATGAAAGAATGGATACAGTCTGATATTACTGACACTCTTTACCTGTTTTATGAAAGACCAGAAAATGTGGTCATCTGAGAAAAAGAACTGCATGAGCCAATGAGATATACAACTAAAAAGAAGTTTTTGAGAAAGTAGCATTGCGAAAGCCATTAAATCTGAATTAAATCTCATCTGTTGCTAGCTCAAAACAGAATGTGAAATAATTCAAGATATAATGTTTCCCCCTCTAGCCTTCCTTCTATCTTTTGCCTATAGCACTGGCAACACAGACTTTTCAAGCTCCATCATCAGACATGCTTTTTTCTACAGTAATTACCCTCCATCTTTTAGTAAATGTTTCATGCTACTGTGAAACAAAATTGAAATCAGCCCAGTGGAAATGTGAGAAGGGAAGAAGGTCAACCTGAAACAGAGGGTGATAAATAAAGTGACTGACTTTGCAGACCAGATTATTCTGTTCAGTGTGAGAGTGGATGTCATTCTCTGGAGTATTTAAAATGCTAGGAATCAGGCAGTAGTGGAAATGTGGTCATGTACTTCGAAAGAAGAGAAAACAACCCTTGGAATGAGATTTTATTAAAAATCACTAAATCATTATCTTATTAAATATCATTAATTCATTGAGCAATATATATGTGTGTGCATTAAATAAAGCTAAGCTATCATTCAAAACATGTACAAAACATGGATATTCAAATAACTCATAATTTTCTTGAGACAGAGCAGCTTTACATGACTTATTTTCTGACACTGAAGAGAATATTTCTTTTGTTATGTCTTTTGTTAAAATCTATTTCTTCGAGTTATTAAAAATAAGTGCAGTCCAAGTGACTGAAATGACGCGTACCATTATGCTCAACAGGAAACTTATTGTTCTACAGTAATATGCATGTCATTTCAAACAAATTAACTCAAACTAGAAGTAACAAAATATGTTGAAGTACAGTTGTATTGTTTCAACAAAATTATGCTATATGTACCTACCCAGAGCTCAGATTTTCATAAGTACCTCACTACATTTTATTTTTATTCATGTCATGAGAAAACCGAAATGGACAATACCTCTAGGGGATAATTGTTTAGGTGAACGTAACAAATTTTCTCACAACAGCGTAAGCTCTGAGACTTTGCTTAGTGTCTATGCCCTGTCAGCATAAAACAAAACCAAAATGTTATAGTTTCTCTTGTTTTCGCTAGAAAACGAACCATTTTTAATACTGTAACTAAAATTGGGTGGGACAACTTTTTGCAGGGACAGAAATCAAGTACAAATGCATGCAATTTATATTCTGTTTTTAGCTAACTGTTTTATTTAGTCTTTGATAACCACATATCTTTTCATCCTAACCGCAGGACCTATTTTCAGTGTCTATTATAATAAAATCTGACTATAAAACAGAAATTGTTGGAAAAAATCGATATTGTGTGGCAAATTCACTGGTTGTATTTTTAAGTATTTATTAAAATCTAAAGTGCAATTAACATTTCTAGGTCACGTTTCCAGCACTCATTTCATATGCTACTCAGTGGCATGTTTTCAATTTCATCTCTTGTTAACATAGACAAACATGTGCCCCATCAGGAGCACAGCAATCTAGTTACTTACATCTAACACAATACTGTTGGAAGATGTATATAAATATAATATGTAATTATGTTTTGATGAAAAAAGTAATATGGTCTTGTCCCTACTAATTTTAGTCAGGTAAAATACTGACTAGATTTAGTAGGTACTTCTGGTAGACAAATAAGTAACTACAACCTGGCTCACCACTCACAAATGAAGGTAAGCTGTTCATATACATGGATATAGATGGCTGTATAGATGGATATATTGTAGGCTGTAAGGACCACACAAGATGAAGGTAAGAAATTAGTAGAAGGTTGTAATTTAAGTGAGCAGACTTTTGCATATTCAATAATTGAGTATGCAAACTTTCCTCAAAATACTGGAGATAGTTTTAGAGAGATAAGAGAGGCTAGGAACAAATGATCCCACTGAGAGGGAAGAGTGGGAATTAATTCAAAAAAATCAATGGAACTTTCCGAACTATTTAAACACACAAAAAATGAGCACACCAAAAATGGAAGCAAGGACTGGCAATAAATCAGGAATACTTATGTTATTTTAACTATAAAAGGAAGAATTTCCCCAATTACTCACAGAGAATATCAAGAAGCAATGAAAATCTTAAAATTACACTGAAACTCTCCTATATACTAGGTCTGTGTGACAAAAAAAACAAAACAAAACAAAACAAAAAACATACAGCTGTGCAGAAATATTTTTATATTATCCCCTTGAAATGAACATAGTCATTAAATACACAGAGACAAATTTTGGCCATGCTGTAACCTGTATACATTCAATAATCAGTTTAATTACAGCATTTCTCAGGTACCTAGGGAAAAAAAAAAAAAAAAAAAAAAAAAAAAAAAAAAAAAAAAAAAAAAAAAAAGGAAAATCTAAGCCCAGGGGGAGAAAAGAGAAAAAGCTGGCAAGAGACATTAGAGGAAATGTCTACAGGTCAGCAGGTCAGGCATGCTAATATTTCCTTAAGTTGATACTCAAGGAAAGAGGGTTGAACAGCTTAGTGATAAATGATACAGAAAGGATTTAAGTATTAAATGCCTTTTTTGCCTTGTCTTCAGAGTTCATATCATGTACTACGTAGTCTGACATGACAGTCAGCAGTTAATGGACCAATAGACCATGGAATCCTGAGAAAGTCTGGACCATACTCAAATCCATGATAACAGAGAGGTTAGGGGTGGCTGCCATTATGAAGCCAATCTACTCTCACCGGTTCAGAAGAAGTTCCCGATGTCTGGAAAAAGGTTAAGACTACACTTTTATTCAAATAAATAATTAAGATCTAAGAAGTTTTCAGAATTATACACTTTGAAAGACTTGTACCAGTATCTTCCACCAAAATAAGACATGAATTACCTTGGTAAACAAAATGGAATCCCCTTGCTGATGCCCCACTCTTAGCACTGAATCGCAACAGAATTTGATTAGATGTTGCCAAAGGCAATGTCTCTCCTATAAAGGGAAACAAACCAAATTAAACAGGCAAATGGAAACTCTTCACAATGTAAACAAATATACTGTTAAAATACAGTTTATATTTTCCATTTCCTTTAAAGAAAATGTAAATCAGAATGCATAAAATGAAATTCACTATTGAAGGTTTAAAAATTTATCAGATAAAAAAGACTTGATCATTCAGTAACAAACTTTCTGACATTTATTGCAATTCTTGGAAGGAGATCTCCAAATTATTTTTCTGAAGTCTGTCACTAGCATTAGGAGCTAAAATCATTAGAAAAAGTTTTGGTCAAATTTTTCTGTGACTGACAGCTTACTTCATTTTCCAAAACACATTAAATAGTGAAAAGGATTTTAAAACTGTAACAACAGATCCTTATGTAATGTTTATAACTTAAAAATTAAAACTAACAACAGAGAAAGTGAATTTATGACTCTTTGTATAGTTGCATCGACAAAAAATATGGCCACATATTACATTACAGTATAGTATTTATAAAAGCATTTCAAAGTTCATATACTGAATTGATAACTAATAAAGATGTTTAATATTTGTTTCTCTCCTTCTTTATATGCCTGTAGTGATAATAAATGCTTACTAATGAAACACTACATAAATAATTGAAGTACTTTTACACTGTAAAGTTGCTATTTCAAATGACAAATATTTTTATTTGTGTTGAATTATATCAACACCAATTTTAAGAAGTTCTACTGAAATGAAAAATAATTTAGTAAATATATCTCAGAGAGTTGACTAAGTAACATTGACAATTCCTTCACTTAGCTTAGTTTTACATTATTGCAGCTCTACTGATTTCAGTTAATAAAATCCAATTCTAAAGCAATGCAAATCACATTGCATGATGAATAAGTACAGATCACAAGTTTAAACACCCTTCAACTGTTTTCAAATGTCTGCTGTGGATATATACATTATTTTTGACTTTTTAAAAATATATATAATGCAGTAAAATTGGGTGTGCACATGAGTTCTCTCAACTTTTAAAAGTTCTCATGAATTCTTTCTTCCAGACAAAGCTGTGCAAGAAACATATATTCTTTTCATTATTTCCTACCTGAATGGGATCCGGACAGTGAACTAAGAAGTCTAGCTTGAGAGTTATCTCCATCAAATAATTCTGCCACATCATTCAGAGCTGTTTGGAAATAGGCAAATTGTCCAAACACAACTATATATAAAAATAAATAAATAAATAAATAAATAAATAAATAAATGAAATAAATAAAGACAGTGAGAAAGAAAGAGAAGAAAAGAGAAGATAATCTATTTTTTAAACCCAAATGTAATCGGATATTACTGCTTGTCTTAGTTATCAGCAGATTCCTCCATTAATTTTTTCCAAGTTTCAGGCAAGGTGACAAGCTTAATATATCATTATAAAATGTTGCTTTAAACTTCAGTGGTATGAATTTGATATGCTCTTCAGTATTTCCTTATTTTTTAAATAAAAACTAAAACACTCTCCCAAAAAACGCACTTTCCAGTCAAAAGAAAGTCTTATTCCTTATTGTGTAAGTACCTATAAAATAAGAAAGTAAGATATCGAAAAAGGATTTTATTTTCAACTAAAATTTCATTAACAACCTTAGCAATTATTTGTGAGCATCTACTGTCACACATGATTAGTTGCTTAACCAGCTTTAGTATGAGGAAGATGATTTAAACATTGAATTGGCTACTTTTAGTATGTTTTCATTAATTCTCATTTTATTAAAACAAACATGAAAACTGACCAAATAATAAAAACATCAACACATTACTGTACTTGACATACTGCTACTCTCAATTTGACCCTCAAATGTAACCAATTTAAATTGTATTAAAAATAAATTAAGTAATTATACAACATTTCTTATTTGTAAATATCAAATGGTTGTAAATATTAATGAATATCAAATGAATTCAAGTATCAATCAGCAATACAAACATGAAGTAATTAACTAGTAAAATGAAACCAGTAAGAATATTACAATCACAGCAGCTATCCATATTTTCTTGATAAAGAATAAGGATAAAGGAAGAACCTGCTTTAAAGTTACTCCTATTCCAGATTCACTCTAAATAAATAAATAAATAAATAAAGTCACAGAACTTTGATACAGCACTTTTTTTTTTTATTGTTGTTGTTGTTATTATTATTATTATTATTATTATTATTATTATTATTATTATTATTATTATTATTATTTTATTATGGCCAGGGTTGGTAGGGACCTCAAGGATCATGAAACTGCAACCCCCCTGCCATATGCAGGGCCACCAACCTCCTCATTTAATGCTAGACCAGGCTGCCCAGGGCCACATCCAATCTGGCCTTGAACACCTCCAGGGACAGGGCATCCATAACTTCTCTGGGCAGCCTGTTCCTGTACCTCACCATTCTCTCTGTAAAGAATCTCCCCTAAATCTCCCCTCCCTCAACTTAAAACCATTTCCCCTATTCCTGCTGTTATCCACCCTTTCAAAGAGTTGATTCCCTGCCCCTCTGTAGGCTCCCTTTAGGTACTGAAATGCTGCAATGAGGTCACCCCACAGCCTTCTTTCCTCCAGGCTGAACAAGCCCAGCTCCCTCAGCCTGTCCTCATAGGGGAGGTGCTCCAGTCCCCTGATCATCTTTGTGGCCCTCCTCTGGACCCTCTCCAACAGCTCTCTGTCTTTTTTGTACTGGGGGCTCCACACTTGGACACAGTATTCCAGATGGGGCCTCACAAGAACAGAGTAGAGGGGAACAATCACCTCCCTGTCCCTGCTGGCCACCCCTCTTTTGATGGAGCCCAGGATACCATTTGCCTTCCGAGCCACAAGGCACACTGCTGGTTCATGTTAAGTTTTTCATCTATCAAGACCCCCAGGTCCTTCTCCACAGGGCTGCTCTCAAGGACCGCTCCTTCCAGTCTGTATGGATGCCTGGGATTCCTCTGGCCCAAGTGCAAAACTCTGCACTTTGCCATATGATACTTATGTATCATTTTATGTACAGCTTGTATCAGACAGTATTTTCTAACTTTTTGTTAAGTTGAATTTTTTTTTTTTTTTTCCTTAAACATGTATTCCAACCTCCTAATTTTTAAAAGCAGGGCTAACTTAGAAGTTAGATCAGAATTGTTGAAGCCTTTTTCTGATACAGTTTTGAAAACTGACAAAACTTGAGAATCCTAATCTTATCCAAGCTACCCGTATTTCAATCACTGCTATGGTGAATAATGTTTTCTTTATGTCCAGGTGGAATTTGCTGTGCTCAACTTATGACCACTACCATTTGTTCTTTTACTATACACTTCTGGAACAAGGTGTCCTCCTTTACTTAGAACATGAGATCAAGAATTTTAGTCAAGAGCACCGTACAATCAAGTCTGCAATCAGATAAATTTGTCACTAAGTAAAGTTCTAATAACATATCCTTGTAAGCATTGCCCCAAAAATCTAATAATGCTAAATAACTTGATTGATCCCTTTTGTATGTTCCAGCATCTTTCACTTCTACTGGCTATTTTCTCACATCCTATACAATTCTAAGAAGAAAAAAGAATTACAATCCTGTAAAAGACCAGCAAAAAACACTTTCTGACTTTCTGCAATATGTTTCGTAGATCTTCAGCACTGCAAGGCCATTGCCATGACAACAAATCAAAGGCTTGTCTTTGTCCAAAAACAGGTCTACTTTTCCATGAGAAAATTTTTGTGACAAACTTATTTTTGATAAACTTGTTATTGTGAACTCACTTGTTTACAACATTGCATCAGTGCACCTGCAAATCCAACAGGCAAAAAAGAATGCCTGAGAGAATTCTGGATGATTTTTGTCTGCATTTTGCTGGTTTGAAACCTTGACCTCGTGACAAGCACTTGCACACCCACCCATTCCTTCTCTGATTCCAGCGGGCCAATGCTGGAACTCCTCAATATGGATCTCTTTTCTCTGCATCTCATTCTTTCTTTTGCTCTCTTCCTCTTTTTCCTATTAACCTTTTACTCATTTCAATTAGTAGCCATTGCTCTGGAGATCACTGCTGAGCAGGGAGTGCCCTATTCAGGGGATTCCAGAGATTCACTTTCTTTACAACCCACTGACTGGGATGAGACAATTCTATCAAATTTCACTTTCTCTTGAAGGAAAGTCAAAACTAAAATAAAGAAAACTGTATTTAAACATTTCTGTAATATAAATTGCAAAGATATTGTTACTCCCATCCCTAAAACACTACTAAACAACTTTTATGTGAGATATGAAGTATTGTTTGTTTGTTTGTTTGTTTTTCTGACAGAACACTAAAATACATTTTTATTATTATTTAACAATAGTTATTGGAAGTATCTCCTATGCAAATGTATTTGTGGACACTGCCTGCTTTGTTGAAGTCTACTGATCACCCAAGAGAGAAATTAATGTGAAAATTCTAGAACCAATTTCTTTGTTGAGAACCCTTTATTTTTTTGATAGCCAATTTGCAATTCAAATCTAGAGTCACTATTTCACATAAAGGACATCTGAACTCTAGAACAATTATTAATGATTGGTAAGTCAGTAGGACATATTCTTACCAAATTCTTTAGGTACTGTTATTGAATAATGGCAAGTCTGTCCGGCAGTATAATTATGAGGATAACTTGGTGATAGAACCACCCCTTCTGATCCTGTGTACTGTCCTCCACATGGTGCTGGAAAGAAAACAGAAAAAAAATGTTATATGAATTACATCCATCCCTATCTATATAAGCTCAATCTGAAAATGAAAGAAAACCTACATTACAAAGCAACAGCTCAGTGCTTTTTGCTTGTTTGTTTCTCTTATAAAGACTGATTTAATAGCTCTTTCCAAGAATACAATTTTTATTAAAGTTGCTTTAAAATTGAAATAAAAGAGTTCAATTTTAAAAGTACAGTAGTAGTTACTGCTGCATATGTAAGTGGCATAATGCAGTTACCTTGGGTCTCAGAGAAATACACAGATATGTTAACAGCACCCTGCACAGAATGCCACACTTTGTGAACATATGCTTTAACTGCCTTGCTTTTTCTAACATGCAGATATGCATATTAAAATTCTTCAGTTATTTCCTCTGTAAAGCTAATTTGAAGACAAATACTTCACAGACTTTTGTATGTATTTCTTTCATACTTCACATTATCTCTCATCTATTTTCATTAAAAAAAGAAAAAAAACCTACGAGATGGAACTGATCCTTTTTCAGTACTTACGATGAAGTCAGCTTGCTTAATTTTTCCCCATCACACAGAATTTGATTCAGGATCCCACAGTAAATTATTTCACATTACTGGCGACTATCCTTTTGAAATCTCGATTTAAGTATAATGAATATAGTTGCTACTACTGTGTCTTTTGCTTTCCCTCCCATTGATCAAGATTAAACAGCACACAGCACTTCATTTCAGTAGTTCTGATTATGACATAAACCAGACATGTCCATCCTGTGGACCACAGGCCACATGCAACCTGGCAACAAGGCCTGGCCCCTGCTCCACACCATCTGCCCTTCACTGCTACTCTGCCCCACCAAACAGACTTGCCTGACCCCAGGAGCACAACCATTGCTCACCAGCAGCCAAACATCAATGCACTATTAATGCAGTCTGGGATGCAACCAGGGCATGGGAAGGGCACTGTGCTGAGCTGACTCAAGTACTAGAAGTAACTGTATGCATTTTGATTCAATGGCTAAACACAGTAAAACACAGGAGGGGAGAGGAAGGGAAAAAAAAAAAAAAAAAAAAAAAAAAAAAAAAAAAGCAGCCTTGCTTTTTCTTTTGACAAAGGAATTTGAGAAATTTGAGAACATGGTTCAAGATTGCAAAAAGAAAAAAATATCTTTTTTTTATTTTGTGTATTTCAGCTCTATTTTCAGTCAACACAAAGATATTACTGGGTATTTTCAAATGAGTGTATAGAGCAGCAATCAGATATTCAATTCACAAATCTGACTGTGCCTTTTACAAACTCTATTTTATCATAGAAAAACATTCCATACTTCACAATCACACCTTATTCATGTCATCATTTTTGGCAGTAAGTACATTTGTGACTATTTTCTTTCAAGGCTGAAGCACAGAACATTTCATCAAAAATCTCTGATGAACACTTCGAGAGCTCACTGAGAACTGCAGCCACTGACACTGAACCAGATACTGATGCATTCATTTCACAAAAATAAGGCCATATGTCCCACTAGGTTTTTTTAGCTGCTTTTTGTTTAAATAAAAAAAAATATTAAAGATTAAAACAAGTTTTCTTACTTATATACCTGAATTATATCAGATATCTTATGAGGGTTGTTCTGAAAGTAATGCCTCCTAGTTTATTGTGTTTGCCCACAAAATCAGAGGTGGTATGGCAATAGAGGTTGAACTTTCCTGGCAATATTCCATTACATTTTGTTGCCATATGACCCGTGGCAGCAGAGGGACAGTCTGACAAAATGCCATCTGACGTGGAAGCAAGTATAAAGCAAAGGTGTGGAAATTGATTTCTCCATGCAGGAAAAAAAAATGCACCAACTGACATTCATCAATGCTTGCTGAACATTTATGGAGACCAAACAGTGCTGTGAATACAGTAAGGCAGTGGGCAGTGCATTTCAGCAGTAGTAACAGCAACAGTGGGTCACCTCCATTGCTGTAGATTTTTAATGAGCAAAGCATGCAGGCTCTTGTTCATTGCTGGTGAAAGCTCAGAATTAACAGCAATGACTGTGTTGACAAACAGCATTTTGTAGTTGAGAATTTGCTCTATCAAAGTGCTGTTGTGCTCCTTGCATTAGTTTCCGCAGAAATAAAAGGAGGCATTACTTTCAGAGTGACCTTAGCACTTGAGGCCCGAGACAGTTCCGCTTCAATCAATGAGGCCCATGCAAGGCAAAAGTTGGACATCCATGATCTAAACCGCTACAGTGCTTACTTTAAATGCCAGACCAAGCTCAAACCAGAAAGAAAAATCTTTATTTTTGAGTAGTAATTTATTTTTTTCCTTATCAGAACGTATAAAGAATAAAAAAGAATATATCATCTAATGGTCAAACTGAATTTTTAAACAATCTTTCTATCAGTATAAACTCTTTTCCATCTTTTCAGTACAATCAATTCAATTTAATATGGTAATTCTCCCTTTTTTAACAATATTTTAGAATATAATTATTGCAAATGCAATGCTGCATATTTGATACTGTTTATTTTTGCAAAGATACAAACAGTAGACTCCTATGTCATGCTGATTTTCTGATAAAAGTTAAACAATTTGGGCTGCAGTTTATAGTTTCATTCAGATGTAAGACCATCAAGATAACTGATCATTTACTTCTTAATTTCTGCTTCTTTGGACATAACAAGAAAATTTAAAATAGACATCACAATACACTAATTATCACCTTGGAATGAGAATTTTATTCACTGAGGCAGAAACTTGATGTTATGTCTCAGAACTATGTATACCTAATTCATCCTCTATCCCTTGCTCCAGTAGTTACATCATATAAATAGAGAACAATTCTAAGAAATCAAAAGGAAAGCTACATATATCATTTAGTTGTTAAGAAAGTTCAGAATTACTTAAGTAGATTGAAAACTAGCATTAAGTAAAATGTTGTATTGTACTTATTTATGGTACAATTCTCAAAAACAGCGCTGTATAAGATATCACTGTCTATTTTGCTAAAATACAGGTATTTTAGGAAATGCTTCTGTCCAATATAGAACTTCAGTTATAGGTGTAAAAACTAAAGGATTAAAACAAATATATTTCATTTTATTTTTAATTTCATCTCTTACATACTTCTGTAATAAAAATTCTGTTTTAGCAGCAAATTCTTTCTTAAGAAATAGGATACTGTTTAGCCTATGAAGCAGTGAAACAAGTTCCTCACAATACCAGGCAAAGCATCATTAGGAATACCTAAAATCACATACGTGGGAAAAAAAGAAAAAAAGTTGACTCATCCAGCTGGTGATAAGGGTCTCTGGCTATGAAACACTTCTAAGGAAACAGCCTACATCCAGGAGATGTTCTCCCTTCAGAGGCTAGCCTTTAAATGAACCTGGGAAGGGGACTGAACCCTGGATCCACCCCTTCTGGTCAGGTGGGGAGCATACGTAAATTGCAACTGTGCTTCCTGGACCAGCCATACCCCTTTACCAGGTGCTCAATTGTCACTTCAGGCCATGATCTAAGAGTTTCCCCAGAGATGTTTATTCTGGTTATAAAATTAAGGAAAATAAATGTTGCTATATAAACGTGATTTTTTTTTTTTTTTTTTTTTTTTTTTTTTTTTTTTTTTTTTTTTTTTTTGTCAAACACAAACAGCCCAAAAAATAAGAGAAGTGTACTATTTTAGGAGAGGGATCACAGGCCATTTTTTTTGTTCTACGTTACAATTCAGTGTTTTTATTACCATTTCAGAAGACCGGGTTAGGAAGTACTTAAACAGGACATATATAAGTTCATCAGGACTGTTAGACTACTCCCACAAGTGCTGAGAAAACTGACTGATGTCATTGGAAGGCCCCTCTCAATTATTTTTGAAATGTCATGAAAATCAGAAGAGTTTTCTGAAGATTGAAAAAAAAGCAAATGTCATTCTATCTTCAAGAAATGAAAGGACTATCCAGGAATTTGGCTAGTCTCACCTTAATCCCTGGGAAGATCATGGCACATTAATCTTGTAAACCATTTCCAGACACATGAAAGACAAGGCAATCAGGAATACTCATGTGGATTTACAATGAGGAATTCATACTTAACTAACATGATGGCTAGCTAATGAGATGTGACTAGCTTGGATGAGGGGGAAACAGTGGATGTAGTTTACTTTAACTTCAGTAACACTTTGGACACTTTGCCATAACATCCTCAAAGACAAGCTGACTAATTACAGGCTAGATACATGGACAGTGAGGTGGATTGAAAACAGTTCAAACAGTGAAGCAGTGAAGCCCAGGGGATGTGACCTGTGGCAAAAAGTCCACTTGGAGACCACTGACTAGTGCTATTCTTCCAGGGACTGATATTAGGGCCAGTAACATCTGCATTAATGACCTGAACACAGGGTACCATCAGGATGTTTGCAGACAAAAAATAATTGAAAGGAGTGGCTGATGCACTGTCTTGCAGAAGCACTTGGATAGGCTGGAGAACTGAGCAGACAGGAATCTTATTAAATTTAACAAAAAGAAATGCCATATCATGTTCTGGGGAAGAAAAAGGAGAGGCTCGAGTATAGGCTGGGACCCAATCACCTAAAAAGCAGCTCTATGGAGAAGGACACTGGCGGACAAAGAGCTGAACAAGATCCAGCAGTGTGCACTCAGAGAAAAAGTGTCTATCAGCCCCTTGGGGAGAGTACCAAGAAGAGTATTTGCCACTTATCAACATAAGTGCTCTTTCCTCTCTACTCAGCACTGATGAGGCCATGTTTTCAGTCCTGTGTCCAGTTCTGGGCCCCTCAGTACCATAAATACATGGACTTAATGGAGAAATTCCATTGAAAAGCTAGAAAAATAATTGGTCTAAAACAACTGGAGATGCAGGAAATGCTAACAAACCTAGATCTGTTTACCTTAGCAAATAGGAACTTTGCGGAGATCCCATCAAACTGTATAAATACCTGAATTGAGAGAATGATGACAAAGGAAGAACCAGACTCTTAGTAGCGCCCATCAACACTAGTGCCAAGGACAGAAAGCAGCTTTTATAAGTTCAAACATATATGTGAAGCTCTGTCTGAACTCAAGCAAATGCTTTTTTATATTTTGCATATTCTAAAGCTAGCATGGATTACTCAGAAAGGCTGTGGAGTCTCTACTATTTAGATATTCAAAACCTAACTGGACACAGTGCTTGGCAGCCTGCCTCAGGTAAACCTGCTTGAGCAAGGGGGTTGGAGTAGGTGACCTTCAGAGGTCTCTTCCAGCTTCAGTGATGATATGTACAGGGTTACATACAGGAGACAACTACAGCATCAGTTTGAAGACTATGCAGGAGACAGAGAAAGAAAAATATAAGCCTAGTACATACAACATAGGTCAGTCAGAGTGTGAAATCCTGGAACTGAGTTTAAGTGGATCTCCTGGGCATTTAGGCAGAGGGTGTGAGTGGAGATCCCAGCTGATGCTGCTAAAGGCAATTAAGAGCTACTTGTATTCTCAGAGCCACACCTGCAGATCTTAAATCAAAATCCACACAAACTGACACTATGTAATCCAAGTGCATCATAATAATACTAATTAGTAATAGGTGTAATAGTAATAATAGAAAAGTATACTAATGATAGGCATATACAGTAACAATAGATGTACGATCATAATAATATAAATAGAATTTCATTCCTTGTAGGAAATTCTGCTTAGCTTCCAGCTATTAACCTATTTCTCTTATCTGAAATGCTTGAAAATAAAGTGCATGCTTCATCATTCTGGGTTCTCCATTCCATGTTTTCCTATTTTGTTTCCACAGCCTCCATGCCTTTCCCTTTTTGTGGCTTCATTCAGTACAACACAACCATCTGCTTGGTGTC
Source organism: Chrysolophus pictus (assembly GCA_037305975.1). NCBI lineage: Eukaryota > Metazoa > Chordata > Aves > Galliformes > Phasianidae > Chrysolophus > Chrysolophus pictus. Next base: position 21,123,415 of record CM074578.1, read on the forward strand.
GTCGCTCATCCCCCCCCCCCAATGGGATTAGGGAGAAAACTGAAGAATGTAAGTACTCATGTATTGAGATAAGGACAGTTTAATAAGAAAGAAAAAGAGGAAAAGAAGAAAGATGAAAAAATAAAGAAAAGCAAACAAAAAGAAAGAAGAAAAGAAAGAAGAAACAAAATGAGTGATACACAATGCAATTGCTCTCCACCAGCCAATCAATGCCCAGTCTCTGAGAAATAGCCTCCTCAGTCAGCTCCCCAATTTTCATGGTTGAACATGGTTGACTCCATATTGTGTAGAAAATCTTTTTGATATGGTTGAGCCAGCTCTTCTTGTTGTGTCCCTTCCCTGCTTTTTCTGCATGCCCAGACTCCTTGCTTGCAGGCAGTATGAGAAGTAGAAAAGTCACTGACTTAGTGTAAACACTGCCCAGTAATAACTAAAACATCAGAATGTTATAAATATTATTTTAATAAGAAATCTAAAATGGCACCATGCCAGCTACCACGAAGAAGATTCATTCTATTCCAGCTGAAACCATCACATCCTTAAATTGACATAATCCATAATTCTGTAAATATTCTGCTTGCATCTTAAAAGACAAGTTTAGATTATATGTGGATGTGTGTGTGTATGTATGTATATTTATATATCTCTGTATGTAATGTCTTCTGTATTTTCAGGCCCATGCTGGAAGGACATCAACTAAGAACCTGCATTAGATTTTTCCTATCTCTGCTACACACAACCATCAATGTCTCTAATTCTATCCCCCAAAGAACTGCATGTGCCACTGTACCAAAAACACAAGTAATACACTCTCAGTAATACTAAGGAGACAAGAGAAATGGTAAGATAATGGTAGGTACCATTACAAGATGGCAGTGCTCTGTTCCATGCTGGCTTTCCATCTGCACCAATTACACATGTAATAGTTGAAGGATCAATAATTTTATATCCAGAGTCACATTGGTAAGTAATAGTTGAACCAAGCTTAAAGTCTGTTCCAATTCTTGTTCCATTCATGATGTTTCCAGGATCAAAACAAGCTTCCCGTGGCTTTTCTGTTAAAGTGAATGAAAATAAATCTATATACACTTTCAGCTTAAAAAATGCATATATTTTTTTCATGGCTTTGTTTCCAGTCAGTCATTTTCCCATTTCCATATGTTTACAAAATCATGAATATTTGCATAAAATTGGCTATGTGGACAAGAAAATCATAAAGACCTAGTCTGCATCATTTTTTTTTCCACCTATTGTTAGCAGAACTGCCTAAAGGTTCAATGACTTCCATGAAGTATATTAGTGCAGAAGAAAATGTAATTTCTAGAATCCACATCTTAATACTATGATATTTTTAAACTAAACAGCATACTCAGTATCAGTAAGATCTGGTTAGAAAGCTGTCATACTATGGAATAACTAAAAATTTTAAAGTATGTTCTTACTTTATTTATTACACTTAAGAACACCTAGTAGCTGGAGTTTTGCAGGTAATGAAGTAAGCACAGAAGTTACTTTCTGGGATTAGCTAATATTTATGAAATCTTTAAATCAAAGTGAGTGTTGACATTGATGTTAACAAGGTTATTTCATTCATAAGGCATATTAAAATACAAAGAAAAGAGAAAGAAAGGAGAAAAATGTATATTAGAAATGATTTTGTTTAAAGTGTATGATTGAGATGATCTTAAAAAATGGTAGGGATAAGGGCTAGAATGCTAAGTAAATAAACAAAAACAATATCAGTATTATTATGCTGTTGATGTCATACATTTTGTTAACAATGACTTAAATACAACTCAGTTAGTTTAAAACCTATGAAAACTATGTCAGATAACTTCTGAAAATATTATTTTGCTAATTGAACTCTAGGAGAGAAGGATGCACCTAATAGAAATGGGATGCAAAGTCTTTTTATTGAAAAGTTCAAGGGTGCAATTCATAGTCAGAATTTACACCATGTCTCCTTCCTTTATTAAATGTTAATATAGCAACTATTTTAAATAAAATACTCAAGGGAAATTTTCAAAAAGCCAATCTGGATCGGCATATAAGTCAATAAGCAGAAATGAAAAAAAATATATTTTTTAAGAAAATATTAATTAACATAATTATAGTGTAGAATTATTAAGCACAAACTGCTTATTTATTATAGTAACTTTTCAAAATATGTTGTTTTGATAACATATTTTCTTTTTCTTCCATTTTGACTGCATAAAGGCATGTAAGTCAGACTACACTGAGAATAGAAAATACACAGCGAACTAAAATATGCAAGTATTCCATTTTAAAAAATATTTTTTTTTTTTTCAAGTTTAGAAAGAAATAAACAGACAAGAATTTCATCATCTATGTCAGTGTGACAACTGCTTTGGAAAGAAAATGCTTTCCAATATGCAGAATAATGTGTAGTGATGGATAAAAGATGCAGAATAAATACAAAAATACTGTAACATTTCTTTTTAACCTCTCTCTGCTTCATTGTCATTTCTATTCTCTTTAGTGGTGTTTTTTTTTGTTGTTGTTGTTCTTACATTTTTGACATGTACATTATATATTTTACTTCTATTGTCAAGAATAAGAAGCTGAGGCAGCACCTTTGCACATGAGAAACAGCTTGACTGAATCCATGCAGAGATGACAATTAAGTAAAAGACAGCATCTGGACCAGAAACAAACCAGCTTTTAACTTGTGTGTTTATGTGTGCATGTCTTTAATTAAAAGAAAATATAACCTATTCTCTGGCAGGAAGCAATTACCACTCTCCCTATTCTTCCCTGAAAACAAAAATGCAAAGGGTCTCCTGCAATAGTTATTCAACAGACACATATGCAGATTCTAAAGCAATGTGGAAAGGAAAGTTTATTGGTATGAATCAGCAAAGAAACACCAACAGTCATGTCTTGCAATTGGGTGAGGCAATTCCTTTTGCAAATGCTACTTTTTATGTGCATCTCCTATTTTTTTTTTTTTTCTTCTTTCTCCTGGAAGCTGAAAATACACATAGTAATGTGAAAGATTTCATGAAAAAGGGCTTCTGTGTTCCTCAACACGTTTACAAAAAACTGTTTTTATAACCTGTGTTTATATAAAAGGCTATCAGTTCAATATGAATACATCTAGAATTAAACAGATTTGAGTCTCGGTAAATCTAATTAACATTTCTTTCCTTTCATATGTTACTACAGATTAGGATAAGAACAATACCTTTATAATCAATAGCAAATCCTGACATTCCAACAGAAGCATCACTGCGAAAAGCCAGAAACAGACTGTTACCACTGCTCTCTATTCTTTCAGGAGCCTGTGAGCCTTGAAAACTGCCAATTAGAGGACTGTTGGAATCTTCCCCTTCATAAATATGTAGAAAATCATAACTGGGCTCCATATTGAAACTGAAAAGAAAAAGAGAATTAAGTCTTAGATTATTTTTCAAGAATTAAACAAGACTGTAACTGTGGCTGCCAATCTTCTGCCTAATACATTTTCTTTTCCAGAAATAAAAGCCTTTTAAGTATGATTCACAGTGAAAATTTATTGTCTTTAGGTGGAGTTCTCCTTACCACTGATATGAACAAACTGAGCTTTCCAAAAGATCTGCTGTAAGGCCAAAGATCTACTATGCAGTCTCCATTCACAGCCAATAAAGAAGAAACATACTCCTCCCTATGTTAAATACTTTTCTCAAGATAGGATGAAACATTTGCTGCAGAAAGCTGCATCTTACTACTGATCACAGGAATGATCCAGATAACCTGCTTATTAATTTAAGCAATTTAAGTCAAGTTTTTAGTTGACTAAACTAGAATATATTAATTCCAGTCATCAGAAACATAAATTCACCACCTTAGAAACAAGATGCTTTCCTATGGACAGATCTCTGCCCTGTCCTTTGTTCATATCCAAATTTAATCAGAGAATTGTAGTGAATTAATCAGAGAAATTATAGTAAATAATTAATATTCTTGAAAAACTAGAAGCTCCACTGGACCTGCTCCAACAGCTCCATGTCCTTCTTGTGTTGGGGGCTCCAGAACTGGATGCAGTACTCCAGCTGAGATCTCACAAGAGCTGAGTAGAGGGGTAGAATCACCTCCCATGACCTGGTGGTCATTCTTCTCTTGATGCAGTCCAGGATATGGTTGGCCTTCTGGGCTGCAAGCTCAGGTTGAGTCTTTCACCAACTGACACTCCCAAATCCTTCTCCTCATGGCTGCTCTCAAGCCATTTTCTACCTGTATTGGGATTGCCTGACCCAGGTGCATGACCTTACACTTGGCCTCATTGAACTTCATGAAGTTGGCATGGTTCCACCTCTCAAGACTGTCCAGTTTCCTGTAGATGGCATCCCTTTCCTCTAGGGTGTTGACCGCACCACTCAGCTTGGTGTCATCTGCACCAAGTGCAGATGAAGTGAAGTGAAGATGCACTCCATCCTACTGTCCATGTAGGATGTAACTACAAAGATGTTAAATAACACCAATCCCTACACCAATCCTTGAGGAATGCCACTTATCACCAGTGTACGCTTGGACACTGAGCTGTTGACTGCAGCTCTCTGAGTGCGACCATCCAGCCAGTTCATTATCCAGTGAGTGGTCCATCCACCAAATCTATTTTTCTCCAATTTGGTGACCAGGATGTCATGCAAGACAGTATCAAATGCTTTGCACAAGTCCAGGTAGATGATGTCAGTTCCATTCCTCCATCATAAAAAGCCACCAAGTTTGTCAGGCATGACTTGCCACCAGTGAAGCCAGGTTGGTTGTTACCAGTCACCTCATCTTTATTTTCCATGTGTAGGTCCTTCAGGAGCATCAGCTCAATGATCTTGCCAGGCACAGAGGTGAGACTGACTGGCTTGTAGTTTCCTGGATTTTCTTTTTTTCCCTTCTAGGGAAATGTAGGGGTTATGTTTCATCTTTTCCAATCAGTGAGAACCTCACCAGACTGCCATGACCTTTCAAATATGAGGGATAGCAGCTTGGTAACTTCATCCACCAGTTCCCTCAGAACCCACGGATGGATTTTGTCAAGTCCCATGGACCTGTGAACCTTCAGGTTTTTTAAATGGTCTCGAACCTGATCTTCACCTACAGCAGGCAGATCTTTCTTCTTCCAGTTCTTACCTTTGCTTTCTGCAGCTTGGATGCTGTGGCTAGAGCCCCTGCTACTGAGGCAAAGAAGTCATTGAGCATCTCAGCTTTCTCCATAGCCCTTGTGACCAGTTCTCTGGAGAGGGCCCACATCTTCCCTGGCCTTTTATCACTGATACGCCTGTAGAATTTCTTCTTGCTCCCCTTATGTCCTTGACTAGTTTTAATTATATCTGGGTGTCATGGAGTAAACTAGATCAATTTCTGCCTGTGACAGGGAGGCAGTAGGCCCATGCCGCCCCTCCCCCCCAGCCCCACAAGATGGGAAGGGAAAAGGAAAAGGGATAGGGAGATGAGAGCTGGGCTCAAGGAAGGAAGAAAAAAAAAAACAACAGCGGCAATGATATATGGAGGAAAACTTATTTTACTAACTATGATATCGGAATGCAAGATAACACAATATAATACAATCCAATTGAAATTGGGACTAATAAATCAAATAAGACAGGAGAGAGAGTTCCTGAGACTGAGTCAAACCTGAAAAGCTAGGAAAGCACCCTCCAGCACCCACTGCAAGGCAGTAAGAGACCGCCTCACCCAGAAGGGCCAGATCCCATGACTTCTGTAATGTATAGGGATAGGTACCCGGAATTGGAGCATTAACACTTTAACTCCCAGTGCACTACATGATGTTATGATGTGGAGTACTGAAAACCAAAAAACATAAAGCCATGACATTGAGTTTCAGTTTTCCTAACCTGAGACCTGGCTGCTCAAATTTCTCTGTAGTCCTCCCAGGTAACCTGTTCCTACTTCAGCTCTCTATAGACTTCCTTTTTGCACTTAATTAAGTCCAGAAACTCCTTGTTGATCCACGGAGGCCTGCTGGCATTCTTGCCAGACTTCCTTTTTCCCAGGATGCACTGCTTTCTTGGGCCCCTCTTCCTTCCAGGCCCTTATCTCATGTAACCCTTTTCCTAAGCAATGTCAAATGCAAGTGGTTTCACATAATAAAGAATATTTTGTGTTCTATTTTCAACAGGTAGGAGAAGCCAAAAAAGAACGTTTTGAATAAGACAGGGAAATTGTAGTTGGGAGTAAGAAGAATGAAAAGAAAGAGAAGTCTAGAGATCAGGAACAAGGAAAAGCAATTTTACTATTCTGTTCTACAGGGTAATGTTTTTCAATCTTTCTGTAGCCAAAACACATTTGATAAAATACATTGCATCTCTGTATTCTTAGTTCACATTCTCATCCTAAGTATAACACTGCTATATTCTCAAAGCCAATTCCTTGAAAATAATTCAGGACTCAGCTGTGGCATACTGCTTGAGAATAAAAAAAAAATAGATAAGATGAAGAGAAACTTGTACGTTAAGAAAGTGGATTTTGCAGATGTCAAAGACAATTCAAACAAGTTACTGAAAGGATTGCAGAGAGTTATTTCTTCACTGACATTTTATATAAAACTAGAGGTATGTTGTGATAGTGTAGCGAGTTCCAACATTAAATATATTTCTATCTCAATTTAATTCTCTAGTACAAGGTTACCAGTGTGTACTCAAACATCTTTTCATTCGATAGGAATCTGTATTACTGTTCTAATCCATTTATACTGTAAATATCTTATTTGTTAAAAATTATAAGTAGTTAAAGCTTTCAGTTTAAGTCTAGTAACTATATATACATACACAGATGATATGTGATAATAAGTTAAGTCATATTCCAATTTTCCTTCTTTTTTCTTTCTTTCTTTTTGTCCATCTTTCTGAAAATATTTACAAATGCCATAATCCAAAGCTTAAAATGACTTATATAACAACCAGCCACCAGAAGACAGGCTAGTATCCAAGATATTCTGCAGCAACAGATAGTTTTGTAAAATGTAGCATCAAAAGATAGGGAAGCTATAGCATAACTTTTTCTTTCAGATTTCTAAAGAAGATTTATTCTGTATTGAAAATTTAAGAACTTCTTGTGCAGAATATCAAAATTAGGAAAGACTAGGGCAGTCAAGTGTGACTACTGGAATGCAATTATTTATAACATGTACTGGAATTATAGCATAAACTGCAAATTCCATTATGCTTTCATATCTCATATTCTCTAAAATAGGATTTACAAACAAATCTGAATACAAAGTAACTAAGTTCCTTTCATCTTACTTCAAATGGGGCATTTTAGCTGATTATTTAGCCATTCCAAAGACATGCTTATGCTACTTATCATACTTATCATGAGATATTTCTAAGAGCATAATTTATGGCTAACTATTCTTGGTCTTGAATACTGCTTGAAAAAAATACTCAAAGAACAGATTTTTTTTTATTATTATTATTGATTAGATAACTTTCAGATTCCTCATGCTTTGATTCTTTTATTTACTGCATATCAATATATTGTTAGAAAGCATGTTGCAGTCAGTCAACAGATAAACCTGTTCTTTTTTTCTTTTTCTAAAAAAAGTGTGAATTTTGCACATCAAAACCCTCAGAACTTGTACTTCTTTTTCTAAAATAATCATAATTGCTCTACACCTATTGAAGCAGAAAGCAATATTACTCTTAGCTTAAAAATCAAATTTAGGATACAAAATGAAAGGAAGAAAAAAATTTCACTTGCCAAGATGATCGCATAGACCTGATTCAAATTTAAATGACAAACTGGAAACATGAATATCATTATATTCCTGAACTTCAATTTGTGTTAAAACCATACGCAAAAAATATAGGTTGATGATGGTATCATGGGCAAATAAAACTTATTTTATCACAATGACATAGAGTTATTCAAATATCTTTTATCTCTTGACAAAGGAGACAAGATACTACTACATTTGTAGGGTTTTTGTTTTGTTTTGTTTTGTTTTTATTGCCTGACTTCTGCATTTCAAGCAGTGTATTCAACCTGCATTTGTAAAAAGAAACTTTAAGAACTGAATTTTAGGCAGTACAGTGCAAATCTCTACTATAAAAAATGTTAATCAAGCATTTCCATAAATGGACAGTTTTTCAAAGCTTTTTTTATTTTTTTCAGAGGTTACAGCAATTTTTATTGTTCAGGTATGTATTTGATATCAAAAGTGACATAAACCTATGTTATTTTATGTTATTTTGAACCAAAGCTATAGCACATACTAGATGTATTCTCCAACACATAGCCATAAGATATTGTTAGAAGCTTTGAGAACTGCTAAGTGATGCCATTTTAAAGTATGAGATTTGAAATTCTGTTAAACAGAGGCATTAATCTAGAAACAGTACCTTTTGAATATCAAGGCAATGACAAAGTCAGGGTTTACTTTTATTCTCCAATCACATTCTTTCCCAGGAGGATACGGCTGTGGATAGTTAGGTGATAAAATAACTCCTGCTGGGCCTGTCAGGTTACCTCCACATGCAGCTGTCACAATGTAAAAAAGAAATATGAATATGGTCACATGTTAAATTCACAAGTGTATGTCAGCTGTTAAATAGAAGTGAATTGACTTCTACATTTAATAACAAAAAAAAAATTTGAACATAGCTTTCATACTCCCACCTAGAAAACTTTTTTGTATTTTCCAGAAATAAAATGAGCTCTTTTGATATTCAAAGTAAGCACAAGAAAAGCTCTTCATAAAGGAATAAAAATACTAAGTTGAATAGGAAATGCTGTATATTCTTGCTATTACATGATCCCATCTCTGTCAAACTGAAGTTCTTATGTACAGGAAGTACTTTAACAGTGTAATTCACAGTGCATCCCTTTTTAGTCAAAGATATAATACAAAGCAGTGCTGATTCAGTCAGTAAAATTATTTTCAAAATAAGTAAAATCAAATATATTAATTTACTTACCATAAATTAAGCTTTACTTTTAAGCACATAAGAAGTCCAGCTTTCAAAGGTAATAATTTCACAGAAGCCTACCTTAAAAGCACAGTAGTCAGCATGGTTGCACATATATTACCAAGTCATGCAGACTGAACACATCTGTAGAATCAAGCTGTCGGTACTAAGCATTGGGCATCTATACTAATCTGATTTACTCAATGCTTCTATGACTGAATGCCCGTTTGTGGTTGGAATAATTAATAGAACAAATGTTTCACTTTAGGTTCATTCAAAAGCTCCAAAACTGTAAATCATAAGCAAAATATTTACTTTGAAAGAACACTCCTAATGAAAAGGCAAATGTTCATGAGAATACCCCTTCTATTTTAGGAAAATAGAATAAACTTTTATTTTAATTTTTGATCAATTTAATCAATCTTACTATAGATTTAATATTTTAATCATTATTTTTGGTCTAGTTTTTCCTATGTGTTAGATGCATTTCTTTTTTGCTTTATTCATAAGCAGCCATTACAGGAAATGATTTACGTGTTCTAAACTGTTCTGATAATTCAGCCTGAGAAAACCATGATCAAAACTATGAGATATGAGTGGAGCAGAAAACACTAAATCAGGAACAGAAGTCTCACAGAGATTGTTCAGAGATAAATACACTTATTAAATGGAAGTAATCAGCAGCATACTAAAATAAAGACTTTATGGTAATTTTAAAACTGACATATAACGCCTGTAAGAGAACTCCTAAAGTTTCTAATATTTTCATGTCTGCAGTAAAGACTATTTTTATCTGTTTTCCCCTTCAAGGTCACCTTAAATATAAGGAAAAGTAAAGATTTGTTCACACTTTTTCCCTCAAATATACCTTTTTCTTTTTTCCCTTTCCTTTTCCTCTGCCCCCTTCCCTTTCCTCTTCTTTATTTTTACCAGATAGGGAGAAATAGAATTTGCACATCAGAGAAAGTGCATGAATCATCCAGACCTTTATACACCAAATATCTTTTGATTTTTATTTAATGATTTTTAATTTACCAATAATGCAAGTAAACACTTAGTTTAGTAAATACTTCCATATTATTATTTACACATCACCCACCAGTTGAATAAGAAATATAATCTGTATTATTCTTAAATAGAGAATACCATCATCTCATTACCTACGCATGTAGGAGGATCAGGTTGCCAGAAGAATCGGTTATTCAGTTGCACACATGTAATTTTAGCTTGTCCTTGAAGCTGATAACCAGGGTCACATTGAAAGGTAGTAGTATCCCCAGGCTCTCTGCTGTCTCCGTATCTGGTACCATTTTGTGGTGTTCCAGGATCGTTACAGGTTGATGCTATAGAAGCTTTAAGGAATCATGAAATAAAAGTTTAATGATGTAGATGCTACACATCTCTAATGAAAAGCACAGCATTTTTATAAGGGCATTCCAAACAAGGCAGTAGTATTTATTCATTATCTATCATGGGAATGCATTTTGTTCCTTTTTTTCTATGAGAATTTGCCCACTGAAATGCATCACAATTATGCCAGCTTCCTTAGTATAAAATATGGCTTGGGCCAAGCAAACACAAGCTTTTCTTTCTTTCTTTTTCATCCACTTAATGCAACAGAAGATCTAGTAAATCTTTTTTTTTAAATCACAATGTTTCAGTTATCAAAGCAAATTTCCTTATGCACTTTGATAAGTTTTTGCACAATAGGGTAAGTTACATAATGTAAATAACACTGTTTTATAGTCTTAATATCCATATCCAGCACGTAAATGTTATGCTTGCCCATCTGGCTGAAATAAAAGCAGTTTTAAGTAGTCCTGAATTTTCCTTTTCAGGGACATGCAATAACTTTTTCAAAGTATGCTTAAATTAATTAATTTCTGTTCTAGTTGTTACCCAAACATCTATTCTAGCAAATAGATTCCAGTGGATGCAGGGAAAAAAATAATACTCGTATTCCTCTTGTCTTTTCTGAATCTATGCAAACGTATCTCATATTTGATTTTGGATATAGATTTTGCTTTGTAAAAATGATTAATTAAATTCAAAAAGTACAATGGTAAACTGAGCAGAACTATCGCTATGGTATGACTTAAAGCAACTAGCTCTCCAGAAAAGTATATACACAAATCTGTATTCACTACTGTTTCGTGGAAGAGGTCAGGTTTCTTCTACTGGCCTCAAGTATTCAATATCCCGAGCTGCAGTAAACACTGTAGGAAGGAAAGTCCCATCTTTGTAGACTCCTGTCACTGCATCACTGAGCTGCACTATGATTGCCATCACTCTAGACTGTTTCACCTGGTCATGTCCTTTTCAATTGTAAGCAAAAGCCAAATAAAGAAGTCAAAAACCTAGTGTCACAATAACTAACTGGTGAGCATCTACAAACAAGTCCCTCTATCCTTTTCACTGTCTTCAGTCAGTCTAATTTAAACTTCTTCTACCCAAGATCAAAGACATATTAAGTCTGCTCCACCCACCTTTCTTCTCATCTGTACCACAAGGGGAATGCTTGAAAAATATGAAATATCAACAATATATATATATTTGTTCTTCTAGTATGCCTCACTTATACTTCCTGCGTGCTCACACATCAGACAATCAATTCATTCTTAAACTAATTCATAACCGGCTTGACTCTAAATCTGATGTCCTTTCAAAGTGTAATTTTGTTCTCGTGTCTGTAAGATATGATCAGACCAATAACAAGGATTCAGAGATAAACTGATATAATTTACTGAAATCATATATGACATTGTTAAAACCATTTTTTTTTTTTTTTACCACTGTCTTGGTTGATAAGCTAATATTATCATTACTTATGATAATATATGTTGGCTGCACATTTTCCTATGCTTTGAGAAAGAAGTGGCTATGTGTTTGGAGCAGTATGTAGCATAGCAAGCAGTTAGGTTACAGGAAAGCACTAAAAATTACAGGTCCAAAAAAAGAGTAGGAGCATAATTATATTATGCTTCATGATCAGCTGTTGCTGCAAATAGACAGGGCATAGTCTCTTCCGAGCTTCTTTATATAGTATTAAATGTCACTGAGAAAAAATCTGTACTTGCTTTTTCGCTGCTGTTTTTTCCACCTCTGGCACTACAGAGTCAAAGTGAAAAATGAAATGTTATGATCATTACACCAGAGTAATTTATATAGGGCATCTAAATAATTGAAATTAGACTGAGGCTTTATTTGAAACATGAACAAATATACACACAAAAACACAAAAGAAAAATGGCTTATGGGCAGTTTGCTGCCACTGAGACTTGGTAGTCATTTTTGTGAGGTTTGTTCTCCTGTAACAATCATTGACAACTGTTTATGCTGGAATAAGAACAAACTGAGAATCTTACTAGAAATAACCTGCAAACCAGAGCCAAAAAACAGCTTCTTAAACAATTAAAAGGAAAGAAATTTTTTTTCAGATAAGACATTCAAGCTCTGCATTTCCTCTGACCATTATACAGTATACATGTAGACATCTCAACTGACACACAAATGTAGGTGTCTTCACTTGAAATTGCATTACACCTCAAAATTAAATCAATGTTTATTTAGTTTTTTATTTTATTTATTTATTTATTTTTAAGGAAGGAATCAGACTTTATTACATTGGCTGTGGTTTAAAATTTATTAATTATATTTTCATTCACTTCATTTTTTTTGAAAGGTCTGAATCTTTTTTGAAAGTTTACAATCAAATGATGTATGTTAGTGATCTTTCTGCTCTATTTATCTAATTTTTTTTTCTTCCATTTTTTTCTCTGTTTCAATCCTTAGGAACACTGTTATTTCATTTAAAAGTTTTTTGTTTTGTTTGTTTGTTTGTTTTTAAGTTTAGTTTATTTCAAATATTACATCTCAAAGGCTTCCATAAGGAGAGATTAAAAAAAAAAAAAAAAAGCTCAGTTACTACCACCGTAATGCAATCTTTGTGACCAGAATGTACAGGAAGTCAATTTTCTCTATTACTGGCTGCATCTACTCCTTCCTTTCATAACAAAAGACTACAGGAAACAGCAACAGCAACTAAACATTTGCAAAACTGAAAGAGACAGATACTAAGTTGTACAAATGAAAAATTCTTTTTTCATTTGAATTTTTTTTTTTCAAAGCTGAGACAATTAATGTGGGTTTGGTGTTTTTAGCCTTTTTTAGCCAAAACTGTCAGTTAATGTTATCCAAATAAGAAAATTAAAATCTCACTGGAAATTAATTGCAATCAAATTACTCATCTAGTTGTTTTCATTGTGCTCAAGTGTAACTGTATTCTATATTTGCAGAAAGGAGAAAGATTTTAAAAAAATAATGAGCAGAATGAGAAACAAGAAAAGATTAAAAGGAGGACCTTATTAACGTGGTTCTACATGTACAGTAGCAAATATGCGACCATTTGGAAAAATCGTTGAAATTATGAAACATCCCTACATCAGAATTCATGGTATATGATAAATAATTTACTATAAATACAGAAATTTTATTTATCACTTTATTATTAATCATTCTTTCTCTCTTTTTTTTTTTTTTTTCCACTCCAAAATAATAGAGTTTACATACCTTGAGATGGTTTCATTTGTAAATTAAGTAAAAGACAATGGAAGTGTTTTTATTATTATTATTATTATTATTATTATTATTATTATTATTATTATTTTGGACAATGGGAGAATTTTTCACCAGAATTTATATGCATCAGTCCAAGAACTAAAGTAGTGGCTATTACTAGTACTGAGTATCATCTAAGCACTCCACAGGAACCACCGTGACAATCTAAGTGAGTGACATCCCATACTAGTGCATTTTACTAAGTGTATACACGAGCACAGGGGAAGGAAAGTACTGTCATGACCTCAGAGAAGTTATTTCCTGTTTGACAGATAACAGTAGCTCAAAAAGTGGATCACTAGTGCATCACTGTTAAAAAAGCAAATTTTTTTGATGTGTATTAGCGTAAGTCAATCTCATTAGCAAGTACTATTTTTCAAACAAATCTCTTAATATCATCTTTTCTTCTTTCTTAAAAATCTTCAGCGATCAACAATTATTCCCAATCTGACTGAGTCAAGCATGGACCAATTACTAAGGACTGATGCCTTTTAAAATTTATTTCACTGTTAATCGCCATTTCTCACACAAAACTGGAACACCAAAACAATCTTAACATTGTTGTTCCCGCTGTATTTCTTTCTGTATTTGAAAACAGCAGCTTTTTTTATCATGCCAAGTACACTTGATCCTAATTAAATCAAATGTCAGACATTTAAGCACTGATGTGTCATCCAGTAAAGTGAACATTTAGACAGGCTGTCAACTTTTCAACACATCTCATTTTCAAGTAGTTTTATATCACAAGATTTCCAAGAGGTTCTGTAACTGCACAAAAATTACTTCATTTCATTCATACATTGTATTGAGAAACTATCTAAAGGTCATAGGTATTATACACGTCAATAAGTTATCCAAAAGTTAAGAATCACTAATTCTTCTATCATCTATCTCACTTCATAAGAGGCTCTTCTCAACCCATATACTGATATAAAGGCGTATAATTAATGTAAGTACGGGAATGGGTATTTTTGCACTGTGATATAACATTGCCATATAAGTTTTTTTAAAAATTGAGGAATTCAATGACTTGAAACTGAATGCAGCAAGAATCACAGAACTATATATTTTGGAAAACAACATTAAGATAATTAAGAACATTAAGTCCAACCATCAGTCTCACCTACTGTATCCTATCATTAAAACAAGCCCTTTAGAGTCACATCCATGTATCTCTTAAACACCATGGGGACTTCACTACTGCCATAAGAAGCCCAGCCTGACCATCATCTCCATGAAGAATTTGTTGATATACAATCTAAACCTCCTCTGGCGCAACCTAAAACCTCACGGTCTCTTTTCTCAGATGGGAAATGATGACATCACCTACCTCACTCTAACATCTCTTCAAGTACTTACAGTGAAATGAGATCTCCTCTCAGCCTCTTCCTTTCCAGACCAAACAAACTCAGTTTCCTCAGACACTCCTCATATGTCTTCCATTCTAGTCCCTTCACCAGCTTCTCTCCACATTCTCAAATAACTCAGTGTACATCTTGTAGTAAGCAGCCCAAAACTGAACACATATCTAAACTACTGCCTACAAAGAGACAATCACTCTCCTGATTCTGCTTGCCCACATTATTTCTGATGTAACTAGGATGCCATTAGCCTTCTTGATCACTTGGGCACGCTGCTGGCTGTTAATCAGCATCCCTAGGTCCTTTTTTGTGAGGTAACTTTCTAGTCACCTTTCCCAAGTCTTGTTGCTGTTGTGACCCAAGTGCAGGACCTGGCACTTACCCCCGTTGAGTGTCATGTGAGTGGATGCAGCCCATTTACCCAGTCTATCCAGATCCCTTTGCAAGGTTTGCCTGCCCTCAAGCAAATCAACACTTCTGCCTACTTGGTATCATCTGAAAACATACTGAGGGTGCACTCAAACTCCTCAACCAGATCTCCAATAAAAATGTTGAACAAAATTGGCCTTAAGACAGAGCCCTGGAGAATACCACTTGTGACCAGTCACCAAGTGGATAGAAAGCTATCTACTGTGACTCTTTAGCCTCAGTATTCACCCAGTTCTTCACCCAGCAAATCATACACCTGTCCAAGCCACGAGTAGCCAGTCTCTCTGGTAGAACTCTGTGGGAAATTAAGTGTCAAATTAAAAGAGCATTAAATTAAAATACATGTGATAGAAAGCAGGAAAAGAAATAACTACAGTTTTTGACTGAAGAATGCTAAGTCAAATCAAAATTCCTTTGCAAGACTTTATTTTTAGAAATGATTGAGAAGAATTAAGGTCTTTTACAACCTCAGTGATTCACTGATTCTAAAATAACATAACCAGGAGAAGGTATTTTAATTCTGTTAAGTGGCAAAGAACTCTTTTGCTGCTTACCAGTTCTTGTCCATGTGTTCTACACAGTAACTTACAAAATACTCAGTGTTAATAGAGTCCTGCTCTGTACATATTTTCCTTCTTCTTCCTGTCTCATCTGGTCAGAGTAACACATGCATGTGTATACAAATGATGGAATTAGTGTAAGAAGAATGGGAAGCTGGAAAAAACAAAGGTATCTAGGGAGTCTTCAGACCTTAATGTGTTGGTAAGCACTGTGTTAAACTTAATTTAACAATCTTACAGAATCTCATTTTGGGTTTTATTTTGGATTTAGCCCCCAAACTGCCTTTTCAAAGTTGATTTAAAACTTCACTGAAAATCAATAGCATACTGTTTTTGAGAACACGATTCACAGTATATCTTTGCGTCTATAGCCTTGTGATCAAAATGCTAGAGTTGTGCCTAATTTATCTTTCACCTGAAGGACACTTAATCTTTTATCAGTTTGTTTTGCCTGTAATGTGTTGTACAAAAAAAAAAAAAAAAAAAAAAAAAAACCCAAAACAAACAAAAAAACCCACAAAAAACCAATCACCTTCCTCCATATTGTTTGCGCTCTGCCTATGGTAAACAATCATGTAAACATTTGTTGCAGTATTTCGCTAAATACATCTTTTTTTTTTTTACTTCATATGGTTATAATATCTATGAAGACTTTTCACGTGCTAGGATTGTAAATTACAGGCAATGCACAGTCTTTACATGTTTTGACAGAAGAACTTGCACAACAGATTTGAGATTTGGCATATCAAAGTCAAGATACTGTAGGTGCGATAGTGCGATGGAGCAGCTCTTGCCTGACATGGTATCATTCCTTTGTAATCTATATGTCTGATTTATGATTCTGGGAAGAGCCATCACAACATAATTTGTCTTTTATCTACACAGTGTGTTGGAGCACAACAACGTATCATCCCTCTGCTATCTGTACATACAGACTTGGGACAATCAGGCCTCCCTTGACCGTCGCCAGATCTCGTGTAACATGGCTAACTGACAAAGGTATGATTATGTTCTATGAGGGAAAGAGGAAGGAGTAGTACAAAACTGAATCATTGCCCCAAAAAAAAACAACAGAAAAAGATCATGAATCATGGAAAATTACTGATAAAAATGAATAATCTCATGATCCTATCAAAGGCAATCCTAAATGAGATGAGCAGCAGCTCAATACTGGAGGAAAAGATTATCAAACACCCAACTGTGTTTAGAAGCCTCCCCCGTTCCTGAATCTAACTAAGCCATTGTATTTGATTATAGTAAATTCTGTTGAACAATTGTGTTAAATTGTCTGATGATTAAGTGCTGATTGAGTGCTACTAAGAATCATACAAAAACTATCCTCATGACTTACCATAAAAGAATTAATAAAAACTAAATTGCTGCTAAATCAGACTTGTGTAAAAATCTGTTCCTGACAATAGGATTTGTAGTAATTTCAGACTAACCAGCACTTCCATAGGTGAAAGAATAGTGGTTGGTCTCAAACAAGAATACTACGTATACATAAAAATATACACACTAACAACTAAGCAAACTGGTATGAAACGTAACTATCTTGCATCATCCAGTAGCATAATAAAAAAAGAAACCCAAATACTAATTCCATCGCCTTTATTAAGTCTGAAATATGAAAGTCCGCAAGTTTGAAGTAGGTAACTCAAGTAACCAAAGTTTCATTTCTTTTTAGTTGTACAGGAACCAAGTGAAGAGCTACTACTTTTCATGAGACTCGGGATGCCTCAACCAGGCTATGGATTAAATTATGGATACAAATTATTTTCCATACCAATTAAACTGACTTATTGTAAGCATGTAATGAACATTTCTAGCATCAAAGAAAGCAAAAGAGGAAACTGAACAATAAAGAATGATTAGGTTACAGACTTAAATAAAAGAGAATCTTTAGTTAAAATACATCAATCAAGATATCTTAATGCTTTTTTTTTCTTTTTTTTCTTTCAACTCAAAATTCCATAGGCACATAGTAAGGCACAGATGTGATTCTGCATATGTAAATTTCTTTTAAAATGGATTTTACTGCTAACTTCCTTTTCTCAATAATTTAACCATGAATAAAACTGGAACAATCACATAATGAAACCCAAAAATGAAAATTCTGCCATTGAACTGTCTGTACTTACATTTAAGTCGAACTATTAAGCAAGTAATTAAGATTTATCTCAGCAATCAATGAACAACAGATCAGATCAACAGATAAGTCAACATCAGAAACAACAATTTCCAAATAATAGTTCTAATTAACTCATTGGTATAAGTTGCTTACTTTATTACCATAATTGATTATTTGTTTGGTTAATCTAATGATTTAGTCAGAAACAATTTCTTCATTTTTTAACTCTACTTTTACTTCAAAGAAAATTCTATAAATGTTGAGAAAGCAAACAAACAGCAGAAAAAACAAATTTGGGTTAAACCAACCATACAGATGTCATCATTTAATATTTATTATTTAACAAAATAAACGGTTGAAGCTGTTTCAATAACTCAAAAACATTACAAAGAAATTTAGAAAAAAGTTGATAAAATATCAGACCTTTTTTCCTGTTCTTCAGTATTAGCAGAAAGAAGTAATATTTCTGTTTGCATAGTTATATTGATCTTTAAGTGTATGCTTACAGAAGACTGTAAGAGAAATTAGCAATGCCAAAGAAACAGAGGTAGGCATAGAAAACAGTTGGGTCTGAATTTGAGACATCCACAAAATGTTTTTCCATCATAAGAAGCGTGAGAATAACCTTTTGCTACATTTTAGCTTTGAGGAGCAATATCTACAAAAATCTGCTGAAGAACTATAAATGCATCAGTTTATTAGGGCCATGAGGATGATCAATGGGCTAGAGCATCTCTCTTTCAAAGACAAGCTGAAAGAGCTGGAGAAGAGAAGGCTTCAGCAGGACCTCACTTCAGTACTTAAAGAGAGCTTATCAACAGGAGGAAAATCAAGAGTTTACGTGGGTAGATAGTAATAGAAAAGGGGAAACGGCTGTAAACTAAAAGAGGGGGTATTTAGATTAGATGGCAGAGGGAAATTTTTTATGGATAGTATGATGAGAATTAATCCAGGATAGAAAACTTCATTTTAGTCATTGACTTAGATGGAAAGTTTTTGCTACTAGTACCTATGTGTCTTCAGAAAAAAGGAAGCCAATTATCAAATATGTCTATACCCTTCTTGTGTTCACTTTCTGCATCATGACAAGAAAGCTGGTTGACATCCCTGGCTTGTAATACATAGTTTTAATGTATTTAACCCCTAGAGTAAAGGTCAATTTTGTACAGTGAACTCCATTTTTTTTGTCCTTTTATGCATGATTAAATGGTAATTAAGTTTTAATGAAAAGCATTAGACTGATTACAATTAACATAATCACTCTTGTCAGTTCGTGTCCTCATGCTCTGCATGCTGAGCTGAGTGGGCAAGACAAAGGCACTTTTAATAGCATTCAAATGTTTTGTGATCTTCAGCTATTTATATTTTTCCATTAAAAACATACATAATTAGATATACAATCAACAGTAAGTAATACATAGGTAATTATTTTCTGATCTATTTCATACTATACTTTCATTGAAAAGTTTTTTAGGCAGATGCTATAATAGCATTCTTGAACATATAGAATAAAAGTAACCAGAAGACTTGCAGTACTGTGAAACAAATTCTCAACCAAAGACTAACAATTCAATGCTTTGTTTTTAAGCTGCTCATTTGACTTGATACTCTCATACGTATATCCTTCATATGATGCTGTAAGTGGATGCTTACTGACACAGATACTTATCCTAATGGCACAATCCAGTACAGAATTTGCATGCATAAAAAATTCCAGATTCTTGAAGGTTCTCCAAGGCTGTAGAATTATTCATTTGAAGATAACGTTTTGGTTGGTAATTTAAGTTTAAATACAATATGCTCATTAATAAAAGAATCACCTGAAAACCCATCACACAGTAACAAAGAGACTCGAAACTCAAGCAGTTCCTGTCATAGAACTTGTAGTTAAACATCTACATTATCTGAAATCACCAGAAAAAAAAAAAAAAATGAAGTAACTGAAGATTACTCTATGCATAATGTTAGGAATTACTACTGCAGTGAATTTTCAACATTCTTTGCAGTTTTGTGACAAACAGAGATACAGTTGAACACATGATGAATACTAAAGCACGCAAAGATCCTCACATATTCATAGTTTACTCTGATCAGCTTGAGTCCTTTACATATCAAGACCGCCATGGTCCACTTACGGCCTCAAGGAAACTAAATAAATTAAGCTCCCATTTTTCGATGAAATATTTTAACATTTACATTATATATTCCTTAAACCCTACTTTTCATTCCTTACAATCAAAAAGTAAGTAGAACATTCTACTTGCCAAGCAGGGTGAATGGAACTTTAATATCATTTTCCCTTTACTTGAGATGACACATTCAGTTCTCCATCACCAATCCCAGTTAATTCCAGTAAGACATATGCTGCAAATGCTAGCAAAATCATGAGTACATCCATCAAGTATACTGAGAAAAAATCAGTTCTTCACCCTTAAGTCCTTAATTCGTCTCATATTTACTAGCAGTATCACTGAAGGTCAAAGAATTTGATTTGGCAGCACGTCAGCACAAAGTTTAAGTATTTTCCTTCTTTCAAAATATACAAATAAAATGATACCTTTCCCTCTTTGCATAACGTAACATAAAATGTTTGCTAAGATGAGTAAGAAAAAAAAAAATCACATTTCATTTCCACAAATAATAGTAAAACAACACAGAATAGTTTAAAGAAGTTGTTTTGTTTTATTTATTTATTTATTTATTTATTTATTACGTATTGCAGCAGCATATTGTATTGCAAGCAAATCAGAAATTTTAGTGCTATTTCTATTTTAATTCACCCTGTGTACTTTTAACTAGGTATGTTAGGACTCTTTGAAGTGTCTATGGTTTGGGATACAACATTCAGAAAGTAAATAGGTATCATTTAAATTCATTTAAATTCCTGAAGTATATTTTCTTATTCAGAAATAATGACTGAAAGCTTACTTGGGTCCTTTACTTCTAAATGACAGCACTTACAGGGATTTTAAATAAAGTGTCTTACTCTAATTAGAGTAATTAGAGTATCTAATTAGATAATACTGGGTATGGTATTTCAATATATACGAACAAATAAGAAAACTTGCAGATACAAAACAAATGTAATTCACCCTAGTTGTACTTTCTGCATTAGGATGTAGAATTAAAATAATACAATCTTTTTGCAAAGACTGAGGAAGCTGTAAAATGAGAAAAAAAATGTCAAGCGTATAAGGATAGTACATAAGAATGTAGTAAATAATTATTGATATTGAGATGCAAAAGTATTTACATACTTGAAAACTGGATGGAGAAGCCTGATTTGCTGATGAAGAAGTCACTGTCAAACTGTAATGTCAATGAGTTGAAAGTGCTGTGAATATCCTCTGGAAGAGCTGAGCCGCTCCATTCTTTAAGCAATATACTGCTCTCAATGGGCCCATCCCATACCTTCAAGATGTCATGAGCAACTTCAGTATCAAAAACAATAAAATGCAGACTGCAAAGAAAAAATAAAAGCCCTGTATATTACTCATTAAATGCAATTACACAAAACTCAAAGCAATCATTCCCAAATTGTTCTTTGTTTAGAGATGCTGTTTTTGTTTCAAAACTGAAGAAGACCTGGTTATCCTAGAATATTTTGTCCATTTCTCCTGTTGAGTGAGCTGATTGAGAAAGATTTTCAAGAATGCTATGGTATTTGTCAGAATGTTTATATTGACTTAAAGTTCTGACTGTGTATTTTTACACTGAAGAAATTAAATAGCTAAACATCAAAAACAACTTTTGTTTGTTTTAAACAGTTGTATGTTGATACTTCTTCATTGCATTTGTCATTAATTGGAAATTATTAATTTGTCATTTAAATGTAAATGGTATATGAAAATTGCCTGTGATAGGCTGAATAATTATATGGCTTAATGAAATGGGATTATTAAATATCAAAAGGAAACACAGAAAAATACTTTCCAGTAGATAACTTCTCATTTACTTCTAATGTTTTGCTGACTGAAGTTTAAAAACAAATTATTTTCATTTAAAAGATCAGTTCAAACTTTTGTCCATATAAAATGAATAATGAAACACCTTACTATTTGTGAACTTTCTGCACAAAATAAAACACAGCTAATAATGTGAAGAAATATATCTCAGCTGTATATCATTACTTATATTAGTCTCAAAAATTGTTCTTAATTACAACAATTAGTATTATATTGATTATGTGTTAAATTTTTGTACACTTTTGCATTCACAGCAACTTACTAGTGGAAAAACTTTTTAAAGTAGAACTTGACATTTCATAGTTTTTAGTGTTGCTACAGCATAACTAAGCTGCATCTTTAGATATTCACATTCCTTCAATTCTGAGCAATTTAGCTATATATATAACTTTTGTAATTGTACTGAACTCACAAAGAAAAACTGCTTTGAAAACTTAGAATAGAATAGTAGAACCATAGAATCATTTGAATTGGAATGGACCTTTAAAGGTCATGTAGTCCGACTCGTCTGCAATGAACAGGGACACTACAGCTTGATCAGGCGTCTCAGAACCCTGTCCAGCCTGACCTTGAATGTCTCCCAGGATGGGGCATCCACCACCTCTCTGGGCAACTTGTTCCAGTCCATGTTCCACTACCCTTATTCTAAAAATCTTTTTTTTTTTTTTTTTAATATCCAATTTAAATCTGCTTTTTGTTAGTTTGAAACCATTTTCCCTTGTCCTATTATAACAGACCCTGCTAAAGAGTTTGTTCTCTTCTTTCTTATAGCCCTCCTTTAAATATTGAAAGGTCACAAGTAAGAGCCTTCTCTTCTCCGAACTGAACAGATCCAACTCCCTCAGCCTGTCCACAAAAGGAAGGTGTTCCAGCCCTTGGATCATTTTTGTGGCCCTCATCTGGACATGCTCCAGCTGGTCCACATCTCTCCTGTACTGAGGACTCCACATCTGGATGTAATACTCCAGGTGAGAACTCATCAGCAGACTAGAAGGCTAGGATCACCTCCCTTGACCTGCTGACCACACTTCTTTTGATGCAGCCCAAGATACTGTTGGCTTTCTGGGCTGTAAGGGCACATTGCTGACTCATGTCCAGCTTCCCAGCCACCAGTACCCCCAGGTACTGGTAGGGCAGTGCTCAATTCTTTCATCCCCTAACTTGTACTGATAGAGGGCATTGCTGTGATCAGATGGAAGACCTTGTATTACCTCCTCTCTCGTGCCTAAGTTCTTGAATCTTTCCATTATCTTTTCATAAACTATAATGAAAATGAAACTGTTTTGACTATTTTCTTGATGTGTTCATGCAGTTTTTAGCATTTACCTTTATTTTGTACATTAGTCACCACTTGTGTTTTCCTCATTTTGATGTAGGGTTTTTTTTTTTTTTTTTTTTTATTTCTTCCCTTTTTTGTTACGCTGCCTGGTCTGTATGGATAAGTCATTATCTATTAAGCATTCCCTCAGTCTTGTTTCTTTTTTTAAGTCTCATTATTTCTGTTAAATTTGCTCACTCTCAAGGTCTTCTGAGATACTGCTGGTCTTACTATTCAACAGATTATGGAAAAAATATGATATATACTTCAACATGTTATATATCTTAATAATAATATTATGGAATAGGGCAGGAATAAGAAATGAAAACCCTACAGAGTTGTTTAAAAAGCTCTACAGGGCTCATATTCTCTGATATTCTTGTTAATTGTAAAAACCTCATCAAATTTCATGTGAACTCCTAATAGATAATCAACAAGGACCAAGATGCCTGATGTCCAAGCATTCCTGGCAGAGACTCAGGCACTTTAGGATTGCTTGAGGTAATTTATTCAAGAAAGCTCTGAATAATTATATTCTATTCACAACAAATTATTGCATTGAATATGACAGTAAGATTAAAAAAAAAAGTGACATTACAATGACTTAAGGGAAGAATTTTGAAACCACAGATGACACTTCAGCTTGTTTACTGTTAGAAAAAGGCAAAACAGCTCTGCCATACCCATGATTTATACTCCATACTATTCAAAGGAATTCACAGTCAAGAGTTAAATGCCCAGGTATCCCCAGTACAGTTTAAGCATTGAGGTTTCCTGGAGGAATGGTCCTCTTAAATGACACAATAACAAGGACTAATCTAATTAATGCAAAAAGGAAGGAGTTAAACAAACAAAAAACAAAACAAAAAGCAAAAGAGAGGGAAGGGGGGAGGGGAAGCATGAAAATGTATGGCATAGACTATAATTTACAAAATACTGAAATAAATAATAAATACTGAAATTAAGCACATACCTTATTGTCTTTCCTGGATCTGCTTCGATTATCCAGGTGCAATGAAGATTATTGTCATATGGTGCTGGGTAACCTGGGGACAAAATGCGCCCTGATGTAGCAGCATGAATTCGACCACCACATTCAGCTACAAAATAAATAAGGATTGCATTATTATTATTATTTGAAGACCATAACATTTTGCATTTCCATTTTTTTTCTGTTCCACATTTCTGTGTCTTCTAAAAAGTAACAGGTAACAACATCTCTGAAGTAGCATTATACTGCATATAATAAACTAGGACATGTACACAAGTTAAAAATACACTTACAATGATTCTATTCCTCCTTTGTTGCAAAGCAATAAATCATACATACTTCTGTGATTAAGATGTTTTACAAGGAAGAGTATTTCAAAGTGAAGATTACAAAATCACAATTTTAGTATCAGTAAGACAGCAGAAAGCATAAAGTTTGAAGGTCTCAGAAACATCACACCAAATATGTTTGTCTTTCCTAAATAACACTGAATGCTGAAATACAGATTTTACACAGTTTCACTTTGTAATTAAAATCACTTTCTCCCTGTTCTAACGTCAAATTGCTTTCGGCTTAATGGTTTCAAGTTACTTCTCCAATAACTTTTGGTTTAATTACATCATAAAGCAGTAAGGTATTGCCTCATATTTTACGTAGATATTTGCAAATTTAAATGCCATATTACCAACAAGTAAGAGAATAAATCAGAAAGCTATGATTTGAGAGTATCAAGTGTCTGGTTTTAACCATTTTTATTATCACAACTATTTTAAATTTGTTGAGAGACCTATTGCAGTGCATAATATCCAGAATGAAATGATGCTTACTTTGCTCTTTTAGAGCATTGTGCCATTGCGTGCCTACTATAAAGCTGTGCCCCAATGAAACAGGAACACCCTGTAACAGTAAGGTACTTTTGAAAGAAAAAGAATGAGTGTCTCCCCAGTTAAGTAAAATAATGCCCCTGAAGTCCTATCTTACTTACCCTAAACAGAGTTGCCTCACAAGTAGTGGCATTAAAAAAAAAACTACAGGGGGAACAACTCAAGCATAACTGTCTATCACAATGTAAGACACAATGAAACAAACATTACAGTGGGACAAAATAATTTATCAGCAACAACTCCTAACAAACAGTAAGTCCAATAAATGCCACTGAGTCACTGCTGACAACCAAATTGTTACAGGGCATTAAATTAAATTTAGAGGAAAAAAAGGCGAGTGATTTACTTACCTATCCTGCTGTTTTGAAAAGAACCACTAGCAGAAAGCTACTCTAAAACATTTTATTTTTTTTCAAATATAACTATCCTGTAAGGTTTTGAGTAATTTTAATTATGTAACCTCAGAATGTAATATTTGCCATGACAGCAATCTGCAAGTAAAGAAATGATTGATACACTTCTTTACCAAATAACTTATTTGGAAGATTTACGAGTGAAATCAGAATTATTTAAACTCTATAGTTTGCCTGGAAAAAAATTAACAAAACAAAACAACAATGACAAAAAAAACACCACCACCACCAAAAAAAAAAAAAAAAAAAAAAAAAAAAAACACCCAACACTTAGAAGCAAATGAAAAGCAAATTTTCTACAGTGATTCTGAACAGGAAAGGTAATGAGCATACAGTAAAATCACCGCATCAAAGAATATGCTGCATTATATAAAGAACTAAAACTAGCAGGGTTGAACAAGCACTCAAAAAAATAAGAAGTCCTAGAGTAGGAATTATAGGATTTTTTTTTATTTTTGTTTTTTAAGAAAATGAAAGTGAACACTAAATCAATATAGCAGTGTATTATCAATGATGAAAAGGTGTAGAATACGTTGACTATGTACATGGGCTGGAATGACTATAAAAACAATGATGAATGTAAATGTTGCTGAAGCCAACAGTAAACAGTAAACGTTGATCTAAGATACAGAAAAAAAAAAAAAAAAAAAATTGATCTGCACAAACATGGAAGTGTGCCTAAATAGGAGGGAGATCGTTCAAAGTTCTTGACAATTTAACCAAAAAGATGAAAAGTCATTCAAATAAAGGAAGAAAGAGAGAAAAGAGCGTGGCACAAAACTGAATAAAGAAATTACCATTTATATACACCTCATTAAATAAAGAAATAAACAAACAAGCAAACAAGTAAATAGATTGAAATGACCTGCAGAAGCCTAGCTGAATTTCCAGGGATCTTCGTGATGAATTTTTCTTCACACAGAACAGTAGGAAGAAAGATAATTATTTAATGAATTTAATAGACTGATAAGAAAGGCATTCTAGAAAGATTCACTTTTAGAAGACTTTCAGAGAGAATGGTCAGTATTGAATGGCCATCAATATAGGTATAAAGCTAGATACTCAAGAAATGAAAGATTTTTGAACAAATTATTCCAAAATCTTTGCAACAATATGCCAAAAAAAAAAAAAAAATCTAGGAATACAAGGTACAAAGTAGAGGTATAATGAAAAAAAAAAAAGACACAGTAGCAGTGATAAGTTTAATATGGAAGCATAAAAGTATAATGTTATCAAGAGAAGTGGAAATAAAGGTAAAGATAAGGGATTGCAGAGAACACAGCATAAAAATTCTCAGCATAAAAAGAACACACACACCAGAGATATTTCGCTACAACAAATCATATTACCTATGCAAGTAGGTAGAGGTTTGTCCCATACTCTCCTATCTCCACTTAAGCAAGTCATAATGCCACTGCCGTGCATTGTATAGCCAGGATTACAGCTGTATAAAATGACAGTGTCTATGAAATGTCCTTCATCTCGGATCTTGTAGCCATAATTTGGTATCCCGGGATCTTCACACTTGACGAGGTCAAAACCTGCAAACAGAAAGGGGAAAGGAAAAGAAGAAAAGAAGAAAAAAGAACATATAAATATAAAATATCAAATAAAATATAATGCCAGTGAATTGCTTTCTAGTCTTGATTCAAATTATTCTCTCAGGATTCAGGTAGATTACATAAATCCAGAGCAAGCAAAGATAAATTACACGTAATTTGGTGAAAGTAGAAACTGAGACACCAAGAATTATTCATGCTATTGATTATGACATTTTTCCACTGAAGAAATTTTATTATTTGCACAATCCCAAAAGAGATCAGTAAGAAATTATTTTATATCACTTCTATTGTTGCAATCTTTTTTTTTTTTTTTTTTTTATTCAGAGAAAAGGAAGCAGTATCAGTTCTTTACTTGGTAATAATGAGAACTTTACTTCTTTATCTAACCTATACAGCAATACCAGCAGACCATAGTGAAAAGGAAGCAAATGCAACAATTGATTTATTCATTCAAGATAGCACAGCCTTAGCTTCTCCTCTGCTTCAAATGAATAACTAATACTCTACTTGTTTTTGACAAGCAGTCCCCATTTTGAGCTGCTAACATGAGAAAGGAACAGTTTCCTCTGTCCTTAGCATGGACAGTTTTATTTGGGCATCTACATAAGATTATACAGAAGAAATTTATATATTTCTTCTATTGTGTTTTTTTCTGCATAGTAGCGACAAGATGTAAAGATGTTCTGTACCGACATTCAGTTTTTGAAGCTTTTTATAAAGAGTAGTTACAAACTCATCTTTCTCAACTACTGACAAATTAGTGGATTTTTCTTTTATTACTGTCATGTGCCCAGCCTGACTCTACATATGATTTATTTTTTTGTGGTTTGTATTTTACTAACAGTTTCTGTTTTAACTCATTATGGAGTTCTGAATCAGGCAACTGATTTTCCCTTCAGTTTCTTGTTGTGGTTCATTCCCCACATGAGGTCCTTTACTAATAAGGAAAGTATCAGACATCCTTACGATAAATAACATATCAATACATAATCCTTTAAACTTTTCTTCTTTATCTGCAAAGACTGTCTTGGGATGAAATGAAGAAGTACTACAAAAATACAAAGTATACTTGTTAGATGTAGAGTATAATAAATGCAAATAAGACACTAAAAATCTTTAAAAAAACCCACAAAAACAAAATAACAACAACAAAAAAACAACAAATAGGCACAATTCTTAACCTGTTTTCCCTTAGGGAAACTAGATAGAATGCAAATCCTGTGGAGTTGAACATAGTTTACGGGCCTGAATACTGCACACTATTTGATAGAAATGACATTCTCCCAGAGTTCTTCATTTAGTGAGAGAAATGGTCATGAATCCAAAACTGATGGACAGTAACATTTAGTTAAGATCTGAGTGTATACTGAGAATGCTATTTTGCAAAGAGGAATCCATACTGATTTTTGTTTTCCAGCTGTCATTTCTATCTTAGAACAGAATTGCAGGGAAACATCTAATTTCACAAAACAAGAAAAAGGAGGACACAAAAGACAGGTGTTCAGGAACTAACATAACACTTCATTTTTAATCCATACCACATTTTCTGAAACAGAGAAGTGAAAGGTCTTTAGAAAGTTAAAATCTAAGTACAGATTATATGACAAATCTCTGAATGGTTTTCAGATTTTTATATTGAAGTCTGGAACTAATTCTGCACTTTTCTTTAATATGCAGGAGTTCTGCTGTGAGGTAAAACGTACTGCTGAGCGGTCCAATGCAGGTAGGCACATTCCTAAAGATCATATCTGTATGTATTCCAGGATCCTTCCACTGACTCAGTACAGTGAACTCCAAGGCTTATTTAGGAGGTATTCTGCTTCTATTATATCCTGCACAGAACTGGGGAACCATGAAATTGCCATAGAGAGATAAGTTGCTCCTTAGAAAGCAGACGTTTGGATAACTTCCTATGATCTCAGAAAGGCTACTTTCAACACATAGAACTAGGTAAAACCCTCCAGGACTGCATAAAGTCAAAAGAACAGTTCTACACAGGGGTAATGTTTCTTATACATCACAGCTCAGAGGTACTCCTGAATAGATTGGATGAATAGTATCATAGAAATAAACAGCTTCTGGCACAATTAAATTAATTTTTAAGAGCTCTAGCCAATGCTAGGAAGAGAAAGGGCCTTTTATCTTCAATTCTGCAGGAAAATAGGGAAAAAAAAAATGTTTTACTGAAGAAAGAAAACAATGATGGGCAAGGATTTGAACAGGAGTTAGACACTGTCTTTGCTGCAGTCCTCCTTTTGAAATACAAATGTCTTAATGTTTTAATTACTTGCTAGGAATTTTGGACATGTACATAAGACAGAAATGTCTTTAAATGATAACCAACAACACAGCAACTGATCAACAGAAATTGTGTACAACTGTACGTGATGCAAGTGAAATTACTCTGCAAGTTATCTTCATAGGAACTAGGAGTGATCATTGCAGAAGTATAGTGCTGAGTATTCTGTGAACTGTAGAACTCCATACAGAGCGCAGAGTAGTCAGCAGTATATAGAACTCAGAGTACATCTGTACAGTATGTATCAGTATGTATGATAAAGTGTGGAAGGGCTGTATTTGTTTTCCCCACTAACCAAGAAAAGACAAGACTATGTTCACTGAATGAAGATTAAACAGCAGTAGTAAGGAAGCACGTCTGACAAAAACTTCCTTATGTTAAGCACTCCACATGATGAGTGAACACAATGTTAAAATTCCTCTTGTGAGAGCTGTGACAGTGGAGTAGTTAAACACTGCAGGGAAACTGTCCTACTTGTTATGCAGAGACTGCACTGCATCACTCCTTATTTAAAGTGGCCTGGTATTTCTACTGGACAGCTGTGTTTTGCTTTTACCATGCATCACTGTGAGGCATCAATAAGATGCCACTTTAACTTACATGTCAATTTAATGTTAAATACTACTACCTAACAGTACAAAACAGT
Source organism: Chrysolophus pictus (assembly GCA_037305975.1). Classification (NCBI taxonomy): domain Eukaryota; kingdom Metazoa; phylum Chordata; class Aves; order Galliformes; family Phasianidae; genus Chrysolophus; species Chrysolophus pictus. Next base: position 21,153,515 of record CM074578.1, read on the forward strand.
GACTTTTATACCAGAATATGTGAAAAATCTCCCAGTGTATCTATCTGGACATATGAAAAAAAGAATTGATTTTTTTTTTTTTTTTCATTCAAATTACTTGCAGTCACAATAGAATGCTGTGGTTAAAACATGTATAAACTTCTACTTTTTTTTTTTTTTTTTTTTTTTTTCATGCAGATTTCTATTAGTGCCCACTTTAAGAGATCTAAAACCATCTTAAAAGTCCTTTTTAGTTCCTCCAGTCCTTCACACAAAGAATGAGGCAAAGAACTCTGCAAGCTCTGCTTAAAAGGACTAAGAAATAATAATAATAAAAAAATCAGTACAACTTCAGCTTCCTTCCTAAGACTAAAATGACTGCTCATATTCAAAGAATTGGAATTTCCTTAAATACACTTACTATAACTTTAGTCTTCAGACAGACAAGGTATTTCAAAGCTCTTAAAATACTTGAGAAAGATTACAGATTTCTTCGTTATCCATTACAGCAAAAAAGTTTCTCTGTCCACTATAAATTCATTTCCTTGAAACCATCTTGTCATTACGGATTGAAAACAAAACAAAACAAACAAACAAAAAAACCCTATAATTTCTAGTTTCTATTCACTGTTGTTTTTAACCTGAAACAATCTCCTACATTGCACGTTCCATTAGAACTTGAATCTTTCATAATTTTCCTCTTAAGATCTTATACTCTAATTTATACAATTCACACAAATTACTCAGATTCTGAGTTTATAGAATAAGTTTCTCTAAGTCACTTTAGTTCTTATGGATCATTAGCTTTTTCTACTTCCTATTTGTAAACTTAGTATCATTCACAGAATTCACCAGATCAAAAATATTTAAAGATTACTGTAGTAGTTCTGCACAAGTAACTTTCTATAAGTCTTTTTAATAACATGTTGCAGTTGTTTAAAAATTCAAACTTCACGGCTACACTAATCTGACTTTAGATAGCATTAATAGGAGGAAAAGCACTACAAAGACAAAAAAAAATATTTATATATATATAGGCAATTGTTATGCTTTTGCAGGCACTCAGAACTGAGCAACCAGGGAATAATCAGAACTAATCTAATGCTAGATTTATTACACCATCACTTTTTTAGCACTCTTTTTAATTCTTTATAAACAATATTAATTATTCACTTTAATTGACCCCAGGATATATATTTCTTATATCCTCCAGTGAGACCATATTTGAATAGCCCTTTATCTTTTATCTTTCTTTGACTAATTTTAAAGTATCTGGCACTTTTCAATCTGATAAATGACTGAATAAACTGCAGAATAATCTCTCAGGGAAACTGTACTTCCAGCTGTGAACTACAACTTGATTAATTCAAAGAGATAATTATCATTTTGCATTTGATGTATTTACCAAACATGAATGAATTTGTTTAGTAACTGCATAGGAGCTTCACCAAAAGAGTAAAAAAATAAAAATAAAAAAAATCCCATCTAATAATGAATATGATTTCTTGTATAGTAATCTTCAAAGAAATGCATGGTCTGGATTCCCCAAAGAATGGGAGTCAGCACTGCAGCCAATTTTTAAAGCATCTCAAAATATTAAATCTTACGCTTGTATTAGTATATAAATGGTATAACACTTTGCAATACAGTGCTAAGAAATAACATTAAATTGTCTTTACAATCAATATAATCACCCAGTTAGATATTCACTATCTCACAAATCTACACCGTATTTATAAATGGGACCCTCTCATATTAGAGAAGATAGAAATAAATCTCATTATAGGTAAATATTGCAATATGAATTTCTGCAAAATGAGTACATATGATATAAATGAGGTATTTGGTTAAAAAAAAGAAATTAAAAAAAAAAAAAAGAAAAATCTTATGAAGAAATAGGAAAATGATCTTTCTTGGGTATAGAATTTTGTTAGCATCACCGTTAAAAGACTCTGTAAAATTCTGTTTATGCTTTTCAAGAGAATCATCAGTTTGAGATATTTCATAGCTGAATTAACCTTTTCCTTCTCAGTTCTGACAAAAATAAATAAATAAATAAGAGTAGCATGATAAAATTTACTGGGCAGAGCAGAAAAATAGAAGGGAAAATGAATGATTTCTGCTTATTGTACGACTGACTCTAATCCAAAGGGAAGTCACCAGGTTTTATGTACAGAGCTATGATTCCATTTCTGTGCCATAGCTCCTCTTAATACTACAAGACAATTTGAAGTAAGATAATTCATTCTGAAGGATTCACAAGCAGCTTATGAAAGCTGATGCAAAAGACAATAAATTGAAGGTAAAGGGTACTTAGAGATTCAGTGGAGTCTCAGCAAGGTTTATGTTTGTATGTATTGGAAACAAGCTAGTTATTAATTACATTCAAACTGTGGAGTAAGTGCACTATGCAAATGTACAAATGTATGTGTCAATCAGACCACCTTTGTTAGCTACTTACTTGTATAAGTGAGCTGAAATCCTTGGTCAGTATCAGATCCATTGGTATTAAATTCTATCCACAGGTGGTTAGAGGTGCTGTTAAGAATAACTCCCATCATTTCATTCTTGGTGAAGGCTCCCAGAGAACGAGAAGAACTGTCTTTTCCATCATACACCTTGAAGAAACAAAATAATAGGATGAAACTGGACATTGTAATATGTGAATCTGCATATCTGAAAAACTTTATACAACACTTCAAAGTTAGCTATGCATCGCAAACTTCTTGTGGAGGTATATACCATCCTAAAAATTATATTTTTTGTTATAACATTCAGTAAAATAGAAAGTATTCTGTAACCCTTTAAGATGTTCCAAGGTTTCGTAACTTCAGATTTTTTTCATGATCACTTACAAAGTCTAATAGAAGTATAATTTCTGTTCTTTCCCCTCTGATATCAAAAAGCAGAAATGGGGTATTTAAGTCAATATATCACATATATCAATATGTCCCCAGTAGTCCTCTGTTTTTGTTTGGTTGATTTTGGTTGCTTTTTGTTTTTGTCTAAAAAAAAGAAAGAAAAAAAAAAACCACCCAGATTTAAAAATATAAATTCTTCTTGAATTATAAAAAAATAAAAATCACCTATACTTTTCATTTTTAAAAAATAGGCAAATATAAAGTGTGTTTCATACTTCCAAAATTCATCATGTGGACATTTTTACAAAAGTAATGAACGTGACTCTCTGGTTTGTAATCTGAAGAGAAAGACAGTTCACCCTCAATGCCAACTTCCTTATGAAGTCAGATAAATCTGATGCAAAAGCTGCAACAAATATCTCAAGCTCTAGATCTTCATCTCTTCATTCTTAGACCTTGTGGTATAACGAGGATTTATCCTGATTCCAGCCAGAAGGAGGTGGTGACTTATTTAATAACCTAAATTCCTGCATCTGATTTACAGAAAACACTTTCCTATTTGAATGTCCAGTTCCATGTATAAACAAAATCTAGAAATGGATCTTTGGAGAGGATAGACCATTGCAACAACATTTACAGACAATTACCAATACTCTGAAGCAGAGCTATTTTCCAGGAAAATACCATTGTATCATCAATAAGTGAATGTTTCCTAAGTAGGACATTCATATATCAATATATCAAAATAACGCACACAAAGATTTTTTTTTTAAGATAAAAATCAAAATTTTTGTTTCATAAATATATATAAATAAGAACTTTCCCTTAAAGAAGATTTTGTACAATAATACATTGCACTATTCATTCATAGAACAACATGTCTTCTTTATAACTAAGGCAAAAATTGTCCTCTACTAGGTGACGTAGATAAGCCATTGCCACTCATAGCTGTGCTAGTAATATCAAAATAATGCCTCCAAACCTCTACTGTTGTCCAGGGCCAGAATTATAGAACTCTTTCACTGCCTGATTATGCTTTATTAGAGCTGGAAATCTAGTATATAAAAAAAGCCCAACACATTCACTCCAAGATTTTTGAATGCCATTATCATTATATATTCAGAAAACGCATATATTTTACTTGGTTTCAGAGATTCATTTATTAGTTTAAATGAAAAGACAGACTTTTAATTGGCATTAATAGTAAATACTCTCTAAAAGTAATAAATAGTGCTAACACAAATGAGACTTTTGTTCATCTTTAAAAGAAAAGTAAGTTAATAACTATGATTATCCTTAGACATCGTGCTCTAATGATATTCTATGCTACTGACTTTGCAGATACTCTTGCTATCTGACGATCAGCAAGTTTATTCAATCTCTGTCAAGATTAATCAAGATACAAATGAAAATGCCATTTTATGAAATAAAAATGAGATATAAGGAGTCAAATGATAGGGCTGCTGTTAACATTGTAGACATTATGTATGCTTCTGGTCTAGTAAGTGAGACCAGTGGTCAAAAAAATATAAGGATCAAACCTCGACCATCCACACAAATAATTAATTTTGTAATAATTTATTTGAATTGCCCCAGGAAAAGGTTTACTCCAAGCCATTCTCCCAGACAATTCTTGGTCATGGTTTGGCAACTAGTATGGGACAAGGATTACTTCCAGTAGGCATCTTGTGTACAACCCCTGTGCTCTGGTGTTTGAAGGAGATCTGACATGCGTGATTGTCTCTGGAACCAGGAACATACTAACACACTTTCACACTGATACTGTAGTGCATATGCCTTACTCATGTAGGATAACTGATTTCAAATATAACTCACATACTCCAATTACCAAATACTCTTTTCCTCTGTCATGAAGCAAAAAGGAAAATATTTGGCCAAAGAGCTGAAAAATATAGAATTATATTCTGGTGTTACGGTTGCCTCTAAAAAAATTGCAGTGAGACAGAGATTCTACCGTTAAGAAATCAGTTTAAAGAATTAAGTATTTCAAGAGATTGCTAAAACAGAGAGACCAGGAAGCTCAGATATCAGTGAGTGAGAGAGGGTAAGATTCAAAATAATCAGCTGATCTAAATATTGTTTAATTATAAACTTCAAAATTGTTTCTCTTTGATTACTTGAGCTCTGACATCTATCCCCCTAAATCAAGTTCAAGCTTTGCTACTTTTATAGAAAGCTTTACCCATGACTTACAGTCATTAACTCTGCAGTATATTCTCCTTGAAATCACTCACCTTTACCCCTTCACATGCATGCAATCTTACTGATGTTAGAAATACTTTGCAAATTATTTTTTATTCCCTCTGTACTACTTAACCTCAACATTCAGGTGACTTTTAGAATTCGTACTTGTGCCAACAGCAGACCCAGTTAAACACATGCAGTTCAAGATAGTTTTATGTTTTAAAAGCAAGTAAAGAGTGCCAGAGTACAGGCACAACTTGATTGTCCACACAATATTTATGGTTAAGACATCTTCAGCAAACAGTTAATGCAGACCTACTAACTCCCTCACAAATCTTTTCTGAGGGTACAGAAAAGATGTAGAGGCCAGGGACTATTTCCAAGAGGAGGTTTAAGTGAGCCACCTTGTTTCATAAGAGTTTAATTTTATGGATGTATTCAGACTGTGGAACTTGGCCAAAGGGACAGTAGAAAATGGTCACAGAATTGTTTAGTGCACTAAGATAAATGTATCCAGGATATTTAGGGAAAACTTGTTTCTTCTAAACATTTGTGAGGAAATGAGAGAGAAGTGTTTGCAGCTGCTAGGGTGAAAACATGCAAGAAAGAGGATCACGATACTGTTATTTGTGAAGAAAAATCTCATAGTAACGGTGTTAATGTATGTGCATCTGCTAACAGAATGTAAAAACACCTGAAGGAGAACTAAAAGCTGACTGGATTTCCTTAAACTGTAGTTTCACATTGTGATAATAAAAATATTTACAATTTTGATACAACTTTGATATTTTCCTGAACTTTATGGCATCCCAAACAAAAATGCTTTTAAAATTTTCCTTTGAACACTTGACCACTCTTATTGTAAAAAACTTCTTCCGTTTGTCCAAACTGCCCTCTGTTACTTTGAAATCATTTTCCCTTGTCCTATCAAAACTGCTAAAGAGTCTCCTATCTTCTTTCTTATAGATACTGAAAGGCTGCTATCAGGTCTCCACAGAGCCTTCTCTTCTCCAGGCTGAACAGCCACAGCTCTCTTAGCCTGCCCTCAGAGGGGAGGTGTTCCATACTCGGAAACATTTTGTGGTCCTCCTTTGGATGTGCTCCAGGAGGACCACAATCTCTCCTGTACAGAGGAGACGCACGCACTTCTTTACACAGTACTAAGTAGAATTTCAGAATTTATTGTCACAGAAGAGCTCACAATATCAAGTGATTTAAATGGCTACCTGAATTCAAAGACATGTCCATAACAGATGATGAAGAAATAGACAGCAAAATGTAATCTTACTTTATGCAACAGCTGTGGATAGCAGGGGAACATAAGGGAATGGAGCACAGACAAGCAGCCAGACTAGTTTATCTTACCTAAATAATATCTCCTATTATCTTTATTAGAGAAAGAATACTGAGCCAGGTGGACATTTCAGTCAACTGGTACTGATCTGGAAAACAAAATTCTGGCTGGTATCCTATGCTAGGCTGCTAGATTATTCTCTGCTTTCATCTGGCAGATTTTAAATCACTACAAAGCATCTCTCCTTAGTGACAATCAAGCAGTGAATATAATCTCATGATGCACTGCAAGACTACAAAAAAACATCCCAGCCTAGAAAGATATCTTCAATAGGATAACTATTTCCTATTCTTATATCATAGAATAAATAAGAAGCTGCATAGAAATGTATATAAAATCTGAACTCTAAGATACACTAGCCAGGCTGTCACCAATATAAATTAAATTAAAAAAAAAAGGACAAAATCTCAAATATTAACAGTCAACTGCATGCTCAGTTTAATCTTCACCACATTTTCAGTCAAGATATTGGCCTGCTCCAATTGGAAGTCTTCCAGGTAATATCTAGTTAAGATACTAGTGCTTTCATAGATCAAAGGCTGACTTCTATAGAGTTATGTTCTAACTCTATCCTGACATGGAATTGGATAGGGAATAGACATTACTTCTAAAAATGCAGGTTATAAAGAGGCTATGGTGACAGAGTTTATTTGTGTGGATAGCAGTTGTGCTATGCCAGTTGCCTCAGAAATATAAAACAGGCCTTCCAGTTCAGACATAGCAACAATTTTGCTTTTACTCTTTACTTGCTTCCTCAGAAGCAATGTGCTTATGCAGTTATGAAAGAAGAAAGTACATGACAGATTGCCCACAACAGCTTTCTCACTATTAAGTCTTCCTCCTTACATCCCCAGAGACTAACTCTAAGCATTCTTGTCATTACTTGTGAAAAGTTCTGAAGGATAACTGAGTTAGTTCATTGTTGGCTTAGGGTTTTCTAAGATCTTGTTGTTGTTCAGGCAGTCTACTAAATTATTTATGAACTAAGTATGTCTAAAGCTTCTGAGAAACTTAAGTACAGTATCCAAGCTGCTCAGTGGTCAATTAAGTAAGCTCTTCTGTGTCTGCTGCATCTATTCAGAGTTTTATGGGATCTACAGTGCCAAATCAAGGAATGTGGAAGTAAAGAACTACATAGCATAGACTACATTCTTTGCCTACCTACTCAGTTCTCTTTGGTCTAAAAGAAAGCCATAAGAAAAGATCCTGCAGCACTAAATTCAGCACAGCTACCCAAGCATAGAGGCCTTTATTATCAGTGACTTGTGAGTAAAGATGGAGAAAACACTGTTCTTTTAAATGTAATATTTGGATACTCTTTGAGATTTTTAAAGATTTGTGTATTTCATAGTTTAATCCAGTCTGTACTCGCTAAAAAGAACAAGCATATAAAAAAAGATATACATATCTGTATTAGTAGAGACAGTACTTAAAGGAACAGTGCAGGAAATGCATTAAAGTTGTCATGCATTTACATAAGGAGATGGAATAATAGATAAAAGCATAGCAAGAAAAATTTGCTTTATCACACAGTTATCTTATTTGTGGAATAAATATTTGTGGAATAAATAAATATTTGTGGAAAGTACAAGTGATCTATTTAGTAAGATTAGGTCAGAAATAACATGCTAAATGAGTTGCTGTGATATCCTGATATCCCCAGTCGTTATTAACTGAATTAAGAGCCATTTGGTCATTTGAGTATCAATTAAATTGGAAAAATTAGAGACAAACTTGAAAAAGTTATTTTAGTGTATGTTCAACATTCCAGATGAATATCACAGTTTTCATTACATAGAAGAATATAGCAGCCATTATTTAAATTAAAAAAGATTATTAATAAATGGTAGAAAAGTACATTTTAAAAATTCACAGTTATTTAGGATGTTTCAAAAACTACCTACAAAGTAAGAGTAAAAGAAAGTAAGCCACCCTCCGTAATTACAGTTTTAGTCAGTATTACAGTATTGTAGAATCAGGTCATCTAGTCCAACTCCCTGCTCAGGAAAGGGCACCTAGAGAAATACATGTACCTAGAACAATTACAATAACATATATTGGCTGGCTTCTTTCTATCCAAATGAGCAAATTAAGTAGTTTTTCCAAAATTGCCTATTATGCACAAGACAAATAATAAAAATATCCTATCTACTATTAAAAAACATCTTTCTTCAAAGCAATCCCAGAAATACATTTACAAATATCACCACACATTGAAAATAACACACTTTAGCTTTCAAAATTTAAGTATGCATTTTAGGTTTTCTATTCAGATTTATATCCTGTGTAAATACTATTTTCAGACATACAATTGAACACTTAATATCCCCTATATATATATATTAAAAAAAAAAAAAAAAGAAGAAGGACAAAATGGTTAGTATTAAAAGTTGAGTCATTCATATAATGTGAAAGTTGAGCACAGCAAGAAGAGAGATAATTTTATTTTTACCTTAACAGTGTCTCCCTCACGCAGCTGAAAGCTCCTTGCTCTAAGATGGATCCCTTTTCCAGCCTCTGTTTCAATTTTATAGATACATTCATGGTTGTTGTCATAGTTAGATGGAAAATTTGGAGACAACAGTGTTCCTTCATTTCCAGAGACAGTTGCTCCACATTCAGCTAAAGATAAGAGACACACAAACAACAAAAAGTGAATTATCCATTTCAAGAAAATATAGGCATTTTTCAGAAATATTTAGCCTCTACGGTAACTAACTTGCTATGGATACCTAGGAAAAAGACATTTCTGTTGGATTTTACCTAGAGGACAAACACCTAAAAATCCTACCAAAGATGCTATCACTAGCACTTCACTAGGCTTAACATGCACTTAAGGGCTTTTATCTAGCACCTAATTATCCCTTGGTCCTCACATTAGGCTGATCTGTAATTCAGCCCAGCTGGATTCCATAAAAATTCCATAAAATTATTCTGTTGAAATATGCACTAGGAAAAAACAGAGACTAATCTGCTGAGATAAAGTAGTCTGGCAATAAATCAAAACCATTCAAATAGTATTTCTACTAGATATGAAACAAAGAAACAAACAAACAAACAAAAAAAATCAATGATTATTGATATTAGCACCAAACAGCTCCCTTCTTTTTTAAATAAATATTGGGAGTCCTTTTCACAGCCACCTGTAGCATGAACTTAGAGACACTTTTAGGAGTAGAATTTTAGTTACTACTACACAGTAAAGAAAAGAGTAGAGTAGAGGAAGAATGATGTGTTTCAGCCTGTTGGCTCAGGTTGAGTTCTAAATAAAGACTATTCCATGTCTGCAGTGTACATTTCATCACAGAAATAAAAACATCCAAATAAATAAAAAAGAATAGCGATACACTGTTCAAACAAATATTCAAAGTGATTAAAAATAGCCTAAAAACACCTTATAAGACTCTCAGTTAAGGTAAAATCCTGATATGAATGTACAATTTTTATGGAAATTTTATTATTGATGCCTCATTTTTCAGTCTAAGGATAAAATATATACTGTATTGAATCCAGGTTTTTACATAATAATGTCATTATTCAGACATTATTGAGAGCTTGGCATAAATAATTAAAATAAAAAGACATTAACGTATAATCATAAACCAACAGATACTTTTAGAGAAGAAGAAGTGATCGTTTAAAATTGTCTCTTTCTTTATTTTTCCTGCAAATTTTAAAAACAGTCTTAAGGCTTATAGGACATTATGATATTCATTTTTGGAAGTGTGCGTTTACAATTTTATGTGAACATGGATAGAGTTTATCTGTTATATGTGTAAAGAATGATTCTGAAAATACAGTATGAAGATACACAAGAAAGATATACCTTAAATTATTTAAAACATATTCAGAGAATGATGCATGTTTCATATTTACATATCAAATATCTAAAAATCTTGGATTTGAATTTCAGAGGCCTTCATACACATGATCAAAGTTATGTGTTTTTCACTTTTGAAGAGACTGAAGCCAGTGAATTATTCTGTACGTCCTCTCTTCAATAGAACCAAAGAAAGACAGGAAGGAAGAAGAAGAAGGAGAAGGAGACTGTGAAGAATGAAAGGGTAGATAACAGCAGGACAAGGGGAAATGGTTTTAAGTTGCGGAAGGGAAGATTTAGTTGGATGTCAGGGGGAAATTCTTTACAGAGAGAGTGGTGAGGTGCTGGAACAGGCTGCCCAGAGAGGTTGTGGATGTCCCATCCACAGAGGTGTTCAAGGCCAGGTTGGATGGGGCCCTGGGCAGCCTGGTCTAGTATTAAATGTGGAGGTTGGTGGCCCTGCCTGTGGCAGGGAGGTTGGAGATTCATGATCCTTGAGGTCCCCTCCAGCCTGGGCCATTCTGTGATTCTGTGAGGAATGTATGATAAGCTGGAAGAAAAGAAGAAAGGAGTAAAGAAAGGAAAAAGCCACAGTCTTGGAGTATTTTTCCTTTATATTTGGCCTCTCCTGAAGGAGGAAATCCACTGTAGACTGGCTCAGGATTCTTGATTTAAGAGAAGTTAGAAATCACTTTCTGCATTAGAGACTTATCTTCTCCTTTCTTAACAGAAAGCAGAGTGCTGAATGTTAGCCCATCACCAAACCTCAGATAGCTAAACTGTTCCTTTGTAAGGGAAGGTGGCATGCAAGTCTATAGTGACTTTACATTGTTTGGAAATTGCAAAGAACCTGGAAGGCAGAAAAATGAACTATTTCATTTTATATATTCTTCTACATAATATGCACTTCTTTGGTAAAAGATGTGTCAAATGAGACCTGTATTACATATGCATTTATAAACACATATATTTTTTGCGTGTATTTGTGCATATATAGCTAATTTTGCATTTGATTTTGAGGAAGTAGGTGGAAATAATTAAGTTTATAATATGTAGTTCAAAGCAGTGCCAAGAAGAATGCCAGACAAATTTAGACCCTTACTACTCCATGTCTTGTGCTCACAGTATCAATAATCTAAGCAATCGTCATGCAAACAGATGTTTGCCTAAGTGAATCACAGAACAACTTGAATTGGAAGGTAACTCAAAGATCATCAGGGCTCCACAAGAGCAGAATTAGAGGGACAGTTATGTCCGTTGACCTGCTGGCCACCTCTCTTTTCATGCAGCACAGGATAGCATTGGCTTTCCAAGCTGCAGTGCACACTGTTAAAGATACTTGACAGGGTATTTATTTTCCATTGGAGCTGTACTGGTATCCCATTACCTTTCTCCACCAAATAAATAAAATATAGAAGTAAAATGCTGAAGCAGAAAATAAAAATACTGCGTTTTTCTTGCATGATGTTCACATAGCATCATACGTTTTGCTTCAATGACTGGATGTTAACCACTGTTAACCATAAGGCACATGCAGTAACAGAAAAATTGCACAAAGAAACTTCCTGAATCTAGACAGGGCCAAATTTCCTAACTGATAAAATGTATGCTTCAAATTTTTATACTATGAGAATTTGTATCTGTGAGTAATGATAATGATATATAAATCAAGGATTATAAAGATTAGAATATAAAGATTAGAATATAAAGTTAATGTAATAAAAACCACCCTTCTAAAGTACATTACTTTCTGCAATAAGCAGGTATGCTGCTTTCTGTTGCAATCAAATAGTTATTTACTGAAATTCAGTTACAGTGCAAAATTCTTCTAAATCAAGTCAGCACTCATGTACCTACAATCTGTCCTATCCAAGTGCATTCTCTTGTAAGTGCATATTACCCTTTCTCAGATAACTTGCAGATATTATAACCTGCCATTTCCTTCTTAATCATGCCAAAAGGTTGTTCCGATCAAGCTTTTCAACACATTTCATCTGCCAATACATCACCAACTCAGCCTCTATAAGGATTTACAAAGCAAAGCAAGCCCTTTTTTGTTATTTTCCCTCTCTGATTTGGAAAATTATCCTAAAGATAGGACAGTTCTGGTTAAGGTTTTCTTACCACTTTTCACTAATGTTAGGATATCAACGAAGGTCATTTTAACTGGATCTCCCAATATCTTTGCCTTGAGAAGGTTTAAAGGATTTATTTATTTATTTATTTATCACTTTATTTTCAGATAAATGTTAGCCAAATCCATGGAAGATTCATTTCTCTCCAGACCTTTGGAGCTTTTGGTCTTTGGAATTTCACAGATCTAGTGCCCCAATACCTAAAATAACTTTCATTCAATATCAGTGCTTAGATACACTAAGCATCTTATGTTATAAGGACAGCTGAGTATTTGTATGACCTTTCCTTCACACTGCAATATAGAAATGCATGATAGTTTAAAAATTTAGAACAGCAACCATGAACAACAATATGCAGCATGTGGGTTTGTCAACAGGAAAACCTTATGTGTGTCTCCCCTTTTTTATGCACCAGAATTTTACTGAGTGGCACAGGAAATGCCATGTTATTTATTCTAAAGTATCTACAGTAAATAGTACTGTTAAAGAGCTTCTTCATTCAGTAATTAACACATACAGCCAAAATATGTGCTACCTAAAATCAATTTATATCTCTTCCCTAGGAATTTTAAGCATGCAACTCCTACTTCTGCTTCAGATAAATGCATTAGAAAAGCATTTAGTCACAAACTGAGCAATTGTTGGCTAACTTATTTAGCATAACGGATAGGGTATGAAGTAGATGAGGAAGAACACTTCTTCAGGGAAATGCATGCTTTGAGCAGTTGGAAAATAAGATTCTGAAATGGCTCATGATTCTTTGCTACCAAACTACTACAGCTGAATATTCATATTCACCTCCATTTTTACCACTTCTGAAAAATCTTTAGTTCTTTATGCAAAATGAAATGACAGATTTTAGCCATGTTGTCATGATCATTCTGCTAGGAGGTCTCAGCTATAATTAAAAAAACAAAGATTAAACTATGAAATTTTTGATTAAGTAAGACATACAACTCATCCACTCTCAGTGGATGAAAAATAAAAAAAAAACTTCCTCCAGTTCAACAGACAAGTCTTATTAACTGATCCTTAAAGATGTCTTTATTTGGCTACAGAGGACTTCATTTGTCACTCACATCACTACTATGTACAACACCTTTCAGATTCCCTCCAACTACACCTCTGTTTTTGCAAGATGCAAAATAAATTGAAATTTCCATTGTTTTTTTTTTTTCCTATCAGCATGGTCAGTGTCACCTAAGTCTTTAAAAAGAAAAGATTCATTTGTCACTTTAAGTAAATTGATGTACATTTTAGGTTAAATACATATTTTAAATACATTCTTTCTCAAAAACAAAGAAACAAACAAAAAAAACCCAGTAATCCAAGAGTATGTACAAAAGCCTATCTTGAGCAAAATTAGACGAAAACTAGTTGGGAATTTTACGTCAAGAAAGCAAAAGCCCATTAATTCTTTAGATGTCAAAATAAATGAAAAGAAGCTGCCATTCAGAAAAATAAGAAAAACTTCTCTATGCCTTAGGAAAGACACAGAACAATTGTCATAACTCATAGACAGTGTTTTTTGAGGCTGAGAGATAAAGAAAGAAGTGTATTGTCTGGTAGAAGAAACATAATATAGTACTTGATATTGCTCTAACATGATACATAAAATTAAGAGGTTGTTTTGGTATTAAAGGGACCCGATTTCTTGGAAATAGGCTATAAATAAAAAGTTAGGATGGCTTAAATATGAAACATTATTTAAACTGTAAAGGAATTAGATTCTAAACACTGCAATAGCACTGAACAATCACGTTCTCTTATGTGAGATAACTAATATGTTAACTCACATTAAGTATCCCAGCTAATACAGTTCTCAAATTTGAATGAGAATTATAAAACAACAATTAAGACATTTCAAAGAAAGAAATATGTATGTTTATTTCCATTAGTATTAGATTTTAAGCATCTGTATTTTAAGAATAGAAGATGCCTTTCTGATGTTTTCAGTGAATTGCTGCACATTCTTAGCTGAGGATGAAGAGCCTGGGATAATGACCTTCTTTAAGAATACACTCTTATTTGTGCAGTTAAATTGTGTTGCAATTGAATTGTAATGAATACTAATTCCATTTAACTAATTTATGAAAAATGTACTCATAGTGCGAGAGAGGTTTGTGCTTTTTGTTTCTAAAGCAGTGCTTGCTCGACCTTCCCCCTCTACTCTGCCCTGGTAAGGCCTCATCTGGAGTACTGTGTCCAGTTCTGGGCTCCCCAGGACAAAAAAGACAGGGATCTCTTGGAAAAAGTCCAGCTGAGGGCCACAAAGATGGTGAAGGGCCTGGAGCATCTCCCATGTCAAGAAGGGCTGAGTGACCTAGGTCTGTTTAGCCTTGAGAAAAGAAGACTGAGAGGGGACCTGATCCAGGTCTATAAATATCTAAGGTGTGGGGAGCAGAGTGGCGAGACCAGACTGTTTTCAGCAGTGCATGGAGACAAAACAAGGGGAAACGGCCAGAAACTGGAGCATAGGAAGTTCCGCCAAATGTGCACAAGAACTTCTTTACGGTGAGGGTGACGGAGCACTGGAACAGGCTGCCCAGGGAGATTGCAGAGTCTCCTTCTTTGGAGATGTTCAAGACCCGCCTGGACATTTACTTGTGTGACCTGGTGTAGGGAACCTGCTTTGGCAGGGGGGATGGACTCAATGATCTCAGGAGGTCCCTTCCAACCCCTACAATTCTGTGATTCTGTGATTCTGGGTGAAAGGACAAATAGATTATCTAAAAACTGAAGTTCAAACTCTCTACATAGATTTGTTTGTAGTAGCTTTAAAAGTTAATGTCATCTATGTGGCCTGTGACAAATCTTAAACTAGCATAAACTAAATTTGCTCTGCACTTGTCAGTTAGTGATATGGCTCTAATTTAGACTCTTAAAATCTGGCAAACCCTGAAAGTTTACCAAACTGCAGCATCTAAATGGAAAGGCCATTTATTTTGTTTTCTAAGAAAAAAAAAGTTGTATGATATTGAGTTTATGTTTCAAAATGTGACAAGCAGATAAAAGCAGGTAAACCTAATTCCTTATTACAACTTTAGAACCTCGAGTATTTTTCAAAGTCAATTTTATTATTTATTATGAAATAAAAAATATCTACCTCTGAATTCCATGGACAATACTATTAGTGTATAAGACCTGTAAGTGTATCCACAGGACAGAAGTTTTAGAGGAGGAAGTACATATGCTTTATTTTCGCTAGTTTCTGATTAGGCTGTTATAACCTTGTTGAGGACTGCAGCAGACTGGAATAATGTTGCCTTATTAAACTGCTCTTTCATTGTCTTGCAGGGAGAGAGATTGGTCTGGAACAGACACTTGACTCCATTCTTTGTTCTTTTGCTTAAAAAAGTCACTTAAATTCTATTTACATAAATAACTTTATTTTTCTCCTTTCATTGTCTCACTTATAGCAGGATAAAAGGAAACTGTGGAAGGCAGATCTTTTGAAGATCATCAAACACTTCCTGAATATGAACACAGCAAAAATAAATCCATAGTCTTGAAAGGCTTTGAAACACAGTTCATGTAAAAATGTAACAATAACTTTGTTTAAGGCAAAAGTTTACTTTACTACTTTTCCATACATCTTGCTAAAAGGTTTGACAGGATTTTAAACAGATCTTCAATGCAGAGATCAAATAAAAGTAGTATGTTGTCAGTTTAAAGGCTTCCCTGCTGCAAAGCTCTTCTACTGAATACAGAATATCTTTGTTGTTTTTACAAAATGATGCAGCAGGTCATAAAATATGAGAACAAGTTGAGCTCAGACAATTGGTAATTAAACTAACTGACTGATTGAGGAGGGTCTGAAGCCCATGTCTATGCATATGGCTTTAGTAATGCACACACAATGTGACTGCTCTCAAGCACACCTTCAGATACAAACTCAGGAGCAATGCAAGGAGATGAAGCATCCTATTTACGTGAATGCCACATAAAACCAAAGTGTGTGTGAAAATTGCAAAGCACCTCTGTTGCTGTCTTAACCTTTGTAATGCTTTGCCTCCAATTCTTCAGTGTTTCACCTCTGAGCCCCATACCTTTCATCTGCACATTGCCAAGCTGTGTCAGTATCACAATGCTTTTGTTTTCAGCATGCATTGCTGAATTCTAAATCACCGTTGCACTGGGTTTCTCCCAAAAAGTGTTGCCATGGATGATTAAACTGTACTGTTTTTCCCCTACTTCTCACTTTTTGTCCCATGGGTTTAGTCTACAAAAAACCACCAAGTTTACCTCGCTGCAAACCTGGTGGATCTAGCTTTTAAATTCATATCAGAATAGAGTCAACATTTTTTTTTTTTTTTTTACTTCGCAGCAAATATTGCACAATAATAGACATACACAAGCTTAACTAATCAGTCTGAAGCACACACACTATTGCCCTCTGCCCTATTCAGTGCTAACAGCATCAAAGACTGCCTATGAGGAGATTAAGCAGGTCTGATCAGTGCTTAGAAACATGCTAAGAGAAAGTAAGATGTTGGTTTTGCTATTATTGCTGTAATCATCATTGTTGCCACCACACTTTTTGGAGAAACATTTGTATGGCAACAACGTCCTTCCTCTTCCCAGCTGGTGCTCAGAAATTACTTATTTTCTTTCTCTCTTTTTTTTTTTCCCCACCAAGATAGATTTTGAATCAAGGGATGTCATCAGCAATGAATCACACTAATAGAATGTTTGCAAATAAGTCTCCCCTTATATTCTTTAAGCAACACCAGTATCATGGTGGTGAGGTTAGAAAATCTTACTAAAGACGTTACTGAAACACTGCACTGCAATGTTGCTCCAATTGTGTTCTTGCACAAGCTTGCTCCACATTTTTTGTACCATTCCATTATGAAGAATAATTGAGTAAGAAAGGAAAAATAAAAGAGCACTAAAGTTCTTTCTGAGGTCTGCATAGTAAGCTTTCAATCCGTATATCAATGACATAAGATACTACCCAGGTTCTCAGAACAAATCCTATTACATTAATTGGGGATTATAGGCAGAATCCAAGGCAAGAACTTCTGTATTCTTTTTTTTTTTTTTTTTTTTTTTTTCAGTCTTTTGTTTTCTGCCTCCCTCTTTCTAGTACTATCTAATAATGGAATATGCAGATACCATCTCTACACTACTTATCTTATCAGGAGGAAAAACAATAATAGTATCCACAACCTCAAAATGAAGAAAGAAGGCAAAAGAGAGGTTGAAAACAATTCTTGTTCCTTCTGACTATAGGTAATTAAAATTTCATGTCCAGGTCACATATTAAGGTGACTATGTCTCATATCCAAACTACTCCTTCATCTTGAAAATAGATTCAGAATGGCCACTGTGCACCAACTGATATTAAATTCTCAGTTTTATACAGACACCTAAAATCTGTAAATAGAGATTTGCACCTTATTTTGAAGATTAATTGACAGTAACACTCAAAACACTAACTTGAACACATGTCCAATTTTCTGACAGTGACAGAAAACTCAGTTGCTTTTATAAAAGCACATCATAAAATGAATAAGCAGAAATTTTCAATGTTATTAAATAACATAAATAAAATGTTATTAAATAATTTTACTAAATGTTATATTGTATAAGAAATTTAACAAATTAAATGTGACAGCAGTTAAATACAAAATTCCTAAATACAGTGGATCCTGCATATGTGCACATCCTTAACACAATCTGAAGATTTATAGATTCAAATACAAATGTTAAAAAAATCTGCTCGAATGGCCCCACATAACTTAAATGAGTGTGTTCTCTGCATAAACACCTGCTAAAAATGAATAGTAATTTTTATGCTTAGTTCAATGTCTCAAAAGTGAACTTCAGATTTAAATTTTACACTAAGCAAAGTTAAAGAAAACGATGAATCTCAAGGGTCTCAAAGAAATCTCCCAAACTATTCAGGCTAACAAGATTCTCACTTATGTTTCAGTCTCCATGGAAATTAACTCAACGTTACAGTATGACAAAGTTTTTAATTGCAATTGGTGGTTTTGCAATGAATACTAACAAAAGTGTTAAAAAGAAATAATTTCTTAAGTGTCAGCAATTTATTTTAGCACTCTATCATTAATTATTCATGCATTATTTACTATAACAACTGAACATGATAAATTAATGATATTAATGTAAGTGCCAGTGAACAATACCACAGTGAGAATTTTACTCACTGTAAATATTAATGCAAAAAAAGCAAGTGCCATGTAAAATGTAATAGAAGAGCAACACCACTTTGGTATGAAATGAAAATATTTAGTAGCTGTTGTTTCCAACTTTATCTTTGAAGTTTTTCACAGCTTCTTTTTTAGAACATTCTATACAAAAGTATACAAGAAAAAAAAATCAAAACACTCAAAGCCAATTTTATTTTATTAGTAATTTATGCTTAAACTCTATGATGTGTACATCATACAAGACTACTTTGAATTGAACAAATCACTGTAAAGAGAATATTTTCAAGACTAGATAAAATTTATCACAGTTTCTTAGAGAGATAGTGAAAAAGAAAACTCAGGCAAACAGAGAGAAGCAGCATGCAAATTAGGCAACAGAATGGAAATTCATGTTAAGGAACAGGGAGATAAAGAACATAGTCAATTTTTTCTTCCCACTATTATGTGATGTCCTACTGCCTAAGAAGAGGTCATCAAAGTTCTTTGTCTTCTTTATGAACAGGCAAAATCAACCTTTTTCAAGTAAGGAGGATAGCATTTTTGCCAGAATGCTGAGTAGAGAGGGTAAAGGCCACAGACATTAGCCAAGGTATTAAACGGCAAAAAGAAAACTATTAGTAAATACAATCAAATAATCATATTTTCTTAAGAATTTCTACTGCTTCAATTTTGCAATTAATGTTACTGAGTATGATGGAACAAAATAAATTTACCATTTTTTATCTAAAGTTGTCTTATAGCAAAGAATATATATGGTGATCTAATAAACAAACATTTTGTGTATTATGCTATTCAGAGGTTGAATTATAAAGTCAGAAATTTTCTACACTTGGGCACTGTACCTCTCACTTTAAAGGTCTTGCCAGTTTTCCACACATTTCATTCAATAATTAGTGACCATGTCACTTTTGGCAAGTGGGTAGGCAGGGCTGAAATGTTTCACCTCTTTCAGAATTTTAGCCATACTAAAACTAAAAGGCACACTCTTACCCATCAGTGGGTCATTGTAAATGATGAAATGATGTCACATTTCAAAACATATTTAAGTGATAATCTATATGTATATCAGATATATGCATTCAAAACTGCACCTACTTCCCAACCACCTATCTCTTCAAATGCGTATATATTCACTGGTTACTTGTTTTATGTCACATTTCTGCTTTTGCTCGTTCTTTTATCAGAACAGAGAAGATACTGCCACTAGTATCCAAAAAAATATATATAGATAGCATTATTTAACTTCTCACAACTCTGATAAAGCTTTCTAAGTGTGTAGAAGGAAATAGGAAATTCGTAAGGCCAAGGACAGAGTTCTTCACTGTAGCACGGCAGTAAAATCTGTGAACTATGGCACTGAGCTGGAAAAACGTATTTTGTAGAGGGAGGTCAGGGGAGAGTTGCAGAATAGAATAGGGAGTATTTTCTGCATTCTAGATCTATTGCTAATCTTGTTGGTTCACTGAACGGTTATTTTCAAGTTTTCAAATATATATTAAAAAAATCATTTATAGAAATATTTCTTTTAATTTAGGACTTCCTTTTTTAACAACAGCACAACTTTACAATACAGAGTGGTAGAAAGCTCCTGACTAATTTGACTTAAAGCAAACAGAAATGTAAAAATATATAATTAAATGAATAGATTATTTATTTATTTATTTTAAAATATGGGATAAAGGGGATCTGCCTTTATAACAGATTTTCCAGATAAATGGTGCGGTTACTGTTTAAAAATTTAGTGAAGACAGGAAGAGAAGCCAGAAATGCAATTTCAACAGTCTCCTTTAGGTAGACTTTAGCTTTAGAATCGACAGTCGTTCCACCTCTTTTCTGGATCCCAGTATTTATTAAGCTCTTAAGGCTGACACAGCTCTGGAGATATGTAAAACTGCAAAACTGCCTACAGGCACTGCTCTTGGATCTGTAATCTAGGGGAACCAATTCAGTAAAAGTGAGTTTTGTCCTCATGAAAAAGTAGTCAACAGTGAAATAACAGTGAAACTGTAATATAATTGCATAATTATAGGTAGAGAAAAATTGAGCTATTACTGGAAGAGTAATTTAGGCAATTTTGTTCACACAAAATCAGTATAAATGTATATTTACATTTTCAACTACATCAAAGCAAGTGATAAAATAGGAATAAATTATATACGTGGATGCAGTATCAACAACAATTCTTAACCACAATTACTAATCAAATGAATGCTTTTGAAAAATATACATATATTTCTAAAAACACTGGAATACTAATTGAAGCAATCATAACAATAAAGCAACTAATAATAATGCAGGATAAGATGTCAATGAAGGAGGAAAACAAGATTATTGTTTTCTCTTTCTAAATCTCAACTAGACAAAAGATAATCAGAAGAAGCTTGTCTGTACTCCAGTAGCTTGTTTTTAGCTAAAAAACATAAAAAGCCTACTTAAAAAGACAAAAAGCAATTTTATATGGTAATTAAATTATTCAGAAGTAAATTTGGAAAATGAATCACACAACACACAGACAAGCACACTTATTATAGCTATGTGCCAGGTGTTAATACTGACAAACATATAGGTGACAAGCTGTTTCAGTACAAAACCAGATTTTGGTCAGTACCTAAGGTTATGGATTAGTTCGGTGACATTTCCTCTTCAAGCCACTGAACATATGTATTTTCCTGACAGTCCTGTACCAGGATTGCTAGGAGAATATCTTTACCATGACAGTATGCACAGAAATGCAGTCCTTATTCTAATCTGTGCATCACAACAAAATTACAATGAAACAGTGTTTCTCTCTCTCAGCTCCCCTCAACCTCACAGTCCTGTCAATTCCACTAAATTTTGAGGAGTGGAGTGAAAGACAACACTGTGAATGTACTTTTAAAAAATGTATATTGAAGAACAGTTGCATAAAAGTAGGCAGCCAAATTTTTTCTTTCAAAAGACTATCTATGTCCTTTATACTGTCAGTAGTGCAGAAAGTTCTCACTGTAGGATGTTTGTGGGAGTTATGTCAGAATCACTAGTTAAGACCACAAGATAGCTCTTCTAAATGCATTTTCCGTATGCAGAAAGATGGGAAACAATATTCTTGTGTGAAAAGAGATTGAAGAGTATTACTGGCAGATATCAGCTACTTGTGTATCTGATGGAGAAGCTGTCATTGTTACTTGAAGCTCTTACAGGATTTCTTTATGGATGACTCCATTACCTTTTTTAAAACAAAACAAAACAAAACAAAACAAAACAAAAACAATGAATGCGGAATGGGAATTTTTCGGACAGGAGACTAGTAGGTCCAGTTCTATAGAAATTGGAGGAAAGGGATCCTCCTGAAAAGTCATGTCACGAAGGATTCAACGGATAGCTGAAATATGAAGAATTGTTTCCATGGGAGAAAGTGTTATACAAATCTACTGTTTGGGACTAGGATAAAGTTAATTTCATTCATAAGAATTCATATCATGCTATTGGTTTGGATCTAAGAAAAATAGTATTGATAACACACTGATGTTTTAGCTATTGATGAACAGTGCATTGATAGCATTGGGACCTTCTCTGCTTCTCAAGCTGCCCTATCAGCAAGTGGGGGTTCTAGCTCAAATTCTAATCTATATGAAACGTCATTATAGCTAGCAATTTTTTTCCAAACTAAGCCATAATAATTTAATTGTATCCAATAAACTTTCTTTTATTCTAACAAATATCTCTAATTGTAAGTAATAAATTTGGGAATACACAAATAACTTTCCAAATAAATATTATTACTTTAAAATTACTAGCAAATATATCAGAAAAAAAAAAAAAAAAAAAGAAAGTTTACATAAAATGAAAACATTCTGTCACACTTGTGAAATTTTAAAATCCCATACAAGTAATTCCTTTTTTAGGCATCTAAAGGATGCCTGGAGACTGACTCATCTCACTGTAAAGCAGACACTCAAATCTAGGCTGTCTGTACTGACTTTACTGACAGTTATCAGTAATTGGAACTCGTACACATGTACACAACAAACCTAAAAACAGTCTAATTCAGAATCTGAATCCCATCCACTAAAAATAGCCTGCAGACACCTACTCAATTCATAGTACTGGAACAAATTAACTTTTTGCTACTTAAAGCTGGTGACAGATGTACTTTCGTAACATCTACCAGTTGTCCTTTGAGGAGTTAGATAGTAAGTTTGCATCATTTTGTTTTCATATCTCGTCATGTCTCGTATTATTTTCTAATAATATCCAGTGATTTTACAGTCTTCCAGAATTGTGGTTATTTTTTTTTTTTTAAGTATTTTTATTTTTTCTTTGTTTACTTAAGACATTTTGAGACAGAGATTATAATTATTTACATAAACTAATATTTTTGCCATTCTATATTTCTGTTTATTATATGAAGAATCATACTTTTTTACTAGCTCACTGTACTTTTATATGACTCTCTAGAAATGAATGGCAGCTATTATTATTAAATAGAAACATTTTTCTTTCTTAAAATCCATCTTTCTTCTGTCAGCCTCAAAATATACCAGTGATTTGCTTAAAAGAAATGACTTGTATTGATGTTCTTAGTATGTTGACTGCATCAGAATCAGCTGCTTCAAAGAAATTTAATAAGTAATTATAACAGCAAAAATGCAGTAGCGAGTTTTATTTTTAGTTTTAAATGCACATGTATATATCCTGATGTTACCTTGATCAAGCTTACTTATTAAGAATCATTTTATTATACAATTAGCAGTAATATTTTCTTAAAGAAAAGAAAAAAAAATAAGTAGCTAGTTTTCTATTCATATATATGGAAAGCTATGGAAATGTTTAGCAGTCTTAAAACTTGGGAAAAATAGAATTCTAGGTTCAAACTGAATATGTGGATATTCTTGTACTGAAATATGCACACTTTAAATTGATCTATGATAATGTGCACTTGGTTATTCAACATTCATGGTCAGTGTTAAGAAGCCAGTGTTTTTTCTAAGAATAATCTAGCTGAAAATAGCCTAAAATGTAAAACTTCTATTTAAGAAAAAATGGCAAATTCCATACAATACTGGCTCCTCTTTCATTGATTATATAAAGCCCGGGTCATTAAAACATAATTACAAATACTTCTCTTTTTTTGCCGTAAAAAATGTAAGTATGTATTTTATGAGTACATACAGTGTATGACTTTTACAACATTTTCCAGATATAGATACATACTTTTATAACAAGTAAAAGAAACAAGACAAAGGGGAGTGTCTTTCTTAATTAAATAAAATTGTATTTAAAACAACTGTCTTAAGACAATCCATATAGAGGCAGGTGTGTGGAATTATTTGACATTCCAGAAGCATTATGTCAATAGTAGCTGATCAGATACACTTCAAATAGTGATGATATTATGATCTCGTCAAACCATATACAAATACTGTACAAACTTAAAAATCCAATCCTTTAGTTTCTCACAAAAAAAAAAAAAAACATTTTGCTCAACCTGAGCATGTATTTACTGATTTTTAAAAACAGCATATTTAAAAATTACAGTTTACAATACTATATTATAGTTTACAGCTTATAAATTATAAAAAAGAACTTAAAGTTACAATAATAAGAAAAAAAGCCCTTAAAACAGTTTGGAGTACTCTTATAAAGGCTGTTTCCACCAAGAGCCCTAAATTTTGTTTCTTTATTATTAAATTTGTATCTTAATAAGGGCAAGTGTACAGTTCAATAATTGTATTTACATTTTTTCTCACAAGACATTCTGATCTTATTTTCTCCCACAGTTCTAACTATTCTTCTTTCTTATTTTAGTTCTCTAAGTAAAAAGAAGTGCATTACTAATATCTTCAACTTGGATTGAATCTGTTCAACCCAAGCGCTTTCTTCCCTTCCCAGTATTCTGAAACATGCCATGTGCTAATAACAACTTGATGAATGAAATGAAAGCATGTGACCACCTACCCACACACCTTGGCAGAGGTGCACTCCATACACGCCGACCACCACCCAGGCAGGTAAGTTTATTAGCACCTTCCAAGCGATATCCAGGGAAACAAGAAAAGATCAAGGAGTCTCCAACACCAAACTGAAAGCCAATTCGCCTGCTGAAGGCAGGAACACCAGGATCATCACATGGCTCCAGATCGTATTCTGTAGACAATAAAACAGACTATATAAATAAATGCGACAAGATTTCCGCATGGGTTGGAGCGGAGAAGCTTGCCAAATTAGTTGTAGTATGTCATTACACACTGCTTCAAAAACATGCATTTCAGAATCATTTTCTCTACTAAAACTAGCACTATATTTCTGTTATGGCAATATATACAGTAATTATGTATCTACTGCATCCCACCCACACTAGATTTATTTTTCTAATTTCAAAGAGCTGTAATCAGCTTGTACTATAAGTGTTTTACTATAATTTTGTTTAATTACATCTTCAGTATATTATTCTTGGTTCATTTGATCTGAACTCCCAAACAGCTTTAGAAGTGAGACAGTTTGAAAATTCACTGTGTAATGAAGAGAATTTAACAAAAAAAGAAAAAAAAAATCAAATGCAAGGTCATGAGAATTGAAAGACATATGGCCACACTTTAAAAAACCGTGCTTCATTTTCCTAAGTGAAACTGTCTTCTTAACCTAGCAAACTGTTTGTGTGCTTTTTTGAAATCAAACAGGCATCACCCAACTGAAAACAAATATATATATACATCTTTCTAAATAAGTCTTTAAGTGTCTGAATTTGTGTCTCTTCTGTAACTATGAACCGGAAATAATTGGCAAATCTAAGGAAGCTTAAAATCATTAGAAGCAGTAAGAGTGAAGCCCTCAAATGCCCCCTAAGTTGTGCAATTGTTTCTTCACCATTACTTAAATGTACATAGTAAATGTACACAACAATATATGTCCTAGAATTCCTGTTATTCTCAGAAGGAATGATACTCTTGGACTAACAGTACAGTACAGATGTGTTAAATCATATGTTTCCAGAACTTAGAATTTTACCTGCAGGACCTGGTGGGATTTATAGTTTCTTTCTACTACTCAGGATCTTCCCACATGAGAGCAATTATATGGAAAATTCTCTATTTTGTTCAATAAAGTCAGCTTATTAGTATAAATATAGTATAAATATATACTTTTTTTTTTTTAATTCTAATATCAGCCTTTGATTAAAATTCACCTGTGATTTTGAGTTAACACACTACTGTTTATTTTATTACAGGATCACAGAATCACAGAATCACTAAGGTTGGAAAAGACCTATAAGATCATCCAGTCCAACCATCCACCTATCACCCATGGTTCTTGCTAAACTATATCCCTCAACACAAAATCCAATTGTTCTTTGAACACCTCCAGGGTCGGTGACTCCACCATCTCCCTGGGCAGCCCATTCCAGTGCTTGACCACTCTTTCAGAGAAGTAGTATTTCCTAATATCCAGCCTGAATCTTCCCTGGCGCAGCTTGAAACCATTCCCCCTAGTCCTATCACCAGTTACACGAGAGAAGAGGCCGACCCCCAGCTCGCTACAACCTCCCCTCAGGTAGTTATAGAGAGTAATAAGGTCTCCCCTGAGCCTTCTCTTCTCCAGACTGAACAATCCCAGCTCCCTCAGCCGCTCCTCATAAGGCCTGTGCTCCAGACCCCTCACCAGTTTTGTTGCCCTTCTTTGAACACGCTCCAGGGCCTCAATGTCTTTCTTGCAGTGAGGGGCCCAGAACTGGACACAGTACTCAAGGTGCGGCCTCACCAGAGCTGAGTACAGGGGGACAATTACTTCCCTACTCCTGTTGGTCACACTACTTCTGATACAAGCCAGGATGCCATTGGCCTTCTTGGCCACCCAGGCACACTGCTGGCTCATGTTTAGCCGAGCGTCAACCAACACCCCCAGGTCCATTTCCTCTACACAGTCTTCCAGCCACTCCGCCCCAAGCCTGTAGCGTTGCTTGGGGTTGTTGTGGCCAAAGTGTAGGACCCGGCATTTGGTCTTATTAAACCTCATCCCATTGGCTTCAGCCCAGCTATCCAGCCTGTCCAAATCCCTCTGTAGGGCCTCGCTACCCCCAGGCAGATCGACGGCTCCAGCCAACTTAGTGTCATCTGCAAACTTACTGAGGGTGCACTCAATGCCCTCATCCAGATCATCAATGAAGATATTGAAGAGGACAGGCCCCAGCACCGACCCCTGGGGAACCCCACTCGTGACCGGTCACCAGCTGGTGACAGTTTTTCCCCTTTCACTGAAACAGTTCCAATTAGTTTCCTTCTTCTGAAGACTTACTGTCCTTTTTTTTTTTTTTTCCCCTCTATTTTCTTCCAAGCCACTTTTTCTCATAGTTAATAGTTCTCTGGAAACAGGGAAAATTCCTTAAAAGAATTCACCAACACCTTCTAAATGTCAGCTGATCAGATATAGAATATACATTTTAATTTTTTTTTTTTTTTTATGGGTGTTTTATAACATTTTTCCTATATACAAATATCTGGAAACAACTTCTGGAAATTTAGCATGATATAATATCTTACCTGAGAATGTTATGTTGAAGCCTTCATAAGAAATTGAAAAATCAGATATAAATCGAAGTTGTGCAGTAAAATTTCCGAAGAGGCCAGCTTTAATAGTAGGGGGTAAGACTGAGCCAGTTAACCTGGCTACTGGTTCTGTGAAGCTGCCATCTTCAGTGATGAGCAAATAGTCGTGAGAGCTCTCAAGATGAAAAGTATGAAATAACAGCTGCACACCTATAAAATTATTAAAAAGAGAGAAAACGATTTCACAGAAAGTTATTCTGTTTCACTAATCATAGGTAGCACAGAAAGTAAAAAGTAAATGATTTGGGAAGATCTTTAGAAAAAGTCATTCATGAAATCAAAATCTGAAATTCAGAAAAGTGAACTTGCAGAAAGCACAAGGACTCAACCAATCAGTATATGCAATGTGGATGTTTTTTAAGCTCACCATGAATCACTAACTCCCTTAAGAGAATTCACAGGATTTAGTGTTATTTGTAAACAACAATCTGAAAATTTAAATTTGCATTTTCCAGAGTTTATGCAAGCTTCTGTAGGTCTCTTATTTCTAATCTTTATAATTGTCTCATTATTAAACTAGCATTCACATTTTTAATAATTCACTATATATTGTGTTTAACTGTGTTATATTTGTTTTTTTCATTTCCACAAGTACAACACTGTTTTGTTTTTTTTTTTTTATTCTAGACCTCAAGAAAATGCCCATACACAAGGACTAAGGCAATGTAAGTTTTATGTACAATCTTCTATACATGAGTTTGTAGAGGCTAGACAGTCTGTCCTTCACTCAAGTAACGACTGCCTTTCGAGTTGTCAGCTTCCAGTCTGACAACGAATTGAATTTTCCATTCAAGTTAGCTTTTCAAATATAATTATTTCCTGAGGGCAGAGGAAGTCTTAAAAAAATGTTCACATGTTTTACACTTGAAAATGCCATACTAGTCTTAAACAAAAGTCCGACCTGTAAGAAGATTCTGAATAGTAGAAACTTCCAATATATTTCTCAAACTGATATTAAAAAAAAAAAAAAAAAAAAAAAAATCTAAGGCTTTCCTTGCCATAGGAAAATAATCAAAGAATATTTCATTATATTTTGATTCAGTGTTATCATTTGTACTTTCTAGGCTTTTATTTTTCGTTAGTTCTTAAATGCATTTCACTAACGGATAAACTGCTAAGCTTAACTATGCACTCAAATGTTATTCTATATACAACATAAAGATATATAGGGTTTTTGAACTTAACCGTGTGATCCTAGCCTAAAATCTAATGTACTAAGACACAGATCAAATTTGCTGTTTCGTGCTTAATAATGGAGGACAGTTATCAACAAGGCCCTGGCAGTTTTCACCAAGTATTTTAGTTCTATTTAATTGAATAACAACATAAATATATTCTGGCTCTTCTGCCTTCTACCCTTTTTTTTTTTTTTTTTTTTTATAGGGACACATTATCTCAGTTCACTGTTAAAAGAGTATTGCTTTTTCAAAATAAAGACAAACTAGAAACACTACAACATTTGGAGGCATTTATTTTGGGAAGTTAAACTTCAGAAGAATAGCTGATAATATGATTTAAATGGATTCATAAACAACATGCTGTGTTTATTAAACACAGATATTACATATACATATGGAGTTTGTATTAGATTCTTACCCTTGCCATGTGACACTTCGATAGTCCAAGTGCAGTTTAAAGAATTTGGATAAAAATCCGGAAAACCTGGAGAAAGAATGGTTCCACTTCTTCCGTGAATATATCCACCACACAATGCTTAAAAGAAGAAAAAAAAAAAAAAAATGGAAAGAAAAAGTCACGCAGGATGTCCTGTTCTTTATTTTAAAAAAGAAAAAAAAAATCCTGCTCAGTTTTTGTAACAACTCTAAAAACTGAAAAATAGGGTTAAGTATGAAACTCTGAAGTTAATTTGTCTGATTTAAAGAAATTTAAATTTGACAACTATTTACTTATTCTTAAACTAGTCTTTTGTAGGGAATGTATTTTTCATCTACAATCTCTTCTGTTAACTAGCAAGATACCAAAATAAATAAAACAGTGTTTCTAAATATTGCAAGTATTAATTCCTATTATAACAACATTTAAGAAGTAGGATTAATCTCCTTGTGTTTGTGTTTAATTAAGTCACACATCAATATACTACAACCAACTTAATTGGGCTATAGACTCATAAAGGTATTTCATGCTATTTGCATATGTATATATATATATTAAAAAAGAGAAAAAAAAAAAAAAAAAAAGAAACAAAACATATATTTTCCAAAGAACAGAAAAGCTTTTTTGCTATTTGACTTTGCCTGTGATATTCAGAGAAAAAAAAAAGAAAAAAAAAAAAAGAGTACTTTCCTCTCTTTCAAAGGTTCTGATTGTACCTTCTTGGGTATTTTTAAAAAAAACAAAAACTACACTAGAAAAAATTTTATGCATCCTGGTATTTTGCTAAGCAAAGCTGGTCAAATTTGCATGGGAAATTAATTAAAGTTTAAGATTTGCTTTGCTGAATTGCTCACTGATCTTATAAATACCGCATGACTATGCTTTTCCTCATCTGTTGCTGTCCAGTTTTTTTTCAAATTTTAACGTAATAAATATTTTAAATTACAGCAACAAAGCACTAGGTTGCTTTTAGTTTTCCTCCTCAGACAGAGCAATAACCTTTGTCATGAACTAGATGGAAATATACATAACAAACATTGCAACAAATCATATTTACGCATAAAGGTATAAAGCTGGCATTGTAGCTAAAGTTCTGCTTTCATTTCTTTCTAGACTAAGATAATTATTAAAACTTTTTAAATTGTTAGAATTTACATATTTTTTACATATACTAGGGCTGCTCTAAAAGTAACGTCACCAATTTTATTATGTTGATCCACAACAGCAGAGGCTGATGGTGGTGGTATGGCTGAATCTTTCCACCAGTATTCACAGACTCAGAGAACTGTAGGGTTTGGAAGGGATCTGTACAGATTACCAAGTCCAACTCCCTGCTAAAGCAGGTTCCTTACTGCAAATCACAGATGTTGGTGTCCAGGTAGCTCTTAAATATCTCTAGAGAATGACACTCCACAACGTCTCTGGGCAGTCTGTACCAGTGCTCCATCACTCTGACAGTGAAGAAGTTCTTCCCTGTTTTAGTAGGGAACTTCATGTGATCCAGTATCTGCCCACTGCTCCTTGTTATACTATTGAATCCCACCAAAAGACTCTGCCCCCATCGACTTGACTCCCCAATTTTAGATGTTTATAAACAGTCATAGTATCTCCTCTCAGCCATTTCTTCTAAAGACTGATGAGCCCCAGGTCTCTCAGTCTTTCCTCATAAGGGGGGTTCCTCAGGTCCTTAATCATTTTTATTGCCCTCTGCTGGACTCTTTCTAGAAAAATAATGTCTTTTTTGAACAGGGAGCCCAAAACTGGACATAGTATTCTGGATGTGGCCTCACCAGGGCAGAGAAGAGGAGGAGGATGATCTCCATCAACCATGCTCTTTTTAACATGCCCCAGGATAACACTGACCTTCTTGGCCACAAGGGCACACTACCCGCTCATGGCCAACCCGCTGTCCATCAGGACATCTAGGTCCTTCTCTTCAGAGTTCCTCTCCAACAGATCAGCCCCTAACAATTATTCCTCCCCAGGTTCAAGACTCTACACTTCATCTGGTTAAACCTCATCCGATTCCTCTCTGCCCAGCTCTCTAGTCTGTCCAGGTATTGATGAATAGCAGCATGGACTTCCAGTGTGTCAGTCACTCCTCCCAGCTTTGTATGATCCTTAATTTCCAGAGGGTGAACTCTATCCCTTCATCCAGGTCACTGAGGAAGATGATCCCTGGGAGACACAACTAGTTTAAGGCCTCCAGCTAGACTCAACACCTCTGATCACAAAACTGAGCTCTGTCAGTCAGCTAGTTCTCAGTCCACCTCACCATCCGCTCACCTATCTGATACTTTCTTAACTTCTTCACATAGATATTGTGGAAGACAGTGTCAAATGCCTTGCTAAAGTCAAAGTACACAACATTCACTGCTCTCCCCAGCTGGTCATGACATCATAGAAGGCTAAGATGCTGATGGGACTTGATTTCCCCTTGGTGAATCCATATTGACTTCTCCTGAGAACCTTCTTCTCTTCCAAATGCTTAGAAATGGCATCCAGAACATGCTGTTTTATCAACTTTTCCGGGACAGAAATAAGGTTGACTGGCCTGTAGGTACTTGAATCGTCCTTTTTGCCCTTTTTGAAGCCTAGTGTGATGTTGGTTATCCTCCAGTTCTCAAACACCCCTCCTGTTCTCTATGACCCTTCAAAGATGATAGAGTGTGGTTCAGCAATCATAGAATCAAAGAATCACCAAGGTTGGAAAAGACCTACAAGATCATCCAGTCCAACCATCCAGCTCTCACCAACCGTTCTTACTAAATCATGTCCCTCAACGCAATGTCTAAACATTCCTTGAACACCTCCAGGGTCAGTGACTCCACCAGCTTCCTGAGCAGCTTGTTCCAGCACCTGACCACTCATTCAGAAAAGTAGTATTTCCTAAAATCCAGCCTGAATCTCCCCTGGAGATTCACCTGCATCAGTACTCATGGGTTCATGATTTTGTGTGTGTCGATTTTGGTTAAACTCTTTGATCAGGTTCACTTTGACCAAGGTAAAGACTTCCATTCCCCAGATTTTCTCTTACCTCCAGAGTCTAGAATTCCCGACCAGCAGTCTAAGTAGGAAAAAAAAAAAAAAAAAAAAAAAAAAAAGGCATTCAGCATTTCTGCCTTCTCAGTGTCTACTGTTATCAGGACTCCCAACCTCACTCAGTAACGGATCCACACTGTCCCTAGTCCTCCATTTACAAGTGACATATCTTAAGAAGTCTTTCTTGTTATTCTTGGCTTCCTTTGTCAGATGTAATTCTTTCTTACATCCCTGCAGACTCTGACAGTGTTCCTATACTCTCCTCATGCAGAGAGACTTTCACATTTCATAGACCTTCTTCCATTTGAATTTATCCTTGCTCCTTGCTAATCCATGCAGGTCTCCTGCCACCTTTCCCTAATTTTATACTCTTAGGGATGTACTGATCTTGAGCTTCGAAGAAGTGATGTTTAAGTGCTGACCAGCTCTCTTGGGTCCCCTTACCTTCCAATGTGCTAGCCCAGGGAATACCTCCAAGTAGGTTTTTGAAGAGGTCAAAATTAGCTCTCCTGAAGTCCAGGGTTGTAATCCTACTTGTTGCTTTACTTCTTCCATAAAAGATCCTGAATTCCACCATTTCATGACTGCTGCATCCCAAGCTGCCCGCAACCTTTACAACCCCAAACAGCCCTTCCTTGTTAGTAAGAACAAGGTCCAGCAGCACATCTCTCCTCGTTGGCTACTCCACCATCTCTGTTAGAAAGTTAATCTTCAGTGCACTGCAGGAATGTTCTGGATCGTGTGTGCCTGGCTGCGTTGCTTATCCAACAAATATGTTTATGATTGAAGACCTCCATAAGAACCAGTGCCTGGGATCACAAAGCTACTTCCAACTGTTTGTAGAAGACTTCATCAACTTTCTCTTCCTCATCTGGTGGCCTGAATGACACTCCCACAACAGTGTCACCCATATTAGCTTGCCTCTTAATTCTCACCCACAAGCTCTCCAATCATTCATTATTCAACGCCAGGTGGAGCTTGATACATTCTTGTTGCTCTCTCACATAAAGAGAAACTCTACTTCATAGGCTTGTCTTTCCTAAAAAGGACACAGCCATCCATGACATCATTCCAATCATGTGAGCTGGCCCACCATGTCTCCACGATCACAGTCAGATCACGGCCTTTTGACTATAAACAGATCTCTAGTTCCTCCTCTTTATTACCCATGCTGCATGCATTAGTATACAGAAGCTTTAGGGAACCAGAGGGTGCAGATAACCCTTGAGGGATGCAAGAAGATTTCCTTCCTAATGTATCCCATTCTGTTTCATTTTGTTCCCGTGTGACAGATAGCAGCAAAAGGACTATCTGTCAAATGCATGATTGGATGGATGCATACGAAGCAAAGGTGTGTCATTAAGTTCCTCCAGGAAGAAAAAAAATGCACCTATTCATTGATGCTTGCTGAATGCTTCTGGAGACTAAACAGAGGATATGAGCACAGTGAGGTGGTGGGTGATATGTTTCAGCTACCTCAGCTTTTGCAGATTTTAATGAGCATGTCATGCAGGCTGTTATTAACTACTGGTGAAAACACATAGCTAATCATGGTGACTACATTAAAAAATAGTTAATTCCATAGTTCATTAAAAAAAAAAAAACAACCACTTAGAAAACTTTTCAACAATAAAAAGAGCACAGAAAGATTTGCTAATACATTTTAGCATTTGCCTTTTTTTTTTTTTTTTAAAGGAAAAAGATGCACAGTCTCATACTGCATATCCATGAAAGCAACCTCTGTGATTTCCCACATAATTTATTTCTTCTGGTAATTAAATTAAACCCATATCTACCATTTCTATAAAGAGAAACATGCCTTCATACAATAACAAGAACAAAGACATGCATACGTATTTTCAGTTTTACCACTTCTGTACTATCTTGGCTAGTCTACTAGACATTTAGAAGAACATAACCTCTAAACAGTTTTATTGTTCCCCAACTTCACCATATCTTGCCTGTTCTACAGTTACTGAACTGCAGATTTCTAATGTACTGAATATATACCTGTAAATTTCCCTACTCCTCAGAGATAATACTGACTGAAAGTTAATACAGAGATGTGAAGTAAAACCTTTATTAACAGTAAAATTAATTTTTAAAAGTATGGATTGTGAAGGTAAGTAGCAGCAATGACAAGTTTAATTAGATCTTGAAAATAAGAGATCAGCTTCCTTGGACTTCTTCCATCTGATGAACATGACACTTACCATCACAGCTGGGTAATGCATGATTCCACTGATGGTTTCTTTCACATATGAGTGGTTCTTCATCACTCAGTGTATATCCTGGATCACAGCTGAAAGTTACTGTAGAACGGATATTAAAGTTGTTTCCATGGCGATGGCCATTCACAGGAATTCCTGGGTCAAGGCAGGAATCTGATTCCAGAGTAACACCTGAAAACACAAAATTTTATGTTTCCCCCTTTTTGAGACAGTAAACAGAAAAATCACAGACAAACACAAATCAATAAGCAAGATGAATAAATAAATCCTAAAGAACACTTGTTAGCATTGCCTTAAAACTGGTGTGAGATATAAAGGGCTTTGTTTAGCTGCTGCTGGGACAGTTTTTCAATTGTCAGTCTCGTGGAATAGAGAATCTTAAACTAAGTAGGAAAAAAATAGAGCTCTATATTTGACTAACCAATGGAAAAAAGAGACCACACAAGCATTGAGCATTTGCATGTCTTGGAAGATGTTAATTTTAAAAAATTAAGATGAAATTCAGAATATCCCAACTTGAAAGGGACTGAAAAGGGACTGAAGAGGTTTATTGAGTGCAACTCCTGCCTCCAAGCAGGACTATTCAAAAATCAAATCTGTTTTCTGAGAATGCTGTGCATAGGCTTCTTGAACTCCAGCAGATTAGCGCTGTGACCAATGCCCTGGGGAGCCTGTTCCAGTGACTAACCACCTTTTTTGTGGTCAGAGCTAATCTAGTATATAAATTGTCCAATATAGTCCATTTTGTCTATTCCATTTTTGATGAGGTGGGGTAAGTCAACTTTCTTCCGTAGAAGTAGTCGTTACCTTAGCAAACAGTACAGTATAAAAAAACCTATACTTAATGAACTAAGAAAAACTTGTAAAATTCTACAGATATAATCTAATGCATCAAAAATAGAAAGGTAATGAAAGCTTATATAGCTATATAATGTTTATCTGAAAGAAGGAGTGTGGAGTAATTACATTGTATAGAAGAGTCTATACAGTATATGACAAATAAACCTGGAACTACACATTGAACAAGGAAAGGGGTGTAAAGTCACTATTTATCCAGGGCTACCACATAACATTAAGGATTAAATAAAGGTAGTTTCAAAGAAAGGAAGAGATTGACTTACAAGGGCATAACGTAAAGGTTTTAGAATTTGAGGATATGAGGATTAGAATCAGAACTACAACTGAAAACATGAAAAAAAAAATGATTCTATCTTACTCGGAGAAGTATTCCCCGTACTCTCCAGCTATTTTTCAGTTAAGAATTCTGCCGTAAGGTACCTACTTAAATGCTAGATGAGTAAATTTCTTTTAGACGTAACTACATGTTCTTAATGCATACAGAACATTACAGAAGGGAAGCCAGATTCCCTTTGTTTGGCTTATATGGATTAATATAGAATCAAAAAACCCTTTTAAGTATACAATATTCATTACTATAAGTGGCATAAATAAATATTAATAGCACATTACATTTTAACATTAATACAATATTTTTTCACAAACTATATACTGTGTTTTCAGGTATGTTACAGTAAATGGAAGTCCATGGCAGGGCACTTAAAATTCTTTCCTCTTTAAGCACCCCTTCACCCCTTTCACTACACATACACTGTTTTGGGATTCCAAATCATATATAACAGGTAAAATTGTATTGGTTTTGTTTTGAAATGATAAAATATGACTTTCTAGGTATTTTCAAGGACAACAGAGGGCGTAGTAATCCTTGCAACTTCCAGCTTTGTAATTTAAATAGTGGTGCTGTATATAAAAAAAATCAGCTTGGGCAATAAGACTTCACTTTAAGGAGAAAATATTCAGATTTGATGTTTAGCAAACATACAGAGACCTAAAAAGAAGGCACTTTATATTGCTTCTTTGAACATATTTTTTTTTTCTTTCTCAATGGGAGATAACTTAAGACAAGCTTAATAATGGGTAATGTCGAGTCCTGACTCTAAAAAGACAACATTAAAGTATACATGAGAAATTTTGGCATCAAGTGATAAACTGTATGTCCAGGGTTTGAAAAATTACACTGTTTATAACAAGTGGTTGAATAAATATAAGATTGAAGTCTAGATGAAACTATGTTTCTTTGGCTTTGCTGTGCATCAGTGAGAATGACATAAGCAAATAATATTCTATCCTATAATTTAATCATACTCTTTTTAAAGGAACATAACACACAATCCAAAATCTGCAAACAAACAAAAACTGCAAACATACAAACAAAGCAGATGTGGTACATCACTGTATAATTGAAATATATGGACAAGCATCCTTAAAAATTTTACTGTCAATATTGACATTTCATCAAACATTCATCAATTTTCTGGTATGCTAGCTATACAAGATGCTCCATTTATTATTAAATGCATATTTTGCAAATGGAAATATAATCAATTTTTTTGAAACTGGTTAAATAGTTAGAGTTCATTAGATCTCAAAATAGGAAATGAATCTGTTGATATGTACAACGAATGAAGCATAAAACAGATATACAGTTTCATTAACTATATACTCATATATTACACTTTGAATAGTTAAAATCATTAGAAAAATGAAATATTAAGGTAAGATAGTTAAGAGATTGTTTAAATAGTGCTCATTGTATGAAATAGATGAAGAAAATAAGGCTGGTTAGAAACCAAAATGTGGCTAGTTCTATAGCCACTGTTAGATGAGGAACAGTTCCTGTGCTATCCAGTGAAAAGAATATTCTGAACAATAGAAACACTTCAGTTAAATGCAAGAGCGCTATTCTTTGTGAGGCAGGTGTCAGAACACACTTCCAAGCATTAGAATTGGAGGCCTTACAATTAAATTATAGAGGGGTCCCAATTTCAATGCATGATTCAGCTAGCATTCATACACCTTGCCCACCTCAAAACAGCATGGACTCGTCCCTGCTACCTGTTGAGAACAGTCTCTACAGTTCCCTTCCAACCCCTATAATTCTGTGATTCTAGCTGAAGTTATCCCTAGAGTTATACCGAGGTACTGAATGGGAAAATGCTAGTTGGAATGGGTTGTAATCATATATGAGATTAGGCTTAAAGTTAAATGGTAGGAATGTCTAAAAGATTGGAGCATTAAAGGTCATCTGGTCCAACTCCCATGCAATGAACAGGGACACCTGGAGGTAGATCTTGCTCAGAGCCCCACCCAACCCAATCCTGTGTGTCCTCAGGGATGGAGTATCCAATACATTTCTGGGTAACATGCACCAGTGAAGAGAGAAGCAGGCAAGTGAAGGCAGTGAAATGGGAGGGTAGATGACAAAAGGAAAGAGAAGCATGCTGTTATTACAAGAGCTTTTATCATTCTTTCTCCAAAGAACTGTTGAAAAGCTCCTTCTCTAAAGAGAACCTGGAGGGTATTTTCAGCATAGTGGAGACTGCTTATGCTTTGCAGGTAAGGATTTCCTGGTACTTTCACAGTACCTTATCACAATATTGTGTAGTATGTTCTTACACTGAAAATGTTTGTTTAATGGTATTAAGTATATGAATGTAATCAAGCATTTCTGTAAATGTTGCAAAAAACAAACAAACAAACAAAAAACATTTAATCTTACATGTGGCAGTTGATGTTTGCAGCAATTCTCATTAAATAATTACTTTAATATATTTTCTTTGAGTGTATTTTTATATATTTTTGTTACTGAATTTGTCTTTGTTTTTGTCGCACTGTACAGTGTAGATATGCACTGTAGATTTTATGATTTTATGCTAAGAGATCTATGTTATTTTTTGACAGTTATCCATATCAATGTCTGAATACATACAACATTTACATTATTAACTTTTGAAATCTGTATCATTAAAAGAGATTTAAAATAAGCTACAGCAATGGTTATTATAATATTATTTATAAATGCCTTTCAAAACTGATTCTTTAGGAAAATCATCTACCAATTTCTCAAGTTGGGTGACATTTGTATTCCTGAAAACCATTGACTTTATCATAATTGTGTTACCTACCTCATTCATCTATTTCCTGAGAACTATAACCTCTGTAATTTCAAGGGTGCTTTCACAAAAATTGCCTTTCTTATTCAAGCTCTCTACAGGTTCTTCTTATTACTAAGAATAAAATCAACTGCTGAAAGAAAAAGTTCTACCCCAATATTCCACTAACATTTTCAAGTGTAATCTGCCACCAAAAGCCTGATGAATCATTTTTCGTATGCTGACTATTTACAAAGACTGTAGTTTGAATGAAAAAGTGTAAGAAAACATTTAGTTTATAATTTCTAAAACTGATTGTGAGCTGTTTGAATCTTCTCAATGCTTTCAAGTCCACGAAGGCTGCACATTTTAAAAGTTCTAAAAAGTTCTTTTTGAAAAGCAAATCTGAACAATCAAGTAATGATTATTACTGGAAGATTCTCAGGACACCTCCAAACAAAAGTTGATTTTCCCAAGAAAATATTCATATACTTTTTTAAAACCTTTTAGTTGATGGTCTGTTCTTCTACACACAAAATATCTTTAGCACAAGTAACCTCTACAGTAAAGTCTACAAAGGCAATCAATTTTGACCTCATCTGTTCCCAGCAGAATATGCAGAATCTCCACTGAATCATTCCACCTGGTTTTGGTCTTTGAAAACTATAAGTTCATCTGCTTAGTATTTCCATTCTTGTTACTATACTACATTTCCCCAGTATATAAAATTTGTCAATAAACAGATAAGAATCAAGAACGGACCCATGTCTGATACCTATCATAGAAATGCTTCACGAGCTCCAAACAGTGACTAGCACAAGGATAGAGAGCCTAGAACAAATTTCAGTTATGTCATATGAACATTGCGTGGACACAATGCAGATGATTTTTGCTCTCAGGGAAAAGTAGTGCCAAAAGAAAGCAACGTGACCAGAGTTATTCTACATGAATAACTACACTATCATGTAAAGGTCAGTAACATCTGAGAGTTTAACATATGTAATTCTATGTATCTAATTTTAAAGAAAATAGTGTTATAGTGATTCTAGAGTTCAAAGGGAGACACTATTGTGCACTGAACTGCATTGTGGAATCACTGTGGCTAAGGCGCAATTCTGCTCTGTATTGCAAAGTACATAAAAAAATGGAGAAAGAATGAGAGAGGCAGTGAAGGTGGGAGAAGGGGAACAAACGAAATCAACATATCTTTACCCTGAAGGGTAAGTTTCTAAAATGGCTTTCCATTTGGCTAAACACCTAGGGCAAAGAGCATTCTGCATAAAATGCAATAACTCATTAAGTAAAATTTTCCAGAATGAACTAATGGTTTCATAGTTATCTGTCAGTACACTTTAAGAGTAAACATAATTTGCCCTTATACAAATATAAATACCGCCATTTATTTGTTCATATCCCTTTGTACATTTTCAAATTGAATTATTATTTCAATTTTTTTTATTTTCACAATTAAATGAAAAGATGTCAGAGAAATATCAGACTTGACTTACTCTCATAGTGAATTAGGAAGCCAACACTGGAACGACTGTTATCTGTAGTGAAGAGCAGATACATGTAATTGCCAGTACTGATAAGGAACTGGGGTGCTTGTGTTCCATGGTATTCTCCAATTAATGGTGATGAGTTAGCTGGTCCATCTCTGACTTCCAAAGTATCATAATTAACTTCAGTCTGAAATCTGAGAAGAAATATATAAGTCTGGTAGGCAGAAGAATGCTGTTAGAAATTCAGTGCATATTGAGGAAGGAAGTCATATATATAAAAAGCAGTGTATCTACAGATGATTATCTGCAATTCATTACTGAGAATAACAACTTAGGAAGATCTCACACATCTTTTTTGTTGTTTTGTTTTATCATATAAATACTGTACAAAATTTACATTGTAGTCATAATATATATGTACTTCAGATCAACCATACGACTGGGTTTCAAAATCACATCTGCAAATTGTCTCTTAGAAAACTTTATTGAGAAATTTCTTGCTATCAGGTTAAAAAGAAACAATTTGACATTATAGAAACACCTTCAATAATGTTTTATTATTTCATTTCAACAATTTCATTATTTGTTATTTGTTGTTTGGCAAAAGCTGTTTAAATATTCAATGCTTAATATTTTATCCGAATATTCTTTTCTAACACAGTTCACTATGTATAAATAATTTCTTTCTCCTATGAAGTTAAAAAGAAAAGTAGTAAACTGAATTTAAACCTTCATTTTGAAATTTGTTACAGATTTCCTTGCCTATCTAAATGTAGAAAAGAATGGAAAAAGATAACACTAACAAGAAAGCTGATTTACAAGAAGAAATAACTTCATAGAAATAACAACAGTTCAATCAATATTTTTGTCAATCACTAAACCACATCACATTTCTCCAGTTCAGAAAATATGTCTGACTGTGCAGTCATCCACTAGTAGCTGTTTTTAAATCAGTGGCTCAGATCTGCTCTTTCTGTACATGAAAATTTGACTGACATTTCTTCACATCAAATTCATTTCAAGACAGTTTGTGATTATATTAAATATTCTTGTGAACTGTAAGATCTAAACCTTTGCACATCAATTTTCCTATCAAAAAAGTATATACAATTACACAGATATTCATACAGACACAATGTTCTTACTTTTATAAAATGTTAAATTTTCAGATCAAGTTTAAAAAACGTACATGTTCTTCTGAGACTGTTCTGTCTTTCCCAAAGAGTTTATTAGTTCAACTGTTGAGAGCAAAAAAACTCTGTCCCCGTGCACTTGTTTCAAAATTAATGCTCTTAAGTCATCTATCTGATACGAGATAGATGTTTAGTGGGTTGGAGGTAAGAAACTATGCCCTCGTAATTAACGACAATGGCAAATTACGAAACATTTGAAAAACCAGAGATACATGTAACATTCATTCAAAGTTAAAATAAACTATACTATGTAGGCAACAATGACAGAATGAACATCTTTTCCCATTTAGGCCATTACATTTTACAATCAAATTTGCTTGATTTGAGACTGCATGTAAAGATGACTTCAACTTGAAGTCATCTTTACATACACATCAGTATGACTAATAGAAAGTAGTAACTTCTGTAGTTCCTGCTCTCTCGAGACCCTAATAACAAAAACACATTCAGAACTCTGAAAGTATTTGCTTAACTAATGACTGGAAACTTTGATTTATGCCTTACACAAGATTCTCTCCTCTTTACCCAGAAAACTCTCTAAGTTTGTGATGCTGTTAACCAAACTACATACTCTGTTTGGGTATACTGGCTAAAATCCAGATGGCTGCTTTCACTGCTATCTACTCTGAAAGTGGAATAAAATGTTTGTGCACATGTTAATGCATTAAGCATGCTTGGGACTTGTCTCTGGCGCTTAAGACAGCAAATATGGAATGACCTACATCCATATTTTTACATACTATGGCCCTCCAAATATGAAGATATTATTCAAATTTCTTATTATAAATGGTTGCCTGCCCACAGTTGTTCCTGAACCATGCTTGACCTAGCTGACATTAGTTGGCAAGTGAAGTGGAAACTACTTCAAAAACTGTGTAAACACTGAGTTTTTGAATCTAGAAGGTTTTCTGCTACTGTTTAGATTACCAAAATAGACAGAGGACATCACTCAAATACTTGACAATTATTCAGTACCTTTCCATAATTTTAAAGATTATATATATTGATTTACCCTGAAGCAGAATAAGGAAAACAGACACATACTAGTAGTCTGGTTTTAATACTCTATTTGTACTCATTATGAGTGGACTCAAAATCAATACTTCAATATTTCAATTACTTTAACAGTTGTATTTGTGAGGGGAACTAATTAGAAATAAAGTGCTTTTAGTCAGCAACTGCAGTTTTCTTAGCCGGGCGTGTGACAATGATAGGTTGCAGACTTGTTAGAAAAACAAATCTTATAGTAACTCCTATAAGAATTACAGAATCACAGAATCACCAAAGTTGGAAAAGACCTGCAAGATCATACAGTCAACCATCCACCTATCACCAATAGCTCTCACTAAACCATGTCCCTCAACACAACGTCCAAACGTTTCTTGAACACGTCCAGGGTCAGTGACTCCACTACCTTCCTGGGCAGCCAATTCCAGTGCCTGACCACTCTTTCAGAGAAGTAGTATTTCCTAACATCCAGCCTAAATCTTCCCTGAAGCAGCTTGAAGCCATTCCCTCTAGTCCTACCACCAGTTACATGAGAGAAGAGGCTGACCCGCAGCTCATTACAACCTCCCTTCAGGTAGTTGTAGAGTGCAATGAAGTCTCCCCTGAGCCTCCTCTTCTCCAGACTGAACAATCCCAGCTCCTGCAGCCACTCCTCATAAGACCTGTGCTCCAGA
This sequence comes from Chrysolophus pictus, assembly GCA_037305975.1. Lineage (NCBI taxonomy): Eukaryota > Metazoa > Chordata > Aves > Galliformes > Phasianidae > Chrysolophus > Chrysolophus pictus. The sequence continues at coordinate 21,195,844 of CM074578.1, forward strand.
TTCCTCACCAGCTTTGTTGCCCTTCTTTGAACACGCTCCAGGGCCTCAATGTCTTTCTTGCAGTGAGGGGCCCAACACTGGACACAGTACTGCAGGCGCAGCCTCACCAGAGCTGAGTACAGGGGGACAATCACTTCCCTGTTCCTGCTGGCAACACTGTTTCTGATGCAAGCCAGGATGCCATTGGCCTTCTTGGCCACCTGGGCACACTGCTGGCTAACGTTCAGCAGAGCATCAATCAATATCCCCGGGTCCATTTCCTTTACACAGTCTTCCAGCCACTCCACCCCAAGCCTGTAGGGTTGTTGTGGCCAAAGTGCAGAACTCAGCATTTGGTCTTGTTGAACCTCATCCCATTGGCTTCAGCCCAGCAATCCAGCCTGTTCAGATTCCTCTGTAGGGCCTCGCTACCTCCAGGCAGATTGATACTTCCAGCCAACTTGGTGTCATCTGCAATCTTACTGAGGGTGCATTCAATGCCCTCATCCAGGTATTCAATGAAGATACTGAAGAGGACAGGCCCCAGCCCCACCCCTGGCGAACACTGCTCATGGCTGGTCACCAGCTGGATTTAACTCATTCACTACCACTCTCTGGGCCTTACCCTTCAGCCAGTTCTTTACCCAGCCAAGAGCATACCTGTCCAAACCAATGGCTGCAAGCTTCTGCAGAAGAATACTGTGGAAGACAGTGTCAAAGGCTTTGCTGAAGTCTAGGTAGACTATTGCAACAGCCTTTCCCTCATCCACAAATGGGATCATAGAAGGAGATCAGGTTGGTCAAGCAGGACCTGCCCTTTGTGAACCCATGCTGACTGAGCCTGATCCCCTGGTTGTCCTGCACATGCCACGTGATCTCCCTCAAGACAATCTGCTCCATAACCTTCCCTGGTACCGAGGTCAGCCTAACAGGTCTGTAGTTCCCTGGATCCTCCTTACAACCCTTCTTGTAGATGGGAGTCATGCTGGCAAGCCTCCAGTCTTCTGGGACCTCACCAGTCAGCAAAGAGCGCTGATAGATGATGGAAAGTAGCTCGACTGTCACCTCCGCCAGTTCCCTCAGCACTCTCGGGTGAATTTCATCTGGCCCCATGGACTTGTGGCAGTCCAGCTGGAGTAATAGATCTCTGACTGTTTCCTCCTGAACTGTGGGGGGTTTTGTCTGCTCCCCAGCAGTGACTACAGGTAAGAGTGGAGTACCCTGAGGATATCTGGTCTGACCTTTAAAGACAGATGTAAACAATGCATTCTGAACCTCTGCCTTTTCCTTATCCTCAATGGGTCACATTCCCAGCCTCATCCAGTAAAGAATGGAGATTCTCCTTGGTCCTCCTCTTACTGTTGATATATTCGTAAAAGAGTTCCTTTTTACCCCAGCAGCCAGGTTGAGTTCAAGCTGGGCTTTTGCCTTTCTGATTTTCTCTCTGCACATCTTAACAATTTCTTTGTGCTCTTCCTGAGTTGCCCGTCCCTTCTTCCACAGGGGATAGATTCTCTTTTTCTCCTGGAGCCTCAAGAATAGCTCCCTATTCATCCACACTAGTCTTCTTCCCTGCCAGCTCATTTTGTGGCTCAGGGGGACAGCTTGCTCCTGCATCTTTAAGACTTCCTTCTTGAAGAGCGACCAGCCGTCTTGGGCCCTTTTACTCTCTAAAACTGAATCCCAAGGGACTCCCTTGGGAACTGCTGCCCATTACATTGATCTCTATTTCCAGAAGATTCTAGTTCATCTCAAAATTTGAAACTTATTTCTAGTTCACTTTTCTGTTTTTAAGGGTTGGAGCATTATAGCAACCCTTTGCACTATCACTGAAAAAAAATACTATGGGAATTTCTACATTCTTACTGAAAAGTACTTAAATAAGAGTAACTTAAAAAAATATTTTAATTTCTATTAGCATACACTTCTATTGGTAAAAAAAAATAGGACATTCTCCAAATGTCCCAGAGAATTTTAAGAAATATTACACTATTTTTCATGTATTTAGGCAGATTTTGAAGAGGCTAGTTTTACCAACTACCCAATGAGTTTTCATCAATATTCAAAACAACAAAAAATTTCTGTTCAGCATTTACCCTTCTAAGTTCTTTCCTTCTGACTCAAAACAATCAGACATTACTCTTTTGTTACCCTTCCAGGCATTAGCTGTGATCTGAGATTCAGAATGTTTCAATGCAAAACATTCATGGGGTTATTTTATCATCTGCTGCTATTTATGGAGAGTTTCTAAGTACTCTACTAAGGGTTATTTGTCTAGCAGTATTGAACTCTCATTAGCTCAAGGGGGAGCTCATTTACATTATGAATATCACATGTACTGTGCAAAATTTCATTCTGGCAGCTGCATATGTGATGGCAATGCATGCAGTGAAATATAAGAGGATTTTATTTTCCCTGGACTAGACAAAATACATGAAAAATATTGTACTTGTTGATTAACTGATTATTGATACTGATTTTGCTTAATGGTTTGTAATTTAATAACATTGTATCAATCAGGAGAGTTAGTTTCTTTTAAATTATAAACAGGTTTTCTTTTCAAGTTTTGATGTGGGTAGCAAAGCTGTCGTGTTAGGAGAAAAGAACTTTTATGCAAAGGGATGTTATTATTATTTTTTTTCATCATCAACTTCCCAACACTCTTAAAGATATTTATTCTACGATGCAATAAAGCCATACAATTTTCAAAATCTGCCAGGAACACTGGCATTAAGTTCCAATGGGGGCTTTCCTGTCTACCAAAACCATTGTACTTAATAGTATGACTAACATGTTACTGAAATATTTATAGAAAGAAGACCAAAGGCTTGCCTTAATAATGCTGAAACTTAAAACTTTTGTTTAATTTCATCACAGTTTGATTTGTACATAAAGCTGTATAATTCTGTGAATATATGCATCTGCTGAAAATTCAGTAAATGTAGTCTTCAACTCGACCATATGGCACAGGAAATCATGTTTTCCATTAATTTCTTGAGAAGTATAGTGTTCACACTGTTAAAGTATGCAAGTACATGCAACCTATTTCCTCTTACAAAAATTAAAATGCTCCATTGTACAACTAAGATGTCTCTTTGGTTTCTCTACATTTTGAAAGAAATCCTGAAACTTCCAGCTTCTGATAATTAATTTTAAACTGAAAGGGCAAAGCTAACAAACAAATATAAGCTTGCAATTTATACAGAAAGATTTTAACAAGGACAAGAAAAAACAGTGTCTTAAATTCTGGAACTTCCTATTGAATGTAATGAACACAAGCCAGCAGCGTGCCCAGGTGGCCAAGAAGGAGCACAGACCTTATGAGGAGCAGCTGAGGGAGCTGGGATTGTTTAGTCTGTAAAAGAGGAGGCTCAGAGGAGACCTTATTGCTCTCTACAATTACCTGAAAGGCGAGGTTGTTGTGAGGTGGGCATCAGCCTCCTTTTATATGTAACTAGTGATAGGACGAGAGGGAATGGCCTCAAGTTGTGCCAGGGGAGGTGCAGGTTGGACGCTAGGAAATATGAACTGGCCAGGGAGGTGGTGGAGACACTGATCTGGGAGGTATGCAAGAAATGTTTAAATGTTGTACTGAGGGACATGGTTTAGTAGGAAATATTGGTGATAGGTGGACAGTTGGACTGGATGATTTTGGATGTCTTTTCCAACTTTGGTGACTCTATGATTGTATGATTCTATGAAAGCAAACATCCATTACAGAGGTGACATAGCAATTTAATGAAATAACTTTTTAAACAGCTTCCATCCTTCCCTGTTGTTATTCTCTCTCTTTGTTATTGACTTTAATCAAGTTATAAAAGGAAATAAAGTTATAAAAGAGGACAGGAAAAGAGTTTCAATAAACTAAATATATAGTTTATGTTAATCTTTCACCCTACAGTAGTTTCATCACCACAGACATGATTCCAAAACTCTTATGAATGTATTAGAAGTTCTCATTCATATTTCTTTATAGAGAGTGATAAGAAATGTAACAGTTCAGTGGTTAGTGCAAACTCTCAAAATCCATCATTTTATATATTAAGGTAGAATACTTTTTTTTACTGATGATTCATTCTGCATTTACTTAATCTAACTGCAATTTTGTTGCCTACATATCCAGCCCTGTAAGATTCTTCAGCACTTCTTCGGTCATCTCTGTTTTTTAATACCGAGTGATTTGGTATCATCAGTCCATTTTTTTCCTTTTTAAGATAATTTCTGAACATAACAAACAGTTGAACACAGACCGCTATACAAAACGTTTTACTGTAAGATTATTACCTCCTGTTAATTACTTTTTTTTATCAAGCAATTTCCTTCTTTGTAATAAAATGGTGCTTTTTAATAGCCATTTACAGAGTGAGATGCAAAATAAAAAATCACATTCTGGAAATCTGGGTAAATTATATCCAATGTACTTCTATGCTTTCTGACATCAACAAACAAAATCTTTAAATCTTTTAGAAATGCCATACTTTTCTTTCCTTGGTATTTCATATACACTGCATTCAATTATTCAGCTATTTCAAACTTTGTATTCATTCAGGACTCCCAAGAGAGGAAGGCTGTCAGTTCTGTTCACTTGCTTTTCAACTTTTTCCTAGTAGCCCTGCTTATTTTAGTAGGTTCCTAGTGGCCCTGCTAAGTAACTAGCACTTCAGTCTGCAATAAATACTGTGTTTCCCAAACTGAGGAATGTTGTGAATGTCAAGTTTACATGAGTACATGAGGACACCAAACTAATTAATAGAAGTGAGATATGGAGAAACTCACTGAACACGTAAAAGATAGATCTTTTGTTTTACCCTCTAACACTCACTTTTACATTCTTCTGTTCTTCTCTCCATTCATTTACATATTTTTTGTCTCTGCACATAGACATAGAAGGTTTATAAATGCGTATTAATTAATAATTTTGCTCATCATTGTGAACTCTGCAAAGGTAAAACAGACATAGACTACTGCCTCCCCTTGGGCAACAATAATACAGGAAGGCCATTGCAGTCTAGCTCCAGGCATCATCTTTCATATTATCCTTTACATCTTTCTCTATGTCAAATGAGTAACTAGTGTGCTATTACCATCTAGATCAAGCAACTAAGCAAATGGCAATTTCTTACTTATTTTACAAAGATGCTCAAGGGTGAAGATCTTTGTTTGTTAATCATAAATTGAATAGATTCTAGTATGATTAGAGAACAGATCTAACTGAAATCACAAAGAAAACTAGGTCTCAGAAAGATGAAACATGCTGCAGTTCACATTCCTGGTGCCAAAATGCAGTCTCACTATTTCCTGACTCCATGTAAGACAAGGCTGAAAATAATTCACCTTCAAAGATAGTTGTTATTCTAAAGGAATCTGCTCATTACACAGAGACATAATCACTGTGTGTTCCAACAGAGCTAATTTCAGTCCACATTAAGATAACATTTTTACAAATTAATTGGGTTGATCGTTTTAGTTAGATAATACTTTAAAATGAACTTTCAGTCTCTGCCTTTAACAGTACTCTGATGTCTGGACATCTTTGTTTAATCTCTATGCTAGTACACATAGTGAAATCTGGAGTATCCAAATAAAATGTTGAAACCCAGTACACATTGAAGTGATACATGTTGTAGTACTATATATATAATAAGCTTAATTCAGAACTTCTTGTACAATTTTTTTTTTTTTTTTTTTTTTCCCCCCGTAGGAAATTTATACTCTCCATTAGTTAGACTTGATCATCATCGTGGACAATACATACTTGTTCATGAAGACAGAAATAGTGAGGAGTGTAAAAGACATTGTTAATGATGTACTAGCAGGTGGACATTTACTGCATATTGTTTAAACCATAAATTCACACAATATAAATGAAGCTTTAACCTTTAATTTTCTGGAAGGACAGGAATAACTAAGTACAGTGTCACGTGGCAATCATTTCTTATTCTGGTTTGAGTTCTTAAATATTTTTCTTCTTCATTGCTATAAAAAAAATTGTATTTGTACATTACTTAGTGTTTTCCTTTATGATTCCCACCTGTCAAAAGTAATCTTAATGGAATGTCCTGGTCGTGCTTCAATGACCCATTCGCAGTTAAGTGAATCCTTATAATATCCTGGCCACCCTGGTGGCAAGATCACACCACTCGATGCTGTCAAATGCCCACCACATGGTGCTGCAAGAATAAAAAACATACACTATTTCTAATGCACTATTTTATATTCAAATCATGCTACAAATAATAATAATAAACAATTCAAAAGTATAGAAAAAAGTTTAATACACAGTGCTATTTTTCTCATTATTCTGTAGTATTATAAGCACCTTCTCTCAGTCTCTTAAGTCTTGCAGTGTATCTCACATTAGCTTATCACTCTACACATACCTTAATCCACAGAAAGTGGCATTTGAAATTGCGAGCATTCCTTAAAATTAAAAAATAATATACTGTCATTTTTACTTCTAATATGACTCCATGTTTGTGTGCAAATTGTTCCAAGTTATTGTTTTTTTTCTTTTTTCATCACACTCTGCCATCTAGTACCCTATTGAGTAATGACTCAGCTCAGTGGAAATGATTGTTATGAATATTCCACTGAACTACAGTTGGAAGGGTCTCTGGAGATCATCTGTTCCTGCTCAAAGCAGGGTCACTTACAGCAGATTACACAGAATCATGTACAGTGAGGGTCATGCCCTCTCCAAAGTCAAAGACTCTGCAACCTCTCTGGGTACTGCGTTCCACTGTTTGATTACTCTCACGATAAAAGGTTTTTCTTCTGTTTAAAAATAATATCTTGTATTTCAGTTTGTGTCCGTTGCCACTTGGCCTATGTCAACAGATAATTTTCTTTACACCATGGAATCAGGTACTTAAGTGCTTTGAAGAAATCTCTCCAGAGATCTGAGTGTTCTTTTTTAGTCCAGATGACTGCAGTTATCTCAGCCTCTTCTTGTATGAAATCTCCAAGCTTTTAATCATCTTTGTGACACCACCTGACTCATTGCTGTATGGCCCATATCTTTTTTCTGCTGGGGATACTAAGTCTCTGTACACAGCTCTGCAGACACAGACTTAACAGATGAGTAAAGGGGGAGTAAAGGCACCTTCTTTTCTTGAACTTCAACTCAGTCCAATTCTTCAGCCTGTCACGGCCTGTTTGAACAATAGGACAACCATATCATTTATCAGCCACTACTCCCAGGTTTCTGTTATCTGATGGCTTGTTCAAGGTGTATTTTGTCCCTATTCAGGGACTGAAGATTTTCAACAGTATTGGACTCAATATTTACTCCTGTGGTACACCACTAGTGGCTGTTTTCCAGCCATTCACTTTATGCTATTCACTGATCACAATCCTTTCAGCCCAATAGCTCAGCTAGTTTCCATTCACCTTGCAGTTCACTATCTAACCAATATTTCATCAATTTTCCCATAAGAATCTAATATGATTTAGTGTCAAACACCTTGCTAAAACTGAGATAAAAAATGTCTATTACTCTCCCCTCATCCATCAGGCCAGTCATCTCACTGTACAGGGCTGCCAGATCAGTCAGACATAATTTCCCCTTCATAAATCCATTCTGACTGCTCCCAATCATCTTCTTATCCTTCAGTGTTTGGAAATGGTTTCCAGGAATATTGGTGCATCACCTTTCCCAGTGATCAAGGTGAGACCTGGAATTCCTCAGGTCCTCCTTCTTTCCTTTCTTGAAGATAGGATTCAAGACTTCTGGAACCTCCCTCAGTCATGAGACCTTTCCAGGGCTATTTTGAACAGCCTTGATACGCCCCTAGCTAGCTTCCTCAGCACTCACTGTATTCCATTAGGTCTTTTCTCATACAGCAAGTCTGATAAATCTGATCTTCTTCCAATAAAAGGACTTCTTCCAAAAAAATAATTGAAAAGTGGCTATGAAAGCAACATGGTGAGGCATGGAACATCTTTCAGGGGACTTCGGTGAAGGATTAAACAACATCAGCAGATAGTGAACACAAATTGAGAAATGTTAAGTCCATCTTAAAATTAAGCTTTTATAGAAGAGGGCTTTGGGATGATGTATTCTACCAAAGGCTATTTAGCAGTCTAAAACAGGAAAGCTTTCAAGGTCAGATAAATTTATCTTAGTATCATTTGTATTACACTCAACTAGTCAGTGGTATCATTATCAGCAAATTCCATATTGCAGTGCAGGAAATCTTGTTATTTCTCTTCTGTTTCTTGAAGTAGTGACAAGCAAACCTATTATGCCATATGGAAATTAATGTTAACATGAATTTGTGAGTAGTAAATTAATACTCCTAGGTTTGTTTCAATGCTTCTAACAGAAATTGGACCAAGAGACATTATTTTGATTTCATTCACGACTTGCACTTATCTCTGAGAAGTTTTTCCAGATTTAAGAAAGTCAGGGGGGTGGAGAGGGAGGAGGAAGCAACTCACAGAAATGAAATATACACAGTTAATTGTCTCTGGGGTAAAGCAATCAGCCATGAAAATGGATAATGAAGTGTATTCCAAGGCTTTTATTTTTAATTAAATCTGGTCATATTAAAACACGAACCAGAAGACTGCTGACCCTTAGCTGATTGTAACACATCACATACTTTACATACTCCAGGTATTGCTTATATCAGAGACTGTTAATTATAGAGCAATACAAAGCAAGAAAAAAACAACAGTTACTCAGAAATATCTGACAACCAGAAGCATACTAAGTCATCTCTAAACTAGCAAGGATGCTTGTTCCATATTGTAATTTAAAACCAGAAACTCCTTTTATTATCAATTAAAAGTGAATACACAGCAAAACAGAATAGATCTTGAATGTAACTTTAATGATCTACATTTCCTTCTATAACAAAACATACAATAGACAAAATCTAATATGAAGTTGAATCTTTTTACCAATCATAAGTAGCTAATGCCCAACAAGGTTCAGATAAAGGATAATCGAAGGATATCTATGTATTTTTTTTAAACAGCTTTTCATTTATTTTCTCTACCATTTTTTTTTTACTCAAAGTGGCTCTTTTACCTACATGTTTGTGGAACAAAACTACAAAGATTACACTGAATATTTTATCAATTGTGTGCATAAAGTTTCAAAATGAGGAAACATCTTTCGATGAAGAATCTCCCCTATGTTCTGTGCCTTGGTGTGAGTTGTTTTTTTGTAAGCAAAAAAGAACAAACTTGCTGCACAGCATAACTCATTATATGTTTTAATCAGGATAAGAAGTCTTGCAAGTATACATAAGTTTGCATACACAAGTATCAAACTCTAGCATTCTTCCTAGTATTTCTAAGTTTTCTTAGAAATGCAAAGTCTTATCTGAGTTGAGTTGCCAAATCATCCAGATAATGAAAAGATTTAAGAAAGGGTAAAAAACAACAACAAAAACAACTACCGTACAGCAGCTCTTAAGAGAGAGGAGTGAGAAAACTGTGTGACAAACAACCCTGCAGACATCAAGGTAAGCAAAGGGGGAAGAGATGCTTAGGCACTGATGCACAGATTCCTCTTAAGCTCTCATTTCATTAAGTGCCTGAGTATGTAACTATTGTTTACAAGAAGATATACAGCTTTCTGAATTTTACTCTTTATTATTTTATTACTCTGTGCTTATAACACGAGCACACTAGGTCTATATTAAATGTACTCACTCATATGTCTTGCCATAGTACTTATGGAGCACCATCATTGTTAAGCACCAAGGAATCAGCCTATTTTTTCTTTTTTGCTCTTACTGTACTTCATCTCACAGAATGATACAATTTTATTCTGTTTCTTCATTTAGGGAAAAACAAGCAAATAAACTTGAAAATATTTGATTAAATATTTTAGCATGTATATGAAATATTAAATATAGCTCTGGTTTTCACAGTATTTCTAAGGAGAAATTACTGTGGATTAATATGTTATATACAGAATTTCAGGTATACCTTTGCTCTGAGAAAATTAAAGGTGCTAATTTTTAAAAAAGAATTTTAAATAGAAACTTACTTCACTTTTCTATGTTCTAGATAATCATATTCTTCAGTATGCTACAGCCAAAACTATAACTTACAAGCAGGTAATTATGGTGATAGGTAGAGTTTGAAAAGAACAGCAACCAGATTTTTAGAATGCTAATTTATTTCAAGAATATAAAAGCAAACTTGTTTCTATTATTGTACTCTCATTAGACTGGAAAAGTGTTAAAATAAGACAAATAAATAACTTCAGCTAAAACAGTCTTATTAGTGTATGAAAGGTGAAAAGTTTCATTATACACACGGTAGGAGCAAAGTAAAGACTGAGTTCTTACCTTCACAGCGTGGGACAGCCGAGCTCCATACTACATTTCCATCTTGCATAATGCATGTTATGGATTCAGAGCCTTGTGTCTTCACAAAGCCATCATCACAGTGGAAAGAAACAGAACTTCCTAGCAGGAACCTGTCTCCGAAACGTCTCCCATTTATAGGAATACCTGGATCATGGCACTCATTCTGACCAAATGCTTTTAAAATATATAATAATAGTAATTAATAATAATAACCATCACCATTCAAATCTTCTAAACTTTATCTCTTTTTTTGGCAGGCATTGGAGATAACCTTTATAAAGCAACAACATTATAATGTAACTGAAATTATAGAAAATGCCCAACTATAAAACCTGCATTAGATTTTATGACATTTGATAACAAATACAACACAGTTCAAATTCTAAAGTTTTTTAGTTGAGTGTGACACAAAAACAATTTGTTTAGATCTTCCATCTGTTTGCCTCTACACTACAAGAAGCGTAGTTTCACACATAAACAGAGAGCTGCTGAAAAAATTATAGCTTTTGCCTCAGCTGGACACACAACCTCCCAGAACGATATGGACAGCAGCCAGCTTCCAGTTATTGGAGTGGCAGCAAGGATTATAATCAGTGGGAACCCACACCTCCACCATTATGCTTATAGTCACTCGTAGAGAGTAGCATGGGTGTACAGAAAGCTGGAGAACCTACATCCATTTCAGGAAGCGTACGCAAGGCAAAACACTTTAGGGGAAACAGATGAGTGCTAGTAACCCATAAATCCTATATATGAAAATCTTTACAGGGTAGGGTGAGTGATAGACTGGAACAGAAATGTGATTACATGTTTATAGATGGTGCAGTTTCCAAGTGCCTAAAATTGCGGTATATCTGTTACACTGCTGATACAGATCATGTCTGAACATGAGATAGTGGTGTGACTTTGTCACTAAGAAGGCTAATAGCATTGTTGGCTGCATTAGGCATAGTATCATCAGCAGGTCAAGAGGGCTCATTCTTCTATTCAGCACAGGTGAGGCCTCACCTGGAGTACTGGGTCCAGTTTTGAACGCCCCAGTGCATGAGAAACTGAGATATTCTGAGAAGAGTACAACATAGGGACATCAGGATGATCAAGAGACTGGAGCATCTCTCCTATGAAGAGAGGTTGAGAAGGTGGAGAATCTCAGGTTGGGACCATTCAGCCTGGAGAAGGGGCTCATGGGGATCTCAACAACATCTAATAGAAAACTGAAGGGAGGGGGTAAAGAAGACAGAGCCAGGCTCTTTTCAGTGGTCTCCAATGACAGGATAAGAAGAAATGGGCAGAAACTGGAGCACAGGAGGTTACTTCTGAATACCAGGACCTGCTTTTGTTCTGTGCAGGTGATAGACCACTGGTACATGTTGCCTAAATAGGTTGTGAAGATCTCCAAAAGCCACTTGGATGTGATCCTGGGCATCCTGCCGTAGGTGTTCTTGTTTGAGCAGGGAATGGGGCAGATGGATCATGAGGTTTCTGCTAACCTCAATTATTTTGAAATTCTGTGATTCTGAATCTACAGCTCACAGACTGTCCACTGTTTCATTAATGAATAAAATGCTTTGATCCTAAACTGATTTAAGCCATGTGAGTGCAACATTTTTTCCCAGCAACACCGAGGAGGTCCAGAAGTACTAGCACTTTGACTGAAATTAGGGTTTTCCTATGAACATGAAGGAAACATTCCCATAACTTATTTCTGTTTCTGACTGTGGTAGATATATGTGCTCTTAGACAATTCTAGCACATAGTGTATGCACTAAGCACTAAGTAAAGTGTGGTGGAAAGAGCATGCAATGAGAACTCTTGAAGAGTTTGATGCATTAGTATTATATTCCTAACTGTATAATTCTCCAGCTGATTGTCCTCACTACTGTCTGCCTTAACTTCCGTAGAATGGCATATGGAAAAAAGGGATCTGAATAATTTCAGACAGAAGCAGACCTAAACTTCAGGCCTCACATTTTCTGACAAATGTGTTAATCTCTACAGTTAGCCAAGGTAAGGATCTCCCTTTTCTCCTCCTGCCACTTTACAAAGGAAAATAGTTATCTCCCTTTCTCTGAAAACAAAGGAATGATTTAGACATCTATGCTTAAAAAGGTGCATTTTTCTAAGTAATGCAAGTAAACATTTTGTCCCTGCAAAAGCACTGCTAATAGATTCATTATCTTCCTTCACACAAGATAGGAACAGTTTAAACTGTGAAAGAAAAAAATTAGCAAGTTAATTTCTTCTGTAACTGTCGAAATGATTTCTTCAAGTAAAAAGATAATTTCCATATATGTTGTCTTTGAATGACTAATAGAGCTAGGAGAGTATGCATTCTATGTCAAGTGTCATAGTGTTTTTTTACATGAAGGTGATATTACTGGAGTTTTCAACAAGGAGTACTGTTGAATAACAGGCTTTGATATAAACAACAGAATACTATACAGCAAAAAACACAGCCTAATATTTTTTAGTCCAGTTAGCCAAATTTGAAATATTTATGGTTTTAATTGCTCTCAGGTATGTATTTAAGAACTTTTGAACTTATTTGCCTTCTCAAAGATATTTATTCTTAGATGCCTTACCATCTCACCAAAAGGTAGACTGCAAAAGCAAAAAATGTTCCCACAGACATTTGTTTACAATCTGTATACTGGTCCATCTTGAGACTGGTACTCTTTTAACATCTTTATCAATGATACAAATGAGGGGATTGAGCATACCCTCAGCAAGTTTGCTGACGACACTAAGCTTAGCAGTGTGGTTGATACAGCAGAAGGAAGGGATGCTATCCACAGGGATCTCGATAAACTCAAAAGTTGGGCCCTTGTGAACCTAATAAGGTTCAACAAGCAAAGTGCAAAGTTTTGCATTTGGGTCGGAATAATCCCAGATATGCATACAAACTGGGAGAAGAACTTCTTGAGAGGAGAAGAATTTAGGGGGGTCCTGATTGATGAATAGCTTAACATGAGCCAGCAGTGTGTTCTTGCAGTCTGAAAGGGCAATAGTATCCTGGATTCCATCAAAAGAGGGGTGGCCAGCGGGGAGAGGGAGGTGATTGTCCCCCTCTACTCAGCTCTTGTGAGGCTGCATCAGGAATACTGTGTTCCTGTCTGAGGCTCCCAACAAAGGAAAGATGTGGAGCTTTGGGGGAGGGTCCAGAGGAGGGGCACAAAGAACATAAGAGGTCCGGAGCACCCCTCCTCTAATGATAGGCTGAAGGAACTAGCTTATTTAGCCTGGAAAAGAGAAGGCTATGGGAAGACCTCATTGTAGCCTTTCAATATTTAAGGAGGGGGGGGGGGGGGTTATAAACAGGAGGGAAATCAACTTTTTACACAGGTAGATAGTGATAGAACAAGGGGGAATGGTTTTAAACTAAAGAAGGGGAGATGGATATTAGATGTCAGGACAGTTTATTACTGAGGAAGGGGTGAGGTGCTGGAACAGGCTGCCCAAAGAGGTTGTGGATGCCCTGCCCTTGGAAGTGTTAAAGGCCAGGATGGATGGAGCTCTGAGCAACCTAATCTAGTGTTTGATCTAAAAGTTGGAAAATCTACCTGTGGCAGAGGGGTTGGAACTTGAGGTCCCTTCTTACCTAAGCCATTCTATGTTCTATATTCTAGCTGCTTTTTATACTTCTGTGAGTTCAGATGAACTATGGGAAAACAAACAAACAAACAACAACAACAACAACAAAAGCAAAAAACAAAAAACAAAATAAAACATCAAAAAAACAAAAAAAACTCTGCATTTAAGACCTAAACTTTGTGAACTTATTTCTGCTGGTTCCATTGAGAAAGTATATTAAATCGCTTGCACTGCATGCTATGATATGAATTATCTGGGCATTTACAGCAGTTTCAACCAAAAAAAAAGTCATTAAATAATGAAGTACATTTCTCAGTACTATCACAATTATATAAATAAAAGATAAAGTTCCAGATAAGCTAATGAAAGGAGTACCAGGAAAACAACTAAAAGTAATGCATTTATGCAAGTATTACAATTTTGCTTTGTCCCCTTTTCTGCGGCAATCTATCCCTTCATTATAAATAAAAAAAAGTTTAATTTTCATTATTTTGATGAAAGATAGTTTGGCTAGACAAAATAAGAGATTCTTACTTGTGTAAGTGATATTAAATCCTCTTCCAGTTGTAGAGTGATCTGACTGAAATTCAAGTCTTACTATGTGCCCACTGCTAGCTAGTTGAGAAGGCACTTCATTGCCAGAAAATGTGCCAAGAGGCGGTAAATCTGAAATCCCATCATCTTTCACAGTAAGGTAGTCAAACTGAGGTTCAACATCAAAGTCATTGAAAATCAGATGGATTCTGCTTCCTGGCTCTGAGATAATCAGCCATACACAGTTCATGTTGTTCCCATACTCCTCTGGATAATTTGGTGAAAGAATAATTCCAGATGGTGTGGTGAAGTTGAAGAAACATGAGACTAAAGAAAACAAGGATAGATTCTCAGAATATTCTCCATAAACACGAAAAAACATTTGTCTTTCTATTCTTGTGGTATATGATATTTTTGAAGCCTAGATGTGAAAACTACTACACATGCAGCCTGAAGATGTGTAAGATTGTTACAACATGTTTACAATTTAGCTCTGCAGCTTTTCAAGTTCCCCAGTGAGGCTATGTGACTGCAGCTGCGCTTACAAGATATTATAAAGATAACACAGAGAATGCCAAAAAAGCCAAAGTACTGCCTGATTTATCAGAATTTGGAAAGAATCAGTAGGTTTGCTTGTTCTGAAATGAAAATGCAAACTTCAAATTTGAATGCTTTTTTTATGCTTTTTTTTTTTAATTTTTTTTTCCCTAAACTGAAAAGGAATGTCTTTCAAAATGTATTTAGAAATCCAAAGCAATCAAGCAGAAAGGCCAATCTCTGTCTGTAGTACACAAAATTCACGATGATGCATAGATCAGTACAAATTTAGCTATGTCTCAGTCAACTACCTAGTTTCCCTTTGATAGAACAGGATGATTAAACATAGATGATATTTTTACTAAAAAAAAAAAAAAAAAAAAAAACTAACAACAAAACAGTATATTCAGAAAAAGGAAGGCTCACTGCATGGTAATTAACACAAACAATAAATGTTACTCAGCTCTTCAATTGCATCAAACCAAACTCAGTGTTTGTAAACGTTCTAAGTTTGAGTTCCATTATATTTTATTGGACATGTGGCATGTGCACATCAAGCAGTGTAGCCCAGTAAAATATTCCACACTGCTGCCAACATAAACTAATACATCAAGCCAACGCAGCGTAGTTCCAAAACAGGACTTCAGTCTTCAAGGACATTGCACCCTCATCATCTCATGCCCAGGCATTATGTGCTTAGGCATATTTTGCTTAGACACATCTGCACTTTATACAAACAAATTGAGGCTGCTCCCAGTCCCAGAGAAAGCTCACTCAGCTTGTTCAATCCTGTATCAGCATAGCTGCAAAACAGATATATTGTACAAGTTGGACACCTAACTCTATTTTGAAAATCCAACACTGAATTATAAAATTCTTGATGTAGGAAAAAGTGATACTATCTGGAGAACTGAAGTGACTAGTGCACTGTACACTAGAAAGATTACTCTATTTTACATTAGAAGGAAAAAAACCAAACCAAAACAAAACAAAAAAATCAATTACAAGTCTACCTACAAAAATATTTTATCTTTTTACAAACAAAATTCACATCTAGTGAGCTCAGCTATCCTTCTTCCATGTTAGATATATTCCTTAAATGCATTCATATATTTTTAGGATAATGGGGGGGGGGGGGGGGGGAAGAAAAAAAAAAGGAAAAAACCCACCACTTTTACTTTACTTACATTCGCAGACTGTTTTGCAGTGACAGAATCAATGTGTATATGCTGCTGAGTTCTTTAAAACACTTATGCGTTATTAGGAGGAGTTCAATTAGAATCAACACAAATATTTATTAAAAGTATTAAATGATAAAATTAAATATAACATGAGGGTATGAGCATTCTAAAATAGTCCTATGTGATAATACCCACAAGTGAGTTACTATGAAACCAACTAAGGAAAAAAAAATGACTGTCTCACAGTTCCTCAAGGTACTTTGAAATGTTTTCCTGCTGGCTAGTCATAAATGTTAAGAACAGTGAGAGGTGAAGGTCAAGACATTATTACGGAAGAAATAAGAATAACTCATACAAACACAGCTGGGTTTGTTGCCAGACCACTGGTTGTTTTGTTGACATGTAATCATTCTCTCTCCCACCAGTTCAAAAGCTGCTTGACATTCAAAGGTAAGTGTATCTCCATGCAGAAAACTACTGCCGGTCCTTTTCCCATATGATGGAATCCCAGGGTCACCACAACCTCCTTTCTCAATTTCTGAACGTTAAAAAAAAAAAAAAAAAAAAAAAAAATCATAGTAAGTAAAAAAAATACATTTGCCACAAATTTATATGTCAACATAAGAAGTGCGAAGTGCCTTCAAAATATTTGGCGTAATACTTTAAACAAATATTTACATGTTAAAGTGAGGTAGAGGTATGTGTTTTAAAAACCACCTATAAGATGACATAGGAACCTAAGTCTTTTTGTAGGTTAATAACTTTCTTACCTGCATTTCTGGTAAGAAAATCATGACTGCACTCAAATAAATCTTATTGCAACGTAAAATTACGAAGCCACATATATTCTCCATTATAAATGTGGAGATGTCTTAACACATACATCTTACTTCTGTAATAATGTACTAGTAATAAAGAACCTGTATTAATTCTCAAATCTGCAGTTCATTGTAGTAAATATAATAGTAAACATAATAGTAAGGCTATTACCAACATCTTTATAGGAATTAAAAGTTATTGGTAAATTCAATGGATTTTATTTTAAGCACCAAAGTAAACATGAAACTGTGAAAATAAGTTTAAATCTCATATTTCAAATTAGAGGCTTATTTTTTTGCTAGTTGCATTCAGTTATACTGAAAAGAGATCAACATTTAAAATTATACTTCCTAGATATTCTCTAGGAAATCCGCTATTTAAATAATATTTATTTTGTCAATATTGAATATACATATACGAGAGAAGAATAAAGAAATCTCATTAAATTTAGAAATAATAAGAATATTAAAGATGGGAAATACAAATATTAAATGCATATGATAGAAACACTATATTATCTTGCAAACTACTGTACAGTTAACTGCCCATTGAAACTGAAGGATACAGTTTTGTGCCATGACATTTTAAACACATTTGATATCAATGTCCATTTGAACAACAACACTAAGAAAGCACTTCTGGTTCGATAAAGTATGTTTCTAAATTGGTAGTAAAATGATGTACACCTCATTCAATTGAACTCAATGATAAAATTTCTGGGGTTATTTAAATATTTCACAGTTCAGACCAAGCTACAAAGTCTGAAACGTTCAAGATAACAAAACGTAATTTAACACAATTAAATATATCTATATATATATATATCTGCTTTCAAATATTATCAAAGCTACTTCTATTAGGACTTAACACGGGTACGTACCTTGACATGCAAGCTCCAACACAAAGTTTAATATACAGGATGGAATTACTATAGTGCATGCAGTTATCTGTTATGCTTGCAACCTTAAAGCAATTGTGAACAGATTGTTCACAAGCACATATGTCACGTTTCACAACAGAACAAGCTATTCATTGGGATAAAGAGAAGTATACATTTTTTCTTTATAAACTTTGAAAAGAAAATTACTTTTACATCCAAATATGAACTTGGAGCAGTTCCAGAGTCAGCTCTATTTAATTACTCTGTCTTATCAGAAAGCCAGAAGGTACAAAATGAATGAAAACACCTTCCAGAAGTTCATTACACAAATATATTAAAACAATAGTAGAATAATATCACAAATAGTAAGTAAGGATTATCACAGATATAAGTAAGGATTACCAAAATCATATCTTCACAAGAGCTTTAAAGTAGTTTCACTTGACTGATCCTATTGACACACTGATTCCTAGTACTATAATTTAGCACTGGAAATTTGTATTCTTCCAGTTCTCCACAATTACATATGCCACTTGAAAGCATGCAGAGTTACAGAAAATCAGAACCCTTATCTTAATTACATTTTAAAAAAATTATCTCCATCATTGACAACAGATCTATACCTAAACCAGCATGTGATCAACAGTCTTTCAAAAAACACTATTGCATCTTGAAGATGCAAGAACTATTTCACACAGCAGTGTCAGGATACAAACTGTCACTGCTGAAAACTGATCCCTTAGGAAAAAACAAGTGTTTCTTTTAGTGGTCTCTGGAGGAAATATCACTATATCTTTAATTAATGAATTTGCTGAAGTGGAAGACAGATTAGGATGCATTCTCACTCTCAGAAGATGCACAGAGCCCAAGAAGTGAGCTGTGGATCAATGAACCAAAACTTTTAAGAGAAATTACCTAAAATTAAGCTTTCAGATAGGTTCAAAATTCATTTTTTATGAGAAGTTAGTATGGTATGTCTTCAGTAAAAACTGAATTCTAAATGAATGCTTAGTGAATCTTAACATATTACTCTTCTCATCCAAGAAAACCCAATTTTAACTAGGGTAGAAACATAATTTGTATTTAATATTTCTGATTTGCAACCACAAATAAGCCATTAAAAACATAAAAAAAAAAAAAAAAAAAAAAAAAAAAAACTAATCTCGGGTCAAACTTTATAATATAAAAACTAATTTCAGATCAAACTTTAAAATACCCTTATTATTTTGGGAAAAAAAATAAAAAAAAAAGTTTAATAAAATCTGTTGTTCATCTCAGAAAATAGTATTCCAATGTTGCATTTTGCATTTGCTTAAAATACATTAGAAATAATTTTTAATCAAATTAGATTACCTTGAAAATCCAAATAACTCATAAAATGTCAAAATGAAATAAATTTATTTTTTAACTCAACTTCAAGGGTTTGTTTTTATACAACATAAAAAAATTCAGCAAACATCACAATTTTTGAGGATGTATGACAAGTAGAATGACAATGAAGATGCATTGACAATAAAATGTTTGGAGAATTCCGTTCAGTTCTAGGAATCTACGTCTTTTCAAAGATAGAAGACTACCTGTTACAACAGAAAATGTATTTCAGTGATCCTTTGACAAAAATAATCAATTTAAATTCAATGGATAGCATTCTCTCTTAGCTTCAAGATTAACATAAATTTCCTGGCATGAAGATTTACTAAACCATGCAGATAATTTATTGGTCACATTATATCATGGGTGTTAATATCAATCAAATACTTTAGTTCATTTAATAATTTACCAATTAATTTTAATAGAACAAAAGTTCTATTGCTTTCACCCCACAAAGACTACTCAACATCAATACATTAAAAACTTTTCATACCTTTTTAGTTCAGTATTTTCTTTGCTCTTGAATTACAATCAATTTCTCTATAAACTAAACAATTTTTACTCCAAAATACTTGAAAGACACTAAATCCACAAAATGCTTTATCTTAGTTGACTGAATTTCTCATAAATGCACTGATTGCAAATCTGTAGTGGTAAAGATGATAAAACTTTCCCTTTAACGAGAGAGAAACTTATATCAATAGTCTTAGTTTGAATGTTCAATTTCTTAATTCTTTATTAAAGTATATTAAAAACAAATCCATTTAAAAATTCTACTAACAGCAGAAGACAATGTTACATAATCACTTTCTTAATATTCGGGAAGTCATGAGGGAATGACATAAAAAAAGCAGATGCAAATAAATTTCTGTACTCTTCTTTTCACTGAAGAGCTGGCTTTCTGTTGCATATACTAATGACCACAAGTTCTAGATTTTGTATTTATATGTAAATAGGACTATTTGTTTATATGTTTTAGATCCAGAGTACCACAGATATGTGTTATTCCCAAATTTCTCTGTCATCTGTGATTTGACACAGCTATTTATTTCACTGCCTCCTGTCAGACTTCACCGGTTTGATCAGGGAACTAATTTTTAAAATGTCTAAATTCACTCGGGGTGCATTCTGTCTATTACTTCAACATTTGCCCCAATAATTCTTCATAATTTGCAAAAGGACATCATATCTGATTTCTAGAATGAGAATATTTATCTGACCAAAGTTTATTGCACCACCAGACAAAGGCAGAAAAGGTTCTTAACTTGAGAAACACAGAAATAAAAGCTGTGCTAATCTATATAAAGTGTGGCAACACAACTGCATTCCTTTAGGACTACTCTATGTACTTATTTGATGTTGAATATCTTTTGATCAACGTCCTTAGAGCTGAGTGATCTTTATGAAGTTTGCCAATAAGTTCTTGAGCTGACTTAAACATCAGTTTCCTCTGGTTACCAGAAATTTTAACAGAGACCTTAGTCAATTGTTTCTGTTTTTTTAGGAACTCTCTTTTGGTATCCTGGGGAAAAAAGACATTTCATCTTGTTTGTAAAATAAAAATATTTACTCAGTTTCAGAGAACAGTTATCCTTTAATGTTGGAAGATTGACAAGATTAGAGTTCTGAAGAGAAGCTCATATCCCTCTGAATTGAATCAAAGACATTTCTGTTGGTGTGTTTTCCTTCAAATGACAAGATATAACAATTCTAAAGTGATATTAAGCATCTAAGTAAGAACTAAATAGTAGCTCAGGGTCTGCCAGAGAGTGAAAGTCAGTACTTTTAAAGCTTTATATTCATGATTTTGACTACATGTAGTAATTATCATCTTAGCTGACAGGTTAAGGGAAGGTGGAAGCTGAGAGCAGACAGGTGTACATTTCCAATAAAAACAGAAATAGTTTGGAAGTTTATTTCTGCATCAAATAGGACCTTTTCAGTTTAAAATTTGAGTGCTTAAAACGGGCCAGAACCTTTTTGTGTTTCAATAAAAGAAAAATAATCAATTAGTTTATATTCACAGTCTTCTTGGAAATGCATGTGTAATACTGATTTCCTAGTCATAATAAAATATTGAAAATTACAGGAATTTGAAAACACCGATAAATCAAGAAACCATATAATATGTATAAGACTGAGAGAGAAAGAGAGAGAGAGATGGTCAGTAGGATTACTGAAGAGGAGATAAGAGAATGAAATTATGACATGTTATGCAAAGGAACATAGGAGAAACTACTGAAAGTGAAAATGGTAAATCAAAACTAACAAAAAAATATATTAGATAGCACATAATATGTCTGTAGAGCTAGCTATTAAAGCTAAAAAGTGGTTGGCCTATAGCTGAAAACAGAGTGGCCTCACAGGATAATTTCATAGATGATCACATTTTTACCATTATTCCAGTATATTTCTTTACAGAAATGTTACACTACAATTTACTATCTGTCTCCAGCTAAAAAGAGTCCTCCTTCACAGGCCATATAGTTCCCAACAACATTGTAAGGGATGTCCCACAGTTTCTCTAGTTTTATCTTTTTTTTTTTTGTCCCTGTTATTATCAAAAAGGCTGCAGATCATATCCAGATTAATTTTTGTTGCTCCTATCTTGTTGCATTCTATATCAAGGTTAAAAATCAAACAAGAATTTAGAATCAGATAGATGAAAAACCAACATGATTTTTTTTTTTTAATTATCTATTTAAAAGAGCACAAAAATGTTTTGTAGGTGGTAATAGAATATAAAAGTGTACATTTAAAAATCCTTTAAAGTAATAAAAATCACAGAATGACAGAACTGAAGAGATTGGAAGGGAACTCTGGAGAGCATCTAGTCCAACCACCTGCTAAAGCATGTTCACTACAATAGGTTGCACAGTAGGTGTCCAGGTGAGTTATTACTATCTTCAGAAAAAAAAAAAAAAAATCCATAACCTCTCTGGACAGCCTGCTCCAGTTCTGTCATCCTCAAAGTAAAGTTCCTATAATGTACAAATGGAACCTCCTATGTCCGAGTTTGAGCTCATTTCTACTCGCTCAGGCACTGGGTACCACTGAAAAGAGCCTAGCCACATCCACTCGACTTCTGCCCTTTAGATATTTCTAAGTATCGATAAATAATGAAATCTATTTACTAAATTTAATCTTTAATATTTGTTGTGTACTTAAATATTTCCAGGAAAGCGAGGGTCATCACACATAACAGTTTCTTGGGAAGACAAACGCCATACTCTGAAGTCCCCCTCTTCCTCATTATCCCACCTTTTATTGCTAAGCATGGCACAGTCCAGGTCAGCTGTCCTGATTTGGTCCCCATCCAGCTCCTTGTGCATTCCCAGATTCCCAGTGGCATGACAGCGCAACAACCTGAAATGTCTTTGTTTCTATGTAAGCACTGAACAACAATGAAAACACTACAGTGTTATCGCCGTTTTCTTCACAAACACCAAATATAGTATGATATGGGCTACTATGAAGAAAATTAATTCTATTGTAGCCAAAACCAGGACTTTATGGGTTTTTTTTGTTTGTTTGTTTTTTCCTTAAACTTTCATTATTGTCTAGTATGAACATTATAAGAGCTTTTGGTAACACTGTTGATTAAATTGCAGAGTTCTTTACTAACAGAAAGAATACACTCTGACTCTAAAAAAGGCCTGAGCAGTGCTCAGGCCAAAAGTTAGCTCAAGACATCCTGTAGAATGCAAATTAGTAAGCCAGAGTAAATATCTGGAAGAGACATAAAAAGTGAATGCTACTGCCCCAGAAATTAACATTCATAACGTAAGTCTTGTGAAAAAGTAAACCAGGGAAAGAGGCAAAAAACTATAAAGACAGTTGTAAAATATATATATATATATATATATTAAATATAACACAAAGAAAGAAACAATCTAGCAAGAAAGGAAAGTAGAGAACACTTCCTTCATTTTTTTTTTTTTCCCATAAAAATATTATAGCTAAATAACACAAGATAAAATAAAGTCAAAGTAAAGAGTGTGACAGGAAGAGAACAGGTTAACAATTATTTAGAATATGTAGGCATATTCAAGAGAATAGGTCCTAATTAAATTCACACTGAAGTACATAAACCGAAGTAGTCTATAAACTACTCGCAATTATCTTCAAGAACTCATGAAGGACAAGGGAGATCACAGCTTAATGGAGAAGGGCACCTGAAATAATTTCCTCAAAAGCAGAAGAGAGGAGAGCCCAAGGAATGACATGTCAATTTCCCTTAATCTAAAATTGTATTAGAACAAATTTCTGAAGAATTTATTAGCAAGCATACGACGTTATAAAGTAAAACCAGAACAAAAACCCATGCAACAAGAATTTATCGAACTGTAATCTACGTTGACAAAATAGCTGGCTTTCTGAGTAAGAATAAAGACCTAACATATTTTGAAATGTCATTTCTGACAGTTTCACGTAATGTTTCATAAGAAAGAAGAACATATTATCATTTCTAGGTAGGTTCACTCAAGGTGAACAGCAGATTGAAAGAAATGCACATAAAGAAAAACGATTAGTTGTTCTACTATTGGAGTAACACATGAAATGCAGAGAGAACAAAGTAGATAGTATATTTTTAGATGATATAGAAGGAAGTTGTATACAGTGTAGAATACTGGCCCAGACATCAAAACACCACCTTAAACTGGACCATAAAAAAAAAAAAATTACAAACTGGTTCGACAACAAAAATTAGAAATTGATTAAAGTTGTAATCTACTATTATACTAAGCAAGCTCAAGATCTTTTCTTCTTTAGTCCCGAGGCCAGCTGTTGTGGTTGGAGTCTTCAAAACATGACACCTACCATCCAAACTCCTCAGTAGATACTTCTGGCACAGCATCTAAAAAAGTAGTTATCCTTTTGTTCAGTGCCCTCACAAAACTTTTGGAAAGGGAAGTAGTAGCTGAGATGTAATAACCGCAGGTTTCCTACTCAGAGACAATGAAAATGCTTTTCCCAGATCAGGCAACTGCAGACATAGAGGTCTTGCTTTAAGTGGTTCTTGAACCGTAAAACCAGGATTACCAAAACAAGTGGGTTGTCTTATTATCCAAAAAAAAAAAAAAAAAAAAAAGAGATCAATAAACTGGAGTGATGGTAACTGGTATACTTGCTCTGAGAGGAGAGGCTGAGGCAGCTGGGCTTTCTCAGAGATAGCTTCGGGGGACCTGACAGCAGCTGCCAGTGCCCACAGGACACTGTGAAAACAGACACAGGTCTTTCATAACACTGCATGGTGGAAAGTTAAGAGGAACAGAAATAACAATATGAGGAAAACATCATACAGGAAAATCTATTCTCCATAAGGACCGCCAAGCAGTGGAGTACGTTGCCCAGGAGGGCTGTACAGTCTCTGTCCTTGAAAGTTTTCACTTATTAAACTTGGTGGTGCTGTCCTGAAAAACTCATGTCTGACATTGCTTTGAGGAGGAAGTTGTACTAGACTCTACTCCTTCAGCCTGAATTATCCTATAAACCTTTGACAGCACACTATCATGCCAAAAGCAGTGTATGTAATGTCAAAAAACAAAGCAAAACTAAGCTGATTAATCAAGTCACACAATATTTATGAAAGAGAATTTCTCAGAATGTGGTTCTTTGAGGACAATCCCTGAAAATCTTATATTCAAAACACAGAATCACAGAATCACAGAATGGCCAGGGTTGGAAGGGACCTCAAGGATCATGAATCTCCAACTCCCCTGCCACATGCAGGGCCACCAACCTCCCCATTTAATACTACAACACAGTTGGGGCATTAAATAATATTTTTGTATGTAAGTTAGTTTCTGAAACAGGCAGGATTTTACCTTCCCCAGTGACCTGCAGATCATAAATAAGTTTGGTTATAAAGGGCTCAGGAGGGAATCTTATTTCCTTATCTAAAATTCACCTCAAATGTCATTGTATATTCACACTTGATTGTAATCTGAATTTAAGAGGATATTTCATGAATCACACTAGTAATATCGCAGATTTAAAATAGGTTAGTGCAAGTCTAAGGGATCACTGGAATAATTATAATCCATAAATTAAGTTTGATGGGGAGAACTGTCAAATAACTGAAATATTCTTCATAGCCTCCTAAAGATAACAGTCAGAAAATCTTGGGTTATTCATATGCAGTATATTACTTGCTACTGCATATGATGACTTGCTACCATCATCACTTGCTACCATCATAATGACAGCTTTTTGAAGATCTAATCTTTTGATCTGATTGGGAAAACTATATCCACACAACTAGAAAAAAAGAATTTTACTTTTACAATGGAAGGACGGTTGGACTAGATGATCTTGCAGGTGATTTCCAACCTTGTGATTCTATGATTCTATGAAAATTCTGGAAGTTGTTAGCATTCCCCATGTTCTCTGTATCTAAATGTTTCTATTTAATTGTAACTTCTTGTCTTAAGCATCACAACATATTAAACAACTGACATAAAACCATAAGTTAAAAGTTGAACTAAAAGTAAATATGTCATGAAGATATGAGTAAAAACTGTTTCTCACTATAGGAAAGCCTGATTCTAAGCAAAGTTATGGAACAGTCAATACAGGCATCTACTTCTGAAGGATAAAGGATGAAAATATAATTAATGACTTTTTGTGTTGTTTTGTTTTGTTTTAAATTAGTCACGTCATACAAAGAATAGGATTTTTAAATTAAAAACTTGGTTGATACAATGCATTTTATCTTACTTAAACCATTTAAATTAGCAACATGTGGCATCCTAATTAAGAACTGGCATCATGGAAAATCAATTTAGCAAATACTAAGTGGATGAAAATTAGATAATGATAATATCTCACAGTGCAAATGGGACTAAGGATTATTAGCAGGCAATAGAAGTGTTCTGAGTAGCTTAGCATATACTTTTTCTGCTCATTCCTAATAATTCATTATGTATTATTTATGTATTATTTACATATTTACAATACTACTGAATAACAGTTGATGAATAGTAGTTGTAGTATTTTTAAGATGCTATAACCCTGTGAAGCATTTTGTACACCTGAATATCTTCCTGTGCATATCTGCCCACAGAAGCAATGGTTTTTTTTCATACTCTTTTGAAAGAAAAAAAAACAACCACCAAAATTCCAAGCATACGGTAGCATATGGCAGAGTTTGTATTAGTGAATTAGTGCTATATAGGAGGACCTTATTTTTTATTATGCCGTACTTATAGATTGTAATCACTTATGAATGGGTGTTATCAATTTTTAAAGACCAGGAGGAAAGAGTTGACTATCACTAAATAAAATAGAAGATTAAAAGGGATTTCATGTGTAGGATGTGTTGGATCTAGCGGACTGTTATGCCTATATCATAGGTTATAAAAGCACTCAGTGCTCAAATGAAAACAAAGAAAAAAAAAAAATAAATTGGAGGCTAGAGGCTTCCCAACCACCTGAAAAGAATGTTTGTTTGCTTAGGGTTTTTTTTTTTTTTTTTTTTTTTTTTTTTTTCCTTATTTAGAAATTCTTGGGAATAGCTTTAATTCAGTCAAGGCTAAAAGGAATTCTCTCTTTCCTTATGAAATATTATGTAAAGAAGTCTAGAATACAGTCTTCGATTCAATACTACTTAGAAATGAGTTAATTTCTACTAGATACTGTGTTTTGTTGACAGCAAAAAAAGATTTTGACAAGATTAAGAGTGCAGCCTTCAGAAGCACTGTACAGAGATCTATACAGTATTTATATAACCATACCAAACCACTATACACTTATACACAGTTAATTGATACTGTATAGACACACACACAGAAAATAAAGGAAATGTGTTATTTTCAGTGAAATCTCACAAAAGCCTGTTGCAGAGTCTTTGTGGAAATTTTTAGCCATATATTTAAATCTCAAAAGATAGACTGAATATCTCAGTTGGAAAACTCCATTCAACATCTTGCTTTTACTGCTTCGCATTCAGAAAAAGAAGGAAAAAGGCTGGGTTGTGTGAAAAAGGGGACATGAGAAGAAAGAGATCCTGGAGGAATTAGACTATTATGCCAACATTAACTGTGAAATAGTTAATAGAAAGAGAAGATTAAAAAAAAAAAAAAAAAAAAAAAAAAAAAAAAAAAAAAAACAAGAAAAACCTGTGTTAGCAAGAAGGACTTAGAAATAATTTCAGAAAAAATGCTCTCACAAATCAACAAGCACACTGCTCTAAGCTTCCCAAGGACATACAAGGCTGAGAGAGTGCACTAAAAATGTTCATAGTTTCCTATTCTAAATTTTACGGTAGTATAAATAAGCTCATCCTTATAACTTTCTTAATTGGTTATAATTCCAGAAAAAGATACTAGCTTTTATGAACATCTACTACTCTTCAATGATTCATCCATATTTTATTTGGTTTCTATAAAACCTTCAAAAACCAGCAGAGATTTTAAAATGTTTGGGGTTTTTTGTTGTTCTTTTGTTTTTGGTGATCAAAACTGCAGGAGGTCAACTGCACAAACTTGGAAAAAAGAAAAACCCAAAATTTTCTACAAGAATGTCCTGTGCCTGTTACAATTACATATAATCAAAATTTACTACAGCTTTCAGACAGACAACAGGACACAAATAAAATACTTTTCCTGTTCATCACAAAAATAGTTGCCCAAAACAAAAAATTAGTGACTCTAAATTGCTTGACAAACAAACTGTTATAACAGTATACCGTTTATTTCCTTGCACACTGGAAGATATCATTATTTTACATGGTATGAAACTGCAACAGTAAAACTTTCCCTATCTCGACATTTTGATAGCCTAGAGAATTGGTGTTGAAGTTATACTTGAGTAATTTAAAAATTATTCATAAGCATTATTGAAACATTTTATTTCAAATGGTACAGTGAACTCTAAGAACATAAAGTTAAGACCTTAAAGAACACTTTCTGACAGCTATCCATGGATTGTAAAATCAGCCATCTAACAGACCTGAGTTCTTGAGAAAATTTTATGATTTCTACATACTTTTACAATTAGCTACAGAAGATAAACACAGAAATGGTAGACTGATATTAGTATTCAGATTGGAAAGTTCTGGATGTGTGCTTAGGTGATGTCCACCATGCCTTCTTTTATTATATTTTGTTGTACACAAGGACATGTTTCTCTGTGTAATGTTCCCCATAGTACCTTCGTGTAACTTTAGCTAAGAAACAAGCAGTGGAGTGTGATATGATACAGTGGGAAAATGTTTATTATACACTAGAAGAGTGAATATGAATAGTTTTAACCCATTGCAACATTCTAGTATCTGGGACTTCAACTTGGGGAGAAGCTGAAAAAAATAATAGCTTTTAAATTTTGGCACCCTAATACAATGAATCACAGAATCATAGGAGTTAGTAAGGACCTCCATAAATCACAAAGTCCAACACCATGCTAAAACAGGCTCTCTAAAGTAGGCAACACAGGAAAGCACAGGTGTGTTTTGAATACCTCCAGAAAAAAAGATTCTACAACCTCTCTGAGCAGCTTTTCCAGTGCTTTGTAACCCCTCAAGCAAAGAACATTTTCCTCACGTTCATATGGAAGTTCTTACCTTCCAGTGTGCCTATTGTCCCTTCTTCAGTCACTGCAGACAACTGAAAAGAGCCTGGCTCCATCCACTTTAATTTCATCCTTCTATAGGCATTGATAAGATCTCCTCTCAGACTACTCTTTTCCGGGCTGAAGAGTCTCAGGTCTCTCAGCCTTTCCTCTTAAGGGAGATGCCCCAGGCCTCTAATAATCTTTTTAGCCCTCTGTTGGACTCCCTCTGGGAGTTCCCTATCTTTTTTGAACTGAGGAGCCCAGAACTGGAAACAGTACTCCAGATATGGCCCCATCGTGGCAGAACAGAGGGGAATTTATCAACTCCCTTGACCTCCTGGACACACTCTTTTTAAAACCTTTATTTTTTCTTTGCAAACTATTTCATGCAGAGGTAATATTAACATTAGGAAAAAACAAGTCAATAAATTTAAGACACTGGAAACGACATGGAGAGTACTGCAGATGATAGAAAAACTCCTAAAGCTTTATGTCCTCTTTGATCTGTGAGGATGGTGATGCAAGTGCACACATGCTGATACCACCCTATGACATCTAATCAAACCCAAATATACTCACTTCCTGTGGGAAATCATCCAATTATTTTTTTCTTTCAAAAGAGAAGACAAACAAATCAACAGGCACATTAAGAGACATTGGCTAAAACAAATTTTAATGTGTATCTGCAAGGAGTTTTATACTTCATTAATTAATTTATTTTATTTATTATAAATGATACTGCTAGTATAGTTGTAACACATCTCTATTATGTGCTCTAACTGCAATGACTTTGTTTCAAAGTGAATGATATTCAGCTTTCTAAAAGTTCTTTAACCATAAAGGGATTTGTTAGGGCAGCATAAGGAAAAATAAAGAGTCCTTAAAAACCTGATACGAAATCTCCAAGCAAATTGTAAAGAAACTGCTGTTTTAAAATCTTGCTGGGGAGAGTACATCATTTCCTTTTCAAAAAAGGACTGCCCATGGATATGCTTGCCTGGAAGGGTCATCAAAAAGGTGGAGGTACAAAGAAGCGGAGGACTGGTCTATTATTAAATGCATAATTAGCACAAAAGCCACAATTTCTTTTTTCCATGATTACATATTACAGTCTGAAACTGTGGGCAATGCAGGTCCTTTGTACTGCTCTCCAAATTTAATTCCTTTTTAAAACTGTACTATGTTAGTTAATGCATTAATATAATTTTCACTCACAGCAGCACATACTATATAGACTTATCTGTACAAATACCATTTTTAATGTAGTTCATTAATCTTTGCTGTTAAAAATCATCACTGTACAATGTTCTATAAGATATGTTCAGAATTCACCAACACTCCAGATTTTAGGAAAAACATTTTCTACTAAACGTCATGAATTCTTCCTAATTAAAATAAAATTGAATACCATACACTCAGAAAAGTGTTTTGGTACAAAATTAGTATGCAAGCACATACAATACCTAATTAGGAGTCATTATATCTTTTTGTTAACATAATTCAGAAGTCCACATATTTTTTAAGGAGTCTGAATGGGTCTTATTTCTACATATCATATATATAACAAATAAATTCTATGAAAAAAAAAAACCTAGAAAACCCATGTTCTTTGGACTATGAGATTATTATTATTATTATTATTGTTGTTGTTGTTGTTGTTGTTGTTGTTGTTGTTGTTATTTCAGATTACATAGAAATGCAAAGATAAATGATGATTTCATCTTTAATAATAATAACCTGGATTCATCTGAATTGTTACTCAAACAAAAGAGCATTGAAAAAGACTGCTCTGGAGGATATGCTGACTTTGTAACAGGTGGAGATGTTTGCATGTCAAATCAATTTCAGTCAAAATGTATGAGCTGAATGGATAAATCACACAGTTGGTGAAAGGACTTTGAAAGAATAAAGTACTGAAGAACTTTGAGGCAACTTTTTAGTGAAATAAATCAATTCTTTACTGAGGATTTTGCTCAATGACTAAATGATTAAAAAAAAAAAATAATCAGCCATTACTTAATATTTCCGAAAGATCTAATTTAAGCAACAAATCCAATATGAATTCACTTTTAAGTATATTTGGAATTCACTTTAAATTGTCCACGTGAAATCATATAACATTAGTGATTACCTCCACTTGGCACTTTGTAATTAAAAAAGTGATGTGTAATAAATTCAAGAAATGTTACAGTGAAGGAAGAAATGATATAGAAACTATTTAATATCCAAACAAATTATATAGAAACAAACATGGTTTGTGCGCCATTCTTTCTCTTCCCACCACTGCTTGGCTATGTAAGTGTTTTCATTCAAGGTTGTTTTTAGACCAAATACTGCTAAATGAAGCAAGAATCAGGGTGAGCCAGATCACTGAATCTCCAAGCATCCATACTGCACAAGCTCTAGCATGATTCCTGATGATGACTACCAGCATCCATTGTTCAGGGGACAGTAAAGACCAGGGACCAATCCCAGTATAATAGGATGAAGAAAACAGCACCATGTTTTCATCCCTTTACTGTTTTACAATTATTTAGCACCACTCCACAGGCTTTATATCTTCAGACATGCCTCATCACATCCCAAAGTGTTCAATATACGCTCTCAATTTCACACTATGAAAACATGAATCGTGGCCTGCAATGCAGCATGCTTTAACAAACTGAAATAACAAATTCTCCCCACCCCAAGACACACATAAATTCACTCAGATACAGTTTGCCTGTGGATAAACAAGAACCCTCCATAGGATGATGTTATGTGGATATATCCTCAGGGCAAGAACATAGCTCCCAGCCACCACCTATTTAAAAAATACAATTGTAGTCTCAGTTTCTGGGTTTTAGTGAGCTCCATATAATCTCCTCTGGCTCCTTATGGAGGCAAATAAGCAAACAACAAAAAAAGACTTTCTGTTCCTTCTTCCACAACGGTTCCCCTGCTCAGTATGCTGCAAGGCTCCTTCTATCTCTCCCTGAGCCAACCCAGGACAGAAGTTCATCATAGAAAGGGGTGCTCAGCGATGTTGGTACCTGCCTTTCTTACAAATCACAAAACTACTAGCAAACAATGTACCAGTGGTTTCCTAGATCATTTCTAACAAAATTATAATGAAAGTCAGGGTTGATTCTTCTAATATTGCCATGTATTACTTATTGTATCATAATACAGATTTCTAGTGTTAAAAGTATATGCACTCTATTTCACAGCTGTGGAATTAGAAATATTATTGTGTTATGGATTTGTTCGCCCAGCAACAGAACAAGGGGCAATGGGCACACACAATAACTTAAGAACTTCCATATGGACATGAGGAAAAACTTTAAATCAAGGCAGAGTGCCCCAAAAGTCGTGGAGTCTCTATCTCCGGAGATATTTAAAACTTACCTTTGCAACCTACTGTAGAGAACCTGATTTAGCAGGGGGATGGACTAAATGCTCTCTAGAAGTCCCTTCCAACCCCACAATTCTGTGATATATAGTTGTTTTTGTTTTTTTAAATCGTATAGAAGGTGGAAAATTTAAAACAAAACATTATATTTTTCTGTTAATTGGTAAAGAAGCTATTTTAAATTATTAATATAAAGCTAATTAAAGACAAAGACATGAACTCATGCTAGTACTTATTTGTGTTCCAAATGCAAATACAAACAGTAATGATACTAATTATGAGATTAATTGCTTAGACAATATAATAAAATGAGAATCTGATTTATAGAAGCTTCTACTGGTGCTTCCCAAAGCACTGCCGTTATTTTAAATATTGATTTAGTTACAAATGATCAAGGACATTTCTACACTACATCACACGGAAAGCTCTTTAAACTGATGCCTACCAAGAAAAATATCTTTATTTGTATTTCAAATTTCTTAATCTCTTGAAAGGAGGTAAACAATTTATTAAAGTTGTGTCATGGTTTTATGATTTTTGGTTATCAGTATTCCACATTATAACATCATGAAATGCACTGGGGGTTTGACTGTTGATGCTCAAGTTCCGGGTGCCTGTCTGGAGGAGAAGAACTACATTTCCCAGGGGGCTTTGAGGTCTGCGAGGAAATGTAACTTCTGGCAAAGTCACCTGATGTTCTCTTCTTCACCTGCTCTTCTTCGCCTGAACTTCTCCATCTGCTTTTCTTCATCAGCTCAACTGGACTGCACTTCTCACCTCAGCATTGTGGTGAGGCCTATCCACCTTTCGCACACACTCTCTCTCTCATTATATTTTGCTGATACTAGATTTAGTAAATTAGTTTGTTTTACCTCAGATCGTTGCTGCTGTTTTCAATTATTTTGGGGTCCCCTGTTTCCCTTTTCCGGAGGCGCAGATCTGCAGATCCCTCCGCCCTGCTAGTCACGGAACTGGGCCGAACCAGCCCATAAACCGTTGACAAGTTGGAGACATAGTTTTTTTTTTTTTTTTTTTTTTTTTTTTTAATAGGGGCTGGACATAGTTTTAGGAAAAAAACGAAGAGAGAATCTCTTTTCTGTCAATTATACTTGGACTTTTTCCTATAAGCAGAGGGTGAGTGAGCGTAGAGATGTATAAGCACATACACAAACATGTGTACATAGATACATGAATATCTGTATTTAGGTTCATTTTTAGTAAATAATGCAATCACTACATTGTTAAACTTCCAATTTGACATTATTCTCTGATAATTAACTGGAAAAAAAAAAGTTATTATTATTGTTATTATTTCTAAGAGAATTGTTTCAGGTGCAATAACCATCGCTTTATCATGGCATTCAGCAATGGTCAGCAACTGAAGTCACAAGGTCTATGCTTATAAATTAGATCACATCAGAGCACGTGTGTCTACATGAATTTCTCATTCAGGTGTTTCATTGTCCCCAGATTACTGAACTTTAATCCTCCCCAGAGGATTCTTTCAAAGAAGATTAACCTGCATGTGCAGAAGGTCATAAAGTAACTGAAGAGGAGCCCCTTTACAGGGATTTCAGGTAGCTTACTGAGATAAATCTGTAGTTTAAATTTATTATACTCTGTTAATTTTAACTGCTCTGGGTATCTCCTTGTAGACATAACCTCATACATATTTTATTTTTAAAAAATAACACCTATTACCAGGGACTGTTATCGCTGTTTTATAGGTGGATGTAACTTAAGTATATGTCTTTCACAGATAATAAAAATTAATGCAAGTTAAACTATTTTCTTTTTACACAAGATGTTCAGTAAGCATTTTGCAGTATGCAGTGTATTCCAATATGCATATAAAAGCAATGTAGGGTAAATTTTGAAGTGAGACAAGAACCAACGCCTTTGCAATTATGGAGATATTTGTTATTATTTTCATAAATAATATATGGATAATGCTACAGATGCAGAATATAAAAAAAAAAACATGCAGGTAATGATGACTTTAAAAAGAAATGCAACAAGAGGATACATAATTAACATTGTGGACAAGAGATCTCATCTCAGCAAAACTAATAGATGAAATGCAGTTTAAATATTTATAAATGCATAAATATGTATTCTCAAATTTTTAAAACTTGACACCACCAAGACTTAACTGTAAACAAAGTTATGTGTATGTCAGCTTTATAGGGAAATCTGTCAAATAAACATGTTTCAGCATGTCATGTGAATTACGGTTTGATGATATTTGATATATCAAATTATCCTGTACTGTTTTGTTAAAAAAAAAAAAAAAATAAATAGTGTTAAGCCAAAATTATAAATATACAGAAAGTCTTGTACAAGTCAAAGGCTGATTTTGCACAAGATTATCATTTGAATTGTAAAAGCAGTATTTTACTCCTTTTTGAATTTCTTATATGTTTTTTTTTTAATATATACATTTTTCCCTATACTGTACTATAAATATTTTCTAGAAAGAATGCTTTTCCCCCGTCCCCCAACTTTTTGTTGTTGTTGTTTAGTAAACAACAGTAATACTGCATTTCCTCCTTTAGAAAAAAAAAATATTTGGCTAGATTTTTAACATAACGTTGATTGACTTCATTGATAAGCTATCACCTTCATTGTCTGGTTCACAAATTCCTCCAGGAGCAAATGTAAATGTTAGAATATAGTCCAAAGTTTGTCAGCTATAACAACACTTAAGGAAAATAAATTGTTACTATGGATTGTAACTTAAAGTAATACAGACAGGAAAATGAAAACAATGTTAAATGGCACCACTGGGGGAACAATATGAAAGCCTGACATATTGCTCATTTGAAATCTAACTGTTGGTTTTCAAACCAAAGGGCAATATAACTCATATGGAAGGGGGCAAGTAATAAATAAATAAATAAACAGATGATGGGGGGGGGTTGGATGAGGGAACAACAAAGAACTAGAAAAGATGTCACAAAAATCAGATGCTGTAATATGAATTTATGATAGTATTGCTTGAAAGAACAAACTCATGATAGCTATTGCTATCTAGCTGTGATGTACCATCCTTTTGGACTATAATTTGCAGAAACATTAGAAATAATGAAGAATGGTTAAGAATGCAAATCAATCTCAGTAGATTTTAAAGTGACACTTATTTCACTCCTTTTTGAAATATGTAAACATACTAGTAAACTGTTAAAATTATTTCCAAAAAAGTGAAAGGACTGTTTATATGTAATGTAGCTGAACAGCTATGGCTGTGGAACACACACCGTGGCATTTTCTGTAACTAAAAACAAACATTAAAAAAAACAGTAAAGAGTAGAAGTTTAAAGTGGTAAAAAGCTACTGCAAATTTTCATTTCCATAAAATGATAAAGTTGTTCTATGAAATTTTTATCTGAACTGTATCAACTAAGACTAGGACTTTCCAAAAAAAATTGGCCCACACATTCATCGTAGAAAAAGAAACAAACATGTAGTGTCTGGTTTAACCACAAAGTTGAGATTTAAAACACTGACTTTACATGTACATACATGTACATAGAATTTACACATCTAGCTTACTAAATGAATAAACCATAGGAGCCTCACAGAAAGCTAAAAATGCAGAAACCCTTAGTGTATTTGATTGTATGTATTAAATAAAATGTAATAGACAGTTATCCAAATTCTATCAACAAATTCCCAAACTATATGAGATTAGAAGGAAATCTGTCTATTTCCATCATTTATTGTTTCTTTTTTTTTTTTTTTTTTGCAGTGAAAGGAAAAGAGTACCAACAAATGAATGTATGTATGAATGCATCTAAATATATATATATGAATATGCATATATATAAATCAAATAATGCTTATATTTAATTATCATTTCAATCTTATTGTTCCTTTTCAGAAAATACCAGCTTTGTTTTTAGAATCTGTCCCATTCCAGTCTTTAAAAAGAATTTGTAAAGCTAATGTTTTTTAAAAATATGGCTATGGTAAACCTTTAATTAAATTAGAATTTGGAAGTAACATTCATCTTAAAATCAAGTACTTAATAATTACATACTCAATTATTAACCTGAATGAAAAGCTATATAACATTTTGTTTTTCTACAATACGGTAAAAATGTCTGAGTTATTTCATATATGGAATATATTTAATTATGATATAAAAATACTTTCCAGACAAGCTTGACTAAAACAGTAATCTTCACTAGCTGAGTTGAAACACAGAAATTCTCTCTCAATCTTAGAAAATACGTTACTGTTGCAGTGCACAATATTTTTTAACACAGAGGCAAACAGACTTTCAACTCTTGATAAGTTTTAACTTGTTGAGTCTATCAGCAAAAAGATATGAACACAGATATAGGCTAAACCAGCCAAACACAAATGCTCCATGGAAGGGAAGAGAGAGGGAAGTTTCCCATTAATAGTCATTATTCCATATTAATTTTGACTTAGATTTGCAAAGATTCTCAGTGCTGCATGAAACTTCAGTTTTGTAATTACATCAGTAAATTCAGAGAAAACTAACTATACTTTTCAGATAGTATCTGTAATAAAGAATTTCAAAGATCAGCAGCATGTAACATTTTAGATTTTCCAAACATAATAGAAATCTGTTTTGTTTTTTTTGTTTGTTTGTATTGACCTTCAAGAAAAAGCATTATCACACTAAATTTCATTTTTTCTTCAGATCCTTTCAAATTATTTTATACATCTCCATTATCAACAACAGAAACAGCATCAAAAATACAGATCTGTGAGATGACTAAAACTGTATTTGAAGATTTATTGCAACATATGAAGAATGTTACAGTTTAAAGTGGTTAATTTAGTTTGTACCTTGATAAACTGCTTTGAATCCTGGTGAGCCAATGCTGTCATCAGATTGTAAATGAAGCCACATCTGGTTGCTCATGCTTACAATAAGGTCAGGAACACTAGATCCAGTGAGTCTGCATGTAGGATAAATTAAAAAGTCATTTGCTGAAGCAAAAAATTAAAGAAAAAAAAAAGCAGTATTTTAAATCACTAATACAATGTTTACGACTGTTCACAATATAGCAACCTTGTGTCCTGATTTATTTATTTTAAAATAAAATTAGCTATTTTATATGGATGAGAATAATTTGAAGTCTTAAAAAAAAATCATTAAATGAATACATTCAAATTAACAACTGTTAAAGATTTTTAATAAAATTAGGAAATCTAAATATTTCAGTAAGTAATTACCTAATAGATAAGTGAAGGAGTATACCAGATAAATTGTTTTCACATGTTTTGATTAGTATTTATTTATTTTTTTGCATTTAAAAAAAAAAAAAAAAGAAAAACAAAGGAAGTTAGTTTGCCTGTCTTACAGCATATGCATCCACAAGAATTTACTACAACCTCATATACAACAGGTAAAATGGTGAATCACACAATAAAACTTCAGTTTTACAGTGATCATCTGCGTTCATCTGTAATTCTGACATAAAATCATAGAATGTTTTGAATTGGAAGGGATCTTAAAGACTATCTAGTTCCAACCCCCCTGCTGTGAGCAGGGACAGCATCCCATAGGCCATGTTGCTGATCGTCCCATTCAACACAGCCTTGAACACTTTCAGGGATGGGGCATCCACAGCTCATATGGACAACTCATTCCAATGCTTCACTACCCTCATGCTGGTGATGGACATCATAAAGCAAAAAGATGATTAATTTATTAATCTATAAAATCCTTGTGGATTACTCTTCCCACACAACTAGCAACAGGACTAAGGGAAAGGCCTCAAGTTGTGCCAGGGGAGATTTATTCTCCAAAAGAGCAGTTAGGCACTGGAAAGGGCTGCTCAAGGAGGCTGTTGGGTCACTGTTCCTGGAGGTGTTTAAGAAACTTTTAGATACTGTACAAAGGGACATGGTTGAGTGGAGAAATACTGGTGGTAGGTGGCCAGTTGAACTAGATGATCTTGCAGGTCTTTTTCTATGATTCTCTTAATAATGAAAAATGCCATCACATATAAAGAGGTTACAGTATTTTATCTGCAAAACTGCTCATATCTTTATGATAACTATAAAAACTTTAAAAAGGTAAATGAAAAGCCACACATGAAAAGTGCAACAGAATATCTCTGCTTAAGCTGGCATTACAGAAACAAAAAAATAAATCATAAGTGCTGAATATCTGCATTGAAATGCAGGCAGAACTTGGTTTATTAGAAGCTTTTGAGATTGAAACCGCAAGTATGGCAATAACTGCAGTTGATATAACAAATTAACAATGACTTTGTCCCTTTTGTTTGAGCAGACTATTTTGCTTAAATGAGTAATATACTGCATCTTCTGTCTTTCTTCCAATCGACTATGATTAAAAAAAAAAAAAAAAGTGAGATAAGTAACAAGAACAAAAAAATCATAATAATACATTGCCACGCTGAAAGAAGTTGCTCCAAACACAGAGTTTCTCAAGAAATAAGTTAAAAGTAAACAAAATCTGGTATTTGAAATCTTCCTCAGAAATAGCACTATCAGATTTTAATACTGTTGCAACTTAAAAGCAAGAGCACAGTAAAAGGAGAGACTGAACAGAAGCAAAGTAAGAAATGAAGAACCTTGAGGTAAACTATAGGAAATCTATCTTGCCTCTTAAAGTCTTATTCAGGAAGGCTGTGAATAAGGAGATGTGAACCTTATATCTGAAATATTTTGTTTTCTTACTCTGATTAACACACCCGCCATTCCTCACCCTCCAGCCTCCCCTCCCAGAAAATAAAAAATAAAAATCACACAAGAGAAATGGCTTGGGAGTTCTGCCTGTACATCTAAAACTGCTGCTGTAATGGCAGATATTCAGAATATTTACAACTACAAC
Organism: Chrysolophus pictus; assembly: GCA_037305975.1. Lineage (NCBI taxonomy): Eukaryota > Metazoa > Chordata > Aves > Galliformes > Phasianidae > Chrysolophus > Chrysolophus pictus. Next base: position 21,234,845 of record CM074578.1, read on the forward strand.
TTTGTAGAAAGAGGTTGAGAAGTAAAGAAAAGATAACTCACAGATAGTGAGTAACATTAAAAAAAGAGTAATTTAGGAGATGCTTGTGGAAATAGATATGTCAAGAAAGAAAGAGTGAAGAGTACATTTGGGAAACACCTTTTGAAGCCATAGAAATAATTGTTAGTTTCTGCCTTATCTCTCCAGCTAAAATAGTTAATGAAAATACTTTTCCCCAGCAATGAATAACATTCACTGATATTTCTTGACAGTAAGGGAGATATGTTGGAATTTAACTGGTAATCTCTCCTCAGAGAGAATTACCTCTCCTGCAAGAATTAGTCAATGACTATTCATATATATATATTTCTACTACATAACCTAGTATCAAGTATTTAGATGTCCCCACGCACATTACTGGAATATTGCAGGACACCTACATTTATGTTTTCTGAATTCTAAAATTCTAAATCTTTATGAGCAATAAAGCATAGTTTAACTGCATGTAGATGTCTGTGCAGTACACAAACAAACAAACAAACAAACAAAAGGTGTAACTGTATAACACAACCAGTGAAGTTTAATCTTAAAAATAATCCAACGGATGAGTTGTGTCTCTTGTTTGTTGTTGCTTTTTTTTTTTTTTTTTTTTAATGAATTGGTTTCCCAGTGGAACAATAACTACACATTCACACTCCCCATCCATCTGATCTTTAGCTGTCACCTTAATATAACTTGAACTGAATAATTGATATTAATCAAATTTGATAGTAATGATATCTAAATTCCTACAGGCTTGCTGAAAATGATGAACATGATAAAAAAAAAGACTCCAGTTACAAAAGTCACTCTTCAGCTTGATGTCATCTCCCTTCAAAATACCAATGGCCTGTCCATACACGGCAGATATACACAAACCAAAATTTGTGCTGTCATCTGCTCAGTTTGATGCCTAGTAAATATAAGGAGAGATTTGAGATTCTTAATAGATGGGCTGGAAAATACAGATTACAGGTAAAGTAATAATTTGTAAGAAATAAGCATTTATAATTTCATCCACTTTAAATTTTCAGCAATTCCATCCCACTGAGAACCAAGGAGCTCTGGTTCAGCTAGCTAGATTGTCCAATTTCATTCTGGTTCAGAATATGGCACAGTTTCAGCATGATTAAGTTGAGAAAAAAAAATATTTTCATGACCACATTCTTAAATAAGAAATCATCAATTTTCATTACTATAACTGCATGGTGCTAAGTGAGGTTTTCAGCAATATGTCATTCAAATATTATTTGAACTTCCAACTGGATAGAGAGATCAAAGTAATGAAAGACAGAAAACAAAATATAAAAGTATAAATCAGCCTTGGAACCTACAGAAGAAAAACAGTATATCCCCGCGAGCCTGAATGTGAACACTTCAAGTGGAGAATATTCATTTGACAATTTTTATCCTTGAAAATGTAAAAACAAAACAAACAAACAACAACAAAAAAACACAAACTGAAAAGCATTATTATCTATTAAAAATCTGCTGAAATATGTATTAGAGTTCTACTGATTCAAAGGCATACACCAATTGGCAGACCACATTGAAAAGTATTTCTTTTCATTACTATCAGTAAATGAGCAAGTGTGGCATGAACACCTCCACCACAAGACAAGTGAGTTAATGAAGCATTCTATGGCAGTCAGATGTTTCTTAGATCAAAAGTGTGACGCAGTCTCGTCTGTGTATGCAGTCTGCTGTCTGTTGACTCAGATGCTGAACTGACGAAAATATCTAAATCAGAAAATTTCACAAGTGTTGTGTACATTTATTTGTATCACACATACAGTTAGATAGTATAGACTTTCTTGAATATAATATTGATGAGAACGTGTAGAATGTTCAGCAGATTTCTAGCAAATTATAGTAACATCCCATCTTGTGTAGTTAAGTAGTTTTCGGTAACTTGGACTTTAGAATGCTCCCACGAAGTCTACTGACTGAGTCTGGGTCAGTGTGCATTTGAATCCATTGATACATAGGTCTAATGAAAGAGGAAGAATCTTGAATAGATACTGAAATCAATAACTACAATCTTAAGAAATACAGACATACTGACATTTCAAAGAAAATGCTGCTGAGTCTGAAACCAAAAATGCTGACATCAATGACTTGGAATGTTACTGTGAATAGTCAGGAGTTCTAGATCTGTGACCTAGTAAAAAAATAGCAGCTAAGAAGATTATGTGCAATGTGAAGTTAGGAATAAACTTCCTGAACAAGCATCTCAAAATAATGAAGATTATGAATAGATCACTCAAACCCTTTTATCTGCCCACTCAGTGTTTGGAAGGAATGAAAGTCCCTTTATTCTGAATGCTGACAGTCTTACTTATTCTTGGGAGGTGTATTAAAAAAAAATTTGTTCCAAAATTCTGATTCAGGGAAGGCTCTCATACAAAAAGTGGGAATGCAAAAATGTTAAAGCAAAAACTTTCTTCAGTACTTACTTCCTTATAATCTGTGAATCTAAGACTTCAATAAAGAAAAAAGCAGTTTCAGCTTTGTTTTAGTTATAGTTTTTTATTTAATTAGGGGATTCCTGAGAATAGGATTTCTCTACACATAAAACAACTTTCTTCAACTAAGAAACAGGCAAAATAGGGTACATCTGATATGAGAATGCTGATCTGTCTGACAACACACACTGTTGCTAATTCAGTTCATCCCAGGCCATAACCATCTGAAGACCAGGCTGTTTAGCAAGTTCAGGAATAGAAACTCAGAGAACAGCCATTCAGACAGATTGGCTGGTACTAAACACATTTCATTGTGGTATGTGCAATCATATCTTGCCTCTCTACATTAAAGTTTAAAATGTTGTGACAACAGATACAACAAATGAAGTAAAGGAAGTTAAATTTGTGCCAACTTTCTCAGTACTCTGAACAGACTCATGGGATATAAAAAGACAGCTTTCAGAAAAGACAATAATGAGTGAAAGCAATTTCTGCACTGTGTAGATAAAAACAGAAAATTCTAGTTTTCATCTGGGTGTATTCATTCATCCTCCTTTGCTACAAAATGAAGTACACAATAATCTGTAATTTAAAAGAAAAGTTATGGTATAAATCAAGGATATTCTATAAATATATACACAAAAAAGCTTTGAGTCCTTTCTGTATTTTTTTTCCTCTTTTTTTTTTTTTTCTGTGCATAATATTTTAAATAAATGTATTTTCTTTTAGGTGTTAGAACAATAAGGTAAACAGAATGACAGAGATAGAATTCAATAAATCAGCATTTGTGGCATTAAATTAGTATATAAAATAATAAATCATTTTAAAATTTAATCATAAATTTAACTCATCTTCTGAGTTTCCAAGATGTGAATGAATTTTCTTTCTTTGAGGTTAATGCCTTTTTTAAGATTTGGCAGGTTTTCTTACCCTTTAAAGAAACAATTTTACTGTATTGTTCTTACCTTCACAGTTTAAAAAAAAAAAAACTAAAATCACTACATTATTTGTGTGCTTAATTGTAACCAAACTGCAAGCTAATTCTGAAGTTTTAATTGTTAAAGCAGTGTGTCACTAGAAATCCCCAATTTTACTTGGCTTGTGGTTTTTTTTTCATCACTACTGATGTCAACTATCTATCCAATTAAGGAAGAAATTCCATCACAGTATTATTTGTATTAACAAACAAAGAAAAATAATTTTCTCTCTCTCCTAAGTTTTATAATTTCTTAACCATTCAGAAGTAAGATTTTTTTAAAGTAATATGACAAAGTCACTAGAAAGTCAGATTCAATGGTATATGAAAAGTATAAAAGATGTACAAAAAGTATAAAGAGAAGTATTACAAGAAGTGAGGGTCTTTTCATTGTTTGTTTTTTTAAATAAGTAAAATAAACTCATTTTGGAAGGGTAGGTTGGTTTTCAAGCTCCCAAGAAATTTCCAAGTTGTGTGTGAAAAGAGGTAAAGGATCAGAGATACTAAAACACATCTCTTTCTCATGAACAACTGACAAAAATGGAAGGGTTCAAACAAGTAATTTCTATTTCTTCATGTCATAAAATAAAATGAAATCCATTATAGACAGGAAAAGTTAAAAGAAAATTCATGATTTAAGGGAGAAAGTTCTAAAAAGAAAATTAAGTTTTAATTGAAGTGCTACAATAAAAATATAATTCCAAAGAGAAGTAGACTTTCTAAAGCAGTATTATTTTAATTTAGAAGAATTTAAGAATACACACTAAGGAATAGCAGGAGAAATTTTGATAGATGGTCTTTACCTCACACGTGATTATCACTACTGAATTAGCTCGTCGGGGTAGTAATTAGTTCCTAGCTAGACAATGTTAAATATCAGAGAGAAGTTTAACGAGAACTTCACACTCTAAATTTATTTAGATCAATTTTCAGTAAGTTGTATTGGTCTATTTCCAGAGCTAATATTTTCAACAGGCATATATTGTAATATTATTTTTTTTTCAAGAAATTATGGTTGGAAAATAATTGTTAAAAATAATAAAATTCACTGGCATATCTCCTTTCATTAATTAAAAATAATTTAAAAAACCCATCAAACTATATATAGCTTTAACGAAACAAAATATGGCATATATATAAAGTGCAATTTTTTACCTCCCCTATTGAAAATACCAACTACACTGTTATAGAAATTGATTAAATTGATTTGCTTTCTATCAAGGTATATTGTTAAATATAGAAACTTGATGTATATGTATATCATGCTCTTAAAACATTTTTTTAAATTACTTTTGCTTTTTTCCCACTCCCACAGAAATTAAACTTAGACTGAATAGCCTATACTTCGATAGCCTTTGACAATAGTCTTTGACATCCATCTTCTCTCTTTTTTGAAAAAGGATATCCCTCCCTATTCCCAACCAGCTGAACCAGTACCCCTCTGGGGTAATGAAGATAAGTGCTAATTGTTGAGAATTTAGACAGTATAGAAAGCTTGTGCAAGGACTGAGAATTTCAACAGTTATCCTGATATATACAGTAAGTCTTCTTCCCATCAAATTTTTAAATCTCCCCTGTTTATTCTCCTTCTATTACCCTATTTCCAATATTCATTCCTTGTTTTTCTGACTAAAAACAAACAAACAAACAAACAAACAAAAAACAATATTCCTGGAAAACCTGAGCTTTTTTCTTAGTAGGGTTTCAGTAGTAGGCTTGTGGACAATCCATTCTGGTTCCTGGTTCAGTGATTGGCAGCACTGACTGCATGAGGGGAGTTGGAGCTTGTTGATCTCTAAAGTCCTTTCCAACTCAAGCCATTCTATGATTATACACTTTATATAAACTTACATTAACAAATTATATAAACAATAATTATAAATAGATTTATTATGATGCATAATCAGCAACATAAGGCAGCAAATTTCCAGTGAAAACTGTTGAAGTTCTGTACTTACACATACAACACTGTCCTGGTATCACCAACTTTCCCAGCATCTCCAACAGTGAGCGTATCATATCCTCTTTCCAGTTCAAACTCTTCAAAAGCAAGCTTTATGACCTGTTTCAATGAAATTTCATATACTTCAAAACATAGCACAGGTTATCTAAACTGTTCTAAACTTAAAGGAAGTAATTTGACTACCATCGGTAAATCCAGAAGCAGACATTTCTACTGTTTTCAGTTAGTCTTATCTGATTTGACAATGACAAATGAAGTAAAGAAACTTTTGTTTTTTTCCTCAAGTGGAATGTCCTTGCCATAAACTTTTAAAGTCATGAAATACTAAGGATGATAGGACAACCTTTTTAAAAAAACAAAAGAACTTTATTTAATTTTAATAGTTCAACAGGAAATACATAATTCAGTAAGTAGATGAAATTAAAACACCTTAATATATTTTTCTTCAGGTGAATTGCATAATGACAAGATTGTATGATCAATTCTTGAGAAGGTGAAAGAGACTGGTGAACAAAAATGCATAATCTTTTTTTTTTTTAATATATATATTAAGATATTAAAACTAAATTTGATTTCTCTGAATGTCTACTCATGAATTGCCCAGAGAATAAAAACAGAATCAGAATTGTTTGAAAAAAATATTCAGAATTCACGTAAACTGTAAATTTTTAAGCCTAAACTGAAATTGATTTAATTTTTTACAAAAGAAGACTTGCATGAAATCCACTTTTTAGAGTCCAGAACTGGTGGCCTGGAGTTGTAGGTTTCATATACATGCATATTTATAGTGTACTTTTTGCAAGGTTTCCACAGAAGCCTCAATATCATTGTGCAGAGAGTCATGATGATTTTCTACAAACCTATTCAGTTTTATCTTTATACTAAATTTGTCAGAAACCTGTGGACAGACATTCACATAATTTACTCTATTATCTTGTTTTGTGGCTATCCACAAGATTTGAGTCAGAATCAAACAGTTTTGCATCAGCTCTACTATATTGATATTTCAGCAGCAGTGTGAAAAGCCAGCTGATACCCTTCATCTAGTTTATCTCTGTGATCTACGTGGCAGAAGTCACCTAGCTCTGAAAAAGGCAAGTGTACAAGCTAAGATAGTTGTTTAGACTGCCTCAATCTTAAAAAACAAACAAACAAACAAAAAAGCCAACACATCTCATTTTTCTGTGCTAGAATGGGAATAGGACTTGAATTATCAACTTCAGAAATAACTTACACTACCAGAGTAGACAAGTATTGCATTGAACTACATTGCTTTAGTTCCTAATGCAAAGAAAAAGCTGTTTATAATCTTTTTATAACAAAATGATCTTAGAGAATATATTGCCTTTCTCTACAAATTCACTCTGTACTTTTCATACCTTGCTTCGTAAACTCTGTTCTTTGTATGTTCATGTTTTCAAAAGCATGCTAAAATAGATTCCAGGACAAAAAAACTTTTGTGTTTTGAAATAGCGATTGCATAGGAGTGTTTAAAAAGAAAAATGTATAATGGAGGTTTAATAATAATAAAAATTTAAAGAATATCCATGTCATTATTTTGCAAATAGAACAGAATTTTTGTTTCATGATCAAACACAGGCTCATTCCAAAACAAACAAACAAAACAAGACAAAACAAAACAAGCAAACAAACAAAAAAAGCTGGTAGGCCTGCCAGATTTTGAAATAAAGTGTATTTCCCTATCTACAATATACTTCAACAGCCACAAGAATTTCAGGCAATATGCTGTATTCTAAATCAGGAGCAGGTAATGTGTATCTTCTAATATTCCTAGATTATAATATCTATTAACTCATTACTAAATCATGACCAATAAAGAGAAAGAAGGGCAAAGAGAATACACAAAAGAATAAAATCCAATGTGTTTTGTTTCTTTCTTTGTTTTCCAGGCAATAAAAATAACTATGCATACAAGAGTATTTCTGTTAATGCTATTTTTACTTTAAGTAGAATTAAAGAAACTGACAAAGTATTCCACTAGAAAATATGGTAATGTAGTACTTAATTATGATCAAGTTGTTTAGACTCTAGTTCTTTTATATTGAAATATAAAAACAAATGTGAATGTTCATCTTTAGTAATAAGGTAAGTTGCAATCAAGAAATTGGATATAAACCATAAACTAAATATATAAAGACCTGGCTAAGAGTAAAGAAAACATCACAAGAGAAGTTGCTTTATGGGAAATATATTGTTTGTGAAGACATGTTTAGGGCTATTGAAAAAAGATCTTGTTATGCAATTTTATTTTTCTGCTGTTATTCTACTATAACACAACAGAACACCAGAAAGATTCAAGTGGTCAAAAGTTGAAATATCTGCATTAAATTCTTTTGATTTAATCCATTAAAACCTAAATTTCAGCACATATATATTAAGCACCTGGGCTACTGTCTCCTTCTACAGTTGGTAGAAAGAAATGGTGACACAATACTTCATGTGATGTTTCTTAAGATAGACCAAAATTCCATTTAGAATTGTCCTTTCCATAGACTATATAGGGAGTTTTGATGACCAGGGAAGACTATCGCTTACATAGGTATATTTAGATAAAATCCAGATAAAACTCTTAATCCTCAGAGGGATATTTCAGATTTTTCTTATATGTGGAGTGGGTTATCTTTGACAAATAATGCAAGACATTTTTGTACGGATATGAACATGAATACAGCGCAGGAAAATCTTAAAACAGTCGAATCAATATAAAAAAAAAAAATGGATTTATAATAGTGGTAAAAAGCAACAGAGAAAGATCTTAAAAGGAATTAATCAATATAAACAAGAAAAATACACCAATAATATTGATAAAAATAAATATAAAATACCATTGGTATATACTGAAAAAAAGGCAGCTTTAAGATACCACTCCAAGTTCATTGCTGTTTTCTAGTTTTTAAAAAATATATATGTATTAATCTAATCACCATTAAATATGCATACTCTGAAATGATCCAAATAAAGAAAACAATCTATTTACATTAAAAAAACAAAACAAAAAAAAATACTTCCAAACATATTATATTTTTTTCTGGATGAACAATTATAAGTATTTTAGAAGAATTGTCTGTTTTTTTTTTTCCTAAAATGTACAAGACATAATCCCCATGTAAAAAAATTCTGCATGATTATTTATGATTAGATAAATAGACTGTGAAATAAATAATGTGTAAAAAAGATGAGACACCTAAGGAGGTGTCTGATAGAAGCTCTGCAAGTGAATTTCCTGTCATAATTACTTTTTCTTATAAGCATTAGTTGTCCTAAGAAATTTCAGTAAGAACATTCTTCCTAGAAGAATCAGTAGGGAACATCACAAGGTGACACTTCTAAAATGCCTAAATCTATGTGTTCTTTTCACTGCTGATAAGACATTTCATTATCTTTTAAGTACATTAGAAATTAATGTAAGCACTATAGTAAACACAAAGTCAAAAGTGGAAGCAAAAAGTTTTATTTTAAGATGCAATCAGACAATAGAGCTATATGTAATGTACTATTAATTATGGAGTCTTACTAAAAAAAATCAATTAAAAAATGAGGCCTTCTTGATGGAGCTTCTCTTAAAGACTCAAAATGAAGTGACAATTAGTTGCTCAGTAAAGCTACAGTAAAACATACAGACAAGAGAACTGAAGAGCCTTATTTTAAAGTTTAAAAATTGTAAATAGAAGGTATAAAGCTCTTCACAACTTTTACAACTCACTCCATTTTCTTGACATATTAATTCAAATATAATAGTATATAACAGATATTTTGTTTGTCCTACCCACTGCTATGTGAAATTTGAAAGTAACATAATCATGTGAATGCAATTCGTTGTTATTTCCTTTGCAGACACCCCATGTTCAAAGGATTTGGAAACAAAAGAAGTCAAAAATGGAAATATAATTATATTATTTCAAATTTCTGAATCTTCTTAAAACTTCAAGAAGAACCATATGCTTCAAACACAGTTAAATGGTTTTGAATATCTATTTTACTTTAAGAACAGCATAATACAGAAGCAATGTGAAAGGATGATACAAGCATTAAAAAATATATACCTCAATCCTGTACTCCATAAAACTTTCAAACAATATTCTATATTTTCCTAGCCTACGCTGATCTGACATGGAGCCTTAAGAATTCAAACTGTCTATGCCCAAAATACCATAGAAGAGGAAGACAGAGATCACTGACTAGAAATAGCAATAAAACTAGGTAGTTCTTACACACAAATTCTATCAATGATTACCTTACTAGAACTATGAAGATCTCATTTTCATCATCTAAATAACTAAATAAACTAAAAACCAAACAAACAAACCAAAAAAAGAATGCCGATATCAAGTCAGTGAGACTGATAAGCAGTATATTGAGGTATAAACCATAAATGAAGAGGAATATTTGATAGAAATATTATCACAATTCTAAGACCATGGCAACAATTAACATCAAAAAGTTAATAAATAGGAACTTTTTTTTTTTAAGAAAGAAATAGCATTACTCTGTCTCTTCTCAGGAGCACATGGATGCAGAACATCTTTTTGATAATGGGAATTTATTATAAATATAGTTCACTGGAATTTCTTTTTGAAAAAAAAATGTAACCAGGTATCAGTTAGTTCAGTCACCAATTAAAAGAATTAAGAATTGTTGAAACATAAAACATTAAAAAAATGCTTAAACTACACCATTCCCTACAGCCACTGGGCTACTCACACAAAATATCCACTCTATTTACTGCACCATATTTCAGCAAGTGAAGTAGAATCCTAACCATCAAATGCATCTGCATACAACATAGTGGTGTTTTAATTAGAACCTGATTCCAATCCCCTATAACCATTTTTGTTAGCACAATTCACTAAACAGCATAAAACTGACACACTTGTTCCCACATTACATGTTGTCCGTAGCTGTCTTCCTACTGCCTTTCCATCTCTACTACACATGTAAGAAGATAAATGCCCACAAAGGTTTTTTTGGCGTTTCATTTCTTTTAATTACTGACCCTATAATTCAAAGGAATTATTTTATTACTAAGAAATCATAATACTGTTTGTTCAGAAGATGCCAACATGCTTTGCAAAAGAAAGTATTCCTTGTTACTCCAATTAAAGCATAAATACAGAGTCAGTAAAATAAACTGCCAAAGATAATTGAATATTCTGAGAAATAATAGGATTTAGATTCCAAATTCAGATCTCTGTTCATTAGGCAACACTATCTTCCTTGAAATGGCACAGAATCAGCCTGAACAGCCAAATTTGTTTCTGGTGAGGCTATTTGTTTGCTTCTTTATTCACTTAAGCTCAGCTAAGACTATATAATAAGCAATAGCATTGCTGTTTCCAAAATGTACCTGGAAATCAATAAAAAGGAAAGACTGTCAATTAGAAAACACACAAAAATGAACCCAAGACTGAGAAGGAAGAAGCCTTTATCATGAACTCTCACCCAAGAGATCAGGGTGCAATAAGATCTAGCAATCTTCCCTCTCCAAGTGTTCATGAAAATTAGAACTGTCAACACTAGGATCCAGGGAAATACTGAAAGAATGAGTGTAACACTAAAATATAGTGGTAGAGACCAGAAAACACTAGTGGTTTTCCTTGTGCATGAAGTGTATTATTAAGTAGACTATTCCGATCTAAGTATATTATTCTCCACAGGAATACATTTTTCAATAAATGTATTTCAATAAATTCATTTTTAATATTCTTAAAATTTTCCCTTGTAACATGCCCTGCTGTTATCTCAACTGGATCAAAAGCAATACTATGCGTTAAATAAAAAATAGCAGCTAGAAATCTAGAAGAAGCAACTTAAAAACACAGGTTCTGATTCACATAATTTTCATTATTCTATTTGAATGTCTTCCTGGTATACGTAAGACTATCTATTAATGTAATAGTCTTGAAATCTATCCTGCTGAATACAAACACCTGAAAAACATGGCCAAGTGCAAAGCCCACACACTGTTTCTAGTGGTTCAAAGTTTGATGGGGCACTGTGGCCAGCACTCTGTTCTCTTACTCTTCACGCGTCCAAAGGAGAAGAAAAAATAAAAAAAGCCTCTCATACTCTTTTGATTAAAGGAACTTCTGCATTCCCAACCATGACAGAGCTCACATGTTAGCAAAAGTGAGAACAGACCAACAAAACCAAAGACTTAATTATCGAAGTCCAAAAGATATGAAACTTCTCAGAGGTACTCTGATCTGTTTTAACTCCTAGCTATCTGATTGCGAGAACTACCACTCTGATATGAGAACCTGTTCCTTCAGATTTTGTTCATGAAAGAGAATATGTTGGTCCACATTACAATATGTCATTGCATTCATCTATTTCCACAACCTATTAGACTATTATTTCACTTCAGTATAGAATAATAATCAAGGGGCCACATTAAACAAAGTCAGTATGTCAGTACAAAGAAAAGGAAATAAATACTTCCAATTAACAAGAACAGACCCAACAAGAAGAAAACAAGTTATTGATATATTGTTGAACCATAATAATTGATTTCTTAGCCTCCTGCACTTGGTAAGTAAACATTTAGCTCAAAAAAGATTACCACCCTGCTTTTCAGGGTGGTAATCCAGTCAAATTACATTTTTAATAGTGCCTCTTCATTTGGATGAGTTGGACAGATATATTATTTTAAATGCCATACAAAACATAACAATACAATCTATTTAGTGATTACTGTTGATGTGTTTTTAAGTGCTATTCACAACCCTTAATTAAATCAATAATAAGCATCACTTACTAAACTTCGACATAATATGCACTCAGAATAAGGTCCTGACAGTGCCTTGATTTTCAGTTTTACTAATTTAAGATACTGATATTTTTTTAAAAAAAATACAATTCTGGTTTTAGTTTTGCTCTAAAAATGGCAATGAGCTTTTATTCTGTCTATAAAACTTTATTTCTTATTTATAGTGTTAAAAAAAAATATGCGCCATACAGGGTATTTCTCTTAACACTTTGAAAAACTAAAATTACATTTAATGCAAATACTTACTAATGTATTTGCATTAAACTATATTCAATATTATTTTTGTGTGGGTGATCACAGAAAACAAAGTACGTTCTCCCAAAAGCTATAAAAGTTACAGTGATTACAGCATATGCATTTTGAGCCTTGTTCAGCGATGCTTCATATACATAGCTTCAAATTTCCACACATAAGCTAACTATGTATTTAATGTTTTTAATAATAAATTACTACCTACCTCAGCTTTAACATCTAATCTCTCACACATGAATATATGTTCTTAAGTACTATGCATATGATAAAAGCTTCTATTGTCATACAGTGGTAGTTAATATACTTATTTTCATCTTGTGCCATTCTCTAAAATTCACATTAAGAGAAAGTGGTAAATATGATTGACTTTAAGGATTACAGGCTTTATTTTTATTTTATCTATATTGACTTTTACATCTATAAGCACTGAGTATTGTCGACCTATATTGACAAGAAGTTATATCAGAATCGGAGAAGAAAATTGCTGGTTAATAATCTAAAAACCATATGGCGATCAGCATAAACATGCAGATAACAGTGCACTGTAAGAACACATTGGGGCACAAGTCATTATTTGAATCTAATTCAAATTAAATACAGGTAAACAGAACAGCCTCTGTCTGTTAGGCATCATCTGTAATGAATATACAATGGGCAGAGTCTATAAAAACTCCACTAAAATGTAAAAATAATAGTAGAAAAGGGTAGCCGCAGTTCTTCCTCTACAGTACGCTGTGACTTACTTATAAATCATAGTTTATATGGTACAAATAAATTAGTCTTGGAAAGCTATTTTAATTTTACTTAATAGCAAACTGTTCCAAAAACAAAATAGCAGGGAAAAAAAAAAAAACAAAAACCTGTACAGATAAACACTTTGATACAGATTTAAATGAATTATCGTGTTTACAAAAACAGTGTGCACTTTACAACTATTTTGTTATTTTATTGAAATCCTTAAAATCACTTCAAAATTTGAGAATATAGGCTAGAAACTTTAAATGCAGTGTATTTAGACAGTCATCAAACAACGTGGGCCCAGGAACAAGTGAAGCAGATATTACAAGTTGGATGATTGTGTTAATTTGACAGATGTCAGTGAAATGTCTGCAAAAAGCTGGTATAGTGATTAATGATGATGACTACTCGCAATTTTATAGTTTTTATAACTTTATAACTACAGCCTTGTAGTTTTACAATGAAGAATCATAAAATCATCTGCAAATAAAAATACTTGTAATACTGCAGTACCATTTTAATAGTACAATATCTTGTTATTTCCTTATATGAAACAGATTTCATTCTTAGATCTGATGTGACCAGCTGTCAAATGGTCTCAGTTTCTCAAATTTATGTCTCATTTAGTCATTAAACTGCTTTTCATCTTTCGTATGTCTTAACAAATACATACTCGGGTGTTCCTGTTAAGAAGCTAAACTTAAAATGGAGATAAGTGTTGGTTTTTTATATATTACATGGTATATGCATAAACAAGACAGTAACACACACGCAGGAACATGATCTATTGCATTTTTGAGAATAAAAGAAATTTTAACAAGAAAACAGCTGCTAGCTACACCACATCTAATAGCAACAGCTAGAAAATTTTGCTTTTCTGATGAGTTGATAACAACTTTCCTAAGCAAATATTATCTACTGCTGTCTATCAGGAAAACTGACTTATCATAATAGACTTTCACTCATGTTTTCCTTGCAAATGCAAGTAGAAATTTCTTTCCATGCAAATACAAATCAATTGAAGTTCTACCATATTCAACACAAAATGTGAAGTCACATATTACTTTCTGGATTACTCTTTGGATTTATTTTGTATACTTACTTTGCACTTAGTGAAAGGCTTATTGTTGTCTTCCCCCTTGGTCCCTACGACAGGGAACTATTTTATCCGTTTGAATACTGAATTTATCTACTTTAAAAACGTTTAGTATTAAAGAAGTGTATCATATCACAAATTACTGTTCTAAAATACCACCATTTCAAACAGGAATTTTGACAGTCTGTCTTATCAGATCTTGAGTTCTCTCTCCTCTTTATGTACCTCCTACCTCTGCACTGTTCATGAAACTAAATTACTAGTACTACCAAGCATAAACATCTGTTAGCAAATGCATCAGGTGAGAAGATATTAGCTAAGAGGTTTAAATGATCAAAACATCATGATTTTATCTTTGCATTTTAAGTCTAGCTGGAGCATTTGCCATTCCTTGTTTCAGTCACAATGCGTATCAGCTGTGAATAGCTTATTCAACAGAATAAGCTATTTAATAATTATGTAACTCTTTAATATTCAGAAAAAAAAGACTGCTAGAGAAATTTGTTATTCTAACACAAATATTTTTGAAAAATTAGATACATCAGATTTCACATCTATTTTTATTACTACTCTAAATCATTATTGTTCCCTACACAGCACCCCTAATTTCCTGTTTTTCATGACAGCTTCCTTGAGAAGAGTTATATTTTTTTAAATGCAAAGCTGATGTTAAATATTTTGAATTTAATGTCATGCTGCATATATAGATAGAGACTATATTCTATAATTATACAGGCAATTCAATTAAAGTTCAAGCTTTCTTTAGAATTTCATCTGTAACACTGAAGTGCTTCAAATAATAGGCAGACAACTAAAAAAAATTAGGCCAGTATCAGAAAATACCTGTGATCTTGACAAAAAATGTCATTACAGAGAGAAGACAGTGAAAGTCACTGCATAATTGTCACGGCCACAGTCCAAGGCAATACTAAAAACATGGTTAATGTTACGTTATAATCAAGAGAAATTATACGCTTCTTAAATTCACACTGTAAAGAAGTTTACATCATGAGTCACATTTCAACTTGAGCAAGAGGATTCACAGAAGGCAGAAAATGTATCCTTACCATGGTATTTCTGGTGCAGTACAAATTATAGAGAGATAAAGAAATAATTTGTTGAGAATTAAGTTGTATACCAAGCAATAAGTAAGAAACAGATCTATTTCTTTTTTTTTTCTTTTTTTTTTTTCCTTTTTTTTTCTTTTTTTTTCCCCCAAGAATAATTCTATCTCCGTTCCCTTTCATTTGCAGGAATTTCATTAACCATTCTGAAGGAAAACTCGGGTGAAAAATATATATTTGGATTATATGTCTCAAGTATCTCTATTAGCTGCTAACCTCAAATTTTGTTTCTTTCCTTACTTCTAATCTGCATCCATGTTCAAGCTACAGGAAGCTCCATGAAACTCTTCCTTAACAAATAGCTGGCGACGGGTCTCAGCTACTGCCCTGCAAATAATAGCTGCGGGATCATACTAATAAGCATCTGCTTTACAAGCTTCTATGATTTTGCACTGTTTGATGAATGTGTGGATGTCACACTAGCTGCCAGAATGACAGTCATCTGGAACACAGAGGCGTGCCAAGGTCACAGTAGCTCTGGCAGTGAGCTGACAATCTACAGCAGAAGTGTACAAGAAACTCACAGCAAGTCTTCGTTGCTAGTGCTTTGAGTAAGTCTTAGTGTAAGAATGACTGACTGTTCCTCTAAGATATTATATTATTGGATCTCAATAAGTAGGATTTTTGAAGCATTCCCTTCTGTGAAAATAAAATAATTCTCTTCACATCAAGTGTGAAGAAGTGAGATCCTCAAGAGGTACGTTGAAACCTCATGGTGACAATTCAAAAATATAATGTAGAAAGGATTTGACACAGTCTGATAGATAAGTAAAAGAACCAGAAACAACCTACGCCAAAAATAGCTGAGGATCCAGGATCTTTACACACTTTAGAAGAGTTGTAAAATATAATCCCTTAATATGAACATTTTTCCTCTCCCACGACAACATTCCATGAATTAACTGAATCTTATCAATATACATAACTATCAGAATGGTATGTGCAAAGAAGATGAGTTAGGCTCTTTTCTGCAGTTCACAGTGCCAGTGAGTGAGCAAAAGAGACAGTGAACACAAACTAGAATGCAGGATGCAGTCTGAGCACACTTCTTTACTAGCCACACTTTTGTGCTGTGCAGGCGACAGAGAATTGCTACAGGCTCCCCAGAGGCTGTGGAGTCTCTTCCTTGGAGATCTTCAAAAGCTGCCTGGATGTAGTGCTGGGCACCCTGCTCTGAGTGTCCCTGCTTCAGAGGGGTTATGCCAGATGGGTCCAGATGTCTCTGCCAACTTCAATCACTTTGTGATCCTGTGACTCAGGCAGTGAGAAGAAAATCGAAAAGCATTCTCTGATATCTTGTGCATTATGTAGTGCAGCCAAAGAAAGCGTAACTTATCTGCTGAAGAAATTTTTGAAAAGACTGAGAGAAGATGCTTCTAAATCTCTGAGTTTTATAAAGCATCATGAATGTTTAAGTGAATTGTGAACAGACAGACTGAGCTTTACAGTTGTGATTATATGGGACATAAATCAGAATTAAAACTAGTAAACTAAACTAGTAATTAAAACAGGTTTAAATCTGTTCAAGGAAGAAAAGCTGTCACTGATTAAAAAAAAAAAACAAACAAAAAAAAAACTAGATGTTTCTTATTATGACTTAGAATGGAGTGACAGTTGACTTCTGCGTGCCCCGATGTGAGGCATCACCTAAAAACAGTCACTGTACAAATTTCTGCTTTTGTGATGCACAAAAAGTGTTTTCCTGAAATGAGTGAGTGTCTATGTCAAGCCAACTGGACTTTTAAAATAGAACTCAGAAAAATACTGATCATATAGTGGCGTGAAGCAGATTATTTGCATCACAAATCAAATAGCTCCAACACAGACATCTTACGCTATTTCTCTTTAATACGTTATCCCGACTGATTCTGAATGGAAAGAAAGACAGTCAGAGAGTAAGAGAAAGAGATTTAAAAAGCAACTGCAATTGTCAATTGAAAGTTTCAATACAATCTAGGAAAATAATTATTTGTAAATCCAGTAATTCAGTGCTGGCCAAAGTCAGAAATATTACTATAGAACAGAATTAGCAGATAGTGACAGTGTAACTGGAAGAATTGAATGATCAGTAGAATTTGAAATTTTGTTAACGACAGAGATCTTCAAATCAGTAAAGACAAAGGTCTACTGTGAAAAATATCTTGTAGCACAGACTAACTGGAAGTTGAAATTTGATGCACTAAATGATGCACAAAACAAACAAACAAAAAAAAAGTAATGAGCTGTGAACTGATAAATAAGGATAACAATTTGGTGTTATGACAAATAAACATGAGTTGTCAGTAAGATTGTGTGAAACTAAAAAATGTGCATAAGCTTGACATTGACTAAAAGCTCAATATTTGCTTTCATACCATAAAAAAGGTATTTTTACAAATGTAGTTTAATAAAGGAGATTAATTTTGCTTATACTATTAATCATTTAAACAGAAAAATGCAAAGTTCTTTTGCATTAAAAAACTAGTTAACAATACTAACAACTACATACATTTGAGACTATCCTAATGTTATTCATTCTAAACATGCATCTCAATGTCATTTCTGAACAACTTTACTCTCTTTATCACTATCAGTGTCAATTTCATAGTCATTTTTATTAGCTAAATTAAAAAAAAAAAGCTTACATTGCATCCATAGATATACTGAGCTTCCATAAAAAGGTTATAGCTATGTTTAAAGAGTTAGATTTTTTTCTAACGATTTCAATAAAGGCTTTAATAGCATATTAATTCCTTTAGGATTGTGCACAGTATTTAGTATGAAAAATATGTTTGAATTTGGTGATGATCTGGTAGCTGCACAAAAGACTATTTCTGTCATTTTGAAACTAATGCTCAAGATTCTTCATTTAATCTAAACAGTTTTCAAAGGAAAATACAACAATATATATCACAGAGAAAAGCCTGTGAAATAATAGTATAAAATGCTTCTTATTTTCCCAATATACTCAGTAAAATCTAGAAGATCACAGTGCAAGCATCTTTTTTTTCTATTACTACTAACTGTCCATTGCTATAAAACATTGTTTAGAAGAGCTGCTGCCAAAACATTTGTTGCAGAATTTTCTCTTTTCTCTATTCTCTTCAGAATAGAGATTCTCTCTTTTTATTAAAAATGTTTTTCATCCCATGATTGCAAAGATAATCTAAGATGTGAAGCAAGGGCAAACATGAATATGTAGAAAGTCGCAGAAAAAAAGTGTACGGTGATGAATTCTGCCCACTATATCTCATCAGAGACCTCTGGACTGTGACATTAGCATTTTCATATAGCACCAAAAATGTTGAACTTTTGATAGAGAATTCAATGTTCTGAATGTCAGTAACACTCGCTATCTTTTTTGTTTCTGATTCACTATAATTGATTTAGTATATGAGCATACTGTTCTACAACTGTCAACAGGAGAATTCAGTGAATTACAAAACATATATTGATCGATCAGTTTTCTGTCAGACCAGACACATGAAGGCATTAAAATCCAGCTTACAACCGTTCCCAGTTGCAGAAAGCAGGAACTTCAGATTTCAGAGTTTCAGAATGTAGAAGATACATTTTTGAAAATAACTGTAGATTTTCTGACTTCTAAATAATGCAAAGTTAAGCAGGGGAAAAAGAAAAAAAGATCTGCATAATCCCCCATTTTTAGCTTCTGAAGTAAACAAAGCTCTGTAAAGAAAAATATAAAACACAGTGAGAAAGAAACAACCATAATATCACTGTCCTAACTGTTGAAAGCCATTATTAGATATTTACTTCCGCAAATTTAATTTAACTGTCTTATTTAAGAAGAAAAAGGAGAAGTATTTCTTGAAGGTGAACAGAATTAATTATGCATCAATCTGACATGTAGCTGTTCATGATAAAGCAATATGAGGGAACAATGTTATAGGGGTCAAAAATACAAGTCTTTGCTGCCAACATGATGAAAACCAAAGCTGGAGACAATAAATAAATATTTAAAATGTATGTCTAAATATTAGTCATGTCTACTAAAGCTGTCATATTTTTCTCAAGAAGAATCTGTATTTATTATATCTGTCTTTTGGAAGAGCATTTAAACAATTTTATAACGTCTTTTTTGAGAAAAAAATGATCCTAAATACATTCTTGGCTTTAAAAACTCATTTCTTAAGTGCATGATTGTGCAGCACATTGAAGTAAAATTCAGGAGGAAAACCAGCCCCTTGTGAGATATTTACCAGGTAAGCATCAGAATTCCTCTATAATGTCACATTTTTACAGCTAAGCATTTTCTTAAAAGCATCCATAAAATACCTTTGTGGCACTTAATTCATGAAATAGTGTTTATATAGTCAAATACCTTTAGGAATCAAAGTTAACATTGTATAGGGTTTAATTGAAAAGCTGTATATTCTTTAAAATGATCTAAAATCTGCTTTTATTAAAATGTCACAAAAAATAAAGTTGATAATTCTTACATCTGTAAAAACAGAAATGAGTGGCTAGTAACAGAGAAACCTGTGAAATACATATATTAGCGTGTTAAATATTCTACACGTTGAAGTCATTTGACTAGTCAGATATTCATTTAGGTTCTAAGGGAACTGCAGAAGTCATCTAGTCCAACCCCACTTACAACTCCAGTTAGATTATAAATTTTAACTTAATTCAAATGGTTATGCTAAATTACTAAAAATCTAGTGCTTTAATAAAGATATCAGCTCCCTCATAAGTTTTCCATATTAACTGTAAATCCAATTGACACATTTGATTTTGACTGACCTTATTAAAAGAACATGAATTGAAAATCATTTTGCTGAAAACAGTCGGTTAGAAACACAGTTACAATTACAAAGAAAAAAAGCTTATGTGGTCACAGAACTTTATAAGAGAATTCTTTAATGAGTACCTTTGAAACTGCTATCAAGAGACACTTAGCATAGTAAAAAAGACTTTTAAAGTGACATAAAGAAGCAAGAAAATATACAAAAATGACTAAAATGCATTTCTGAATCATCTGTATACTGTTCAAACTCAAAGCATTCCAGAACAGAAATCAGATATACCTGCAATATCTGAATATTAAATAAATTTAGATGTTTACCCATTTCTGTTCAAAAGTACTTTATATACCTAACCTCTCACTACAGTAAATACTGCTAGATTTGCCTAGCAGTAAGGTGTTTGCTTCAGGCTGAACTGAATTGCTCTGCAGCCTCCCCTGGTTATAACTGAAGCTTAAATCAGATAGTTCAGTATGCTTCCCCAGAATTAAACATCTAGTGCTGAGATGGCTTATGGACATATATTCATGGTCTGGCAGACAGAACAGGATCTATAGGAAATCTATGCCTTTTTACATCCACAAGTGGAGGCAAAACAGAAGTCTGAGAATCTCAAAAGACCCTTGAGATTACTCCGATGGGAAACAGCCTGTAGGCTGCCTGAACACATCTAATTGTACTTCATCAGTCTTGAAATGAGTCACATATGGACAGTTCATTTTTTAAAAGTCACAACCAGGAGAATGCATTTTTATTCTATGCAATGGATCTCAAGTGCAAAAATTAGTCTCATATCTTTATTTGTACTTTTGTGGAATGAAGAAGTGGAAGTAAATATGTTCTGTAGAGTGAGGTAGCTGTGACTTTTGAGAAGCCAAATTATCATTTTGGAAATATAGTCCCATTGCTCACTTCAAGCAGAAGTTATTACCTTATTTACTTGATTTTTTTTTTTTTAAACTTATTTAAATGGCTGTTAAAAAAATAATGAATCTAGAACAAACATGCTGTTAGATGAAAAATGATCAGTATGTATTTTCCTTTTAGATAAGTTACTGATTCTAAAGAGGTAAATGGTTATACATATATTTGAAAGTATGTGTAATTCTATGTGTATCACTCTAAATGTGTAGTAGCATGCACGAAATACCTTCTTTTGAGAGATACTATGAGGAAAAAGTATTTACCAGTAAGAAAGTTGAAAATCAGGAGAACAAAGAAAGAACCTGGCTACCAAAAAAAAAAAAAAAAAAAAAAAAAAAAAAAAAAAAAAAAAAAAAAAAGCAGACATAAAAATGTTTCAAAATATTTAAGATACAATTAAAAAGCATGATGATTTTAACTTGGCATTCTAATAACACAGACAGGTGTTAAGAATTAGATCAATTCTGTGAAAGATTGAATGAAAACTTGAACACTTTGCACAACTTTCTTCCTTGTCTTTGAAAAAAACCTAATAAATATCAAGAATATATTAATTACATTGCTGGTAATTTTGTGAGTAATTGCAAATAATAAACTACCTTATTGAATGAGATTTCTGTTTGAATTTTATGGAGAAAAAAAACAACACAATCTTAAACTGGTCTTCTGAGCATTCGTTGCTTAGCCATGGAGCTGATTACATCCTATATGTACAATGCTTGAGTAAATGTCAGCCTTCTTTGTGCACTGCAGTAGCTGTGTAAGAAGATTAAAAATGCATTCAGATCAAGGGTGCAACTCCAAAACAATCTCCGGGCATTTCCACCTCCTGTGCTCTAGTTAGCATCACAGTGAAATCTCAGAGCAGGTAAACTGTGTTCTTTTTGAATGTAACTAAGCTGGGAGGTGTTTTCCAGCCAGATTCAAATTAGAACTAGTGCACAGTAAAAATCCTGAAAATTCATTTAGTATGAACCACAAGCCCCCAGCACTAACTGTTTTGCACTACAAAGCTGCTTTTGTTGCACTGCACTACTAATGCTAATGTAAACACAGCCTAATTTATTCTCTGAGGACAACTGAAGGCAATACTTGGATTACGCCCTATCCCACTTTCTCTTATCTTTCCACCCTCCGAGATTATGTTGGGGCCCTGCAGACTCAAGTTTCTCCAAGATATGCATGTGAACTCAGGAGGGGTAGTAGACTCTATGGTGTTTTCTCAGATCTAATTAAAATTAAACATTTAACTCATCCTAGAAACTTTCGAATTTTGACTGAAGAAATAAATTACACTTTTTCTCTTCTGGAGTTGAATTTTGTTTCCAGGTATTTATACTAATAAACAAAGATGACAACTCTTGCTTAGAAGATCTGCAGAGAAGCTAAAGACCTGCATAAAAGAAATGCTCTACTCAGTGAGTCTGTGAAGTCTACGACAAGAGGTTCTGTG
This sequence comes from Chrysolophus pictus, assembly GCA_037305975.1. NCBI lineage: Eukaryota > Metazoa > Chordata > Aves > Galliformes > Phasianidae > Chrysolophus > Chrysolophus pictus. The sequence continues at coordinate 21,257,386 of CM074578.1, forward strand.
CCTTCTAGAACAGAATGCCACAAGAGAACAGTAATGATTTTGATGAAGTTCTGAAAAAAATTACATTTTATATTTCCATGGCTTATATTTCATACATGTTCTGCTATTTTTTTCTCCCCGTTTTAATAGGAAATTTGAAATAAGAACTGATTAGGAATGTATGAAATCCTCCTGTTATTCTCCTTAGGCAGAAATAAGAGTTTCTGCTATAATGAATTGGTCTCCATTTTTACTTTTCATAGCAACCATAGCCACCTACACATTGTTCTTACTGTGAAGCTTTTGTTTACATATCACTTCAATTCTGAATGCTTTATGATGGTGCACAGGTGAGATCTTTGCTTACGGATATTTCAGAACGATTAGTAAACAAATTATGTTCCAGTGTTGACTTATTTAAATGACTAAACCCTAAAATCAGATCAAAATATTTTCTTTTGTCATAATGATTAAGATTATCACCTACAGGAAAGAGGAGGAAAATCATGCTAGGAAACCTCATTCTACTTACCTGACATCTGGAAAGGAAGGGGATGATCATTCTAATAGGCAATTTCTTTCATTGAAAGGCATACCAAACTCAAAGGCATGATTTTTACTATTTAAATCATAAATTAATTGCATTGTTTTAGGCTGCTCTTCTTTTTCTCAGTGTCACAGATTGAAGAAGTGAAATGCCAGGAATAGGAGCATCTTCACCATCCCTCCTTCTCAAAGTGAGAACCTGTCTTGTTGCTCTCTTTCTGGGCACAAGCATCAGGTGAATTACTGCACAGTTATTAAACCTTCTTTCTTTAACACAGGAGTTACTATTGTGGGAATCAAATGTTATTTATGCATTAGAACAAGATAAGAATTTTTACTTCATGGTTTCCACTACCATAGTTCTTTCCAGGAGTCTTTCTACTTCACTGGGGAGGGTCTCTGATAATTTTCATCACTTATCATCTAGATGAACCTTCCCCAGAATGCATGCTCAGTATAAGGTGAAGTAATTTACAGTCATAGAGATTAGGTAAATGGACTAGGTTATAGGCACAAAGATTGCAGCTGCTGTCTGTCCAGCCTTCTGAAATACCTCTGAGCCTTGCTCATATTTGCTGCTGGACAGACAAGACCCAATTAATAGAGAATTTAAGGAGGAGAACTTAATTAGCAATGTACATGTATACCTAGCAATAATTTATGTCTAGTCAGCGTGAATATATATGTAACATTTTGTCATGTACACGGCAAGAATATCCTGCACAAGATTGATCAAATCAGAGAACAAGTAATGACATGCCAAAGGAAGCATCTGAAGAGGCATAAGGAAGTTCTGGCATCCTCCCCCTTTGGTGCTCTTTGTTTAACAAAGGAAGCGGCCTTTGGACAGAATGGAAGAAGCCTTGAAGGGAATCACCATATCAACACAATAAGGAAAGTACTACAAAATCTTAGAAATGGTAGGATGGCAACTGACTGACATAAGATAGCACATGAATCAAGAAGTGTCAGAATGTAATTTACAAATGCAAATCTGTGATAAGATTATGAATCTAGGGTACACAGCCAATGGGAAAACAAGGAAGGAGATAGACATGGAGAAGACAAGGTACAAAAGATCACAGAATCACAGAATTGCCAGGGTTGGAAGGGACCTCAAGGATCATGAATCTCCAACCCCCCTGCCACATGCAGGGCCACCAACCTCCTCATTTAATGCTAGACCAGGCTGCCCAGGGACCCATCCAATCTGGCCTTGAACACTTCCAGGGACAGGGGATCCACAACCTCTCTGGGCAGCCTGTTCCAGTACCTCACTACTACTATTGTAAAGAATTTTCCCCTGTCGTCCAAACTAAATCTCCCCTCCCTCAACTTAAAACCATTTCCCCTTGTCCTGCTGTTATCCACCCTTTCAAAGAGTTGATTCCCCTCCTGTTTGTAGGCTCCCTTTAGGTACTGAAATGCTGCAATGAGGTCACCCCACAGCCTTCTTTTCTCCAGGCTGAACAAGCCCAGCTCACTCAGCCTGTCCTCATAGGGGAGGTGCTCCAGTCCCCTGATCATCTTTGTGGCCCTCCTCTGGACCCTCTCCAACAGCTCCCTGTCTTTTTTGTACTGGGGGCTCCAGACTTGGACACAGCATTCCAGATGGGGCCTCACAAGAACAGAGCAAAGGGGAACAATCACCTCCCTGTCCCTGCTGGCCACCCCTCTTCTGATGGAGCCCAGGATACCATTTGCCTTCCGAACCGCAAGGCACACTGCTGGTTCATATTAAGTTTTACATCTATCAAGACCCCCAGGTCCTTCTCCACAGGGCTGCTCTCAAGGACCGCTCCTTCCAGTCTGCATGGATGCCTGGGATTCCTCCGGCCCAAGTGCAAAACTCTGCACTTTTCCGTGTTGAACCTCATCAGGTTCACCCGGGCCCACCTTTCTAGCCTTTTGAGGTCTCTCTGAATGGCAACCTTTCCTTCAACCATGTCAACCGCACTACTCAGCTTGATGTCGTCAGCAAACTTGCTGAGGGTGCACTCGATTCCGTCATCGATGTCATTGATAAAGATGTTAAAGAGCACCAGTCCCAAGCAGACCCCTGGGGGACGCCGCTTGTTACCGGCCTCCACCTGGTCATAGAGCCATTGATGACCACCCTCCATCTGAGGCCTTTCAACAAGTTTCTTATCCATCAAGTGGTCTGCCCATCAAATCCACATCCCTCCAATTTGGAGATAAGGATGTGGTGGGGGACCATGTCAAAGGTAACAGATTATTCTTTTACATCACTGTCTCAAAGCTTGCTGAGGACATAGATGAACAAGTTCAGGCAAGTCCTGGGCAGGGGTTGAGAAATCCTTTGTCTGAGGGGCACAGATGGATAAGGCCAGGGGCAATGAGAGAGAGATAAGCTGCAGCATAATGGCTGTGAAATGGTCTTTTGTGTGGGCTTATCTCGAGGAAGATGGCCATCTCAGGGGGTACTCACATGACTCTTGCTCAAGCACCCAGGGATGTCACGAAGGCAAAAAGAGAAGGATAAAGTGGGGACCTACAATCATGAGAAGGGGTTTTCTGGAAAAAGATTCCTCATAAAGAAGAAGAGGTTTCTGCTATGAAGAAGCCTCACGACCTCCTTCTCTCTCTCCCGGACTTGCTCTGCGCTCTCTCCCTCCTGGACTTCTCTGTGCTCTACCACAATGTTGAAGAAGAACAAAGGTGTCTGCCATCAGATTCCTCACTACGGAATTCCTGCATGCTGACGGACTCTCCTGGGCCCGCTACCTGAGTCCTGCTGCTTCCCCCCGGATTGGCTCTGTGACTGCCTCATGCTACCTGCTTGCTGCCCAAGGCTGGACATGCTGCTGCTGCTCTCCCCCCCCGGCTGCTTCTGCCTTGGACCTTCGAAGCGGCATGCAACGGGACCGCTGCTGGATCCTGGTGGTGACTATCCCCGCTTTATACAATTCTTGCTTCTTTCCTATCTTTTCTATCGCCCTCCTTCCCTTCCCCAGCTCCCTGATTAGGATTTATAATAAACTGGTTGGACTAACATTTGAACCGCTGTTTCTTAATCTCACACTGGGTATACAGATATTAAAAGAACCTCATCACCCTCCTATAAATTGGAGCGAAACAAAAGGCCTTGCTCAAGTCCAGGTAAATGACATCGGTTGTCTTTCCCTTGTCCACCGATGCCGTCACTCCATCATAAAAGGCCACCAGATTGGTCAAGCATGACCTTCCTCTGGTGAAGCCATGCTGGCTGTCACGGATCACACGCCCTGTCCTCATGTGATCAAGCATGTCATCCAGGATGATCTGTTCCATGATCTTCCCAGGCACGGAGGTGAGACTCACAGGCCTGTAGTTCCCGGGGTCCTCCTTGCTTCCTTTCTTATAAATGGGAGTGACGTGACTCTTCCTCCAGTCATCCGGGACCTCACCTGACAGCCACAACTTTTCAAATATGATGGAGAGTGGCTCGGCAACCACCTCAGCCAGCTCCTTCAGAACCCTGGGATGCACACCGTCCAGCCCCATAGACTTGTACACATTCAATCTCATGAGGCGGTCTCGGACCTGCTCTGTCCTCACAGCGGGGAGGGATTTACCACCCTGATCCCCACCCAGAGGTTTAGGGATGCAGGGCTCAGGGATGTGAGAAGTACTGGAATCCTATCTGCCAGTGAAGATCGAGGCAAAGAACTCATTCAGTACCTCAGCCTTCTCTTTGTCCGTTGAAGCCAGTTCTCCTTTTACATTTACCAAAGGAGGTACACTCGCTTTGGCCTGTCTCTTCCGGCCAATGTACCTGTAGAAAGTCTTCCTATTGTTTTTCACGTCCCTCGCCAAGTTCAGTTCCGGCTGCACCTTGGCTTTCCTGATCCCACATCTGCAAGTCTGGATGGCATGCCTGTATTCTTCCCAGGTGGAACGCCCTTGTTTCCAGAGCTTGTACGCACCTTTCTTCACCCTCAGCACGCCCAGCAGGTCCTTACTGAGCCACGCCGGCTTCCTACCTTCTCAGGAAGATATCCTTGAAGAGTAACCAGCTCTCCTCAACATTTTTGTTTTTAAAGACAGCATCCCAGGGGATCTCGGCCAACAGTCCATTGAACAGCTTAAAGTTGACTCTCCCAAAGTTCAGGGTCCATACACCACTCTTCACCAGGCCCACATCCCTCGAGATCACGAACTCGAGCGTGGTCACTGCAACCCAGGCTGCCTCCAACCTTAACACCATTAATGATTTCCTCCACATTGGTGAGCAGCAGGTCCAGCAACGCTTCACCTCTGGTCGGTCTGTCCAACACCTGGACCAGAAAGTTATCATCAACACATTCCAGGAGCCTCCTAGACCTCTTGCAACTCGCCTTCTGGTCTTTCCAAGAGATATCCAGATGGCTGCAGTCCCCTATCAGGACAAGAGCCCATGAGCACAAAGCCTCCTGCATCTGAAGCAAGAAAGCCTCGTCAACAGTCTCCCCTTGATCAGGAGGCCTGTAGTATACTCCTATCACCAGCTGGCCTTTGTTAGACCCATCCCTAATTCTAACCCACAGGCTCTCAACCTGATCCTGACTGTTTCTCAGAGGAAGCTCCTCACAGTCTATCCACTCTTTGACATAGAGGGCAACTCCCCCACCCTTCCTACCTTGCCTATCTCTTCTAAAGAGCCAATAGCCCTCAATGTTGGTATTCCAGTTATGGAAATCATCCCACCATGTTTCTGTGATAGCAACAAGGTCATAACTTTCTAAGCACATCATGGTTTCCACCTCATCCTGCTTATCTCCCAGGCTGCATGCGTTGGTATAAAGGCACTTCAGCTGGGCTTTCTGTCTCGCTGCCTTTATAGAGGATCTAGGTTCCCCTAGAACAGCAGCATCCCCAACACCCCCTGCCCCAGTCCATCCCTTTATACTTCACTGTCATCACCCATCAGGTTCGGTACGAGCCCTCGAATGACCCGCTCAACCCCAACAGCCCTGATTTTGCTCCCTTTCCCCTTCATACCTAGTTTAAAGACCTGTCAATGAATCCTGCTAGTTCCTCAGCTAAGATCCTCCTCCCCCTCAGAGACAGGCTACTTCCATTTGCTGCCATCATGCTCGGCACTGAGTAAGTTTCCCCGTGGTCAAAAAACCCAAAATTCCTGGATTTGCACCAACTTTTTTATTTATGAGGTGGGTTTTTTGATACCTCTCAGTATCCTGCACTGCCACTGAAGGTATGCAAGAAAACACCGCCTGCACACCCGCTCCCTCGACTACCCGCCCCAGTCCCCTGAAGTCTTTCTCGATAGCTCTGAGACTTCTCAGCAACTTCGTTATTGCCAGCCTGGACTATCAATAAAGGGTAATAATCGGAAGGGCAAATCAGACCAGGAAGTCTCCTAGAAATGTCTCTGACCTGTGCCCCAGGGAGGCAGCACACCTCCCTACAGGTAGGGTCAGGCCGACATACAAGGCCTTCCGTTCCTCTCAGCAAGCAATCTCCTACAACAACCAACCTTCTGTCCTTCCGGTGGAGGCAGTCTTGAGGCGTGAGGTCGACTGCTTTTCCTGAGGCAAACTTAGGGTTGACCTCCCTCCACACCCCCACTCACCTCTCCCTCAAGTTCCAGGGTCTCAAACCTATTTCTCAGAGGCACCTGGGGAGCCGAGGATAGTCGGGATGGGGGACACCCACTTTGTCAAGCTGGTACATGTTTCCACTTCTCCCCCTTTCTCAAATTGTTCATAGGAGGAGGAGAGGACAGGAGGCTCACTGCAGCACTGTCAGCCCACCGGTTCCCCTCACCCACGCACCGTTTCCCCTCTCCCACCTGTTTACGAGGCAGCGGGGGATGACATGCTCCACGTGGTGCCTCAGATACGCACCAAGATCTCAGGGCCAGTAGGGACTGGCACCACCAGTCAATCTCCTCCTCACACTCGTTTATGGTCCTCAGCCTCTCTACATCCTCTTTCAGGTCAACCACAAGGCTGAGTAAGTCGTGTAGTTGGTCACATCTTATACAACTACCACTGCCATCACCCACCACTGCAAAGGCCCAGGCTCTGGCACTCATGACAGCCAGTGACCTGCGTACTAGCATCTCATGTTGGGGCCTCAGTCTGAGTCTCCACACTATCCACTCAGCTATCCTTTCAAGCACACACAGGACCTCACTCTGGGTCTCCACGCTCTTTTTGGCTGCAGTCTTTTTTCTGCGTGAGCATGGGACTTCCACCTGAGTCTCCACAATTTTTGTGGTGTTAGTCTTCCTCCGGGGTGCAGCCATTGCCACCCAGCAGGCACACTAACACTACTAGATAGCCTTAACGAGGTGTGCCTGATCAGCCCCGCCCTGCTGCTGTTAGTGCTGGCTCAGCCCTCACCCTGTTGCCAGCTCGTTAACAGGAGACCCCGCACTTATCACTCACCCCGGCAATAACAACTGCCCTTGCTGGGGAGTCCCATGTAGGAGTGGCTTACTGTTTCTCCTCGACAAATCAGCCTAGGTGTTTCTCACACTCTGGCGAGCAGCGATATGTCACTGCCCTCCCCGAGGCTTTTTCAAGTCAAAGGGGGGTGGGTGCAGAGCCACTGCCCTGGCAACGCTCCAGCCACGATGGCCACTCTCGTGAGAACTGCCCAGCCGAGAGCTGCCCAGCTGCTCTGCTCTCTCAGGGATCCCTGAGTGAGGGAATCGACCGAAACCCCCCTGTACCTCGTGGTCAGTCGCAGTGCTTCTGGCTGGACCAGCTCCGAAGCAGTGATCCTTGGCGATCAAGCTGTACTTGAGATGTACTATTTCATTCATAGGTGTGCTCCTGCTTGCAGGGCGCCTGCCATCACAATTGTGAATAAAATCTACTTTTATCAGAGGTACCATCATGATAAAATTATTTGGATATTTCCAACACTATAGCTCTGGAATGGGATGGAAGGCATAAAGAGAAGAGCTTTGAGACTGGAAATGTTTATAAAGTGTATCTACATTAACCCCTTAAAAAATTTACAACTGGTTATCATCAAGAGACTGTTCCACATTGTTATCCTCTAGAGAACAAAACTTTTCAACACTGATTAAACTCTATAAATATGAACATGTAGAATTGTACTTATTATCAAGTCAAGCAGATTCCCTAATGGTAACTTAAAATTTTACTTTCTTAATTGTGTTCTTAAATCATTTTCCTGGAGGCTGACCAATTTATTTTATTTTTTTAATCAGAAAGGCAATACTTCCTCTTGATATGTGTGAAGGCACAATTAACTGAAAAGGTATCTGGTCACATTCATTCAAACTATTTCATTCTAGTTCACTTCTTGTTCCAAAGGATTAAGTCTGGATACAAAGACTACCTATCTGCCTAGTGTGCTGTTATATAGCTTATCACTGGTGAGCCTGGCTTTACCCCTTTCCCCCTTCATTTCTATCAGTCAGCTCTGCTAATTGCTGCACAAAAGGCCCTTACATCTGAGATGCTTCTCATCAGAAATCAGCAGGCCTCACGACTGAAAAATCCAAAATTCTGCTCGCTATACCTTCCTTGGAGCCACATATTGATTAGCTGGGTCTGTCTGTTTCTGGACAGAATGATTTTACAGGTCTTTTCCAACTTTAATGATTCTATGTCCATGATTCCTTAACCAATCATCTAAAAGCCCTGAAGTCCTCTTTGACTGCCCTTGTACTTTTCTTTCTACTTCAACACTGCTGACATGAAAAAATAATAATGCTTAATAAGCAGAGGTCAATATAAGGCTAATGAGTTTTCTAGTAATATCTCTTACCTGAGCCTCAGGAAGGCAGCAGATATCCCTATGGAGTGAATCTGCTTGGCACACTGGGTTCTCTGTTCCACTCAGAGGGGAGTCATGTGGCAATAACCCTTTGTTTTCCTTGATGAAGGTAGTTGTGATACACGCAGTAAGTTGACTAGCCCTAAGTGACCCCTACAACCTAGGTGGACTATCATCCACATCATCATTTGCCTATCCATTACATTCTAAAGCTTCATACCTGTGAATAAGGGCACCTGGGAAGGTGAGGTGAGGCAGGAAGAGAAGGCATTTGCCTGCAAATCTAAGATAAAATCTGCTTCCATTCCTCTCTGTCTCTTAGGTTCCCTTCTTCAGTCTGGTTCCCCCTTCTCAAACTCCCTGATGCTCCTCAGCCTGCCCATCTGTTCCTGAATCTCTGTCCCCAGGTTGAGCAGTTCTTTTACCCAAAAGTACTTCCCACAGGTGTGCTCACTGCTGCCACCAAACACTGACAGAAAACTTGGTCTTAGCCTGCAGCCCGTGACTTCGGTTGCCACACATTCCCTCAGAAGCTCTATCTGGCTAGCCGTGTCAGTTCCTGCAGCACAAAAGACCCAGAGAACTTTGCTCCTTGTGAGCGGTTATAAACTTAACATCTGTGCATCTTAACATACATGTGATGATTTGGTCCTCCATTTATTGTTCTCCCCTGTGTCTCTTTACTTGTAATATAAAACTCCTACTTAGTAATATGTCATGGTGGGTTAATTAAATGAAATCCTGGCAGTAATTTACTATATGAATACCAGGAAGCTTCTATTTGCAGCGATGCCAAATACCACATCTAGTATCACTAAAAAAAGACTGAAAAGTATCATAATAATTTCTAGAAAATACTAATACACTTTAAAAAATCTGATTATTTTTTCTACACGTATACTTGACTATACAGTCTTTGACTTTCTTAGGAAAATCCTATTATTTACCTGTAAATGGTCAGCTGGCATTTTCTCAGAATAAACTGTACTCAGGAAAAGATCAGTGAGCATAATGCACAAGGGATTTTGACAATTTGCATCATCGACATTTGCATAATAAATGAACATGCTACTGTGAAGTAACACAGGACTATACGTGCATAAATTAGTCTGTACCACTTGTCTCCTTGTGCAGTAAATGTGAACTGCGCCAAGACTACACAAATAATTTCTGCAGTATCTATGATAAATCTGAGGGATAGCATTATTTGATGAGATTGCAGTAAAGAATATTTAAGTAATACTATTTATAAAACTATGACGAAATTCTGAAATTATGACCTATGTTTTTTTTATTTTGGAGAAAAAAAAAAGAACAGGATTACCATGTTCCATCTTAATGAAGATCGTATTCATGTTTTATTGCAAGAAAGGCCACTGATCTATATTGCAAGAGTTGTAAAGTATTTGAGATTCTGAGCCTTAGCTTCCTAACAATTCTGGGAATCTCAGCTGTCTTCAACTGAAACAAAGGGAAAGTAGCACACTTAAGATGCATCTAAAATAATTTTCTAAATAGAAAACTAAATGTAAAGGTATTTTTAACAAGAAAAGGCTGTGCAGAACATACATATGCATACACTGTAGCAATTTCATTTCATTTATATTCATGCTAAATTAATACAGTGTATTATAATCCTCCATAAAATCCTACTAATGTAAACAACAACAACAGCAACAAAATCAAACTGCTACAAGCTCAAATGTTTTAGCAGCACAGGATGAGCAGTGATATAACTAAGTCAGACAAATGTCATCCTTTCATCAGTGCACAAAATAATCCTTTTCTATGTCTGTGGTGTAAGTCTGCCATATAAATATAAGGCAGAAACACTATACATAAGAGATGGTGCTGAGAGAAACTCAAGGAAAAAAAAAAAAAAAAGTAATAACTTCTTGAGGAACATTGAGGAACATCCTAGAAATAAGAAATAATATCATTATGACACATTTTCTACTGGTATGACTTGCAGTGGCACCAACAACTGCGCATATTTAAGTATTACCAAAAAAAAAAAAAAAAAAAAGTTTTAATATGTTTTAAAAGACAAGAAAAAGCATTAAAAAAAAATTGTGCTTTCATTGCATATCCCCAGTCAGAAAAATACTGTACTAAACTATGAATCCTTGCTGAAAAAGACCACATATTTAAGTAACTTTAACATCCTATAGACACTACAGCTGAAAGTCAGAGCCATTATATCTAGAAATATTATCACAGAATACAGAAAGCAGCAGGAGATCCAAGACTGTAAGTGTTACAGAAACAAAACAATAAACAAAATGCACAGCCTGGAGAACGAATTGAAACAATAAGAAACAGAATTATGCTTACAACGTACTGAAAACACTATATGAACAGCAAGAGAAATATTATGACAACAGATCAGTAAGACCTCAGAAGAAAATTCCAAAGAAACTCTAAAAAGTTGAGAAATTGAATAATCATAGAATAATTAAAACAATGTAGAGTTACTAACAATGTGTATAACTTACAGCACGTACTTTACAAAGAGTCAGAAGAATACCATAAAGTCGTGTTTGCAAATATTATAGTTCTAATAAATGGCTTAGTAGGATGCTAAGCAGCAGTTGCTACAGTGGGACCCAGAGGAAACTAAATGTAAGGAAGAAAAAAATCAACTCTTCAAAATAAACAGAGTATTAACAGAAATGCTTTTGACCAGGAAAAGAATGAAACAACTTAAAATTTTGTTAGAAAAATATCTAGCTAACAATGATTTTGACATGGTTGGTTAAAGACCTGTAATCATACTACTGTCCTCACAGGAAGTAGAAAATCAGTTTTAATTTTCAGTTAACAGTAACTAGCAACAAAACAATAAACAATGTGACATTTGTAAAATGTAATGAGTTATTTTTAAAATATTTATTAAAATATGTCAGCATATCATGTTTTACTCTTTTGTGAAAATACACCTCAATTAAGTTACATTCTTTGCACTACATTAAATGTAATGCTAAAAGGAAATACTGTCTTATCTTGTAAAATGCTATGTATAAACTAACTAGAGGAAAAGATGAATTCATTCCTAGAGTAAGCCAAAAGTAATTTTAAATACACAATAAAATGTCACAATCCGTCTACATTCTTTGAAAACAGAGTGAAAAGTGAATGGATACTAAGCATTTTCATAAGTATTTTCAAGTCTAAAGGGCAAAATATTAGGCTTCTCAGTTTAAATTCAAGATCAAGTCTTCAATACATAGTTCAGTTTTCAAGAGGTCTGTCATTCATAACTCCCACAAAGTCAGGGATTAAAATCTGCCCAACTTCATTCAGAAGAAAAATAAATTTCATTTGAGTCAAATTAACTATGAAGTAAAAGCACTTTCCTTCCTATCTTTTATCCTAAGAGACATATGCTAACTTCAGATTTAGTTTTGGGAATAGAAATCTCAGTACCGGATTTGATGCATATTGATAAAGGTGATATAGAGGCCACATGAAAAAAAAATTAAGAATACTGTATGTCTTCAACATGTCTGATTTAAAGATCTCACATTCATAGCCATCGTGGTTCTAAAGTCAATAAATGCAAGAACTGCATAAAGTGAAGAAAAATCTTTTCCTGTTTCACTGCTACACAAACCTAAGACTAATAACAAACACTTCATTCCCTATTACCCATTATATCTGATAAACAGTTTGATATTAAAAGTTTTGAAGCTTCACATATTGTTTCCCACTGTTGTAAAAATCAGTTTCTCCATTAGCTTTTTACTAGCTTCCACAAAACTAGATTAAATTGTGTGGACTTCTTTCTCAGTGGAAGCATCAAACCTTTTATTAATTCCTCTTCATTTCAAATGTAACATAAGAATTATCACTTGGGTGCTCTTCCTACACCATCCTGATGAACTACCAACCTGTCCACAGAATACTACTGTAGAGTGTCTTTTCAAGTCTATCAAATAGAGCAACAAATTTATCCACATCAATCTTACTGAGCTCTATTCTACTAAAACCATAAATCCATTGAGAAACAGATATATTTTATAGAATGAATAGAACATGCAAAATAACAAACCTTAGCCTACTATGCACCTAATACACAAGTCTGAGCCTCCACAGTTTATATAATGTACAGCTCAATAAATACTGCTACCCTGCATCAATTTTTTGTATTATTACAGTTAAAATCTCTTGCATTCAGCAAAGAGATTACAATCTTCATTTTATCATTAATATGAAAAATGCTAATTGGAATTCTTGAAAAGTCAAGGAAAAAATAAAATAAAACATTAATGAAAAAGATCTGAATAAATAAATCTTTAAGGTACTAAGACTCAATGTTCTTGGCACTAATTTCACACATTTTCTTTTAACGTACAACATTTTCTGTCAAAATAGACTGCATTTCGCAAAATAGACTACATCATATTGAAAATAAATTGAAATTGAAGTATGTCAGACATTTTTCATATTTTAGATGGTTACCAATACTGAAAAATGCCAAGTGGCTTAACACTTCAACTTTAAAGTTATTAAATCGTAGACAAAGTTCATTTATGGCCACTTCTAATTGCCACACTAAATAAAATACAATAGCTCAGTTTGCTTCTATTGCTAGTTTCTTCTTTAGAGAGAAGCCCATCTGCAGTAAAATGGCTTATGTGAGAGTTTTATATTTTTGCCTGTTTTTCATAATACGTATCTCGGTACATTCTAGTGTAATAATAATATTAAATTAAAATATTGCTACTATTTTATGCATAATTATTTATACCTATATTCAGAACTTATTCTTGGGAAACAGTGGCTTGAAAAAAGAAATTAGGCATGTTAGTAAAATGGTTAACAACACTAGACAGTGTAATAAGATATATGCCTACTCTTTATGATTAGATAGAATGACACGTAAGTATCAAGAAACAACTTGAAAAATCTTCAATTGATTCATTTAGAAATATGTGATTTTGAACATGATCTTATGAATTTCACTTAAAAATATATAATTTGGAAACTGTAACTGTGACTTCTTATTCCAAGTGGACGTTTTCACAGATATTAATGAATCATTTTTTTTTCTACATTCTAATATATATATATATATATTTTATATATATATATATTTCTAGTCTGATTATTTGCAAGTAGACGGATACTTACAGTCAGACATATGTGTTCACAGAATTGTTTTCAAATATGTTTGAAATAATTTTAATACAGATTCAAAATTCTAGAGTTTAAATTAAGACAGAGAAAAAGCATACCTTTTCTGGATCTATTGTTGTAATGACCCACACACAGTGTGCATTATCTTCATATTGAACTGGATAATTTGGTGATGTAATAATTCCACTTGGTCCACGTAAATTAGAACCACATGTTCTAGCTAAAATGACAAACAGCAAATGAGATTATTTTTCTCAAGCTGCTTTATTTAAACAAAACTTCATAAAATTGTCATATCATTAATTAAAACTTGCTGCAAAAGAATTACTGAATTGAAACATTATATATGAAGATGTTCAGTTCTGTCAAAGAAAAACAAAACAAACAAACAAAATAAACAAAATTAGAGGAATTTACATTTCTTTATTCTCAATTTAGGTAAATTAACTTCAATTAACATATAAATATTCTGTTTAGAGTGAACCAGTGAGTATTGAACCTCTCTCAGTGTTTGGAGGGAGTCTTTTGTGTACAAGGTTGAATTTACGTGAAGGTGACATTACGTACTCTCCTTTGTGAGTTCTCTGCAGTTGCAGAAGTCTAGACAGTGTGCAGATCTATATAACAGTATATCCTTACCCCAACTTGAAAATCTGTGGTGTCTTAGCTCTTTACAGTATAGCAAAGAAAATTAGGAAGAAATATAAAATAGTTTTGGGCAGTAGCCTTTTTACAAAGCATGGTATAAACTGTCATATTTCCTCAGAGTCATATTCATCAAAATAATTCTGAAAATGAACTTCTTTATGAATTGTTACTTTCCAAACAGCATTAAGGATAGATTTTCTAAAATATTAAAAAAAAAAAAAAAATTGATAAAATCAAATATCACAAGTTATTAAAAAAATAAAAATAAAAACTTACATTAGCATTCAAATCAGAGTTACATAACCCAGAGCACTTCAAAATTCAACTATCTTGTTTTTGGCACTACAGAACTTTGGTAACAGGCTAGAACATGAAATTTCTAATACTTTGTTAGGTACTGTATATCTTCAAATACCCGAATTCCAGAACTTACCTGTATTAATGTTTGAAGTAATTTAGACTACATGCCTTAAAAAATGATAATTCCTTTTCCTCAGTACTGGATAAATGTATCTATCAGAATCCTAGCATTTGAAAAAATTCTACTTTTCATCTTTCTCTGTGCCTGCCTCCATTACGAAAAAGGATATTTCGTTACCTCACTACTGGGAGAAATTATGAGCCGAATCTAACACAATATCGGAAGTGTAAATGGTATAAATACAAAATAACAAAAAATAAAGGAAAAAAATATTTTCAGATTTTCTATTCTCCCGTTACAATCTTGTACCAACACTTGGTCCTACAGACTTCGAAAATTAACTACATAGACCACATCTAGACTGAGACTGCTATGACTCAGTCTTCTATGATAAAGTTGGACTACCATATAGTCTGTTGTGGAACTCTATTAAGAATTTTGCTTCCAATTCATACTAGTTGAGTATTACTAACCAGTTTGTTGTGCTTTGTGCAACAAGCAAAAACCACAAAAAGCTAATTGCATTTAAGTATTTGTAGCAATTGGACAGATCAATACAATGGGAAAGGCGTTACAACAAAGGTGTGATGACAGAAGGATCAGCAAAATAGAAAGGTGCTATAAAGAAAGAGAAAAATATTGTTCACCCGTATCAGAAGTTTCTGGGTTCACAGAGGAAAGCTTCACTGAGGAAGGACCTCTTTCTGGAGATCATTCCCCAGTGCCAGTCAGCCCTTAAATGAGGAACAGTATGAAAAAAATAGTTTACATACAGATGAAGTAGATCTTGTTATGAGATAAATCATATCAAACATTTGCAGAGATTATTGCATCTTTTGTAGCAGAATCGTAAGGCAATCCGCATCTGAAGGCTGACCAAGGAATGATGAGCCCTATCAGAAGTTCTATCTGGTGGAAACTTTGCTGTTGTTGCTGCTAGTGTGTTTGTTTGTTTGCTTGCTTGTCTACAATTACATGAGTTTAATGTGACTGATATTATAGTTTTTTCATTCTTGAACAAGAAGTGCAGGGCAACTTTACTCCCTCTGTGGTCTCTCTGTCATGTGCTGGCCTGATAACTATCATTCAGCATAAGATTTTGTGAAGTAGAAGTACTACTTCATGGCAACAAATAAAATATATCAAACATTTTGTATATTTTTTTGTTTGTTTGTTTGTTTTTATTAGCGGTGCCAGTTATCTCTAAATTTTCTGGTGTTGAGAACATAAAACAAGCAAATTATCATGGTTAGGACTTTCCTTAACATGTACGCTCCAAATGTGTGATCCAAGTTAATGTTTCTACTAAGAAACAGTAAAAGTTACATACAAACAAAAATAATTGTTATTATTCCTAATTACCTCTTTTCTGGATTATTTTGACAGCATTTACATCCTTTTTTCCTGTTTTATTTCAGACAGTAGATTAAAATAGGAAAAAAGAACACAACTAGAAAAACAAATAAAAAGCCTCCCCACTAACAAAATAGTGAAGGTGTGGAGAACTTGGAAGTCAGAAAAAAAAAAACAGAGAAAAGAATTTACACATAAGATAAACTTCTTTAGTATCTGGGACTGAAAGGAAAAATTCCCAAGAATAGTTCCTACCTCGGCAAATTGGCCTGTGGTCACTCCAGGCAGCCAGTGTATCTGTCACTCTCTGACAAGTGATGCTCTTAGAACCTTGCAGCACATAGTTATCTTCACAGGAAAACTGCACACTTGCACCCACCCTACGAGAAAAATGGGAGGAAAAAGGAAAGAATTACAGTATATTTTAAATAACAAACACACACAAAATAAACAGCTTTTCCAGGTCCAAACAAAGAAATTAGGATGGGAAATTTTATTTCATCATTACTACCTACATAAAAAGCTATCCTAACCTATTCGGAACAAATATACCATGTTCGCTTTGTCCACTATTTTAAGAAATAACGTCAGGAATATAATGCAATTGTGATATTAATTTTCATGCTTTTATTAATGACTTCAAAATAAGCATCAAAAATATGTAATCAGTGTTCTTTCAGATAAGATTTATTCCATAAATAATTTCAACTTCACATTTTCTGAAATCCTAAGCAGTTAAATAGAAGAATTTGTCAACATGTACTACAAATAAATATTTATTTCTTGAATATTTCAAATAAATATTCAATTCCTTATTTTGCTGAAATGTCCTACTAAAAACTGTGCAAAATGCTAACTTTTATTAGGATTGTAATACTGCTGCTACACTTGCAACTTTTAAATATCATAACTTTTTTTCTACAGAATTTTTTTTGAAGAATGTTGACCAACATTTATGAGTTTATATCTAGTTGCTGTGTGTCAGAGAGCTTTCCAAAAGAGAACTGAACTTTCTGCTTTCATAAATTTTTCTGCCTCAAAGCATTTCAATTATTTGTGGCATTCTTTGTTCCCAACCATAAACAACCAATTCTGCTGCTAGCTTTCTTGCTCTTGAAAATTCTTATTTGTTTATTTCATGTTGTGAACCAAGGCATCTTAATAAAACAGATTTCTCACTCTGAGAGAGTCATTGAGTCCTATACACCAGGGGATTGCAGGACAGCAATCAGAAAGCTCAGCAGCTAAAATTGTATTGTGGAGAAAAGTTAATATAATCTCATTCACTAGCATTCAGCCTGTTTCCACCCTTCAAGAACAAGTATTCTGTTTTCTAGAAGATACCGCAAAGACAAATTTGATGGCTTATTATGAAGTGCTGCTATACTTCCTTCACATAAGTTTAGTTGGGTCTTTTTTTTTATTTATATTTTAAAATTTGAATGAGATGCTACAGATCTAGGAAAACTTTAAAAACCAATTTTGCTAATATTTGGTGCTTGAGCTATTAGATGTGGAAAAAAAATCAAAGGTGGGGAACATATTGACTTCCTCCTTCAGTAGTTAATAGGAAATGCGCTAACTCCTTTCAGTAGAAAAACTTTCAAAAAGTTATTCTTACATTTGCCATAGTCTGCTTTCCTTCAGAACATTCTTAAAACACTTTGAAAAAAAAAATATATATTCCAAATACATACTTTAAATTAACAAGTATAAGGATAAGCATTCATTAATAAGAAATAAAGGAAAACATAAAATTTTACTAGTTTCATAGATACACTTACGATGACTCTATTTGTTTTACTATTTATACAGCATGCATATATCTATTTTCTCTGATGTCTGGAAATATGAAAATGTAATATTTTTAAACAGTGGATATCATGTTCAGAAATGTTTGAGCACAAGCTAAGTGACATAAAATAAAGCATGCTGACTGAAACATATTAAAAATAACCAAAAAATCAAGTCAAATCATCAGTTTGAAGAGCACGGTAGAAACATGAGGAATTCAAAAGCTTCTCAGTGTTAGAGTCAAGATGGAGAGAAACTTGAACACCAGCTACAGACATTAACAAGTACAATCTTTTGAATGTCATTTAAAAAATCTAATTAAAATTTAGATAGGCTATAGAAGAGCAGTCATGGGTTTTACTAAAATGACAGATAGTTCTGCACGGGATCCTTGCGTGAAGACAATAACTGTTAAACCTGCTTTAATATCAGCTCAGAAACAACCTATTTGAAGCATCTATTGTGAGAAATCAGATTTATGCTCATAATGATTTTTCTGAAAACAGATATTTCAAAAAAAAAAAAAGATACATGATAAAATAATTAAATTGGTATTGAAAAAATATTCTGAAAATTCTAAGTACTGCAGAATGGAGATTGAGAGAGTCAGATTATAAACCATGTAAAGAATGAAAGATACTGTAAACTTGCATCTATATGTGAAAGGCATTTAAAACAATTTCATGAAGGCACAAAATTAAGATTTTTATCCTACTTTTTATCTTATCCTGATACTTTAGGGCCTGAATAATAAAATGCATTATTATATATTGATATGTTATTATATAACATATAAAATGCAGATAGAGACACATAATTTTAGATGTTTAAAAGAACAGTTGATAAAGAGGAATGTTAAGCAAGCGGAGTCCCTAGAGTACCTTCTGTTTCCAGAAAATCAGATGTATCTAATAAGCATCTCAGAATGGGTTGATACAGTCTACAATATGAGTTCTTATACCCTAAGTAAGGCCTGAATTGCTGAGCCTCTCACTGACTATGTTTGATGGTTTCCCTTAAAAAGGGAACTTCTTAAAGCACTATTTCAGTACATTTGTTCTGCAATTTCAATGCAAATTATTAATTCACATAATTTCAAATTGTTAAAAATAAATGTTTGTAAATTTTGTTCTCATCCTTACCTCCATAATCACTGAGATAATCTGCAGAGACTGCAAGTGTTTTATTTTGCTTTATTCTCTATGTACACAAGAAAACATTTTGCTCATTTTTTTCTTCTACTTTGAATTTCAACTGTATCAAAACAAAATTTGTGAATTATTAAAAAGGTTAAGATTTGACTTAAGAAATCCATTACAAGAAAGACACTGAGGTCATGGAGCACAGCCAGAGAAGGGCAACAAACATGGTGAGGGGTCAGGAGCACAAGTGTCATGGAGAATGATTGAGTATACTGGGATTGTTTAGTCTAGAAAAGAAGAAGCTCAGGACAGACTATTGCTCTCTACTACTACCTGAAAGGAGGCTTTGGCAAGATCGAGGTCAGCCTCTTCTCTCACATAACTAGAGATAGGAATAGAGGGAATGGGCTTAGGTTGCACCAGGGGAGGTTCAGGTTGGATATTAGGAAGAATTTCTTCTCTGAAAGAGTGGTCAGGTATTGGAACAGGTTGCCCAGAGAACTGGTGGAGTTACCATCACTAGAGGTATTTAAGGAAGGAGTAAAGGTAGTACATAGGCACATGGTTTAGTTGGCAGTATGGGTGGTAGGTGGATGGTTGAACTACATGATCTTAGAGGTCTTTTCCAGCCTTAATTATTCTACATTTGCAACACTGACTAAGATGAAGGCTCAAACGTCCAGAGTCAGGCCAGAGAAGAAGACAACCTTTTTCCTGCAACACAATAATACCAGGTGCTAGACTGCGGAGCACACTGCCAGTCTTAGCTGGGCTTTCCTACCACACTCATTGTATACCCTGGTTTTGGCTCCTTCTACCTTTCATCTGTTTGGACCAATGAAATGTGACTGTGTACAACATTTTCCTAGCAACGACAACAACATGACAGCTGTGAAACACTGGGTAACTGTCGCTGCTGCAGATATTTACAAGCACAGTGCGCAGGCTCTCGTTCATTACTGGTGAAAATGCACAGCTAATGGTGTTGACTATGTTGAAAATTAGTGTTTTGTAGGTGAGAATTTGCTTCATCAAATAGTGTTTTCAGATCTTCCACAAAAATAAAATGGGATTTTATAGTTTTTAAAATTGCATTTATTATGTCCTCATTCATCTTGTTAAATCCTCAGGAACTTTTCTTCCTCAAAATGAATCCAAATATCCACTGGATTATTTGAAATCACTAAAACAAACTTTCTCTACATCCTGAACTGAACTCAGTAAAAGCATGGCAGGAAGAAGATCTCAATGAGTTTTTTCTGCTTCATTATTTTAGAATGAATGCCATTATTGTAGTGAAAAGAATGAAACCCTTTTCAAAAAACTTGTAATCACTGAATCAGTTGAGTATCAGGCTGACTTAGAAAGAAACCCTCTGCCTTTCCATCAGTCCTACTGACAACATATCCTTCAGTAGACTGGCAAATATTTTGAGTAACATGCATTTTCATATGTACTAGTTTTGACTTATATGTACAGCTTGGATTCTCCTGACAAGAACAATATCTCCTTTTGGTGTCTATACTTGCCTCTTAAAAAAAAAAGGAAGAAAAAAATCATCACTTTTTACACTCCACAGTGTTTTGTTTCCCTGCATTGGAAATACGCAAGCAACATCATTATTTTTCCTTAAATCTGGAAGAGATAAATTCTTCATTTCTGAGAAATAAAAACTAAATTCCATCAAAATGATCTATTTAAACACCAATATATGTAGACAAATACACTTTTAAATAGATGATGTCTTTTAAATTGTTGTTAAAAAAATTAGTATATCATACATGAAAAAACATTTGCTGTTGCATAATTAGTGATAATAAGTAACAAGTAAGGTGTAGAAGCAAAACAAAATTTATTGTTTCAGATAATATTCAGAATTGGAGGTCTAAAAAACGTGGAAAAATAGCAAATTATCAAATTACATTAACTTTTTATTTATCATACCTTATATTTGTGGAATTATATTATATCATATTATTACCTTTGCGTTAATTTTGCATACTTTATATATTCAATTGTCCTCATAAAGAATGAGATACATTGATTGAAATGAAAGTATTATCAGAGGCTGAATGGAGAAAAGAAAGAAGGGGAATAGCCTTGCTCTGTCAGCTCAGAAAGCAATGCCTTTAAGTAGACTCCAGTCACTTAAGATACTGTTAACTCACATTCATTCATCAGAAGTTGATGTCAAAATACAGTTATGTATGTTTGTTGGGGTTCTTTGACATTAGATGGCCTCAGACATCTTAAAATATACTTTGTGCTTTAAGTTTCTTTGGGGCTTTCCCTTTTTAATATTACGTTTAATATTTAATGAATATTAAGTGTTGAGCTCTTCTATGAAGTTTGGATGTTTGCATGGTTTCACCAAAATAAATTTACATCCCTTTCTCTTCCAAGTTACAGGCTACAGCCTAGAGAAGAAAAGAAGTTAACTGTCTTTCCTATCATCTTCCATCTTATCAGTGCTGTTAGACCTGCCAGACTGCATGTGCAGTTGCTGCTTAATGATTGCATGACACAGGCTTGGACCATAACTATATGAGATTCTCCTCAGTCCAAACTGTGTCATAATCACACACAATCTGCACAAGATTCAGAGATATTCATGGAATGAATCACATTGAAAGAGGCCTCTGGTGAACATCCAGTCTAAAGACATACACTCCGGGCAAGTTTAGTTAGGACAGTATGCTCAGGGCCTTGTTCACCTCAGTTCTAAATGCCTCCCTGGATGGAAACTCTACAAATTGTCTGGGTAATTTCCTTCAGTGTTTGACCACCATAATAGTAAATACATATACATATGTATATATATATATAAATTAAAAGTTCCTTTATCTAGAAGTCCCAACTTGTGTCCATTGCCTCTGCTCCTGTCACTGTGTGCCTTTTAGAAGAATCCAGCTTTCTCTTCCTTATGCCCTCATGAAAATTAGCTTGAGGACAGCAGTGAGTTTTTTCAGATTCTGTGAGAGTGAGCAAAACCAGCTCTGTGAGCCACCTGTTTTATCATGTGCTCAGGTTTCCTCACCCTCCTGACCTGCTGAAATCATTCCTGTGTCTATAGTTAACAGAGTGGGATTTAACCTCCAGTGCAAATTAATTTTGCATTAAACATTTAGACTAGGGGGTTACATCTTTATCTTTGCTTTTTTCTCTTCACTTGTAACAGTGATTCTATATGCTGATTTCTATTCTTTCCACTAAGTACTTATTTAGAGGATTTCAGAAGAATTGTAAAATTGTAAATTGAATTGTAATTGAAAATGTACACTTTACGTATCAAGCAGAGCACTGAAACAACAAAGTTATATATACCTAGTACAGATACTAAAGCAAAATATTCTCCAAAATAACTGTATATATGCAAGTTTTGCTCAGCTGAATATGCACAAACATCACAACACATCTTGAGAGAGGGTTGTATTTTATTATCTCATTTTTACCTAGTCCTCTACCAACTGATGTTTCCCTCATCAATGCACCAAGCATTAGTTAATATGAAGGTAAAACTTAGTAAAACAGTGGACATTTGAAGAGGAAATGAATACTATATCTTTTTAGCATATAGTTTCCTTTGCAGCAACTGTATATGCCAATCTGAATCATAATATACAGAACAATTATATAGTAAATATTTTTCTGGACAGCTTATTTTTCTGTAGCATATTTATTGAAAAGCTTATTTCAGTCCATTATTTGTTAAAAATCATTTAGCCATGGTCAAGTTGGTAGTGAAATTATGACTGCATATAGCTGATTCTCTCAGTATACTAGCTGTTCATGACCTCTCAATTTCATTTGAGGGTAAACAGAAAAATCTAGGAAAGATTAGTCAGAAATATATTTTAAAATTATTCTTCACCTTTACATTATGCTATTTCTTTGAAGAGCAGTATGTCTGATTGACTCTGTTTTCTGCAGTTACAAAGACCTTTGCAAAATTCTTTCTAATTCCTATAAAGTTTTCCTTTCCACTCCTTCTGAGTGGTTTATAAATCTGTGCAAGAGCTGGAGGTTCAATTGCCTTGCTTGAGGGTTAAAATCTTTTTGTCTTTTCCCCCGCAGAAAATGAAAGAGAAACCTTCCTCTTCCCCCTACAGTAGTCCACTCGACTTCAACTTTTTTGTTTTTAGATAAATGTTACAGCAAAAAAAAAAAAAAAAAAAAAGTATTGGACACAACATTTGCCATGTTTCTCAAGACTTCCAACATCTTTAAATAGTGGGAAAACAAACAATTCTCTCACCACACTCTTATGCTGTGAAGAGAGCTCTGTCTTTTCAGATATAGAAAAGAATATCAGGATCCAAAATTTATTATTTTAAAAGAAACAACAGGAAAAAAAAAAGTGAAAACAATCAAGACCTGCAATGGACTGGAATTATTCTGACAAAGGCTCAATACATTAAAAAATTGGGAAAATATGCATATCTCTGGTTGCATAATCTGTAGCTATGAATACCTTCCTCTAGGTCATATATAAAAACGAAACGTGCCTACCTGAAGTCAGAGCCCACTCTTTTCCCATTTTCAGGAATTCCAGGATCAGGACATGTATCAGATGCAACTGCATCGCCACCCTGCGTCACTGAAAAGTGAAGAAAAAAAAGTTATTCATGTAGATTAAAAGATGACTCTTCACTTTTCCCATATTTTAACTTCTATGGCCACATGCATATTCCTATTTTCCTTCCTGACACAATATCAATTTTGACTGTGTACTGTTTATTTTATTTGATTATGATGAAAAACAAACAAACATACTACCAATAAACGTTTTATTTCTGAGGAATAATAAATGATTGATTTTCTGTAGTCAGTCATCTTTTTATGGATACCCTAACATCCACTGAATTTCTCAGAAAGGAAAAACATTTGTGAAGTCATTTTCTGAAATACTTGCAACCACTGTACCACTGTATGATCGCAGTCCAAAAAAATTAAGCAAGTTTAGAAATATACAAAAGCTAAGGTCCAAACAAATATTTTGAAGATGATATAATGTAACACAACATTGAATACACAGAATACATAGAAAACCTGGATACACTTATGTTTTCATGTGTTCATGCACACATATATATGCATATATGTGTTTATACATTGCTACACACTCTTATCTTTCTGTTTCCTCCACAGAAGAAAAGCGCTAGTAGAAATCTGAGGACTACATTTCCATATTAAAAGATTTTTGAGAAAGTTTAAGGACAAGGCAAAATGTTCTTCATAAATAAAATTAAAAAACAAACAAACAAACAAAAAACAGTTGGAATATTTTAGTTTCATAAAATAATACTGTACAAACTTGAATGGATTACAGATGAAAGGTGATGAGAGATTAGACATAAAATGTGTCTGGTTCTCTTACACAGTGACATACTTTCAAATTGAATACAGTGACAGAAAGAATAGTCACAAGCATGATATGTACTATTAAATGGTAATAAAATCTTCAGCAGCATCAGGGACCATTAACTTATATGAAATCCAAAGTTTCCCAAGAGATTAAAATAAAAAATAAAACAAACAAACAAACAAACATGTATTGCAGTACTACAAAAATAACAGCCAAAGCTGTTATAATTACCAAAATGCTTGACTTGACCTTCTATTTAAAGAAAATGCAACAGTTAATTTTTTAACATTTATTTATGTGGTTTTTGTTGGTTTTTTCTTTTTTTTTTTTTTTTTTTGACACATAAAATGTTTTAAAAGCTGAGAAAAGGAATCATCTATTTGCCCACATTACTGCCCACAGTAATTGTATATAGTCCCAGAAATCTTTCTATATGTTTGGTGATAAAAGATTGTGATAACTGGAAAATGAATTTTCAGACAAAATTAGAAATTTATCTTACATGAAAAAAAAGTTTCCTGATAAATAAGTAATAAGTTTTAAAAATGCATGAAAAAAATACAGTTCAGCTGAAAACAAAACAAAACAAAACCTCTTTAAATTTGCCATCTTGAAAGCATCCAAACTGAGAGCCTAATCTTGGTAGTTTCCCTAATATAAGTTGGATTAATAGACTTTTTTTGTGTGTATGTTAATAGGGTTGTCAAAACTAATTTCTACTAGCTAGTAAACATGCATTTTAATCTGAGAACTTAATTTTGTAGTTTATCAAGAAGTGTCAGCATTGAAATGCTGTTACAGTCAAAAAACAATCTTGCTAAATAAGCAGCCTACTTGAACACTTACATACTTTAAAATAAATAAACTTCACAGTAGCAATTCTTCAGTTTTCCAGGAAAATAAACAAACAGCAACAAAAAACAAGTATTTAAAACTTTTTGGCACAGAAATGTAGTTGTGTTGGTGAAAGTGCAATTCAACTTTGAGTATGAAATCGCCAAAAAGTGAAAATAAGCCATTTGATAGTTATTGAACATACGAACATCACTAAACTTAAGCCTTATAACAGCAGTAATACAAGGTAGAGAACACTGCATTTTCAATAATGTTTTAAATACAAAAGCATTGCTGTGCAATGCAGATATATGTATATGCAA
The DNA here is from genome assembly GCA_037305975.1 of Chrysolophus pictus. Classification (NCBI taxonomy): domain Eukaryota; kingdom Metazoa; phylum Chordata; class Aves; order Galliformes; family Phasianidae; genus Chrysolophus; species Chrysolophus pictus. The sequence goes on from CM074578.1 coordinate 21,282,688, forward strand.
ATTGCATGAATATTTTGCTTCGGACACCAAGAAACATTGACTGAAACCTTATTCATAGCACAGAGTTTCTGATTCCCCCAGATGGAAATTCATTGTTGCAAAATTTTTCTCTCAGCTACTATTTTCCCCTGTCAACACATTCACACATCACTATCACACTACCATTTGAACAGAGAAATACTTCTTGAAACAGAGCAGGTGTCATATGTCTGGAACTCAGCACATCTTTCAAGATGTCTGCAGTCCTCACTAAACATGGCCTAAGTTTTACCTTCTGCTTTCCACAACGAACTGTCAAGTGTTTTTTAACAGATGGTGGTTGTATGACATGCTGTCATAACAAAATAAATCAAATTCCCTGTAAAACAAACCTGTTTTTGTCTTTCCATGTGGCAATAAATAAATAAATAAATAAATAAATAAATAAATGTCACAAATTAATTAACTAATTTCAGAGTGTCAACTGATGTTCAGAAACACCAGGATCTTTAGTACAAATATGAGGTTATTTGTTATTATACTTAAAACCTTTATCTGTCAGTATTTTTTATTTTTATTTTTTATATTTATCATTCAAACATAAAACAGATGAAAGATGCTGAAGCAAATCCCAGTCAATGTCAGAGATCTTTTTCTTCCTGTTTTCTAGTCCTGTCTGATTTCCCGTTTTCCACAGTTTCTGTCCTTTATCCACTGCTACTGAGATGTAGAATAAAGTACCATCTCTCATTTGATCATCTCCATTCCAGAATATATTTCATCATTCAGTCTTTCTCAGAAATCCTCTCTAAAAAATCTTCAAATTCATTCCATCACATGCCCAATCTTTTATAGAATCACAGAATCATTAAGGTTGGAAAAGCTCTCCAAGATCATCTAGTCCAACCATCAACCCATCAGCACCATGCTCACTAAACCACATCCCTCAGTGCAACATCTACCCTTTTCCTGAAAACCTCCAGGCTCCACCACTTCCCTGGACAGCCTGTTTCACTGCCTGACTACTCTTTCAGAGAATGCGTTTTTCCTAATATCACAACTTGAGGTCACTCCCTCTAGTCCTATTGCTAGTTATGCTACAGAAGAGATTGACCCCCACCTCACCACAACGTCCTTTTGGGTTGTAGTAGAGAGTGATAAGATGTCCCGAGCCTATTCTTCTCCAGTCTAAACAATTCCAGTCCCCTCAGTCACTTTCCATAACACTTGTTCTCCAGACCCCTCACCAGGCTCGTTGCCCTTCTCTGGACACACACCAGGGCCTCAGTGTCTTTCTTGTAGTGAGGAGCCCAACACTGAATGCAGTACTTGAGCCTCACCAGTACCTAGTACAGAGAACAATCACCTCCCTAGTTCTGCTGACTACACTGTTTCATTTAAAGAAAAACACTTCTTTCTGCTGTTGTTTGTACACTCTCAAAAGTACACTGTTGGATTTACACAGGGTTTTATAATGCTTCATATTTTTTGCATCTTTCTTCTGATTTCATAGAATCACAGGCTGAGGTTGGAAAGGACCTCTGGACAAACCTGATCCAATCCCTGCTCAAGCAGGGACACGTAAAGCAGGTACCCAGGACTACATCCAGGTTGCTTTTGAAGATCTCCAAGGAAAGGACTCTACAACCTCTGGGCAACCTGTGTAAGTGCTCTGTCACCCATACAGCACAGAAATGTGACCAGTAAAGATGCGTCTTGAGACAAAACCTCCTGTTTTCTAGTTTGTGCCCATTGCCTCTTGTCCTGGCACTCGACACCACAGAAAAGACCATGACTAATTTTTTTTTTTTTCTTTTTTTTCTGTGAAATCATTAAGAAAGGTATGACACAGAGATTTAGGGCACTGAATAGTTCTTAACCACACACCAAAGTATATTTTCCAACTCACAATACAGTCTTCATATACTTTTGGTATAACCTTTCTGTTGTAAAAACTAAGTTTAGATGTGTATAATATTGTCAAATATGAAAATATGATATTGCTTTACATGGATAATTCTTCACATTATTCTGCATAGTTATTCACGGAATCATCAGCGACAGAATATGGTGCATGTTCCATGAGACTAATGTCAGAAAAAGTAACTGAAGTGACAAATTTTAAATATTACATGTTTTGGCAGTCTTTTTCTTCTAAAGATATCAGCAACCCATAGAAATATTCTGGGTTTAAACAAACATAAAACAGATACAAACTCAGGTATAGACATTCCTTCAACCGTTTTGAATACTTTTCAAATTAAACCAAAAATTACCAGAATCACCTACAAGATGGCCTTGTCAAATAGTGCCTGGAGGTTAGAGAAAAGATCCCAAAATGCACTGTGGAAAGATATCATAAGAAATGGCAGTTTTTCTAGCACAGACTGACAAGCCGGTAAAGTGAACAAGACTTTACAAAGAATGGGTACTTTATCTTTCTATTATGACGCAAATAAAAGCTGACATGTAAATAGCAGCCTCTTGCCAGCCAAGAAATCACCCATAAGTGCAATGACTCTGGGTCAATGAAACAGGATAAGAACTGCACTAATTGAGACACATCTTTATTATTCATAAGCTCTGCAGATTTACATTTATTTTCATTTTAATTTTTGAAGAGCGTGATTCATATCTTAAAAAAAAAAAAAAAATTAAACAATTCTAGATGTGATTTCGGTCATTAAAAAATTATGCTTCAAGAGTGAACACAAAACATTTCAATTATTCTTTATCAAATGCCCTTGAAATTATTTGTGCGTAACATTGAAAAATGTGGTTGCTGGAAAAGATAAATGTATATATTTAATATATGTACTTATGTCCTGGCATAACAATACATGGAGAAAAGATACATATGATTATAATTGTATGAAATGGCTGAATACACTGGATGTTTTATTATTATCTAGACATTTAGAATTAATAGATGAATACAAAGAACTAAGTGTATAAAAATTCATTTTTCAAGTACAGTCACAGAGAGAATTAATTGAATGAAAGTTTCCACAATAAGTTAAGCTATGCATGTTTGAAATTTTCAATTATCCCTCCTTGAGGACAATTTCAAGCTTTCAATTTTATTACTTATGCAGATCGAAACGAATGAATGATTATTTTTTTTTCTAGATAAATTTACTAAGAGACTTCCAATGTGTTGCATTTATAAGCAGCACATAAGCATTAGCTATTTCAGTATAGTGTCTTAATGCAAATAATAGAGCTGCAAGTAAATGTCATGAGTAAATTTACTTATAGACAATGTTTTTACATGCACCAAAATAATCTCTATTTCATTTTATTTATTCTTTTATTAAAAGAAGAGACACAGTCATATAAGGGGAAACAGTTTAATATGAAAAAATCATAAAAATTCATTTTACTAATTTTGGTCTACATAATTTTGACTACTTCACAAAGTTTCTGTTTTGTCTCTAGAACACTTCAGCGAATGAGGACACAAAATTGATTTAACTTTTTTTTTTTTTTTTCCTGTTATGTCTTTTGCAGGAAAGATACATGAAAATTACTAAGTATGTACCCTAATTTATATGGTTATATCATAGAATCATAGAATTATAGAATGGCCTGGGTTGAAAAGGACCACAATAATCATCTAGTTTCAACTCCCCCCGCTATGTGCAGGGTCACCAACCACTAGACCAGGCTGCCCAGAGCCACATCCAGCCTGGCCTTAAATGACTCCAGGGATGGGGAATCCACAACCTCTTTGGAATACCTGTTCCAGAGTGTCACCACCCTTTGTGTGAAAAACTTCCTCCTAATTTCTAACCTAAACCTCACCTGTCTTAGTTTAACACCATTCCCCATAAAGGAAATCAGACCATAAAAGAGATCAGAGCTTTGCTTATTAATAGATACTTCGTTATAATTCAATAAAATCATATATGTTGTAGAAAGTACAGATTTGAGTAAAAATAATACCTGAAACCAAAATACCATGACAAAAAAAAAAAAGATATACATTTAAATTGTACAAAGAAATATAAAGGGAGCTACATAATTTTATTTATTTGGTACAAATTCATCCAGTCTTCTAGAAGAGAGGATAACTCTTGTTAGCAGTAACTGATGGTGCAACATACTTAAAGCCAATTCTCATAGGCTTTAAGTAAAGCTTTTAGGAGAAACAGAATAACATCAATCTGTCTGAGACAGAAGCGCTTGCATGAAACTAATTCTAATGAAAAACTGGCAGATTAATGAAACCCAGAAAGACAGAAGAGAAGGAAAAGACAAGCAAGGAAGAATAGGCAAGGAAAGTTTTGCAGTTCAACAGGTAAACTACTTTCAAGAAGCCACTTCAAACTCTTTTTGTAATTTACCTATGAATTGATTACAGTGTTCTGAGCAACCTGATCTAGGTGCACATCCCCGTTCACTGAGGGGAGCTGGACTGGCTGACCTGTACAGGTACTTTCCAACTCCACACAATTCTGTGATTTTTTGATTCTATGATTTACAATACTTGTGAACAGAAAACATACAATACTTGTGAACATTATGTTGACACTAGCTGACAGCTGCATAAGGTCAATCTGGGCTGTTATATCAGGACAAAAAAGCTACCCAAAAGTGAATCTGGGTCCAGAACACACATTCAGATGCAGTTATTTCTTCAAAATGATTTAAAAGTCTTCAGAAGTATTGTTTTATTCATTATTCAATCCATAGACATATACTAGATTTCATTTTAAAATGCACTTCTCCATTGTTTTCACCTGTAAGTGTGTTTTAGATTGAAGAATTTGTCAGGAAGTTTTAACGAGTCCTCTTGTTTTAAAAGTCAGATCAGACATATGCATTTATGCAGTAGAAAATAGAAAAAGAAAATCATTTTCATACACTAAAGATAATTCTTCTAGCTGTTTTGAATAAGCTCTAGCACCTCAGATACGCATATCATCATTCCACTAGACTGCTGCTGTCAACACATGCTTAAAATAAAGAATCTAGATAATTTACATATATTAATGCACTCTGTTCTCCAGCTGCTACCTGTAATCATATATAGGCTGTAACTAAAACAGCTGGTAAGTCCTACTTACCCATTATTCCTGAGTGAACATAAGGTCTGAGAATAAACTGCCCTTACATAAATCCAGTAGTGGTTTTGTCCATAAATATGCAAATTAAAATCTTACTTTGTTTTGTTCTGTTTTGATATCCTAAGGGAATTTGATTAATTCTCCCTTGAATTAATCCTACTCTCTTTTCTGAAGCTGAAGTCAGGATTTATTCCAGTTTAATGAAGCAACTTAAGGTTGGCCAGGTGCACAGCTCTCAGTCTGTGCGCTTATTAGTACAGCTTTTCTTGAAATCATGCCTTCTCATTCATTAAAAAAAAAAAAAAAAAAAAAAAAAAAAAAAAAGCTTTATTTTATTTTTATCCTTGGATCAATGAGAGAATCTAAACAAATGTATTTTCACATAGCTGAGAAATTCCACATTTAGGAGTTGTGGAGGGAAAAAAATCAAATTTACCTTTTTAGCATAATTAAATATCTGTATTTTAGCCTAATTAAAATATTATTTGAAGTGATGAAGTGATTTTAGTTTTAGCAATAATTTGTAAGTAAACTATATTTTACCTATGAAATAGAACATACAGAGAACTGGAATTATATTTTATTTTCCACATTGTCATGGCAAAATTGCTATAAGCCACAGATAATAGCAGGACAAGGGGAAATGGTTTTAAGTTGAAGGAGGGAAGATTTAGTTTGGATATCAGGGGGAAGTGCTTTACTATGAGAGTGGTGAGGTGATGGAACAGGCTGCCCAAAGAGGTTCTGGATGTCCCATCCCTGGAGGAGTTCAAGGCCAGGTTGGATGGGGCCCTAGGCAGCCTAGTCTAGTATTAAATGTCGAGTTTGGTGACCTTGTCTGTAGTAGGAGAGTTGGAGCTTTGTGATCCATGAAGTCTTTTCCAACCCAAACCATTCTATGATTCTATGAAAAGTAATAGTTCAGAACCAAGTGTGTCCACCATATCTACCTTGGGAGTTGAGGCGGGGGGGGGGGGGTGGTATACATCTTTCACAGTATGCAAGCAGGTACTGAGATATTGTTTGGCTCATTTATTCTGAAACACAGAATCCTTTGTTAGTTGCATACTCCAGATTTTCAAGCATTGAATTCATCAGAGCCAAGGAACAAACAACCGAGCTCACTAAAACCAGGCCAACTAGGTGCATGGTGTGCATCCAGCTTTCTTCAACTGATGGGCCACATGCAGCAAGCTATTACTGTCAACTGTAGTTGACAGCAGTACTGTCAAGTACTGCTAACTCAAGTGCAATAAATCTTTGTTGGCTCTAAATTGACATTCTCAGATGAGGGAAATTAATTCTCTAGTCATTCAGTGTACTTACATCTAACGTACAAGTTAACATTTTGTTTGCTTTCTGTTAAGGAATTCTCATCAAAACCTGCAGTAAGAGTAACAAGACTGCAAAATCTATCACTTATTTAGGCTTGCTAACTGAAGTAATCCATGCTTGAGAGCATCCAAACTCATTTTTATCTTTTAGTTTATGATTTATGGAATATACCAATTTCAAAATATTGTCCCTTCATTAATCCTGATGGTTAAGTAATGATCTAAGTCACATCTTTATGTTGCTCAAAGTCAAGACAATAAACCCAGCAGAACCATTTCCCAGATCTCTGCATTACAACTACAGTGTTGAATTTATGGCTTAATTGGAGTAAAACTATTCCAGTCTTACCTATAGTCATCAAGCCTAACAAGGTCGTACAGTGTTCAAGACTTTCATATAAAGATATTACAAATTCTTTTGTGATTAACTCCACACCATACTTCAATAAAGTATTTTTTATGCCTTGCTGCAGGTGATAAAATTCTTGCACCATTTTCAAAATGTGTATTTGGTTGAAAAATACTTCTCTCCTGTCAATGAGAAAATATTTCATTTTATCAGAGTTATATAGCACTCAAAACACAAGAAAATGGAAAACTGTGGCCTCAGTGAAGTCACTAGATAAAACGTCAGTAATAATGAGAAGGCAGGATTTTATCTGATAGGGAAAGTATACCAACATTTTAATTTAAAAAATAAACATACTAACATTTTGTATGATGCTAACATTTGTGTGCTGCATAAAATAAAAGAGAAGCATAAACTCAACATGAAAATGAAATTACCATTATACCCTTTTCCAAACCAGTCATCCTGCTGTAAAGCTTAAAACACATATCTAAGATTACAGTTGCTTTTCCAGTGCCAATTTATTCAGAAATGTAAAGAATTTGGTAATTTACTTTGAAACAACAAAGCTGATGGAGAGTCAGTAGTAAAGAGCAATTTTATGGGATATCCAGAAGCATTCTTTTCAAAAGAAATAAGCACAGCCTGCTGTTCTGACTTCAGTGTCTTAGAACTTGGGAAAATTCCATTTTTCACCAGTGTCAGGTTATAAAGTCACTTCATAAAGCTATTTACTTGTAAATATACTGCCACTTTAAAACATACTTTATTGATTCACACGACAGTCTTTCTCTTTTTCTTAAAAAATAGCTATGCAGCATCTTACTGAATGCTGTCATTAAATCAGTAATCCTGAGAGTGACTATAAATTATAATTGATATATTATTTATAATCAGGCTTAAGGTGATGGTGTTTAAGAAATTCCTATTTTTTGTTTGACTAGTATGCAATACAGCTATATATTTAATAACGCTTACATACATATACATACAAATATTTATAGACATTGATCAGATCCCCCGAGTCTTCTCAAGGCTGAACAGATCCAAGTCACTCAGCCTTTCCTCAGAAGAGAGGTGCTCCAGGCCCCTTCTCATCTTTGCGACACTCCACTGGACTCTCTCCAGGAGATCCCTGTTTCTCTCATAATGGGGAGTCCAGAACTGGATGCACTACTTCAGGTGAGGCCTGACCAGGGCACAGTGGGGGAGAGAGGATCACCTCCCCTGACCTACTGGCCATGATCTTTTTAATATGCCTCAGGATCCCACTGGCCTTTTTGGCCACCAGAGCGCACTGCTGGTTCGTGGCCAACCTGTTGTCCACCAGGATACCCAGGACCCTCTCCACAGAGCTCCTCTCCAGCAGGTCTGGTCCCAACCTGTATACTGGCGCATATTCCTTCCCAGGTGCGAGACTCTACACTTGCTCTTGTTAAACCTCACCTGGTTCCTCTCTGCCCAACTTCCCAGTCTGTCCAGGTCTCGCTGAATTGCAGCACATTGTTCTGGTGTGTCAGCCATTCCTCCCAGCTTTGTCTTATCAGCATACTTTCTGAGGGTGGACACTGTCTCCTCATCAAGCTCATCAACGAAAACACTGAACAAGACCAGACCTAGCACTGACCCCTAAGGAACACTGCTGAATACAGGCCTCCAACTGGATTCTGCACCGCTGATCACAACCCTCTGAGCTCTGCCAGTCAGCCTGTTTTCAACCCACCTCACCATCCACTCATCTACTCCACATTTCCTCAGCTTTATTATAGGGATGTTGTGAGAGAGATAAAATGCCTTGCTGAAATCCAGGTAGACTACATTCACTCACCCAGCCGGTATTGACATCACAGAAGGCTACCTCGTGGGTTGAGCATGGCCACTCCATGCTGACTACTCCCAATAACCTTCTTATCTTCCAAAATGCTCAGGTCATAAGCCTATTGGTACAGTAATGTGGTTAGTCCTCTCCCTTTCTCTCTTCCTCAATTTAAAACAGTATATCTGTGCAAGAGGGGAAAAAAAAAGTCCATAACAATGAGTATGTGTAGTAGGTGTGTGGTATGACCAGTGAAAGAGAGAAATTCCAAATACTGTAAGCACTTGTTTTCAGACATAATGTTAAGAATTCATAGGTAGAAGCTTTTCTTTTCAGATCTATCTGAGATAAAACATGTTCTGTTACCAAGAAATAAAAGATCAGAGAAATTCTGCTAATTGGTACATGGCAGTTTTAGTATATATGATCACAATGAAATGTATGTAATGTGTGGCCAAATATGTCTACTGGGTCAACAGGAGAGCATTCTAGTGAGTATTTTAAACTGCAGGATCAGTTAAATATTAACATTTGTCTTTCCACTGATTTTGGTTATGGATGAAATGGACCAAATCCAGTACGAGATCAATCTCTAGCTTTACCTGCTTCAGAAAACTAACAACCATTAAAATCATGAACAGAAAGAGAATTTATCTATTAATAAATATGGCTTTCCAAAGTCATAACATTTAACAGAACATAGCTGTTAATTTTGAAGATGTGATTTCTCTGTTTACTTCTTCAACTAAATAGTTTGAGCAGCATGTTTTTCAGAACAGTATAAATTTTATTCAGCTATAAAGTAAATAATATCATAAATACATCAATATTAAATTTCTTCAGATATATTTGCACTGTTTGGAAGTGTTTGTGATTGCCGTGTAGTGCTGACATACTCATTTAACTGGCAAGATTGTAAGGGGTGCACAGTGCTCCCAGAAAATAAACTATATCCCAACTAAACTTACCATTATTGAAGTTAAATACCTGTAAATTAAATCTGTAAATAAGATGTATGTGGGTACACCAGAAGAAGAATTACAGTTACCAAGAACTCCCAGTTTAATATTTAACACAACCACTGTTGATTTTTCTAATGGTCATTTTGATCATTTAAGTTCCCAAACAATTTTGTATTTAAAGTAATGTTTACATGGCTAAGTCCAAAAGTAGATAATGACCACTTATTTCTGTAAGCATCTAAAACTCAGATAGAGCTTTTCTCTTTTTACACTCTTATAAACACACTGCAAAAGACTATTCCTTATGCTGATCTGCTCACTATTAAAAGAAAGCAATGACCCCTGCTTTCTTTTGGATATCTTGTGCAGAATGAACACAGAAATTGTGAGTCTTTAGTACAGCAAAACACTTTCTGTCAGCATACTGTAAAATACTTTACCCCAGGGATAAGACTCATTACATGTATTTTTAACAGCAGTTACATTCCCATATGCCCTTTCCAGGCTCCTACTCAGGGAAAATGATTATGATGCCTTGTGTAAGCGTCAGGTATTCTATGAGGTTTGTACCACAACCACATCAGAAATCTCAGCACCATTTTGTCTCATAAGCATGTCATTTATGCTTTTTTCAAAAGTTGGTTGATAAAAAATGTAGGCAACTGTTAGTTTTTTTCAGTTGAAAGTATCTATTAGCTATTTAAATTACCTAAATTGACATTAAAATAACAAATATGTAGGGTGGATATTTTATGACACTACTTCAAAAGATAGAATTTGGTCTTATGTGTGGAAGTGCAAGAACTAGAATAGCAGCAGTACATGATTTGTACTGATGTTTTATGCAGAATAGCTCAGAGTATACTTGACATAAGACTATAATGCCTTGAGACCTAAATTTTCTGTAAGTGCTGTAATTAGGGATAGTATCCCAAAAGAGAAAATCACCATATTATGGAAAAATTAACCATTTCAGAGCATTATATTTCTTTAAATAGGCATTCCTTTCTTTTTTTTCTAATTTAGTAAATTCTCAGTTTCAGGTTTTAGAGAAATGAAGTAAACCCCATCAAAATAAGTGTTTTTCTTTTGTACATGCTGATGTGCAGCTGTATACAATATATCACAGTCTGTTTATCATTGAAACTTACAGCACAAAATTTTAAAATGCTATTTCAGCTTGGCTCTTTTCCTGTCTTCATTATGATTAGAAGGGCGGATGTCAGCTGCAATATCTTCTGGTTTGGCTTTTTCCTCCCACCTATCTCACTATTACAATGTTAAATAATAATAAAAAAGTAAAAAAACAAACAAACAAAACTCTAAGTAATCACAATTTTCTATGCATCATATACACACTTCTATCTTGAATATATAACCTCAATCATTCTGGTGGTTCTGTTTATTCAGGTGAAATACCAAACTGATGATTCATTATTCTTATTCCTCCTACTTTCACAGAGTCTGTACCTTATTCATGTCAACCTATTAATTCCTAAGAGAAAGGGGCAAAGAGGTTATACTAGTTCTTCAAATGTATTCTGCTGCTCAAAGTATAACTAAACTGAGACAAACTTTGAATAAGCAATGGTTTTGGTCCCAAAACAAAAAGAAAAGCAAAAAACTTCCTTTGATAGGCTTGACTTATTAATTCACCCTTTAAAAATCACCATACCACTACACCTAGTTGAAAGAATAAATCATCACAAAAACCTGAGATTTTGTTGATTGGAACATTTTTCTCATTTGAAGTGAAAGATAGGACTGTTTGCATTCAGAAGTGAAGGCATATCATTAAGATAATCCACTGCGTTTCTTTTTATTCATATGAGAGCTGCTCTGAAAGTAGTGTCTCCAATTTTGTTATGTTATAGCCCATAATGTCAGAGGAGGATGTTCAGAGTTTGATAGTAGAAGCTGAAACTTCCCATCAATATTCTGTTACATTTTGTTGCTATGAAACAGCAGCAAAGGGGCAGTCTGACAAAACAGTATCTGAGATGGAAGAATGCATGAAGCAAAGATGTGGAATTGAATTCCTCCATGGGAAAAAGTTCCACCCACTGATATTCATATATGCTTGCTGAACATTTATGGAGACCAAACAAGTGTGAGCACAGCAAGGAAGTGGGTGATGCATTTCAGCAAAGGTGACAACAGTGGGTCATTTCCATTGGTGCAGGTTTTTATTAGCATGGCACGCAGGCTCTTGTTCACTGTTAGTGAAAAATTTTTAGCTAATAGTTACACTGAAAAATAGTGTTTTCTAAATGACAATTTGCTCTATCAAATAGTGTTACTGTGTTCCTTGTATCTGTTGTAGTTTCCGAGGAAATAAAAAGGAAGCATTACTTTCAGAGCAACCTGTGTTTATTCTGTTCGTGTTTGTAATATGAAGGTGCCAGTAATTCAACCAGGAATTTCGGTAACTTTTGATAAATTTTAAATAGTCCTTCTTGAGAATTTGTATTAGTTAGATTGTCTACAGTCTTCCAATCTGATATAAGAATGTCCTTTGTCCCATTAAACTGGACAAAGATATAGTTCTCGGTGTCTCATTTCTAGCAAATATCAGAACAGTTCAACTTCATGTCTTTATAAAACGGAGCTCATGGTAATTAATTGAAAGAAATGATCAAATACTGTGCATGAGCCTTTTGAAGCTAGCTCAGCATGAAAATGTACTCAAAAGTCATTTTACTTTTCCCTAGATAATTTGAAACAGATATTCTTGTAATCTTGTTGCCACTCCCAAAGTTCCTTAAAACTGAAAATTTCATTCTGAGATCAGGTTAGAGATGAATGAATGCTTGCTACTTTTTCTGAGACTGACAAGTCTCATTTCACTCATGACAGTCTCCAGCTGTTGAAATAGAAATATGAATCAAACATGGATTACTGATGTGAAAAGCCAATTCCATCACTTTGACAGAAGAAACAAGATCTAGTTATGTTGTTATTGTAGCAATGGTATTATATCACTGTGTTAGAATTTTTAGGTCAGTGGTGCCCACGCTGATAAGCAAAAATACTTGACATGAAGCAACACTAGCTGACATGTGTAAATAAGAATGTCAGCTAGGCACTAATTAAACTGAGGCATATGAAAACATACTACAACATTCCAGATCTCTATGACAATTTCAACTCTTCTGAACTGAAATGCAGTTACTTATCAGAGAGATTTTATGTCCTGCATGTCCTTATTGACTCTGTACAAAAGATGAATTGTATTCTGCCAGAAATATTCACTATCAGATTTGTCCCTGAAACATAAGGAACCACTATAACTAGATTTGGCACATCACCAAATGATTGTTCTGTATGGTTTTTATGGATCTGTAAGATATTCTTTTACATCATTGTCTCAAAGCTTGCTGAGGACACAGATGAACAAGTCCAAGCAAGTCCCAGGTAACAGTTGAGAAATCCTTTGTCTGGAGAACACTGAGGGACAAGTCCTGGGCAAGGGTTGTGAAATCCTTTGTCTGAGGGCCACAGATGGACAAGGCCAGGGGCAACAAGAGAGAAATAAGCCACAGATTAATGGCTGTGAAGTGGTCTTTTGTGTGGGCTTATCTCAAGGAAGATGGCCATCTCAGGAGGTGCTGCACATGACTCTTATCCAAGCACCCAGGAGTGCCATGTTGGCAGAAGAAGGAGGATAAGGGGACTTATAACAATGAGGTTAGGTTTTCTGGTAACAGATTCCTCATGAAGAACAAGAGGTTTCTGACATGAGAAGCCTCACAACCTGCCTCTCTCCCTCCTGGACTTGCTCTGTGCTCTACAAGGATGCTGAAGAAGAATAAAGGTGCCTGCCATCAGATTCCTCACTACGGAATTCCTACATGCTGATGGACTCTCCTAGACCTGTTACCTGAGTCCTGCTGCTTCCTCCCAGATTGGCTCTGTGACTTCTTCCTGCTATCTTCTTGCTGCCCAAGGCCGGCTATGTTGCTGCTGCTCTCCCCCCCTGCTGCTTACCCTGCCTCATACCTTCGAAACAGAGTGCAAGGGGACCACTGCTGGATCCTGGTGGTGACTGTCCCTGCTTTATACAATTCTTGCTTCTTTCCTATCTTTTCTATCGCCTTCCTTCCCTTCCCCGTCACCCTAATTCGTAACAATCGCCATCCTTCCCTTCCTCGTCTCCCTGATCAGGGTTTACAACAAACTGGTTGGACCAACGCCTATTTGTTAAACAACTTATGAGTAAAATTTTAAAAGAAATTAAAACTTACGAGTAACAGAAGTGATACAGTTCTATCCGCTTATTGAAGTATTTCCCCATGATTTATTGAAAGTTTTGCAACACTCACAGCATTGCCTTGGTTACCAGAAGGGATGTAAATTGTTTAAACAAGCCTCAATTATTATTTCATTTTTCTGTAAACTACACTTAAGTCTTTGAGTTCCAAGTTTTAGAACTTTATACTTGTATCATGATTTTAGAAGTACTTCACTGACTACAAGATAACTTTCAATAACTGGAAAAAAAAATAAAGAGAGATAAAGTTGAAATATTATGTGAATGAGTGAAATAAATAGAAAAAAAACTGAAAAAGGTGAGAACAGTTCCAGAAATTCATAATCATGAAAATGTTCTTTTGAAATGATATAATGAAGTGAGCATTAAATATTTTAGGTATGATGCAGCCGTAAAACATAACAGAACAAAAGAAAGCTGTAGAGAAAATGCGTCTAGCAGAAAAAAATATATATATAATTTCCTATTCATGTTTTTAAGATAGATTTTATAAATCAAGCATGAACATTTTAAATATATATGTATATATCCCTATAGTTAGTAAAGGAAGTCAGACTTTTGGCAAAGAGCCAAAGCAGTTAAACTATTGAAAATGTTTCGCAGAAATGTTTCCATGTTTTATTTAGTTTATAAGAAAAAAATTCTGCTTCATGTCTTAAAAATAAGTTAACCAAAGACACAAAGTATTAATGACTAATAGTTAATCTTTCTCTGGATATCTGTTTGTTATCTGATTTTATAACTTAATATCCAGGGATATTCAGTTTGCACTATCATAGATTCCTATTCCATAAATCTGCTGCTGCTCCTCCAGACATTGTTTATAGGAGCATACATTTAACAGTATTTTTGTGAGTGCTGCAACTTTTGGCAAACTTTTATTTATGGTGTATGGCAAAAAGAAAAAGGGAAAAGCCCTCTAGCTCTCTGGTCATCCCCATGGCACTCTGGACTCAGTCCAACAGCTCCATGTTCTCCTTATGCTGTGAGTCCCAGAGCTGAACACAATACTTCAGTTGGCATTTTTCACAAGTGCAAAGCGGAGTGAGAAAATCATCTCCCTCAACACGCTGATCATTGTTCTTTTGATGCAGACCAGGACATAATCAGCTTTCTGGGCTGCAAGCAGACACTGCTGGCTCGTATTCAGTTTTAAATCAATCAATACTCTCAAGTACTTCTCAGGGCTGCTCTTAATCCATTTTCCACCCAGGCTGTACTGGTACTTGAGATTGCCCTGATGTAGGTGCAGGACCTTGCACTTGGCCATGTAAAGCTTCATTAATTTTACATGGATCCAGCACTCAGGCATCTAAAGGTCTCTCTGGATGGCATCCCTTACATCCAGCATTTTGAGTACAGAACTCAGCTTGGTGTCATCCACAAACTTGCTGCTCTCAGTCCTGTTGTCCACGTCACTGAGAAAGATTACAGAATAACAGAATTAGAGTGGCTGGAAAGGATCTCTAGAGATCATTGAGCCCCCTACAGCAGGCTGCATAGGTAGGTATGCAGGAGGGTGTTAAATATCTCCAGAGAAGGGAAATCCACAACCCCCCTAGGAAGCCTGTTCCACTGCGCCATCACCCTCACTATGAAGAAGTTCCTTCACATATTGGTGCAGAACTTTGTGTGCTCCAATTTATGGCCATTTCCCCTTTGTCCTGTCCCCACACACAGCTGAAAAGAGGTCGGCCATGTCCCTTTGATTGTCAAACTTAAGATAAACATTAGTAAGATCACCTCTGAGTCTTCTTTTCTCAAGGCTGAACAGATCCAAGTCACTCAGCCTTTCCTCAGAAGAGAGGTGCTCCAGGCCCTTTCTCATCTTTGCGGCACTCCACTGGACTCTCTCCAGGAGATCCCTGTTTCTCTCATAATGGGGAGTCCAGAACTGGATGCACTACTTCAGGTGAGGCCTGACCAGGGCACAGTAGGGGAGAGAGGATCACATCCCCTGACCTACTGGCCATGATCTTTTTAATATGCCTCAGGATCCCATTGGCCTTTTTGGCCATCAGAGCGCACTGCTGGTTCGTGGCCAACCTGTTGTCCACCAGGATACCCAGGACCCTCTCCACAGAGCTCCTCTCCAGCAGGTCTGGTCCCAACCTGTACTGGCGCATATTCCTTCCCAGGTGCAAGACTCTACACTTGCTCTTGTTCAACCTCACCTGGTTCCTCTGTGCCCAACTTCCCAGTCTGTCCAGGTCTTGCTGAATTGCAGCACACTGTTCTGGTGTGTCAGTCATTCCTCCCAGCTTTGTCTTATCAGCATACTTTCTGAGGGTGGACACTGTCCCCTCATCAAGCTCATCAATGAAAACACTGAACAAGACCAAAAAGATGTTTAATGGTCCCAATAAAGGCAATTTTAATTTTATTTAAATTGAATAAAATAGTGTTAATTACTAGACCGTTGCTTTAATTATGATAAATCCATTTGTGTAAATGGAGCAATTGACATTTAAAACAACATTATTTGTTTTAGATCCAATGTTAAGAAATTAAAACTGACCACTATATCACAATAGGGATTAGCACAACGGCATTAAGCTTTTTTTTTTTTTTTTTTTTTCCATCTTTTTTTGAGAAATTTAGCAGAAAAATCTCTGATTATTATCTTACTCTACTTCAGTAATCTAGTCAAAAGTGAAGGAAGAAACAAAGACATTCTGTACTATGCTACATGTCATCCAATTGAGGAATAGCTGACTTAGGTACAATATCTACATTTTAAGGAATCAGTGGTAAAAGCCATTCCTCTGACCCCTGACTTCAAAACAGTAACCAAAAATAGACATCAGGTGTGAGAATCTGCTATCCTAGCCCTCTATTCAAAGATGAAAGAGTTTCATGGTGTCCTTTTCAAGAAGGCTTGATATAGGGTCATCAAAGGCAGCAGCAAATTATGCTAACAACCTATTATTTGAGAATACTTTTACTCTACTGGTTTGTCTGCACTGCTTCAGATTAAAAAGTATTACTGCTGGTTCTTACAGGCTCACATCCTTATCTTTACCTGAAAATATCACTGACTATGAAATGGGAGAATGTTGTGACCTTCACTCAATGTTACACACTGATCCTCAATTTCACAATTGTCTCCTTTTTAATTCCATATCTCTAGAACATATATTTCAGAAGAGAAGTGTTACTGAGTTAATGCACAGGTAGAAGAGATTTTATTACCCATACTAGTCTCATTCTATTGTGGTTTCTCTTCATTAATTGCAAAAACATAACAGAAACAGTTCTGCTCCATAGAAAGTCACTAAACCTCCCACAGAGCATTATGATTTGATGTCATTTAGAAATTATGGCAGTTACACATTTTTCTGTAATAAAATGTGAATGAATGTGGCACTCAAAGGCAAAGAACTACTATTGACTAATTCTAGATTTAGGATCAAAAAAACAGAAACAAGATGCAGAAGGAAAAGAAATACCAGAGTTTACCAGGCAATAGGAGATAATTTACCCTACTTATTTACTGTCTGTCAAAAAAATCTCTGTGCGCACTATATATTCATACTAGGAAAATTGCCTGCAACAGAAAGACCAACAATATATATATATATATATCACTGCAAAACATGTGCTGGTCAAAAACACATTCCTTAAAATCAGAATAGAGACAGAATAAGAAGGCTGAAGTCAATGATTCTTAAGTGTATTTTGACAAAGATAGTTTAAGAAACAAAAAGAACCAACTTACTGGGTATTTCTTAGTACAAATATTTATGCAGGTGGAGGATAGGCATCCAAAATATAAGAAAAGAAGCCACACAGTATTAAGCAGTCAAGCAGATTTCATGAATAAGTATTTTGAATGGCTACAATAAAACATGAAAGTGCCATTCAAACTAGTAGAGTTCACATAATCCACACAGCCAAGAGCTTTTTCCTGCCCTGCTTAGAAGAGCTTTCTGAGCTACTGTAGAATTATTCCACATCCAATTGCAAAGGCATACAAATAAATGTGAACATTGTTCCCCAAGTCATACATGCAAGTGAGGAAGGTGGCAAATAAAGATTTTACCAAAGTCTGCTATCAGGAAAAGATGAAGAAAAAGATGAAGAAATACAAGCAATGCAAGCAAACAAGGACAACAGCAAGCATTAGCCCAGGGAATAACTTCTACAGTAAAAAGAACACATCTTAGTAACGATATTTTTAGCTTTCTCATTAAGCTATGTAATGAGACAAAAAGGAAAGCCACCAAAAAAAGTAATTTCAGAATTTAACTTTAAAAGATTGTCCTTCAGTCTATTTAATGCTATACATGTGATGAAATGAAATATGTCATGTTCTTGGAACTCTGTTAGAGTATCTTTAAGAGGTTACAGTCAGGAAGAAATACAAAGCAGCTCATAATTAATCTCTAGATCCCTTTCAGTTTATGTCTATTCAGAGTATGTAGAAATGTTATTGATAAAGGTAACTGAATATTAAATGCATTCCTACAGTGTATGGCAAGATATAAGTTTCTGTTTCTCCAACATTGAAAGATATCTAAACTGTTACAGTTGTTTGCAACAGATCTTAGACTTCACCCTAACGGTCCACGTTATAACCTGGAGGGCTCAGCAGAGTTGTCTACAACAGTTTTACAAGTCATTTCTCATCAGCACAAAGAGCTTGTGTTCCCCACTAATACTTGTTACTAGATTTTAGCACACAGAACAAGGTAACAGCTTAGGCCAAGAGAATGCTGAAAAAAGCACTGCACTGACTACTGTAAATTCATGCATTGATGTATTCATGTACTCTATGCAGGAACATCTTACCAGCACGACAAAATAAATTTTCATTTGGCTACTGAAAGAAAAATTTTGACTAATTTTAATTCTGATAGTTGTGTGTGTGTGTGCATGTGTGTGTGTGTTGCTTTTTCCCCATGTGTATATAAGTTAAAAGAGGAAACAGCTGGATTGGGTTTATACCACAGGCATCTCAAAACCAAACAGACTTTACTTTTTTGTTTTTAGAAAAGGTAAACTTTTCCTTAAATTTTGCTGTCTACAGCTTATTATATTTATTATCATTTATTATTGGATAAAGCATGTCTGCAAAGACTATTGTAGGGATATATACCATGATGCCAGTGATGCAAGTGAGCTGAAGGCGTCATGGTTTTGTGATTTTTGGTTTTCAGTATTCCACATCATAACATCATGAGGGGCACTGGGAGTTTAACTGTTAATGCTCAAGTTCTAGGTACCTCCCTGGAAGAGAAGAAGAACTACATTCCCCAGCGGTCACACAGAGCAGATATAACTCCTGGCAAGGTCACCTGATGTGCTCTTCTATGCCTGCTTTTCATCAGCTCTCCTCCCTGCTCAACTGGACTGCGCATCTCACCTCAGTGTTGTGGTGAGGAATATCCACCTCTCGGACATTCTCTCTCTCATTATATTTGATTTATTAGCTTTGAATTTAATTATATTGTATTATAGTGTGTTATTTTGCATTCCGATAATATATTTAGTAAATTAGTTTGTTTCTCCTCAGATCATTGCTGCTGTTTTAATTATTTTGGGGTCCCCTGTTCCCTTTTTCCGAAGGTGCGGATTTTGTGAAATCCCTCCGCCCCGCTAGTCATGGAACCGGGCTGAACCTGCCCATAAACCATTGACAAGTTCTTATCTAAAGCCCCATATTTATGAATAGAAGCTATCTTTCGAACTAGCATAGAGACTTAACACAAAGATATAGACCACACACACCAATTACCTAAATTATAAACATGTTGTAGCAATTGAAGAGATTAATACAATGGAAAAGATGTTACAACAAAGGTGTGATGATGAAAGGAGTAGCACAATAGAGAGATGCTATAATGGAAGGGAAGAATATTGCTCACCATCTCAAAAGATTCCAGGTTTGCAGGAGAAAGCCTCGCCAGAAAGGGAACTCCAGGAAGAAAACCTTCCCTAGTATCTGTCAGCCCTTAAATGAGGTCTAAGAGAGGTGCAGACAGGATCCACACCTTCCGGTTACACAGGTGAATTGCCTTCATCTGTGCTCCCAGGGCTGACTGGATCCTTTTCCCAGGTGCTCAATCATGTTCCCCTATACATGTACATTCTAAGGCAGACTTTAGAAATACTGTTCTGGAGTAGACTTCCTGCCTTGCTTTAGTTCAATCCAAAATGTGGCATCTCATACTTTGTCAGGCTTCAAACATCTTTCAGAGGCTATAAAAACTCTCAGATTATGTCAAACTCAGTGATAGTTCAGACCATCTTACTATTTGCTTAAGACATTAGCAAACTTTTGTTGAAGGGTGAATCATGGCCAAAATTTCAGCAATAATGATCAAGCAGGAGTGATCCTTACTCCAGAATCTACAGATAGTCATAAGATTGCGTTTGAGCCCCACAGTTCCACTTTTGAGAAAAAAAAATTGATGAAATAAAAGATGACAATTACTTCGAATGCTAAGATTGTGGAAATTGTATGTTTAAATGCAAATCTGAATTACTGAGTATTGCGACAGAATCTTAACACTGAACTATTCTGTTTGTTGTTGTTGTTGTTTTTACAAAATTTACCATAAAATTGTTAAAGGTGAACTTGTGATATAAATAAAATGGCTTTTTATTATTCATAATACACAGCAAAAGGTAGTATTGCTCAGTTCCTGTGGGGTTGACCTGGACAGACTGGAGAGTTTGGCATGAGGAACCTGATGAGATTTAGCAAGACCAAGTGTAGAGTCTTGCACCTAGGCAGGAATAAACACATACACAGATTAGAGGCTGACCTGCTGGAGATGGGCTCTGTGGAGAAGGACCTGGGGGTTTTGATGGACAACAGGTTGGCCATGAGCCAGCCATGTGTCCTTGTGGTTATGAAGGCCAATGGTTTCCTAGGCTGCATTAAAGAGAGCATGGCCAGCAGGTCAAGGGAGGTAGTGGTGAGGCCACATTTAGAATACTGTGTCCAATTTTGGGCTCTGCAGTTCAAAAAAGACTGGGATCTCCTAGAAAGAGTCCAGAGAGCCACCAAGATGATGAAGGGCTTGGAGCATTTTCCATACGAGGAAAGGCTAAGTAACCTGGGTCTGTTCAGCCTGGGAAAAAGAAGAACGAGAGGGCATCTGATTAATGTTTATAAATATCCAAAGGGAGGTGGGAAGCAAATGGATGAGGTGAGGCTCTTCTTGGTGGTGTGCAGTGATAGGGCAAGGAGCAATGGCCCAAAACTTGAACACGGGAAATTCCATATTAGCATGCAGAAGAACTTCTTTATGGTAAAGGCGATGGGGCACTGGAACAGACCAGAGGGATTGTGGAGTCTTCTCCTATAGAAATATTCAAGACCCATCTGAACAGCTACCTGTGCGACTTATTGTAGGGTATCTGCTTTAGCAGGGGTTGGACTTAATGATCTCTTCAGGTCCCTTCAATCCCCATGATTCTGTGACTCTGTAGGGTTAGTGGTGGGACTACTTATCCAGGAAAACAAAACAAAACAAACATTCAATTTCCCCTTACTTGATCAGATACCTCTAATTATTTTTTGTTATATAACTGCCTTAGATATTAGGCTAATAGCAATTCTGGAACAGGATTCTTTCAGTCTTTTTTCTAATTCTTACCTCTAGGTCTGAAAATGAGAACACTATGGATCTTGCTTACTGATTAGGGCATTATTCCATGAGGAAGGGCACCTAAGAGGAAATTCTTGTCTCCAGAATGTTGTTAAATATGTTGAAGCAACTGGAACAGCTTGTGCAAGTAAAAGATTCGATATTCCAGGTGCAACCAGAAGTGGGAAATGTTCAGTTTGATGAAAAGTAATGAAACGTAACTGTAGTACACAGCACTACAGTCACTGAAGCTCTACAGACATTATATAGCATCACAGAGACCTTAGTAATTCTGATTCATCACAAATTTAAGTTATCATTATGCAAAGTCACCTTTTTAATCCAAACATCATTAACAAGAAAGATTTTAAATCACCTTTGTCCATATAAATTCTACAATAAGAATCTAAGACCAGGCATTTCTACCTCTTTTTTATAACATTTATTATTCCTTATATATTTAAAATAAGGAACCATCATATGATTGTCATAAAATATTAATCACTTTGTTTTCTCCTGTTGAATAGATCGTTGGTGTGCTAATTAGAATTTTACAAATAATATATATAAAAAAAAAAATTGCTGACCTTTTTCTTTTCCAAAACAAGAATCAACGCAGACTTTGCTAAGGAAGTGTCAAAAATATGGATGTAGGCACAATATTGTTGTGGGTTTTTTTGTTTTAACCTCCTGATTAGTATTTTTCTTCTCTTATGCCATCTTTCTCAGAAGAAATATTATAACTTGAGGACAATACAGACATGCAAATTTAAGGAGAGAATTTTTGCTGTCAGTGCTATTTTCTTTAAAACATAATTTCTCTGTTTTCTTGCTCTGTTGCAAACATGCTATGTATCTTTGATGTCACTGCCACTGGATTAAAAGACTGAGCTTGTTTTTCTCAGCTTCGTTACAGTGAGGGCACAAATAGTGAGAAGCAAGGATCACATATTTTGCACATATATTATTTCATGATGTCTCAAATGCCCTGTTTCTTTTGGATAGAAAGTTGTTACCTTTCCTCAGCTAAGCAGTTACAAGTAATGATGTGAAACCCTTTATCTACAGGGAATTCTAAAGAGCTGTACAACCATTCAAGCCTTTATAATTACGTTTTTATGTCAGTTTTTCTTCCCAGTTAAAAGAGTGTGAAATGGAATCTGACAAGGCTTTTTTTTTTTTTTTTCTTTTTTTAGGACCACAACCTTAAAACTTTAATAATGAATTTCTAAAATGCAAATGTAACTAACATATTTGTTTTATTTACATTTATTTGAAAAATATTGTTTAAATTAGAGATGATTACAATGCTACAGATAGGGCTATTTATCACTGTCCAGGCTAAGCTCCTCTTTTCTGTTCTCTGTAACTTTCAGAGAATAAATTTTTAGATTTGTGCTCTAAAATGGATTTGTGCTTAATTTTCAAAATTCAAGTCTTATCAAGAATAACTTAGCCATCACTTTATAATGATATAAATGGAAATTATATCATTTTGCTTGTATTAAAAACAATATTTTTACAGATTTGTCTTATAAGTTTTTTTTCACTCTTCAGTGTGTTGCAACTTGACTCTTACATCTTATAAGGAATTGTCCTCTAATTATCCTGTAAGATTTTTTTTTCTGTCTGTAAAGAGTTATTCATATTAGGCCACATGCTAAACTGATGCAGATTTCCATCTGTTAAAAGCAGCATACCAGCTTTTAACATTAATATTTATATTTTTCATGGAGTTCTGTTTAACTGAGTCTTAAAGACATTCTACCTGCTTTAAGATTGATTTTGCTACTCTACTAAAAGGTGGCTGTGACTCATATGGCATTCATGAAATCTAGTTGAGATATTATTAATTAAAAATCTTTCAACAAGAGAGAATGTGCTGATAGCTATTATTGTACAGGCAGGAGAAATATACTGCTGAGGTAGAGCAAGATGATGTTTTTTGCTAAATATAAAGTTTAACTTGCATGGTAATACGTAACTACTTTAGCAAAATCTTCATTCTGGCTGTACAAGAATTGAACTAGAAGAGTGAAAGATAAAATATAAGCTGGAATTTTACTGTCCTTCTTAACACAGTCTCTCTCAACATCATTAGGCAGGACTAATTCACAGACATGGAGAACACATTACTAACAATATGAAGAATCAGGACGAGAACTAACATGTTTATGTAAAGTGAATATAATTCAGTGAAAACTGTGAAATTGTTTTATATGTATATGGTACTAACAAAAACAAGTTACTTAGTGAGGTGTAATTCTTTTTTTGTGAAAAGCTGCTATGCCTATTTTTTACCTATCATTATAACACTGTCATTATTTTGCATTTAAAATGCCCCATGATAAATGGGATTTAAGTCTTTACTTCTAGATCAGATTAGACATTTCAGATAATACTCCAATTATCTGAATAATTTCATAAGATTAGTGCTTATGTATTCAATGCAGATAATCTTTGATATAAAATGCAAAATGGCTTTTATAGCATTGGAAAATTCCAATTCCGTAATCCAATTGCAGCTAACTAGATAGATTTGTCTCTTCTTCCGCCAAGCATTTTTTTTTTTTGCTTAAAAGCTTTAGTTACCTAGTGTGTAGCAGCATATGGGCACTTTCATTAGCTGTTACAGAATAACATTTAAAGCCTAAAATATTAATAATCTTGCTGTTAGAATGAAGCATGGCATGTCTATTTAACATCTCTTTTTGTCTAACTTTCATCCAGAAACTCTTGTCAACTTTAACCTGATTTATCATCATTTTTCTCTTTTTACATTTTTACCACATTAATTTCTTTATTGAGAGAGATTTCCACTCTCTGTTATTTCCAGCTAAATGTGCTGTTCAGAAAGCTTTTCAATGCTTATCCCATATTGAGTCAGCAGGAAGCAGGAAAAAACTTGAAGGGAGAAAAACTCACCAGGATTCCAGGATGTAGGCAAATTTTGGCTAACAAAATGAGTGCTTACTAAAAGCAACATATTTACCAAAGAGCTTATCAGTGAATCTGCAATAAGGAGAAAATGGCATAGAAATAAGCAGCAAAGTAACCAAAATAAAGTGTGCCATGTTCTCTTACGTTTCCATGCCAACTTAAATAGCCAAAATAACTCTTTATGAGAGAGAATGAAGGCTGTTTAAGAGCTTGTACAAATGGTTGCATATGTTATACTCATTGAAAATGAGTATGAAATTAAAACTTTTACATTTATATGCACTTATTTTAAATGGAGAATTGATGTAAACACAATTTTTGTCTTTTAAACAGCAAACTAAAAACACTGATTACACAGAATCATAGAATCACCAGGGTTGGAAATGACCTCTACAATCATGCAGTCCATCCATCCCCACATCAACAATATTTCACATTTAACTATGTCCCTCAGTACAACATCTAAATGTTTCTTGAACATCTTCCAGGATGGTGGCTCCCTGGGCAGCCCACATTTCATTTTGTTCTGTCTTTAGTCTTGTAATTTATATGCTGAGCTTACCTTTTTACTTCTTACATTCCAAAGAAAAACATTCAAGGAAATATGCAGTCTTTCCTTTGTTCCTCAGTCTACACTTTATCAGTTTCCTCAAAAAAGTGAATTTGGAGTATCACAGCTTTAGTTGATAAATGTGTTTCTCTTACCTTGAATATTTCAGCATTTCATCAGTGAGGTTGCAGAATATATCTCCAAAGCCTGAATTAGTAATATCTAATTATAAATGTTATGGAAGCAATTAATGTGGATGGGAAAACAGCAAGAAAGAACAAATCTGTATTATAGGTACGGTTACTGCTTTCAACTATTTTTAAGTTGCTAAGCACTGTCATTTTAAAATTCTTCCTTCTTTCACATGTATCTTTATCAAACAGTGGCTGTTAGAGTTTATTTTCTTTTCATGTGTACAAATTGGATTTATTCATTCTTGGTTAAATGTTATTAAATAGAAATTATTGTTCTCCATTCAGCTCCTTCATTTCTGATAGAGCCATGGGAAAAATCCAATTTCCCACATAAAAAAAAATGAATTCATGGAATTCATTAGCACCTCCATAATTTAAAAGAACAGACTTGTATTTTTTGCAGAAGTGACCTTTAAATCAATGACATGCCTTTTCCTCTTTCAAAATCTACTGGAAATGGCCAAATGGGAGGCCTTTGGGAAACAGTAGTTCAAGGAGATCTACAGAAACAGGTTTTAAGCAAGTACATTCCAAATAAATGTCAAATTTAACAAAACACAAAAGTTTCTGAAGTGTGCTATCCCTGCAGCACTTGCCACTTGTAGACACAACTGGACTGGGTACTAAGCTGAAAGCTGCTCTGTCCTGCACAACCACTGACTCTACATCTACCATGCCCATCCTGAGAGGAGAGCTGCCACATACAAATATTGGGGGAACAAACCGGATTTAAAGGCATCTGTCAAAAAGTTTGAAAATAACATCAAAATTTGACAAGAGACAAATAAAAAAAAAAAAAAAAGGGTTGGAAAAGAAAGACACTAAGACACTACCTATGGATAAAACGGTAGGGAGATAAGTAGGGAACAGAATGGCAAACAGAATACAGAGAGATGGATAATCATAAATGAGAACTGGAGAGAGAAATGCAGGAGGGATAGTAATCAATTGGAGTAATGAAGGAATAAGAGAGAGGAAGACTGGCACTCAGTGGGTAGAATCTGGGATTGAGAAATGACTGGGTAATGACTTAATGGGGAAAAAATGATAACAGGAAGGAACAAAAAGATTTAGAGGAGACTATTTAATTTGATAACAGAATTTGTTACTGAAATGTTTCTACATTTCAGTAGGTGGATCCCTGCCAGCAACTTAAGTATCCACCAGCCACTCACTCATTCCACTTCCTTCCCAGCAGGACAGGAAGAAAATTAGAAGAACAAAAATGAGTAAAAACTTTTTGGTTGAGATAAACAGTTTAATAAGTGACGGGGGAAAAAAAAAAGAAGAAGAAAAAAAAAAAAAAAAAAGCCAAGTGATGAAAAGGCAATCATATGCTACCTCCCACCAGACTAGTGCCCAACCAGTCTATATCCAAAGATTACATGGAAATACTACTATCAGTTTTTACTGCTGAACATGATGTTATAGGACATGGAATATCCATTTAGTTAATTCAGGTAAGCTGTCCCAGCCCAGCTGGTTCCCCTCCCCAGACTGCTTCTTGAAAGGGCAAAGTGAGAAAAACAGGAAGAAGAGTTTCTATAACACTGGTTTGCTATCAGTACTGTTTTGGTCACAAATTGAAACACAACAGAATAGGTGCTGCCATTAAGAAAATTAACCCTGATGCAGTATGTATAAGAAAGCATGGAAGAATAAGAACTGAAACACTGAAAAACAGAAAAATGATTTTATTGGGGTTGGAGATTCATGATCCTTGAGGTTCCTTCCAACTCGGGCAATTCCGTGATTCTGTGATCATGTACCTGACTGTAAATTAAAGCATAAAGTTCTAGCTTTATGACAACAGGGAAATGAGATAAAAGCCCCATCTCTGCTAAAAATCCTCTGTCATGAAAAAGCCCACCCATCTTATACTTGCAGACATCTGCTCAGGACTAGATCAGAGTACGATTAATGTAACTGGATTTAAAAAAAAAAAAAAAAAAAAAAAAAAAAAAGCAATAACAACAAAATACATGTTAAGTGCTTAATTTTAAGTGATTTTTAACTTGCATTTACTTCATAGATGCAACACAGCCAAGTCCAAGCAAGTGGTGTTGCTTCATACTGTGTTTTAATCTTAATGTAAGTACTTGGGGTTTATTACAAAGGATTTTATTTATTTGCTATTCTGTACTCCAGGTGCATTTTCAGACTTCTTAAACTAGGCCTGTTTAAATAATAAAAGAAACATGATTTCCCAATATGAAACAGGTTCCCCATTTGACTTCAAAAACATGAAGGAAAATCTGATGTAACAATAAAAAGCACCCTGAATAAAATAATATACGCCATTTGAAATGTCCGTTTTAAGAAAACGTACTGTTTTTTTGCTAGTGTTAATTTGATAATTCACTGAATTTATAGCTCCTTTAGCAGAGATGTTGAGTATCAGAAGTTCAGTTCAAAAGCATTAAATTGGGGAAGATATACACACATTTTTCACACATCTCTTTTGCTTATGCAATATAATTTCTTTCATGTTAGGAGCCTGAAGCAGAAAATATTGTGACAGTGAGGTGACAGAAATCAAATAAAGGCATGCATTAGCAGAACGCTATGTACTTACGGAGATGCAATTATTCTTTGTTAGATTAAAACTTTTTAGAATTAAATACTTTTGATAACCACCATGTACACTAAACTTTGGTACACAATAAAGTAATTTCATCCCTGTTCCCCAAGGAGTTCAGATTATATGATAGAAGCATACATCCAACCCAGATCATAATACAGTCTCTTCTTCAAGTATGCAGAGATATAACAGAAAACAGGGAATTGGCATTTTTTTCTGGGTTGTTCTTTCTGTTTATATTGAACTGGAGAAAAAAAAAAAAAAGTTGAAAAAAATGTTTTTGTTTTTTTTTTTTTTTATAGAAGTGAACAATCTAGTACATTGTCATTTCGGTGGAAAGGCACATCATGTTGAATAATTTTCTCCCCCTAAATCAACAAATAGTCCTTTTCTTCCAAATAGAACCCAACACGTTTACTTACGGCTTGATTCCATTCTAGGTTGGTTTGGGTCTTTTTTTGGAGCCTTTCAAAAAATATTTCAAGTCCCTTAATGTAATCTAGGAAATTGATACATTATTCAAGCACTGGATAAGTTTTGTTACTTCTTCTCTTCCAAGTGAAGAAGGAATAGTGGACTCAAGCTGGCCTGAAGCTGATAAATTAGCTGTCACCTAATAAAACTCTCTAGTTCCAAACGTATCTGACACTGACGCTTTGCAGTTCTGCTCAGAGGACCTGCAGGAATAGATATATTCCTCTGTGACAGGCTAACAGTGAGGTGTTATGCCAACACTGCGGAAATAATTTTCCATCGTTTCACAACAAATTCTGTAGAAGTAGAATAGTGCAAGACCTTCTGTCAGATTTGGGAGATTTTCTCCTTTAACATGGATTTAGAAAACTGGGATCTGAATACATATTCAATATACATGGACCATGCAGCTCGTGTTAAACTTTAAAAACTGCAATGTTAGCCTTGATAGAAAGTGCAAGAAGTGGGGATTCTTTGATTCTTCCAAAGAACTTGGCAACAAACGATCTATATTATAGACCAGTGTCATACTTCTTTCCTTAATTGAAAATGTTTTCACTTATTTTTTTTTATTTTCCAGAAGTCTAAATTCAACCATCTACAACCTCCGAATGCCTTAATAATTTGATACATTATCTGAATCTATGGAGATTTCCTTTTCCCAGCTTATTTACTGCTTACATCTATGTTTTTAACAGAGATGTGCACAGGAGTTAAGCCAAAGAAGTCTTATAAAAGTATTAAGTTTTATATTTAAATTTCAGATGAGTAGTTAATTTATACAGAATTATACTTTGCTAAAAGCAGGTTGCTGGCTCTTAAGTCTTTGACTTTGAAAATAACAGAATTCAATGTCAATTTAGCCTACGGTATGAACACTCACTTAATATAATCAGTAATGTACTATAATTCTATGAAAATCATTTAATGGCAGTTTCAGCTTCCTAGCTGGATAACAATTCATTTTAACCATCCATAATTCAATCAGATTACATCTCGTTTCACATATTTTAATGGATGCTTTCTTCTGGTTATTTTACAAATTATATATGCAAATGATGTATTAAATAATTGATGAAGTACCTTGTTTTGCTTGTAGCTACGAGTGATGCTTTTCTTCACAAACATACTTAGGCAGTAGTTCTCTTCACAGCAAGATTTTTTTCAGAGTATTTTAAAAGATATTTAAACTCCTGCGGTGATGAAGGCTTGCTTGGAAAGACCAAGTATAATTTATTAAGCTGATT
Source organism: Chrysolophus pictus (assembly GCA_037305975.1). Classification (NCBI taxonomy): domain Eukaryota; kingdom Metazoa; phylum Chordata; class Aves; order Galliformes; family Phasianidae; genus Chrysolophus; species Chrysolophus pictus. The sequence continues at coordinate 21,312,051 of CM074578.1, forward strand.
TATGAAGTAATTTATACAATCTAGTAGAATAGCATTGTAGAATTTCATTGCATAGGGATACTCCTCTGAAGAGTCTAAGTTCTTTAACACTTGGGCAAGTCTGCATTATTTTATTCAGTGATAGAATGAAGTATTTCCATGCAATCATCCTTCCTGTTTTAATAAAGCTTTATAAGACTGTTAGAGGATAACACTGCAGTATTGAAGTCAAATTTTATCCTATAATATTCAGTAAAAAGGAAAATAGAATCATTAAGTGCTTCTTAGTTATATATTGTAAATGCTGTAATGGAATACTATGGGCTATTTATTTATAATCATGTACACCTATATAACATATATTTTTAACATTAAAGATTTCAGTATCTCTCCTTATCTAATGCATACAATTGCCAGTGTTTTAAGTATTACTTCCCTCTTTCTTTATTTTTAACTGAATATTCATTTTAGTATTCTTGCAAAAAGGCCTTTGGAAATAAAATAGGATATTTGCACACGTTAGGCCCACAAAATCTTAATTTTTAAGATTCATGTTTCCTAACCTTGTAATTAATACATCTATAAGTTGTAAGCTATCTTTTTTCCCTGTCTGCAGAGAAAAATGCTTTCCTTTTCAACTTGTAGGATTTGAAGGTATGCAAAATGGCTTTAATGATTGAAAGAGCTGAAGAGTTCGGAATGCTTTTCAAGTATTAAGGAAGTTTCAACCTGGGCACTCACAAATATTAACATTTTCAGGATGTGCAGTCTAAGACATTACCTATGCAGGGAACAACTTCTTTTGAGAACACCAAGAATATCACACAGAATTCCTATTGAAACTAATTGGAAAGAGACATATTTATCATAGGGCTTAATAGTTTTCTGGTTTGGTTCTTTCTAAGGAATATTACTCTCAAGCTTATTTTTTAAAAAACTTTTTCTTGGTGAAGTCTCAGTTTTCTTCACAACAGAAATAGTATATCTGCCACTAAACAAAGATGCTGAACAGATGGATGTGCAGAAGCAGTGAGAGAAGATTTACAGATGAGTCCTGCAACATTTTGCCATTATATTGCAGTGTATTATACAGAATCTAGAAAACTGAAGTTTTTAAAGGAAAGTGCTAGGAAGGAAGTAAAGGAAAATTATATTTAGAAAAGGAAATTCTGAGATACACAATTCAAAATTTCTCTTTTTAAAAGGCTCATAGAAGATAATACTACAGAATGAAATGTTTACTTCCCTCCAAAATGGCTAGGTAAAGTAAGTCTCTTGATATGCTATCCTTTTCTTATTCTTGTTCCATATTTCAGAAGTATGACAAACTGATTAGCCAAGTCTCAGAACTGGATAAATAACTCCTCCCTCCTCCTTATCAAGGACTCATTCAGAAATCTTAAAAACACTGCTGCCACATTATTGAAAGCATTCCTGAAAGCTACCAACATTTCGATAATTGCCTTACTTATTTTAGCTGAAAGTGTGGCCATTCAAGGAAATTTATTTAATATTTATTTCTCCAGCACTTTAAAATTAGCTCTTGGCTGACAGTGTATGTGCCTGAGGAATTTTCAGCTGACGAAATCTACATGCTATCAGGATTTTTTTTATTTTTTTATTTTTTAACTTCAAAAATTTCTGTATTTTATCTTTGCCTATATCATTTTTAAAATATCGTTTCATGTAATGTTTCAAACATTCTCAGACTGCATATAGAGAACTCTTGATCAGACAACATCTAAAGCACTGGATATCTGGATATTTTGATATACAAAACCTACAGCCGCTTCTGTAGTTTTTAAGTATCTTGTTTATTATCAGGGATCAATCTCCCAATGTGAAATTTCTTATAATACGGCTAAAGCACTACATAAAATGTTTGATTACTATTCCTCCTCCCTACAAAACTTCACTAAAGTGACATTCTAAAAGTCTGTCTATATGCCTTTAGTCAATATAGTTCACATCTTTCCAAATAAAGTAAACTTATACTAAGGCGCTAACCTGAAAACCACTTGCCCAGAACAGGTATTCTTGTAAGAAATCAGAAAAATAGTTTTCTGGTTATAGCTAATTGTTATCAACATAAAAATTCATATTAAAAACAGGAATGCAGATCTTAAAAACTGGCAAAAATTAATCTCTGTTTTTCTTTTCAATCAAGTACAACATCTACATTCACTAATTTCCTATTTCTATGGAAAGCTGAACTTTTTCTTGACTCACATTTGCTCTAAACAGAACAGTCCTTAGGACATGACATTTAGCCAAAAGTTCCTCTCTCTTTTAACAGTACTTGAGTATAAGAGACTGCATAAAAACTAAACTTTGATAAAGTTGCAGTACAGCTTTAGAAAGTGAGCTTGCTTTTGTTTGTGGGGTTGGGTTTCTTCAAAGAATGTTGTATTTTATAAATTGGAGACTAAAAACTGTCAATGAACTCTTAAGTATTTCCTGACTAGGACTTGAAAAATGTGATTGCTGGGAAAAATTCAGCATCCTTAAGAAATGAATTACCTTTATAGATTCAATGCAATAAAAGTAGAAAGAAAAAAAGTTTAGAATTTTTAGAGGGAATTTTTTCATTACAGATGTATTTTAAAAATAATAACACAAAATTGTTAAACAGTTTTTCATTCTTTCTGAAATACTTTGGAAGAAAAACATACTAAATAACCTGTAAAATAACACAATTTGGGGAAACAGTAAATAAGCTAATTTAAATATAGAATAGAAAAATAATAAATTTATATTGATATCATGATAAACTTTAAATTTCATTATAGAAAAGTAGTCACAGAATCATAGAATCATAAAAAATCCCAAGTTGGAATGGACCTATAAGAATTAAAAAGTCCAACTCCTGGCTCTACACAGGAACACCCAAAAATCAGACCATACGACCGAGTGCGCTGTCCAGATGCTTCTAGTACTCCAACAAGCTCAGAGCTGTGATTCCTTCCCTAAGAAGCCTGTTATAGTACCCAAACACTCTTCTGGTCATTAGTAATAGTTTTACCTTTTATAAACGTAACTCAAGGATCCTTTCAGCAGTCATCTTGTCACATTTGTTTTTGATTCATTTCTACATATTGATATTTTTGAAGTGTAAAAGATCTTAAATAGATTGTTCCTTGCTAAGGAATCAGAACAACCCAGGTGAGAAAATTTTATTTAAGTGCAATTATTTAGTCCAATGCTGTTCTTCTTAACAACATTTTCTTGTATTAACTGAAGAGCAAAACTAATCTTCATTTTGTTTTTATCAGTCATTCCTTCTTTCTCACACAGGATTAGCAATGTAATCTTCATATTAATCACTATGGCATCAACAACATGTGCCATTAATTCACCTTAATGTGCTGCAACTAATCAACACACAGTCTGTGAACTCACTCAAGTTTCGGGTCTATATGGCAGAAATTGTTAACTTAAAATAACTCTTTATTCTTCTTTGGGATAAATAATTGTTTGGATAAGCTGCAGCTAAGTTTTTGGAGGATGTACTAATCTCATTCATTCAAAACATGCTTTCGAAAATATTTTAAGTGTGCTTTTCTGCTATTCTGAAATATTTTCAAATAATATTCAGTATGAACCATTAACATGGCACAACATGAACTATATTTTTAAATAATCACTCAGATTTCATTTGTTAACCTTCATTGCTTTTCTAGACTGTGAACATTCCCTGCAATTTACTGTGCTCTACAGCTTGAACCAGTATTTGCCTTGCTTTTTGACAAATTTAACTCAGAAAATCAGCTATCCCAGGAACTTCTTGTCACATCAGGGGCTGCTGGGTCTTTTGTCCAAACCTTGCACTGTTCCTGAGCTGCTGCAGGCTGGACAGGGCCAAAGAGTCAAAAAGGTATAGGGCTGCAAGTCTGCAGTTACAGCCCCGAGTTCTCAATATTCTGTAAGCTGGTGTCTTGAAGAAAGAAAAACCTGTACTTGCTTCTTTGTACGTGGAATGATCAACAGAAACTGCAGAAAGATAAACTTCAGGATTCTCCTTCTTGTCTAGAAAATAAACCTTTTCTAAAGACTGTGGCTACCTAGTGATGGTTTGTCCTCAAGTCCTATTTAAAATCATAGAATCACAAGGATAAAAAGGACCTACAAGATCACTTACTCCAACCATCCTCCTATCACCATTACAGAATCACAGAATCACAGAATGGCCAGGGTTGGAAGGGACCTCAAGGATCATGAATCTCCAACCCCCCTGCCACATGCTGGGCCACCAACCTCCTCATTTAATGCTAGACCAGGCTGCCCAGGGCCACATCCAATCTGGCCTTGAACACTTCCAGGGATGGGGGATCCACAACCTCTCTGGGCAGCCTGTTCCAGTACCTCACCATTCTCTCTGTAAAGAAACTCCCCTCCCTCAACTTAAAACCATTTCCCCTTGTCCTGCAGTTATCAACCCTTTCAAAGAGTTGATTCCCCTCCTGCTTGTAGGCTTCCTTTAGGTATTGAAAGGCTGCAATGAGGTCACCCCACAGCCTTCTTTTCTCCAGGCTGAACAAGCCCAGCTCCCTCAGCCTGTCTTCATAGGGGAGGTGCTCCAGTCCCCTGATCATCTTCGTGGCCCTCCTCTGGACCCTCTCCAACAGCTCCCTGTCTTTTTTTACTGGGGGCTCCACACTTGGACGCAGTATTCCAGATGGGGCCTCACAAGAGCAGAGTAGGGGGGACAATCACCTCCCTGTCCCTGCTGGCCACCCCTCTTTTGATGGAGCCCAGGATACCATTCGCCTTCCAAGCCGCAAGGGCACACTGCTGGCTCATATTAAGTTTTACATCTATCAAGACCCCCAGGTCCCTCTCCACAGGGCTGCTCTCAAGGACTGCTCCTTCTAGTCTGCATGGATGCCTGGGATTCCTCCGGCCCAAGTGCAAAACTCTGCACTTTGCCGTGTTGAACCTCATTAGGTTCACCCTATCAACATCACCCTCTGGTCCCTTTCCTCCTCATCCAGCCACTCATCCCCAAGCCTACAGCACTGCATGGGGTGCAAAGTGTAGGACCCAGCATTTGCCCTGTTGAACCTCATCCCATTCACCTAAGCCCAATGATCCAGCTTATCCAGGTCCCTCTGAAGAGCCTCCCTATCCTCAGGCAGATTGAAACTACCTCCAAATTTGGTGTCATCTGCAAACTTACTGAGGGTACACTCAATCAAACAATCCCCTTTATGAAGGCTTTTCTTTCTGCATGCCCCCTGTACAATCCTATTGTAGTGCTAGTGCTCAGATGTCTAGAGGTAATAAATAACCTCTGACAGAGTTGCTGGTCAGGAATATTGCCATGAAAACATATTGGCACAAGAGCTAACATCAGATTTATATTTTTCATCTAATCAGTTACAATGTCAGCTGTAGTCAGAATAGTTTTAGGAAAAGTCTGCAATCATTAAGGAGATAGCCTGCGGGATTATTCTGTGTTAGAATACAAATGAGTGACAAGATGGATCAAGTATTTCCTTAGAGAATATTATCCATATACATAAGCATGATAAGTAAGGAAACAAAAGTGAGTAGGCTAAGACTACAACTAAACAGATCAATGGTAAACCAGATGGAAAATAATTTGCTTCCTCTACACAGATTCATAAACTAGAACTCTCTCATTGCTCCTCTTGAGAGATCAGTTTAGATGACTAAAGGAATTGGATTTGGTCAGTGTTTGTGACAGCCTAAGTACTAATGAGAAACAACTGTGAGAAAGAATCTACCAAAGCTTCCCATTTACTTTTTACTGCATTTACTTTCTTGCAGTTTACTGTTCCAGAAATTTGCCTAGTGTACTTAAGCCCCTAGTAGGCCTGTTCACATTGGGTGAACTGGGACAGTATTTTACTTCAAATATCTTTCCAATTTCTTTGCATAAATTAATCATTATTCAAATACATCTGCCTCACTGCTTGATGTGTTTCCTTAAGGTGTAATGAAAGAGAAAAAAAAAAAAAAGCAAAGCAAAAGCATTTTCTTTTCCTAGGGAATGACACACAATGTAATGCTTTCTCCCAAAGCACCTGTATCTCAAAGCCATGCCTTTCAAAAAGGGTAACAGAGCAGCTGAAATAAAGCGTTCAGGAATCTGGGCAAGTTTGGGATGGAAAGGTGTTAGATGCTTTCTGCTTACATCTATACAGAGAATGTTAAAAAGATTAAAATATTAAAACAGGGAGACGGGTAGTCTTTAATTTACTTTTCTAGAAATCTGCTCATTAGAATCAAATGGAAATATCTATTGTTAAATAGGAATTCATAATTGAATTCCTAATTACCTTTTCCGTCTACATGATTTTTAACATGAAAAATAGTTAAATACTAAGGGCTTGAATCATATGGAGCACAAAAAAATATATCTGAATCCAACTATTTATATTTTTGTTTGTTTCATGTACATGAAACTAATAATAAACTGAGACTCGTGTAGAAAAGTCAGACATGATATAAAGCTTCAGAAGTCAAAACACAAAGAAATAAAAACAAAGAACATTATAGTTGAAGTCAACAGCAAACTGCCTTATAACATTTTTTTCACAGCCTTACTTCCACTTCCAATAATTAAACAGTGTCTCACAGCATGTATTCTGAGAGTGTAAGCAGAGATCATACAGCTCCTGGAAATAACTTATAAATAATGAAATCATCACTCAGATACAAACACCAAAGAGAAATAACAACTATTTCTGCTACACATTGCACAGAAAGTTCCTTTGGAATGCCACACCATCAATGTGCAATATTTAAAGCAGAAAAATATCATGCCTCTTTTGTTCCCTTGAGCATATCAATACACTCATTTTGCATTAAACAGTGCACTTCAGAAAACACGGAGACCAAATTGTATCCCCTAGACATTACCCTTCAAGACACTCATTCTCTCTGTACTTTCAGAATAGCATGCAATGAGGCAAATATTGCCTGAGTTTCACTCCATTGAGCTCAATGTTATTACAAAAAGAATTAACTTATTCAAATATGTTTTAGTCATTATACAAGCACTCTTAATTAGTTTTGGGTGCTTACCCTCTGGCTTTTTTTAGGCAAAGGGACTCTCTGCTTTCCAAAATATATATATATATATATTTTTTCTTGTTTCAAGACTGTCCTGATTAATGGAGAAATAGCTCTCAAGATTCTTGTCAGATCACCAGTCATTCAGGGAAAATACAACATATATTAAAAAATAGCCTCACAATCTCATTGATAACTTCTTGTTTTTATTCTCACACTACATATGGGGAAAATGGTTCAGAAATGTACTAAATAGATGTCATTCCAGAGTGCACTAAGCATACAGTGAAAGGAAGATGATGCTGTGATTTCCATCCCCTTGAGAAGCTGGGAATTGCAACAGTTCTTAAACACTGCTGTGCTGCATCACAGGACTATAAAGAGACAGTCACTAAGGCATACAACGTGATAAGGAGGGGGAAGAATTCGATCTGTGACGCTGAGGAGAAGAAAGTTATGTGCAATCCTCAATCTATAAAATGCTATGGTGATTTCATGGTCCCACTGTACTGATCTAACAAAGTCAGTATGGCACCGTTCTTCCTGGACAGCTAATTTGTCTTTTGAATCTCTAAATTCTAAATATTCCAAAACATAAAAAGGATTTTTTTTTTTTACATATTCTTTTTATTTTTTTTTCTGGCATTACAATGTGATATTCTGCATTCTACATCTTTTGTATTATCAGCAGAGTTCTAAATTCAGTGACATTTGATAACAAAATGACCAGTTTATGACCACAGCATCTCAACATTTTTCTTTCTGTATATTCATTAGAGTTCCAAAAATATATGTTCAGACACTAAAGATAATGGTAGAAACAACTTACAGACTGAATTTTTGTGATTACTGTCTTTGCTAGGCAACATCTTGACTCCTCTTGATTTCAGTTCGATTGCTTTTTTCACTGACAAAACAAGCAAAGAGAAAGAAAATTATTTATTATTAAACCTTGTAGAAAGGAAATGCAAAAGTCAAATCAGATATTACAATAACAATACAAATACAATCCATAAATAAAACAGATTGAAATAGTTGTACTTTCTTTGATAATCCAAATGCACTTTTACAAAAATATAAATATTAATTTTATTTTGCAATATTTTGTTTTTAAGAGACATTATCAGGTTATACAATATTTTGCATTTGAGTATCCTTAGGATCAAGGAGAAGAAAAATCTGTCCTACTTACATGTATGAATTAGCAATGTTTGCCACTGCATATGGCAAATCTTAAACATTTTTAAAATTTATTTGGAATGTACAGTATTATATATTATATGCAGATATCCAAAGACAACTAGTTTTCAATAAGATAGTCACATAATTACTTTCATCTGATTCATTCTTCAGAAGTAGATGTATTTTTAATTCTGTCTCCTGAAATGGTTGAAGTTACACAATTACTGTATTGACAGTTTGGCTCAACTAAACACTTCTGAATCTACAGGAAAATTTAAAATGAATTAGAAAAGGGCTCTCAAAGAGTCAAGTTTTGAGAGAAAGGACAAATGCATTAGAATTTTTAACTGTTTTCTCTATTTAGACAGCTGAATGGATGATAAACTCCCCAGTTATCCCTAATAGGATGGTAGGACATGATAGGAAGGATCAGAAGCAGAGGAGGAGGAAGAGAAGAAAATTGTGCAGTTACGTGCTAAGGAAGTGTGAGACTGAATCTGAATTAAAATGCTAAGGAAGAGAGAAAAAATGTAGGACACATTCACAGGAAAATCATTAGTTCTGGGGCAATTGAAAATAAAATCAGGTATGTAAAAAAGAAATATGCACCAAGCCTGGAAAATTCAAAGCAAAGTAGATAGTGACTGTCTTACAGCGTGTATAAACCTGCTAAAGGTAACATCACAATGCATGTCTGTCAGATACAAAAAAAAAAAAAAAAAAACTAGTCCTTTCCCAATTCATATTAGATAACTTTTTCTAGAACTGTCAGTGGTTTATGATCTTAGAATTCATACATTTATCCTAGATACAAAGATAAACAAAAATAAACTCAAGCATTTTAAAAATGGAAATTGTACTTTGTACCATACAGACACAAAATACATATAAAAATTAATACAACAAATTATGTTATACTTTTTTTGTCTATGTAAGGGGGCACAATTTATATTTGCTACAGTATGTATTGATCTGTATGCAAATATTTCTAGAAAGTGATGTAACAGGAGAAGTCTTTATAACCCTAACACTAATCACATCAGAAGTGTGATTATTTTGTGGGGTTTTGTGTGTTGTTTTTTTTTGTTTGTTTGTTTGTTTTCTGTACTGTATTTTCGCAGCTTTTACAACCCCAGAGTTAAGTAGGCTTTTCTTAAGCCCTTAAACTGGGCAAACAATGCAGAACATATTTTCTGTGCTATGTACATCGCAAAATGTTACACAGTGCAGAAATTTTTAAGTCTAATTCTGAAAAAGAGATGTTGAAATTATGAAAAATGATAGAAAGACAACTGTAGCAACATGGGATGAAATGAATTTGATAGAAGCATACTCCTTTTTTTAAGATACATTATACTGAGATATTAATGCACGCAGTAAAGCTGATATGCCCAAGAGCTTCTGGAAGTGTATGGTTTTCTTTTTAGAATTTACTAGGATTATTTTCTAGAATTTAGATGCTAAAATTTCCCTCAGGACCCGCTTTATGTTCTGTTCTGTTAGGTTGCATAACCAGACTGCTTAATTTTTTCCATGTTTAACTTTTTCAACAGAATAGCTGGGAACTTGTCTGGAGTTATGGTCACATTTACTACCTGTGTCATGTAAAACATGAGAGCTATTCTTTGAGAATTAAAAATCCAAATTGCTTAAGTCCATGTATGACTAGAAAAACCATTCATTAGACTCATTAGACAGCTGACAGAGAAAAAGGACCCTATTCTCCATTTTCTCTTTGTTCTGTGACCCTACTTTAGGATGAAAGGGACAACAACCACTCTGTTTCATATGGAAGTTCAGTCTTGATGGCATTATTTAAACATACTTGAAATATGCTTCCCAGGAATGGGGATAAATTATATCCATTGGCTTTAGTTTGAAATACAATGGACAGATGGCTAAATTAAAACAAGAGGAGCTCTGACTTGATACAAGAAAACTTTTTCATTATTGGGATAGTTGAGCATTAAAACAAGTTCTGCACTTTCCACCCTTGGAGATTTTTCATGTCAATAAAAAGACACTCTATATCTCTGAAAGAACATTAGATAAGGGATTTACAATACTTAAGATCAGTGATCTAAAATGTATGTTTTATGAAAAGAAATAGCTACTTCAAGGGGGCAATTCATCTCCTTCTAAGACAGGCACAATGAATCATCCTCCAAAGATGCTTTTTCATCTCCATGAAATGCATGGTATGAAACACATACCACTTATTCAAGCTAGATCCCTACATTGTAGACAGTAACATTAGATGACAAGCTTACATGTCTGGAGGACTTAAACAAATGTATCTGTCAGATGCAAGGATCCAGAAGGGTAAATGAGATAGCTCCATACATAAATACCATACTTCTCGTGTTAGTTTTTGCATGTGGACTTTGAATAGTATATTTTTAAATAGAATTAAGGTAATATAACATGTAAAATATACACTCATCAATTACTGAAAAGAGAAATTGAGATTTGAGGGAAGGTCAATCTTCCATAACATTGAAGCAACACTCTAAATTGCATTTTTTGGAACCATTTAAATCCAATTTCAGTATCATTTCTGAAATACTTCTTTTCTACTTCCTGATTGTTTTTTCTGTAAAAAGGTTTCCCTGATTTTTAACATAATTTGCCACTTATTAGCACAAAAAGAGGAACAGGTTTAAGTTAATGTCAAATATGAACCCCTCAAATGATTACTTTTTAAAAATTTGCATAGCTTTCTGCAGTCATCTCTTAAACATTAAGCTAAGCTAACTGAATTAACTCAGCTCACCTTTTTGTTTGAATCTTCAATTCAAGACTCCCTAGAAGATGGTAAACCCATTTATAGAAGATGGCAGAACTCAACATGAAGCTGAAGACAATCTTATCAGACTACTGTAGTTCACCTGTGATATTCCTTGTGCTAATATGCTATAGCTAGATTAGACATGAACAGAATATATGCCCAATATTCTTTGAATGGATTGTGAAAATTAAAAGTAAATTGTAGAAGTTGTAAATCTCCTTTTAAACCTATATGATTAGTATGAAACTCTTAGTTACTAATATATTTGAACCTGTGTGAAGAAAATACATTTTACTCCAAGCAAAATTACCTTGCTGAACACATAATGATAATACAGTAGAAACACATTATAAGGAAGAATGAATCAATGAAAAAAAAATTAAACTTCAGCTACAATGAGGAAGATAACTGAGGTACAAAAATAAAGCTAGCTATGGGACATCAGATGGACGGTCCTTACACATTTTGAGGATATAAGAAAATAGTTACCTCCAGAGAAATTTCTGTACATATTTATATGGTTAGAGCATAGATATGCATTGCATGCATATTTGTTGCTTATGAAAAGTACTTCCACAAAACTAAAATGCAAATATTCACAAATTTATATTAAAATAATCAAGTAAAAGGGTTTTTATACATTTGAGACCTGCTGTTATTCTGCTATTGAAATGAGTGAACACTGACTCATTCCAAGATATGTATATTTTTTTTTCTGTGGTTCAAAGAACTGGAAAGATATATTTTAAAAGTAACATACTTCTAGTGTGAATTTCTAGACAGAATGCACTTTAAGTGCACCAAAATAAATGACCCTTGAATTTGTTATTCTTGAGACTGAAAAAGTCACTGATTGTAAGTCATTGGTTGTACTAGCTTTACTTTCTAGAGCTATAAGGCACTTCAGAACACTATGATTTCTCTAGACTTCTACATCTTTATAACTCAGCAGGAAAATATTCTTCATTTTATTCTGCTTACATTCATTTCCAATGAATTCACAAAGCAATTGCTCTACTGCTGTTACTTTTGTGGAAGCATATTATACACAGCAGCTCATTACAGCAAGGATGGTTTCCTACAATTCATACAATAATGACTAGTTTTAAATGTTGTGTTTGTTTGTTTGTTTTTTCCCACTGTTTTGTTTCCTACAATGGTGATTTGTAAAATGCCCTTCCAATCTCAGGTATACTCCAAATTGCTCTATAATTTGTTCAAGAATATTAAATCTGATTGCTTGATTATTTATTATAGCTTTAAACAGTGTTTTTTTTTTTTTTTAATTACATATGCATAAATAAAAGCACGTGCAAGTCAAGTATACTCTGCACATGTGTATTTTCTAATATATATACACTTATCTATATATTTTTCATGTATGCAAATAACTATACAAAGTACAAAGTTATAGAGAATCAGGCTGTGGGTATGTAAGCAGTTCTGGAAGCACTTCAAGCAAATTTTTAACATTGGGAAAATTAATATATTTTCAAGAGTGATATCAATAATTTATATCTTAATCTCTAATGACACTTTCCTTTTAATTCTTCCCAAATCCACCAAAACTTGAAAACAGTGATAACCTATCTGAAACGCACACAAAGCCTAGTGTTGAAAATCCAATGGATTTACATTTATTTTTTTTTTCTCTGGCACTGCAAGGTGCTTTTGAATGGAACTTGTAATCTAACAAAAATATTTTAACATATGCAAGTACAATTTCAAGGGAACAAATCTAATTTTCTAAAATATTTATTAATATATCATGAATGACTTCTTTCTGTGGTTTATTATGGTCTTGCATTCTATGGAGCAATTCAATCTTATCTGGTGTTACATTTGAAAATACAGGCCCTACAATACTGGCAGCACTATTCTCTCAGATGTAAGAAAACGTTTCAGTTTTCTCAAAGAATGCTGCCTGCTGGGACTATAAGGGAAAGTTTCTAATATGTTTTTATATGGTACAAATGTGTGCTAACCCAGAGAAAATTATAAATAAAAATTAAAAGAAATAATAAAATATGTAATCCATTAAAAAAATACAGTGGATATTTACACGTACTTTCTACATATCCATAATTAAATATTTAATGGTAAATCTAACTAGAAAATAAACTGAACTTCAATTAATCAAACACATCTCTCTAATAAAACATTCCTCTCAAAACTGGATAAATCAAGAAATAGCATCAAATCAAGTAAACTCAAAAGAGCTTTGAGTACAAATGATATTTTGAAACAAAATATTGCCAGTAAATGTTGTCATTTCCATTGTGTTCCCAATGGAATTTAGAGCAGTTTCCAAGTGATTCCTGACCCTCTTCAAGATCTGTATGTAAAAGAAGCTTCCGAAGTCTAACAGTCTCTGCTGCTGAATCAATGAGTTCAAGACAAGCTTAACTAATTCCACAAAACAGTTAAGCAAATATTGCAATTAAAAAGCTGGTAGAAGAAAACTCAGTCACTTAACTAGAGATATAAGTGGGTTTTTTTATATGTCAGTGACTGCTGATAAGTAGCCACTGATATATGAAGTGGAGCATAAGCAGTTGGGCATGGTACTGAAGCTCTAATTTCACAATTTTTCACATATGCCCAATAGGACAAAGCATAGTTATTTGGCAAATATTTGTAATTACACTACGTACTACATTTGATCTTAGCCAAAAGGCTGAGAAGTGATATCTGATTCCCTTCTGCCTTGCTTTCTCTATTCCTTTTCCCCAAAGTCAACAAGCTTACACTCAAAGAAAAAAATGAGCAAATTTTTTAAAGAAAAATAGTCTATTGTTACAAAAACACTTCTGTAGACTGAAGTCAGGGTTACTCATAACAGCACCCAAAAATCACAGAATAAAATCAAAATCTATAACTCTTCAAATTATGTGACTACATAAATACATGAACACAATTTCTATACTGTACAAACAATGTACTACTGAGATTTAAAGCTTGTGAGTGGTCTGATTACATCTGAACACAAGCAACTCTAAACATTTCAGGGAAAATAAGATAAAAATATAATTTCTCAGAGATATCTTACAATTTAATTACAATTTAGTTGGATAATATTGGAAAAGACTGATGAGATTCTACCTGTTTTCCTCATATTGTTACTCACATTTTTTTATTACAGAACTACAGGGGTTGGAAGCAACCTCAAAAGCTCATGCAGCCCAAACCCCTGCCGAAGCAGATTCTCTACAATAGGTCACAGAGGTAGGTATCCAGATGGATCTTGAATATCTCCATAGAAGAAGACTCTACAACCTCTCTGGGCAAATTTCACATTAACTTCAATTACTTGGTAAAAAAAGTATTGCTTATTGGTGGGGATCGAAAGAGCAGGGGCATAGGAAAATGCATGAACTACTTTAACGTTTTTTGTTTTCTTTTTATGTACAGAGATGGGAGCTTCTAAGATACTTTAATTAAAAAAAAAAAAACTAAATTTTAATGGACTGAAAGAAGGTAGCAAATATCTTGGGAAAAAAATCACTCTGGCTTATGAAGAAGTGCAAAAAAGATCTTGAGGTAGTTATTATTTGTATTCTTAGGATGATTTTGCAGTTTTAAAAAGAGCTAATGAAAAGGCAAAGCTTATAAGAATATGAAATGGGAATATAATATAAAACTTACAAAACCTGTTTAACTCCAGATATTGTTGTTGAATGGAAGGTAATGAACATTTCATAGTGCAATCTTCCACTAAGAAGTAAAGTCAAATGTGGGGCATTATACTGACAAGCATCACCTTAAGTATCGGATTTCAGTAGTAACGCCTTACTTACAGGAGTATGTTTTCTTAGTTGTTATTATGGTAGGGATAGAAAGTCCACATTCTGAACTCGAGCAGATCAATTTTGCAATAGTGGTTAGAGGAGCAACTCCTGTTGGAAGCACTGCTGGGCTCTGTCATCAGTACAACTCAGTTTGGCGACTTCCTTGAAGCACTGTTTTTTGTTTTTGTTTTTGTTTTTTTCTCTGATTAAACAGTAATTATTTATGCAAATAATATGAAGATAGGAAGCAGTCATCTTCCAAACTCAACTTCTTCCACTGTGAAGATTTTTTTTTTTTAAGTTCTAGTCTGTAGTACCTTTATATTGTTGTTTTTTTTTTAACTGGATACCTTCACTCTGACATACAAGGTTTTGGAAAGAATTTTCAAATTGCCTATATTACAACTTAAAAAGCTTGTATTTGCTAGGCACGTACTTCAGGTTGCCTATGAATTTCAAGGAAAATATGCCTTTTCATTATTGAGCAATGCTTGATTAATCATGAGTAAGCCAAAAGCTGTATAAATGCAAGATCACAGGCAGTCTTTGGCACCAAAAAATTACTTATTCTCTGGTAGTATAATCTTTCTAGGAAAGGCAAGATAAAAATTTGTAAGAAAACAAATATGAAAAAATGAATTGGAAGTGAAGATAGCATAAAACACAAATAAGTGTCTATATGCAGGGCATAACTGAGGAAAGTCATCCAGAGACATTTTTGATGAGCTGTGATCCACTTTAAACGGTAAAAAAAAAAAAGAGGAAAATACATTTTCTCAGAGATCGTGGAGGGTGTTACTATGATTTCGAGAGTATGAAACTGATTTATTACTATATTTTACCGCATGAGAAAAAAAAGATATATAGTGCAGTACAGAGGTCATACTAAAGTCAGATGAAACTCTAGAAGCAGCTAACATAATATTGTGCTTGATTCAATTTATCTACATTGAGATCTACTACTGCTATAGCCTGAGAATATGTAGGGTACTGTAGGGTAGGATTCTGCAACAAAAAAATGTAATGTTTGTTCTTAGCACATTCTCTGTAATAGTCCTTGTATGCATCTTTGATGACACACTGTTTTTTTCCAGTTATCCAAATACTTGATTATATTGCCAGATTTTCCTCCTGTAGGAGATGACTTGCAAGACCCCAAAAGTTGGCTCTCACTCAGACCTAAAATATTCTGACATCATCTACTAGTACTTCCTCAAGCTGCTTCTGCTGCTGCTCTGCTGACTTCAGCTCTTGGCAACCTTCCACTGCAGTGGAAGTGCAGATCTTCGAAGGTGAACAGCTCCTAGTGATCACAAGTGAAGCTTTTCCTTACCATTAACAAGCCCCACTAACACTATACAGAATGTATCTGAATATTCTCTGCGTTCAGGGAAGGTAGGATTCATTAAGTAATAAATCTCAGATGAATAAACAGAAATTGAGACTAATAAGCACTTGCCCCAGGTAACACTTAAGTCCTCCACCTTTTTTTTTTTTTTTTCCTCCAGTATACCAGCCTTCTTCTTGCTACAGCAGAGGAAAGTACTTAACTCTCAGTACTTCATACATTGAGAGAGAGTGGAAGAGAGATTTATATTACAGCAATTTACCTTTTTCTGATTTTGCAGAGCTTAGAAAACAACAGAAATAACATTCATAGTGTTATTTCTAGAGTGAATTCGCAAATTTACCTCAGTACAGTGCATATTTAAAGATTTTAAAATTTAATTTCTTTTCAGTTGTATTTTTCTGATTTTCTTGAAGTTGAATACACCTTCTGAAACAAGGTATTATCTTAGTTCAGGTTGGATTGCAGATTCTAATCAAGTGCTCTGTTTGCCCTGTTCTAGTGCCTCATTCTTTCTGGATTCTCCTCTAAACCTGTGATTACAGGATACTACCATTTTTTAGCTTGAAGGAAATGATCTATAATTCACACTTTTGGCAGTTTTGGTATTCTCTCTCCAGTCTGCTTATAGATCAAGCATTTCTTTATCACTCAAAGTCTTGTGTGACACGTAAATTGATTGTGAACTATCTCTAGAATTTATTCTGCTTCATTATTGTCTGTCACACCATGAGTTCTTTCTGAAAATTCAGTATTTATGAGAATGAGGGGAAAAAAAAAGAGCCATAGTCATTCTTCCCATTCACACTGCATTGGTTTAGTTTTATTTTTTAAAGACTATGGTGTGGTGCTTTCTTTTTTGTTTGTTTTATGCATTTTCGCCAGGCTTTTCTCTTTACAGTAGCATCGCACAACTCTTCAAGTGAGGGGAAAATCATCTGTTGAGTCTTGTTATTATGAGAAGACAAATCAACATTCAATTCTTTAGAGCGAGTCTTGGTCGATTTATCAATGACAGAGCAAGCATTGAAAAGCTTTTTTTGTTTTGTTTTGTTTTTTTTTTACATACAGCAGATACTCCTCCTTACCGTTTTACGAGCTCAGCTTTAAAAATTCTAAAGCTGCTTCTCTTTACAGATAAGCATTTCTTCTTGTCAAATCTCTCTTCATTCAATATATCAACAGAAGCACTCCAAAAGAGAGTAATGTCCCAAATCTTCTTTGTGTTATTTCAGCAATGACTGATAATGCCATTCAAATGACTTATAGTTTAAGTCATTACTCAATGACTTCTTTGCCTTAATCTTCACTGGAAGGGCTCTCGCTGTACTACCCAAGCCGCAGAAAGAAAGCAAAGACAAGAACTGGGAAAAGGAAGATCTGCCCGCTGTAAGTGAAGATCAGGTTTAAGACAATCTAAAGAAGTTCATGGGACACAACAAGATCCATCCACAGTTCTGGGATGGAGTTCTGAGGGAACTGATAGATGAAGCTGGTCTGCAAGAGCAAGGTCCTACGCCTGGGCTGGAGCAATCCCAAGCACAAATGCAGGGTGGGCAAAAGAGAGCAGCCCTGAAGAGTAGGATTTGGAGGTGCGAGTTGATGAAAAACTCAACATGAACCATTAATGTGCGCTTGCAGCCCAGAAGGCCAACCATATCCTGGGCTGTACCAAGAGAAGCATGACCAGCAGGTCAAGGGAGGTGATTCTGCCCCTCTACTCAGCTTTCATGAGATCCCATCTGGAGTACTGCGTCCAGTTCTGAGGCCCTTAAAACAAGGACATTAAGCTGTAGAAGCAGGTTGAAAGGAGGATCACAAAAGATGATCAGATAGCTGAAGCACCTCCTCTACAAGAACAGTCTGAGAGAGCTGGAGAAGAGAAGGCTCCAGGGGGACCTTCTAGCAGCATTCCAGTACCTGAAGGGGGCATACAGTAAAGCTGGGGAGGGACTTCTTATAACAGTGTGTAGCGACAGGATAAGGGGAAATGGCTTCAAACTGGAAGAGGGTAGATTTAGAGTAGATGTTCACAAGAAATTCTTTACTGTGTGGGTAGTGAGACACTGGAACAGATTGCCCAGAGGGGTTGTGGATGCTCCCACCCTGGAGGCTTTCAAGGCCAGGGTAGATGGGGCTTTGAGAAACCTGGTCTAGTGGGAGGTATCCCTGCTTGTAGCAGGGGGGCAGTGTTACATTGATGTTGTTAGGTGATGTTAAAAGATTCCTTCCAACACAAACCATTCAATGATTCTACAACTAAATTGCTAAAGTGCTTTAGCACTTTTCACTGCACTTTTTATTTTTATTTTTATTTTTTTATTTATTTGCCAATACATTTTTTACAATCAGCATTTGGTTTTTTGGGAAACTGGACTTGGTGTTCTGTTATATCCATTACACTTCCACATACCTCCTCAAAGAATATGAAATACTCTTCCGCAATCACCTTGAAAACATAACAATTTTTCACATAAGTACTTGTAAGTTTATGTAAAGAATTCTATAATAAGTTCTTTGATAATAACAGGGAGGATCCTTGCAAGCTTTGCTCCTCAGCTATCTACTTCCTGACTTTCCCCATGCATCCTATTTTTCCATTGGATCTCTAGTTTAAACTGACTCACTGGAATAATCCAAACCTAGTTTCTATCTAATAGACTATCCCGCTGTTTTTCTCACTAACAGCTTTCAAAATCTTCCCCTACTAATCAGTATTACAGTTCCAGAGAACTTCACAGCAGGCATAGATGTTTCTCCTCTATGGCTACCTTAAAAGCTGTAGGCTCATGATCAGCTGGCTTCCTTGTTCCATCAATCCAGCAAAGCACTGCCTGTCATTACCAAACCTTACACATGCTCCCTTCGCTGGAAATCTCTGCATGCAGTTCTAGTGAACAAATGATACAGACCCAAGAAAAATTGGTGTCACAGTAGATTTTTACACAGATCTTTCTCACTCTATGTGTACAGCGTGACACAGACTCTGCAAATTTAAAAAGAAGCACAGCCATTTGTTTTCCATTAACCTTCTGTATGTCACTTGGCTGGCCACTTGCTTTGACAGATTGTTTTATCTCTGCTGTGCTATCAATATAAAACATATCATAATAAAACAAGTTCAGCAAGCATCAAGTGTTCAGTGCCTGCACGTGTCTTCCACAGTTCTGGAAAAGAGTATCAATACAGTTTGCACACTGAACATATACTATCACTGAACATACTGAGTAGTGCAAGCAGACAGTCTCTAAAAAAGAAATCACATAATAAGACCCTTGTTTGAATGCCTCTTATACATTGTTTCAACTATAGTGTCAAAAACTCATTTATGGTTCTCAAAAAACATCTCCATAGTATCACTCATGATCACCAAAATGTTTGTCAGAAAATCCCATCCTGAATTCAGTATTTCACCATCTTCTCACCATCTTTTGTTGAGAAACGGTATCCATGGTCTGAAAACATCTCCAAAAACAGACCTCTTATACTGATCCATCACCCAGCTGAACATGAACAGACTCTTGGCTAATAGATAATGAAGAAGCTGCAGGTGTGATAAAACTGACACTCTTATGACTATTATCTCTTCTGATGCAGAATCTGCATGCACGTTTTCATACTATAGTAAATACAAAATAATGAACCTGTTTTTGTGTTTGCATATTAATTATGCATACTTCCTTGAAACCTGTAATTTAATTTGCTTATCTCCATCACTCACATATATGCTCTGATTTTAAATTCCTACATCCACATTTTACCATTCTCTTTGCACTGCTAATAGCTAGTCTTAAAAATTAGTGAGCTTCAGTTTCTTCAAAATTTTCCAAGTACATATTTCTGCATGGAGTTCATTTGTGAAGTATCAGTTTCATTGCGTCGGAACAGAATATGTCTTAGAAGATGCATAGCCTTGGAACAGTGGTGCCTTTGAACTCACAGTTTGCAAGTAAGCACTAAGTAAGCATAACATGATTCTTAACAATGAGCAGTTACTATCTCTGGGATAACAATGCTTGCTTTGGAAGCTAAACTATTTGAACATATAATTTAAGATTTATATTTTATTTTGAAGCTAATTAAAAAAAAAAAAAAAGCAACAGTGATGTATAAAAACATGTACCAAACTGATACATGTATTTTCAACTATGAATGCAGTATCTTGAATTGAGTTTCAGTGAGGACAAAAATCACACTAAGCAAGAGCAGAAGAATGAATAGCTGTTACCATATCAGCATTTGCTTAGTGGTGACATACAGCAACTAAGCCTGCAGCACTTTTAGATATGTACTTTTTTTTTTTTGTCACTCTAAGTCAACTTTTGGACTTTGTTTTGTATTTCTAAGAAAATACATATTTTATATCAAAACAGACATGAGAACTAATCTCTCTCATGAAAGTCTATTGCCTTTATGAACTGGTATAAAGAACAATAAATCTAAAGATTATTTCTAACATCAAATACTGAAAAAAGCTTCAAAGCTCTAGAAATGGAGGGAACAGAGGAAACTTTGAAGTAAAGATGTGACAATAAATGAACAAAATTAATTTGATTAAAAATTTTTTAAGACATTAAAGGAATAGATATTTTAAGTGGTTACCTCTTAGAGATTACACATGCCACATTAACAAGAAACAGACGATGTTTTTTTCCTTTCCTTATCATATGGCATTCAATAATATTAAGTTAATAAGGGGCATCTTGCAATTTTAGTACAGGGACAAAAGCACATGGGAAAAAAATCAAAGCTGTTTCCAGAGAGGCTAAATGTATATTCAGTATGTGGGAAGATGTATAATATTGATTTCATTATTATATTTTTAGTAGAATTAAAATTTTCCTTTTCTATCAGGCAACAAATTTAAAAATGAGCAAATACAGGCCAGTGGTTAATAGTGTTATATATTTTTTATTCTTAGACTCCAATGCCCACATTAAGAGACCCAATCTTTAAGGCAGAATGAAAACAGTACATTTGACGTGTATTTCTAAGAAGGAAGTTATTCAGAATCAATAGTCACACGTGAAGGCCAAAACAATCTTATTTTCAATAGAAGACAAATTAATTCCTCCCTGCTTAATAAAAGAACATCTGCTAAGAACTTACCACATTGTAGACTTGCACAGATTTTACTACAGCTGAATAAAATGTAAATCAATTAAACCAAAATTGTGTGAAAATAGTTTGATACACTCTTATATTTGTTTAGATTTGATTAACTAATAAACTTACAAAATAAATGACACTATATCTGACACTATAGAGATAAGAAGTTGGGAAATCGGGGTGTTACAATATTTAAGTGGAGAAAAATAATGCACTGTAAAAGAATGAAAAACAAGGGTAGAGTAAGATAAACGAACAAATGTAGCCTATCTACAGCAGCCACGAGATACACATGGATACAGAAAAAAATATTACCTCAAGCTGAATTTTCTATAGTATAACTGACTTAATTTCCTAGGTACTCGCATTTTTTTTTAATAGTAGTAGGAAGAAAAGAAAAACATATGCAAAAAAAAGTGAAATGTAGTAAATACAGTATTAATCATATACTGAAAAAAATGCAAAGTCAACTAAGCATTCATTGCAAGTTACAAATAGCACCACCTCACTATAAAATAAATGAAAATAATGGCAAAAATTACTTCAACTGACAGATTTAAGAAACTCAATCTCCTTACTTTATCTGGGAGATCAAGAAGTGAACTATAAGACTAAAAAAGATGGGAATTATAAGGCTAATAAAAGACTTATTCCTGATGACTGGAAAAAGGAAACATTATTCCCATTTTTAAGAAGGAGAGAAATAAGATGACCTCAGGATCGACAGTCCAGTGAGCCTCATCTCTGTGCCTAGGAAGATCATGGAGCAGATCCTCCTGGTTACCACATTAAGGCACATATGAGATGAAGAGGTGATCCAAGACAGGCAGAATGGTTTCACCAAGGGCAGATCTTGCCTGACCAGTCTGATGGCCTTCTATGATGGAGTGACAACACTGGTGGACAAGGGAAGGGCAACAGATGTCATCTACTTGGACTTCTGCAAAGCCTTTGACATGGTCCCTCACCACATCCTTCTCTCTAAATTGAAAAGGTATGGAATTAAAAGATAGACTGATGGATTAAGAACTGGTTGGCTGATGACAGCCAAAGGGTTGTGATCAATGGTTCTGTGTCAGGTTGGAGGCGGGTCACAAGCAGTGTATCTCAAGGGTCAGTCTTGGGACTGGTGCTCTTCAACATCTTCATCAATGACATAGACAACGGCATCGAGTTCACCCTCAGCAAGTTTGCAGATGACACCAAGCTGAGCTGTGCATTCGATACATTGGAGGGAAGGGAAGTCATCCAGAGGGACCTGGACACGTTGGAGAAGTAACCTCAGGTAAACCTAATGAGGTTCAATGAGGCCAAGTACAAGGTGTTGCACATAGGCTGGGGAAATACCAGGTGTTTATACAAACTGGGGGAAGAGCTCCTTGAGAGCAGCCCTATGGAGAAGGACTTAGGGGTCCTGGTAGATGAGAAGCTGGACATGAGCCAGCAGTGCGCTTGCAGCCCAGAAGGCCAACTGTGTTCTGGGCTGCATTGAAAAAGGGGTGGCCAGCAGGGAGAGGGAGGTGCTTGTCCCCTCTACTCAGCTCTTGCGAGGCTCCATCTGGAGTGAATACTGATAGGACGAGGGGGAATGGTTTTAAACTGAGACAGGGGAGGTTTAAGTTAGATATTCGGAAAAAGTTTTTCACATAGAGGGTGGTGACACACTGGAACAGGTTGCTGAAGGAGGTTGTGGATGCCTCACCCCTGCAGGCATTCAAGGCCAGGTTGGATGTGGCTCTGGCAGCCCTGTCTAGTGGTTGGCAGCTTGGCCCATGGCAGGGAGGTTGAAACAACGTGATCTTTGAAGTCCTTTTCAACCCAGGCCATTCTATGATATGATAAGACTTTTTACTCTATTGAAGAAAAACATAGTATCTCCTACCAGACAGAGAAAGATCAAACAAGACTAGTACTACTGAGAAGTCAGGCCTAAATTTTTAAGAGTGATAGAGTTAATCAGAAAAAAAAAAAAAAGAATGGTCAAGACAGATGGTGGATTGATGGATATTTGTCAGTGTTCTCCATCAAGATTGGATTCATTTCCTGTTGATAAGATTTAACAAAACACAAGTTATTTTTCCAGTACTACTTAGTAGGAAATGATGTTCAGTATCACTTAAGCAACAGGAAATAATAGTTTTAATCTACTTTTACATTTTACTAATTTCTGCCACTAATTTTCTTTCCTAAGTTTACTTTAAGTGACAATTTGCATAGAAAAATCTGATTAATGTACCCAATATGCATCTACTGAGGAAGTACTGTGAATTATTCTAATGTACTTCAATCACAATTTTAATGTTTTTAACAATGTAGATAAAGGACAGATATCGACTTACATGAATTACAAAAATTCACTGAAAATGATTACTTTACCTAGCATTTTATTTTACATCATTTGTTCATGGTTTTCCAATAGTACAGCATTATTTCAGTAGTCTCTGTTATATTCATTACTTGACTTCATAATTATCTGTTTGTTAAATCCTGCATTGTTTAAAGTAGGCAAACACTACAAACAGATGACTTTTGGCACATAATGATCAAATGACATCACACCTTCTTGGATCTTTCTGACAGCCTGCCAAAAATAACATGCCTAATTTGAAATACTCTAGAAGCGAGATCTGTTTTTTTGCTGTAAAAGTGGAACATATTCATTAATCAGCTTTTACTATGGAAGCTTTCTTATTTTATTCTCTTCCTAGGAATTCTGAAATAACTAGGTAAGTTGGAGTACTTTAAATTAACATAGAAAGAAGTATAATAAGTATATGATAAAAATGTAAGCTAGAAAGATTGTTGTTACAGAACAAACTGATGAGCTTGGTATCATTTTAAATCCAATTAGTAAATCCAATGTAACTTTCTATGAAAATTATAACTTGTTAGGGAGGGACGTGATCCACCTGTCTAGAAGAAGCAGGGCAATTTAAGGCAGCAGGCTGGCCAACCTAGTGAGGCAGGTTTTAAACTGAAAGAGTTGGGGGCAGGGTACAAAATAGCAATGTTTACACCATTGCAAATGGCTGGGGAGTAACCCAGGAAAAACAGAACAATGACAACTGCTACCTCCCACGACATAAGCCAGAAGGCCAACCACCTCCAGAGCGTGTGTAACTATGGAGAATCTGGTATCTCTCCCTTTTCTTCTCTGAAGTACCTGAATATCACTGTATGCAGTATGGGAATAAGCTGGATGAACTACACTCCTGTGTGCAGCCACAGGGCCATGATCTCACTGTAATTACGGAGATGCAGTTGGACAACTCACATAACTGGAATGCTGTCATGGATGGATATGTACTTAGGAAAGACAGGCAGCAGAGCAAGGTGGTGGAGTTTCTGTTTACATGAGAGAGCAACTGGAATGCATCAAGCTCTGCCTAGAAATTAACAAGGAATGAGTTGAGAGCTTACAGGTGAGAATTGACAGGCAGGCTTATATAGGTAACATCACTGTGGGTATTTAATACAGGCTGCCTGATCAGGAGAAGGCTGATGAGGTCTTTCACAGACAGCTGAAAGTAGCTTCACAATCACAATCACTGGATTTCATGGAACCTGATTCTCATCTTTTTAAAGAAGAAAGACCTATAGGTTAAATGCATTTATCTGCTTTACATGTATATACTACATAGTAACCAGAACATACAATTGCAGCAGTACATTTATCATTTCTAACACGCGATGCAGGCCCTAGAATTCTGGAAAAAAAGAAAAGTTCTAAACTCAAATTCTGTGATGGTATGGAGGGTAAAATTGAATTTAAAAGCACAGATAAATTAAATAGCTTAATGGCTTTCTGATTTATAGAGCTTATCTGTTCTCAGTATAACTACACTGTCATTGATCTTGAATGATGATTTATGAAGTACAAAATTCAATAAAGATTCCATTCTAAAAAATTGCGTTTTAACCACTGTCTAGGTGAACATAAACAGCAACAGACAGCAACAATGACATTTACTTCTCTTCCTTTAAAGTTGTGTATGCAACATTATGTAGAAACCTGAAATACAATTTGTGCTGTGCCAGGAAGGAGCTACATTTCCAAATAATGAATGCAACTTCTGGATAAGAGTTTCACTTTGAGTAATTAGGGAAGACAGCATTTAGATGGAGACATGCCTTGTATAGAATGTACTTGGAAGTCAATTGTAAGTTGCATTCCAAGCACATTTTTAAAGCAAAGACCAAATTGAATGCAAAACAATTCATTATAAAAAATGAGATCAAGCAAGTAGTTAAAGTAAACTGCAGTGCGACACACAGGTGCTGATCACAAAACAGTAACAGTTACTCAGCACAACAGCCGTCATGAGTCAGCTCTTCACTACCCCTGATACTTAAAGATATATTTCTACCATCACTGTTTTAGCAATGTTTAAAGGTAAAGGAATTTTTCTGCTGCAGATTTTGTATTTCCTACCTTGAAACTGAGCGTTAAATCCCTTTCGTCGGTGGTTGCTGTCAGATGTAAAATGGAGTCGTAACCAGTTCTTACTGCTAATAACAGGAGAAGGTAGATTCATACCAGTCAACCTGGAAAAATAAAAAAAGACTCTAACGTCAAGGGTACTAAAATCACATATACTTTAGAGACAGCAAAGAAAACAAGAAAAAAAATCCAGAACATACTGCTGTTCTATTTACTTTTCTTAATTCAAAAGAGCAAGAAAGAATTAAAATATAAATGAAGTCTGTGGGTTTTGGAGTTTATTTTGTCAACTCACAATTATCCTTCTCTTTTACCTATTTTCTCCATTTTATGTTCAGCTCAATAATAACATATACTTGGAAATTTGTTGTTTGTTCCAAAATACAACAAAACAATAAATAAATTAATGAATTGAATTAAGGCAAACAAAATAAAATGAGATTTGAAAAGAAGTTCTATAAGAGCTATATTACATTTAAAAGAAAATACAGGAAAGCCTTCCAGAAATGCTTGATCTTCATTACTTGGAAATAATTCAGTTATTTCTATATTCATCTAGCCACAATCATGTTTTTATTTTTAATTATTTTCTTGTTTGGGATATATTATAGAACATCTTCTGAGCTTCTATATAAAGTTTCTGAATCAAGAGGCGAAGAGAAAAAAAACAGAGGATTCTATTCTTCAATTTGGAACTACCTTCCATTTTGAAATCCTTTCTGCTAAAATATTTAAAAGAGCAGCCATGCTGGTAATTGTCAAAATGAGAATTTTCAACGATCCTCCCTTGCTTCTATAGTTCTAGAGATGTTTCATGCACAGGTGAAGTGATCTAACAGGCTAGTGTATTAAAAAAAAATGTGTTACATTCTCATTCATTCTGCATGTACTCCATCCTTTGCTTTAGTATTGCCCTTCCTCACTGGTATCAACTTTGATTCTTGCTGAACATTTTTGTTATCTCTTTAAAGTAGCAGACTCTTATCTCCTAGATGAGAACTAAGCAGTTTCACAGAAAATGTTTAAATTGTGTCTTCTTCGTATGGAACATGAACTAACAGAATATTTGTAATAGGTAACATCTACTAGGGTTCAGAATTGGAGAGAGTGAGCAGGTGAGAACAAGATGTTTCTCGTTCTGGCATTTAAAATAATCAGGTCATGGATTAATTTTCTCCTTTTATTTTCCACCTGTTTTTATAGCAATATATACATGGTTGTTTATTTTGGTTGCTATGAATGAATCCTTTCTATTTTACCTTAGCATTATTTGGTAGTAAAATTGAAATCAAATGAGCACATAAATTTTTGGGTGAAATATTTTTATTTGTTAGGAGCACGTTAGCAAGTCATAACGTTCCCCAAGCTATTCTTCTGAGAATTTTTCAGGATAACAGGATATGCTCCTGGGAAGATGAATGAGACTGGCAGCTGCTTTTAGACAAATGAAGAAAACCACTGATTGAGTAATTCACGTGGTTCTTGCTGAACCAGAAAATTCTGATAAATACTAAGAACCAGAAGAGTTTGCCACAGAATTTTATATCAATATATTTTGTCAACTTTGGCCTGAGAATATATGCTTGAATGAAATCAAGCATTCGTGAGTATAAAAAGGATAGAAGAAAGTAAACCAAACATTGACAAGTCATGAGATAAGCCCAAAACTGAAGTCTTAACCAGAGTTTGACAGTTTAAAAGATTGAGTCTTTCCATTTAGTACATTAGGCAGCTACATTTATAATTGTTCAGTTTTCCTACACAATATTTCCTACATCTTGAGAGGAAACATTACCAGATAACAGCATGCCATGATAGTTCCTCTTCACGATGAAATACTCATACATTCAGTAAAAGTGTTCCCCAATCATACCATACAAAGTTATCATGACAACATTACATTCATTACACTCATTAATAACATCACTGCATTATATACAAACAGTTCCCATAAAATGTTTTGGATATGTTTCATATGGAATAATTAATAAGAGAAAAGAAGACAATTATGTGATAATCTCATCAAATTTTCAAAATGCATTATTATGGAACATTTTGAAAGACTTGCAAAACGTTACTCCTTGTCTTAATTCCCTTCTCATGGCATTTACTAATTACTGCATGTAAACATACTACATTTTTAATTTAGTTTGAAACTATTTAAAACTAAATTGTTCTATTTAATATAAAATTATTTAAAATTATGGGGTTTTGTTTTCCATTCAAGAAATGAAGTTTTAAGTGACACAGCCATATTGAGATTCCTTACATTAAAAACTGTACTCAGAAACTCTGTACTCAGTACTGGGGACATTCAGGTTGGACACCCGGAAAATTTCTTCTCCGAAAGAGTGGCCAGCTACTGGAATGGGCTGCCCAGGGAGGTGGTGGAGTCATCACTCCTAGAAATGTTCAAGAAACTATTAGATGTTGTACTTAAGGATACAGTTTAGTGGAGAAATATTGGTGGTTTGGACGGTTGGACTGGATGATCTTGGAGGTCTTTTCCAACCTTGGCAATTCTATGATTCAATGAAACTTATGTAGAAATTTGGTATGATATCCCATAATTAATTCAGATAAAGTTTATCTTGGGAGACTTCTAAGTTTCTTGCCTGAGCAAAATTTTATATTCATGCTCAGAATCACTTATACCTGATGAAACAAGGAGAAAAAGATGGATTTAACCTTATCTAATGTCAGCTGTTGGCAGTGCTGCAGTCTGCACCTGGTCTAGGATCCTGCATAGTCAAGAGAGTGGAACAAATATTTTGAGAGCGCACATGACATGAAGAATTTTTAACTTTCACATCAATTTGAGATTAATCTCACCTTAAAAATAAGAGTTAGAATGACTGGATCAGTAAATAGCAACACCTGAACCTCACACGAAGCATATAAATTCTGTTTTAACCCAGCCCACGTGAAACACCAAAACAGAATTTTATTCTTTGAAGATAGCCTTCTCAGTTTCTAATTACTCTAGTACTATTCAGCCTGGCCTTGAAGATCTCATTGGGCAATCTGCTCTAGTGCTTCACGACCCTCACAGTAAATAATTTCTTCCTAGTGCCTAGCTTAAATTACATTTTAAAGCCATCTCCCCTCATTCCGTTGCTATCTACAAAATAAGTCTTTTTGTACTTCACTATACCTCACAATGGATATTATGCCTGAACATATTTCATGTTTGGCTGCAGGTTAAAGCCAAAGGCATTTTTTTTTTTTATTTTTTATCTATTGTTTGGAAAAACAGCTTTATTAAGAATACTTTGGTTTATTAATTCAATAGTATTAGCATATATTTTTCTTTGTTATTGATCTGATATTTGACAAACATAACTGGGACAATGTTCCATGGTACTCTGTATAGCATATACTTCCTCTGAAATATTATAACTGCTTTCAAGCTGATGAGTAAAAGAATCATTCCTTGTATGTCTAGGTTTTTACTTATATATGGCTTTCATTGTCCAGCAAGAGAGGAATATTAAGCTCTAGGACACAGCAATCAATTAGATTTTATTGTTCAAAGCTGTAATATTCATCCCAGAAATTTGTATTTCATCAATAACTTTTAATACTGCAGGCCATTCTCCTATAGCTTTGCAAATAATTCTTACATCTAGATCCAGAGAAGATGTATTCAGTCCTAAAGTCAATATGGCAGTTGCCCTGAAGGTAAATTAACATTTTAAAAAAGCTCACAATTGAACAAAGAAAACTAAATAGTTGGCTTTTTTTGTTGTAACTAATATGCAGTAATTGAGCACTTGGGAGATAAATATTTTGCTTTAATAATTCTTCCCTAGTTTACTGTAATTATTAACAGCTGAAATGATAAAATGTTGATCTTACAGCACACAATATTCTGTTTAGGGATGCTGCAGCTACTGTTTCTACTGCCAGAGCCCATATGGGTACTTTTTGTTAACATTCTGAAAACTGCAGAATTTTTAGTTCTATTCATACATGATTCCTGAACAAATTCCCCAGGGAATAAATAAGAGAGAAATTTGTATTTCATCAATAACTTTTAATATCTACTCATCTGATGTCACCCAATTATTTGTGCAGGTTTTTTTTTGTTTCTTAAACCTTCAGTTACCATTTCCTAATACAGGAGTAAATTCTAACAACATAAATTGAAAAAGCAGACATCTAAAACAATGTTCAGTAATCACTAATCTTATTATGAAATATTTATTATCTGCCATAGTCACTGTCATTTTTCATGCAGAGGTTACTTTCCCAGAGTTGTTCCTTTTTAGCCACAATAGCTAAGGAAAATACAAAAGGAAAAAAAAAAAAAGTTTAAATTATATATTATCTATTGCAAGTAGAATGAGCATTTTTTAAGTACATTAGGGATCCACACTTGTGCTGAAGAAGTCTGTTCTATAATACCTTAAAAGACAAACTTATGACAAATAAGATCATATTCTCAGCATAGATTGTGGCAATGAAAACTGGTGTCAGCAGGTACATTAAGTTTGTGGTAATGAAGTCCTTTCATTTGTAGTTGCCTCTGTGAGGTTTTCAAAACAAGTTAGAATGAACATAAAAATATAATGAACTGAAAGATGTTTTTCAGTTCAGTGTAACCAATTTCACTAATAACATTTTTCCATTATGTATTTTATATTGGATGAGTTGTTTCTTTTTCTTAAATGAAAGATTTTAGGTGTCCCATTTGGATTTGTTACAAATAATTAAAGGAAAAAAAATAAAGAAAAAACTAATTAAAATGTCACTGAAAGGAATATTTCATAAAATGAGTTTTTTTCTTGGATTTTCAATTGCAGAACTCACGTTGGCTCTTTTGACTGAAAAAATTCCCACATCTCTCTGTATTTAAAAAACTCAATTCATATAAGGGGGGCATTTAGTCCCCTAAAGGACAAATTTTAGAATATGCTTCTATATTGTGCCTTACTGTTGCAATTTAGTTTACAATCTATCTATCAGATATACAATCTGTTTCATATTAAAACATGAAATAAAACACCTTGTTTCTCTATCTTCCTTTATAATCCTTTATTATTGCTCTCTCAGACCATAAACTGATGAAATACTGTTATCTTAGCATATAGATAAACAGTACTTGATAAAATAACTCACTGGTTATCATGCATAGACTAAGGGAGTAATAGGTAGCAGTTAAAGTTTTTCAAGGATACAATTGTGCATTTTTCAGAAAATAATTTACTTATACTTCATCTTATAACTTTATGAAACTATGTTTATGTTTTCCATAATAGTACTTCATAAAATACACATGTATTTTAAACAGTAGATTTAGACGCCCCAGATTTGTGGAACTGGTTAAGATTCTTTGAAAGAAAATAATACTTATCAAAATAGACGATAAATGTCAAATATTACATCACCTATTATCGTCTGCATTATAAGAACTTCAAACTGGAACACTTTCCTTTATAACCTAGCTCCCACCTATTTTGGGAAATATCATATACGCTTACGTGTATATATTTACAAAATTCTACCATCTTCACTCATTTTTGACAGCATGTGAAAAAATTCTTTCCAGTCTAAAATAAGGCAGCAGCTTGCCTATTGCTCATAGAGATTATAAAGCCATAAAACCCAGCTGTGCTCAGTGATCCTCTGACACCTCTAGCCTAAATCAGGTCAGACAGATTTGTGCAACAAGTACAACCGATCTAGTTTTCATGTACAACCACTTTTTGTACATGAAAACTAGACTGTATATAAAAGTGGCTTTATACTTCTTCAGGAGATAACGCAATCCTATGAGTAAACTATCACAGTGTAAGAGCCCAACTGACAGCTGTAACCAAGCAGTAATGTTTGTGAGAATCCTTCTTTGTTTTCTTTCTCAAAGCTTGCTTCCTGAGGTATTTCTTGTGATAAGATTCCGATTGATTTATTGAGGAGGCAAGTGAAGGGTGCTACCATGTGACAATCAACATCACTTTGTGGACATTTGAAAGCACCTTCCTCCAGAGCTGCTTGCCTCCAGAAAAGAGTGCTCAAGAGTGTTTACTGGCAGGAGATCTGGCCTGTGACTAAATAGCTCCAGATTGGTATGGGAAATGATACCATCATGTCCTGTGAAAAACAGGATGCAGGTGGGCATCCCTGCTCCCTCTTATCTGCCCAGAAGATGGGAACAAAGGAATTTCTGCTGAGATCCCGGAATCAGAAGCTGCCACTCCAAGGAGAGCTGACTCAACCGTTTTGGACTTATAAGTTGGTATTACCATTGAAAAGCGGCAATCATCACCATGGTCACCATCATCATCAACAGAACAACAAAGCCCGATGACCCACCATACTGAAGATCAATGACTGGAGTATGAACCACGCTGGATCCATGGTGGTGACTATCTCCCTCTTGCTTCCTATAAAGACTCCTTGCTGCTTCTTTCCTATTACCCTCCTTCCCTTCCCTGTCACCCTAATTCATAATAGTGTCCGTTCTCCCCTTCCCCATCTCCCTGATTAAGATTTTTAATAAACTGGTCGGACCAACATTTGAACCATTGTTTCTTAATCTCACGCCGGGTATACACATATTAAAAAGAATGTCCTCTCCCTCCTATAAACTGGAGCTAAACAATGTTCAACAGGATTGCTCTACAACACAGAACAACTTTAGTCTCAGTCATTACACCACTCAAAGCACAAAGCAATCTTTTTAAATTACATTATCTCATACACACCTTATCCTATGAACACTCAAAACCTTTTGAGGATGGGGACTATCTGTATACACCACAAATTTCTGTATCTCTGCATTTCTGCATCTGTATATTCCAATCTCTCATATTTGCATTCATCAATCCAGATCATAACTGAAGTAATCCACTCTTACCAGACAGCAGTTTCTAGACAGCAGTATTCAGACTGACACATGGTCCAAAATTATTAATCCAATTTATATCAATATATCCAGGACCTCAATGTCTTTCTTGCAGTGAGGGGCCCAAAACTGGACACAGTACTTGAGGTGCAGCCTCACTAGTGCTGAGTACAGGGGAACAATCACCTCTCTGCTCCTGCTGGCAACACTGTTTCTGATGCAAGCCAGGATGCCATTGGCCTTCTTGGCCACCTGGGCACACTGTCGGCTCATGTTCAGCCAAGCATCAATCAATACCCCCAGGTCCATTTCCTCCACGCAGTCCTCCAGCCACTCCGCCCCAAGCCTGTAGCATTGCCTGGGGTTGTTGTGGCCGAAGTGCAGGACCCTACATTTGGTCTTGTTAAACCTCATCCCATTGGCTTCAGCCCAGCTCTCCAGCCTGTCCAGATCCCTCTGTATGGCCTTGCTACCCCCAGGCAGATCCACACTTCCAGCCAATTTGGTGTCATCTGCAAATTTACTGAGGGTGCACTCGATGCCCTCATCCAGGTCATCAATAAAGATATTAAAGAGGACGGGCCCCAGCACCCACCCCTGGGGAACACCACTCATGACCAGTCGCCAGCTGGATTTAACTCCATTCACCACCACTCTCTGGGCCCGGCCCTCCAGCCAGCTCCTTACCCAGCCAAAAGTGTACCCATCCAAGCCTCGGGCTGCCAGCTTCTGCAGGAGAATACTGTGGGAGACAGTGTCAAAGGCTTTGCTGAAGTCTAGGTAGACTGCATCAACAGCCTTTCCCTCATCCACCAGAGAGGTCACTAGATCATAGAAGGAGATCATGTTGGTCAAGCAGGACCCGCCCTTCGTGAACCCATGCTGGCTAGGCCTGATCCCCTGGTCATCCCGCACATGCCGCACGATCTCCCTCAAGACAATCTGCTCCATAACCTTCCCTGGCACCGAAGTCAGGCTAAGAGACCTGTAGTTCCCTGGATCCTCCTTACAGCCCTTCTTGTAAATGGGAGTCACAATGGCAAGCCTCCAGTCTTCTGGGACCTCACCAGTCAACAAGGAGCGCTGATAGATGATGGAAAGCGGCTTGGCTATCACCTCCACCAGTTCCCTCAGCACTCTCGGGTGGATCTCATCTGGCCCCATAGACTTGTGGCAGTTCAGTTGGAGTAGTAGGTCTCTGACTGTTTCTTCCAGAATCACAGGGGGGTTAGTGTGCTCCCCAGCCGAGACTACCACGTCGGAGAGAGGAGTACCCTGAGGATAACTGGTCTGACTTTTAAAGACAGACGTAAAGAAGGCATTCAGAACCTCTGCCTTTTCCTTATCCTCAGTGGTCACATTCCCAGCCTCATCCAGCAAAGAGTGGATATTCTCCTTTGTCCCCCTCTTACTGTTAATGTATTTATAAAAGAGTTTCTTATTCCTTTTCACCCCAGCGGCCAGGTTAAATTCAAGCTGGGCTTTTACCTTTCTGATTTCACCTCTACACATCCTAACGACTTTCTTGTATTCATTCTGAGTTGCCTGTCCCTCTTTCCACAGGCGGTAGATCCTCTTTTTCTCCTGGAGCCCTCAAGAATAGCTCCCTATTCATCCACACCAGTCTTCTTCCGCACCGGTTCATTTTGCAGCTCAGGGGGACTGCCTGCTCCTGCACCCTTAAAACTTCCTTCTTGAAGAGCAACCAGCTCTCTTGGACCCCTTTACTCACTAAGACTGAATGCCAGGGGACTCCCCCATAATGTATAACAGAAGCCCAGTACTAGTGTAAAAAACAGTATATTTCTAGATGCATATTTATGTTTGATTTGTGAAAGTTAAGAAACATTCCAGATTGACTGAAAACAGCAGAAAATTTCAGCTGAGGCTTTTTTTTTTTTTTTTTTTTTTTTTTTGTTCTTATGGACTGATTTTAACAATGCAAGATTCAGTTCTAAAAATCTTTGATCTATACTTAATTCATATTGAAATCTACAGGAAGTCCAAGTGCAATGAGCTTTCAACATTAGTTCTACCTGGTATTAGAAATGCCTTCATATTTATAAACAGAAATATAAAACAATTCTGTTTGAAAACATCAGAAATAGAATTCTGATGATATTATTAAAAATATTTCTAATTGTTCAGTGTATAACGTGATATAGTTGCTGAAATGTGAAATCTTAGTATCTTTCAAAGCCATATCATTTAATATATTCACATGGACATCATTTCAGAAGTTGAGTAATTACACTGAAATTATGAAGTGTAATCAGCAAATACAATACTTGAATAAAACATTAGCATGGCTGTACCTAAGCAATGATAATATTTAAACAGGTAAACCCAGTATCTTCATAAGATAAAACTGAAAAACAAAGGAAGCCAACTCACCATATAGGTATAGCCCTAAACATATGTTCAAGCCATGTTCTTCTTATTTCTAAAAAGTAACTTTTCCCTAGGAATGGAAGCTTTGTATAGATGTCACTTCCCTCCTCTTCCCCTTCCTCCTCCACCCAAACACGTTAAGCACTGAATTAAACAAAAAACAATGTACTTACTCATTTCAGATGGTATGCACTGCACTGGTATTCTCAAGTGGTAAAATCAGCCTTGTTTAGTTTTGTTGATACCTGGCTTAACCTTTACACATAAAGCTTCTCCTGCCAGTTCTAAAGCTAGCCTTGGCATAGATCTAAGGCAAATATTTATTTGCCTTAGATATTCTTAGTACATCTTGTTAAGCTTGTAAAGTTGACTTATCTACATTTTTGCCACATTTTCCTTACTTCCTTGACTACATTATTTTGTTCTTATAATTCTATAGTTAAGTACTTATTAATAAAATCAAGAAGCCTCTCCAAGCAAGCGTAGTTACACACAGCCTGTTGCATACAGATGCGATATATAGTATCAGATAAAATTGGGCAACAAATACACTTTCATGGTAGATATATCCCTCCTAAGCTCTACACGTGGTTTATTTCCAGTTAAAAATTAGTTTCCAAACAAATGGCAAGGGCGGTTCTTATTATATATAAATTAAAATACTATTAATTTCAGGTAGTCTAAAGTTATTGGCAATGTAAAAATAAATTTTGTGATAGTTCTCTTGAGTGAGTAGCGCAATGGGGATAGAAAACTTTTCTGGTAAATAGAGTGCAAGCACATAATAGCTGTTTATAATAATGCATAATACAGAAGCCAGGATATTTAATTTGAAATTTGAGCTCAAAATTTACTCATTATTTCTAAAGCATAAATCTATCCTTTATAAAGTTTATCAGTGACATTAAAATGCAACACTACCAGAAGGTGACTTCCTTCTCTGTTCTTATGTGTATTATTATTTAAAATTTTATTGAACTGAATGTAATTCTGGGTGTCTCTTTTTTTTTTTTTTCGGTGATCCAGTCTTCATACATGCTAAGTGAGCACAGAATTTGATAAGCTATGTTGTCTGAATCAAGCCTTCTCCCAAGATTTTTTTTTTTTGTATGGATAATTTAGAGCTACTATTTAAATTTTTTCTTATCTCTTTTTAACAGCCAAATATCTTCTGGCTAGAAAGTAAGTATCAGCAACAATAAACACTGCGACATAAGTATTTTTAACATGGCTAAGAGGCAAAACCCTTCAGGTAGTAAATGAATAACTTAGCTATTTTTAATTGCTGACATGATGGGTAATCAATGTTCTATCAAATTTTTCAAATATTTTGAAGTTGCCTGTACTGTTTTATTAAGTTTCTTGCCTACACTGCACATACTACACCCAGTCAACCTACATTTTTAATATAACAATTAAAACAAATTCTAAGAAGAAAAAATACAGAAATCATTAAAGGCTTGCCAAGAGTGGGAAAACACCAAAGAATGGTGATTCATACAAAAACAATTGATAGGTTACACTTACTTCAAACCTGATTGTACCTTTTGCAATATCATCCTATATTAAATAAAAAATGGAGAAGAATTTTACTCTGAAGATTACTTAACAAAGGGTTGTTATTTTTTTGTTTTGTTTTTTTCCCAGTGTGCAATATCCATTCACCATTCTCATGAAAGAAATCACCATGTTTCACCAGAATTTAGTGTGGGTTATTTCAAAATATCATTTGATACCATGAAAAGAAAATTATTAAAACCTAGAAGCCAAAATAAAGGCAGCAGCCAGGATTCAGTCCTTCAGCATAAGCACTGTCAGACATGAATATATTTTCATACTTCTGTAATGGCCCCTTTTTTTTTTTTTTAATCATGGTAATCCTTTAATCAGATAGATACAATTACAAAGATGAAGTAACAACAAAAAATTATTCATTAAATACTGCTTGCGATTAGTGGGATTCACCAAGTACACATAGAAGATTCTCTTAATTAAATTGCAATGAATGTCTGAAGTAGATCACATTGTGTTTTTGTACTAATTTCTTTTCACAGTAAAGTTTCAAGTTCCGGATGAGGTGCTGAGAGTATCTTAAATTTAACTGAAGTACTATTATATAGCACTATACCAGTCCAACTTAACTCCAGATGACACTGCTGTTGAAAGCTCTGCATCAGTGTGCTGTCCTATCACAAGAACTATTGTTTCCCAATCACTGGATATTTATTTCTCTATCACTGCATGACTGTCTGATTAGCATCGTTATTTTTCAATCTAATCTTTACTGAATAAATTCCCTATAGATCAATTAAACATAAAGCAAGTTCTATGTTTTTTTCTAACTCACTGAAGTATTTTAGCATTATGAGTACATTTATTGTAGACATTTCTTCCTGGAAACAACTATATTTCAGTTCTCAGCAAGATCAAAGAGTTAAGACTTTATTCTACAGTAGAATATATTTTCTGTGGTTCATTAGATTAAAGCTTGTAAAAGATTACAACGCTTCAAGAGGTCTTATGATGTTTAATTATCTACTTTAAGTACATTTTACAAAACACTGCTGACACACCAGTAAAGTGTGTATTTGTTATCTTTTATGACTGTAAATTACATCCCAAAGCTAGTATCAGGCTACTACTCTCTTAAGTAAATTTCTTTAGTAATACAGAATTGCAGTGGTAACGAACACTAACAAAATACCATTACCCAGTCTCCAAATCCTAAGATGCCTTTAAAAATTCACTGATATTTAGCTTATAACAAATCATTTCCCAGATGCTAAGGATAATAATAAAGCACCTTATCCATTACCAACCAACCATCTGAGATGATGTGAGGAAGAATACAGAATCATGACAGAAACACTGAATCTTTAGAGTTGGAAGGGATTTTAAAGGTCATTTAGTCTCTCCTGCAATGTTCAGGAACACCTATATCTAGATCAGGTTGCTCAGAGCCCTGTCCACCCATATTGGAAAGTCTCTAAAGGACAGCGCTCTCACCGTCTCTCTGGGCAACCTGTTCCAGTCCCTCACCATATTTGGTATAAAAAACTTCTTCCTTATATCCAATCTGTATCTCCCCTCATTTAGTTTGAAATCATTTCACCTTGCCCTGTCACAACAGACCCTGCGAGTCTGTTCCCTTCCTTTCTATAGCCTCCTTTATATACTGAAAGGCCACTATTAGGTCACCACAGATATTTCTCTTCTCCAGGTTGAACAGCCCCAGCTCTCTTAGCCTGTCCTCATAGGAGAGGTGTTCCATGCATTGGATAATTTTGGGGCCTTACTTCAGATGCGCTGTAACAGGTCCATGTTCCTCCTGTACTGAGGACTCCACACCTAGACACAGTACTCCAGGTGAGGTCTCATCAGCTTGGAGTAGAGAGACAGAATCACCTCCCTTGACCTGCTGGCCACATCTCTTTTGATGCAGCCCAGGATACAGTTGGTCTTTTGGGCTGTAAAAACACACTGCTGGCTCATGTCCAGCTTACCATCCACCAGTACTCAGTGCTCTATCCTTACATCTCCCAGCTTGTACTGATATGACGGGTTGTCACAACCCAGGTGCAAAACCTAGCACTCAGCTTTGTTAAACCTCATGAGGTTCAACTGGGCCCACTGCTCAAGTCTGTCTAGGTCTCACTGAATGGTATCCCATCCCTCAGGCATGTCAACTGCACCACACAACTTGGCATCATCCTCAAACTTGCTGAAGGCGCACTCTATCCTGCTACTGATGGCACTGATTATATTCAAGAGCTCCCAAAACAGAAAATGTGGAGCCTTTGCAAATGACCCAGAAGAGGGCGAGAAAGATAATCCAAATGCTGGATCCTCATCCTCTCCTAAGAAGATGGATGAAAGAACTGACTTGTTCGGCCTGGAAAAGAGAAAGTTACAGGCACCCTTCCGATATACAAAGGGAGATTGTAAACATGAAAGGGTAGATAGTAATAAGACAAGAAGGAATAGTTTTAAACTAAAGAGGGGAGATATAGATTAGATGTCAGGTGAAGTTTTTTACTAAGTGAGTGGGGAGGTGCTGGAGCAGGCTGCCCAGAGAGGCTGTAGATGCCCTATCTCTGGAGGTGTTTAATGCTAGGCTGGATGGGGGCATGGGGCAAACTAATCTAGTACTTGATCTAGCAGTTGGTAGCTCTGCCTATGGCACAGGGCCTGGAACCTGATGACAGTTGAGGTCCCTTCCAACGCAAACCATTCTATGTTTCTATGGCAACACTGCCTCAACGGAAGGAAAAGACACGTATGTTCAGAGTTAAAACTGATTTGCAATGACTTAATCAAAACCCTTCATATTTCTCCTGTTAATTGTTTACTACTTCATCTAGATTCACAGAATCATAGGATTTGGAAGGAACATTAAGAAATCTAGTCATATTCTTTAGCTAATTAGGAAGCAGAACTGTGATCCAAAAGAGAATGTGCACAAAAAGTATCTACCTAGAGATACCAGACATGTAAAAAAAGTAAAATTCCCTGTAAGTGAGTAGTTTTAGAGGAGAAACTGCCTATAATGAGTGAACATGCCAAAACTGTAGAAGTCCTCAGTTAACATAGGATTTCTAAGCTTAGCAAAAACAGAAATAATGGAGAAATTTCTATTTCTTAAAAAGAGAAAGCTTCCTGGAGATGTTATGAATTCACATCACAACAAAAGACAATCCAAAAATTAAAAAAGTTTATTTAATCAAGTCCAAACTTACTCTTTATAAAATACATTTTGAAATAAGTAGAACTTCTCAATATAGAATTCACATTATTTCCTAGGTAGAAGCCTCTAGGCCATTCCCTTACTGAAATGAATACTGTTATCAGTAAATACTAGTGTTTCACTGAGTAGTCTGTGACCTACAAGAAGAACTCCAATTCAGAAGAACTCAAGCTATCAGGCTATTTCACACTACCAAAATAAAAGAGACCATGATTCCCACTTCCCTCTAGTAAGGAAAATAAATTAAATAGCTTGCATCTTGAAAAACCAGCCAAATTGAGATGATGACAATTGCTCTGGTCACAGAGAAGTAAAATAGCTTCTGAGAGGTTTTTAGCAATACCAGGCAAAGTAATCACAGGTAGGCCAACAGTTGTACACAAAAAGTTGAACTCACCCAATCAGTGAAGAGGTTCTCTAGCTATATCTCATCCTTCACAAGAAACAGTGTACGTCCAAAAAAAAAGCTCTCCCTTCCATAGCTAGCCCTTATCAGAGCCCATGCTGGTCCCACCCCTTTTAGTCACATGGGAAGCACTGGTGCAAACAATTTGCCTGTGCTTCATGGGCCAGCCACACCCCTTAACCAGGTGCTCAATCAACTGGTCCAAGCCGTGACCTAACAGTTCCCTTACAACAATAAACAGGAAAAAGGACTGTAAGGGTTGAAATACTCATTCAAAAGACAGGTTGGGATGGAATCTATACAGCCTTTTCTTAATTTCTGTGCTGAGGAGAACAGTTAGCTCACAGGCTGAGACAGTTTCAAAGATTTCATCTTCCACACACAGTGTTTGCCACTTAACCATTTCTGGTTGGCTTCTTAATCAGCATGTGGCTCTTGGACTTCCTATCTGAAGTAATCTTTCACCTCAGAAATAAAGCAATCCTTCCTCAAAAAGACTGCAGTATAACATATGCTTCTTTTGTAATAGTAGCAGACAGAATATTACAGTAAATTTTCACTGTCAGAGAGAGATGATCTATAGCAACCTACTGGGCAACTGGTTGTTGAATTTGCACTAATAGCTTTTTTAACTCTTGATGAGGTGTACTTAGATGAGCAAAAATTGTAATTTCAGTTTGCTGAGCAGGTATCTAATGAAATAAAGTATTTTTTTAGAAAAATCTTGTGTTTTATAGAGATATTGTAGAACTGAATATTAAAAACAAATTTATAAAAATGTATTTAATGTAAATAACCAGCAACGAATCTGGAAGAAATATGTAGTGGGAAATATTCCTACTGCCAGTGGGAGCTGGCAGAGGTGATTGCTGAACCACTCTCAATTATCTTTGAGAGTTCTTTGAGAATGGGAGAGGTGCCTTAAGTCTGGAGGATAGCCAATGTCACTCCAGTCTTCAAAAAAGGCAAGAAAGAGGATTTGGGAAACTATAGACCAGTCAGCTTCACCTCCGTCCCTGGAAAGGTGATGGAACAGCTTGTTATGGATCCCATTTCCAAGCAATTGGAAGAGAAGAAGGTTAACAGTAGTAGTCAGCATGGGTTCACCAGGGGGTGGTCATGCTCAACTAACCTGGTAGCCATCTATGATGTTATCAGCTGGGTGGATGGGGGGAGAGCAGTGAATCTACCACTAAGTAGCACACATAGCAGAGTAGTCCACCTAGATTTCAGCAAGGCATTTGACATTATCTCTCACAACATCCTTACAGTGAAGCTGGGGAAGAGTGGAATAGACAAGTGGATGGTGAGGTAGCTTGAGAATGGGTTGACTGGCAGAGCTCAGAGGGTTGTGATCAGCAGCATAGAATCCAGTTGGAGGCTTGTACATAGCAATGTTCCTCAGGGGTCAGTACTGGGTCTGGTCTGTTCAAGATCTTCATCAGTGACCTTGATGAGGGGATAGCATCTACCCCCAGCAAGTGTGTCGATGATATAAAGCTGGGAGGAATGGCTGACACACAAGAAGGCTGTGCAGCCATTCAGCAAGACCTGGACAGGCTGGAGAGCTGGGCAGAGAGGAACCAGATGAGAACAAGAGAAAGTGTAGAATCTTGAACGTGGAGAGGAATAACCTCATGCATCAATACAGGTAAGGGAACAACCTGTTGAAAAGGAGCTCCCCAGTAAAGAACCTGAGTGTCCTGATGGACAACAGTTTGGCCATGAGCAAGCAGTGTGCCCTGGTGGCCAAAAAGGCCAATGGCATTCTGGGGTGCGTTAAAAAGAGCGTGGCCAGTAGGTCAAGGGAGGTGATCCTCCCCCTCTACTCTGCCCTGGTCAGTCTTCACCTGGAGTATTGTGTCCAGTTCTGGGATCCCCGATACAAAAAGATTGGGATCTCCTGGAAAGAGTCCAGCAGAGGGCCACAAAGATGATAAAGGGCCTGGAGCACCTCTCTTCTGATGAAAGGCTGAGTGACCTAGGTCTGTTCAGCCTTGAAGACTGAGAGGGGGTGTAATCAATGTAATCTATAAATATCTAAGGTGCAGGAGGCAAAGGGATGAGGCCAGACTCTTTTCATGGCAATAAGACAAGGGGAAATGGCCACAAACTGAAGTATAGGAAGTTCCGCACAAATGTGCATAAGAAATTCTTCACAGTAAGGGTGATGGAGCACTGAAACAGGCTGCCCAGAAGAGGTTGTGGAATCTCCTTCTCTGGAGACATTCAAGACCTGCCTGGATGCCTACCTGTGCAATCTGGTCTAGGTAGTGAGTTGGACTATATGATCTCTAGAGGTCCCTTCCAACACCTACAATTCTGAGATTCTGTGATTCCAACTCACTTTTGAGTTTTCTAAACAGCTATTGAAGATATAATATATATAATATATACATACATATATGTATAATATAATAATTATATACATATATATAATATATTCAATAATTATATATATAATACATATAATATATATAATATATATAATAAATATAGTATATATAATATATAATTATAATAATTATATACATATATAATATATTTAATAATTATATATATATATAAAATACATATAATATATATATAATATATATTATATGTATAATATATATGTATAGTTTCAATCACTCTTTTCTGAACAATATAGTCCTAGTCTTAGAAAATGGGATATTCTGGAAACTCTGACAGCACTTTTCCCAAAGAACTGTGAGGTGACAGTAACCATTTCCTCCATAAATTGCACTCAGTTGGGAACTGCTGCTCAGCTTTAATAGGTAGGGAAAGAGCTGCTCTGAATTTCTCAGGCTTGCACAATATCCTCTTCTGGGACTGGAGAATAAATAATGAGGAATGGATTACGGTAAAATAATAGCACTATGAGTTAGAACACTTCATCTATAGAAAGGAAAATTCAGAGGTATTTCTTCAATTCCTAATATTGCACTTGTTCATGTAAAGATGTTGTTTTATGTTTGAATCAAGTCTCTCTGCTAAGCTCAAGTCTCCTCTAAGGGGACCTAGCACCAGTACTGCTGTTTTCTGCTAGAGAATATAGAAAGCATAATGGATTTAATTCTATACATTTTAACTTGTAAAGAAACCCTCTCATTATTTTCATGTTAGACCACTGTATTTGTAGTTACAAGTTGTTACTATGTGGATATGTTATTTCTTTCTTTATTAAAAAGGTTCTCAAGGGAAAGTTATTTTCAGGATCACATATTCTTGCCAGTGCACAGAAAATACAGACTAGGCAATCTGGCATTAAGTGCTAATTTT
Source organism: Chrysolophus pictus (assembly GCA_037305975.1). Classification (NCBI taxonomy): domain Eukaryota; kingdom Metazoa; phylum Chordata; class Aves; order Galliformes; family Phasianidae; genus Chrysolophus; species Chrysolophus pictus. Next base: position 21,355,394 of record CM074578.1, read on the forward strand.
GAAGGAATTTAAGTTGCTTGTTTCAGTCCATCAGGTATTCTGACAACTACTGCCCACTTGTACCAAGAAACACATGAACAGCAGAATTAGACAAAGAGCTCTGGAAATAATCAGCTACCTGGCTATACCACAGAATGGCCAGGGTTGGAAGGGACCTCAAGGATCATGAATCTCCAACCCTCCTGCCACATGCAGGGCCACCAACCTCCCCATTTAATACTAGACCAGGCTGTCCACGGCCCCATCCAACCTGGCCTTGAACAGATCCAGGGATGGGGCATCCACAACCTCTCTAGGCAGCCTGTTCCAGCACCTCACTACTCTCATAGTAAAGAACTTCCCCTTGACATCCAACCTAAATCTTCCCTCCCTATAAGAAAATCTTCATGAAACTAAAATATTTCTTTCATCCATGTTAGCTGAATACAGTACTTAGTAACTGTACCTTTAGCATCTGCCAAACATCTTCCATTTTCCTTTACATCTAAGTAAACAGATGTTCTATACAGCAAATCAAATGAATCAGATCTATTGCAGGCCTAACAGTCTGTTACTGAAATGAATTCTTTAAATAAAAAAATGGTGTATTGGGTGCAAGTGACCATGTGCTGGCAGCAAGGCCCCATACTGCACACAGCCAACCAGGGCACAGCTGGACCTGCTGCCAAGGTGGTGGCACTTCTCGGACTCCCACTGGACAAGGTTTCTCCTGAAGGACTGCAGCCTGTAGGAAGTACCTATGCTGGAAAAAAGGAAAAGTGAGCAACAGACAGTTGCTGTTATAGCTCTGCTATTGCAAATTCCCCTGTGCTGCGTATGGTTGGAGAGTGAGGCAGAAGTAAAAATTGAAGGAGTGAGGCTGAGCCGGACAAGTTTACGGCCATCTTCCTTACCACCTTACTCTGTTTTTTACTGTCAGTGAGGAAATCTTCCCCAGATTGAGTCTGCTCCACCTGTGTCAGTAAATGGTAAGTGACCTTTTTCCCTGTTTCTGTCTCAGCACATGAGCCTTTCCACTTTTATGGAAACCACAGATCATTGTGTCCAGATATGGAGTCGTCAGTACAGGAGAGACATGGAGTGCACCCAGAGAAGGGACACAGAAATGATTCAAGGAATGGAATACCTCTCCTATGAAGATAGGCTAAGTGAGCTGGGGCTGTTCAGCCTGGAGAAGTGAAGGTTCCAAAGTGACCTGATAGTGGCCTTTCTGTATCTAAAGGGGAGCTATATGAAAGAAAGAGACAGACTCTTTAGCAGAGTCCATTGTGGAAGAACAAGGTGAAATGGTTTCAAGCTCAAACTGGGGAGATTAAGTTAGATATAAGGAAAAAGTCTTTTTCGATGAAGGAGATGAGGCACTGGAACAAGTTGCCCAGAGATGTTGTGGATGTCTCATCCCCAGAGACTTTTCAGGCAAGGCTGAATGAAGCCCTGGGCAACCTGATTTAACTGTGGTGCCCCCATTCATTGCAGGGGAGTTGGATGAGATGAGCTTTAAAGGTCCTTTCCAACTCTAAGGATTCTATGATACTATAGAATGGATTAGGTTCCACAGAATGGAAGAGACTTTAAAGACCCTTCCACCAAGGAAAGGGCCATATATGCTTCCTAAGGATAATGGTAAATCCTGGGATCAGTGCACTGCTTAAACAGCACAAGAGGAAAACTATATCTGAAAAGCTCAGAAGAGCAGATACTTTAGGTGACACTTTGAGAGCTGCACAAGATATGCAAGTTTTAAGACAGACCTTCAAGAAATTAGAGACACAGATAGCCATGTCCGTGAAAGCCATATGCAGGGGGATGTCTTGAAAAGAATTGGAATACCTACAGAATATAAGAAATCTTTGCTTAGAAGTAAGCATGAAGACTGGGGAAAAAAAAAAGAAAAAAAAAAAAAAGAAAAAAAAAAGGATGCTTACAGATGAAATTTAAATCTGATAATGTATAGCAATTGAAATCCTCAGAATACTTTCTCCACTGTTTACTGGCAGAACATAATAAAACATAACATAGAGAACTGTCTATAAATTCTGAAGTTAAGTTAACCAAATTTAGTATTTCTTCTCTAAAATGTTTCACTCTCCAGCTGAAATCCTCAGTAGTGGTTACCTCAAAATACATTAGAAAAAGCAGCTTTTAAATCATATATTAGCGTTGCTAATGTAAAAGTGAACTATTTATTATACTCATGGATGAGTAACTGGGACTAACATTAGTGCTGTTTGTACAGGTTCTAATCACTCAAAAAAGACAGTGGGTAAAAGATTTAACCAAAGATACTGATTGCATTCAAAGATGCACTGTGGAATCCTTATATTTGTTGAAGTCTGGAAAATTACAGAAGTTTACTGGCCAGAAATTTTCAGGAAGCAGGCACTGACTTGAATAAATGAGACACTTTAGCAGGCACTGACATACTGAATGTTAGGACAGACAACGCAGGCTATTCCACATTTATCAAGCAGCCTCCTTTGATTTTGATTGCATACTGTTTAAATTCAGCAAAGGACACTGAGGAGAGAGTAACACTTTGTCAGCTTCGGATTCCCCTAGGTTTTGTTACTTCATGAAAAATGGAGTAAAGAAACAGCACAAACTTGACATAAGTGTTTAGGGAAAAATGTTAATGAATCAAAGAACATTCATTTGCTTAAGTCTGAAACTGAGGAACTCATATCAGCAATTTACTGCAAGCATGCTCACTTCATGCATCAGAAATAAATAGAATAAATACATCCCCTTTAAGTAAAATAAAAAATAAAAAAAAATAATAATAATAAAAAAACAGTTGTTCCTCTTTTCTCTTTTGACTTTTCTGCTCATGTACACTAATTTTGGATATTTTAGATGGGCTGGAAGGGAGAGGGGGAAATAACTCATAATTCAAGAGTTGTTTTAGATTTGTTTGCTGTTGTCTTGTTGCTCTATTTCCTCTAGTACTAATGTTGGAAGAAGCGTTTTTCTTATTAACTAAAAATTATTTGTATTTTCGAAACAGTTTATTCAATTCCCTTCAAAAGTCAAACAAACATTTCTAATCTTCCTTCTATGAATACTGCATTATGAAACACAGGAGTATAGTGACTTTTAGATCTTATAATAGTTCACCTGTTGCTGCAGAATGGCAGATTTTTTATGTATGTCTTGTGAATCAGGTTTGCCATCATATATTTGAGTTACTTGTATTACCCAGAACATCTTAAATGGCTCTGGACAGTGAATTGCTGAATTCAGCCCTAACTGTGCAGAAGACCAGTATGAGACTAAAGCACCTGAACTGTACACACATGCAAACAGCCTACCTGCCTGATTCAGTTAATCCTCTTGTTCCAGGAGTGACTTTCACTCAGTTTTTTTCAACGTATCTGGCAATTCAAATTTTAAATAAACCTTTTAAGCAAGTGAATTCCACTGCCAGTGCCCATCTGAGAGGCGAAATGCATTCACAGGTTATGTTTAGTGTATTGTCTGGCATTTATTGTCAAATAAGGAGAGCTTAGACACCTTCGTAGCATGTATGCATTAATATACACACATTTGACTCAGGTGCTTTATTGTCTTTCGATATTCTACTCAAACACAGTACTGCAGCTAACTATGGACTAATCAACTATTAACCTTATACCTTAGGAAGCTACAGGAAGATATGTCATTTCTATTTTTAAATAATTAGAAGATTAAATATATTTATGGATCTGTATATGCAGAGAGAATGTGTATAGTTATACATAGCTACTTATTTATTTCATTTTTCAATATGTCAAAGCAATTAAATTTAAACTTTGATTTTTAATAAAGTGAAATTGATTACAATTTCTATCTAATAAAAAAAGCAAAAAAACTGAGATGCTTCTGTGACAATCCCTGTGACAACATAAAAATGGACACATTTTTTTTCAAATGAGTGATATTTTTCTTTCCCAAATTGCTTTAATTTTTTTAAACATCTAACAGAACCAGAAGTAATCCCTCATTTATCAAGTTATCGTAAAGGAAAAATAAGATATATTAATTTTGCACCACTCAGGCAGCTCCTAGGAGTTTTCAGATAAAATATGCAATCCTATTCCCTAGTGAATTGAAAGTGCTCTGTAATGAAAAATTCAAGTTGTATTCTTAAATTGCCTTTCATGCAGAAGTTATAACTGGTCTTAAGAGAAAATTATTTGAGAATTGCTTTCACTGTGTAATTGGAGCCCACTTGAAATAAAGCTGCTGCCAAGTACTTAGAAAAAATCATGATTTTTGCGTATTGGTTTGGGTCACTGAAGAGTTAAAAAAGCTATGGAAATAAAAAGCTCCCTAGCATGGGAATCTTCAATATTTGGAAGTATGATGAGTAGGTAGATTTTTTTGCATCTGCATAGGCCTGAAGAAATAAATAAAACTTTAAAGCAACTTGTTATCATTAAAAAAAAAAAAAAAAAAAAAAAAAAAAAAAAAAAAGCACAGTAATGGTATTCTTACTCTCAGTTTAAATTAAGAAAAAGCCTTTTTATTTCCCTAGGTTATAAAATAGTCTTTAAGTACTTTTGAACTCCCACTGACTTCAGTGACAATTTTCAATGTGTAAAATCTGCAGGGGTGCAGCTACCGTGAGTATCTGAAGAAAGGAAGCCCCTAAAAGAAAGAAAATCTCAACCTCAAGCATCCCCAAAACCTTACACCATAGTGTGGAAGTACTCACTTGAGAGAGTAAACACAAAAAAACATGCAACCAACAGGATAGGCACTCACAAAGTAACACATCTGTATAATTATACAGATGAGAAAGCACTACAGATAGGGAGATTGGCATGGCATGAAAATGACAATATAAAAGCTGCTTATTATCTCAGTAGGCTCTATAAAATGGTACACCTGATCATTATTGCCTATTCCAATTAGTCATGAGTCCATCAACAGTAGCTGTAGAATTAACTTTCCTTCCTTTGAGGTGGAAAAGATTTTTGTAGCATTTATTCAATCAGTTCTCAAATTAGCCGATGAGGAGCAATTTAATGACATGCCAGGTCTATTGTGCCCATGATAATGTGTTTTGTCCTTTCTGATAACGTCAGATATCTATCATTATAAAAGAAAGAGGCAGTGCAATTTCTTCTGTGGAAATACAGAATTAACTCTTGGGTTACTTAACAGGTTATTTCAGTAGTGCTAGAAGAAACAAGAAGCTTCTAATTCAACTTATGGTTATGTGCATACAGGTTTTTATACAGGAAACAGCAATATCATCAATGGAAGATAAGCATTTAAAATAGACTCCGAGAGTGTGCAATTCATTCTCATATATGTGTCATGAATGCATTTATCTTCTATCTTTATCTAATTATATTGTCAAATAGTTTGAAAAAAAGATGGTTAAAAATATATTATGGTAAAATAGCAGCTTTGATCCAGCAATCTCAGATGCTTAGAGAATGCTAATGCATTCTGATCTCACCTTGAATTTATGTTTCTGAATACTGATACATTTCTTTTAGACTATGCTGAAGAACCTTGAATATTTGTGAGTCACAAGAATAAAGAGCAGTTAAGTGCCATGTTTCCAAGAAATATCAATAGTAATTTCATTTCTAGAGTATTTTTTTGAGAGTCATGAGATTTGTAAAAGACATAATTGCCTATATCATTGTTTCATTGTATATGAGATATAACATATATACATATATAAGAACCTATAATTCTTATCAGACATTTTGCTTTGTCAACAATATATAGAATATGTCTTGTAATAAAAATATTTTAGCCTATTGGATAAATAATCAGAAATAAATTAATTATGATTTATTCACATTGAGTTTAAATACATAAATTCTAAATGTATTTTATCACATAGCATTACTGGCTGACTAATGATCTGTGTACCACATGAAAACCAAGCTGATACCAAAACTAAAAAAAACCAAAATTATTGCAAGAACCATTTGATAGCTCACTGATTATAGTAAAGAACTAGATAACATGAAGGTTTTGTTTAGTTTTTCTGTGTACTTTTATGAGAAAAGCACGTAGCAGATTTTTTACTGCAACATATATAATTAAGGTAACACGTTTAGAAAATGGATGATCAACTATGACTAATAACGTGTGGTGGATATTGTATGTTAACGATACTTGAAATAGGATGGCAACAAAGGTGCTAAAAGGGATGAGGACAAGTTCTACGAGGAAAAGCTGGCGACACCGGGGCACTTGGGTTGTCTAGTTTGGAGAAAAATGTTGAGAGGTGACCTCAGTGCTCTCTGCAGCTTCTAGAGAAGGGGTAGTGAAGAGGGATTTGCTGGTCTCTTCTCCCTGGTAGCCAGTGACAGAATGCCAGGAAACAGCACACAGCTACATTAGAAGAGGTTCAGATTGAACATTAGGAAAGACTTTTTTTTTCCAAGGTGGTCAAATATTGAAAAGCTTCCTAAATGCATGTCATTGTTCAAAAGGCATGTGGACAACACCCTTATTAATATGATTTAACTTTTGGTTAGTTTTCAAGTGTAAGGCAGCTGAAGCAGGTGATTTTTTAATGTCCCTTCCAACTGAACTATTGTACTCTATTCCATTTCATTCCATTCCATTGTCTCTTTACAGTTAAACTCTATGAAGTTAAAAGGACAGGCTCTTTAATGTTAACTGACGTCACATCTGGAAGACCTAAAAAGATTAAAGCCTATATGATTTTGCCATATAAATAGAGAAAGATGATTAAAAAAAATAATAATAATGATTAAACAAACAAACAAACAAAGATCTGAAGAGTTATAATTCTGGAGAGGTCAGAAGAGGAAGGATTCTCTCATGAAATTAACCACTTTGACAGAACATGAGAGAACAGTATTTTTAGTGAATTGTATTGTATATTAGAGATAGCACAATTTATGTGCTTCAATTTTTAAAATCATATTTTTCCTCTCTGAGTTTTTGTATATTACAGTTAATGGTTTTGCTTGTATTTTACAATCAATGGTTTTGCTTGTATTTTAATTTACTAATTCTATTTTCATGCCATCAAGCAGATAATTATGAGTAGAAACAGAAGGTTTAACTTACAATGGGGACAACAAGTCATATATTAAAAATTCGTTTCTATTTGTAATAGAAGGAAACTCATTTTATAGCAGTCATTTCAGCCCCAGTAGATTTTTCTTTCCTAACAATATTTCTCAATATAGTTTTCTCATCTGATCAAAGTAATTAATTAATTAATTAATGGAATATATTCCTAAATAGAGATAAGATTTAAAGCCAAACAACCAACCAAAACAAGAACAAACAATAATAAGTATTCAACAAGTAAATTGTACTGGATTTTTGCTAGACATCACTCTAAGACCTGATACATTTGATATAAAAGCAAGGTTAAATGCTCATAAAGTCCATGGAAGTAAAGTAAAAGGCCTTAGCTAAAAGGCCGTGAAATTACGCTTCCTTCATGTATAAGAAGTACATGAAACATTGTCAGTTTTTATTTCTACATCCTGTATTCTCCCATTTTTTCACATGTATGTTGCTATGTATATTTTGTCTCTCAGGCTGTTGAGAGAACAGTTAAGGATCACTGTTTTATATATATATACTCTGCTCAGAAATATAACCATTCACTGTTCTGTGTGGTGCTTGTATTATTTAACAAATTTTTTGAAAAATATTCAACATTTTACTAAGAACATAAGAGTACTTCTGAGTTTTAATAACTGCAGGGTTATGAAGTCTCTCTATATCAACTACTCAGATGCCAGAAAATACTTATAATAGTGAGGAGGGCCAATAGACAGCTTTATTGAGGTATCCTCTGCAGCTAACCTGTGGTAATGAGAGTGCCAAATAAGGAAAAAGTCTATTAATGGAACAACAAAACAATCATTTTTAGATATTCTACTACTAGAATTTATGTGCATGGACTTCCTTATTATCTTATTATTAGTGTGTTCAATAGAAATTTTTGAGGAGGGAAATTCTTGGAAGTATAATGAAAACCTGCTGAAAGTATCAAAACCTATCTTCTGGCTCTGCAGTCAGACAAAAGATTTATGAAGCTATTAACAAGAGTCTGTCTTCTAAATAGCAGTCTAATTTTGCATTAAACTCCTTTTACTTTTGTGTTTCCAAGCTCCGTACTAAAATGTTCAGAGCAGAACTAGAGCCTTTGGAAACTGATATCTCATAAAGGGTTCTATATTTTTAATCAGATACTATACTTCATGAAGCAATAAATCAAGAAGTCTTTGTAAAACACAAGCATCTTAATTCAAGCTTGATCCAAAGTTTTCTTTAGCCTTTTTTGAATATGGAGATTCCTATGCAAAAGTTAGATGGGGACTTTTTTTGTCACCTAATTCCTAAAAATAAAAATAAAACAGATCACAGGTATAATTCCCATGATCTACAAGAACCCTTGATATTCATTCAGCATGTTGCACAAAAATTAAAACAAATTTTATCTCAATCTGATTAAATTAAATCGTCATCATAAATGAATAGGTGAGGAGAAAATGAAATAATTTACCCAATAAAAATTCAATTTATTTCTCCATTACACTTGCTTGATTAGTATACTGTTCAGTATATCAAAATAAATCATGAAATCTCATTGGCGTTCTCTGTGATTTGATCTCAGCAGAGCATCTCCATTTTTCTCAGAAATATAATACCTTTCTCTCATAAGAGATATGAATTCTAGCATATTGTAGACCCAGTCCCACAATGAAATGATAAATGCTGAACATTTCAATCATATTTTGTTGCTCCGAAATTGATAGAATCAGGGAAAGCAGATATGTTTACCTTGTTCTGCTACTTTGAAATTGCACATCATGTTTATGGTACAGTAAGCCTGACTACTAACACTAGAAAGCTTTCATCTCCATCTGCATAATGGGAATAATATTTGCCCTTTTTTGTTGGGTACTTTCAGAAGTGGTGATAACAAATACTCCATAAGACCAAGAATTATTCACTGTCTTCATTTCTACCTGAGCGATTCTATCCTTACATAAGTTGCTTTTTACACCTAATTCTCTCTTTCCCAGATCTTCTCAGTAGTCTTGTTTTGCATGTTTGATTGAATACTATTCCTGTAGCACTGTTATCAATCTTTTAAAGGCATAGAACAACAACTATTTGTATTATATAATGTTACTGCACTGAGGGACTCAGAATCAGCACAGGGGCCTGCTTGAGCTAGAAAGTTTCAACAGATTTGCAGAGCAAAATGAAACGAGGAAGTTAGTTATTCTTGTTCCAGAACATGAGGACCTCTGAAAAGGTAAGCAGTAAATGGATTCATCATAGAGCTCCTACAAATAATATTTTTCTTTAAAGGTACTGAAAGGTCTTCTTCCTGACTTGTAGTGGATTGTTCACCGTATGGAACTGGATGGATTAGAAAATAAAGAATGGTTAGTACTGCAGGGAGCCCCTATTTCTATAGGATATACCTTACCCTATACTTTCTAGCAATTGCTCTTATCAGAGTTTAATAGAGTTTGTTATTTACTAAATCAAGAATGAAGAAAAATGTTGAAGTGCTTTTGACAATTACATCAATTTTACTCTCAAACAGGAACAGCTTTTGTGATTTTAAATAATCATTCTAATTCTTTTTTAATTGCTTCTGGAATTAATAAGCTTTTTTTCCAACGTGTCTTCAAGAATAGCCTATAGAAAATAATTCATGTCCATAACTGTTACAGTTCTGGGTTTCAGGACAAAAATTTCAGAGGCCACCTGTATGCTTTCACATATAAGTGACATTAAGCAATTTAACCATAGCTAATTGCATTCCAAGGCATAAAAAAAAAAAAAAAAAAAAAAAAAAAAGAGCAGCAACAAAACAGAACAATCATTACATGAAAGATACAGGGTGGAAGTAGTAGACAGGGATCCTGAGATCCTTGAGGGATCCTGAGTGATATACACTATTTTTTCAATTCCAACAAATTAATTGATATTTAATTAATCACTTATCAAAATGTGTTCCAAATGTCCTATTTTCACAATTCAGTTATACATCCTTCATTTATATGGTTTTTTTTTCTTCAAATATTAGTCTAACACACAAAATCCAAATAAGCTCTTTTCTCTAGAAATATTTCTCCTAATGACATAGAAAAAAATCATTCTCATTTTTTTTCCCACCCACTTTATGTCCGCTCTCCTATGTTACAGAGTATTCTTGAAGTGTTTGTCTTTATAGGATTTACAAACCTAAGTATCTATTAGCATCTGTGACAAAAGTTAAAAGCTGGTATCAGAACAAGAATGAAAATCAGTTAGTACTGTATCCCATTCAGAGGTCCCTTCCAATCTTAACTATTCTATGATTCTGTGAAAATTACAAATCTGTGGGCCTACTTGTTCCCATAGGACCTCTTTGCAATTATCGTTGGCCTTAAAGGGTTAGTTTCAGAACATATTTTTCATTTCAGTGAGACACATCACTTTCAGCATTACATGAATTCAGTCAATAATCACCTAAGATAAGTTGTAATACTCAGATATCAATTTTATATTCAAAATTCATCAGCATTTACATAGTTGGGATATTCAGTTACTTTATACAGAACCCAAACATGATTTCGATGATGGGAGGGAAAAAATGCTGTTTTCAGTCTCCCTCTGGTGATCATAGAGATGATGGAATCAGACTCTTAGAGGTATGCAGTGAAAATGCTAGTTGCATCATAAAGTAAAGTCCAGCTATCAATTCTGCTTCGGTCAAGAGGTTGGACCAAGTGACTTTCAGAGAGCTTTCCTAACCTAAAATCCTCATGAGCCTATCATTCTATAACTATCATTATCACACTACAACCAGTATTGTTTTTGAAAGAAGCAGTTATGATATTATCATGTTCTTTTTCCTATTAGGCTTATAGAAGGTTTCACAACATAATCTCACAGAGGGTAAATCATGCCTAACTGACTTAGTGGCAATAGGGTGACAGCAATGAGTAGCGACCCTCAAAGATTCATACTGGGGCCAGTACTGTTTAATATATTAATTGGTGACTTGGGCAGAGTGATTGGGTGCTCCCTCAGAAAGTTTGTGGACAACATCAAGCTGCATGGTGGAGTTTGCACAAAAAAAAAAAAAAAAAAAAAAGGATGTCATCGGAAAAGACCCAATGACCTTAAGAAAGGAGGGTCCAAACAACCCTTATGAAATTCACAAGGCCAAGTACAAGCACCTGGGTTGGGACAATCTCAAACATCAGTACAGGGTGGGTGACGAATGGAATCAGTGATACCGTGTAAAGGACTTAAGGCAACTAATTGGTGGATGAAAGGCTCAACATGAGTTGGGAGTGTGTGTTCGCAGCCCAGAAAGTCGATGGTATCCTGGGCTACATCAAAAGAAGCGTGACCAGCAGGTCAAGAGATATGATTGTCCTCCTCTATTTTGCTCTTGTGAAATGATGATCTAGAGGTCCCTTCCAACTCAAACCAATCTATGTTCCTCTTAATTAAAGTCCAGCCCTGGAATTCATGGAACACTGACTTTAACAGGTTATCTATTCCAAATCCTTACTCCTTTGCAAAAATATTATTTGTTACATATTTCTGATAATTTTGATTGTGAGTTTAAAGACTTCCAAAGACAAAGATGTGAGGAAATGTATCCTTTTGTTTCACTACAGATACTATTTGAAAATTTATCTAATGCTTAATCTTAATTTTCTTTTCTTAAATTTAATTCTATTATCTATCAATCTATTCATCCTGATCATGAAAATCTAAATAACCTATTATTTTCAGGAACTTTTCTGCAACTTTTAAATTGTTAAAAAACAATTTTGCCTTTTCTTTCCTTGTAAATCATGCTTTTCTCATTTCTGATCATTTACCTTGCTTTGCCATCTTGGATGCTACTTATATAAGCTAATACAAATTAATGGCCTTGCACAGTAGTTAGTATAAGAGATAGATATTGTGGCTCATGTTCCTGTTTATAAATTAAATTTATATTTTCATGAAGTATAATATTTGTAAAGTCTGTAATATGACATGTATATGCCTTCTGTAAAAATGCTATACATCCATTTTTTTTTCTCATTCAGTTTATTGCAATTCAATATTGTGTATAAATTTCAGTTTATGTAGTATACCAACATGGAAGCCAGCAATACCAAACTTATAATAGATTGCATAGTACTGCGTAGGACACTTTTTTTTTTTTTTTTCCCCCCCGAAAAAAAATTGCTCAATTTTTCATCTTTTTTAGATGTCATGTATAACTGCATCAAAAGCCTTAATTAAACATGATATGTCTCCTTCTTTTCTTCTTTCCCACTGTCTTTAACACCTGCAATCATATTATAGAAGGAAAGCAGACTGGTTTGGTTTTTCTTGGCAAATCCCCATTGGTTATTGCTCAAATCTTTTTTATCATTTAGCTGCTTTCAAATAATTTAAAATAAAATGTCATGTCTATAATAACCCTCTCTTTTCACAGTTTTAAAATGAAATTGCCCTTTTTCAGATTTCAGTTACCATTAGCTGCCTACTATGAGCTCTCAAAATAGTAACTAATGGTCTAAACTTTCCTCTGTAATTCCCAATAGAAGGAACAGTGAGTTCATAGTCAGTGAAATGCAGTGTAAGAGAGCATTCCCTCCCTAAAAATACACTTTTTTTCAGAATCATATTATGAAAATGATTTATTTGTTATATAGATATGAAACTCTGTAAAGACACAGAATTTCATATCCATAGCAACAATCTCCATGTCTCCCAACTTAAGACACATGATTAAGTAAACTTAAACAATGACATATCCTTTGAGGAATGAGTGACTCTACTGAAAAGAATAATGAATTTCCTAGGTAATTTTAGGAAAAAAGGTCTTAAACGTGTTAGAGAACTGTCTTTCCCAGACAAAATAATTTTTTGTATATTTCTCATAGATATTGACAAAGCTACGCCTTTATAAAGTAATCCATAATAAGAAACAAAATTATCAGAGGAAAATACATTCTCCCTCCCTAAATCTAGCCAGTTTGATTACAATGAGGTAACTTACCATTAAGATAAAATGAGTGTTACTAATACAATCATATAGATATAATGTTTAGTGCCAATAACACTAGGATATTACCGTTATGTGGTTGAAGACCAACTGTGCTAAACACAGTTCATGATGAGCAGAAGTAAAAAGTCTGAGGAGACTGAGCAAAATAGTCGGTACAAGTCACACTCAACAAACCTGCTGTACTTGGAGCAATCAAGAAAAGGGATTGAACCACTGGCCCTGGTGTGAAACCTGCCAATACAAAGCTTGCAAACATAGCCAGATAGAAGAAATTCTTTCTGTAAAACCATGAAAATGACAGGGGATATCTCCTATGAGGACTGTACGCTGTATGGGAAAGAACATTTATGGATTGTTTTAAAGGAAGTGTAGAAGTGTGTCAGATTTTTTTATGAAATGTTTACAGGAAGGACCAAAACAATGAAAGAGAGGGATGAGGGTGGACTTAGGAAGAAGAAGCACTGGGGGAAAAAAAAAAAAGGCAAAAGCAAAAAATCAGATAATCAGTAGGAGACTCTATATCACAATCCTCAAAAGCGCAGTATTAAAGTTGATGTGAAACCAGGTACACGGCCACAAGAGGATCAACAGGGCTTGAACTGTGTTGTTTTGTTGGATTTTTGCTAATTTGCTACAACATGCATAACTTATCAGTATATACCAATGACCATTAGATCTTTCTCTGATGAACCATGGAATAATTGGATGGTCAGATGTCCAGGTAGAAGTGAAGATAAAGCAACTACACAACTTTCAATAATGCATGTAGCTAATGATTTCATACACATGATATATTCCTCATGGTCTTTCTTATTTCATATGCATAATAGGATCAGCCAAATTTTGTGTTTGCTATTTCTGAAAAATTAGAGCTTTTTACAGAGATTGTCTGTGTTGTTCTCAGTGATACATTCTCAAATTGTTAAATTCTGTGTAAGGTCAGTATCGTCATGTTACCTGGGATACTCCTAGAAGAATTTTGCATAAGGAAAATATGATATTGGACTGAATGGAGCATATGATGGATTCTGTTATAGAGCATTTAATCTCCTTTTGTTATGGGGGGGAAAAAAAAAAAAAAAGAAAAAAAAGAGTGTCTTCGCTTTTTAATTTAGCTCAAGAAATCTCATTTCAAACATTTATGTTGCAAATACATCAAGGGAAAACAATATTTATTTCTGATATGTCCTGAATATCTTGTTGGCCTTATTTAAATTGTCTTCTATCAAAAAGGTCACAATTATTTATCTTTCTTTTCTTGTTTTCAGATGAATGCAAATATGAGAAATGAGGGTGCTGCCATATTTCTTTGTAGCCCTGTGAATGTAAGAGTGATGAAGGATTCTTTCATGCATTAATGTGAAACCAGACCAATTAGAGCTCCACACATACTAAATTAGTGATAGAAATGTCTCAGTCTCCAACAAAGTAAGTGCTCCTATTGAAGTATCTGGAGTTCAGGATGGGATGCCTAATTTACTCTGACAGAATTGTTGATTTATCTGAAAATGAGTTTTATCAAAACTGAGGACTTCTTAATTACATTTTAGCAAATAAACACAACAAAATCCCATGAATACTAAGAGTTTTTAAGACATTCAACAGAGAGATTCTCAAAACGACAATAAATTGTCTTCCCTAAACATAAGGAGGTGAAAGTATGTAGAATAAATATATATATATATAACAATCACTTTTTTTTTTTTGCTAAATTGATTAAGAACAACGATGTAAAAAGGCAATTCAGTACACCAATATTAAAATATAGCCTCAATAAGAATATTCACATGCTAAAGATAAATTTGACCGTATAAAATGAAATTTGTAATAGTAAATCTTAAGCAAATATCCCTCTCAAGAAAAATCTTATTGTTCACACAATAACAGTTACTTTATTTACTCCTTCATGGATGGTGTAACGATATTAATAAATTACAGCAGTAAATGTATCTGTCAAATGTTTTCTACATTTCTATGTACATGTCTGTAAATGAGCTGAAAATTAGGTAGACCACAACACTTAACTATTTATTTCAAACTTTCCTTATTTATTAGTCCTTTGTAAGCTAGTTTGAACAACCCATTAAACTATTTAAAAACAGAGAACTGAGCTCTGAAATCCATGGGAGATTTTCTTAAACAATGAAACCAAAATTTCAAATTTACCTGATTCTTGCTGAAAAACATTTTTTCTTACCATTTTAAGGATTTTTTCTTTACTCAGTTGGCTACTGATAACATTATTTCATCAGCTAAAAGAAGTGGCAGAACACAGGTTAAGAGTGCCATGTACAAAATATACTGACAATAGCTTCATTAGGAGCTTAAATAATCATGGAGGTTTTTATACAAATCATTTGAATGTAAATAAAAATTCCTAAATACATTTCCTAAGTATAGATATTTAGGAAATAAAAAAATGACTCCTGGACTGACAGTTCTCAGCTACATAGTCTAGAAGTCAGATTATATAACAGCAGTAGTTCAAATGGCTTAGATGGATAAAAATAAAATGCCTATTTTCAATCAAAATAACAATTTAAAGATCTGAAAAAACACATTAACAACCCCATTATCAAGTTTCATTATTTTTTGAATATCATGAAAACACAATCATAATGGACATTTGTCTGTTTTCACTGTAAAGTTTCTACAGAATGCTTATCATTATCAATTTCATACAATGCGTTTCTTCTGATCTACTAATATGAATCAAAGTAAAACAATATAAAGTCAACTTATTTCAATAATTTGCTGATAGTCAAAATTGTTTATGTACATAGTTTGCTCTGGAAGTAATGCCTCCTACATATTTTCATGAAAACTTCAATGGATACAAAGAGCACAAGAACATTATTTAATAGAGCAAATTCTCACTACAAAACACAGTTTTTCAACATAGCCACCAGCATTAACTAAGCATTTTTGCCAACAAGAAAGAGGAGCCTGCATTTCATGCCCATAAAAATCTGCATGGCAATCCAGAGTGTGGCTTGTCTTTCACAAGGACATCTCCACTGCTGAAATGCACCACCCATAGCCTCACTGTGCTAATGTCCACTGTTTGGCATCCATAAATATTCAGAACTCACTGATGAATGTCAATGGGTGCATTGTTTTCCTCATGGAGAAATCCAGTTCCACACCTTTACTTCATACACGCTTCCATGTCAGATGCCAATTTGTCAGACTGCCCCTCTGCTGCCACCTAACACACAGCATCAAAATTTAACAGAATATTGGAGGGAAGGTTCAGCTTCTACTGTCATATCACCAACATCCACTTAAAGAATCGTGGGCAAACATAATGAAATAAGAGGTGTTCCTTTTGGAGCAGGCCTTATATTCTTCTGTGTAGGAAAAAAAAAAAAAATTGTTCACAAAATTTCTCTTTTATTATGTAACTTGGTATGTACATTGTCAATGGTTTAAGGGCTGGTTCAGCCTGGTTCTGTGACTAGTGGGGCGGAGGGATCCACAGATCCGCATCCTTGGAAAATGGGAACAGGGGACCCCAAAATTATTAGAAACAGCGGCAACGATCTGAGGAGAATCAAACTAATTTACTAAATATATTATCGGAATGCAAGATAACACAGTATAATACAATATAATTAAATTTGAAGCTAATAAATCAAATATAATGGGAGAGAGAATAGTGGATAGGCCTCACTACAACGCTGAGGTGAGATGCGCAGTCCAGTTGAGAAGCAAGGAGACCGGGAGGAGAGCCAACCAAGAGCAGGTGAAGAAGAGCGCATCAGGTGACCTCGCCAAAAGTTATATCTCGAGACTCTCTGTGACTGCAAAGTCCCCTGGGGAATGCAGTTCTTCTTCTCTTCCAGGCAGGTACCCAGAACTTGAGCATTAACAGTTAAACTCCCACTGCCCTACATGATGTTATGATGTGGAATACCGAAAACCAAAAATCACAAAACCATGACAGTACATATAAAATAGTTGGCTTGAAAACTTTTACCCAACCCATAAAACCTTTACGAGCATACCAGCACACTTGTTTCTCCTAGGAAGTTCATAGAATCATAGAATCACAAGGATGGAAACGACCTGTAAGATCATCTAGTCCAACCGTCTTCTCATTACCATTGCTACCACAAACTAAACCATATCTCGTAGCTCCTCATCCAGACGCCTCTTGAACACTGCCAGGGACGGTGACTCCACCATCTCCCTGGGCAGGTCATTCCCACGCCTGACCACTCCCTGACAGAAAAAGTTCTTCCTCGTGTCTAACCTAAACCTCCTCTGGTACAACTTGCGGCCATTTCCTTGGGTCCTGTTCATTGCCGGGAGAAGACACCAAACCCCTCTTCACCACAACCTCCCTTCAGGAAGTTGTAGAGTGAAATGAGGTCCCCCCTAAGCCTCCTCTTCTCCAGACTAAACAATCCCAGCTCCATTAGTCGCTCCTCATAAGACTTGTGCTCCAGACCCCTCACCAATTTCACTGCCCTTCTCTGGACATGCTCCAGGGCCTCAATGTCTTTCCTATAGTGAGGGGCCCAAAACTGAACACAGTACTCAAGGTGCGGCCTCACCAGTGCTGAGTACAGGGCGATGATCACCTCCCTGCTCCTGCTGGCCACACTATTTCTAATGCAGGCCAGGATGCCGTTGGCCCTCTTTGCCACCTGGGCACACTGTCGGCTCATGTTCAGCCGAGCATCAACCAGCACCCCCAGGTCCCTTTCCTCTTCACAATCATCCAGCCACTCATCCTCAAGCCTACAGCACTGCATGGGGATGTTGTGGCCAAAGTGCAGGACACGACACTCGGCCTTGTCCTTGTTGAACCTCATCCCATTCACCTCAGTCTAGAGATCCAGCTTATGTAGTTCCCTCTGAAGGACCTACCTACCCTCAGGCAGATCAGTACCACCTCCCAACTTGTAGTGTCATCTGCAAACTTACTGAGGGTACACTCAATCCCCTCATCTAGGTCATCAATAAAGATATTAAACAAGATAGGCCCCAGAACTGACCCCTGGGGGACACCACTTGAGACAGGTTGCCATCTGAACTTAACTCCATTAACCACTACCCATTGGACACAGCCCTCTAGCCAGTTTCTAACCCAAAGGAGTGTGTACCTGTCCAGGCCAGAAGAATCCTCTGAGATACCATGTCAAAGGCTTTGCTGAAGTCTAGGTAGACTGCATCAACAGCCCTTCCCTCATCTACCAGTCTGGTCACCCAGTTGTAGAAGAAGATGAGGTTGGTCAAGCATAACTTGCCTTTCATGAACCCATGCTGGCTGGGCCTGATCCCTTGGACACCACGCACATGCTGTGTGATCTCACCGAAGATGATTTGCTCCATGACTTTCCCCTGTACCGAGGTCAGGCTGACAGGCCTGTAGTTCCCCGGATTCTCCTTACGGCCCTTCTTGTAGGTGGGAGTCACATCAGCACGCCTCCAATCCTCTGGGACCTCTCCAGTTAACCAGGAGCGCTGAGAGATGATCGAGAGTGGCTCGGCAATCACCCTCTCCAGCTCCCTCAGCACCCAAGGGTGTAGGCCATCCAGTCCCATGGACTTGTGACAGTCCAGTTGGAGGAGGAGCTCTCTAACTGTCTCCACCTGAATTGCTAGGGGTATATTCTGAGTAGCATCAGATGCATATAATGCCTGAAGGGTAACTGGTCTGGCTATTAAAGGCAGATGTAAAGAACGTGTTGAGGACCTCAGCCTTCTCCTTATCCTTAGTCGCCACATTCCCTGCTGCATCAAGTATAGGATGAAAATTCTCCTTGGTTCTTCTTTTACCGTTGATATATTTATAAAAGGATTTTTTATTGTCTTTTACTGCAGTGGCCAATCTGAGTTCAAGTTTGGCTTTTGCCATCCTAACTTCATCCCTGCATACCTTAGCTACTTCCTTGTAATCTCCCCAAGTAGCCTGTCCCTTCTTCCAGAGGACATAGACTCTCTTTTTCTCCCAGAGTCTCAACAGTAGTTCCCGGCTCATCCACACTAGTCGTCTTCCCCTACGGCTCGCCTTACAGCACTCAGGGACAGCCTGTTCTTGTGCCTTGAAGATTTCCATCTTGAGAAGCATCCAGGCTTCCTGGACCCCTTTACCTTAAGAAGCGACTCCCAAGAGACCCGTGCTGCAAGTGCCCTGAACAGATTAAAGTCTGCCCTCTGGAAGTTCAAGAAAGTAGTTTTGCTGGTCACTCTTTTGACATCTCCAATAATAGAGAATTCTACAATTCCATGGTTGGTCCGCCCAAGACAGTCTGCAACCTTCACATCTCCCACCAGTCCTTCTCTGTTAGTGAAGACCAGGTCTAGCAAGGCATCACCCCTGGTAGGCTCTCCTACCAGTTGCATAAGGAAGCTATCTTCCATGCAGTCTAGAAACCTCCTGGACTGCTTCCTCTGTGCTGTATTATATTTCCAACCTTTATCAGGGAAGTTGAAGTCTCCCATGAGAACAAGTGCTGGTGATTGCGTGACTTCCGCAAGCTGCCCATAGAATGCCTCGTCCAACTCTTCATCCTGATTAGGCAGTCTGTAACAGACCCCCACCAAGATGTCATCCCTACAGGCCTTCTGCCGGATCCTTACCCATAGACACTCATCTCTGTCATTCCCAATCCCAAGCTCTTCAACATCAAAACAGTCTTTAATATAAAGGGCCACACCGCCACCCTTCTTTCCTCGTCTATCCCTTCTGAAGAGCTTGTAGCCATCTATCACAGCACTCTAGTCATGGGAGTGGTCCCACCATGCTTCAGTAATAGCAACTAGGTCATAATTAGCCTGACTCACAATCGCTTCCAGCTCTTCCTGTTTGTTGCTCATGCTGTGTGCATTGGTATAGATGCACTTCAGTTGCGCCATCTGCCTCACCCCCAGCTTAAGCATCGTTCCCCTATGCTCATCTCTTGTGAGGCCTGTTTTGTCCCCTTCCCCCTTCGTAGCTAGTTTAAAGCTCTTTCAATAAGCCCCACTAGCTCCTGTGCTAGGATTCGTTGCCCCCTTTGAGATACGTGGGTTCCACAGACAGATAACAGGCCAGGGGCCGAGTAAACTGCCCCATGATCAAAGAACCCAAAGTTTCTGGCTCAACACCAGCCTCCGAGCCAATTATTCATTGCTCGTGCTTTCCAATCCCGATAGATGATGAAAAGTGGCTTGGCAATTACCTCCACAAGCTCTCTCAGTATCCTCAGGTGGGTCCCATCCAGCCCTATGCACCTGTGACAGTCCAGGTGGAGTAGTAGTCTCTGTTTCCACCTCAATCATGGAAGGGTTATTCTGCTCCCCATCCCAGACTTCCAAAGTCAGGGATAGCATGGAGGACTCCAGGGGTACCTGGAGGATAACTAGTCTGACTTGTAAAGATATATAAAGAAGGCACTGAAAACCTAAGTCTTTTCCTTATCCTCAGTGGACATGATCCCCACCGCATCCAGTAGAGGATGGAATTGTCCTTAGCCCTTCAACTGTTAATATCTTCGTAAAAAAGTTTTTTATTCTCTTTTACCCCATGGCCAAGTTGAGTTCCAGGTAGGCTTTTGCCTTCCTAATTTCCTTCACGTATATCCTAATGAATTCTTTGTACTATCCCCAATATAGACTTCTTTGCATAAGATTTTCAGTTGAAATGGAATGGGTTAGAGTGGTAGAGTACTCCATGGGACATCCCAACAGCTCAGTAAGCAAAGAATACAAAAATATAAGGGCCTTCACTGATTTAACATCAGAAATATATTAACTCCAAGTCCTGAAAAGTTGCAACAGTTCTTTACTAGTAACCAGAGGCACAAATTTACTGGATGATTACTACAAAGAAATGAACACCACATTTTATAACTGATTCACATGAGTACAACTTGAGGCACCAAATAATCCCAAGAAGTACATGAGATTGACAATGTTCAGTATCTCCAAGTAAGTAGTAATTTTTGACTGAAGCTGCTGAGCCTCATTCTTTGTTAACATATCACCATGATTCTTATTCATTAATTCACACACACAGGGGATCCTCAACTTTCAAATTTCTCCAATAACCATTGGGCAAAAGAAAAACAGTTTCCCTTCCCTTTGATTAGTAATGTCTAGTATAAACAATAGACTAAAAATTGCCCTGCCTCCAAACTTTACCTTCTCGTAGTTCTTCAGGAGCAACATGCAAAAATATATACTTCTGGCATTTTTTTTTTCCCTCCAGTCAATGCAGTTTCTCTGTTAACAAAGCTAACTGAGAGTGTGCCAAAGGTAAAACACAGTCCCACTGCTGAATAAACCTGTCAAAACTACAGAAAAACATATCATTGAACTCTTGCTCTGGCTACAGGGTTGGATCTTGCCAAAATCTTGAACTGGAACCACCCTAAGATTTGTCTGCTTCTTACCATACTAGCTGAATAGTTCACCTCTCCACTGAGCTTTATGAAATTCTGCCTCATTTTCAAGTCTCAGAAATGTTGTTTCCCCACAGCTAACCCCATAATGAAGCATTTTTACTTGCTTGTCTAGTCAAGCAATGAGATCAGAACTGTATATGTCATTGTCAGAATTTATAATGTGTACCACGGGACACTATGTATGAGTTTCAATTTCAGATTAAGATGCCTGAATTTCTGTGACTTACATGACTACCTCTGAGACAGTTTCTAAACTGCCATTATGATAAAGGATGATTTATCATCCTAGGGAGAGATTCAGCTCAGTTTGAAGTACACCCTTTAGGTGGGATTCATTTGACTAAACATAGGCATATATTGCCATTGAGACACTACAAAGTGTCAAGAAAATCCACAAAGAGCTGACACAAACTCTTAGTATGTGTTGGAGAGCCCAAGCAAATTATGACAATGAAGATAACCTACAGCCTCAGCATGCTACCTGAATTGGTTTGTGTGTAGTCAGTTATCAGCTTACTGCACCTGCAACTATTTTTCATTTAGAATAATGGCTCACAAAGGTTCACCAGCTGATGTATCATCATCAGCTGTTCAGTTTGCACAACTGCTTGAGATTATTAGCAATCTACAGGAGGAACTCCCAAGCATACAGAAGGCTTGAAACCACCGACGACACTCTACACAGTGCAGTGCTCCTGAATCTCTTGGTGCTGTTGTTTCTCTGCTTGTCCTTAGACTTTAATCCAATCCCGATAGCATTTGATTGCATGAATACACATATTTTCTAACATTCATCTCCGCCTTTTTTCTAACATTCATCTCCGCCTTTTCCATGCTCTATCTTCTCTATGTACCTTCTGTATTTCCTAGCTTCTGTTTCTTCCTTAGAGTCTACCCAGAGACACAATTAAACAATTCATATATGTACACACTTTTTATTTTTTTTATTTTTTTAACAGCATGAAAAGAGAAGGCATCACAGATAACTCTACCTGTAATAATCCTGATTTAGCATCTGAATATGCATATTCTAGCCTTGAGATGCAACAGGACCAACCAGGTACACTGAGCTAGAACAACCAGTACAAAAAAAAAAAAAAAAAAAAAAAAAAAAAAAAAAAAAAAAAGAGAGAAATAACTACTTTTTATTATCTTTTATGCTTTTGAAATGATGGCTAATCACTGGCTTTCTGGTTACTTTGACTGTTTACTTTGATGTACAAGATTGCTTTAACAACATCAACAAAAAGATCTACTATGCACACAATAAATTGAACATTCTCAGAATATCCACAGTTTGTCTAATTGTCAGGTCTTTAGTTATTAAAGTTTTTCTAAATATTGTACATGCATAAATATTTTCCATATTGAATTGTAACGCATAGCAAAGCCCTTCTGGAAACTACTTTTTTTTTTTTTTAAGCAGAGACATTTACAGAAATAACAATGATTATTTTTTTTTTCTGTTTTGTTTACAGTTTAGAAATTATTTTCCTCCCACGCTCTTCCTGTACACATGGCTGGAGCAGCTTCTCTTTCTGAATTACAGTCCATCAGCAGCATAACATAATATAGATATGCAGACAAAGGTTAAAAGCTCATTATCAGCTGTCCTACATAGTCAGCTGTCATTGTCCCATCTCTTCCTGAAACATGTAGGATTTAGATTAAAAATAAGTGCATTTCGCCTGTATTTTCTTACCACCCTCAGTAAAAATGAGGCCCTTCATGAAACCCGCTTTCCCAAAAGCTTGTCTACTGTCAGAGTAAACATATCATTACTTAAACCAAGTTCATTTTTATTCTTTCTATTCATTTCAAGTGAAGTCAACTACATGTCAATTAAAATATATAGAACAGGGAGATTAGTGCTTGAGATGTTTTCAAATGGTTCTTAGATCACATTTTGAAGTTGCTATGGTGAATGTTCATATACAATGCAAAGAAAACACATTTCAGTATTACACTTACGAGAAATGATGTTTTTTTAAAATGGAAGTGACAATACTTGCCTCTTCATTTTCATAAATTCAAAGCATATTTTTATTTGATACTTGTGCAAAGCTCTTGCTAAATTCAATCCAATTATGCAACTGTAATAAACAAAGTGACACTGCACATTAAAGAATTTGATTTTTCCTTAATGATAAATGGGATTGTCATAATCTTGTTTAATTACTGTTTGTGTAAATGCATGTCCAAGGTAAGTACATTGATTCAACATTTAAAAGTTATTGCACTTTCTTTCCATTTTTTGCTATAGACTAGGTTATACAATTCATATTTCTCAAGCAACATAGTAGCTGAAAACCCTAACATTTTTTAAATTTGAAAATATTTGCATTTCACGTTTTTATTAATTGTACTTACAATGTACTTTTCTTCTGGTGCCTCTAAAATTAAGCATTTAAATTAGGTATCCAAAATTAGATGCAATTATTATTATCCCTTTGAATTATGGAGTTTCAGTTTTCTCAGAATATATATATGTATATACATATATATATACCATTTAGGGATTACACTCTGTTATCCTTTTATTGATATCTGTTCATCTTACTCCCTGTTCCATTATTAATCATAGGAGACTGGAACAGTTAGGTATTATATTTCAGAGAATGCATTCTTAAGTACCTAAGCAGTGATAACAACAATAAAAGAAAATCAATAAACAGCTTTATAATTAAAAATGCTTATTCATCTGAGGCATGCCCCAGATGAATTCACACAAATATTGAAACAGCTAAATATCTGTGTTTGTAAAAGTTTCTGAGACCATTTCTTTTCATACAGTTTACTTACTACAGATACTAGATTATAAGAATTATAGCTACCATATTATTAGGATCCTGAATAAAGGGCTAATTTGTTATGCTGTTGAAAGTGTAAAAGCAGTTGAACACAAACAATGGGAAAGACATGAGGTACCTCAACTGTAACCCAAGGAGACACATCCTAGAAACTGAACCACTGGAAACTAGAATACTTCCCCAAACTACACTAGGGTCAGAAGTACACTGCAAAGATGACATACAGCCTTCATCTCCACAATCACTGGAATGACCACCAGGAGGCACTACACATGTGTAGAAGCATTAATTAGGGGTATAGTTCAGGATACAGAATGAGCATAGAACATTGTAATAAATTCCCAGAAGTAATTGTAATAACCACTCTTTGTCTTAGAAACACTATGAATATGCATGTATTTCTTCTATAAATAAGGATGATGTTTACTTGCTTTTGGCAAGCAGGATAGGAAGGGGCTACCCCCTCCCTGCACCCAGTGTGCACATGGTGCTGAATAACATACCTGCTTTATAACTACTTTGTCATTATAGAGATTGATTCCGCAACTCAATCCTGTATTCTGGAGTTATATTCCATGTACAATATGAGCCTAATTATTTATCTGGAAGTAGAAAAGGTAAGAAAAACATGGCTTAAATTAAAATTTTATTAAAAAATAAGTCTCAAAATAATTCACTGGTTGAGTTGCCTGTCCATCTATATGCTTACTGTAGATTAAGAAGGCATAAGGTGCTCTTTTTGATTGCTCTTATTATTCTATGGCTCTGGTCAACTCTGTTGGATTTCAGTCTTCATAGTAGAGTTTATTTTCACATGCTAGATGTTGACTGGTATAGAATAGCCTAAAAATAATTTTCTGCTGAAAATATATACTGTCACTGCAATTATATACATACCTCACTAGCCTACCGTAACACAATGTGTCTTCATATCAGCAGATCATTATTAACTACAAGCTTTCCATTGATCTTTCTTCTATCACTGTTTTTTTGTTTGTTTTTTTTTTTGTTTGGTTTGGTTTGTTGTTTTTTTTTTTCTTTTGTTTTTCTTTTTTTAAAATGCAAACCATAAGATCAGCATCCATAAAATTCATGCAGACAAGCAGAACCACTTTATCCACATTGCCAGGAAAAAACTCCTTGTGAAAAGAACACTAGAGTCAGTATTCCAGGGGGTGAGCATACATGTTATTTGGAAGTCACACACTTCCTGTGTGTGGTCTGACAATATGTTTGGAATTTATGTAATCATGAACAGATATGTTGTGTTTGGCCTGATAAAGTGTCCATTGATGCTGAGATACATCTTCTGCTGGAACATCCAAGGAGATCTTTAAAGTCTGTAGAGAGAAGCCTTCCAAGGTCCTCTTTCCAAACATTTATGCAAATCCTTTGTTGGGATACAAGACCTAAAGATGGAAAGTAGCTTAGGAATCAATGGGGATGCAAACCAAACATATATGGTTTTGACACAGTGATACAGGGCTTCTAGGAATTTATTTTTTTTTTAAGAAAAAATACTGCATATTAATGCTTATAACTTACTCTCATAGTGAAGAAGGTCTACACTTTTCACTTTGGGGTAGGAGAGGAAGAGGGGCAGATTTTCTTTTCAAAAAGAAAATACTGCGGAATCATGTTTTTAATAAATATTTGAATTTAAAGTCACTTATTGCATAAAATCAGTGAAATAAATGGCTGAAAATTTTAATTATATCAAAGTAAAAATAAACTATTCAAATCCTGATTTTAAAAAGCTGTTGTCAGAAGACATACCAATTTATTTGGTAATATGACAAAAGAAATTAATATCTAAAGCAGACACTCATTTAGTACATACCTATTTAGAGGAGAGAATTCTACAACATAGAGCAAAAAAGTGACATATTTCTATACTGATAGAGACTTATAAAATCTAATTAGAAGTGTAAAAAATACATAGCCATTTAATCCTATCAGTTTTGTACTACCAGAAACCAGGTAAACTTTTATTAGTTTATATTGCTTCTAATAGTGAACTTAGCTTCTAAAATCAAACAGGAAAAGAAGAAAAACTATATAAATCAAGGATTCTATTGGATATCTATCATAGACATTATGCTAATTTTCCAAAGAAGAAAGACAGAAGATTGTGCCAGACTGAAAACATCAGTTCAAATAAATGATTGTACTGACACAAAAAACTTAAGGCAAAACTGTGCATTCATGACTAAGGAAGGATGGTTAAGGAGTAATGATACTCACATAAGATTTAGAAAGCCCTAGGTGAACTTTCTGTTCTGAAGATTGCATTAGTAGGACAGCTACATAAATTTCATGCTCGACTTAAAACAAAACAAAAAAAAAAATACCAGGAGTTGGACTTCAGCAGCATTTACATATTCATTGCCCGAAACTGCAATATTAAAATTGTCATGCAAATGAATGATGACCACAGAAGTACTAAAACTCTTTCTTCAGCCGATTTTTAAATAATTATTTTCCTATTCACTTGACAGTCTGCTTCTGCCCTCAGTGCTGAAAACCAATTAAGAATTTGTCATTCAGACCATTCAGAATGCACTGAGGATTCAAGAGCCAGTTTTTCTATTATTTAGGCCTCACTTGCACAGAAACTACAGTTACAACCATAGCTTTATTTCAAATCATGTGTAGAGGAAGACATGACTGTTTTAACACAACAACACTGTGATGTAGCAAATGTGAATAAATTCCATTATGCCTGAAGGAAACCTACATTCCCAGGGTATTTTAACTGTTTTGATATTGGGATACTTCCAACCTTTCCCATTGAATGTTTATGATCCTGTACAAAACAATTCAAATTTTATTTAATTAAAAATAGATACAGATCTAGACCTAGTATAATCAGAATTGGGATTGGTTTCTGTGTTGCCTCTCCATAGCCTGTTTAGTCATTCTGAAAGAGACAATCATTGAAATACATTTGTAGGACTGAAAATAGAGTATAGAAATCTCTTCAGTAACTGTGAACCATTTCTTTTAGGTTCAAGATAAGTATCAGAACAAAGCTAGCCTACATTGTAGGTCAAAGGAGATTTTCTAGAAAGAAGTCTACTAAGAAGCTTTTCTGAATGGCCTACTTGATCAATATGATTAATGATACGAATGGGAAAAGTAAATGGAAGAGTCATTCGTCTACGGTAGTGAACAGAGGCCACTGTAATAAAAAAAACAACAAACACAGTAAATTCTTTAAAATAAAGAATAATATATACTTAAAAATATCTAATTATAATGAACTGGGTTAATTAAGATTTTGACTGCCTTGGTAGATTTCAACAATTCAAAAGAAAAAGCTTGTGTTTTCTTGTTTATATACACACACACATATATATGTATATGTATACAAATGTAAACATAAATATCTAATCCAACTTCATGAGAAACATAAGTTGAAATTTACTGCATAAAGATATACCACTACTGAATCTGAATCTAATCAGAATAACAAGCATCCTTAGAGATACCCTCAACCAAGATATTTCTTCCCATGTCTTCAACAATACCCAAAGCAGAAGAAAAACAATATTTCTACAGGTATAAAGAAATCTAATTTTCTGTAGATAACTGCACATATTCATCACCATTTTTATAAGATAAACAGCATATCCATCTTTGGGATCATCCTCCCATAAAGCTCTGAATGAGGAAATACGGCTTACATTCCTTCAACCCTTATAGCATCACCACATACTTTCCTGTGTTCTTGCTTGTCCTTTATCCAATCTGAGGGTTTCTGAATGTTAGTTTTTTGTTTGCTTTCCTGAATAAACTTGCATAACCTCTTGGATTTCCTGTGTATATACTGAAGGAAAACAAAGCATTTGAGATTCTAGGTGCATCCTCAAACATAGTAAATAAAGAAAATGGCAGAACTATAAATGGCTGACCCGCAGGAATTATATGATAACAGTGAAAACTATTAGAACTGCTTTATTTTTATCAAGGAAGTTAAAAAGAAACCCATTCATATCTCACGTAGATCAAAAGATTACGTGTGATTTTTTTTTTTTTTTTTTCTGTGATAGAAGTACAATGGAAATGATGTTTCATGAAGTTTCCATTACTTTCCTGACATACCATTTTCTCCATTATTCTTGAAGCATGTTTAACTGCTTTGATTTCAAGGCCTACATTGGTACTGAGCTCAAACTTCTGAAAAAGCTGCAAAGTTGTGAGAAAGACCTAGGATACAGCATATAGACCACAGCCATAGAAGAAAAGAGATAATGCTGCAGATGGGAGATAAGTTTGTTGAGATAGGGACAGCTGGCAAGTCAAGAATTTATGACAAGTAACAAGTTTAAATCTCTTGTTAAAAAAAGAAAAAAACAACAAGGAACCAAAATACAGAAACAGAGCAACAGTAAAGATCACATCCTTCCTCTATGTGTTTATAGACTTAAAAGGCAAAACAAAATCCCAAGATAATGAGGGACAAAAAATACATTAATTGCATTTTAAAGAAAAAGAAACGATGTGCAAGCATATTTCAAATTTACACGATAGGGATTTACATGCCTAGCATACATCCGCAACAGAAGTACATAGAACATGGCAGTAAAATATAGCAATAGATGAGAAACACTAACATCTCATGATCTGGAATTTCCATATATTATTTCCTTTGAATTATTTGTAGAAAGCTACAAACAAAAAAAAAGCAAACAAACAAAAATACATCTGGATAGCTATGAAAATAAATCACTTGTTTAACATTTCACAGATCACTTAGATATGTTGAATGTAAGATTACAGTATAAAATAAAAAAAAGATCCTATTTGGAATTGCAGAGATAACCTTAAAAGAAGAAGATAACTCTAAAAGAATAATTACAAATAGATCTGTAAAGATGTTTATAGTGCTTCTATTCCTAGAGAGAAATCTTACTTTAATTTTCTTCCTCATAGATGAGTTAAAGATTATTTACTCTGTATACATTAAGAACTATCCAATAGTCTGCTGTGGACAGCCTACTTATCCTGTAGTTAAGCCTATTTCAACATGTATTTTACTTCAATTGCAATGTAACTAATAATTTAAAAATTATGTATAAAACCAATATTTAAATTAATAAAAGGTAATGTCAAGATGCATATAATAAAACTGAAGCCAGAATAAGTATTAGTAAGTTGTCGTTACACTGTTCAGTGTAATTGAACTTTAATACTATTCATTCTTTTTCTCTACCTTTATACCTATATAATTTAAAAACACTAGAAACTTTTGAACTACATTTGAAGTGTCACTTTTTTTTGCTGACCATAAGCATCTAAAAGATAGATAGATTCTTTAGTTAATTCTACTTTTTCCATATAAAAGAAGACAAAGTATTTGCATGGCTATTCCCACACAACTGCTTTAGGAAAATCAACTCTCCTTTGTTTAATTTGAGAAATATGTAACTAAACGTAGTTATCTCCATGCACACGGTCTATGAAAATCTTATTTAAATAAGATCTACATTTCATTTCAGTTTCCTAAGTAGGTTTAAACATGTAGTGTCATTTTAGATATTCTGGTCTCTCCAAAACATCCACACACACAGAAGACACAGGAACCACAGAAGCCCCCATGGTTTACTGGGTGGCAGCCTATCTCCAGCTATGTGTTGGAACCTAAATCAAGCTATTAGGGCTGTTTGCAGTTGTTTGAGGTATCCCTGACAGCCTGGAGCAGCAGCTCCAGAAAGCTGGGTGCTCTTCCATAAGCCTTGGCAATATACATACACAGCAAATAAAACTCCAGTAGATGGCATTATATTCCAAGATCTTCTATAGCACTTTGCATTAATAAATATGAAAGTCAAACATTCAGTGAACCACTCTGTTACTGAAAGTACGATCTGAATGGAATTTTAGTTGCTTATATTCAGGGGAGTGATTCAAGAAACTTTAAGCTGAAACACTGTCATCGCTGGTGAAGTGCAATTAGAAAACAAACAAACAAAAAAAAACCAACACAGTTCAGGATGCAGTACCAGATATGCTTTGTATTGTTTTCAGCTTCCTGACTCCCTAGTTACCTGCTTCACAGTTCAGCCTGTCCTGAATTCAGAAAACTAACAACCAACACAGAAACTGCTTTGATCAACATTATGAAATCATCCTGTATCCACTTAGAACTAAACACGTATGTCTTAGGTTATTTGCTTCAGTTTCACAGAAGTGACTGGTATAAAGGGGGATCATAAATTTAGGCTAGAGATTATCCTGTTCCTTAATTTTTCCTATTCAAGGATTTTGATATGTAGAGTTCAGCAGTGGTCTGAGTTTGGCTTAAAGTCAAAATTTCCTACTAATTTTGTATACAATAAAAATCATTAATACTAAATGTATGGGAAAAAAAAACATAAAAAGAGACAATAATCTAACTTAACCAAAAAGTCTGTACTTGAGGGGAGCTTATAAACAAGAGGGAGACAGGCATTTAAAGTGATCTCAGACTTATATGACAAGGGAGAATGGCTTTAAACTAAAGGACGGGAGCTTCAGGTTAGTTACTGAGACAAAATATTTTCCTCACAGGGTAGTGAGGCCCTGGCACAGGCTGCTCAGACAAACCATGGATGTTTCATCCCTGGAGGCATTCAAGGCCAAGTTGGATGGGGCCCTGGGCAGCCGGATCTAGTGAGTGGCAACCCTGTCTATAGCAGAAGAATTGGAGCCACATGGTCATTAATGTCCCTTTCAATCCATTCTGTTCTATGATTCTGTGATAACAAAACATAACACACACACAGACACAAAAATGGAGCTTGTCCATGCTGGTAAAATCTAAATAAATTGCTTTGTTAAAAATAATGTGCATGTTAATAGACAACTCTAAATACATTGTAATAAATACAAATAAATCCAATTGATTTCAATATCTTGCTGTCATTACAGTACAGTTCATTTTTTAGATGTACTTAGATATTACAATTCATTTATAAAGAAGTACTTTTTTTTTAGCATGTATGGATACAGGTATAATTCAATAAATAAGTCCAAAAATGGGACACCCTTTGAAGAAAGAGGACAAGAATAAAGATCTGTGTTACACATTACTGTCATTCCTTAATGCACCAGTTGACACATAGAATTTTTCAAAGTAAGTATACTGAATTTAAGAATTTGTATAGACTACTATGCAGCATAAGAAGAAAGCATGTAAGCCAAAAATGAGTGTCATGAATGAGGAAAATTTGTGCAATAGTGTTAAAATCTCTAAAGAATAAACAATGAATGAAGACAATCTATACATTTTCCACAGTTTCCATGTGGAACACTAATCATTATAAAATATAAATGCATTTTTATTGAAATCAGACTCAATAGGATTAACTATTGCACCGTTGACAAAGCTCTGTTCTTTACTTTTATAACATATGGAATTAGAGGAAACATTTTCAAATAAAATCTAATTAACCTAGTTAGTTACTTTGCTAGTTTGTTAATGAGATAACTATGCAAAGTAAAGTATTTGACAATCCTTTAAAAACACAGATATCAATTATTTCCTTTAATACAAAAATTCATTTAATTGATTCTCTGCTGCCTTTCTTGGGCGAAACCAGAATCCAGTCTATGTTATCTAATGCAAGGCATCAATGGGAAGTAAGCCAACTTTCTATAATAGTGTCTGGGTCATACGTTCTACTTTATTCTTTCCTCTTTTCTGGTTCTTTGGAGTTGTTTCTACTCGTTTTTTCTCTTCTTACCTTCTCTCCTTTGTCCCCCAGTGTTCCAAGTCCTTTTCCTCCCACTCTTAATTTGCAAGTGTTTTAGCTTTTTCTTCTCTGTCATTTGCTGTTCTATTCTGCCTTATGCGGCACTTGTTTGACCAAGGAAGGGAAAGTGTAGCGGGTAAACATTGGCTTTCAGATACCATACAATGCAAAGCTGAAGTGAGCCTCCTACAATCCACTCTTTTGTAAACTGAAAAGCTTACAAAATATTTTTGAAAGCGATTAATGTATATATTTAAATAATTTTTAAGCAATTTACAGAGAAGGAAATGAAGTCGCTTTCATAATGAACAGTATTCAAAATCCATCACCATAAACAATCACTGTCGAGAAAGTTTTGAAACAATAAGTAATTATCCAATTGGATACCTTCAATATAGACAGACAAGATAGTTTTATAGTTGAACTATATATGCATATACACACATAAATAGAATAAAAGCTTAAAAAAAAAAAAAAAAAATCAGGAGAATGCCTAAAGATGAAAGCAGATTACATCAGAATTTTATTTTTAATCATGTGTGTTTTCTAATTAAACCATTTCTACTAATGTTACCTTTTTATATAGACAGATTTATATTTTTTAAATACAGGAAAGATACATAAAAGATTCTGCCAAAACAGTACATCCCCCAGCTTTCGAAACAGAAGCATACTCAAAGTTACAATCTTGTAGTAAAACTGTTCTGTTTCATGTACTTCAAATACACCTTTGGTAAACTACTGGGAGAATCTCAGAGCTCACATTCCTGGTCATGCTGGAGAGGGCAATAGGATCACCAGGGTACCTGCATGTGACCAAATGCACCCAAAAAATAGGGAGTCACAGCGAAGAGAGAAAACAAGAGAGGCATCACACATGCACTCTGTGTTGGCTTAAATCCCTTGTGAACCTATAGTGTGCAAGTACTTGTAAGACAATTTGTTCTCAACATCAGGCTTCACTGGGAATTGAAAGTGTTTGGCGTCTTGCAGATGTGGACACTGAGGCTGGTTTTATTGAAACGCACAGAACATATAGAATGAAGAGTGACAAACTACCCACAATATTTTACCATAAAATACACACAAAAATCAAAACTGATTTTACTCATACTGGGGCTGGCCTTAAACAAATCACATATAATACATATACAAAGTATACGGGTGTCTAAAGTGCCAGCATTTCGTTACTGCCGGACATTAATAGATCAATTGGGTTTGTGCATTTCCTGACAAAAGACTACAGAATTATTTTAGTTAGAAGCTATTGTTGCAGCATGATATCGTGAAACTGATGGAGAGTGAAGCTGTAACACTTTCTAGAGCTAGCCAAAGGTGAACCACAGAACAGCAAGTCAATGCAAAAGACTGCAATACAGATCATAAAAACCAATACCTAACTACAAAAAAAAAAAAAAAAAAAAAGATTATTTTGTTATATCAGGAATTTAATTTTATCTCTATGAAGGGAAAAGAAATTATAAACTTGACAATACTCAGAAATGAATAAGTAAATGCTCCAAACTGTTTGTGTTTACTCATTTATTTTGAAAATAGTGAGAATGCTTGAGATATTTCAGTTGCAAGTCATGCCTTAGACTTGTAAGCATAACCGAACCTTTCATTTTTTCATTACTATTACAAAGAAAGAATTCTGCAAAAACACGATTATTGGAAGCAACAGGAAAAGTGAAGGTTGTGCCTTGGCTGTGGTGGGAGCAGGGAGCAAGAGTTGCACATCCTCCTCCTGTGTCATGGTGGCAGACCCCTCAGCATGGGCTGCAGCCACCTCCAGTGGACTCCTCTGCTAGCTCAGTCCCATGGGTAGCCAGTTCCCTTCCAGAAGGGAGGAAACATTTCTGGTAGAGCTCTTCTACATACTCCTCACAAAGAGAAACTGGGACTGATTAATGCTGCTCATTAAAAGTTACCCAAGGATTCTGTTAAAGACTCTTCCCTAGCACAGGGTACACTGTTATAGCATATTAAAAAGCAAGTTTTTAGTCCCTCATCCTGGAAATGTACAACCTTTCAGTAAACTCTGCACAGTACCTCTCATACTACCTCGATGTCCTAAACACAGTTTTATCTAAAGCCAGTAAACTTTCAGGATACATACACTTAGTTAATATAAAATTAATCAGAGAGATGTTTTGTTATACCACATGTAGTTTAAGTTTATTCATCCTGATGACACCACATAGGAAAGCAAAAGGAAAAGTAAATGGATCATCAGATTCTTGGTATATAGAAGACAAGCATTTTAAGTTATGTATGTGATAAAGATATACAAACTTGAACTTTGTAAGGAAAGAAATGTATTTTTATATATGTTAATTTTAATCATCTACTGATTGAAAATGGTAGTAACACAACTTTGTCTAACTTAACTGGTATTTCTTCAAAACAAAACAGTAAATAAGATATACAGCTGCTTAGAACAATTATGCAAATAAGAAACAATGTTCTCAGCTGTACTCTTTAGATCCCTCTTGCCAAGAAGTAGCATATATAATAGCATTAATTAGGAAATGTCAGAATATTTTGATGCTAACAAAGATGAAATCATATAACAGAATCATACTGTACTATTGTCATGGTTTTACGATTTGGGGTTATCAGTACTCCACATCATAACATCATGTAACGCACTGGGGGTTTGACTGTGGATGCTCAAGTTCCGGGTGCCTGTCTGGAGGAAGATAAGAACTACATTCCTCAGGGGGCTTTGAAGTCAGTGTGGAGATGTAACTCCCAGCAAGGTCACCTGATGTTCGCTTCTTCGCCTGCGCTTCTCTGTCTGCTTTTTCTTCATTGGCTCAACTGGACTGCACTTTTCACCTCAGTGTTGTGGTAAGGCCTTTCACACACACTCTCTCTCATTATATTTTGCTGATACTGTATTTAGTAAATTAGTTTGTTTCACCTCAGATTGTTGCTGCTGTTTTCAATTATTTTGGGGTCCCCTGTTTCCCTTTTCTGGAGGCACGGATCTACGAATCCCTCTGCCCTGCTAGTCACGGAACCAGGCCGAACCAGCCCATAAACCATTGACAAATATAAATAATATCACTAGAGCATTTTCATTTTTGTGTCATTTTTCTGATAGAATTGCTAGGAGGGCAAATATCTGATGTCTTTTCTATAGACTAGTCTTCTAGGTCTGGACAACCATGGATATCTGACAAATTAGTAAATATAAACAGGCAAAAAATTACCAAAATGTTTCACTGAAAGGTAAAGTCTTTTCTATTTCAATTTAAAATGTCTGTGTTACCATTTTTTTCCAATATCAGAGGGAAACAAATATTTCCCTTATCTTCATATCTAATAAATACATGTATTAGATAAGTAAGCTCAGTCCATGAAGATGAATATGTATTTCTTCAATTCTTAATAGAAGTTTTCATTATTACATGTATAATCTTTAACAAAAATGAATGTGCTGTAGCAAACAAAGGCTACAAAAAATTATTAACTATTACAGCATGTTATACATTCCTAACTCTTGGAAATGATAAATGCAGTATATTGTTTAGACATTAACTTGATATCATTTATTGAAGTAGGGCAAGGAGAAAGTCAAGACCACAGAAGAAAAATCAGTCACTGTTTGATTCTTATATGAGAAGTTATTCAAAGAGATGGATATATAGGATCTGGAAAACAATCCATTCCATGTGTATAAAATAGAAATTAAAAGACTAGACTGCCTATTTATAGTATAGGAAGCAGTATTTTTACATGGAGAAGAAGTAAACTAATCACTGCGAGCTCTTGAACATACTAGGAAGTGCTGGTGGAGAATGAGAAAGTAGATTTCATTGCTTTCGATCTGCAACAGTTTGCCACCAAACATCATTACCAATATTGTTAGAGCTATGATACACTAGGCTGTACATTAAGATCAAGATAAATATTTTCAAAATATACCACCCTTTGTGCCAGAGTATTTTTTTTCTTCAAAAAACAATGAATTTTTAACTACAAGTTACAAACAACTGACCTGCATTTAATGATGCTGTGTCAAGTAGTTTGACAACCTGAAACTTGGAAAATTAGGAATGAAATGGAAGAGGAATTCAAAAAGGAGACAGGTAAATGTTCCTTAATTCCTAAAGAATGACAGATGAGAGAAAAACTAGCTGCTAAAGTCTGAGATAAGATCCCACTGGAAATGTACACAAAGTGTAGTTATTTAGTTGCATTAAAAATTGTAGAGTAAGCAAGCTTTCATGCGTTATCTCAATTTAGTACTGCTTATTCAGATGCAAAACTATACATAAAAAAGTCAAATTTATACTTGCCCACTTACTAAAAACACACATTTAAACACATAGACTATTATGTAAACTATAAATATGAATAAATGCTGTACAAATTCACTAATTGCCCCACATGGCCATTCAGCTGTCTGATCATTGTATCATTCTAATCTAGTCACTTTACTGTGGAATTCATAATGATTCTGGCATTTGTAATCAAAATGAAAGCACTTAACACCTGTATAATTGGCCTGCGGAAGTCTAGGGGGCAGGGAAAAAATAAATTACTTGTCCATATGGACTGCCAGAGAGAATTTAACTTACTGAACTTTGATCTGCTAAATTATTCTGTTAAATTAGAAATTTTTTATACCTATTTACACATTTCATTATTAGATTGTTCAAATTATTAAATTTATAAGTGTATGTTAATTGCTTATTTCACCATTTTGATTTTGAACTACATCTGCCTTGTATGCCAAAAGCATCACAAAAATGTCACTTATAATTAGTTTTGTTCGTAAACACTGAACAAAACAGTTTCAGTGCTTTAAAAGGAAGCAGTCCAAAGACAACTTTCTATGCAGCGTTAATAACATTTATATACTAATTCTTCCGCTAGCTATAATACACTGTAAAACAGTTTGAAAAGATATGAAATTGTAAAGAAAAAAAAAATCATGAATTCAAAATTCCTTCATCTCGTATAAGCTGTTCACATGAAAGGATGCAAGTGAGGAAACTGGGATACAATGCAGTTATTTTTAAGAAATTAGTTCTTGATTTTTTATTATTATTAAAAAAAAAAAAAAAAAAAAAAAACCTGCAACATGGAAACAGCAGAGAACAGTATGAGAAAACTTGTAGACATGGATATCTCAAACTAGCAGAAACTAACATTAGTACTTCAATATTGATGTCAGTACAAAAAATAGTTGCAGAATGGTTCCATCTATTGAAAAAAAATTATCTACCTTAAAGGGATTGTTAAAGTCTCACTGCAATGTTTAATTTAGTGGAAGAAATTCCATATCCACTCCTGGTCCTATAATCATTGTCATTTTTTTCTAAGTTGATCAAATGATGTTCAGAAATTAACCAGCTTCTCTTTTTTTCTTTCATTATTTCCATTTTCCAGAACTTACCATCTGGCAGTTCCAGAGCTTCAACTTACCACCACCGTAAACTTAATCACAACATGCTTCTACAAATTTTTTCTTACATTCCTGCACACTTAAATTCACTTTTTAATCACTTCAATAATTTTAACCTCTGATACATTTAAATAGATAAACTATAATTTATTGTTTAATTTTCAGTCTCCTCTAATAAGTTTTACTACCTTCATCAGTCTAGAAGTCTTCTAAAACTCCTAGAAATAATAAGTACTAACATACGCTGCTTGCAGTCCACTTTCTTAACCACGCAAGAGCAAAAACATAAGCTGTTTTCTAGGCTGTCACTGGTGTATTTGCAGTGATGTGTGTTCTTTTCCACCAATATCACTATCATCCACAAAAAAACTTCCTCTGAGGATAAAATGCCCCAGGAAGGCATTTTTCTGTGGGCTTGATCGTTGCTTCAATTACGCTCAAATATCACAGATCTATTCACCAGTTAGAAGCAAGATTCAGTTGTTGAAATATATTTGCTTAACGCCTTTCAGATACTCCAAGTTCTCCAGCACAGCAATACACTGGCAGTAAACCAGATTTGATAGAAAGCCACCTTCATTTTCAATACCAGTTCAGTTACCTAAATATAGACAGTAGTGCCATTACATAGAATGGCTTGGATTGGAAGGGACCACAAGAATCATCAACCATCAAACCGCCAGATGCATGCAGGGTCACCAACCTCATACCTGATATTAGACCAGGTTGTCTAGGGCCCCATCGAACCTGGCCTTGAGCATCTCCAGGGATGAGGCATCACAACATCTCTGGGCAGCCTGTTCCAGCATCTCAGCACTTTCATAGTAAAGAGCTTCCCCTGATATCCAACTATATTACAGCACAAAAGACCTTTTCTTACAGTAAACAGCTTCCCTATACTCAAAACCACAATATTTTTGGTGAACCAAAAATATTTGACGAATCCAGAGTAAGTTCTGTTTTTCAAACATGTTTGAGGAGTTAACATATTGGAAAAATATACAACTGCTGGATATTGGAGAATTCCCTCTTTCTTCTTATACTTCAGCACTGAATATGGTAAAAGTGGTTCTATTCTCTGTGAAATCAGAAATTTAACAATAAAGTGAAGACAAAAAGAATGGCTATACAAGAGACTCCTTTCCATGAATAGTTCGACATGAAAAAGTACATGTCTAACTAACAGGTAAACACAGCAGCTGCAAGTGTAGCATTGTGTGATATATTAAAAAATAATAAAAAAAAAAAAAAAAATCAAACAAGCAATCTTCAGCATGAAAATCTGAAAAATAAAGGAAACTGTAAGACTACCGAGTTGAT
This sequence comes from Chrysolophus pictus, assembly GCA_037305975.1. Lineage (NCBI taxonomy): Eukaryota > Metazoa > Chordata > Aves > Galliformes > Phasianidae > Chrysolophus > Chrysolophus pictus. Next base: position 21,394,099 of record CM074578.1, read on the forward strand.
AAGAACACAGAACATAGTGACAGGTACACAAAGCATATTTTGTTCCACCTGCATTTCAGAGGCTGGCATGAATTGAAGCACTTGAAAACATTGTTTTTAATTGTATTGAAAATCATCACAGAATCACAGAATAGCCTGAGTTGGAAAGGTTCTCAAGGATCACGAATTTCCAACCCCCCCCCCTCCACAGGCAGGGCCACCAACCTCCCCATTTGATACTAGACCAGGCTGCCCGAGGCCCCATCCAACCTGGTCCTGAACACCTCCAGGAACAGGGCACCCACAGCCTCTCCAGGCAGCCTGTTCCAGCACCTCATCACTCTCTCTGTAAAGAACTTCTCCCAACATCCAACCTAAGTTGAGGGAGGAAAGATTTAAAACCATTTCCCCTTGTCCTGCTGTTATCTATCCTTTCAAACAGCCTCCTGTTTGTAGGCTCCCTTTAGGTACTGAAAGGCTGCAACGAGGTCACCCCACAGCCTTCTTTTCTCCAGGCTGAAGAAGCCTAGCTCCCTCAGCTTGCCTTTGCAGGGGAGGTGCTCCAGCCCTCCTCTGGACCCTCTCCAACAGTCTTTCTCATACTGGGGGCTCCAGACCTGGATGCAGTACTCCAGATAGGGCTTCAGAAGAGCAGAGTAGAGAGATAATCACCTCCCTGTCCCTGCTGGCCACCCCTCTTCTGATGGACCCCAGGATACCATTTGCTTTCTGAGCTGCAAGAGCACACTGCTGGCTCATGTTAAGTTTTTCATCCATGAGGACCCTCAGGTCTTTCTCTGCAGGGCTGCTCTCAAGGACTGCTCCACCCAGTCTGTATATATGCCTGGGATTCCTCTGGCCCAAGTGCAAAACCTCACAGTGTTGAACCTCATCCAGACCCACCTTTCAAGTCTGCTGAGGTCCCTCTGAGTGGCATCCCTTCTTTTCACTGTGTCAACTGCACCACTCAGCTTGGTGTCATCAGCAAACTTGCTGAGGGTGCATTCAATTTCATCACAGATGTGATTGATAAAAATGCTTAAGTTGATATGACACTACAAAGAATCTACGAAAAACCTAGTATCTGGTGGAGCAGCACTCGAAGACTATGCAGGATAATTCTAGTGCATCCCAGATGATACAAGGCACCATGAGCCTGGGAGCAAGTAGATCAAGTCATAACTCCCATTTTTCACAGAAATTTATATCTCTACCATACTTATAAAATGGCAAACAGACTTATTTTGATAACCTAAACTGATTCTGGAAACCTGCATTGACTGATAGATAATCCAAGTATTTTACTTTGTGTGGTTGTTTGTGGTTTTCACCTTATAACTAACGAAATGTGTGACTTCGAATATTTATTATTTAAACTATTCCACTACTACTAAAACAGACTTCATCTAATTCTTCTTCTCCATTCTTTCTGATATTGCTATACTTTAGCACATCTCCTAATTTTCAGCAATAACAGATTTCAGTACCATAGTGTAACACAGTAATATGATGTGAAGTACAGCAATAACAGCTGAGAGGCAAAGCCTTTGGCAGCAGCGTATGAGGAAAAGCCCAAATACAGCAGCTATGGACACAGAAACAAAGGGAAAAAAGCTGCTCACCTTCAGAAGACCTCAAGTAAGCAGAAATCTCCAGAGATATACCCTTACTTCCGCTGCCAACCCTTAAAAGAGGTCTGGGAAGATCCTGGCTTCACCCTTTCCAGTCACTCAGGAGCATTGCATGCACCTGAGCTCCCCTGGCCCTGCCTTCCCAAGAGGTGCTCAATCACCGCTTCAAGCACTGATTTGGCATTTCCACTATACATAGTGATATATATTTTGTGCCAAGTCATCACTGAGTCTCATTAGCAAGACCAGGGAAAACAATCATTAAAAAGAAATAAAAGAACCACAGGAGGAAGGGGTTTTTGTTATAATATAGTTAAAATGTTTACAATGGGATTATATTTATATAGTGCATAAAGATATAAAATTATTTTTGTTGCTAAAAACTGTGTTTTTCAGCAGTTCATAACAGGCATCTGACACACCAGAAGAAAGGCCACTGCACATGATTGCACTGACATCTCTTGAACATCTATTCCATAGGACTTCCTGCCAGCTTCAGACCTAAGCACTTCATATTCAAATGTAGCAAGAGAATACATTTTCAAGAAAAGTTTCAGAAAATTCCTGACAAAACGACGTATAATCACATATGACTCATAATACTCTCTGCCTTCTCCAGGCATGCGAGTTACATAATTGCTATCACAATCACCAGTTTCAACTACAACACTGTTAAAAAAAAAAGTCCAGGCCTCTGCTCAGTACATTACCTAGAATTCTCAGAATATTTTAGAAAAACACACATTCTTCAAATTTTCTACAACATCCAAATCAAAAGATTCTAAAATAATTACTCAGCCATTTTATATGTATTTTATATACGGTACTGTTTTTTAAACCAGACTAACATTTTAGCATACTATGCTTTCTTTAAAGCAAATGAATCACAGAATTGCAGAATTGCAGGGGCTGGAAGGGACCTCAAGAGATCAGCAAGTCTAATCCCATTCTAAAGCAGGTACCCTTTAGATCACACAGATAGGTGTACAGGTGAGTCTCGAATATCTCCATAGAAGAAGACTCCACAACCTCTCTGGGCAACCTCTTCCAGTGCTCAGTAACCCTTACCACAAAGAAGTTCTTCCACATGATTGTATGGAACTTCCTATGTTCAAGTTCTAGGCTAACGGTCCTTGCTCTATTGCTACACACCACTGGAAAGAGCCTGGCCTCATCAGTTTGTATCCCACCTCCCTTTAGATAAACATTTGTCAGATTGGCTCCACACTCTTCTTTTCTCCAGGCTGAACAGACACAGGTTATTTAGTCCTTTTCCATACGGAAGGACCTTAATCATCTTTGAGGCCCTCCACTAGACTTTTTCTAGGAGATTCCTGTCTTTTTTGAACTGGGCAGCCCAGAACTGGACTCAGTATTCTAAATGTGGCCTCATCAGAACAGACTAGAAGGAGAGGATCACATCCCTTGACCCGCTGGCCATGCTCTTTATAATGCACCCCAGGATGCCATTGCCCTTCTTTGCCACAAGGGCATGCTGCTGGCTCATGGCAAACCTGCTGTCCATCAGGACATGCAGGTTCTTCTCTGGGGAGCTCCTCTGCAATAGGTCATTCCCTTACGTGTACTAATGCATGAGGTTATTTCTTCTCAGGTGCAAGACTCTACACTTTCTCTTGTTAGGTCTCATCTGATTCCTCTCTGCACAACTCTCCAGCCTGTCCAGGTGCTGTTGAGTGGTTGCACAGCCTTCAGGTGAGTCTGCCAACCCTCCCTGCTTTGTATTATCAGCAAACTTGCTGACAGTGGACTCTATCCCTTCATCCAGGTCATTAAGGAAGATGTTGAACAAGAGTGGACCCAGTATTGATCCCTGAGGAGCATTGCTATTTACAGACCTCCAATCAGACTCTGCATAGCTGATGAAACCCTCTGGGATCTACCAGTCAGCCAATTCTCAATCCACCTCACCATCCACTCATCTATCCCACATTTTCTATGTTTCATAACAAGGACATTATGGGAAATGGTGTCAAATGCCTTGCTGAAGTCAAGGTACACAACATTCAGTGCTCTCCCTGCATCTGGGTGCCACTGGGTAGAGCCAGTGATGACATCATAAAAGGTTTGTCAAGCAAGAGTTGGTCAAGCATTATGTCCCCTTCGTGAATCCATGCTGACTACTCCTGATGACCTTCTTCTCTTCCAATTGCTTGGAGATAGCAGCCAGAACAAGTTGTTCCATCACCTTTTCAGGGACAGAGATGAGGCTGATTGGCCTGTAATTTCCCAGATCCTCTTTCTTCCCCTTTTTGAAGACTGGCGTGATATTGGCTATCCTCCAGTCTTCAGTTGCCGCTCCCATTTGACAAAGATGATAAAAACGTGGTTGATGATGGAGAGTGGTTCAGCAATCACTTCTGCCAGTTCTGTCAGCAGAAAATCCGCACAGTCCATCAGTGCCAATGAATTTGCATGCACTGATTTTAGCTAGATCCTCTCTAACCAGATCCTCCTCAACCAGAAAGTCTTCCTTTCCCCAGGCTCCTTCTTTTACCTCCAGCATCCGGGATTCCTGAGAGCAAGTCTTAACATTAAAGACTAAACCAAAAAAGCATTCAGGATCTCTGTCTTCTCAGTATTCCATTATCAGGAATAGAATGATGCATTCACTTTATTATATTCAAACTTAATGCAAATTCATGCATTCAAAATTTATCAGTTTTTGACTTTTAAAAGCTGGACATTTTACTAATACAACTTTTCTAATCATAATTCTTATGTTTGTAACTAACTTGGCCAAAGAAAGATTTCATCAAGATCAGCTCCTCTAGAATTGCATTAAAATTCTGTGGTTTCAAGGTCAATACAAGTGCTGGTAAGAACCAGTTCAGGGACATCTTTTTCATGTTTATTTGTACGCACTACCTATTTAGCAGCACCAGGCATCAACTCTTTTTTTTTTTTTTTTTTTCAGAGACTTTTCATCCAAAAGATATTTTTATGGAGTAAAATTGTCCATTAAAATCAATATAATGGATTTGTTATTATTTTCCATGAACACACGGATTGCCATTTAGAAATGTTTTGGAGAACAACATTGTAGTCACAAGGACATAACGGTAATTGATAATCTTAACTAAGGGAAATTTAATAGTAAGAAATTAAATTTAGACAGAACAAAGATAATAGTTGGCCTTTTGAATAGTAATTTTTACATTGCTGTTATCATACTGTGTGATTAGTATTCTTTGATAATTTTGTCTTTCAAGCAGTAATGCACAGTTTTATAATTCAAGCAAGAATGTTAAGAAACACTTCAGCAATTTTGTATTGTGATACAATGTTAGCTGAACTAAAACGTATATGAAAGCTGACTATCCACACAAACCATTTCAACATGAATAGAAAATAATTTGTAATTTCAAGACATATGTATACTTCTCAAAAAAACAAAATTGTATTTTCTTTCCTATTTCCTGTGAAGAAAGCGAGTTCCTATGCTAGGGTATGCAGTGTTAAAATGAACAGATTTTAGAGAAAAAAGACAATAGGAAAATTGAAGCAAGTACTAGAAAGTATAAACAAACTATAGGACATTATTCTTTGGTACTGAAGAGCAATACTTAGCCTTATGAAAGGGTATTACTTCTGCACTGACCTAGGTACCACAATGAGGTTCTCAGAAAAAGTGTTTTTACGCATTATATCTTAAAATTGCCTAGAGAGGAAAAGAGCAATAGTAACTGTCAGCAGGTTGTTTTAGTCTAGATGATTAGATTTAAAAATGAGTTTTGCCACTGAGCAAATCATCATTCAGGTGGTGTCAACAAGGCTGATTCAGGCAGATTGCCAGGATAGTAACAATGTTTGTTCCACAAGTAATAGGCAAAAGCTGATTTTATCTGTTCATTTTTCTTTTCCACATGGCTGCACCTGGAGCTGAAGAGTACAAGATTTCACTTGGATTTTCCTTCATTTTTTTTCCATCCAGATTTTAGTACCGTTTCATTATTAAATGGTATCTTTTACAAAGTAATCGGCGCAAGAACAGAGATTTCCAACTATTACAATAACAGCTTCTGAAAAAGCCTTGATCATTTGTTTTTGCAGGATTTTTCTTTTTGCCTTTCACAAAACATTGTTGGGCTGTAAATGTAGAAATAACTGATTACACTGAACTCTGGCATCTATACAGGCTTTTAACCCTGACAGACAAGAACAGAAAAATAAAAAGTTCATAATTATACTGCACATCTACTCAACATTACTATTTAAATGCACACATTGAATTAACTGAAGTACAAATAAGAATGAAATTACTAAATTATCATGTTTCAAACTTGAACATGTATTCAGCATATTATAATTTCGTAATGCTACTAGGAAAACAAGATAACCGTTTTCAGCCACTCTAATAGATTTTCATCTTAAAACCTCAGCTGAACTATTCTGATCTTAAGAGAACAGGAGACCTTTGTTTGTTCTATAATGAAATGCCAATGTTTAGTTTGTTTTTCAATCAAAATATATTTATCTTTAGATAAGAAAAACCTAAGCTAATTTTACTGATAAACAAAATTAATAATGCCATTTCAGTTCTTGACACTTGGATCCTTCTAGAGACAATTTTAATTTGTAGGCTTAATCAAACAGAAAAAACGTTTACTGAACCCCTCAGGTAAAACAGAACCTGAGATTGAGAAAATCCTTGTTCAACATAGTTTTTTAATGCCTGTTTCTTGGCTTCTTCCATTTTACAAGTTTTCTTAAAGGTGATTTCTAACTTGCAGTAACAATTCAAAAATGGATGTGTGTAAGATAACAAAGAAAAGCTGATACCAGATTCTCAATCTCCAAAGATAGGAAAGCATAAGAAAAATGGGAAGAAAAAAGGAACACTCCACTGCTCTGAACATGTGTTATTTCATTCATTTCTCCCTCATTGTGGAGGCATGAAAAATGCATACTTCAGTACATACCAGATTGAAAGTTTCCGGTCCCCAGTACTGTTAAAAATTTGGCTACTTTCAAAACAAGCTACACTAATCAACTTCTAAACACAGTTCATATTTCAAGGTGTTGTGTTTTTTTTTTTTTTTGTTTTTGTTTTTGTTTTGTTTTGTTTTAATTTACATTTTAACATATAATTTAAAATTGAATGCTTACCAGATCTTTAAAATAGAAATCAAATTATTTGCTTGGATAAGAAAAAGGAGGATATAAGTGTGCTACAGTTGATGCAATAGCTGCGCATTCTACGTGCACATCTACAATCATCCTTAAAGGAAATTTATTCACTATTGTATTTCTATTTCCTCTAGCTGTCATCACATGAGGATGTACAATAAAAACTAGAAGGCTGAAAAGGCTTTAGATGGAAAATCATACTCCATAGGATCGATAAACTTATTTACTCCAAATTACAAGAAGCTCCAAAATTGACTGTTCTATATGTTTTCTTTCAATGTTACCATTTCCATTCTACTTCAAAAGTAGCAACTGGAGAGCAAGAATTCTCCTTCCCATTTAAGAACTTGATTATTTCAGCAGTTTCCAGTGATGTACATATGCCAGCTCACACCTGACACTGATTTAGATCCTGAGTACTGGGTGAGCACATACAACTCCTAGTAATGGAGCATATGCCATTACTCCTAGTAATGTGGCATGACGGAATCTAACCTTCATTATATAGCTGCAGTCCAGATCATAAAAGAATGTTTTAAACACCAAATCTACTGTCTGTCTGATTGAAATTGTCTACTTTAGACTATAATCTGGCCAAATGTGGTTTTAAAATGTTATGTTTAGAAATTAAAAAGCAAGACAATTCTTATTTGCAATCTTCCAAAGAAAAAATCATATATGTCATACTCAAATATATGAAAATCAAATACAAAAGCTAAACTATTGCTTTGTCTGTAAGTGTTTAAAAACTTGATGCTAAAAAACTTTGCAATTCTATTAAAATAACTCCTCCTGGTAAGAAGAATTTACAAGATTAATCTATCCCAACACTATAAAAGAACAAAGGGCAGAAACAGAACTAACCAGTCCTTTCATGGTAAGTGCTTTCATCCTTGAAACATTTCATTTAGTTTCAATTTTTTTTTTTTTTTTTAAGATAAGAATTTAAAGCATCATGCTATTTTTTTTAATTATTATTTTCTCCATATTTTTATTTCTCTTATATTTTAAAGAATTTCTTCATGTGAATGCTGTCATTGAGAAGAATGAAATAAACTATTTACAAGAGAAGGAAAAAAGTTATCATCCTTTTTTTTTCAGTAAGGGGTAGGCAACACACTCATGCATGAATACTTCATGGTGCTGTGACTTAATTTGATTTTAAATATATGCTATCAAACTAGATTGAAAATGAATCTATTTATAATATTAAAACAACAACAAAAACAAGCCAGAAACACGAGCATAATTTTGTCAACACTTCTACATGTTTGGGATTTTTTTTTTTTTCACAATTTCAATAAAAAATTATCTTGAAAAATCCTCATGAGCAGTTTGGTCTTTCCTTTTGCAACTGAAATTTTGTAAATGGCTATTAGAAATTCCACAGCCCTCGGGGTGAAGCAAAATCCTATATATTTAAGTCTGTATAGTAAAATATTTAGTCTGTTGTTGTAGGTTTGTATTGTTTTTTTTAAATGAGAATAATCAACAACATGAAAAAATAAGTACCTATCATTTAGTCTACTGAAGTGATGAATCTTCATTATGTATTCATAAGTTAAATTTAATAAAAATTACCAGGTGAATATGAGCAGTCTATTTGTTTTGGTCTAGTCAATTCTATGATTCCATGATTCTAATCTTATAAATAGTCCAAAAGAAATAGATTTCAGAAAAGAAAAAAAAAAAAAAAAAAAAAATAGTTTTGGAAATGTGTTAAGGTTGGTGGCTTAGTTTCTAATAAAAGTTTAGGTTTCCAGTGTAATTACAAACTACTTAAGAGCTATTTTCATACACTATTTTAGAAGCTCACCTGGGACAGGCAAGAAACCCTGCACTAGCAGGGAGGTTGAAACTAGATGATCATTAAGGTCCTTTTCAACCTACGCCATTCTATGATTCTATGAAAAGCCAGGAGCACTATGTGTTTGCTGGTTTTAGGCATTTTATATCTCTAATATGTATATACATTTGTAATAAGGATGATATATATAATACATATAATTTATACATTTAATGTGCCCAAATACCAAATTCCTTTCTGATCAAATGAACAACAACAAAAAAATGTAGATTTAAAACTGAAGAGTCAAAATTATATTTCTACTTTAAACACAAACACCATACCAGTAAAAATTGTGTATGAACTAACATGAAATCAGGAGGAGGGGATGAATTTATGTCAGAAACAATTTAGAGAGGGTTGATTGGATATGTCACTTTCAGCGTCTATTTTTTTAGCTTAGCATTTTTCTATATTTTTCCAGCTCTTAATGGCTTTTTAAATACAATGACATTGTGTAATAATAATTTTAAATCTGGAAAGCAATAGCTTTTACATATATTAATATGTATATATATTAAAAAGGGAGGGGCATGTGTAAAAAAATATGTATAGACTGCAGAATCCTGAAGCCCAGAAGGCTGTTTATTTTCAAGTGTTCATACAAAACCTTGAAAAGCCATTAGCATCAAACAGGTATTTGAGTTATAGAACCAATCTGACCTTTTCAGGGATTTGCCAGTATATATTGGCACTCCAAGTGACATTTATATTGCTAAATGAAAAGCTAAATGCCTGAAGCTGCCAATGGAGTAGTTATGAGGACAACACCTGAACACAGAATACAATAAATTACTTAGTCATAGCTAAAACTGCAGAATTCAAGATTTCATGATGATCATACTAAAAACCTACTCCATTCCTTCAGTCAATCCTCTTCACAGAAAATATTTTTATGCAACTAATTATATAATTAATTTGTTGAACATTATCAAAACCTTAATGATACTCAATGAACTTCTGATAAAAGTGCTAGCGTTCTCAAGTGAATATCTGATTCACTTATTTTCCAACTCACAGCATTTGAAATTCAGAATGTTTAGAGGTCAGAGTAACAGAATTCTATAATTAGACAAAAATGTAGCAAAGCACTGGCAGTCAAATCCAGTAAAAAAATGGCCCTGTATAGCATGTCCTTTTTTCCCCCCCAATTTAAGAACTAGTGCAATAAAAGTTCTCTCTCCTTAAATAAAGCAAACTCAGATGAGATGATTCTATGTTTTAAGCAACAGAAGCCATCCTGTCTAAATTACTGAATAAACCCTTAATCAATCAAATAAGGCAGACTTCTACCCAGAACATTTTTTTCTGTTTTTCCCAAATGCCAGCATAATAAGATGATATACAGTACTTGCTTTGTTAGAGTTTCACTTGGAAAAAAATTATTTATGCTTTACTTTGTCCAAGCAAATGAAAAAGAAATATAGCTGATGACAGAGGCAGTAAGAATGAACAGTGAATGCTGATGCAAAACTTTCTTATCAGCTAACTGATTTCATCAAGGAATAATACTGAAAATAAAGAAGAGAAAGTTCATTATCAAAGTAATAATGAAAAACATGTCTGTAAAGGCAATCTCATGTATTAGTGATAGGATAAACTTCCTTCATATAATAGTCTTGTCACATAACTGAGTTAGAACAATCTTTTTGTTTTTAAAAAAGGCACATCCAATCACTAACTGATAATGTTCAGACCAGTAATGCTGATTTTGTTTTGCATTTTTCTGGAACTACACATAATTGATATGGGAAAAGCAAAGCAACACCCATGTGATTACATGCCTGCTGGTTAAATAATATCCCATGATCACAAATTGCTCAGATTTCTACATAACTCAGAAAGAAACCACAGGCAAAGCTGTTTACACATAATTTCTCCATAGGAATCCTAAACAAAAACCCCTACAACAGGAACAACAGATACAACGAAGTGCAACATCAGTTGTGACAGGCAATTTCCTAAGTGCTGCATTTACAGAATCATAGAATGTCCGGAATTGGAAGGGCCTTTGAAAGATCATCTAGTCCAATCCCCCTGCCGGAGCAGGAATTTAGATTAGCTCATCCAGGAACACGTTCAGGTGGGTTTTGAATGTCTCCAGAGAAGGAGACTCCATAAACTCTCTGGGCAGCCTGTTCCAGTGTTCTGTTATCCTTACTGTGAAGAAGCTTTTTCTCATATTTATGCTGAACCTCCTATGTTCCAGTTTGCACCCAGTGCCCCTTGTCCTATCACTGGATGTCATTGAGAAGAGCCTGGCTCCACCCTCATAACACTCACCCTTTATGTATTTATAAACATTAATGATGTCACCTCTCAGTCTCCTCTTCTCTAAGCTGAAAGAGACCCAGCTCTCTCAGCCTTTCTTTGTAAGGGAGATGCTCCACTCCTTTAATCATCTTTGTGTCCCTGTGCTGGACTCTCAAGCAGTTCTCTGTCCTTCTTGAACTGAGGAGCCCAGAACTGGACACAGTATTCCAGATGCGGTTTCACCAGGACAGAGTAGAGGGGGAGGAGAACTTCTGTTGACCTAATCACACTCCTAATACTCACCAGGATGCCATTGACCTTCTTGGCCACAAGGGCACAGTGCTAGTTCATGGTGATCCCGCTGTCCATCAGGACTCCCGGTCCCTATCCCCTACACTGCTCTCCAACAGGTCAGTCCTCAACTCATACAGGTATCTGGGGTTGTTCTTGTCCAGATGCAAGGCTCTACACTTGCCCTTGCTATATTTCACTAAATTCCTCCCCATTCAACTCTTGCTGGATGGCAGCACAGCCTTCCAGCCTGTCAGCCAGTTCTTCCAATTTTGTGTCATCAGCAAACTTGCTGACAGTGCACTCTATTTCCTCATCCAAGTTGTTGATGAATATATTGAATAGTACTGGTCCCAGTACCAAACCCTGAGGGACTCAACTAGATACAGGCCTCCAACTAAACTCTGTCCCATTGATCAGAACTCCCTGGCTTCTTTCCTTCAGCCAGTTACCAGTCCACCTCACTATCCAGTCATCCAGACCACACTTCCTTAGTTTAGCTGCAAGGATGCACCATGGGAGACAGTGTCAAATGCTTTACTAAAATCAGGATAAACCACATCCATTGCTTTATCATCATCTATCGACATGGTACTTTCTTCATAATAGGCTATCAGGTTGGTTCAGCATGATTTCCCCTTGGTGAAGCCATGCTGACTACCCCTAATCCCCCTCTTATCCTTGATATTCCTGGAGACAGCACCAAAGAAAAGCTGATCTATCACCTTTCCAGGGATGGAGGTGAGGCTGACTGGTCTGTAGTTACCCAGGTCCTCCTTGCCTCCCTGAAGGCTGGAATGACATTTGCTTTCCTCCAGTCCTCAGGCACCTTCCCCTTTCCCCATGACTTACCAAAGATAATGGAGTGTGTCCTAGCAATGATTTCTGCCAGCTCCCACAGCACCCACGGGTGCATCCCATGAGCGCCCATGGACTTATGGATGTCCAGACTGCTTAAGATTTAACACAGACATGAAAGAGAAGCAGAAGCAATTTAATGAAAACTAAACTAAAATAAGCAAACATGAAGCATGTAAAAAAAATTAAAAAGATTTCTTCCCATCAACCCAATTTAGCGAGTCATTGGGTTAATAGGCCATGTTCTGCCAACAAGTTCCATGCCCCACTCAGCAGCAGGCCCACATTTTTGTAGTCTTCCTTTTGCTGCTGTACCTATACAATAATGTCTTTGCTGCCTTTATTATTTCTCTCCAGGTAAAAAACCAGATGGTCTTTGTCCCCCTTAACCTGATCCCTGCATACTCAGGTAATACCTCCTCAGTCCTTTACCCACTAAGGGTTGCATCTTGAATTATTTCTTCAATGGGGAATTCATGTCACCACTTCATGGACAGCCATTATGACTTTGGATCATAGTGGTGACATGATGTCTCATCACTACTGGTGATGAGATCCAGAAAACTGTCATCTTCATCCTCATATTAGTTGAGTAGGTCCTGACAAATTTGCATACACTACTTTCTGTTCCGGTGTGAGCATTTGTGAGACCCATCTGCTGCAAACTTTGCAATACTCCGACGTTGCCATCACTGTTTCCAACGATACGAAGCTTGTATTCAGCTCTAAACACAGTTCTCCTGTTGTGAACTGCCAATTTATACGGATGATCTACATTTCATGTTGTGACAGCTGTGCACAGCCACCCAGGACCTGCCTTGTCTTTCACATAATTATCACCAATGCTGAAATTTACTAACCATTGCCTCACTGTGCTCACATTCACTGTTTGGATCTCCTTCAGTGTTCAGCAAGCATCAATTAATGTCAATGGGTACAAATCTTTCCACATGGAGGAATTCAATGACACACCTTTGCTTCGTATGCAGTTCCACATCAGACGCCACTTTGTCAGACTGCCCTTCTGCTGCCATCTGTCACATGGCAACAAAATGAACAGGATACTGGCAGGAAGGTTCAATCTCTACTTTCATACCACCAACATTCGTCTGCTATGTCATGAACCAATATAATAAAATAGGAGGTACGTCTTAAAGAGCGGCCTTAGTATATTTGAAAAAGAGGAAAATAGAGACAACTATGTTGCTGTGTTACCACTAGCCCAATTCAGAAAAGGAATACACTTTGTTCAACAATGTATTTAAAGTAGTGTTTCAGTTCTAATGAATTTTCAGAACAAAGATTAAGATCAAATGCTTTCAGCAAAGCATTAATACTGATTCTGGTACTGGTACTTCAAGCACGAAAGGGCTTCATAAAAAGTTTTCAGGTCCGAAAGTCACAATAGGATCTAATATCACAGGACGAAGATCAGTCTATGTCTACATATGAAACTGGTGACTGTGCAGGAGAGGACAGAAGAAAGAAGAAAAAAGGTGGCCTTGAGGGGAAACATTTCTTTAAAATCTAACGTATTGGACAATATTAAGCCACAAACTTTATAACTTTTTCTGTTCATTACATTAAAAGGTCCCTGGATTTGTCATTAATAATAATAATAATAATAATAATAATAATAATAATAAAAATCACAGCAGTTAAAAGTAATGTACAAATGAATTTACAACGTTAATATTACCAAGTTTTTTAGGGAGATACCGAAAAGTACCAAAAGAAATTTAAATTTTGAGCTAATCACCACTGAAGCTCTTGCCTTACCTTGTTTCCAGAACCCTGCCAACCACTTGCACTGCTCAGTTCCTAAACTTTTACGTTTACGTCTGTGGCCATAATATCATAGATCTTTATCTTGTAACCCAAAAATGAGAGATGAATGACATGATTATAATTTTCTAGCATAGAACAAAGTTTTTTTCCTTGTGTGTCAGCAAAACTGCTGGTTCGTGCTTTCATTAGGAAAGACCAACCTAAGCTTGAATTTGCAGTATTTGTGAGGAATTTGTAACAGTGCAAAGAAAAACAGCACTGGCTAGGCTTAAATGAAAATTTTAGAAAACTTCTATCTACAGTGGCATTTAATAATTGAACTTAGAAACCTGGAAATGCAAGTCTTTGCCTCCTCTAGTCGTTGGAGAAAAAAAGTGTGTACAAGCATTTACAGTCTAGATAGCTATTGACAAAAATATCAGTACAGGAAACAAACCAGCTATATGTATCTTTTTAAGAAAATCAGCATGAGCCCTTTTTTAATGTTCATTTTCTTCTCTTTATACTTTGGATTTAGATTTTAAAAGGGAAACCACATACATAATTAATGCTTAAAAAATAGTCTTTTATACAAATTAATCGACACATTTGAAACAGTTATTAAAAAAAAAAAAAACTGTGAACAGATTACATTTTTAATAGGGAATTAATAAATCTTACATATTTCAAGGACAAGCAATAACTGTAACAAGCCTACTTACATTAATTCCTGCCGTCCCACATTGATTTGTTGCCAGACTTGCACTATTTACAAGAAAATAAATATTTATTGCTCTATCAAAAATAAATGTTCAGTGCCACTGCTAACAAGAGAGGGTAATTGAGAGAAAAAGAATGCATTGATCTTATTTGGATGTTTCCAACCATACGAATTACATTCTTGACAAAGAAGAAGAACAAGGAACAGCATTTCCTACATCAAATGAACCAATCCAAAGTTCAGACAACAGTAAATAAAGCTGGTATGAACTCTGATTTACTTATTTCTACTAATATCACAACACAGTTTTTTTAAAGTTGACTTTTTTTCGAATGGTTTAAAGTACCTAGAGATGGGATTCTAAAGCTCATGAAAAAACAATTTCCAACTAGGATAAGATAACCCTTAGATAAGTTGACAGGCAAACCAGTTTCAGACTTCAAACTATCTGGATAGAGGGCATCTATGGTTTAATACTCTATTTTGAACTGTTTTCAGGTGAACAGTCAACATCATATTTACCTATGTAGAATCTTCTTCTCTTATTAGTCATTTGATTATACGAATAAGAGCTAAGAGCTAACCACCACAATCACAAAGGCCTGTTGAGATGCAAATACTAAAGGGTAGGCAGAGGCATCTCAATAGCTGGGATGAAAGGTAAAAGAAAATCCTCTTTGAGGATGTCTATGGAGAGCCTCAGTCCTAGGAACCAGAGGACAACACACAACAGGTATGTTAGGGCACCTCAAAGGCTACGGGTCCCTATCCAGTTCGTTGCGGTGCTGAGGAAGAGAGCTGGAGGATTGCGTAAGACTCCAATGGAATGTATGAAGAAAGACTAAAGATGAGAAAAGGGAAAAGACAAGATGATTTGCGGAGAATAAAGCACAGGAAGATTGAGGAATAAAGGGATAAACTAGTTCTATCTCTTGTATGCATGTAGCTGGTCATTATGCCTGTTTGGCTGTGCCCCGTGCTTGACCAGAGTGTGCTTCCATTTTTCCTAGGTGAGGGACTCTCTATGCAGTGCACGTGTGGTTTGCGCTGAATACTTTCTTCCTGTAGTGGTTTATGGGCCAGCTGTATGCACACAACATGCACACATGTACATGTTAAACCTCACTCCTGGGTGGACATGAGGGCTGCATCAGCCTCACGTTTACCAACCTATAATTGGACAATGTTATCATTAATTATGGCTAAAATTAATTTGAATTTCAGTTGCAGACATGCCAACATCTAATAAAATACTTTCAAAAACCAGCAGGACTAAAAATTTTTAACACCAACATTTTTTAAAATTTATTTTAAATAGTTTGATCATTAGCATTGCAAATATGTATTGCAGATCTAGTCATCTGAGTCTGAATTTGTTTAATGCCATTTAGAGACTTCCAATGATTGTTGGAGAAATGACAAATAAACAAGTATGTCTTAACAGCTGTGAAGGAAATTCCTTCTGTGGACACACATGATAGACACACATGAACTGTAATAAAAAGAACTATTAGATAATTAAAAAACAAAAGGAGTATTAATGAAAATCTTGTAGGTTTGTGGAACTATACAATGACTTTCTTATATTTTATCATAACAAATATTTCTAAATAATTTTTTTCAAAACTTTCCTTTTTAAGTATTTTGAGTAATACCTATATGAAGCAAAATTTATATATATATATATATAAAATTAATTTTAAGTATTCTCTCTACCAGTTAAAACTGTGATTTTGCACAGGCACCTCAGCATACAATGGACTCCAAGGACTGAGTCACAGATTCACTGAAATCCCACTCTGTTTAAAACACCAAGTTCAGGGAAAAAAAATAATAATTATTATTTCATAGGAGTTACAAAAGCCAGCACTGGAACTAATTTTGTGATGAAGTAAAAGTAGATTTTACCTTGGGGATTACTGAGTTAAGTCTTCATCAGAACTTAATAAAACTCAGCAGAACTTTTCTGTATCTCATTTTAATCTTAAAGTAAGCAAAGGAAGTGGTTATGCTGAGATCAGACTAGAAGCATGACAAACTGAAAAAAATAGTTTGCACTGTATAGTAACCCTAAAAGGGGATTTCCCTAGCTATTCCCAAAGTCACACAGAAGGAGACACAACAAACATAGTCTTCTGTAGTCTACAGTCCTCTATAAAGTTGTGGTTTTATTTAATTTTACATACAGTGTATAACAATTCAGTTTCATTGTCAACTTCTTGATAACGAATAATCTACACTGATCTTGTTCCATAAGATATTACTTTCTTCATTGTACTGTAACTCACTGACTTGTATACACACATGCCCACACACACTTTATTTGAACACTTGTATTTTATAGTCTGGATAGGCACAAAATAGTCTTAAACTGAAAACAAATTTAACTAGGAAACAGAAATTAAGTATTCTTCCTCCTGAGTCCCTTGACAGGTCTGATTGAAAAGTTATTCTAGGAACATGCCACAACTGGGATGGAGTTGCTACTACTTAGTGTTTCTATTGATTGCATATTAGCTAAACCTATATTTAGCAAAAGACTGCTGTAAACACCAGCAGCTGGAACACACTGCAGTCTCAAACACAGTAAGCTGAATAGTAAGGATATAAAAAAGAGCCTTGTGGCTTCTAATTCTCATCTGACTTTTTTACTCATCAACTGAAGGTTTAATCCATAATTTATCCTAATGCACAGTCTGACCCTCCACTGGTGCAGCTTTTTGCTGTTCTCTCACACCATGCCATTAGCTGCCAAGAGCAAAGCCTGGCACCTCCCTCTGAAATTCCCCTCCTCAGAGAGCTACAGAGAACAACAAAGTCAACTTTTGGCCTCCTCTTCTCCAGACTACATACTTCACGCATCTTCCAGCCCTTTCACCAGCTCTGTTGTCCTCTTCTGGATGCTTTCAAGGACCTTAGCATCCTTTTTATAGCACTGCACACAATATTCAAGGTGAGAGACTGCCCTTTTGGCAGCCATTCTGTTGGCTCATGCTGAGACTGCTTTCACCAGCATCCCCAAGACCCCTTCTCCTGATCTGCTCTCCAGCCTTTTGTCTCTCATCTGTGCCTGTGCACTTCTCTGTTCCAGGTGCAGAACCCAGTATCCACCCCTGCTGTTTCATGCAGCTGCTGATTGTCCAGTGCTCCGATCTATTTAGATCCCTCTGCAAGGCCTGTTTTCCCCCCAGATAGTCAACACCATCTCCCAGTCTACCGTTATCAGCAAATTAGCTAAGGATGCATTCAGCTCCTATCATCTCATGCCTTCATTTGAGATAAAAGGTAAGCACTGATGGACACAAACATACAGAAGCTGTAAGGACCTAAGAAAGACTAAGAAGTCAGAAGGAAGGAAGATTTAACCAACAAGAATGAGCATATTTTACGAAGACACTCATATTATTAAAATGAAGAACTTTCTAAGAAAAAATAAAAAATCGAAGACACTCATATTATTAAAAGGAAGAACTTTCTAAGAAAAAATAAAAAATCACTTATTATTGTGACGTTATGTATACGTGAAAAATGATCAGTAAGCTTTAAAAATCACATTTCTTTGAACTAAAATTCTGGAATTTTAAACAAAATATTCAATCAGAACTTTTAGTTAGGATGCAAAAGCTTTTGTTTTTGCTGTAATACTGAACTTTCTTTGACCCTCATGAAATCAACTCTGATACATCATGGCATACCAGAACATCTGAAAAGTCAGTATGGACCAAAAATTCAGTATCCTGACTGCAATCAATATCCTGCCAATACAGGATTATGAAGTAATTTTAAAGGCTATTTTTAGGAGGATTATCAATCTATCTTTCCATAGGAAAACCACCACAATATGTAGCAGGCTAACACACATACCAATTAAATCAAAGCATTTTGGCAACTACATAAGGAAGGCTCATACACTCCATATATTACAGACCATGTATTGAAGGAGACAGAAAACAGGAGATTGAATGGCTTACATAGGAAATTTGTGATCACTGAATCCAGACTTTGCTGAAATTCTTTTGTCTATGTTGTGACAAAATAATTTATAAATTATCTCAAAGACAGAATGACTCTTTTGGAGGACTGACCTACCTTCTGTCTCTCCAGACTGGCAAAACTGACCAGCTGCAGGAGTCAGTATACCTCCTGGGAAACAAAGTGCTTGAGGGATTTGTAATTCCTCCAGCTCTATGAGAGTTGGAGTTAATGTGAATAAATGTGAAGTAAGAACACAATCTGTTTGTCAGTGTGTATACTTAACTCTCATAAACAAGGATATATGTTTTCTAATCTTAAAAGCTTGGTAACTTATTTATTGTTCCATGTGAACTTTGACTGATGATATGAAATAAAAGCACAATCATAAAATATTTATCTCAACAGAAATAAGAAAAACAGAGAAATTTGTCTAGGATTTACAGTATTATAAACTGATCCGTAACACATTTTCAACAGACATTTTCAAAACTCTTTACTACTAACCCTTTGAATTCTGGATATATTTCAGTATGAATGTGCGAAGACAAAATTTAATCCCTTACTTTATGATCTTTATTTCAACACAAAAGACCTTTTGTTACAGTAAATAGCTTCCCAATACTCAAAACCGCAATATTTTTAGTGAACAATCCATAGTAAGTTCTATTTTCCAAACATGTTTGAGGAGTTAACATATTGGAGAAATATACAATATATACAATGGCTGGATATTGGAGAATTACCTCTTTCTTTTTATACTTCAGCACTGAATATGGTGAATAGTGGATCTATTCTCTGTGAAATCAGAAATCTAACAGTAAAGTGAAGACAAAAAGAATGACTACATAAGAGACTCTCCATGAACAGTCGGACATGAAAGTCTAGCTAACAGGTAAACACAGCAGCTGCAAATGTAGTATAGTGATATATTAAAAAAAAAAAAAAAAAAGGAATTTTTTCTTCAGCATGAAAATCTGAAAAAAAAACTGTAAGACTACCAAGTTGATAAGAACACAGAATATAATGACAGGTATACAAAGCATATTTTGTTCCACTTGCATTTCTGATCAGAGGCTGGAATTAATTGAAGCACTTGAAAACATTGTTTTTAATTGTATTGAAAATAATCACAGAATAGCCCAAGTTGGAAGGGACCTTGAGGATCACGAATCTCCAACCCCCCCCCTCCGTAGGCAGAGCCACCAACCTCCATATTTAATAATAGACCAGGCTGTCCAGGGATGGGGCATCCACAGCCTCTCTGGGCACCCTGTTCCAGTGCCTCACCACTTTCATATTAAAGAACTTCCCCCTGATATCCAACCTAAATCTTGCCTCCTTCAGTTTAAAACTATTTCCCGTTGTCCTGCTATTATCTACCCTTTCAAAGAGTTGACTCCCCTCCTGTTTGTAGGCTTCCTTTGGGTACTAAAAGGCTGCAACTAGCTCACCCCACAGCCTTCTCTTCTCCAGACTGAACAAGCCCAGTTCCCTCAACATGTCTTTGTAGGGGAGGTGCTCCAGCCCTCTGATCATCTCTGTGGCCCTCCTCTTGACTTCTACTTGACTCACAAAAATACAGTAACATATGTAACAAATGAAATGCCCAAGAAAATCTATATATAGGAAGCCATCCAAATTATAACACTTCAGTCACCTCACTGTAACATGGTGCAGTCATTACGATGCAGAGAGATCCCTCTGGAAAACTGCAGGCTCTCCATTGGACACACGTGGCTTGGAATATGAGAAAATTGGTGGGCAAATAATGTGTGTGAACAGCAAAGACCAAACAGAGAACAAGAACAATGAAAATACAGCGCATTACAAACAAACATCAGAATAAAAACAGACAACAGAATAAAACCTGCTTTTTTCCTTTGCAAATCCAACTACTTTGTTGCTCTGTGAACAGCACTGTGATTTTTATTATTTAAGGAAATAGTTTGCTACAACCACAGGCACATCCTGGTAAAAATCATGAAGCCTTACTGGAATCCTCTTCAATCTGAGCATATATTAATCTGTGCAATTTACTTAAGAAAAAGAAATAAGTCATATTCAACATTATGGAAGTGACAAAATAACAAGTAATAATTTTATCACTATTCTGTAAGACTTAGTTATTGAGATAGGTCATTTAACTGTACTGAATGGGTAAACACTCCACATGTCTAGCAATAAATCTTTCTCTGCAGATGTTTATTCATCAGTATCCCTACCTCTTGATATTTAAACTATTCCTTTCCTCTCAACAAATTTATCCACATACATTCTTATATATAGTTATATTTATAAACTTTTGGTTTCTGCCAACCTTTCATGTTTTATTCCTTTAAGGTACTGATTTTTCAAATCCTTCTTATTACTTCTTATTCCCTAGAAGTTATATAACTTCTACCTCTATTATTTTCTGATTTTGCTCTCGCAGGAACTTCACCAATAAAATTACAAAATAGTAGTAAGATATGAATAAGCTGTGGCTCATTCTATACTTGGCTAACCCAAACATACAATTATTTTTTTTTTTATTCTTGTGGTAGTCTGCTACTAAGTTTTGTAGGAATTATACCAACTATATTAGTATATTAGTTTTAGTACAGAGAAAGACAAATTATTTTAATATACTACTATTGTGGTTAGAAGGAAACAGTTCAATATTGCTAATTAAGCTATTTGTCAGAACCTCTGTTTGAGTGTTTTTATATACACAGGCATTCTGTTGTGGGGTTTTTTTGTTTGTTTGTTTTTTTCCCGTCTGAACCATTAGGAATATAAAATCAACTCAGGTAATGTTCTGTTAGCACACTATTTACCCCCAGAGTACACTATTACAATTGCAGTTAGCTCAGCACAACGTACTAAACCATTTTTTTAAAGTGTAATTTAATCTAAAAGTGTTCACACATGTAGCTTTTATTTGAGTATTACACTGAAGCAGAGTGGTTTCAGGTATATTAACTATACTCCAAAAGTAATGCCTCCTACTTATTTCTGTGGAAATTACAACAGATAAGAAGAGAACAAGAACACTGGTAGAGCTACAAAAGACTATTTTTTTACATAGTCACCCCCATTAACTATGCATTTTTGCCAGATAAACAGGAGGCTGCATATCATGCTCTTGTAAAAATCTGCACCAGCAGAGGAGGTTCGATCTCTACTGCCACAGCGCAATCACCCGTCTGATATCATGGACAAAAACAATAAAATAGGATGCGCTACTTTCAGAGCAAACCTCATATAAATCCTTTTAAAAATTTATATTTTCAGACCAGATTGGGAGAACAATCTCATCTACTTTATTTTAAGAATTCTAGTTATAACTGTAGCTTCTATTAGTTTTTATTTTGATGTTTTTTTGTTGTTTTGTTTTGTTTTGTTTTATGAAAAGAAAGGTCTTAGAAAAAGAGTATTAACTTATAATTTTCAACAACAGTACTGGATGATAGTAGATAGAAAATAATTTCCTTTGAGTATGCAAACAAAATTTAACTTCTTTCCTTGCAAAAATCTGCAAGTAAGCTACTTATTTTCCCTTTATTAGCATCTACACTATAACTCCAGTTAAAACAAATAAATAAATACACAACTGTATTAAGGAAAAGAAGCAAAATAACCTTATTTTTTTTGCAAAATGAGCCCTAGTGATTTCAGTTAACTTTTTCAGGGATAAAAGTAGCTAAATATAGCAGAAGCTATCCAACTTTTATTAGTTTCAATGATGTTGGCAATGCAGATTTCTTGCACATCATACAGAATACTTACTTCTAATGGCCTATGTTATACTCATTTAAATCAGGAAATAAGTTAAAAAGCAGCTGATTAACACGTTTCAGGACAGTTTTCATGCTTCTCCACTCACCATTTTTTAATATTTAGAATATACTTCTATTACATTTAAATTTTTATTTCCTTCCCAAACTATCCATAGATTTAAGTGTTTTTTCCAGAGTTGTAGGAAACATAGCAGCTCTTTAAATGACACAAGATATTTGAGTATTCAGGTACATTATTAAACAAAATAAAAGAAAAATACGTAGGATGCTTTGAAAGTAATGCCTCCTATTTATTTCCATAGAAACTACAACAGATATCAAATATCACTATTTGATAGAGCAAATTCTCAGCCACCAACACAGCCACTACCATCAGTTGATGTGCACAAATGAACTGATTGAGACACTTTTCATTTCATGGTGTGACAGAGATGCTTTGTGATATTTTATATCACAGACTGACATAGTATAAAATCTATTGGCATTTTATTTCTATTTCAATTTTGAGTATGCAAATCAATCTTAGTTTCTTTATAGTCGTTTAATAGTAATAATCTTCCAAAAATTTAGCAAAGATATATGTTAATGGTATTATGAACCCACAAACAATATCTTAATACAAGAAAAGCAGTTTCATAGATAAAGCCCTTAAAATATTCAGTTTAACCAATATGGTCTCAAATATTCTTTTTCCTAAAAATCTAGTAGTAAGAAAAATTTCATATAGCGCAGAGATTCACTCTGACATCTGCCTTTCTAATCTTGGATGCTAAAATGACAAATGCATCTTACCAACCCTCTGTTATTCACAGCCTTAAGGATGTCTAGAAACCCAGGTACAAGTGAATTTCCAAGAGTTGATAATACTCATATCTGTCAATGGCATATCTTAAGCTATGTTCAAACTTTTTCTATCTTTTTTTTGCGTTATAGCATGCACCAAACAATAAACGAGTGACTGGACTTACAGTGCCAGAGACACATTCAACAAAATAGCGTGAATGCATCCTAGTGGTGAGAGTTTTCTTAGCTGCTGCTAAAAGGCTGCTTTAAGGACTTTATGGTTCCAATAATGAGGACTGCTTCAAAAGTAATGCCTCCTATTACGTTGGACCTACAACATCAGGGACAGATGTTCTTGTTATACGATAGTATATACAGAGCCTCCTTCCAGTATTCCATTACATTTTACTGAGGTGTGACAGATGGCAGTAGAGGGGCAGACTGACACAATGGGATCTACAAAATGTCATACAAAGCAGAAATGTGTAATTGAATTCCTCCAAGCGGAAAAAATTGCACCCACTGAAATTCATCAATGCTTGCTTAATATTTATGGAAACCAAACAGTGGATGTGAGCACAGTGAGGCAGTGGGTGGTGCCTTTCAGCAGCTGCAATGGCAATATTTGGTCACTTTCTCTGCTGACGATTTTTAAGAGCAGGGCATGAAGGCTCTTGCTCATTGCTAGCAAAAATACATAGCTAATGGTGACAACTACTCTGACAAATAGTGCTCTTTAGCTGAGAATTTGCTATGTTAAATAGTGTTATTTTTCCCTTTGTTGTAACTTCCATGGAAATAAATAGGAGTCATTACTTTTGGAGCAACCTACACATTTATACTTTTATTTCCCTATTCCACTGATATAAAAAGCAGAGAAGCAGATGAGTCTACTGTCTCCTGAAAGACAGAACAGGAACAGGAGTAACATAGTTCAAATAAATTTCATTAATTTATTCTAGTACCATCATCATTCTCTTTATTTTTCCTGTATTTCAGTTCATATAGGAAGAGTCCACAAGCTTAAGATTTCTAATAGCCACCACTATAAGCAAAAATAAAATGACTGTGAGCTGTTAACAAAGCAATATAATATTTCCAGTCTTCATTTAAATAACTGGAAAATATTACACTTTCTCTACTTTGGTAGGAAGAAATTTACACATCAATGTGAGAGATTGGTTGCTTCATCCATAGAAGACTTTATCCCCTGTTTCCATATTATAACTCTAAATTATATACTATTCAGTTCCATTTACATATGTTCTACTGTGGCTTTTTAGTGTATTTTTCCACTGAGGCACGTTCTATTTATTCAAGCTAATTTCCTCAGTTAGTCCCAATGATTAATTTACATAATACCCACTGGAATTTTATTCATTTATTGTGAATATTATTAACTTATTTATTAACCACTCCCATTTGTTAGAATCTACTTTTGTTCTAACTCAGCTTCAATGATTTGAACATGGATTAGTTTTCATGATATTTAATCACCTAATTAAGATAGCAGCTTAACTATAGTGAAGCATCCTTTGAAAATATCCAAAAGTACTTTGTGCAAAGATTGCTAACAAAAGTATTGATAAAGCATTAGGTAAGTGTTTAACCTCCATTCTGAAATTATAAACTTGTAAGGTCTTCAGTGTTTATTTCATTAAATATTCTCACTTAATTTTCAATGCTATTTGTTTGACTGCATTCCATAAATATTGGCACCACCACAGAAACTGATTGCACCTGAGTAGTTCTACCACTTCAGTATCAGTGATGAGATGTACTGTTCACACAGATACGTACACATTCTGCCTGTCAGACATCAAAGCAGATGTCTTACAAGCTGTAATTTGAGAATGGGGAACTTCCTAAAACCAAGGTAACTTCTTTGTATTTAACAAAAGGCTACATTGTACACAAAATTAATAGTTGTCTAAGGCTCCAAAAAAGCCTAAATTCTTGTTGTTTCTCCTTGATTATAGCAACTAATGATAATAATAGTTATAATAGCAGTGCTGGTCTCTTTCTGCATTTGCAATGGGCGATTAATTTAACATGCAATGATTTCTTACAATAGCACTCTGGCAATAAATGTTACAGGGCATGAAAATGAGTAATGTTCACCAGAAACAGAAAGAATAAATCATATATTAGAAAGAAAATACCATATAGGACAGGCATTCCAGTTTCACCATATCAGATCTCCACAGTGGAATGTGTACAGGTACTATAATTCGAAAATTCAGCATTTCGTCTTAAAAGATGAAGCTTTCCTTCAGAAATATCTTTTAACTATGTGAAGTCAAGCATTGTTTTATATTTAACATATGACTGAGAAAACAAGTGGTGGGAAAAAAAATGGAAAAGTGAGAAAAAACTGAAACAACTCAGAAAAATCTGAATTGCTACCCTATAAAACAGATCTGTATATTTTTACATTGATTCACACAAGCATACTTGGCTGTCAAATATAGAAAATGCTGTGCACTGAGTGTTTAAGATGTGCTAACTCTATAAAAAGCATTTGAAAAGATCATTTAAAAATATTTCCTTTATTATGGAATAATGAGAGAATCCAGTAAGTTAGCATACCATTCCAATACACCATTCAAACTGTTCTGGTTCTGTAATAACTGACTTCAAATCTAACTAATGCCAAATAAAAAACATACATATGAAGGATGAATATAAGGGACAGAATATAGAACAAGTGAAAAATGTGAAACATAATTTATGCAGTATCCAAAAGATATACATAATCTACTACAAGACTCCAAATATTTCACCTGCATTTCAACAGGCAGTTCAATAAAATAACCTTACAATTTTAATACTGAGACACAGATAATATAGATTTTAGAGTTTGATAGATAATATTTATTCTAATCTTACAGCTTACTACATTTATAATGTTCAACAAATAATTAGTTGTTACAGTAGGCAATAGTGAGAAAGGTTCTGTATCCTAAGATTTACACAGTGTATTTTCATATAAATTCATGTCATAATGAGATATAATTTGCCTTTGTGTCCAGGAAATTTGTTCTTAAATCAAACTGATATTTAAAACATTATTTTATAACTCAAAAGGTTTTTTTTTTTTTTTTTTTTTTTTTTTTTTTTTTTTTTGCCTGCTTTCTGAATTAATCCTGAAACAAGAAGCTTATAGACTGAAATAAAACAACAACTTGTGAAGGAGGCTTTTTTGTGTTAGTCTTACATGCTACTGAGCTTGTAGGAGGTGAGGGAAGGTTTCTAGAATTGTACTATTTCTATTGTTTGAATGTTGTTATTTTCAAAAGATAGACAGTGAGCACATTTACAGGACTTAACGAAGAGTACCTCTTTATCCCAGAAAACACAAAATCATAGAGTAACAGCATCATTAAGATTGGAAAAGACCACTAAGATAATCTAGTCCAAGTGTCAACTCATAACCACCATATTCAATAACCATGTCTCTCAGTGTCACATCCACCCTTTTCTTGAACACCTCCAGTAATGGTGACTCCACTACCTCCCTGGATAGCCCGTTCCAATGCCTCATCATTCTTTCTGGGAAGAATCTTTTCCTCATATCCAACCTGAAGCTCTACTATAGCCATGACCTTTTGTCCTGTTGTTGCGACTTGAGAGAAGAGGCTGACCCCCACCTCACTGCAGGTCGTTTTCAGGTAGTTGTAGAGAGTAAACATATATACAAATACAGAGTCTAGTGAATAGCCTTATCCAAAATATCTCTGTAATTACTCTTACAGGTTACCTTTAGCTAGGGGAATTCCTATCTACTGCTGGAAAATAGAAAACAGCTTCTCATTAGATTATCATCTCGCTATCTGTCAGCACACCCAAGTCAAAATACATAAAGAATTAGATCTAGAGAAGATGACCAAAAAGACATACAGCATTACCACGAAGTAAGTTAAGATACTATGAAAAAGAAACTGTGAAATGGCCGCATCATGCATGTTATAGATCCAATGTTGCATGAATCACTTCCACTCTTGAATGAACTCCCTTTTAAAATGCTTTAAAGTGCTTTTGTTGTTGTTGTTGTTTTGTTTGTTTGTTTTTGCTAGAAAAAAGGTGTTAAGAAAGCTGTATTACACGATGTGTTAAAATAACTGTAGGTCATCTTTGCCCATACTTGTCGTATTGGAAGTTTTCTGGTTCTGGATCTAATAGGATCATGAAGAAACTTAGAAATATCACACCTTCCTGTAATATCCAGCACTATAAGATAAATAACATAATCTGTAATCTTTCTTTTACATACTTGAAACAGATGTCAAAGACATTGACATTTCCTGTTGGTATTTCTCACTAGCAACTAATCTTCAGACTGTCAACAGGATCATGATATGTAGTGTCTTACTGCTAAACATGCTGAAAGTGACAGATGTTAACCTTATTAAATCAGACAATACATATAGTTACAGTTCTGATCATTGCAGCTTCATTATTACTCTGTCTATTGTCACTGAAAACTTAGGCTGACATTTTGTAAATTGAGGAAGCAATTGCAGTAAAATTGCTACAACATGTAATTGGTTTTACTGATGCTTATTGTATAATCTCAGATAGAAGAGAAACAACAAATTGAATATAATATATATTTTACTTCTGTGTTATTCTGATGCTTTTCTGAAAATGTGAGCTAGTTTTATGTGATGATCATTTCTGAAGATATTTTGTATTTTTTCTTTGAAGAACAGAAAAAAGGGTTAACACTGATCTGTGTTTTAAATACAGTTCTGCTTAATACATTTTGAACACATTGATTCACTTAATTTCATTTAACTTTGCAAAGGTTACTTAAACTTCATCAGTATTTCTAGGTCCTGAAATAAAACCCTAAAAACAAAGCATACAAAGCAGACAGAAGTATGTTAAATTTAAGTGTGCTAATTACTTAAGTCAAAACAAGCTATAAAATTTAGAGAGGGAACTGATCTTCAATGAATTGCTGTGCTATTTTCAGATGAATTAAAAAAAAAAAAATCCTAAGCTTTACTATAGTTAAGAAAAGTAAGCTGCAACTATATTTACTTTTAAGTGGACTAATTAATCTCTTTTTAGAACACAGTGAATACAGTGTCCTGAAAGGATAATAAACATCAGCTTTAGAATGGCAAAATTTAAAATGCATAGTAAATACCTAAAGAATGAAAAATTATGTTTTCAGCTGGATTTTTAAGACACTACTGCTCTAAGTTTGTGAAACATTTTTACTGTTAATTTTACTGTTTTATTGATTATTAGGTTCACTATGGATGGATCTTTGCATGTTGACATAGTTTTGTATTAACTTTTTGTAATCACATCACAAGCACAATCACACAGTTCATTCGTCTATGTAAAACCGCAGATTTTATTACAAGATTTTAGTACTTCAATCTGCACTGAAATGTTAAAGAATGCAAAAAAGAGAGAAATACCGTTCAAGAACAGAGGTTTTAGTAATTTCATGTCATTGAAGATTCTCACATATGAAAAATGCTTTTTCAAAGTATAATTCCTGGAGGAATATTACACCTCTTTTTAATTGTAGCAGACAACTTAATGTTTTTATATCTGAAGTGTTGTGTAATCAATAATTTTCTTCATGGAAGCTCAAATGTTTAACATTCACTACATTTTGTTAAAGCTGGTGATTTCTTAGTTTTTGATGATTATGAATCTTCTAAACAATGATGAAAAAGCATAATCTATAATGAATTTACTTAAAGCAATAAGTAGGATATGTGGTAAAATTTTAAGACAATTTCAGTTAGGGATTCGTGAGGCACAACACATCCATTTTTGAATCAGCATTTTGCAAAACCCATCTTTTTTTTTCTCTTATTTTCCAAATTCAAATTATATCTCTGATATTCTCTCACTCGTGTCATTTGTCAAGAATTAATGCTAAGGCACAGCTTTCACCATCTTCCTTTTTATGGAAATAAGACAGATGCTATTATTAAAAGTTACTCTGCAGATGGAAAAAAATAATAGGTATATTAATGCCACCTTCTCCTAATGAGAGCTTTGATGCTTTTAGTCCCTAGTCATACTTTAAAGACTAGGAACAGAGAGAGAATTTTCAATTCAGTCACATGGGAACCACATTTGTCTGTCTGATCTCTTCTCCAGGTTCCAGGATAAAAAGTCTTTGCCTGAATTGTCACAAGTCATTTGACATCATCTTCCATTCTCACCTGCTGTACACACAAAACATACCTAATTAAAATCTGAGATGCCTTTAATGTCTTAGACCACTGTAGAATGATGCGAGAAAAAAAACATGAGTTAATCACACCTTCCTGAGTTGGGTGAGGAGCTACAATAGTCATGAAACAAGCCTTGATTGTGAACCAACACACGGGGGTGCAGAAAAACACTGAAATTTACATGACTCTCACAGCTACTGTTTAAGATATAGTCAACATCATGAAGTCTTTACGGTTAGTTATGATCATCATGCTTCTGGTATGGTATAGGGGAATACGTGACTCTCCTCCTTAATAACTTATGCTTACCTTTCCATCTATACACTGCTCTTAACACACATATACAAAAGAGACAGTTGTATCACTTTCTCACAGCACTTCCCAGATGATCACATAATAAGTAGAATAATTAGTTAGAATTGTAAAAAGAAATACGAGGTAAAGAAGACTGAATATTTCAGTATTTGAAATAGCAAGGGGCAAGTTGAAGAGGTAAAGGGAGGGAGGAGGACTATACGAGGCAGGATTAGAAACTAGACATGCGTAAAACTAACTGTTAATCTGGGATGTGGTAGATGGAGAGTAAACCAGCCATACTGGTGCTCTCTGGGCTAAAGCTTGGTTTAGTCCTGTTCTATTATGGAAGTCAGACAGACACAGTTGTGACTGGAAAAAAAGGCAGGACTGATTACATTTGAGAAGTCACTGTCTCCGTCCTTCAGTACTCCCAAGCAGGATAGCAGGGTCAGATCTTTACAGAGCTGCTTTTAATACTATATATTAACTTGATACCATCCTTTTGCTTGATGCATTGCACCAGCCATGCTAGCTAAACACTACCTAGGTTACTTTCAAGTATATTGATATTTTTAGAAGTCCCAGTTTTGAAAACTGGCTTGACACCAAATAATATGCCA
Organism: Chrysolophus pictus; assembly: GCA_037305975.1. Taxonomy (NCBI): domain Eukaryota; kingdom Metazoa; phylum Chordata; class Aves; order Galliformes; family Phasianidae; genus Chrysolophus; species Chrysolophus pictus. The sequence goes on from CM074578.1 coordinate 21,424,256, forward strand.
TGTTCTTAAATGGCTGGTATAATTCAGAAAATAAGTGTAAGATTTCCATTCTTTTAAAATTAATTACATGAATTAAACCCTATGTATGAAAATAAATAAGACAATAGTCTTTCTGAAAATATAAACACATGACAGCCTGTCTTCACATAACTTCCCAAAGGAGAAACTAATCATCAAAGCTTATGTTAAATCATATATAGATATATATACATTTTCTCCAGTAAAGAAAAAAAAAAATTCTGTAGTGATGATTTGGTTCTAAGAAATTCTGTATATGGTTATCATGTTTGGTTTCATTAGCCTTCACACAAAAGTTTTAAGCATAGGCAACAGAAATTATGACCCTATATTATTACATTTTTTCCCCTTCTCTAGAATATGCTGAGTGTCTTTTAGAATCTCTGGTATTCTGCATTTTCTTTTTCTACTAATCTAATTAAAAAGATACATGGAAATACTGACAGAGACAAAATTAACAGGAACAGTTTTGTATTCATTAGAGCAGTACTGCTTGTATTTTTAATTAGAGGATAAGAATATATCACACGATGTCTTAATTTGTCTTTATTAGAAAATCACACATCTATTCACTGTTAACTACTGTAGTTGAATCACTGCCACTTACTGTAAAGTGCTGCCAAATTGGTGTTCCCCTTCTGCCCACTTAGTTTTCTTTTAATGACAATATTTTTTTATGCCTCAGTAAATGGAAAAATAGTAGATTTGTGAAGGATCAACACGATAATGATCAAAGACAAGGAAAATGATACTAATTTTGGTGAGCCTAATTTCATCACTGCACAAAACTAAACACCTGTGTCTGAGATAAAAATAAAACCAAAATTGAACAGCATACATTCTCTAGTTTTGCATAATGTTCTTCTGTTTTAATATAAGAGAATCAAAAATTAAGTTGTGTACTTTGTCAGGGAAGAAAAGGAAGATAACAAATCCAGTCAGTTAGCTCACGTTTGAAATCATTAAAAAAGGAGTGTTAATATGCAGTGTTAAGCATACACATATATCAACAGTTTAAACAAAAACACATGCCTTCCACTGATGTGAGACAAGCCTAGTAGAGCACTTGTTTACATATTAAGTTTGATTGTATGATTATAGCCTAAAAAGGAAGAAAGAAAGAAAGAAAGAAAGAAAGAAAGAAAGAAAGAAAGAAAGAAAGAAAGAAAGAAAGAAAGAAAGAAAGAAAGAAAACTAACAAAATAATAATAAAAAAATCCTATTACTCTTGGGTAACTTTCAGATACTAAAAAACAAACAAACAAAAAAAAACGCTGATATAAATATTTCAAATTTCTATTAAAGTAGAGAATTTTAAAATATTGTGTTTAAAATGTAAAATGGGTGAGGTTAATGTGATTTTATATTTTATTTCTTTTTGCAACTGGTAGAGAAACACTGTGCTGTACACCAAACCTAGCAGAACATTCTGAGGTGTTTTAAAGAACTTCTTTCAAAAAAAAATGGTGATGATAGTGTAGTCCTTCATCTTAATGTATATAGAAATTATATGAAATATAATATGAATATAAAAAATGAATATAGAAATTAAAAGTAAAAATGGAAGTGTTTCTTTGGTTTATAGCTGTTAAAAACATATGCTTTCATTTTGTTAAGGCATCCACAAATATTAGTAAACACAGTTGTATTTGTTTCCAAATGCAATTAAACTAATATAGTATTTGCTCTTCCTTAAAATATGATGTTTCTCTCTGCCATGTTCTGCTGACACACTGAGTGCTTGCCTCTATTTGCATTGCTTCTCTCTCTCAACTATAACCCCTGAAAGAACAATTTCATGTATTCATCTGAGACAACCATTTTATTAAACTCAGTAGAAGATCTTGTATTACTTTTACTTGAAGCCTCCCAAACCATATATTGCCATGTTTTAATATGCATATTTTAAATTCATTATGTCATCTGAATTATATTCTGGTTGTCTCCATTACACCTTTCCTTCACGTATCTATCTTCTCTTTTTCTGTTTCTATTGATGTGTTATCCACATTGCTATGGTGTCTGATACCCAAGTAAAAATTAACGCGTATCTTCACAAAACTGCTGTAAGTAAATATATACATATATACATATATATATATATATATATAACTATTCTTATTTTACAATTTACAAAGATAAATATATAGGAAAAAAAAAAAATGGAAAATCACACAGATGCCAATGGCAAAGTTAGAGCAAATTTTCTAAGCCCAAGCAGACTTGGTCAGTAATTCCTTTGAGTCTGTCTATAATTTGATTATTAGAAATAATGTTAAAAACTTGAGACTTTTCAGGTCGCAGACCTCCAGCACTGTCTTGCCACAGTCACACCAGAGTGTGTTGTTATCCCATGTGGCTTAGTGAAGAAACAGTTATTTCACGGTTGAGTGTGAACGCTTAGGGCTTGTCAAAGGAATGGACTGTCTGTGGCTTACCAGCCTCTCTCAAATTATCTTTGAAACTAGAACAATATTAAGGTAGAATTACAAAAGCAATCCATTTTTTTTCTACAATGCAATGTTTCTTTAAAATGCTGTTGAGAGTCGTAACTATAGTGAATAAGAAAGAAAATGTTTATAGACTTCACCGTATATTGAAAATTGTCTCTATTTCATAATGTCAGTAAACTTTCATTTACACAGTTTATGTGCTAGGATTCATTTCTAGGGTGCCTTGTTTAACCTAGGGTATTTCTTTTATTTTAGAGGATATATTTGAAGATAAGCCTGCCTTTGTGCACCCATTTGTCCTTGGGTGTTCTATTCATATTTAAATTTCAATTCAGAAACTCAATATTTACTATCAATATTGAACACTGTCTCCAAAGAATTAATGACTGCCATAACCTTTCTTCAGAAATCCTGATATTCTTCTGATGTGGATAAACAACATTTTCTTTTGCCTATCTAGTAAAGAATTCTGGAATAAATTATGTGAGACTTAATATATAAAAAGTATTTTTCTATTGAAAATCAAATATTCTGCAGGATTGCACAGAAGATTTGAAGCCTTAGGAGATAAACTCTACAAATTTAAGATTATATTTTAAATCAGTGTACACTGGCAATTTTAAGTAAACTTGAAACCTGCTGATATTAGAGGTGTAAGAGATATAATGGCTTATTACTTACACGAGAAACTAAAGAGAAAAATAATTAGCTTTGAAGCAAGTAAATTTTTTTTTTTTTTTTTTTTTTTTTTTTTTTTTTGAATGATCTTCAGGACTGTTTTTGGGAACACTGAATCCCAACATTTACCTATGTATACTACATATACCTACTGGTGACTTGAAATGTAAGACTTAAAAAGATGCTTATATTACAGTGGTTTCTAGTAAGAAGGAGATAGCACTCTAAGTCTACCCTGTCAACAGGCTTTCAGTCATAATCCCATAGATGGTAGCTTCACTCCAGCAGCTCCTCAACCAAGCATATACATCAAATGTCTGAACTTGTGGTTTGTCTCATACTAAACAGGATTACTATGCAACAGCACACCATCAGTAGGGTGAACATAACCTATCTCACAGCAGCCTAATCCCAGCTCAATTTCCCTATTAGACAGTGGAAAATGAAACACTTGGTGAATTTTGCTTCACAGTGATATGAAAAACAGACACAGAAGGATCAAAAAACAACATCACTATGAATGCTTGGCTGCCACAAGCCAGTTATCCCTGATGTAACTTATATGACACCACCTGCTTAAAACTTGAGAAGTAAGAAGGGTCATGAGACCTTGCTTTCAGGATTTGTATTTATACTAAAAATCAAGATCAAACAAGCATTTGCCCTCCTGCTACATGGGAGAGTTGCGGACAATGAATGCCCTTGCCTTACAGTTGAATGGAAAACAAACTCCTATCAAGTGTCTGCCAAAAAATCATATAATTGTTTTAAGTACACGTTTGCTTTAACAAATAAAGACTTCTTAAGTTTATCTTCATATTTTCTGAACTACAATTGATTGCTTGCTGGAAGCTTCTATTACAATAAAGACACATTCCAGCAAACATTGTAAGGTTCAGGTTTATAGTCACAAGGACAGTGGAAAAAAAAAATCAATTACTAAAAACAACGAAATAGTTTTACCTCAAAGTAGAACTCATTCAACAGGATTTTTATGTAAACGCCTGAATATATAAAAATTCAACCAAATAAATGCCACACAGACATATTTAGGTTCATATAAAAGTTCTTTGCTGAAGTAAAGCAACTTGTATTTTCCTTCACAGTGCATTTGCTTTGAGTATGAAGAATCATGCAAATAAGCTTTTAATATTTCTGAAAAAAATTAAGAAAAATTTGAGGCTAGCCAGCTGCATTTTCTTATCTTTTAAAACACACCAAATTTATAGAGGTGAACAAACATGTTTGTTTCTGGCAATTAAGTTTCAAATAATTAATTTAAGTCATAGTACACATTTAAACTGAAATATTAATGATATGTTTGAAGCTGTCTCAACTTGTGGAAGAATTCAGCAAATAGCATTGGAAAACATAGGTGTATGCAATGGAGAGGTGGATGCAAAACTTCTAATTTGGAAGGAAATCACTCATTGACTTGCATGCTCTTTTCCCTGATTAAAAACAGGTGTCAGTGAAAGTGCATATCTCATTCAATAATATAGTCTTCGAATATGTTCATAACTACCTTCTTGACAGATATCCCAATTAAGCATTACTAGATATTTGCTTAAAATACTGTCTCACTAAGGATTTCATTTTTAAAGAATCAGAAAACTACATTAAATTTCCCTACATTAGCTTCTACAGCATGTACACTTTACAGTCAACAGGTAAAGAATAATATGGTGGTGAAATTCAGCTGTGCAGTTGGCAATACATAATTTAGCATTTTATTTATTAATAATACACTTTAAAATGATATAGACAGACAGTCAGGTGGGAGCACTCGTATAGCTCTTTGTACTAGAAGTATTTCTGTGTTTTTAACAGCAATGCTTCAAAGACAAATATTCCAGTGTCTCCATTTATAGCTACAGTTGGTTAAAACACAAAATCATACCAGGGATACTTCACATCATATCATTATTTCACAAAAACAAAACAAAATATGCAGAGACTTATGTTTTATTTCATCATAGAATAAAAGCAGAAAGTTTAGTTTGAGGAATAGATTTCCATTTTTATTTCACACTTGACTTTCTATTTGACATTAAATATGTTTTTTCCCTTCTTGGAAAAGAAAACAGTGGGATTTAACAAACATTTATTCACACTAGAAGATTTGAAATGCTGACAAACAACACAAAAGAATTCATGATTCTCATAGATTATTTTTGTCAGTAGAACACAGTATGTAGTGCCTGGCTGAGTAATTTTTGCCAATACCAAAGAGAAAGAAATTTTATGAAGTCGTACACGAAAGCACAAGAAAAGCCTAACAGAATTTTCTTCTTCAATCTCATTAGTGGGAAGATTCATAAGTAAGAAAGTACTGTAAATAACGTCCACATCCTAACATACGATTACTTCGTACTTGGTTACTGTGGTTATCTTCTACCTAAGCACTTACTGAATGGTTAGTGAGCTGAAGTACTGGAAATGCTATCACTAAACATTTATCAATTTTAAAATGTTCTAGTTTTTATATTTTTATGCATTATTTGACAATTGGGTACAGCAGTTTTAAACATACACCCAATTTCCATTCCAGACTTTTGTTTTTCTGGTTTGTATGCAGCCAAGAGGAAGTCTGTGTAAGACACTTGATGTAATTTAAATGTGGCTTTACTGCCTCATAGAAAAATCCCAGACTGGACTGACCCCAAAACATCCATTATAGATAAAAATGCCCTGATCATATCGCAGACACTATGAAACTTCCAGTCAAATGTGTGAACCAATACCTTCAATTGCTTTTGCTTTATGGTTGAGTTCATGCTCTGGAGGGATATGAGACAGGCAAAGAATAAAATGCCAATCCATGCCTGGATGGAGATCAGTGATGAGTGGCATCCCACCGAGAACAGTTCTGGGACCAGTACTCTTTAATTTCTTGATCAATGACATTGATAGTGGGGTTGAGTGTACCTTCAGCAACTTTGATGGCCACACAGAGCGACCTATGCAGGCTTGAACAGCAGGCCTAGGTGAGCCTTATGAGGTTCAAAAAATCCAAATGCAAGGTTTTGCACCCGGGTTAAGGCAACCTTTGCTATCAATACAAGCTAGGGGATAAAAGAATTGAACACAGCCCTGCCGAAAAAGACTTGGGGGTACTGGTGGATGACTAACTGGATGACCACTGTATCTGGGCTGCATGGACAGCAGGTCAAGGGAGGTGACCAACTCCCCTGCAATCAAAAGGGACATCCACAGCTAGATCAGGTTGCTGTGAGCCTGGACCAGCCTGGCCTTGAAAGTCTCCAGGGATTGGACATCCACATATCTAGGCAACATGTTCCAGTGTCTCACCACCCTCATTGTAAAACACTTTTTTCTTATATCTAAAACAAGTTTACTTATTTCAGTTTGAAACCATTTCCCCTTCTTCTACCACTACAGACCCTGCTAAAGGGTGTGTCCCCTTCTTTTCTGTATCTCTCCTTAAGATCCTGAAAGGCCACTATCAGGTCATCTAAGCCTTCTGTTCTCCAGGCTGAACAGCTCCAGCTCTTTCATTCTGTCCTCACAGGGAAATTGTTCCATCCCTTGAATCATCTTTCTGGTCCTCCTCTGGATGCATTTTAACAGGTCTATGTCTCTCCTGTGCTGAGGACTGCACAACTGGATGCATTACTCCAGGTGAGGCCTCACCAATAGAGAGCAGAAGGGCAGGCTCACCTCCCTCAACCTGCTGGCCATGCGTCTTCTAATGTAACCCAGGATATGGTTGACTTTCTGGGCCGCAAGGGCACATTGCTGGTTCATGTCCAGCTGGTCATCCACCAGTACTCCCATGTTCTTTTCACTAGGGTTGTGCTCAAATATTTCATCCCCCAGCTTCTATTGATAGTGGAGGTTGCCTCAACCCAGGTCCAAAATCTTGCATTTGGATTTGTTACATACAGGTCTTAGTCTATTCAACAGTGTCATAGTTTTATGATTTTGGTTATCAGTATTCCACATCATAACATCATGTAATGCACTGGGGGTTTGACCGTGGATGCAGTTCTGGGTGCCTGTCTGGAGGGGAAGAACAACTACATTCCCCAGGGGGCTTTGCAAGGAGATGTAATTCCTGGCAAGGTCACTTGATGTTCTCTTCTTCGCCTGCTCTTCTTCACCTGCGCTTCTCCATCTGCTCGTCTCCATCTGCTTTTCTTCATCGGCTCAACTGGACTGCACTTCTCACCTTAGCGTTGTGGTGAGACCTATCCACCTTTTGCACACACTCTCTCTCTCTCATTATATTTTACTGATACTATATTTAGAAAATTAGTTTGTTTCACCTCAGATCGTTGCCGCTGTTTTCAGTTATTTTGGGTCCCTTGTCTCCCTTTTCCGGAGGCGCGGATCCCTCCGCTCTGCCCTGCCAGTCACAGAACCGGGCCGATCCAGCCCATAAACCATTGACAAACAGTCCACCCAATAATCCATATATTTCCAATTTGGAGAGAATAATATTGTGGGGTACCGCATCAAAGGTCTTACAAAAATCCAGATAGATGACATCAGTGGCTCTTCCCTTGTCCACTGATGCAGTGACATCATCACAGAAGGGCACTAGGTTGGTCAAACAGGATTTATGCTTGGTGATGCCATGCTGGTTGTCCCGTATCACTTTTCTGCCTTCCATGTGCCTTAGCATAGCTTCCAGGAGGATCTGCTCTATGATCTTTACTGGCAAAGGGGTAAAACTGACAGGTCAGTAGTTCCCATACTAATCCTTTTTACCCTTCTTAAAAATGGATATGATGTTGCCTTTTTTCCAGTCACCAGATACTTCTCCTGATGGCTTCTCTAACCCCACACCTACACAGACTACTAAACAGAGCTCATTTGTTACTTATTTTGAGATATAAAATAACTAAAAACAAGCATTGAAATGAAATGGGTCTATGCAATTGTAGGATTATAAATGATTAAGATGGCTTTACAAAACATTTAAGAATAGAATATAAGACTATTACAATTTCATGTTTTATCTGATAAAAAGAATGTTCATGCAGAAGCATACTCTTAATTAAATGTTATGGAAAAAATCAACAACCAAGATAGCAAAGATCTTTGAAATATTCTTCATAAATAAATTAATCAGCAGTTAAAATAAGGACAGCCAGCACTATTTTACTTGGTGGATCTAAAACTAATTATTAGATACAGTGATTAGAAAGTGACCGGGGATCACACCATTATGTAAAAAAACAAAAAAACAAAACAAAACAAAAACAAGCAAACAAACAAAAAAAACCTGAAGGAGTACTGCTAAGGGAATACTTTTAAAGACAATAAATACTAGTTTGTAATAGTGGATGTTAGTTCTGAATAAAAGTTGAAATGAGTTGCGTGATCACTTTATGGCAGTACTACAGTTTGGTGAGACTAGAGAATTTAAAAATAATAGAAATAAAGTAAGGGAGATTCATGGTATATTTGTTTTTAAATAATTATCTTCAACTCAATTGAACAAATAATTACTTATTTTCTCTCTGGATTTAGAATCTTAGCATCACACAAGTTGGAAAAGACCTCCACTATCATCCAGTCCAACAATCCACCTAACCGGTATTTCCCCATATCCCTTAGTACAACATTTAAACATTTCTTGGACAGCTCCAAGGATGGTAACCCAATCACCTCCTTGGGCAGGTTATTCCAGCTCCTTACCACTCTTTTGAGAAGAAATTTTTCCTAATATCCAACCTGAACCTCTCCTGCTACAATTTGAGACCATTCCCTCCAGTACTATTGCTTGTTACATGGGAGAAGAGGTTGACACCCACCTCACCACAACCCCATTTCAAGTAATTGTGGACAGCTACAAGGTCTGCCCTGAGCCTCCTCTTCTTCAGACTAAACAATCCCAGTTCCCCCAGCCGCTCCTTATAAGATTTTAAGATTAAAAAAAACCTTCACTGGACAAGCTTCTAAGACAAGATAATAATGTGTCTACTTTGAAAACACTATACATATTTTCTACATTGAAGTTTCATCATAGGAATACATAAAAAAATAAAATATGTAATTTATAAAATTTACACATTTTCAGCTTCCATTATTTTTGTAATAATGGAATTAAAAGTTCCCGCATTCTTTGATGCATTTCACTTATTTACAGAGTATATTTCTGTCTGCTTTTTTACTATTCAAATTGTGATTTACATTCCCCTCACCTCCACAAGCATTCTCAATAGTTTTTTTTTTTTTTTTTTTTTTTTTGTGATGCAGCTTCTGGGGGTGACAGGAGTACTCTATTTCTTGTAATATAGTGGAAATAAAAGACATTATTTCATCATTCATTTTTCATGTCCTATATTTCAAAATTCACTTTCTTCACACTTTCTGACCTTTTTGGGTCTTGTACAGTTTGTCCAATAAATCAGACAGTATCTTATACAAACTTTCAGAATCACAGAATCATCAAGTTGGATAAGACCTCAGAAATCATCTAGTCCAACCATGCACCAACTAGCAGTACTGCCCACTTAAGAATGTCCATAAGTACCACATCTACACATTTATCGAACACCTCCCAAGACAGTGACTCCACCACCTCCCTGGGCATCGTGTTCAAATGCCTCACCACTCTTTCTTAGAATATTTTTTTTTCCTAATATCCAATTTGAACCTCCCCTGGTGGAACTTGAGGCTACTACCTCTCATTCTATGAATGGTTACCTGTGAAATGAGGCTAACCTCCACCTTGCAACCCCCGCCTTCAGGTAATTACAGAGAGCAAGAAGTTAAGCCCTCCTAGTGGTAACTAACCGGCTGTATTCTTTATATATTATGTATATATATATATATTTGTATAATAGAAAACAATGTGAGGGACTATTTCATTCCTCTTATTTACAATTTAAGCTAGGTAAATGCATATTGATTATATATATTAAGTGAAAAAGAATCCTTGTTTTACAGTGTTATGCACCAAAATCAGCAATTAAAATTTTCAAAAGAATTTTCTAGCTGTGAGTAACAAATCCCAGTATATGTGAGCACACATAACGTATATATCATATGATTGCTTTTGTCAGGTTAAATATTTTTAAAGCAAATGGCATGTGAATACAAACAGTTACTGGCACTGTTCAGAGTACTCAATACAAAGAAACATGCATACCTTTTGCAACTGGTCAATACCTATTTGAACAGATCTGGATGTCAGCATGTAACATAAATGTTCGAATTTATCTCTATCGTGTCAACACAATGAACCACTTGCTATACATAGGGCCATCAACCCCTAGCTTTGTGCAAGGAATTGTTGTGTTATTGCTGCACTTCAACAGCTGAGTGTTTCCAAAGCAAAATACGCTCCTTTGAACTCAGCAACTGCTGACAGAAACTAGCACTGATGTTTATATTCAAGCTACGTGTAGAAGATCTGTCAGTTTTGGTCAATCAGAGATTAGTCTGGAGCTGAGGCTGCTGGCATTCTATGCCAGTAATCTAATGTAGAAAGCTATAACCTAGGAAAAAAAACAAAATAAAACAAAACACCTCAGGGTGGAATACACACATTAAATGCAACATATAGAAAACTGACTGCATGGTGGGTCAGAGAAGCTGGGACAAAAGCAGACCTGACATCTCTAGCAGCTGTCTCCCTGGGTCCAGAGGACCAGGCTGAAGTGCACCAGAAGGGCTATGTCTCAATGGGTGTGAGAATGGGGAGTGTGTGTTTCTGTGTCATGTGAAAAACATCACTATCCTCTCACTTGTATAGATATGAATATACATATAGGTTGCTCCGAAAGTAATGCCTCCTATTTATTTCCATGGAAATTGCAAGAAAGAAAACGGTAATACTGACAGAGCAAATTCTCAGATACAAAATGCTATTTTTTCAGCATAGTCACCACTATTAGCTATGAATTTTTTGCCGACAATGAGCAGCCTGCATGCCACATTCATAAAAATCTACACCAACACAGGTGACTCACTGTCACTGTTACCACTGCTGAAATGTACCACCCACCACCTTGCTGCCCTCACATCCACTGTTTCATCTCTATAACAGTTCAGCAAGTGTCAATGAATATTAATGAGTGCAATTTTTTCCACATGAAAGAAATCAATTATAGACCTTTGCTTCATATGCCATTTTGTCAGACTGCCCCTCTGCTGCCCTCTGTTGTGCAGAAACAAAATTGAACATAATACTGGTTGGAAGGTTTAACTTCTAGTACCATACCTCCAACATCTGCGTTTGATATTGTGGGTCAGCATAATAAAATAAGTGGCATTACTTTCAGAACAGCACTCATATATACAGGATGTGCATTTATATCCCTATATATGTATGTGTATATGCCCATTGGTTCAGTCATCAAGAAGCTTTTAAATACTCTGAAGAACATGTTAGTATTGCTTTAAAATGGAAAATATTAAGGTGCATTATCTGGATTTTTATAGAAAAAAAAAGAAAAAAAGAAAAAAAGGACAAGAAAAAGAAAAAAAAACTTCTAAATTCAGCCCAGAAATGAAAAAAAGAGGCATTTGTTTTTGATTCTCATTAAGTACCTTTTCAAATGAGTTGTCTGCACAAGTATATTACAAGGTAGGGGTGTCCTTTGCCTCAGCTGACTGGAGGGTTCTGTCACCTCAAAGGATTTAAGTTTTTACAGTATTCACTGGGTATAATTTCTCCTTTTTTTTTTTTTAATTGCTCATGATGTCTGACTACATGATGTAGTGGCACTCACTGACCAGGTCTGGCAGTAGGAAAGATTAGCCAGTTGTCACTTGCTAAACCTGTAGAAAGCGCAAACTCATACTATATCTGTGCTCAGGGTAACAAAGGAAAAACACATCTACAACTAACTTGTAGACAAATGCATAAGTTGCATAATGAGAATTTGTGTGTGCCAGTGGACAGCAAATAACAAGCAAATGCTTGCTATTGTTCCTTTCTATTACAAAAGTATTGTTTGCAATTGAAGAACATGCTGCAATTTACAGAGGGTTTGAAGAAAAATCAAAATTTTAAATTGAAGATAGTTTTGTGAAATACACAAAAAAATGATCCATTTATATTAGTAAAGATAAAGTTGTGGGGTTATTTGGTTAACAGCTCTTCAGTCTCATAGAGTTATGACTGATATGTGAAACTATCTGTATACGAGCTTAGAAATGTTTGATATTAAAAATAAGGACAATTAATCATTGGTGCATATTACAAAATATTGTGAAGATCTGTACATCAAGGATAGATGTTATATTTTGGGATGAAAATATGCCCAGACAGTGAAATTTTAAAGTTTACTCTACATGTGTCATAGTTGATTATTAGAATGGAGACTTCTTGTATCTCATTTAGAGTTTTGTACCTATTGCCTGCATTTGTCAGATCAAGATATCCTAAAAAAAAAAAAAAAAAAAAAAAAAAAAAAAGGCTTACTAGTTCTTGTCATGGCTTTATGTTTTTTTGATTTTCAGTATTCCACATCAAAACATCATGTACTGGAATTAAAGTGTTAATGCTCTAATTCTACGTACCTATCCCGATATATTACGGAAGTCATGGGATCTGACCCTTCCGGGTGGGGCGGTCTCTTACTGCCTGGCAGTGGGTGCTGGAGGGTGCTTTCCTAGCCGTTCCAAGCTTTTCAGGTTTGACTCGGTCTCGGGAACTCTCTCTCATATCTTATTTGATTTATTAGTCTCAATTTCAATTAGATTGTATTATATTGTGTTATCTTGCATTCCGATATCATAGTTAGTAAGTTTACCTCCATAGATTGTTGCTGCAGTTTTTTTTCCTCCCTTCCTTCCTTCCCATTTTGTGGGGCCAGGCGGGGGGTGGGGAGGGCAGGGGCCTACTGCCCCCTGTCACGGGCATAAATTGATCTACTTAACTCCGTGACAGTTCTGCATAAGAAACTCAGAAAAACAGCGGGTTGTTTGGTTTGTTACTATTAGCTGTCATAAATTTAGAATAATGACAGGAGATAACTTGTGCATGGTCTTATTGAAAATTGTTATATTTCATATACAAGTTTCTTAAGAAGAAAATCCCATTAAAAAAGTAAAAACCAGCTGTATAAAGATTTTTAAATGATGGAAAAATACTACTATTTTATATACCATTGAACAAAAAGGAAACAATTCTAATTTCTAAAGAGTAAAAGTTCCTGAAATAATATCAAATTTTTGAGCAAACAAGAACTGCAAAATATTCAATAGTTTAATTTAAAAAAAAAAAAAAAAATCAGTATTTTGAAATATATATTACTATAGTTATTTTATTTTTAAAGACTGATCCTCTTTTGCTCTTGGTCTAGAAGTTCACAACTTACTTCTTTATTCCAAATCATTTTGGCGTCTCATACAAACTTGATGGTACAATTTAAAATACGGTTAAATCTCAGATACATGTAAAACTATTAACTCAGCTTTCAAATCCATGTAGACTTACAGAGGTTTATTGCTGCTTTCTGTACACAGAGAAACTAACATTTTCAAGAGCTTCATTTAGTGCACTGGGGGTGTGGAGGATTGTTTTCAAACAGCAGCTGAAGTAAACCCGCTACCCATGTTGTCTACGACCACATTGCTATCCAGGGGCAATGTGATAAATCTAAACATTTACAGTGAAAACCATTACACTGGTTTGTAAGAAATGAGGATTTCTCTTGATAGTTGAACAAGCTGAAATCCTCAAATTTAGAAATTATCCTAGTAAATAGGAATCCCAAAACTTCAGTGGTAAATATTCACTGCTTCTAAATTTCTCTTGACAACAATAAAGATAGTAAAAGAATTGGTATAATAAAGTCTTCTTGTACATTCAGTCTTTAGATCTAGGTTCTATATCTTAAAATTTAAAATCCTGCTGTTATCTCTGGGCTGTGCATAATAATTTACACCTGATTAAAGTACAAATCAAAGACACAGCCAATCTCAATTTGGAAGTTAGTCTCTTCTATTCACTTCATAGGCTGGCATGAGATCTACAGAATAAATTCTTTACTCTTCTTTCTATTTTCCTTCCTGTATATTTTTACAGGACCTTTTAAAATATCGATCACATTTGAACAAAAGAGCAATGAAAAGTAGGAATACTGTGAAAGATGGCAATGGATAGCACATCCTAACATCTTTGAAGTGAAAATATCAAAACAACATTTTAACATCCTTTTAACAGGTCTAAAATATAGAATCATAGAATTTCTCAGGTTGGGAAAGACCTTCAAGATCATCAAGTCCAACTGCAATTTAACCATACTACTACCCTAACTCTGAGCATCACATCCAAACAGTTTTTAAACACATTCAGGGATTGTGACCCAATCACCTTCCTGGAATTCTATTCCAGTGCTTAACAACGCTTTCTGTAAAGAAGTTTTTCCTGATATTTAAGCTAAACCTCCCCTGGCACAGCTTGAGGCCATATAGCAAGCATAGGCAATGTGGACCTCAGAAACAAAGCATGCTAATGGTGATTTTAATATTTTCACTTTTTTTCTAAAATTAAATATAAATTTTCAGGAAAACTGCTGACAGTTATTTACTTTTAATTTATCAAAGTAGTCAATTAGAAATTACAGTTTTCTGAAGGTAAATAAAATAAGGATGATTTCTTTTCCCTAGGCATGAAGATGAGTAAATAGGGACATTTCTGGTATAAAATAATATCCATAGAAGCATAGAATGGTTTGGTTTGGAAAGGACCTTAAGACCATCTAGTTTTAATCCCCTGCTATAGACTGGGACACCTCCCTCTAGACCAGGTTGCTCAAAGCCCCATCCAGCCTGGCCTTGAATGCTTCTAGAGAGGGAGCATTCACAACCTCGTTGGGCAACCTGTTCCAGTGTCTCACCACCCTCACAGTAAAGAACTACTTCCTAGTATCCTAATATCTACTCTAAATTTATGCACTTCCAGTTTAGAGGTATTTTCCCTCATCCTGTTGCTATATGTCCTTATAAAAAGTCCCTCCCCAGATTTCCTGTAGGCTCCCTTCAAGTACTGGAAGGCCGCTAAAAGGTCTCCCCGGAGCCTTCTCTTCTCCAGGCTGAAGAACCCCAGCTCTTCATGGCCCTTTCATCAACTTTCATCGACTGACACTCCAAAATCCACCTCAAGGGCTGCTCTCAAGTCATTCTTCTCTCATCCTGAATTTCTGCTTGGGATTGAAATTCTAGATAAATACTGTTTACAGTCTGTGAAACTTAGATGCAGCCCTCAATCCCTGGGGGAACTGCTAAGTCTATGCAGTTCATAAGAGAAAAGGTCTTCAATGATTCCCATGATGTTACTACTAGAAAAATATTTTACTGGGGTTTTAAGTAGCAATTATTCAAATTATGCCTTTTATTAAAAGAAATGATGAATTCATCAGGTTAGGGAAGACTAAAACTAAATTTTAAAATATCCATAAATAATTACTAAAGAAAAAGTATTAATTTATCTGTCTTTTAAATGTGCTCTCTTACAATACCTAAGATCCTCCAATAACCTTTTTGTTTATGTTTGCACTATGTTGGAAAATTTACTCTTCTGCTGCTACTAATACTATTACTATTACTTCTACAACTGTTATTTTTTCTCACATCAGAAGAAAGCAAAACTAGTATTAAAAACAGTACTAAATTAATGTTAATTTGAGACAACTAATGTAAGTTCTTGACTGGTTGTATTTCTTTTCTGCCCTTTCCGTATGGTACAGTGTAAGATGCAAAAATTAGAACACTAAATAAGTAGTTTATATGCTTAGTAACTACATGTCATTCAATATAATAGAATTTTAATCTGCATTTTCAAGTTTTATATTTGATGTTCATTCTCTTTACTGTAAGTTAGCATAATTGGCTAAACTGTCTAACCAGAAAAAAAAAGTGGTTTTTTTTTTTTTTTTTCAGCAAATTCTCTTCACCACCGATTGTCCTCTCCATACTTAGCTAATAGGGAAAACATAAATGATATTTCCAAGATTGCTACATATCATATCTAAACTTCTTGTTCTTTAGTTATTTCTGCAAAACATCTGAGATAAAATGCAGCACAGTATTCTCTAGGCGCAGTCCTTTGTAGAAAGCACATTAAGTCCAAACACTGGCCTACTGTGCACACGTTAAAAAAACAGTGACCATCAATAAACACATTATTTAAATTCAATTTAGCATTCTCTTAGAGAGAAAGAAGTGATTGATGCATTCTGTGTGCTAAGTAAATAAATATACAAAGGGTCAAGGTATTTTCTTAACATTACTGTAAGAATAGTATACAACACCACTGGTTTTAGTAGAAGAGCCATGCAAGTGAGGGGTAATTGGACAGTTTATAGTAGAGAAACAGGTAGAGTTTTCTGGGGGAGTATGCCCACTTTGGAGAGTTTTGTTGGGAAAAAAAAATCCACGTTATCAAATGTTATGCTGTTATGTTTATATTTTAATAGAAGTTTTCAAAATATTCTTGCCTCAAATACATTCCCACAATTTTTATATTCTAAAATTCTTAAAAAAAAAAAAAAAAAAAAAAAAAAGCCAACAATGATTGATGAGATTGTTAAACTTGCTGGAAAGTTGGAGTAAGGGACAATCTTTCATCCTCACTTAAGGCCACTACTCAAGCCAGTGTAACTTTGATATACCACGACTGTTTGTCTTTGTGATTTGCCCAGAATTGAATTATATTACTTCTTCATATTTGTTACTTTTCTTCGCATTTATATACATACATACATCCACATCAAAATTTTCTTCATTAGTGTCTTAATGTAGATGTCCGTAGTATTATATTAGTCAAGCCCAGCTTCATCTTTAGAATTTTTTGTGGGCAAAGAAAGGTTGTATAATAATTTTTGAGAATCAATGTGACTGTAAGCAGATTTTGAATTCTGAGTAGGGCTGTATGGCAAAAATGGGAAAAAGTCTTTAATCTCAGTTTTGAGAAGATAATATCAGTGGATTTTGTCTTACTAGGATGATACACTTGAGTCTGACAGTAAAGGGGTAGGTACTGTGTAAAGGGAAGAAAAAAACTGAGTCATAAATAGCTCTAAGAAAAGCTTCTAACATTTCCTGAATATACTGACATAAGCGGTTTCACTGTTAGAATATATTTTCCCGACTCTATTGTCAAGGACTTTGCAAGAAAACTAGGCCAAATACATACATATTTTAGAACAATGCAATTGCACTATTAGAAAGAAATTTTAGGCTCATATTGAATCCCGAGGATTTGACAGCCTGTTTAGAAAGATAGTAATGTTAGTGGTATTTTGCAGGTAAGCAATCCAGGCTTCCTCTTAATGTATTTAAACTTTGTTCATATGCTTAATTTTAAAAATTTAGTGCTTTTCATGTTATCGTAAATGTGGTGGAAAATTATACTGTAGGTCACAGTGCTTTCTTAACACAGTTTGTCACTCCAATGTTCCTGTCAGTTTGTGATGTGCTATGAATTAAGACTTTATACTTCTTCAGCACGGTAGGTTGTAAATTAATAGGTGCAAAGAAAGCAATAGTGTTCTGTGAATTAGGCATCAATTCACTGCTGTACACTGTTCACAGGCTGACAATGTTAGCAGCTAAGTGGTCTCTGCTTCTATACAGATAACACAAGCAAGAGATATTAGTTTACAGTCAGTACTACTAGCATTAAATTATCTTACCACCCATTTTTTAGGGTAAAAGACTTTGCAAAAGTATCAAAATACTTTTATCCATACAGTTACATATGTGTATATTATTCAGGATAAAAGGAGGTGATTGTCCCTCCCTGCTGTGATGTTGTGTGGTGTCAGGCCAGGGGCTCCCAGCACAAGAAGGGCATAGAGCTGTCAGTGGGTCAGGAGGAGGACCACAAAGATGATCAGAGGGCTGCAGCATCCCTTTTACAAAGAAAGGTTGAGGGAGCTGGGATTGCTTAACCTGGAGAAGACAAGTCTCAGGGGAGAAATCACTGTGGCCCTCCGTTACTTAAAGAAAGCTTACCAGCAGGAGAGAGAATTTTTTTATAGTCCAATAGTGATAGGACAAAGGGGAAAGATTTTAAACTAAAAGAGGACAGATTTAGATTAGGTGTTCTTTATTGAGAGAGCAGTGAGGCACTGGCATAAGTTGCCCAGAGAAGCTGTGGATGCCCCATTCCTGGAGGTGTTCAAGGTCAGGCTAGAGGAGGTCCTGGCCAGGCTAGTGGATGGCAACTCTGCCTATGTCGGGGTGGAGGGCACTAAATGAACACCCTTCCAGCCAACATTCCATAATTCTTTGATTACAAGAAAGAAAATAATGCATTTAAGATTTGTTTTCTTTAAACACAAACATCAGACTTTTCTCAAGATTTCTATTATATATTATCTCATTGGGCCTTAACAAAAATTCTTTTAACATCTTTTTTTTTTTTTAAATCTGATTATTTCAATCAACCTGAATCTCTGAACACAAGATCAAAACATAATCCAAAGGAAAGATGTCCAAAAGTAAGTTAGCATTTTCTTACATCACTACCCAAAGATTAGAAAATTCGGATATGTATTTCAGCACTTGCCATCACTGTGTGGGCCAGTACCTGTTGAAAAAAAACACATAGAATGCTAGTAAGGCTACCGTATCTGTAACGATACAGAAGATGATCAGCCAGGCTCCACTGCTGTCCTACACAGGAGATGAAAATGTACCAAAATAGTCCTGCTTTGAGGGAAAAGAAAATATGCTTACCATGCAAATATGGTAACAGCGGTGATGGTGGTTTTCCTAAGAGTTTGAGATGTTTTAGTTCACTCTGTGCAGGTGGTAGTGGTGGCCTGAGTACATCTCCCAGGCACATTTGGAATGACATACTGTAAAATCTGGTCTGACTTACAGCTCAAAACTCTCACCATTGCTACTCTGAAGATCAAAACTCCTGGACAGAAATCAAACACACTCTACTATCCAGAAGATGTTTCCAAAACTTTATCAGCACCTTAAAATCTGTCAAGCTATCCTCCAATCCACCTAAAGAAAATTCTTCATATCTTCGATTCACTGTCTCCCCAGCTCAAAGCCCTGACTGCCTCCATGATCCAATTTCTTGCAGTGCAGTGCCAGAAACTCAGAGATCACATACAAACTCGATGATACATTTCTGCTTATTTGTTAAACTATTTATCATATTCTTTGGCTTTGTCTTCATTATGTAATTAGGATCTGAATCTGCCTCACTATGACCAGCAAAGCTCATCTCCTCATAAAATATATTTAATACAATAACAAGAGAACCATATACCAGCATCTCCAACAAATATATACATATATATGACCAGGCAGAGTTTCAGCAAAGTTCCATGGTGAAAAACAAGGATGACCAGTAGCATATCTATGAACAGGCAAAAATAAATAAATAGTTACAAATAAATAATTTAATAGTTGTCTATAGTTACAAATAAATAATCTAATAGTTTTCTAAAGTGAAAAGGTCGGAATCTAATTGCTTCCATCTCATTGCATGGTCATGGCGCTGTCTTTTGCCTTTGATTGAAAAGGAAAAAGAAACAAAAAGAGCCTTATATTGCCAAGGGTATATAGCAACTTTGTTGAGAGTGCACACTTTTTCACAGTAAGCCAATAGATGGTGCTCTTCAGCTGTATAATCATGTAATTCTGAGATAATCAGTTCATATATAGTTGTCTATTAAAAGGGTGATTTACACAACTCAATATTCTCATGCAAGAGGTAAGACTAAGATAGATTTCTAGAAACAAAAGAAATAAACAGATTTGAATGCCACTGATTAGAATAATATCTAAGAACTTGTACTGGCATATATAAGTACGCAAATTTATCTAAGAAACACAAATTGCCATTATTACTCAATTGCAGTAAGAGTTAATTCATTAACACAGAACCAGGAAGAGGGTTTCAGATAACTACAGTTACTTATGTCAAAATGTATGCCAAGAATATAGCAATTCATTACTGTTGCTTCCAAAACACTCTCACATTCACATAAATTTCCATGGTCTTTCATTAGGGTATTGAGGTGATTTATAAGGAAGTCTAAATAATTCTAAAGATATTTTAAAATAGTATTAGGAAATTTATTTGAATAAAATTAAACATGAAGTACAGTTTGTTCCCTTCTATTGGCAAAAAAAAATTAAAAAAAGGATAATAATTTTAGATCTAAATGGAAGCAGTCCAATAATGTTAGTATTGTATACTAAAGTAGAAAATAATAAGAACAAGATATGTTCAATATTAAGATTTCATGTTAAAAAGCAGTAATAGCAGAATTATTCTCATCATCATAATCGCCTTTTGTTCATATTGTAATGCTATATTTTTTTTTTTTTCAAATGCGCTTTTAATTTTGCAAAAGTTATGGCAAAAACACACACTTGAAAGAAAAAGCCCGAGTCTGACTTATCTACAGCCATGTCAATTGCTCAGCTTTACGTCACCTGAAAATAGCTAAATAGTCCAAATCAATATATATATATATATACTTGCATCTATAACAATGTTGAGGGGTAGTCTTTGGGATGATTCACAAAAAGATTTGCAAAAGAATGGCTTCCCCAATATGTATATTACTGATATTACATCAAAACATATCATGTTCATTCTGGACTTCTAGATACTTCTTAATGCCATCCCTAGATCCAATCTTGCTTTAATTTTAAATACAACATAGTTTTAGCTGAAATATAAAGATACATATCTGGAACCATTTAAAATGAGGTTTAATATAGAGAAATTATGTGAATAATAAAAAAAATTATTTCACTTCTAATAATTCACCACACAGGAGCTCTTCAGAATCTTTAAAAATCCAGACATTTGGTGGACTTTGAGATGGACTCCAGACAGAAGGTTTTCCGATAAGCTCCCAAAAGTACTGTTCTTGGTATTGGGAAAAAGAACATACCAACTCCAGATAAACATATCTCACATCTTAGGTTTCTCTATGTAATAACAAATTAACCAACTGATTCAAATTCAGAAAGGTTTCTTTCATCTACAGTATAACTAATAATAATTTTACTTTCCTTACAGACTAAAAAATGCACTCTACCTAATCATATTCACTTTGCAAGCACTAATACACACCTTTTTCAGCCCGACACTCATACTGATTCAAAGAAGAAATAAGAAAATACATCTATATATGAACATCCATTCAAGACCCAGATCTACATAACTGCCCCTTACTTAGACAAAAAAATGTCAATAACTTTCGACACTCTAATTGTATTGTGGACATAAAATGAATAGTGAGGTAATGTCACTCAAATCTTTTATAAACTAATATCATTAAGATACACTGGATGCGTAGTTTTCAAATAATCCTTTGTAAGTAAGAAAAAATAAAAAATCCCTTTCTCCTTTTCAGTGCACTGAGAAACAAACCTACAAACAGCGAGATAAAATTAAAACTGACCAAACATCTTAAAGAAGATTTAGAAACACGTGAGGCATAGAAAAAATATAATAGAATGGACTGGACTGGAACAGAGTATGATAGAATATCTCATACACAGATTTTATATACAAATAAGATTATTTTTCCTCAGCATGTAGTTTATATTTCTTCTTGCATTTCCATCAATTTACTTAATTGTTTCTAAAAGGTTCATTCAGTTTTTCCTGTAATTGTCATGGAACCGTTTATAATCTTGTTGATATTTCGGGAGAGGGGAGGTTAATCTGGAGCTACTGCACCATACACTAAAATCACTAGAGAATCACCATCTGAAATTATTTTCTTTATCCTTATTCTCTTTCAGTTTTTCAGTAATAACATTTCTGTGTTTCTGGGCTTTTCAGTAGGAAAATATTTGGCTTATTCTTCAGCAAATATTCCTTTAAGGGAAAGAACATCATAATTACCACATCGCACTAATGGCATACATGTCTTCTAACACAGAATTACTGAAGAAATCTGTTGACATGATGCCAGATACAATAAAAGGCAACAATTAAAAATAAACTCACATTTTAGGGTGACACACCTTTAGACCATTAGTTTTAAGTATGGAATAATTTCACATCTGAGCACAGCTGATTTTAGTAGATTACAACACGCACTACATTTAGCATGGCTCCAATGTCACTATGGTAACCGTTCTGGTTTAAATTTAGCTGAATGTGTAGCATCATTACAATTTATCCAATAATCCTTTAAACATTTCTTATAAAACTTCCCATAGCTTCTTCAAACTTTTAGTAGTGACCACAGGAACATATCATAAATTCCACATTTTTCTTTTTGTAATAAGATTAAGCATGTTAATAAAAATATCTGCAAACAAACAAACAAATAAATAAATAAAAATAAACAAACCAAAAACAGAGACAAAAAAATGTTCAGATTAAATTATAGGAGAAATAAGATTCTTATGATCTTTCTGATTTCAAGCACTACTAGTGATCAATACCATACAAGATCAATGCAAAATATGTATCCTTTGCTTTACACATATTCTTCTACATCACCTATTCTGAGAAATCTTCTGGGGAATGGATATGTATATGTAAATGCTATTGTCTGTAAACTACAGAACCATAGAAACATAGAATGTAAAACAATTCCTACATTTATATGTTAAAGTTCAGTAGCAAGTGAATTTCTTGGATTACAGCTGCAAATATATACTCATGTAGCTATTAGAGCCTATCACATAAAACCAAAAGGACAGATTTTTATGTCCTGTAATAAGATTCCATTAGCTCTTCTCCTTCCAGATTTCAGCATCTGCTCCTCAGAACCCACAATAATAAAACATCAGAACTGACGAATGTTGTGCATGTTTCTGCCTGACAGTGAGGCAACGGAGGTATTTACACATTGTATTTCAGAAAGTAAAATATGAGCACTTAATTTATACAAAGCTATTTCAGTGGCTGCTGTTATACAACTTCTGGTCACGTGGAAAAATGGGAGAGTAATTTTATGACAAAATCCAGTAGTATCCCCAGAGCGAAGCTTGCTAAGCATGCACATTTTCATTTGACAAGTTTTTTTTAACACATCAGATGCTACCTAGAACTTCACAAAATGTATTTCATTGCTTAGCACGTTATGCCATAAAAATAAAAGTGAGATTCATCAGATCTTCAGAAAGAGCATTCTGAAGATAATATCCATCATGTGAGCAGCAGGTCTGTGGTGGTTTTAGTTGTTTGTTGTTTTGTTTGTTTGTTTGTTTGTTTTGCCATGGCTACACTTTATAGCAATGGCATATATGCAAAACACAAGGCATTCCTCTCAGGGATGAAAACAATACAAAGCCTCTATATGTTGCTTGCAGAAAAATCCTAATACAAACTGTTCTGTAATTTAATCAATTAAAATAACTCATAAGAACTATCATCTTTTTGGTACAGAGAAAGAAGTTTGAGTATTACAATTGCTAATCCTGAATTAATTAAGCCCTAATATTGCTAAGCCCTAATATTCCCAAGCCAAAATTTTTAATGAGTCAACAAAAAATAAAAATATATCAAAGTATGAGTACAGAAATAGAACTGATTTACAGCCTGTTTAGAATAAGATGACATTTATTTGCTCTCTGTGTGTTCCTGTTTTTCTATGAGGCTGAATTTTGCTCAGAAACTACAATATCACGATAAGCCAACCCTTCAAGACACAGCATCTGCTAACATGCTTGTACCAAGTTCAAATGTAGAACAGCAATGAATGTTCATTGCTAAGACACTTTACCAATGTAACTCTTGAAGATGGAGGAAAATGAAGATTTGGAAAGTACTAGAAACAGATTACTTTATTGTTTTCAGCCCTGGAGGATGAAAAGACAAGACAGGAAAATATCTAACAAAGTGGTTATTACTCACAGATTAAAAGCACAGCTACCCTTAAATATACTTTAAAAATACCAACAAAGGAAAACAGAAATATGGATCTTTACAAAATCTCTCACTTACCATATTGAAGGTGCTTCTGTTCCACTGATCTCTAAGAAGTCATATCCTTCTTCCAGCTGGAAGTCAGTAAAGATCAAAGCAATTGTATCTCCTGGTTCAGCCAATATGGTCCAAGTGCAATCAGCATTATTTTCATACTCTGAAGGGAAGTGAGGACTTGAAATAGTTCCACTTGTCCCACGTAGTGTCCCTCCACATGCTCCTTCAGCTGATGAACAGAATAGTGATTACTAATGCAACTGCATTTTAAATAAGTGAAGCAGCATCCTGTTTCTGACATACTGAACCAAGCCTTTCTCTGCTGTGCATACAGCACCCCCAAATATATACATACAGAGAAAAAAAATTCTCTCTTTCTGAACAATACAGAAAAATTTCCAGCATTACATCAACAGACTTTTGGTTTCTGTTCTTTTTTGTTTGATTGATTTTTTTTTATTTTTTTTTAAACTTCTTTTCTTTAGCTCCAGGACAAACAAGGATAAATTCAGCAGAGACATCTACTACAAGCTGATTTGAAGATTTAGTCCTATGAAAGTATCCACAGAAGTAACCTAAGAAACACCTGAGCAGAGAATCACAAAAAATTCAGTTTGGCTCCATGGTATGAATTTAAAAATAATTCTAATGTTCTATTTAATTTCTTGGAATTGTAAAAAACTGTAGAAAAAAAAAATATTCCTATAGATTGAAATCTCTCCTAATCTAGGAAGCATTAATGAAATCACATAATTCATTCTACAGTTATTTGTTCTGAATTGGGATGTTTACAGATGGCAAATTTTGAATGCTTTTTTTCCGGATGGACTTTCTAGGGTTCACATATCATCAGCTAATAATACTTTTTCTATTTTATGGTTATTAGCTAAATTTTAAAAATACAGAGCATAATAATCTTTTGTTCAGTCTGGAATGTTGTTCAATATGCTAACAAAACAGAGATTGATCAGATTTTTTGTACTTTTGCTTTCCCCCTAAGATTTTATTGAAAGCTTTGAAAATATTCTGAGTATTACTAATACTGAACAGTAAAACACAATTAAAAACAAATAGACTAAAAAAAAAAAATTACACCCATGCAATTCATAGATATAAAAAGTTAAAAATTCATCAAGTAGCTTTCAGTGTGTTACAATGTGGCTATGGAAGCTATAGCAACAGTAATTAAAATATTTCTGCATAGGTGAACGATCAGAAGATAAATGTTTCATTTTTACCCATTTTATCATCTCTACTTACTGCTATTATCATTAGGCATTATTTACATAATATAAGTGCATGTGGAAATTTAAAAACAAATAGCTTGACAAGGTGCATGACACAAGGAACTTACAGTCTAATTAGAATAATAACTGAATAGCTAATTAAGGTAGCATAAGGATAGGAGTAGAACTGCTCCTTTCAATCACAGTTGAAAGACTGTCAATGAAAATGAGTTATAAGGGAAGATTTAAAGGAAAAAGGATTCATTTGAATCAAAGAAAGAAGAAAACTGGCTGGACATTTTAAAAAGGATATTACTGAAAAACGGCAAATAGATAATAAAGGACTAAAATTAAAGGGAGGACCAGAAGCAAATCAGAAACAGAATATTTTATTTAATACTTAAGCACTCTACAGGCCAATGGTGTGACTAAAGAGGAGCAAAAGATGCTGAAGAGATTCAAACAATCATCTTCCCCCCCTCCCCCCTTTTTTTTTTTTTTTTTGGTATTTATTTGGCATAAATCAGAGAATTAGAGAATCAGAGAATCATCACATGGCTTGGGTTGGAATGGACCTTAAAGACCATCTAGTTCCAACTCTTGCCATGTACAGGGCTGCCACCCACTAGATCAGGCTGCCCAGAGCCTTATCCAACCTACCCTTGAATGTCTCCAGGTATGGGGCCTCCACAGCTCCTCTGGGCAGCCTGAGTCAGTGCCTCGCTACCCTCTGAGTGAAAAATCTCTTCCTAACATCTAAGCTAAATCTCCTTTCGTTTAAGTTTAAAACCATTCCAGCTTGTTTTATCATTATCTACTTGTGTAAAAAGTTGGTCTTCCTCCTGATGATAAGTTCCCTTAAGTACTGGAAAGCCACAATGAGATCTCCTCAGAACTTTCTCTAAGCCCAGCTCCCTCAGCCTGTCCTCATAAGAGAGGTGCTCCAGTCCTCTGATTATCTTTGTGGCCCTCTTCTGGACCCAGTCCAGCAGCATTATGTGGCAGGAGCCCCACACCTGGATGCAGTATTCCAGATGGGGCCTCACAAGGACAAACGGGGGGGAAATACCGTCCCTTAACCCGTTGACCACTCCCCTTTTGATGCTGCCTAGGATACAGTTGGCCTTCTGGGCTGCAAACACACAATATTGTTGGCTTGTGTCAAGATTTTCATTCATTTTTCATTTACTCAAACCCCAAAATCCTTCTCAAAAGAGCTACTCTTAATGACTTCTTCTACCAGTCTGTACACATATCTGGGATTGCCCCAGTCTTGCACTTGGCCCTGTTGAATGTCATTAGATTTACGAAGGCCGTTTTTGAAGCCTGTCTAGATCCCTTCAGATGGCATACTTCCTTATGTTGTGTCAACTGCATGACTCAGCTTAGTGCCATCAGCAAACTTGCCGAGGGTGCACTCAATCCCATGGGCTAGATCTTTGATAAATATGTTAATAAGCACTGATTCCAGGACTTATCTTTGGATAATACCACCCGTGACCAGCCTTCACATGGACACAGAGCCATTGACTAAAACCCTCTGGCTGCATACATCCAGCCAATTCTTTATCAACCCAGTAGTCCAGCCTTCAAATACGTATCTCTCCGATTCTAGAGATGAGAATGTGGTGTGTAAGTGTATACATTCTTAGCTACCACAAACTTTATAAAAACTTCATAATTTGTTGGAATACAAACAGAGGAGGGCAATTCTTTTCAATAAATATAATGTCTTCTTCTCTGGGCCCCGTTATTTTTGTTCTTCTTACTCAGTTCCTGGCCTGCAATTCAGTGCATACTGAAAAAGCTATTGTGCCACTGATGGAAAAGACAAGTGGGAACTTTAAAGAACTCATGGATAAAGTCAGGGATCTGAGCCAAATTTCTGATGCACAATACATTTAAAGATAAGAATTTTAAAATTATATAATATATAATAAGAAAGGAGAATCATGATTTGTTATCCAGTAATGTCTAAAATGATGTTTTCTTCCATTTTTATTTTAAACTCTATAGTTTTCAAGCACTTCATATAAGATCATCAACAGAGCAAAGAACAAATTAACTTGATACATATTCTGCCAATAGTTCAGTACAAAAAGTAACAGCTAGTTATTGATTTCCAGTATGGTCATCATCCGTATTAGAGTTTGAGTGAACCATTAAACAACCAAAACTGCTGATTTCCACCTCTATTTTTCAAGTTTTACACTTGTTCATGTTTTGCCATAACTGTGTATATTTATGTACTTAGTTAGCTTGTTATTTTAGGAATCAAAATGAAAGAATAGTTAGGATAGGAGTTCCAGTTAATAAAAGCATATAGGTTATATCTGTACCTTTGAAAGACAGAAAGGATTCTTTTCTCATCCATATACTTACTTATCTATATACTTCCTAGGTCGTCGAAAATGCTTTGGTACTGAGTACTTGCTATTATGTTTTGCTATGACAACATTTTCAGTGACATCATCTCCCATTGTGCTTAAACTGGCATTAAATACATATTAGTGGGAATTTCTGTGCTGCCCAATATTTATGCTGCAGCACACTGTATTAAGCTTTGAGTAGTAAAGCTTTGACTTTTACAGCTGACAAGGAAGGCTATGTAGCTAATTATTTCTGGTAATCACATACAGAAGTCTAAATTTATACACTGTATACTATCAACAAAAAATGGGGGATCTCAGGCTACTCCACCTATCTGCCCTGGAGCAATGCATTGCTTTTTAATCAATTCAAGAACAGCATTTTTATGAGACCTGCAAGAAACCAAATTAGCACAGAAGAGGAAAGCAGATATTAGTCAGGTAGGAACACATAAATCTGTATTGCCACTGACATATGTTTTATGTTCCAAAAGCCTGTGGTTTCCAGGCTTCCTCACTCAGACACAGCATCCATTCTGAGGCAACCAAACTTTTGAATGCTGTAACACAATAAATCACATAAGAGTTAGCATAGGCAGGCAGGATGTGCCAACGCTACTTTTGGGTAGGATTTGGTCTTGTTGGCATAAGTTGTGTTTCACCAGCAGGCCTGAGATCTAGTTCGCCTCTTGAACAAGTCACTCTCCTTGGCCACAGTTTTCTCTATTTGATGCTTCTGAGAAGCTAGGTCATTGCATGGAAATCTTAATGCATCACTGTGCTTGAAGCAATTTTATAGGAGATACTGCATCAGGCTTCAACAATTCAAACTCTTAAGTGATTAACAAATTGGTTGTTTTACATGCAAGTAATTAATTCTAAGCACTCATGGTTATTTTGAAGTTGTGAGCAACTGCACAAACTGCTGTTTCTATCAGTGTAAATGACTACTTGAAGTGCAAAGCTACAAATATTTGGATCTCTCAGTAGTAAGATTTAAGTGCTCAAAACTAAGAAAACATGCATATTAGATCAAGTATGCATGCAAACACATATGGCTTGCACCACTTGAAAAAAAATACATACAGAAAATACAAGTAGTCTACATAAAACAGTAAAAAAAATATCATAGAATCATCAAATCATGGGATGGCTTAGGCTGGAAGTGACCTTAAAGATCACCTAGTACCAATCGCTCTGCTGTGTACAGGGCTGGCACCCACTAGATCAGGCTGCCCAGGAGCCCATCCGACCTATCCTTGAATGCCTCCAAGTATAGGGCCTCCACAGCTCCTCTGGGCAGCCTGAGCCAGCACCTCACAACCCACTGAGTGAAAAATTTCTTCATAACATGTAAGCTAAATATCCCCTCATTTAGTTTAAAACCACTCCTTATCCTATCACTATCTACTTGTGTAAAAAGTTGGTCCTTCTTCTGTTGTTAAGTTCCCTTAGGTACTGGAAAGCCACAATGAGATCTCCTCAGAGCCTTCTCTTCTGCAGGCTGAACAAGTCCAGCTCCCTCAGCCTGCCCTCACAAGAGAGGTGCTTCAGTCCTCTGATCATCTTTGTGGTTCTCCTCTGGATCCGGTCTAACAGTTCTACATCTTTTTGTGCTTGGCACCCCCAGTTGGGACACAATACTCCAGATGGGACCTCACAATTATGATGTTGCTAATCCAATTTTTATTCCTAATGTTAGCTTCATAAAAATCAAGTCTCATATAACTATAATGAACTAGAGATCCTCAGAATTATTGAGAATTGAGAACCTAATCATACAAAGTTCTTCTTAGAAGTAGCCACATATCATAAAGCGGCTATTAATGAAGTTACTGCCAAGAATGAAATTGATTTTCAAAATATTTCAAAATGTACAGCATAATACTGCAACCCCAAGATGAAAGAAGACACTGTGACACTGATACAGCAGTTAAGATGGAGACAACAAAGAGCTTTTCACTTTGCAGGGCAAAAAAGCAGAATAATTTACATGGATCTCTGAATGATACACCTTGTCATTTTTTTTTTAAGACAACAAATTTATAAACCATTTTTTTCCCATAAATTCTTGGTTTTGAACTTTTCATTTGTTGTTGTTTTGTTGTTGTTTTTCTTTTTCTATCTTTTTTCAGTTTGGAAACTGCCATAATTTTACACACAAAAATCATTGTTTATTGAGGGATATAAACAAACAAACAAACAAATAAACAAATATTGTAACACACAAATCATCAAAATGCTCTAAAAATGACACAGGCTAAATCATTCTGATCTCTGATCAGAATTCATTATAAGCCATCACAGTGCAGTTCTGTCTCATTACTCTCTGCAGGGCTATACTGAGTAGAAGCAGAAAGCAATATTATGGATACAAGAATGAAAGCTGTATCTATCTTCCTTAGAGTTAGTAATTCACTACAACTTTTTCTAGTAGAAACACCAATTGCTCAGTTAGACAATGTAGAAATTACTCAACACTAGCTTCTTAATCTTTCTTAAAATATTAAGCAACAAAATTGCAGAAAATAGTAATTTGCCAGCATCAGTTAAACACGCAACAGAGAATAAGAATACTATTTTATATATATATATAAAAATATATATATATATTTTTTATTATTATTATTTTTAATCTTCTATATTATCTTGAATGGGCACAGTGGAATTATTCTATGATTTTCATTAAAATGTGTTTTCATGAAAAGCCCTTGAAGAAAATGGTAGCATCCTCTTCCCAAAGACATAGAGAATAGAAAGGACTACCCCCCTCCTATGTCTGTATGCTCCAGAGTGATAAAATTAAATAAATAAGGAATGCCCAACATCCATCGTAAATTTCACACCCACATGAATTGAAAAACAAATCCACTAAGGCAAAGTTTCAATGTACAGAAATCAATTATTAAGAAATTGTTGAACTATTGTGCTATGATTTGCATTTCTTGGCAGAAGCTACACCAAAGAATTTGCTTTCATAGAAGTTCTGTATCAGCTGTAGATCCCCATTTGAGTTTTTATTAACAGGGTAAATTCAGAAAATTACAAATCATGAGCAAAATTTCATTTCTGCTAGAGACCTTTGTATGTACAGGGTTGTATTTCCTGTACTTACATCCGTAAACACTATCAAATAGGGCATCATCTACAGAAAGAGAACAGATGTTTAGTAGACATTGATGATACTATGAACTTATAACTTTTTTTTTTTTTTTTTTTTTTTTTTTTTTTTTTTTTTTTTTTTTTCCTGAAACCTGCTCACTGCATCTTACTAGAAGGATAAAGACACATTTAGGATCAGACAACCACCAAGAGGTTAGAAAAAATGTTTTCTTATAGCATACAAAGCACTGATTAAAAAAATTCTTTGCTGCATACTGATTGAAATCGAATGCAAGCAGCAGACATGACCCAAATCTCTGTTTCTTTCATGGTTATTAACTCTTGTATTTTCTTTTTAGCACAAATGTTTATAAAACAGTTATTTTCTGTGAGGAACTGTATTATTAGTGAAATCAGTCACAATCATAGAAACATAGAATGGGCTGGGTTGAAAAGGATCACAATGATCATGGAGTTTCAACCCCCCTGCTATCTTCTGGGCCGCCAACCACTAGACCAGGATGACCAGAGCCATACCCAGCCTGGCCTTGAATGCTTCCAGGGATGCAATAAACTTTTACAAATTATTACAGAGGACAAATGCTATCCTTTGGTACTCAACCACATACCTACCCATAATATTGCCGAGGGAGAATTTGAGCAGTAAAGGTTGTTGACATGACTCTGGGATAAGGCTGATAGGCACAGAAGCCCACAGGGGTTCTTGATGCAAGGGGAAAAGCTCAGGGAAGAGTGTCATATTCCTTCAGAACACTTGAACAAGCAACTTGCTGAGCAACAGGGCTTTGAGCTATTTGACAACAGGATCTTCTTCAAGGAATGAGGTCTGGAGGAGAGATGTAAACTCTGCCTGGCAAAATAGCAAGGAGAGCTCCAAACTAAGTTTATCATAGATACAGGTCAAAACCTATAGGTGAATGAGAGAACAGGCCCAGAGAATACCACATGGGGCAGGGCAAAGTTTGTCTATTTTCTCCTTGGACAGTAACATGACTGGAAGCTCAGTTCATGTGCCTGTGCACAGAAATTTGTTACATGGGAAGGAAGCACACTGGACAAACTGGAATTACACACAAAACTGAGGTGTCACTGAGATTACAGAGAGTTAATAGGAAAGCTCACCTGCCAGGAGTGCTGTGATGGATGGACACAGGCTTTTAGGAAAAGTGAAAACAAAAGGAGAACCTGTACCCCATGCAAAATAGGACCTTAAATGAACAGAGGTATGCTGTATAGAGAGGGAGAAGCCAAAAGGGAAGTCATTTCTGTCTACTACAGACATTAAATGTTAAGAAGATCAAGAAGAAATGATTAAAACTTTAAATTACTAAGCTTCTCAACCATATATTCAGGTTCTTACTGGAGACTTTAATCACCTCAGCATCTCTATGGATGGCAGCATAGCAATCCACTAGATTTCTGAGTTCACTGGGAAGAATTTTCTTTTTAATGCAGGCATTGGACAAAGCAATTAGGTGTAGAAACAAAGAACAATTCAAAGAAGTGATACTCAATGCCAGCTACAGTTCTAATAACTACAAGTTGAAAATCCTGAGAGATATGAGGGAGGCAACTATATTATATTATATTATATTATATATATATAACATTATATATTTTTATATATTTATATATGTGTATATATATATATATTTATATAATATATATATATTATATTATTATATTATACACTCCTTGCAGTTCAGCAGAACAGATTTTAACTTGCTTGTGAAGTGGTAGACAGGCTCTCATGGGATAATGCCTCGAAGAGCTAGAGGGCCCAGGGGAGCTTGTTTGACTTCAAGGGCAGCTTCCTCAAAGCTCAGGAGTGATCCGTCTCTTTCTGTACATAAATGAGTAGTCATAGAAGGAGGCTGTTGAGGGTTGAACAGGGAATTCCTGACTGAGGTACTTTATCTCAAATGCAAAGCAGTAGCATACAAAAGGTGAAAGAAGGGACAAGCTACTCAACAGGAACATAGAAGTATTGCTGAGAAATATGGAGATAAAAGGAGAAAGGTCAAAACTTAGAAGGAATAAAACTTGTGAGGAACGTGAAGAGTAGGCATTCTAGAAACCATTCTACATGCATTTCTACTTCAAAAGGAAACTGAAGGACATGGCAGAGGCTGCACTCAGGCTTCTGAATTCACAATACAACTGAGAAGTTTTGGGGAGAAAACTAATAATCAAAACAGCAGGAACAATTTAGGGACTACACAAATAAATGGGATGTGTGCAATTTCATGCTACTTAACAGTACACATCTAGGGGCTCTTGGTCTGCCACAGTGTAAAGCTGCTCTTTAACAACTTCCAACGGCAGTGAAGATTAAGTGTGATTCACAATGACTGGAGAAAAGATACATTTTTATTTCTTGTTTTTAAAAAAGTCAAGAACAACTCTAGCAACTGCAGATCTCTCAAGCTCACATCAGATCACCATAAGATTATAAAGAATGTCTTTATGAAAATTCTTCCCAAACACATGAAGCACAAATAGGTGACTGGGAAAAGACAGCTTTTGTCAATGCAAAACTTCAGGAGAATGAACTTTAGGTTAAGGAATTGTTGGACGAGTTCTCCTCAGAAGTCCTTAGAGACAGAGGAGTGGAACAAGGCTGGCTACTCTTTAAGGATGCCCTTCTGAGAGCACATGCTTTCTATCTCTCAGAGCAAGAAAGTAAGCAGGAAAAGTAGGAAATCAGCATGGTTTGACAAGGACCTGTTGGTCAAAATGAGGGAAAAGAAGGAAGAGAACAGGCAGTGGAATTAAGGACATGTCACCAGGGAAAAACACAGGAATGCTGAATGAACATATAGAGATGGAATTAGTACAGCCAAGGCACACATGGAACTGAGCTTGGCAAGGGATGTTAAAAACAACAGGAAGGGATTCTACAGGTGCATAAATCAGAAGAGACAGGCCAAAGAGAGCATGCCTCCTCTGATAAATGAGAAAGGAGAACTGGCTACAACTGATATGAAGAAGGTACTCAATGAGTTATTTGCCTCAGTCTTCATTGGCAGCCAGGATTCCCACATCCGTGATCTTGAACCTCTAGGTGGGAACTGGGGGAGAAAACTCTTCCCTAGTGTAAGAGTAGAGCAAATCTGAGACCTCCTCGTGAGACTGAATGTGTACAAGTGCGACCGTGGGGTCAGACTACAGGCATGTAAGGGACCTAAAGGAGCTGGCTGATGTGGTTGCCAAGCCAGCCTCCATCATATTTGAAAAGTCATGACTGTCAGGCAAAGCCACTGGGGACTGGAAAAAATAGAAAGATCATTCCAATTTAAAATAAATGGAGGAAGGGAGATCCAGGGAACTACAGGCTCGTGAACCTCACCTCTGTGCCTGGGAAATCATGGAACAGATCATCCTGGAAGACATGCTAAGTCACAGAATCACAGAATGGTCAGGGTTGGAAGGAACCTCAAGGATCATGAATCTCCAACCTCCCTGCCACATGCAGGGCCACCAACCCCCACATTTAATACTAGACCAGGCAGCCCAGGCCCCATCCAATCTGGCCTTGAACACCTCTAGGGATGCGACATCCACAACTTCTCTGGGCAGCCTGTTCAAGCACCTCTCTGTAAAGAACTTAAGGCATATGAGGGATGAGCACGTGATCCAAGACAGACAGCACAGCTTCACCAAAAGGTCATACCTGATCAATCTGTTGGCCTTCTATTATGGAATAACAGCATCGGTGGACAAAGGGAATACAACTCTCAACTGCAGTTCTGTTATGGGACCCATAACAGGAAAGATGTGGAGCTTTGGGAGAGGGTCCAGAGGAGGGCCACAAAGATACCCGGAGGGTTGGGACATCTCTGCTATGACAATTGGCTGAAGGAAATGGGCTTCAATTCAGTCTGAAAAAGAGAATTCTGTGCGGACCTTGCTGCAGCCTTTCAATATTTAAAGAGAGTTTACAAACATAAGGAAAATCAACTTTTTACATGGGTAGATAGCGACGGATTAAGGAAGAATGGTTTTAAACTAAAGGAGAGGAGATTTACATTAGATGTCAGGGGAAAGGTTTTTGTTTTTTACTGATCAAGTGGTGAGATGCTGGAACAGGTTGCCCAGAGTGATTGTGAATGACCCATCCCTGGAGGTGTTTAAGGCCAGGCTGGTTGGGGCCCTGGCCAATATGATCTAGTACTTGATCTAGCAATAGGCAACCCTGCCTATGACAGGGATGGATGAAATTGATGATCTATGAGGTCCCTTCCAACCCAAGCCATTCTATGATTCTATGAAATTATTCTTGCCCAGCCTGATCACCTTCTCCGAGGAAAGATTTTCACAACACTGTTCCCCACCATATCCCTGTAGCCAAATTGAGAGTATGAGATTTGGATTTGCATGAAAAACTGACAAGACCATCGGGTCAGATGTCAGAGGCCAATTGTTCAAACTCAAGCTAGTGGTCAGTTTATTGCAGCATTCCCCAGGTATTCCAATTGGGGATGAGTTTATATAATATTTTCATCATGGATCTAGAGTACAGGATTGAATGCACCCTGACGAAGCTTGCAGATGGCACCCTGTAGGGCATGACTGATATTTAGACAAATTTATACAAGATGGAAGAAAGAGCAGAGACGAATCTCATCAAATTCAGAAGAGAAATGTAAAGTTCTGCAGCTTAAACAGGATTGTGCCGTTCAAAAATACTTGCTATGCTGCAGCTCTGACAAAATCGTTTAGTGAAGCACAAGCTGAGTCAGTGGTACACTTCTGCAGCAATGAAAACTAGCCTGTTATTGGGTTACATGAGCAAAAACATGAGCCAGCATCTGAAGAGAAACTATTAGCTTATCTGTTTGACACTAGTGTGGCCTTGTCTGGAATACTGTGTCTAATATCCTACAGTCCAAAAACATATCAACACGCTAGAAAAACCTATAGGAAGGCACTAAAATGTTGAGAAGTTGAAGAACATAATGTATGAGGCTATAGCATTAGGGAAACAGACTTATCCAGCCTGGACAAAAAAGACTGTGAAGAGATCTAATTGCAACTTTTAGTATAGGAAAGATGAAGCCAGAAACTTCTCACAGGTCCACAACAGGAAAAGATGAAATTGACATAATCTGTAACAAGTTAGTTCCACTTATACCTGCACAGATAGCCAGTGGAAATAGATTTCCAGAGAGATGTTAAAATCTCTGTCCATGGAGATACTGAAATCTCAACTAGGGAAAGACCTAAGAAACCTGACCTAACTTTTCCCTACCTTGAGAGGAAATGGGACTAAGAAGGACTGGACAGCCAGAGGTTCCCTCCAGCTTGTCTTATTCAAAGATTCTTAGGCTGAAGATTTT
The DNA here is from genome assembly GCA_037305975.1 of Chrysolophus pictus. Lineage (NCBI taxonomy): Eukaryota > Metazoa > Chordata > Aves > Galliformes > Phasianidae > Chrysolophus > Chrysolophus pictus. Next base: position 21,460,319 of record CM074578.1, read on the forward strand.
GAAGTACTTCTTTCTAAAAGAAAGTTTCCAAATGTAGAAGTTTACATAAGTATTTGCCAGATCCTGCTATTAAATTTCTATGAGTATCTCCCATGTAAATGAAAAGAAAAAAAGATTAGCAGATTTTAGAATTTGCTACCTCTGAATATAAACTCTAGACAATCATTGCTTCTGAATTGTGATTAATTACAGTATGGTGGAAATTTTTAGAAAGTATATTGGGTTGTGGTTTAACCTGGAAATCAGTTGAGCATCATACAGCCATTCACACACTCTTCCACAATGGGACTGAGGGGAGAAACAGAAAAAAATTTAAACTTAGGGGTTGAGATAATGATGGTTTAATGCAACAGAAAAATATGGGAAATAATAATAAAATAATATACAAAACAAGTGATGCACAATGAAACTACTCAACAACTGCTGAATGATGCCAGTCACATCCTGAGCAGACAACCACCCCTCCCCACCCCTTCAGCCCCCCGTACTAGTCAATTCCCTCAGTTAAACTGTTCAGCATGATAACATATGTTAAGAGTCATCTCTCGGGCCAGTTTATGTCATTTGTTCTCATTCTATCCCCTCCCAGCTCTTTGTGATCCCCCAATTCCTCACTGGCGAGTCAGTATAAGAAGCTGAAACATCCTTGACTTTAGTGTAAGACTGCTTTGAAACAACTAAAACATCATTGTGCTATAAATGTTATCCTCATCCTAAATCCAAAGCACAGCACCATACCAGCTACTAGGAAGAAAATTAACTCTATCTCATGAAAAAACAGTTACTTAAACAAACAACCTATCTAAAAATAAATTGACGTCATTTCCTGTTTAATAGATTCTTGATATTTTAAAGATATTTCATGTCTAATATTTTACCTCTGCAAAAAGGAACTGGAAAATCCCACGATGCACCATTTCCAGGACTCACAATACATGTCAACATGGCATGGCCTTCTAAGATGTAACCAGAGATACAGCTATATCGGATTTTATCTCCAATGTTGAATCTTGTTCCATGAAGTACTCCTTTAGGTATTTCTCCTGGGTTGCCACATGTATGACTAGGTAATACTGTTAAAAAAAAAAAAAAAAAAAAAAGGAAAAAAAGTTTTTGATAAAATTTGCAGAAAGAAGTAATAAATACCAGGCAAACAACTGTCACTAAATAATTGCTTTAATTTTTGTTTTAAACAATATTTTTTACGCAAATAAAGCGAAATTGTATTTTTGAACAAAGAGCAAACTCTCCTAAAAGATATTTTTTAAAAAAAAGGAAGTGTCATTTACATCATTCTTTCATGAGATAAATCTCAAAATCTTCTACAAATATTAACCATATAACAAAAGTCATGTAACACTCTAATGAAAGATGAGATAGATGAATATTCTACCAATGCAGCTGATTGAAATAGTAAAGTTTCTATGCATTATAGGAACTACTTAAGGTTGAATGAGCACCTACCAAAGTTAGAAACAAACAATATTATACTCAACTTCTTTTCTGCTGCTTCAACAGCCTTAAGAGAATAGGATATTAATTTGGATTATGCTAACCACACTGACGAGAAAGCTGAAGTTCAACTCACATATATGAGAATGAATACATATAAAATTCCTTACACTAAAGGAAGGTGATTTTAAGACATGGAAATAATTGGAAGAATACAGTGAGTAACTTGCCTTCTAAAATGACACCAATGATCCATTATATTCTACAGTTATGCTTTATATCCTATATACTACTCTCTCTCTGCAATTTTTCTCCTTTAAGCTCTTCTAGTCATGGTAGGTTAATAGAGGTAATTTTGCAAAACAAGTCAAAATAATTTTTTTTTTGCACGGTTTGGACACAGGAGAGTGCCTACATTTGAAACAAGAGTCTCTTTTGCCTTTATATTCAAGTCAAAACACTTTTTAAAAACACTATAAAACAAGGCAGTTTCGTCCTTATGCAGCAAAATTTACACAATATAGAGCTCAGCAGTTTTTATTATTATGGGTGATCATGCCACCAGAAAACAATTTATTCAAAAATACAATGACTTCTGATAAAATACAGTCCCAATGAAGGGCTATTAAGGCAGACCTGCATTGTTCTTACACATGACAACTGGCAACGGCTAATCGTTGAAATTGTACTGCAACAAGTTAGGCTTCTGTCTTTGTACAGGTAAGTTTTTTTCTTTCTTTTCTTACCACTACATTTGTCAAGAAGCCCCAGAGAAAAATGGAATTTGGCATCCTGAAACCAGCATGCATTTTACCATAACCTCCTAAGAAACAATAAGAGATGAGTGATCTGAGAATGACAGCCATGTTCAATAATACATGGAATAGTTCACAGGATTTCACCACTTGTCAAGATCAAGCATTTAACTACATTATTTATGTGCTTTTCTAAAATTTTCATTGAAGTATATTGAGGTAGCTCCAGTATTCCCTTCGCATACATTTAACTGTTTCTAGTCTGGACCTAAAATGAATTATCTTTTGAAGGTTTGTAACAAAAATAATTTTATCTTTGGATTATATAGTAGGAGCCAAGCAAAGCTATCATATGCAAAGGTTACGTAAGTTCATTATTGCCAAGTTTTTAGCAAAAGACTCCTATTTTTCTAGGGTTACTGGAGTTTACTTTCAACTGGGTTGAGAATCTGCAGTCTCCTCCTTAAGGAAGCAAGGTGAATCACTGATGTTTGAACTGTGAAATCATTTGATATTTATTGTATGATAAGAAGAATTTCAGATTATGCTGCATTAAAACACTGAGGCTAGTAGCTTTTCTAGATTTACACAACTTGTTAGAATACTGTCACATAGAATGCTTTATTTTATTTTATTATTTTTATGTCCCTCAACACAAAATCCAAACATACACAAAATCCAAATCAAATAAAAATTGTTAAATAAACCTTATTGAACACAAGTACCCATTCTCAGGTGGCATCTATCAGATTTACACGGTCTTTTCAATAGTTTTTGCAATACAGACCCTTTGAGAGCATATTCATAGCATCTTAAACACAGCTATCCTTTGCTTTCACTGATGGAGTTTTCTTTATTGGATATACTAGATTTCATCATCCATTCCTTTCCAATCATATCCACTCATTGTAACAGAGAAAGGTGGCCTAAAATTAGACAGCATCGATTGATAAAGAATATATATATATATATGGAACTGAATAAAATATTGAATGACTATTTTATTCCATCTAAGTTTTCTTAATGCCATTCTGATGATCTTACTATGCTTATTAAATTCTAGTGTAAGAGTCTTAAACATAAGCAGTACCTATATATTTTTGCCATGTTTACTTCAAATCTGTCATGAAAACTACTGCCAACAAAATGACCTGTTTTGGTAGGATTTATTTTGGATTAAAAGGTCAAATAAAAAAAAAAATATATAATCTAATATATTTTAAAGATTTCGAGGTCTCTGGCATGACAACTTCTGTAATTAGGCATCTAGATTTGAAATCAGTTATAAAACTATGAAAATTACCTTCCTAATTATTGCTGAAAATAATGGTTGGAAGCTCAGGCTGGCAGTGACTTCAGCAGAACAATAATTGTTTTTGTGTTTTTTTGTTTGTTTTTTGTTTTTTTGTTTTGTTTTGTTTTTTACAGATATCACAATCAACAGCTATATTGCAAAAACTGCCCAGAGGCCTTAATATCAAAAAGCTCAGACTACCACTCTCACTTAAAAGATATTGGTTTTATCCTTTTGTGAGTCACTTGGTAAGTTTTTACAGCCAATAATACAAATGGTAGCCAGAACTTGAAAACAAAAACTGAGAAGGTTTTTATTGAAATTAGAAAAAATAATAAGAAAGGAAGGAGCAAGGTTTTTCCTCAACTTATTTCTATAGCTTTATAAGACTTTATGTGTGTAATATGTTCTCTTTCCTGTTCTCCCTGAAAAGACTGAAAAGGTTTTCCAAAGTTGCACCTATGGTCAACAAAATATTATCGCAAACATAGTTATTTTCTGTTGTTTCATAATCCCTCTATTACAGTCCCCTATCCCAATTACAGTCTTATACTGGGAGCCCAAAGGAAAAAACACACACAAAGGAAAAAAGCTTAAGAAGGGGAAGAAAAAAAAAAAACACAGACCTGTAAGGAAGAAGCCAGAGACTCTTTACAGAAGCTTTGGAATTGCAAAGTTGGTAGGAATTTTAGTAATAGGGAGAAAATCAGATACATAGAAATATCGAGGACTGATGTCAGGTTGTTTCATCGATGTGATGAAGAACACATGATTTCCTGCCCGCGTGGCTAACTTATATAGTGGACTCCAGTTTTGTGCATAAATTTAACATAAATGTAGAACTATTATTCCAAACCAATAGAAAAAGAAAACTATTTGTAAGGAAAGCAATAACTGTACTCATTATAAAAAGAAAAGTGCTAGCACAGAGGAGAGGAAAATAATGCTAGATTTTCTTATACAAATGGAATTGAAATAAAAATCTATGTTTCAACTCAGAAAAGTAGCCTAATTTGAAAAGGAATATACAGAAAAAAATAATAGCCTTTCAATCTACAAAACTAAAAGTGCTGTAGTAAACAAAAGATGGATTCAAATATGTTTTATGATTCTATGTATATGCATATATATACACAACTACATGTACGCACCGCATTTAAACAGTCTGTTCTGGAAATAATATAAATCACTTTTCCAAAGGATAGGTAGTTAAATTTACTTTGAAACATTAATTTTGAAGAATACTAGACAACACACTTGCCATTTCTACCTACTTGCCATTTCTACAAAGTCAATATAATGATTTTTTTTTTTTTAACTTCTTATGCCTTATATTAAACTCCATTAAAGTACATTTTGACCTTTCTTTTTTAAATAATTATAAATGTTGAATCCATTGAAAAGCATGTAATATTTCACTGTCCATTTATTAAACTTTTTCCTTTTTATTTCCAGAAGCAATGTACAATGAATAGGTAACTGATCTATCAGTTCTGACTTCCACACTGGTATGGAATACAGCAAATGGATACACGTCATTTGTTACAGAATTATGTAGTAACAGAAATAGCACAGTCCTATCCTTTTTAAAATTCTCCCCAACCACCCCTTCGGTGAAAAGCCTTTTCCTAACACCCAACCTGACCCTCCCCTGATGCAGCTCCATGTCACAGCCTCAGGTCCTGTCCACGTCACCAAAGACAAGAGCTCAATGCTACCTAAGCAGTACCGGGGAAGGCTACAGAACAGATAATCTTGAATGAGATCACACAGCATGTGTGGGACAACCAGGGGATCAGACCCAGCTAGTATGGGTTCATGAAAGGTGGGTCCTGCCTGACCAATCTCATTAGGTGGGTTGGATCATCAAGAAATCAACTGGTAACCAGTTGCCAGTTGAGCTTTTTATTGGTGGTCATAACACTCTGAACCTTGCAGTTCAGCCAATTTTCTCTGCTTCAGAATCCATTTACCCATTTCATGCTCCAGTGGCTCTTACTACAACGCTACTGAGAGCTTTGTCAAAGGTTTCATTGATATGGTAAAGAATGTCTACTGTCCTCTGTTAGTCCTCTATGTGAGCCATTTCTTTCCAGAAGACAGTCAGATTGGTCAGACATGATTCACAACTAATGATTTCATATTTGATGAGACACTAACGCAACAGTGTCTGCTTTGATGGAAGTGGTTGCAATTCTGAGTGAGCTCTCACTGTGCGTGGCAGAGATTTTTGATAAAATTTTATTCTTTTTGGTCCATTAGTCCGTTTAGTAAAGAAACATGATCAAATTTTTGAGTTGAATGTCTGATTGCAGGTAAAGCATTTATATCAACAGAAAATGAACAAGCGAATATACCCCAAAATTCATTGATTTTTTTTTTTCTTTTAACCTTGAAAGTGCAGATTCCTTTATCAAAATGGAAAGTAAGACTGCATATTTTCTGTTGTCCACAACACTGTGTTTAACTGTGTTTTAAGTTTAACTGCACTGCATCCTCCCATCTCCTAGTTTCTAGCTCTGACAGTGCCAAACACACACCAATGGTTTGGTTGCTGTTCAGGGATGGGTACATCCATGGGGCCAGGTCAAGCTATTCAGTGGGGAAGTATTGTCTCCATGATAATGTGATGCAGGGGACAGATTGCATATGGCCCATGGGCCACAGGTTGTACATGCCTGGTAAAAGTTATTAATCTGGCTCAGTTTCAACATTGTTAAGGGTCAGTAATCTGTGGGAAAAATATAGTGAATGGGAGGGAGGAAATATAAGGATTTTATCTCATGGCTTCTGTTAATAAATCTCAGTGTTCCAATCATGTCTTGCTGTATAAAGGTTTAGAACAGCTATAATCTTACTTAAGTGCTATTAGAGAAAACACACTTTTTTTCTGTTGAACTCAGATTCATCATTGACAGTTCTGCTCTTTTGTTTCAAAATAATTTTGACACCTACATGTTTTCATAACCTTAAATTAAAATGTCATTGATTTTCACAGCATTGAAATTGTAATATTTATGTCAGGATGAAGGCTTTTCGAAAACCACAAACACGTCAAGAAAGATTTCTTTTTGTTCTGTTTTTCTTATATATGCAATAGTACAGAATCTCTATATCCATACAGTCTAACAATATGCCTTCAGCATTTTATACAACAAAACAAACAGAGATGCTGGAGTAGTTTGACTTTGAAGCTCTACCCCAAAGTCTGGAAGAGTGAGTATTTCAGTAATGGCAACTAAGTCATAGTTGCCTGTTGCATGAATCTTTTTTGAAGAGTTTTAAAATAGAATTCAGCTTACAAATTTAATTAATATTTAATAGTTTGACACAATTTAGCTCTATATATTTCTTGAAGTAGCCTTTCAACATACAGAACCAAAAAATCTGCTACTAAAATTGCGATGCCAAGCTTTGTACAATTGGTACATGTGCACATATGTACTCACACAGACATAAAACTAGCTTGCAGAATGAAGTATTCAAAGCTATCTAACTTGGGATACTTACACTCTTTAAAATTATTTTATCAAAATTAAATGGATATCATTTAGCTTAATCTAGAGGAAGAAAGAGTCCATTGTAGGAAGCAGAAAAAAAAAATGCAAATTGCAAATTCATTTAATACCTTATAATAAAGCCATACTTACACTTAAAGGCCTCAAATGTAGCTCTTGAAGAACCTACACAGGATGCAAACTTACACAGTGAAGCATTAAACATGCTTGAGTAGTTATCTCCTGGCAACTTTCATGTTGAGACTTGTAGAGATATAAAAAATAACCTTATTGGCTTACAGAAATAAAGCTTGTTTATTGTTTGCTTAGCATGTAGAAACCTGTATTTTTATACAATCAAAAGATAACAGGAAAACTATTTTCCTTTATGTGCATGTTTCAGTGTTTGTGCACTTAAATCTCTGCAATATTTTTCAAATAAAATACACAATATCACTTTTGAAATCTACAGTTTTCTTGTCTTACAAGCATTTACCCAATTGTGTCTGTAAATCTCTAAGGATGTGCAAAATTGTACTGGATTGCACAGCTTTGAAAATCATTTGGGAGTATTCAGCAACTTTCAAACTCTAATACATCTTCCACATTGAGATTGATATTTTAATTTTCTTGTACAGGTAATAACAAAAGATTGATGGATTTTATTTTTAGTGTGTTTACTCTTATTATGAAGTATGTAATAAATGTCTTGCCGTTGGTTATAAGACCATAAAAGTCAATACTGTACAAACAATGCCAGAAAACTCTAAAGGAAAAAAAAAAGAAAAAGAAAAAGAAAAGAAAAAGAAAAAGAAAAAGAAAAAGAAAAAGAAAAAGAAAAAGAAAAAGAAAAAGAAAAAGAAAAAGAAAAAGAAAAAGAAAAAGAAAAAGAAAAAGAAAAAGAAAAGCAATTTGAAGTTAAATCTAAAACTTTGTTTCCTTATACTTGTTTCGCCTCAGATGTCCTGCTCACTTTCCTCCCTGAGCTGAGATTAGTGAGCAATATTTCCTGAGTACAGTTTTCTCTTCTTGAGCGAGGACAAGAAAGAACAAGTTGAGTGTAACAGTCCAGGGAGAGACTATAAAAAGCATTTGATACTGTATAAAATTAAGAAATGGAAACTTTGCCAGCTACCAGAGATCACAAGTCATTACTCTTTTTTTTTAGATGCCAAAATTACGCTTTTTCACCTCCTTAAAAAAGTTCAGTTTTCTATGGTCTTCCAGTTTGTCAGAATGATAATTACAAGTGTGTGCAACATTTGTTTCCTGACCTTCTCATTATGTCATAGATCATTTTGACTTTTTGGCAACAAAGGAACTCCTGCTTTCCCAACTGTCCTTCCATAGAATTACTTCTAAACAATCAACAACAAAAATATAATCAGAAAATGACTTCTGGCTCACCACTTCACTTATAAACCAAGCAAATGTTTTTGTTTTTTTTTTCAGACTTCTGTATTTCATTAGACAATGGATTTACAGTCATTAAAAACATACAAATAAGTCACATTCATCCTGTGCTTGAAATCACATATGATGTTAAGGCAAAAGCAGTATCTCTGTGTTAAACAAGGTACTTATCAAAGGAAGATAAGAATCTGCTAAGACTCCATATGCAGTCCTGAATACAAATCTGATTAATCCTTGCTCAAATAAGAGCATTTCAATCTGAAAGAAATGTAGAGAAGAGCTACTGAAGCGATCAAGGGACTGAAGAACATTTAAGACGACACTGGAAGACCTACAAATTTCATCTGAAAAAATAAAGGCTAAAATATGACTGCATTTAAAACTCTGAAAGGCAAACATCAGGTCATAAGAAATATTATAAGCTGATGGCAGGGACAAAAATAGAAGGGTATGAACTAATCACAGTTACAAGCAGGTTGAAAACTATAAGCATTCTTAATGTTTTCAAACAAAATTTATGGGGTAGTTTCCATGCAGTTACAGGGAGGGGACTAGAGGGAGCACGACTAGTTCAAAGCTGAACCTAATCTATAATCCAATTTTAAGTAAAAGTGACTTCCTATTGTTTAAGGAGTTTGAGCAATGAATGCAGAAGCTTCCTCATTCGTCCCACCCAAGTAGAGACAAGAATTCCCAGACTCTCAGTCAAACAATTCCTAACTAGTCAGCGTCCCTGCCTACAGAACTTTGGTTTCGAGATTTTTTTTTCTCATTGAGACACTTGACGTTGATTTTGAAAGAATTAAAAAGTGACTTTTTATTTTATGTGATAAAGCACAATAATTTGAAGATGGAAGACAGGAATGTACCAAGACACTATCTTGATGCAGTTACACGATTATACAAAATATATTGCTCAATCAAGATTTTTATGTTCTTGTAACTATTAAAAAAACAATTTTAAAAAGCAATGGAAAATTTAAGGGTTCATATATATCTTACCTAACTATTCACAAATTTTATGCATTCTACAGTTTGAAGCCTTTTTTTGTACTATGGTTTTTTTTTCTGAAAACCTCCGGAACAAGAGCCTATCTGGCCCATATTTAAAATTGTTACTGAGGGTAATAAGATTTTTATTTAACAAGTGCAAACACAATGATAACAGAACACTTAGAAAAATTGTACAGGTGAATTGTGAAACAGTTGAAGACACACATCACATTCAGCAATAGAGGGATATCATTCTCTCTGCAAAGATTTGTGCTAAATCATGCTGGATTTTTGAACTATGAAGACCTGCCGTACTATGTAAGAATTGCAATTTTAACAGAATAAAGTAAGAAGTTGCTCTTTTTTCAGTTAAAAAGTTATAATCACATTGTATACAAATATCTGATATATACTAGAGATTATGTTTGATTAATTTGTCTGCCCTGGGCAATCTGATCTAGTAGTTGATCTAGCAGTTGGCAACCCTGCCTGAGGCAGGAGGGTTGGAACTTGATGATACTTGAGGTTCCTTCCAATCCAATCCATTCTATGGTTCTATGATTAAACAGAAGCAAAATCTTTTCTCTATCAGCAAAATACATTCAAGATTTTTTAGTAATTAACAGATAATGCTTCATGCTGAGTACTGAATGACATGTATAAATTGAAAATGTAGAACAGCTTTTTTGTACCACTCTATTGTTCTCAAGACTAAGTATTTACAGGTGAGGGAGAATACTGCAAGACTGAAAAAGAGATAAGAAAAGTGAAAATGACAAATTAAATTTGAAAAATCAAGTTATTGGAAATGCTGATGTTGATATAAAAGAGCAGGTCTCCATTGTATTTGCAACTCCTTACTATTAAACAAAACAATATTCCTTCAATATACACTTTATTACTTTGCATTTCCTTTATTTCTTATAGCCTGATTTACTGTTTCCTGAGACCACAGCAAAGACTAGAAAACTGACCAAGCATGAAGAGGGATGCTAGTCCAGCTCAGGCACACCCCTGTTAATGCTGTGGGAGCCTCACAAGCTTCTCTCAACTCTTCTCTTTCCCCCAGTATTTTGGTAAGTGGCACTCCATTGCCAGCAGAAACTTCATTTTCTTTTTTTTGTTTAAAGCACACACAAGGCAAATTTTTAATGAGAATTCAGTACGACATGCAGGCTTCATGGTTATTCCTGGTATTGAAAATAGAAGGAATTGAGAATCAGGTACTAAAGTTGAGTGGCACGCACAAGTTGTATCATACAACTTTACCCTCTCATCTTGTCAAACATAGTTGGCTTACACATTTGAAGTCTGGAAAAAAAACGGTCTCTGCACTGTCTTACTCCATGACAAATATTATTACTAGCTAGGATTTGCCTTGGACTAGGCTAGAAACATACCAGGAGCATGAAATGTTAAATAGAATGGAAGATATTATTACAATTCTCAAACCCCTGCAGTTCTTTCCCCTTCAGTCTCCAGCAGGAATAGGGGTGTTTTTTGTCTTTTTTTGCATTGTTTTGTTTTGTTTTTCCCAGCTAATTTAATACTTCACTTTGATTTGTTGTGGAAATTCCTTGGGATAACAGAAATGCAGCAGTACATTTTAAACCTTTTACCCATTTGTTCTTAAAAATGGCATCAGGTTATTTGATTTATGAAGGCTGTTGTATGCCCACCATTTGCAGTCTCTTGCTTCAACAGGTGTTAGATAACTTACTCCCTGCTTAAGTAACACAGAAAAACTGCAGTATAAAAGCAGGAGAATAATTTACTGTCTCTGATGCTTTTTCTATAGGAGAATAATTACATTTTTATATAGTTTGCTACCTGGGGAATCCCCAGGTAACACACAGTTCAATGTGCTGAGTTTCACAGACTTAAATAAAGCAAAGCACCATCTGTGCTCTGCATGTATTGAGTCTGAGAAAATTAAAGTAGCAGTGATGGCAATATCACTCTTAATATTTCTAGTGAGATTCAAGCTTATAATTTTTTTTGTGAGGCAGTTGAAGAAAGGATTCCTGAGTTAACTGTTTTCATTTAGCAACAGGATGAGGCATTAAACTGGAAGAGGATAGATTTAGACTAGATCTTAAGAAGAAATTATTTATTGTGAGGGTGGCTGAGACACTGGAACAGGTTGCCCAGTGGGGTTGTGAATGTCCCCTCCCGGGATGCATTCAAGGCCAGGCTGGATGGGGCTTTGAGCAAACCTGGTTTAGAGGGAGGTATCCCTGCCTGTAGCAGGGGGGAGGGTGAAACTAGATGATCTTAAAGGTCCCTTCCAACACAAACCATTTTATGATTCTATGATTCTGTTTGCTCAGTATGAAGAAGAGAAGGCTCTGGGGAAACCTATTAGGGGCCTTTCTGTTACAACAAACACACAGTAAAAGACTTGTAAACTGAATGGAAGAAAAGTTGACTGTTACTTATGTCATTCTAATTAGCTAGAGAAGAAGAATTTCAGGTGCTAAAAAAAACAGCTAATTACTTTTTTTTTCTAAAGTTGTTTTCTCAGTAAAATGCAGTACCTTTAGAGCACCTAGAATAGCTGTCATAAGTCCTTAAATTAGAACTTATTTTTAGCTGACAAAATATGATATTTTTAGAGAAAAGTGTCTACAGCTCATTAAACAAACTCACACCTTAGTGTTTTATTTTCTTTGTTTATTTTACTTATTAGTCAGTTTTGACATGAGAGCCTTAAAAGCTCAATCATAAAACCAAAAGGTTGAGTCATGCCAAACTGATGTCCTTATAAGTTCATTAAGTGTGAGCATTTTAAAACTGCTGTTGCATTGATGAGGTAATGAGGAAGAGTTCTCAAAAGGGACAATTGTTTAAATCCACTGCAAACCCAAATTGACACATTATTTCACATGTTAGAAATGCTTAGTCTATTCCCATATAGTAAAAGAAAATGACATTTCATATTTTTTAGACATATACAGAATTCAAAAGAAGGCAACAAATAGATTAAGCGTCAAGTATCAAAGCTTCTGCAAATAAAAAGCCCTAGAATTATTCTGAAAGTAAGATTATTGCATACACACAGCTATTATCATACAGAAGTCACAGAAACCAAGCAAACGTATGCACATGTGGAAGCAGTTACTTGAAAATATAGGTGACAGTCTTTTATTACACTGGCAGTGTAGAAATTATCTAGGCATACAAAAATGCTTTCAAAACTGAGTCAGGTTTCACCTGCAGTGTAGCAGTGGAGCAGTGTAAAGAAACTCACTTGTGCTTTTGCAAAATACAGTGAAGTATGGAGACAATAGGCAGAGTTGTGAAAGCCCCATAAAGAAGTTAATATAATTCTTCCTCCTAGCAGACAAGAGAAGGTACAGCTAAACACAGGCAGAAGTTTTGTTCAATCTCTCTTTTTACACAAATAAAGCTAAAAGGATAAGTAAAAAAACAACTGAAGGCACACTGGTTCTAATGAAGAACTGAGATAATGCTCAGAACAATGAGACTGATTACACTGAAATACATCAGCATTATTTGCAAAGTAATAAAGTTTTAAGAAACTTGAGGATGGCAGTGAGCAAGGGTGGACTGATTTCTAAAGATACTTCCTATGAAACATTTGATGTAAAATTCCCTTGAAATTTTTCAACCTTGAGAAAGGAAGACTCAGAAGAGACCTGATCAACTTCTATAAATATCTAAGGTGCAGGAGGCAAAGGGATGAGGCCAGACTTTTCAGCAGTCTGTGGGGAGAGGACAAGGGAAAGCTGGAGCATAGGAAGTTCTGCATGACAACTTCTTCATGGTAAGGGGGACAGAGTAGTAGAACAGGCTGCCCAAAGAGGTTGTGGAGTCTCCTTCTCTGGAGACATTCAAGACCTGCCTGGATGCCTACCTGTGCAACCTGATCTAGGGAGCCTGCTTTGGCAGGGGGGGTTGGACTAGATGACCTCTAGAGGTCCCTTCCAGCCCCTACAATGCTGAGATTCTGTGATTCTACAGCATTTTGGTCCTCAGCCTTGAATTTCATTTGGTCTACAAGAATTCTTAATGAGATAGTTCCTATGTTATTATACGCACCACAAGCTTCTTTCTTTTTCCTAAAACTGACCCTGAATATTTTTTTGAACAACTGGCATTGCAGAGTCCACCTGAGCAATATATCCCCCCCCCCCCCCCCCCCCCCCCATACAGTTTCGTACTAACCCTATTTCTCGTTCCTATGTTCCATAATGGTCTGACCAAAACTTAATCTGTACAGGACTAGCTCTCACGATCCTTCTGATGTGGAGATGATATCGGATCTTTCTGTGAGCTGTGACATTTGCAGTCTGGCACTTTTAAACAATTTCCATGTATTCTCCAACTTCATAATTCTTTCTAACACTGATGTGGTAAAAGATGAAACAAACAGAAAATCCACTAATGGTTTCTAATGTTTTTACATAATATGACATTCTGTCCACTTTGGATGCAGTTGTCTATTTTAACCTTAAGCTCAAAACAGCATATGGAACACCAGAAGGTATTTTTATCCTCCTCAATTTTATCACAATCTTGACAGCCAAACTAGTATTGTGGCTATTTGAACAATGAAGCCATCTGTGAGGCTGATGCCCCATCAAAGGAAAAGTTTAGTGTAATATTTCTTCAATGTGCAATTAAAGGAGAATGTCTGCTACTATTTGTCTAAAAGATTATTTACTGGAAGTAATAGAAGAGAGTTTAAAACTAAAATTGTCTCAAAATTCATTAATTCCATGATTGTTTCTGTACCACATTTGTACAAAATGGTAAAGGTGATCTTCTAATCTGAAAAAACAAAAAACAAAAAAAACAAAAACAAAACAAAAACAAAAACAAAAAAGTCTCTTCTACTCAAAGCACCAGAAGACTGAGCTGTTTCCCTGGACACCGTGCTTAACTTCTAGACTCTACATCTCTGTGAGTCACCAGACCAGGATAAGGAGAAGTGCCGACTGCGCCATGCACAAGAACTGAACAGCTCTGAGGCCAGCTGGCATGTTGTTATTATTATACTTCCTAAGACTGCAAAACAGGATGGCTGTATCCAGATTGCCTGTTCAGAACAATTACTAATTTCTGAATTATTCCCAAGAATCATTTGGAAAGCACTGCTTGGCCCAAACAAAATGCATGCTGCAATTCATCAAACATCAGTATAAATGGCTGTTAGTGCCATCAGCTCATGTCCTGATACAATTTAATAACTTCATGAGCACACCAAGATGGTATTGATTTCTTACTCCTCCTAGACAAGGAAGAGAAAGAGCAACAGTAGCTACTGTGGTGGCTGAAACTTGGATGACTCCACTAAGGCTGTCCCAAGCCTTTGCTGTCCCACAGAGAACATTTGACACTATTACTGCTCTTATGCAATTCTACGGTAAACCTCACATTAAATAAACAAGTAGTAGAAATCCCAGTATTTCAAGGATAATTTGAAAATCATTCCATTGCAGCTGTGCTAGATGCAACAAAATGTGGGGGTTTTTTTGTTTGTTTGTTTTTTGTGGAATAGGCAGAGTGATTTAAGGAGAAAAAGAAATGCTGAGATCAGCTTACCCTTTGTAATTATATTTTTAGTGGATGTAAAGATTCAGAAGTCTTAAATAGATCATATAGCCTTTTTCTTTCTTTTTTTCTTTCTTCCTTTCTTTCTAAGGCTTTTGTACAACTCTGTTGCAAGGAGATTCTAGCTTGTTGAACAGCTGTCTGTGCCTTTTTTTTGAGTTTCTGAAGTTTTAAATGCTCCAGTCCGGTGCTGCACTGTCACTCTAACGAGTAACTTAGAACTTCAATTTGCTTCACACAAAGCCTGTGGGAAAAGGGATTTTGTGCATCATCGTGATAATACGAACCAATTTTCTCACCATAAAAAAAACCCCAAACCCATAAAGTTCTATAATCTGCCAGTTGTTAAATGACAGAGCTGAAAGCTTTATTTTCATTCAGTAATCACAGCAACTCCTTTTCACTAAATAGGCTTTCCATCTGTACAGAGCTTGTCAAGGTGAGGAGTAATATCAAGAGACAAACATGTTCTGCCTTCATTACTCACTCACATATTTAAAATGGTTCTAAGGCTGGCCATGAAATACGTCCCACCTGTGTAATGCCTTTTTCCTCTTGTTCCTTATGAAACCAGTAGAATACTTCAAATTATTAAATACTATTTCAGTACATCCAATGTGAGCTCTAAGTATATAATTTACAGATATTAAAGATCCTCATGATTTCTCATGGTTTGAAAATTAAGTTAAGTAGTTTGTTGGAACTTACTTTAGATGATGAATGCTGAAGCACTAGTGGTATAATAATGTTGAAAGAACTACCATGTATTGAATCTGTCCCCAAAAGGATCACTACTGGAACTAAATATTTTCCACTAAGAGGTATGAAAATAGTTTATTAAGTGCCTTCCAAGCAAGATATTCCTATAAAACATAACCACTGTGGCAGGCAGTTTAAAAAAATATTTATCTGACACAAGTAGGTAGCACTTAATTATTATGTTCTTTGTGACACATCAAAATATGAAGGGAAATTACATAATTTCAAATACACCATGACCTTACTGGAAAAATTAGAATCATAGAATTGCAAGGTTGGAAATGACCTGCAAGATCATCTAGTCCAACCATCCTCCCATTACCATTGCTACTACAAGCATTTCTCACAGCTCCTCATCCAGGCGCCTCTTGAACACTGCCAGGGACGGCAACTCCATCACCTCCCTGGGCAGGCCTTTCCATGCCTGACCACTCTCTGACAGAAAAAGTTCTTCCTCATGTCTAACCTAAACCTCGTCTGGTAAAAACTTCTGGCCATTTCCTCAGGTCCTGTTTGTTGCCTGGGACAGGAGGCCAAGCCCGTTCTCATCACAGTCTCCCTTCAGGAAGTCATAGAGTGCAGTGAGGTCTCCCCTGAGCCTCCTCTTCTCCAGACTAAACAATCCCAGCACCCACAGCCTCTCCTCATAAGACCTGTGCTCCAGACCCCTCACTAGTTTTGTTGCCCTTCTCTGGACACACTCCAGGGCCTCAATGTCTTTCCTATAGTGAGGGGGCCAAAACTGAACACAGTAGTGAAGGTGAGGCCCCACCAGCGCTGAGTACAGGCAGATGATTACCTCTCTGCTCCTGCTGGCCACATTCTTTCTAATGCAGGCCAGGATGCCGTTGGCTCTCTTTGCCACCTGGGCACACTGTCGACTCATGTTCAGCTGAGCATCAACCAACACCCCTAGGTCCCTTTCCTCTTCACAGTGATCCAGTCACTCACTCCCAAGCCTGTAGCACTGCATGTGGTTATTGTGGCCAAAGTTGAGCACTTGGCCCTGTTGAACCTTATCCCATTCACCTCAGCCCAGCAATCCAGCTTACCTAGATCCCTCTGAATGTCCTCCTTTACCCTCAGGCATATCGACACTACCTCCCAACTTGGTGTCACCTGCAAATTTACTGAGGGTACACTCAATCCCTTCATCTAGGTCATCAATAAAGATATTAAACAAGATGGGCCCCAGTACTGACCCCTGGGAGACACCACTCGTAACAGGCTGCTAGCTGGACTTAGCTCCATTAACCACTACCTGCTGGGCATGGCCCTCTAGCCACATAATCACAATCTTCCTTCTAGCAGAGTTAAGTATTTTGGCAGACTGTTAGCCTTCCATTTTAAATTCTTCCCAAATTCCATTTTTGATCATGAGTAGAGTGGACTACAAATGAGAAAACCATAGCACGCACCAGCACTGCATTCCAGAACCCTTCATTTCGATCTCTACACTTCCTGCTCCAACACATATTCACTCCCAGATTTATTCTCAGGGCTACAGGTGATGCTTTCAAAAATCAGCACAGCATCCTGAGACTGCTGGCATCTGCAACTTCCACCAGACTGTTTAGCAGACTAGTGGAATACTCAGTCAGAAAAGAAAGCCTTAGGAAAGAGGTCATGAAAGATTCATATCTACCATGCTTTTTCTTAAAATGATGATGTGTAACCCATGCATCTAACAGGATGAGATTAGGAAAAAACATTATTATAAGTTTGCTAATCTTTCTTTGAAGCATGTAGGTCACAATCTAGTAGCATTCTTTATGCAGTTATAGAACCGTGAATAAAACAGGAATAGAATAGAAGTAGTTAGAAGGCACAACTGTTGAGTCTGACTGCCTGACCACTTATTTTTAATCATAAGTGCTGAGTCAAATGATTCAGAGCCAGAAATTCAGATAAATGCTTTATATATGATTTAAGTTCAGGAAAAAATAAATTCCAAGGGAACAAAATTGTTTTGTTTGAAATCAAGGGGGCATTTTTCTTCACGCTATCTCAGATGGTCTTCAGGTAGCACTGTACATCACAGGTCTCCTTGTGAAAGATACAGACTACTTTTAAGCACAGTATTTCTGATTCACTCATGTGTAAATGAAATATGACTGGACAGAGAAACTGATTATAGAAGTTGCACTGGTATCAATGTACTTCAGGGTAGAGCAATGCAGTCAAAATATTTTCTTACAATTGACTGCCCCACTCCTTTAAAAAGCTGATCTGACACGACAGAAATAAAAAAATATATATGTTGTAATGGAATATGGACATTTGCAATAAAGAGTTTTATTCGATACTCCTTCAGAAATAGCTGAATTCAGCTATGTGCATGGGCATAACCCTCACAATAGACAAGCTGGACAATGGCTGACACACAGGTCAGTATCCCACACCGCTAGGCAGGATCTGGCCCTGGCTGGTCCCCTAGACCTACCCTCTTTCCTGAGGTGCCCTTTCCCATGCTATCACATATAGTACCTAGCTCCTTAGCCCCTTTCTCACATTCAGCCCTTGCTGCTACTTTATATTCACAGTCAGCATCTTAGGAATATATAAAATCTCCTTCATTTAACTTCTAGAAGTTGAAAATGTTAGCTCTATTTCAAGACAGTGTAGGTTGCTTCTTACAGCGAAGGTGATGGCTTACATGTAACACCAGGATAATGGCATCAGTTTAGTGTTTAACTTTCTTTCACACCTGAAAAACTCTGAAGATGCAAGTTGTATAATACAAAGCCAAAGAAAAAGCTGTGGTTTACAGAGCTTAAATTCTTGCCGCACACAGTTTGCATGGATAAGAAGGATTGATATTCTTGTGGGGGAGAAGAAAAGCAAAAGAAAACAAAACCCATACTTGTAGTCACTACTGCCAGCTTCCAGAAATTCTTGTGTCATCTTTCAGATCGTAACACAAGGTATTCAGTATTTTCCACATACTGAAGTGAGAAAAGCACCATTCTAGTATTAGAGAGGCAAAGCATACAGGAACACGTAAAATTTAACTTGATCAGCTGGTATAAACGGAAAGCATAGAGCATATTTAACAAGATCCTAATCTGCAGAATGGCTTCATACTCAAACAAAAGTTATGCTGCTACTCCATTCTAACTTCACTTAATTCAGAAATGCTACTTCTGTCCATGAATACTACCTAATTTATATTCTTAGAACACCATAACTACAGCTTCTGCTTGCACCGTAACATATTTGGTATTGTCATTAGGAAACAAGCAATTACAGATGTATTTATCTACTTCCCCCTTCTCCCCACACTGGGAACATGAAACATAGAATCAAGTCAGTATGTTAAATAGAATGAGAAAAATTATTCTTAATGAAGTGATGAAAGCTTTGGCAAAACTGTCAAATGGAACCTGGAATGAGATATTATTGGAATATTTCAGTAAAACCCAAGTACTACATATCGATCAGAATGCCATGGAGCAGGGCAATGACTGTACTTAAAAATTGTAGAAATAGTGAAAATTTTCATAAATGTTAAAATGGTTAATGTGTAAATAATATTTTGATCTGCCGTTTTCTTACCATTAAGAATAATTGGCTTCCCCCCAACTCTAATCTCACCATGCTTTTGAGATGCCTTTGTGCATGTCTGCCAGTTTAATAATAGCTGCAGAGGATGTAGACAAACAGAAGATTTTACTTAACCACTGCAATGAATAATGAAACCAACTTCTTCTATCTCATAAGTTAAGATTCATTTTGTAAAAATAAAATATTTGTATTTTAATTAATTAATCTACAAACTGAAGACTACACTCCTGTCAAAGAACAGCAATGAATGAATAATAGAGAAAGCATCAGTCACGTGAGTAGCTGCCCTCAAAGCTCCGTGACTATCAGCCCTGTAATGAACTCAATAGCTCAGGATGCTTTCACAAATGTAAATCAGGACCTCTTTTTTTTTTTTTTTTTTTCTTTTAAATCCAAATAACCAATACATTGATTCATTATGCATCAGTCCCATTACAAGGTGGGAGTATATATATATATACTGCCATAGTGATAAGAAAAGTGTTTTGCTTCCCTTTTCAAATGTAAGCTGTGTATAATCTTCTCAGGCTATCTTTTCCTGAAATAGAAATACTGAAGATCACAGATGCTCTTTATAAAACATAGAACTTAATTTAGCTCTGCCTCTCTTTCACACAATATTAAGTAACCTAGGAAACTCAGGACTTCTTGTAGCACTACACAAAGCAACCTTACTGTCTTAAAAAATACCATAAAGTTTAAAATGCATTTATGGCTTAAACATTCAGAGGAACTTCGTGTTGTAGATCACAGGAGGAAAGCTCATTTACCCATCAGCTTTACAGCTCCAAGCAAGGCAGCACTGCATAAAAGATACTTTGTCATTCCCTTGCCCTTCATACCAGGCTGATTCTCCTGCTGTTGGGGGACAAAGACATATGAGCTTTCTCAATGTACAAGGCCACAGACAGTTTTACATGGATTGAAGCCTGTGGATAGTTTCCTGTCCTATTTACTGAACACTGTTTATGGGTTTTTAATTACAGAATGTCACTTCGGTAATCACATCCAGTCTGCGATATATCTGCTTATCTAAAGTGTCAGTGACTATTTTTTTCATATCTGCTTTTAAACTGACACACCTTCTTTCTTCTAAGACCTCTCACCTGTCAAGTAAAGGAAAAATCATACAAACAAAAAGAAAAGCAGTAAAAAAAACAATCTCAAAAGAATTATGATAGTCCCTGTAAAGGATGTTAGCACAAATCTAAAGATCTTTTAAAAGGTCCCTTTGAAAGATCTCTGCTGTAATTTAATAATACTAAAGAATGGTTATATGTTACATTTTATTAGGATTAGGGTAGAATTTAGTACCTATGCCATAAGAGGGCTCAGCTGTGCCTCAGCCATGGCCACATGTTCCTCAAGGCATCATTAGCTTCCTGACCCTGTAAACTAGGGAGCTGGGAGTTACAGCATGTTGCATACTACTCATTTTTTTCCCGTCTACTGTGGCGTCAGCTATGCACATGCTTATGATGCTAAGGAAGGAGTAAGGGGTGGGAGAAATATTCTTCCTTCCAGCCTAGTTAAAACCTTCAAATCACACTTACCTGCTGGTTTCATGACTCCAAGCAACACAACACTGCTTATGAAATATTTTACAATTCCTCTGCTTTATCATCTGTCTTCCCTTTACCTTTCTCATTATTTGGGCTGCTAATTGTGTCAATCCAGCACAAACATGACTTCTCACTTCAACTGTGTAAGCACCCCTTGTATTATATGAACAAAGTATCATATCCCTTCCTGTGCGTAAAGTGGGTTTGGGTTAAAAACAGCAAAATCATATCTAAATTGGTTGATCACTGTCTGCAGCAAGGTGAAAAAACAAACAAACAAACAAACAACAGTACTAAAGATACTGCACCAGTGGAGGCAAAAGTTGATCTAACATCACTACAATTGATTCAAATCTACACATGTGAAAAAGAGAGAAGTCTAAGCAAAATTAGATGCAACTTGACCAACTGTAAGACTACCAAATAAGCTTGAAACCTTGGTTCTGGCACTTCTATCAGTTAATAGCCAACTATAAACACAACAAATTGTTTCAGTGTAGCTTTGTGTCAAGGAACTACATACTCCCCATGACACTATCAGAGTTTAGAACATACCCCGATTCTCCTCTGGGTTTGTTTGAAATAATAATAATAATAATAAATTAAAAAAACAAAAACAAAAACAAAAAACCAGAAACAACCCTCACAACTCTTTTTAGTTGTGAAAATTACTAGCTCTTAAGAGCCTGTAGATCTTGAATTTTATCAGGAAAACATGGGCTTAATTTACATAATGCTTATACAATTTTTAAACTGTTTTGAAAACAGGAAAAATGTAACCATAGGATTACAATAGAAAATAAGGAGACTTGTATTATTTTTAGATTAACTGCAGCAGGTGATCTTAATATTTTCTGTTTTGAACCAAACAGCTTGGATAGTAGAATATAACAGGCATGGCGAGACATGTTATCAAGAGGCACAAAGCTCTGCTGTTTCATCCAATTTTGTATCTGTATTTTCAGTTATATTTTTCTGCTACTGTTTCTTGTTCAGGTTCTGCTAGAAAAAAAAATTCTACTCAGTTTTTTTTCCCTTCTGTGAAGGTACTTGTACTTTCTAATCAAATCATTCCATCAGCTGCATCCACACTTGATGGAAAGGGATTGACAAATGATTTTCTGCAAGTTCAATGCAGCAATAAAATACCATTTCTCACTTTCAATTTTTGGTGTCATTCTCTTTTCTCCTTCCCATTCCTAGGTTTCATTTTCTTCAAAAAGAAATGAAAAAACAGCAAGGGAGGGAAAGCTTTACTACTTTTTCTTTCATGGGGTATTCACACACTGTGTAAGAAAATACACTCAAAATTGTTTACTTAATAAATATATATTTTTAGCTTAAATATACACAAGCCTAAAAGGTAGAGAAAGATTGGAAGAAAATCGTCAGAATTCTTTCTTATAATTGTAAATTCATACTCAAATAGACACATCATTTTCTTCGATAATCTTTAATTCATCCTGTAATTCATACTGGAAGAAATACAAGTTGCACAACAGTAACCACAATTCAGAAAAAATGGCCCATGCAATTTAGAGCTGGTAAATTTGTAGTCAAAAATCTTACGTTGATTTTAAAAGGGGTTAGTCATTAGTTTTCTTGGAATTCAGAAAGGAACGCAACATAGACTACAGTATAGTACTGCTAACAAAGTATTTGAAACAATTAAGTATGGATGGAATGTGCAGTTCTCAAAAAAGACAGTATAAGGGAACTGTAAGCTCACTGTTATTTGCAAGAAAAGATGCTGAAGGTGTTTTAAAGTCAGAAAAAAAGTCAATAAGGGATTCTGATACAGCTGACTGAAGTAATTTTAGAGATGCATTTGAACTGAAGAAGGATAGACATAACCCATGCCTGTTTTCTACATTCACCAAGTTCTGGACCCAATAAGTTCAGTAGCAGTCATTTTACATTCCCCCTAAGTAAGTTGGGAATCAGTGTAAGGCATTGATTCTGCTGCTTCTCACTGTTATAAACACCAAAAAACTCTGAGATATACATTTGCAAATATTTAAATTCCTAATACCTCTGGCATTTTGGAAAGAAGGCAATTTATCTGTCTCAGGAAATAACACATTCTTCCAGACCACTGTTGTAATGTTCCAACTACTTGTTATCATTATTATTTAGAGTGAATGTTTAATGCTATTATTAAAGAAAAACTACTAAATATTTTCAGAATAGTTTTTAGAAAGTTTCATTAAATCTAATCAAAATTTATGGTAAAAAAAATAATATATAATCCTTTGTAATAGTGAATAAGTGTGGTATTACATTTGATACCAGAATAATCCTGCACACTGATTTTGTTTAAGTATCATGCCTTATAATTAAATGCAGTATGCAAATTATTTTATATGTTATCCTACCATTTCCCTACATCAGCAGGAAGCTATTTGTCTTTACCAAACAGTACCAAGACAGACACACTGAGAGCAAAGTTCAGCAAAAATACAAAAAAGTTTACATGAGATAGTGGGAGCAAGAAATACATATCAGCAAGGACTCCCTTCCTTACACTTACCATTTTGCATGTAAGGTTGGAACTACTGTACAGTCCTTCAAAACTTGACAATGATTCTTAAATATTTTGCTGTTGGTAAATACATACACAAGTAAAATCTTAATACAAAAGCAAATGCTCTGACTTGAATAGGGAGGATTTAATTTAGGGTATTTCACTCTGCAACAGTTCTACCATCTACAGAGAAGTTCCCTATGCATCCTTGTATATAAAAGCCAATTAAGCTGTGAATAACAAGTTCCAGAGTATTTCTTGTCATCTTAAGAAGTTGATTAAAGAACGTCTAAGGCATACAGAGAAACAAATTAGCAGAACAAAAGGAAGGCTAGAGTTATACAGATATAGTGAAAGATACATACTTCGCAAAGATTTGCTCCAACTTCTAAACAAATTATAATTATAGTTTAAAAAATTCATACACTGATGAAATATTGTAAACCTTAGAGTAACACAAAAGCCTAACATAGGAAGAAAAAAGTAATTAAAGAGCCACTCCACATATACATAATTCCACTTCTAAATCATTGCAAAATAAGAGAAATACAGATACAATTAGGAAAAAAGTAACCATTTGTGAAGTATTTTTCCTCAAGCTAATGAACAGATAGCATAATGAACTAAAAATTTGGGTGTAATGTACAAAGTTCAATTTGGAGTTTGCAATGACTGCTTATTCACTAAACCAAAAAAGTCGGAGTTGGCCCAACCCAGACACCTTTCCCTATGCACTCTCTGAAAATTTCCCATAAGAAAATAAAACAAAATTAATTTCTTGTAATGACATTTCTAATTAGCACACAGCATTCCATTGTTTTTGATCCCTCAAAGCCTCCCTAACTTCACTGCATCGCAATTAACCCAGGAACAAACAGGCAAATTCAAAAGATATCTCTCACCAAGGAAGCATTAAAAAACAGAAGCCAGGCTTGGAGTAATTACATGGAAGGAGCAGACCATATTCAAAACTAAAGAGAAGTCCAAGTGGAATTACACACATTTTTAGAATGGAAATAAAATCCGATTCTAAGATGCATCCAACTATATTGATTTGTTTAGGGATTACTAGAGGGTTAGCTACAACAACAGTTTCTCTTTATGAATGTAGTCATAGTTACAATTAAACAATTTTAATAAGGAATTATGAGCCTTTCAGAGTCTTACAAGAGTATTTCAAGTGCCTCCTGAATTTGAGTAAAGTCATTTTTACTGCTTTACTTACTCATTTAGCCTTTATTAGGATTAATATAATTGTAAAAGATCTGTTGAATAACAGAAAAGAAAGCAGAAGTCATACAAGAATAAACGACAAAATACCAGCAGTATGGCTATAAAGCATACCCACTGCAGGCTTTACTTTGCTTTTAGTTTGTTTTTAAACTAATCTTTAGAGTCAGCTGAAGTTTTCAACTTAGACACAGCAGAGATCAATACCAGCTAATTGTAAAAAATAAGGAGAAGAGTTTCAGACCTATTCGGCAAGAAATGTATTAAGATTATTTTTTTTAAGTAGCAATAAAGAACACAGATGAAACCACATCCATTTGAAACAAAACCAGAAACTGTCAATTGTATCTTAGAAATAACTTTTTTCTTCAGTTTCAGAGATGATTTTGCCTATCAGTTGATTTCCAGTGTCTTAGTCACCTTTCAGAGCTAGGTTTTAGACATGAGATATTTTCTCAGAGCTTCCCAGGGGCCTACTTTAGCCATATACACAGGTAGCATGTAGTTTAAATCTCATGGTGACATGTTCAATTTTTATTTGTTCCATGTGGAGTCTAGGATCCAAAAGTTTTCCACAACACAATCTGAAACTCAATTCGCACACACAACTAATAAAATGTAACTGCAGGCTCAAAAGCAAACTTAAAACATCTTAGGCACATGTTTTAGAGAAACCTTATGCTATTGCCACAGATAAACGCTGCCCCTTAAGCTCAAGGCATCTTCTTTAGGCATCTGCTTATCAACGCTACTATTGACTCAAACTCTTTCAAGATTTAGTACTGTTTTCCTATATATGTCTCACCAAAAACATCCTTCCTTAAGATTTTACTCTGGTTTGTTTGGTGTTAATTTCCATTGGGGACTTTATGCCCTTCATTTTAAGGAACAATTAATGATGTACAAGATATAATCATAGAAGAACTAAGGTTGGAAAAGACCTCCACAATCATCCAGTCCAACAGCCCACCTAACACCAGTAGTTTTCTCCACTAAGCCACGTCACTTACTACAACATCTAAACGTTTTCTGAACACCACCAGGAATTGTAACTCAACCACCTCCTTGGGCAGCACCTGACCACTCTTAAGAAGAAATTTCTCCCAATATCCAACCTGAACCTCTTCTGTTACAACTTGAGGCCATTCCCGCTTGTCCTATCACTATTTATATGGGAGAAAAGGCTGACCCTGACCTCACCACAACCTCCTTTCAGGTAGTTGTAGAGAGCTATAAGATCTCCCCTGATCATCCAGGGGAGATTCTCCAGACCAAGCAATCCCAGTTACTCAGTTGCTCCTCGTAAATCTTGTGTTCCAGGCCCCTCATAGCTTCATTGCTCTTCTCCAGACACGTTCCAGAAATTTCTTTCACTAAGCAAAGGACCCATATATTTTAGTATTGCTACTTATACTTTGAGATCCAAATCTTTGCCCCTTCATCTTAGATTCACAAACTTCTATTTATTTATCACAAAAAGAAGAGCAGTAGCAAAGACGTTTTCTTTATTTTCTCCCTCAATATCGGGCTCAAACAAGATCATTATGCTTTCTTCTGTACCCACTGGTGAGATGTGACATTGGTAATTTAATGTGCTAACCCTGCTGAAGCAGGCTCAGATTGTTCCTGTCACAACATGTTTAAAGAGTTCCTTGGTCAGTACTGAGCTGATATGAAAACTGTCACTCATCAAAGTGGGATTCTCTGCCCAACAGATGACTGACACTGAAAAGTTAAGCTGCTGAAAGCGTCAACTCATCAGGAAACTACAGTGCAATCTTGGCCAGCATACAGATTATTTTAATGCTTACATTTTTATCATTCAGCTTTGCTTTTTTTTTTTTTTTTTTTTTTTTTTAACAGATAATATAACACCAAAGTGATTAAGTATTTGGTCCCTGTTTTAGGAAAAGAAAAAAAACCAAAAAACTTCTAAAAGCTTGCAGTATTTTCTGTACTTTTCAGTGCTTAAAGAACACGATTGAACATTTAAATTCAAAAGTAGTTTAATTTCATTATTGTAATAAATAATAAAGGTTTTTAATAATTCCAAAATTGAAATGATACCAACTTGGATTCTGTGGATTACATCAAAGTAGTAAACAGAAACAGATACTTTCTAACCTTCCCATTTTCAAACAGATATTTTATTAGAATTAACCTGAATATTTTTTGTTCTTTTTCCTCCTTACTTTTAGCAGTACATAACATGTGCAGTGTTAAGGGATGCTACAATCTGCCACATCCCCCAAAAGCTTCTGGAGCTTCCTCCAGCCCAGTGCAGACATGGTCTCCATTTCACAGCAAAAGACATGGTTGCCCCTTCCTGCTTGCAAGTCTGGCCTAGCCAAGAGCAAGTCCCAAGTCGCATGCAGAAGATGCCAGCAGGACCTGCCACTTACTGTCATTGCCACTGCCACCATGCTGCCAGGACTCACACCAGACACAACCAACTTCCCTTCACTATCAGTGTTTGGTGGCTAAAGATCCTGCAAGCTCTGGCTACTGGCATCCCAGGCCAGGGCACCCACAGCACAGCCTGACTTCACCTTGTGCATGCTGTTCATCCACTGTCTGGTGCTTAGTACCTGCAGCACTCCCACAAAAATGAGATGGGGATGCAAAGTTATACAGAGAGATAGTTAAGAAAGGATTTAGTTAGAAAACAGGACAGAGACAGGACAAAGTATGGTGATCAGGCACTGGACTCAAGTCAGACACCTGAGCTAACAGGCCTCATTTCACACATTAGCAGCCCTTTCTGTCTTCCCCACTATGTTCCTCTTGAATTTCTATCCCCTAACTAATTTGTAAATACTATTTTCAAGCCAAATCCTCATGTTGGTCATTTCTCGCTTCCTATCAGTTATAGAGTCCATGTGGCCCTTTCCAAAGCTCTGCTTGAAGTTTCTTGATGGTCCACTAATTAGTATCTGGAGACGTTCAGTCTCTGCCATCATCTCTATCATCCCTTGTCTTCTCAGTTCATGTCTGTGCATTCTTGTTTATCACTTACTCCATCAGCATCAAAAAGGTCCTAAGTGGGGCAGGAACTCATCTTCCACATATCCTTTCATACAGTAAATCTTGGTATGTATTATGTATTAAGGAAATACCTAAAGCATATTTTCTTTTGTGAAAATCTGAAAGCACTTTAACCCATAGAGTGTCATAAGGGAAAACACTCATTTCTTAAAAACTGTTAGGCCTCCAAAGATAGATCACTGATGATCTGCCTTTCTTATTTA
Organism: Chrysolophus pictus; assembly: GCA_037305975.1. Lineage (NCBI taxonomy): Eukaryota > Metazoa > Chordata > Aves > Galliformes > Phasianidae > Chrysolophus > Chrysolophus pictus. The sequence continues at coordinate 21,488,187 of CM074578.1, forward strand.
TAATTCCGTCCTATAATTTAGATATTATTTTCAATTCTTCATTCTCTTATAGCTTCATTATGATAACAGTTAGAAAGCACAGGAGAATTTAAGAACTATCTAAGTGCTTTTCAATACTATTAGGACTATACATACAAGTAAATTATCTATGCCGGAGATTATTTTTTGGTGTCCCATAAGCTAAGTAGTGCAATACAAAAGATGATAGCCTCCAAACTGCCCCTGAAGGGCTCATTTGAAGTGTCAGGTATTGTTTGACTGGAGACAGAAAACACACAAAAGACCATTGCATCACTCTAACTGCACAGCCATGCCTCAGCACTGGGGTTCTTGCACTACTTCATTTCCTGGCACAGAGATAAACCCCAGGTCTCCATCTCACCCAGTAAGTATCTTCTTTATGCTTACATACTCAACAGAGGTTCTGGCTCTGGACAGTTATCCTGCTGTACATACTTCATCCATACTTAATCCTGCTGTGCATACTCTAAATAATTATCAATATTTATATTTAAATTATTTAACTAGGCCAGAAGTTAATTTACTCTTTGAAATTTCTTTTATTGTTATATTTAATCAAAGCCAAAGATAGGAAAAAAGAGACAAGTTCTTAATAATTTTCCCAAAATAACTTCTATTACTTAAAGTTTAAGTCACTCCAATACTTGAATAGCTGAAAAATTTCTTCATGATACAGAACAGATATACACAGGATACAGTTCAAAGAAGTGCAACCATTTCCGACCTCTCCCCACACCTAGGGTACACCACCTCCTGCCATGTGATGCAATTATGTTACTACACCTGCTATACTTAAAGTAACAATATATTCATAATACCAAATACCTGGACCAAAACTGGGAAACAACTTCAATGCATAATGTCTATAAAGAGTATTTCCAGGAATCACAAATTTTACTTACCTGAAGCCAGTTATTGAAATGTCTGACTATAGTTTCGATCAGCCATGCAAAAGTTTTTCAGATTTAATGTAGGCGTAGATAAATGATTCACTTAAACAATGTACAAACTTCAGTAATACAAATGAGTATTATAGCAATAATATACTGTTTTCAAAAGGCCTCTGCCAGTGCCTACTAATGCATCATGACCAATTACCACACACTATCGTTTTCTGCTGTCACAGCCTAAAAGCCTTATCACTTCTAGGAAGTTCAGAATAAGTCCACTGTGATCACATGCAACCTTTTTGAATCCTCACCTCCTTCTCTACAAAGGCATCAAATCATCTTCTGTAAAGAAAAAGAGGTAAGAGCTCAGGACCGTTCTCATCACCAGTTTAAGAACTCCATACTGAACACTTAACATCAAATTAGAAGCCCCTTTCCCATTTATTGTGTCATCTGTTATGCAAATTCAAAATTTTTTTCACCTCCTGGCTCATCTATGTCTGAGAAGAAACAGGGGCCAGGGCAGACTGCATGGGGGTCATACTCCTGTAACAACTATTTCTAGTAATCTATCACCTATATTCTGAGGCATAGCACAGATTGGTGACTGTTTTCACAATTTTTGTTCAGACAAAGATATTTTAGTAGTTATACTCAAAACACACGTAGAAATATGGTAGAAATAAATCAGCCAGCAGATAACGCTCTGTTTAACCTTCATTTTCATTTTTTTAAACTAAGAGTTTACAGATACTAGATTCATGAGATAGTCATTACAAGCTATTATATTAGCCATCCTAGAATGAATAAGCTCTAAGGTAATCAATATTGATAGTTTTAGAACCAAGATAGAACCAGCTGAATTGTAATTATGGACAGAGATCTTCAATGAGTTGGTATAAGGAACATACAATTTAGTAGCGTATAATTTCATATAATGAACAAATATTGAAAGCTTATTTGAAGCAGTAATCCATCATTTGTGTCAAATATGATGGTGCAGTCATGCAGTAAATGCATGTTATCTCAGATGCTACTGATTAAACAGACATGACTGCTGCTGAATCATGCAACTGTGTTCCTCAGCATCCCATCTGCTATTAATAACAGGTGCAAATGTGTAAGAATAGAAGTAATGAAGAACTGCAGTAAAGAGAAGAATAGATGAGTAAGCACACAAAAATAAAATGTCAGCATCAATGTCAGTATGAAAAGAAGATAAAACTAAGAAAAAATGATATTTTTGTAATGTGGACTAAGCTACATTATCAGGGAAAAAAAAATAGCATAGAAATTTGCACTGTAAACTCATTTCTATCACTTTTCCTCCTACTTGCTCAACTGATGTTTCTGGTTCACATTACATTAAAATACTGGCATGATATAACATTTTAAAATCAGAACCCTTCATTAAAATACAATTTAAGGCTCATATCTGGCCAACAAAACACATAAGCAGAGATTTCAGTGCCAACACACTTCAAAAAATACAGCAAGTTTCAGCAAATCCAACTTGTGCAAAGGTTGCTAAAACAGCTTACAGTACTCTGAATCCTTGCTGAAATTGGCAACTGTTTCTAAAATACAGTCTACATCTGAAGGAAAAAGTGACCTTTAGCTACATGTTCTCAGCCCTATAATGTCCTTTTTCAGCTGATGGGAAGGAAGAGGCTAGATACTGCAGTCCTAAGCCTGTCAACTCATTCTCACAGCACAGATTTATAGTCAGTCTCCATTCTGTCCTATACAAAGAGAACAAGCTATTCTTTAGATCATATTTCTTGCTCTAAATAGAACTACCCAAATTACACATTGGGCTTGAACGCTAGGAGTAACATTAGCTTCTCTGTTTAGTTTCATTTTTGAGAGAAGTATAAGGCAGACAAGAGAGCATCAGAGTAATCCCTGAGAAAGCCTGTTGTTTGCCAAATCCCAACTTACAGACAGCACAGGAACAAAAGCAAAAACAAACGTACTTAATAGTGCTTCTGGATGCCACCATAATGCTGAGTGCTGCTTGATGTTATCAAATTACATTTTCAAACTATAATCAAAACCCCTAATTTTAAATGTTGTTTTTCTGGACAAGGTGATATTTCTGATGTCATGGTGTTCACAGAAATAATTTACACTGGTTTGTGGTCTCACATCTTTTTTCGTATATGTCTGTACTACGAAAGAATATAGGTTGCCTAGTGTTCACTAAACTTTCTCTGTGATCTACTAAAAGATCATTGAGTTTGCAATAACTATTTCTGGAATGTTCTGTATCCTTTGATGGGCAGTAACGTAACAGCTAAAAATGGTCATTTCAAATCTGTCTGTGCCAATATGGCATAGAGGGGAATAGCTGTCCATGGTGCCACATGCTGATACTGCCAAGGAAATAAATTAGAGTCACACAACAACAAAACAAAAAAGCAGAATATGTTTAATTCATAAAACTGAATGGTTCACACATCTGGCTTTTATTATATATAGAAGAAAAAAAAACACAAACAAATGCTGTTTTTAATAGAAGACAACATTTGTTTGTAAAACATCAGTTATCACTCTTACTCAAGATAAAGACAACAATGTTTAGAAAATCTTAGCTAGCATGTGGCAGCACTACAGGTGAATGTTTTTGAAATGGAGGGTATTGTAGTCCATGACAGAATTGTCACTTTAATGGAAACAGCTTCAAAATTACCAGACATTGTAACAGAATGTATTGCATCACCTTTGAAAATTGCACAGCTGATGTACAATTTGGAACTGATTAGACGGAAAATGTAGTTTTCAATCTGAGGAATTTTCATCTAAGAAATCTTGTTGCATAATAGTATCACATATAGTGGTACTGGCCTAGCAAATAAATAAAATGTTCCAGATTTAAGATAGCAACTTTACACTGAAATTTAATTTCTAAGTGAACCACTCAATAAAATCAAATTGTCATATCTCAGGCAAATCGTGGAAATGATTTGTGATAATGATTCAATTTCAGTTCATCATTAAGAGCTTGAAGCTGCTCAGCAGAGATAAATTCAGCCCAGAGAACTGTCACTATAGACTGTTTGTTTGAATCAAGAACTTTCTAAAAAGCCCCTTGAGGGATATTTCAGATGTTCTTTGTTCTTCCATAGAGATTTGTGAGGTCCAGTATTACCCATTATCAAACTAAAGTAGTCTAATCTAATCTAGTCTGGTATTAGTTTAGTACTAGATCTGGAGGTTGATGGCCCTGCCTTGTCAGGGGGATTGTAACTTGATGATCCTTGGAGTCCCTTCCAACCCAAGCCATTCCATGATTCTAAAGCAACCCACGAAACTTAAGTAAAAAAGACTGCAGCCTAACACATACGTAAACTGAAAACAAAATACAGAATAAGACTGAACTTCAAGAAATTTTAAAGGTTTCTTCAATTGCTTGGAATAGTATAGTGGCCATTTAGTCTGGAACAATACACAAAACAGTTCCTGTAACAAAGCTGAAATCTGAAATATAAAACAACCGCAGTGATAAATAGATGTAGTATGCCACAGAGAGAGAGAGCAGAGAATATCAGCTATTTTGCTAATATCCTTAAGGCATATGTTTAGGCAAATTTCTCATGATGCTAGGAAAGCAATTCTATCATGTTACAGGAAAGGATAAATAATTTTAGTATTATCAGTTTCTGCCTATCCCCCTCCAGCATTAGCTGTACTTCCCTGTGCACAAAACAAGCTAGCTGTGCTCTTGATGGGCTTTGCAACTGCACAAGAAGAACCAAACATCCAATTTTCAGCTCTCAATAGTCTACAGGGCTTCAAGTAGAGAAGATAAGAGAAAAACAACAACAAAAAAGATTAGGAAAAAGATTATGTCACAAAAGGAAAGTGTTCTGGTGTCAGCAGGTGAGGAGAAAAAGCCCTGGAGTAATTTCAGTACATTCTGGTAGCAAACCGCAACATCAATGTTTAGGCAAGATTTCTCCACTTTTAAAAAATGCCATTGCACTACAAACTTCAATTTATCAACATCAGCATTGTGCTGATCTTGTCACAACAAACTGGATTTACAACTTTCCCACTCCAGATAGTATCTTTGCCTTTAATTGCTGATCCTTTCATAGGATAACCCAGGTATCTCCTAAAGAGTGTTCTTTCCTCTATCCATAATCAGACACAATCTCAGCTCTTCCACTTTGTCATTCCACAGGCTCTTTCCAGGAGTTAATCTTTGGATATTACTGCATATTTCCCTTTCCTTTCTGCTCTTCGTTGCCAAGTATTTATTCAATGTGCAAAACAAGCAAACAACAACAACAACAACAACAACAAAAAACCAACACATTTTCCCTCCAATTACACTCACATCTTCACCCTAGTTAAAATAACTTAGTTAATAAATATGGTCTGCATTGCACATAGACTAGCAGTTTCTTTAGGAGAATAAATACACATCCTACTACATGGGGGATAATTCTGGAATACTTAAACAGTCACACCAAGGACAGTCATCAAAAACAGAAGAGATAAACAACCTTATACTGGTTCTCCTTTTCAGAAAAGAAATTCCTTCAGAATTTCCCCTCAGAACTAGCAGGAAGATAAAGTATTTCAGAATCAAATATTACTCTCCCAAAACCCTCTATCCTGTACTTGAAGCTGTCCAGCTTATTTATATGTTTGGTACTGCTAAGAGCTCTAGTATGTCTTAAATCAATAAATTCCAAATCCTTCAGGATTTAGGATTTTCCCTTGCTCAGCTTCATAGATTAAAACCCGTCCTTTCAGTCTTTGAAAAGCAGGCAGGGATTCTGCCTTCTAAATCTACAGATTAGGAGAGTGAACACAAATCCAGGGTGTTTTTCGTGTATCCAACTGCGCAAAAAATGCAGACGGCAGGCTTTCAAAATTCTCTATAGGAGTTTCAGAAAATGTATTTGTTTTCTATATATTAATCATATTAGAGAACAAAATTCATCCAAGGTCACCAAAGGAACCTATGTTAGAATTCTCTTATACCTGGAATTGAAGGTTGTAATCTCTCACTCCCAAACATCATATTAGTTAATCCCAGCAGCAGAGAAATATTCCATTTTCTGTTGGTGCTCTGCTTCAAGTTTCCTCTTTGAAACAAAAATGGGGGTCAAGGAGGAGAGGAACATATATTTAGGTCATGGCACAGACCTTATATAATGAGTCCTGGCATATGACAAAAATAAATGCTTAAATTGATACAGACTTAGGGGGTGTTGTGAGGAATGGAAGTCATCTACTGTTCTCAAAGTTTCTTTTCCCTTTTTTAGCCACTCTACATAGTGAGTTCCGATTCTTTCTCAAACTGTTCCTTGTAAACTGTTTCCCATTTACTCCAGTCCCACGACCACAACATATTTTAAAGTGACTATAAACTGAAAAAGGTTTTTTGATGGCTGTGTCTTTACCAACAAGAAAATAAATGAAAGCAGAAGCAATGTTCTGTAATGTCAGTATTATGATAGTTTTAATAAATGATGCACTTGGAACAGTATAAATCATTTTCACCTGAATGGTTCTCATGGCAACCCATTACAATACTCACTGATTGTGGCAACTAATAGCAGCCTTAGCACGCAGCTATTTGTACAATGGGCTAGCATGATTTCATACTTTCTGCTTATATAATGGTTATCAAACGATCAGAGGTCACATTTGGTGACTTCAGTTGTGAATTATGAATAATTTAAGTGGGATTTGTGGTGAGAACTGAGTGAGAACAAATGGAAAGCAGCAATTCTGAGAGGCAAAATGCCATAGCTGTCCATTAAGCATTATTAATAAACCACTCCCTGGAAAAGACAGCCCATGCACTACTAAGCACCAGGCATGGCACTAACAGTCCCTGAGGACAAACCCTTGTCCAGCCACAGCATTGAGGCAGCCAAGGTCAGAATGCCAAGCGGTTCCCTGACAACAAGCTTTACCAATCTTCAGAGTTTTCTCTAGCCATCTTATTAACTCCAACATGAGATTACAAAGAGGTTCAGGCAGTCATGAAGCTATTTTTTCATTAAGTAGTCCTAATAACATTCTGATGTCATCGTCCACTAATGCAGAGTAGTCTTTGGTTCTGTTGAGAGTGAAAACATCATTTCTAGAACTATGACAATGTAAAATGCTTCTTAATATATTATTTTGCTTCAAAAATGATATTTTTCCACATTGCTGTCTATAGTTACGTTGTAAATATGGTGATGTGTAAGAGTAAGAAATTAATTTACAGGGTGTTTCCTTATATATAGCTACACACACACAAAAGAAATTTAATGATTCCAATACTTAAAGTACTACTTCAACAAGGCTTTATGTGCTTTTTTTTTTTAATCATCTTTATTGTGTACAACTCATTTTTACACTTTATTACACATCTTCTAAAGATAGCAGTACATTTTTAATGATTTCCATGGGAAAAAAAGAAATCTACAATTCCCATCTTATTATTTATGTTTATTTGACTCACTGCGCCTTGTGGCTTAACTTCAAAATTTTAGGAAGAATGTTAAAACAATGGTAATATGTATGGTTCACGCAGATTTGAAGAAAGAAAACCAGAGGAAGTTTCATTTGTTGCTGAACTGAAAGGTGACAGAAATGGTTGTAAACTAACTAATAAATTATTTTCTAAAAGTTCAACATTAAAAGATAGATAAAACAAAGGCCAGAATAAGACACTGTAATTAATATAAGTACTTTCCTACTTGCCATTTTTATTAAACATTTCTTAAAAATAACTGAAATGCTTTCATCCTCCACCAAGTTTTTTGTTTATTTTATCTTAATATTCTGTGAGAGGAACAAGTGTTTTCCTTCACTAAAACACTTATGCAAAAGACAGTGTTACAATCAGAAAGGTCAATGCAGCAGAAGGGTGACACAGAAGCATAGTAGCAGAAAAACTAGTGTGAACAGAACAGCGTTACAAAGGAAAAGTGCTCATCTACCTCCAAAGACGTAGGTTGGCAGGGAAAAATCCACAAGAGAGGCAACTTCAACCAGAAATCCTTCCCCAGTAGCAGTCAGTCCTTAAATGGGGTATAAGAGAGGTGCAGCTAGGCTCCACCCCTTCCGGTCATAGAGCTGAATTGCCTTCACCTGTGATCCCAGGGCTGAGTCCTTTCCCCAGGTGCTCAGTCACCAGTTCAGGCCACAACTCAACAGTTACCATACAGATGGTGATATTTTGGAATTTCTGAAAATCATATAAATCACAAAACAGCCTTGTCTCACATCTAGTGGACAAAAAGAAGGACAATGCATTCTGAGTCTATGCATTGTATCAAGTAAATCTGGAACACTATTATAATTACAACTTTCAAGTTATAATTTCAAGCCATAGCAGCCATGTGCAACATTTTGGAAAACAATCCTTAATTTTGTACCCTTCTTCTAAGTTCTGTTTTCACAATTCTATAAGATGTTTTCAGTATCTATTGATTAAGATAGATGAGTGTAGTGTTACAGACAACATTAAAAAATCTTTCTTATTTCTCACCACCCCAGTGAGGTTCCTTTAATATGTTGGCCTGGAGCATCAAGTTACTTAATATTCAAATTTAAAAAAAATACCACCTTAACAATTTAAAAGAAAGTTCTTTAACATTAGTGGCCATGCTCAATACAAAAACTTGGTCCATTTGTACACCAAAATGTATATCAAATAATAAATGTACATATTATATATATACAACATGAAAATGTTTAATTATTGCCTCCCCAGTTGTGTGCATTAAGATTCATTTTGAATTTGCCTATAAATGCTTAACAGCATTTAAGAAGACAATTGGTATCTCAAGCCTAAACCTGAATAGGACCTAAAGCTTACTCTGTCCTCATTTACTCTCCCACATGGACAAAGATTCTATTACATTATGTTTAAGCGAGATATGCAGACTTGAACCAAGCATAACCAGGAATAAGAAAATGCACAGGCAGTAGAAGCAGGAATAGTTATGGGAGAAGTATAGGGATGGTACTAGTCTCTGTAGGGATGGGGTCAGGAAGGCCAAGGTCTACCTGGAACTGTACTTGGCAAAAGGTGAAAAAAGCCAAGAAGGGCTTCTACAGGAAAATCAAACAGAAAAGGAAAGTCTAAGAAAGTGTACATGCCCTAGTAGGCAAGAGTGACAGGCTGGTAACAATGGACAAGGAGAAGGCTGTGGTACTCAACAGATGTTTGCCTCAGGCTTCACTGGCAACTGCTCTTCATGCACCTTCTGAGTGAATGAGTTGGAAGGTAGGGACTGAAGGAGCAATGTCACTCCTGCTGTAAGTGAAAGTCAGGTTCATGACCACATGAAGAATCTGAATATCAATAAATCTATGGATCTTGATGAGATGCACACTAGAGTCCTGAGGGAACTGGCTGAGTGCCAAGCCGCTCTCAAAGATATTTCAAAAGTGAGGACAATCAGGTGAAGTCTCTCATGACAGGAGAAAAGGCCAACGTAATGACCATTCTTAAGAAAAGTAAAAAGGATGACACATGGAACTACCAACCTGTTAGCCTCACCTTAGTGCTAAGGAAAATCATGCGGGCAAATCCTCATGGAAGAGTTCTTTGAAGGAAGCTGTGTTAAGACAAATGGAGGACTGGGAGGTGATATGGGACAACCAGCACAGCTACACCAGGGGTAATCCTGATAATCCTGACTGATGAACCTAGTGGCCTTCTATGATGGCATAACTGCATCATAGTGGACAAGGGAAGAGCCACTGAGGTAATCTATCTGGGCTTCAGTAAGACCTTTGACATGGTCCCCCAGAACTTTCTCTCCAAATTGGAAAGGCAGGTATTTCTGGATGACATGCTAGATCACTTGAGGAATGAGCGTGTGATCTGAGAAAGCCAGCACGGCTTCACCAGGGAAAGGTCATGTCTAACCAATCTGATGACTGATCTCATTTACCCAGACTTGTGCAAAGCCTTTTCCCCACCATATCCTTATCTCCAAATTGCAGAGATGTGAATTTGATGAGTGGATCACCTGGTGGATAAGGAATTGGTTGAAAGGCCGCAGACAAAGGGTGGTGATCAATGGTTCTATGTCCAGGTGGAAGCCAGTAATGAGCAGTGTCCCCCAGGGGACTGTCTTGGGACCAGTGCTCTTTAAAATCTTTATCAATGACATCGATGATCAAATTGTACCCTGAGCAAGTCTGCTGATGGCACCAAGCTGAGTGGAGGAGTTGACACAGTGGAAGGAAGGGATACCATTTAGAGTATGACTTGAAAGGTGGGCCCAGGTGAATCTAATGAGGTTCAACACAGCTAAATGCAAGGTTTTGCATTGGGCTGGACAAATCCTAGGCATTTATACAGACTGGGAGGAGCAGTCCTTGAGAGTACCCCTGCAGAGAAGAACCTAGGTGTCCTGGTGGATGAAAAACTTAACATGAGTCAGCAGTGTGCTCTTGCAGCTCAGAAAGCAAATGGTATCCTGGGCTCCGTCAGAAGAGGGGTGGCCGGCAGGGACAGGGAGGTGATTGTCCCTCTCTACTCTGCCCTTGTGAGGCCCCATCTGGAGTACTATGTCCAAGTCTGGAGCCCCCAGTACAAGAAAATCAGAGAGCTATTGGAGAAGGACCAGAGGAGGGCCACAAAGATTATTAGAGAGCTGGAGCACCTTCCCTACAAAGACAGGCTGAGGGAGCTGGGCTTGTTCAGCCTGGAGGAGAGAAGGCTGTGGGGTGACCTAATTGCAGCCTTCCAGTACCTAAAGGGAGCCTACAAACAGGAGGGGAGCTAATTCTTTACAAGGGTAGATAACAGTAGAAGAAGGGGAAATGGTTTTAAGTTGATGGAGGGAAGATTTAGGTTTACTATGCGAGTAGTGAAGTGCTGGAATAGGCTGCCCAAAGAGGTTGTGGATGCTGCATGCCTGGAGGTGTTCAAGGCCAGGGTGGATGGGGCCTCGTATCAGATAAGGAGTCTGGTGGCCCTACATGAAGCAAAGGGGTTGATGCTTGATGACCCTTGAGGTCCCTTGCAACTTGGGCCATTCTAGGATTCTAAAATGGGTGGAATGGATTTGACGAACAAGGAACTTGTTGCAGTTTGGACCCAGAGACCCAGAGAGTGAAGAGTGGTGTTTCCCAGGGGTCAGTGTTTGGACCAATACTCTTTAATATCTTCATTGGTGACATTGACAATGGGGTTGAACGCACCCTCAGCAAGTCTGGGGATGGCATAAAGCTGTGAGGTGCAGTAACACACCTGAGGAAGGGGATACTATTCAAAGAAATCTTCACAGGCTCAAGCAGTTGGCTCAGGAAAAAAAGCATGAGATTTAACAAACCTAATGCAAGGTCTCTGCCCTTTTACTCTACTCTTATGAGACACCACCTGGAGAACTGTGTCCAACTCTGGGGGCCCCAACACAAGAAGGACAATAAGCCACTGAAGCAAGTCCAGAGGAGGGCCATAAAGATGATCAGAGGGCTGGAGCACCTCCCCTATGGGGACAGGCTGAGAGAGATGGAAAAGGGTAGATTTAAAGAAGATATTAAAAAGAAATTCTTCACTGTGAGGGTGGTGAGACATTGGGACACGTTGCCCAGAGAACTTGCAGAAGCCCCCACCTTGGAGGTGTTCAAAACCCAACTGGATGGAACTTTGAGCAACCTGGTCTAGTGGGAGGTATCCCTGCTATAGCAGGAGGGTTGGAACCAGATGATCTTAGAGGTCTATTTCAACCCAAACCTGATTCTGATTGTTCAGTATGAAGAAAGGAAGGCTCCAGGAAATTCTGATAGGGGTCTTTCAGTATCTAAAGCAGGGTTATAACAAGGAAGTGAACTGACTCTTAATCAGGGGCTGTTGTGACAGGACAAGAGAAAATGGCTTCAAACTAAAAGAGGGCAGATTTAGATTGGATGTAATAAAAAGTTTTTTTTTATGGTAAGGGTAGTGAAGCACTGGAACAGGTTTCCCTGTTTCTACTTCAGAGAAGTGATGAATGCCCCATCCCTGGAGATATTCAAGGCTGGGCTGGACAGAGCTCCAAGCAACCTGAATCAGCTGTAAAAGGCCTATTAATTGAAGGGGGGTTGGACTAGATGACCTTTAATGGTGCCTTTCATCTCAAATGAATCTATTTTTCTGATTTTATGATAACAGATCAATCTTTGAAGATTAAGTGATGAATTAAAGACATTGTCTTTCTCAAAGATTCTTAGTGAACATTAGTTATAGATAATGTTACTTCATTCTTGGATTAGGCTCCAAATTCTTAAGTGATTTATTGCTCTGGCAGCTAGGAACAATTTGTCAGTTTGGCAACAATAGAAGTCTTGTCATTATCCTCAGAAGTGGCCGAATATCAACTTTGTTTTCAACTTCAACATTTAAGCACATAAGAAACCAAGTCAGAAATTGTAACAGCTTAGAAAACAAAATAGCTTTCCCTGAAAGTAAAAAAAGCTTACGTTTGCTGTATTTGATCAGAGAAGTTTGCATTTTCATGTTGTACATTCCTATTGCTACTTGGCAAACACGTGACTAAACCAAATCACACCAAAAATGTATCAGAATCCATTTTCCTTATTTGTTCACCAAATTGTATCAGCTTAAAGACTGAAAACTGCAAGTGAACTGGAGCAATCATAAATTACAAATGTTTACACAGTGTTATAGGTAATAAAATAATCAATTTTTAAAAGCACAAATGTAAATGACAAGTTCTGATTCTACAGTGAATAAAAAGAAACCATTGTATGACAACAATCTTCACTATCATAGTACTAACAAGTAAGGCACTACAAAAAGTTCATTCTCGCATAAGTACTTACAAAGGAGCTTTGTGAACTATGAAAAGTTTTAAAACTGTCTATATTTAATCCAATCTGTTTGGACTTCTAATTAACTCAGGAAAATAATTTCTTCGCTCCACAGATCACAAAGGATCAGAAACACTAAAATGTTTTCTCTACCTGAGAAAGAACAAAGTAGCATATCGATAAACTAGGGGAGTTAATTGAAATGAATTATATGACAAGTTGGTTCTCAGCAAGATTTTCACTTCAAAGAATTGTCTATTTATGTGCATCCCAGACAGTTAATTCTATCATAGTAGTTTCAAAAGTCTGTTTCTCTGCATGTTTTAATGATTTAGCTTTATGTTTCAGCCAAACTGCAATACATAGTGCAAACACACAGTAACTCTTAAATACTAATACTGAGAAATTGAGAAAATTATATTTCTATTATGCTTTACAGGAATACGCTTTCTTGTAAAGAGTTGTGGTTTTCAGCCTTATAAAGTGTTCCAATAAAAACTGGACAAAATGATCGGAGAAGTGATCAGCAAATTTTAGAATGTAAATATAGGAAGCAATTGAATTTCTTATATAATATAAAAAGATATACAATCCTATGTATCTTTTATATATAATCCTTAATTTAGCCTTCCTGTAGGCTATATTCCAGGCCAGGCAAGAGTTAAATTCAGGAGTTAGAAAAGGTAGACGAAAGCCAGTGTAAACTTAAGAAGGTACTAAGAAAATTCTTGAGATCTGACTGCAGATTAACTTGGATGTGTGAGCGAAGACAAGACAGAATGAGACTTCTTTGTAAAGGAATAGAGATAAATGCTCCTCAGATAAATATCTGATTCATCTCTTCCACTTGTTCTTCCATCAACAGCAGTTTGCCAGTCCTCCAGTAGTGCTGTTTCTTTAAATCATATATTTGAATAAACATTAGGATATTATGTTCTGGCCAGTTGTCTTGAAATGCAATTCCAGAATAACATGCAAAGCATTGAAATCCATTTAGAACATAATTTGTTTACACTTTTTTAGTGATTGTCTGCCATATGATCCTATTTTGTGGCTCTGTCATTTCATCTTCATTTCTTCTCAAGTAAATTGCTTATTCTCATGCTGTAATCATAGCTTCTGCCTGAGATCAGAGCTAACATTCAGCTGAAGCACATTTCCATTGAAGGATTTTTACTTCATTCTCTTACACTGCCTTAACATTTTTCTTCCTTGAATTTCTCTCTGTTAACCAATTCCCTCTTTTGCTTCTGTCAACAGCACAAGATTAGGACCATACACTTCCTGGCTCTTTATTCTCTCTGCAAAAGAGCTATTTCTTGGGTGATTCACAGAAGTGCTCTGAAGCAGCAGGAAGCTGTATTGCCCCACTTCTCTACAACAAGTCTTCCACTGCAGAGAAGTGCCTCATGCAGTCCTCTCTGCCAATGAGAATGGCACAAGAAGAATTCTGCAGAAGGCTCCAGCAGTTCCCTTCATGAAATCCTCTAAAATTTTATCCCATGAGAAAAGGTTTACAATGAGCTTCAGGAAAAAAAGAAAATACTTTACTGCAAGATATATCACAAAGAATCACTGCACTAAAAGTTCATTAATTTCATATTTTCCCCTTTTACTAAACGGGAAATCATACCAGCAGTTCTCACAAATCTCAGGAACTGCCATTTGCTGTATTGCCAAATTTAAATAAAGAAACAAAAAAGAAAAGATGGGCAAATAATTGAGTCCAGGAAAGATAATTACACTTTAGGATTATTTTAATCAAGAAATCAATGCCTGTTTAGTTCTGCAAATTATTTCCTGGCATATGTCTTATTTGGAAATTGACTCAGTCAACTGCTACATCTTACCAACAAAGCAGATTTTGTAAATCTGCTGCAAAATGATTTGGTTATGATATACCCATATTTATGCTAAAGTAAATTTCCCATATGTATCTCTTTCACTGAACACTGGAAAGGTGGTATGTGAAAGAAACACATACCTAAGAGCTTTAGGACTTCAGTCACTGAAATCAGAACAGCAAAGAAACTGTATGTATCCTAATGTGGTTATATAGCCATTTATAGTTGTCATGACAGCCCTTGATTCTTTCATTAATTTTATTACTCTCGTGCTCAGTAAGGTAAATGGAATGTGGGAATTCAAATGTCAACATCACTTTTGAAAATATTATTTACTCATCTGCAAATAAAGAGCATTAACTAACATATGGATGTCTATTATAGGAGCACATGGAATCATATTATAGGAGCACATGGAATCATATCCTAATTTTGACCCTGAAAACTTTCTGCAGAGATGCTGCTTAACAAACAGCATCCAACCCTGCAGGAGGTTCAGCAGCTCCAGCCTTGGTAGTGCTGCACAACCTGGTTGTGCATCTATAAACTATTCTGTATTCAACTACTAAGAAGCCTGAACCAAATGATAGCAGAGAGGTTGTTGTTATGCTCCCTCTCTGATATTCAGAAGCTAATGATGTGTGCACTCCACGGGATATGGAAAACACAACTTTATTCTATCCTCTGTGCGACAGAATTGAAACAATTTCCATAATATTCAACAGTGACCTCATAACTGAGCTGCAGGCAGTTTTTTCTCCATCCGTGGAAGATGTATCACTGCAGGAAAAATATAAGACTCATTCACAACCCTCGGACTTGTTTTGTTGTTTTTGGTCAGGCCATCATGTCATGCCCATTGATTGATGTTAGAAAGACAAGGCCATTGGCAGTTGTAAGGTTTTTGTGCCTACACAAAGCACAGTAGTTGCTGGGTTTACACGCAGCTCATGCCTGAGTAAGTGTTGTTAAAGAAATGTTTGCTAAATTATTTCAGGGAATCACACAGCAATATTATCTAATTGCCATTTGTCAAAACTGTACTACCATCAGTGAATATTTTTAATTATATTAAGAAAGAGAAGATGTCAACTCACAATTTCATATGTCAGAGACTCCACAGAAAGGATTTCATGATTTATCATTTCAAACTATGCTTGCGGCAGCAAACATTGCTTTGCTTGCTGTTGAAAATTACCCTCAGATTAAAAAAAAAAAAAAAAAAAAAAAAAAAAAAGGATTTATTGCTTTGAGTTATTGTTTATTATTTATTATTGGCTCAAATACAACAATTTGAGAGAAAAATATCTTTTTTCTCTCTCTGTTGAGCTGTACAAATAATATAGATAGATAGCTTTACTGAAGCTAGACTGAAATTTTATAGTTCAATAAAACTGAGATGAATGGCATGAAGTCTAAGCATCATCAGCACCCACTTTTTCACCTCTGTTTTGAAAGAGAAATGCTGCAACCAAAATTTCTTTGTCCTGTGAACTCTTGAAAATCCCCATGGATCAAGTTGGGACCCTCAGGGATTTTGGCACATAAATGCTCTCTCTGGATTAGGGTCAAGTAAATAGGAACAATAAGCAACAGGCTGAAAAAGATAATAAAGCTCACAAAAAACTCATGTATTCCAGATCCGCTGCTGACATTACATACATCTCCCAGCCGCTTGTTCTGATTTCCAAATTCCTAATCAAATCATAGTTTTTTGAAAGGAATTGGTGTACTGATTGATAATTCCTACACAGCTTCCCTTCTCAGCAGCCCATATATGAACTCTGCTGCAAATGAACATGGCTGTATGAAATGATTTTTAGTGTTTCTAGCAACAAGAGAGTATTGCTTTAATGATCTTTCAAGTGAGCCAGATTAAAAGCCTCGAGCACAGGGGATCCTGTAGTCCAGAACAAGCCTTATTACAGTCATCACACTCTACACCTCAGCTTCTCCATTGCATGCACAGAGTGGTACATACAGATTACACACAAAGTGCTTTACTTTACACTAAATTAAAAGAGAAGAGAGAGCTGGGGCTGTTCAGCCTGGAGAATAGGAGGCTTGAGGGAATATATATATATACATATGTAAATAACTGAAGGGAAGGTGCAAAGAGGATGGAGCCAGGCTCTGTCAGTGGTGTCCAGTGACACGACAAGAGGCAATGGGAACAAACTAAAACACAGGATATGTAATCCTTGCACATGCCTGATGCTCTCTAGGAGTTTGGTTTCATGGAGCTCAAGCAAGAGCTTGTCAACTTCTTTCAGAGAAAATAGTACTCTGTCAGTCTTCTGTTTCCAAGGGCACATTCCCTGCTTACAGTTCCCAGTGGGCATGCCTAGCAATACTGGATTTTGTAACAGTAACAGAACCGGAAGTAACCATGCCACATAATTTAGTTGGAAATGAGAGCATTAAAGTTTTCTCAGCTGATACATCAAAGAATTTACAGAGCAGAGAACAACATAACTCCAGTTGCAAGCATTCCCCTAAGGACTGAATCACCATGTGTTAGCAGATACGAGATATTTAAACAAATGTAAAAAAGGATAATGGTGCATAAAATCATAATAACTCAAGATAAACGGCAAATTAACACAAATCTTTTATAAACTAGCTATCGTTATAAAAGCACACCATTTACTAGCAGTTCAGTGTCTGTTTCCCATTTCTGACGCTTTATGATCCCAGGAGCATGCTGACTCTATTTACACTGTTCAGTGGGACACCTTGGCACCTCCAGCCCACTGAGGTTATGTCATTCATGGTCAGTCACACAGCAGAAACCCAAGCAAGAAAACTATTTTCAGCAGGTAAATATTTCTATGTGCACATACGTTGCTCCAATCACCTTTTCCCTACAGCATTAATCATTCTTGTTATTTGCTAAAGGAAAGCTGCCACAAAAGAAAAGCTAAATTTAGCAATCGTTTCAGACAGTTAATCATTTTATAAGGTAGAAAATTGCTTTCTTCCGATGATTTTCCTAATAGTGCTGTAGTTAATATCAAATGAGGAATGTGGTTGATTTTGATCCCACTTCCTTACACTTAATTGGATGGCTGAGGCTAAAAATATTCCCAATGGTCAGCGCTGCCACAGAATAAGATTTCATTAAATATGCCAATCACTGGGTTCATGTAGAAGAGCAAAAAGAGCAATGGAGCTTAAGCAGTGTTCTGTTATTAATGCTAAACTATCACACCAGAATAGCAATATTCCAGGAACTGCTTGAAATAAAATTGCTTGAAATAATAATGCATTTCCTAATATGAACACTTATTAATATGATTAGGAGGTGATGGAGTACAAAATAGTGCTCAAAGCGAATTCATGATCATATCCTGCTCTAAGCCCCAGTGAAAAATTAATGTTTATAAACTAATTAGACATCCTGCTCCAAAAACATTGCTTTCTTAATACATTCCATGCAAACAAACATACACAAATAACATGCAAACATCTATTTAAACATTTCTTACTCAATTTTGAAGATAGCTTGGTAAATACATCTAAGCATTTGCTTTATATCAGAGATTTATGAAAACACAGATATATAAAAGCTATTTCAAATTCCGTACTGTTAACAGAGAAATGCATATCAAAGCAGTTAATTTTTCTAATAATATATATTCTTATAATGTCGGGGGAATGGTTGACTAGAGGACTGTGCTGACATCCAAAGGGCTGTCAGAAACCTCATGAAGATCAACAAGGAGAAATGCAAAGTACTGCAACTGAGGAGGAACAACCCCAGGCACCAGGATATTCTGGGAGCACCCAGCTGGAATGCAGCTCCGAAGGAAAGGACCTGGGGTTCTGGTTGACACCAAATTGATCATGAGCCAATAATTTACCCTTGCTGCAAAGCAGATTAATGGTGTTCTGGGCTGCTTTAGGGAAATTATCACCAGCAGGTCAAGAAAGGTGGTCCTTCCCCTCTATTCTGTGTTGGTGATGTTGCACTTGGAGTATTGTGTCAGATTTTGGATCCCTCAGTACAAGAGAGACATAGATGTACTGGGAAAAGTCCAACTAAGATGCTGAAGGGACTGGAGCACCCTCGTATGAGAAGAAGAGAGAGCTGAGGCTGTTCAGCCTGGAGAATAGGAGGCTTGAGGAAATATATATACATATATATGTAAATAACTGAAGGGAAGGTGCAAAGAGGATGGAGCCAGGCTCTGTCAAAATTGGTGTCCAGTGACATGACAAGAGGCAATGGGCACAAACTAAAACATAGGAGGTTCCCTCTGAACGTTAGTGAACTTCTATGCTAAGCGATAATGGAGCACCAGCACAGGTTACCCAGAGGCTGTGGAGTTTTCTCCTTGGAGATCTTTGAAAACCACCTGGATGTGATCCTGGGCTCTGAGTGTCCCTGCTTGAGCAGAAGTTGAGCAGACCAGATGGACCTAGAGGTCCCTTCCAATCTCAACCAGTCTTACTCTATAAGAGCATTAATCACATTAGTTTCATCTCTTAACGTACTGGTAGTACTTAAAGATAACATATAGCAGAAGTTGCTGTACTGCTGAAAACCACAATGTGGTTCACTAGGAAACTTCAGAATGTACTGCAGGCTTTCCCTTCACCATCACTTCTTAGTACAGTGAAGATCCATTAATTGTAGCTTTTCTCTATTCAGAACAAAGTTACTCAGATTGTAAAAAAAATATATATATATATAAAAGTGTGTTCTCCTCCTGAACATTTCAAGACACTCCATTGCATTTCTCTGATATATAACTAACTGTTTGACTTCAGTGTGCAAACTGGAAGACTACTGCTAGGTCTATGACTTTTGATCACAGATCAACTTTAACATATACATAGTTGCCCAGGGTAGTAAAATCAGAATACAGAAATATTACAATCTGTGGGCTGAAAGACTGAACTAATACTTGTTTATCCAGAGCAGTAAATTCTTAAGAGTTCCTATTTTATGACTCTCATCTTCCTATTCATTATTTTACATTTACAATAAATTACCTTTTTTGCATTAAAAACAACAACAACAACAACAACAAAACCACCAATATTAGAATCATAGTTCTGACTATTATTCAGACTGAAACATGAATGTCAGTGTAGTGAGTCTGATCGGTGGTGAGTTTCTTTACAGCAGCCACTATGATGCTGCATTTTGGATCCGTAGCCAGAAGAGGATTGATATATCATTACTTAGCTACTGTTGAGCAATGCTTGCATAGCATCAAGACCTCCTCTGTCTCTCACACTGTCCAGCAAACAAATAGGCTGGCATGGGCAAGAGGATGGGAGGGGACATGTCAATGGACTGACCTTCTTTTTTTTTGTCTAAAGATGTATTGTGGACAATTCCAGATGTTATTTCTTTTTCTAATTCAATGAAGAAAACAGTGCATGGGCAGGTTGTCGCCAAGGAAAGAGGATAAACAGCAATAGGAGGTTCACACTACTTTGAAACAAAATAATTGAAAACCACAGGAAATATGTTAATTGTCAAAATTGATAAAATAAAACTGCGCTCTGCACACCTTTCCTCTGCTAAGTCACACCACGCTGAGAAGCACCAACTAGCTGATCATTACAAAGATCCCTGGAGTACTTTACAAATGAGCATGTCCCAGGAGGAAGCAATGGAGTTCCAGATCATAAAACTGATAAAACTGTAAGCTACAGTTCCTGATCTCAGCTACATGTTCAGATCGTTTCTTGTTCAACATCTTCATTAATGATCTTGATGAGGGGATAGTGTCCACCCTCAGCAAGTTTGCTGATGATATGAAGCTGGGAGGAATGGCTGACACACCAGAAGGCTGCGCTGCCTTCAGCAAGACCTGAACAGACTGGAGAGTTGGGAAGAGAGGAGCCAGATGAAGTCTAACAAAACCAAGTGTAGAGTCTTGCCCCTGGAGAGGAATAACTGCATGAACCAGTACAGGCTGGAGGATGACCTGCTGGAGAGGAGTTCCCCAGAGAACCCGAATGTCCTGATGGACAACAGGTTGGCCATGAGCCAGCAGTGCTGCCCTCATAGCCAAGAAGGCCAATGGGATCTTGGGGTGGATTAAAAAGAGTGCAGCCTACCAGTCAAGGGAGGTGATCTTACCCTTCTACTCTGCCCTGATCAGGCATCGCCTGCAGTACTGTATCCAGTTCTGTGCTCCGCAGTTTAAAAAAGACAGGCATCTCCTCGAAGGAGGCCAGCAGAGGGCCATGAAGATGATAAAGGGCCTAGAGCATCTCTCTAATGAGGAAAGGCTGAGTGACCTGGGTCTGTTCAGCCTTGAGAAAAGAAGGCTGAGAGGGGATCTGATCATTGTCTATAAATATCTAAGGTGCAGAAGGCAAAGGGATGAGGCCAGCCTTTTTTTCAACAGTGTGGGGCGATAGGACAAGGGGAAATGGCCACAAACTGAAGCACAGGAAGTTCTGCACATGTGTGTAAGAACTTCTTCATGGTAAGGGTGGTGGAGCACTGGAACAGGGTGCATAGAGAGGTTGTGGAGTTTCCTTCTCTGGAGACATTAAAGAACCACCTGTGCAACCTGGTCTAGGGAGCCTGCTTTGGCAGGGTGGTTGGACTAGATGATCTCTAGAGGACCCTTCCAGCCCCTGCAATTCTGTGATTCTGTAATCATCCTTCAATCACAGGTCACCTTAACCCTTTCAGAACCCTGATAAGCAATAAAACATGGCGAAGGATCACAACATAAGGTTCTTGCATGATTTTCATACTTTCAATCTGTTTCCAGCCTACAGTTGAAATCCTTGAATTGATTATTTGATCTTTTAAACTGTCATATATTTAGCTATCAGGGTCTTCAATGTTCTGATCATTTAAATTGTGTTCAATTAGTTGAGTGGGGAAATTGCTATCTGTCACTATTTTATGATAGAAGAATCATATGATAAAAATTTACTAATTTTATACCTAAAAATTTTTAAATTAAGTAAGAATTGTACAGTAATGATTAAAAGTCATACGTATGGTTATATATACCACATCATGTGCTTTTAATTTTATGTAAGGCAGTTTCTTTTTATTACATACTTTTTACAATGTTTATTTTTAATTGTGTATATTTCATTTGCAATAATTTTAAAAGATGCTCATCAAAATCTCTAAGCATCCTAACACACAATAACAATACAATGCGAGATCTTCAGCACACAAATAATCTAATCTAACAAATAAAATTTCTTAGATTGTAAAGGCTTGTCTAAAAATGTCAAGTAAATCACCATTCCTGATATATCTAATGTAACAAGGCCTGCCTCCCCCTAAGTAGAGGTAACACTGAAATAAATTCTAGGTTAGAATGAAGTTGACTGCAATTTTACTACAGCTCTTATCGGCACAGTATCTGGGCAATACTGTCAAGCCAGTCTGCCAAAACCAGCAAACTCTCATCATCCCCTCCCCATAACTACCTTAGTTAATGCAAGACCAATCATGCTGGATCAGATCAAACATCCACTATTTCAGTATGCTGTCTGAGACAGCAACTGGTAATGGGTATCCAGGGAGAAGTTCAGGGATGGAACAAGCCTTCAGTGATAAAACTTCCTTCATACTCTTTTAGCTTCCAACAACTGCAGTTCAGGGATTCCCTAATTGACGGGTAGTTTCTGTAAATGTTTTTTTTTGGTTTTTTTTTTGGTTTTTTTTTTTTTTTTTTTTTTTTTTTTTTTTTTTTTTTTTTTGTCACAAGCTTGTTCTGAGGATTTAAAATCCTCTCTCATGAAGTTTCATGGACAAAGTGCATTTTTTATACAGATTTTGACTTGCCAAGACACTGGAAAATACTTGATGAGTGCCTTTTTGTCAATTTTTAAATATGATGAATATGGATTGTAAGCTCCCTCTGGTTGCTATGTAATGTCTGGTAGTGTGGAACTAATGATAACCATCTGCTTCTTAAAGGTAGCCTGCATTGGGAGGTTTGTGCAAAGTGCACTTATTTGAATTACAATTTGCTACAATTGTATGATAACACCCCCTTCAAGTACTGCTATTAAGGCATTAGCATCCCTGAAACCTTTATTAGTAAAGCAAGAGAAGAAAAAGCAACTTCAAAGATTGGTTGAGGGAAAGTGAATTACCCATCATGCAGAATCCAAAGGTAGGAGCTCTGAACTGCCTTATGCCTCCCTTCACAGGTAAACAAGCTGAGCCACTTGCTTTCAGAGCAGTGTGAGCTTGGAGATTAAACAAGGTAGCATGAGCATCTCATCAGAGAGTTTAAAAGATTCTGGGCAAAGTTGTTTCCTTCTCTTGCAGAATCTGAAATTACATCATCCCACATATACTAACAGCATTATAAAACACATTTGATGTGATGTAGGTTCACCCACTGCCTCGAATCATTATCTCCATACGAACAAGTTCTCCTTAGTAAATCTTTATCTATACAATTAAAAGATGGTGTTTCCTTTACCAGAGATGCGACTTAATTAATCTCCCATTTACTAAAGGACTGAAGAAAGTTATAGAGATAGTAAACAGCTGCTAACACTATGGATTTTCCCCATGGCCAACTTACAGTACCATCACTCCAGTCAAACACCATTCATAGAGATTCCAGTCATTTCTGAACCCTTTTTATTATAAAAATAACCTTCCAAGTGCAAAATTCTGAAAAAGTATTGAACTAATTGAACTAATTAGAAACATTAAAGTCTAAAAAGTCAAATGTGTAAATTCACCTCCACTAGAAAGCTAACAGTTTTGTTAGACTGCAAGGAGAAGTGACAATAGAAGGGAGACAAAGTGTAGGAAACATGGTGGCAAAATGATTTCTCAAAGCTAGCTATAATTCAAGAAACAAACAGAAATACTTATAAGAGTAATAAACAACGGATCTTCTTTTGGATATTTTTCTTTTGTTGAATACAGAAATAACAGCATAGTGGACTGAAAGTTCATTGAAGCTATCTCCATACACATTCTCCCCTTCTTCAGTAACAGTTTTTATACTAAGCTGTGAAATATATTGAGTATAGTGGATTGAGTTGCAGACTTTTTATTTTTATTTTTTTGTGCTGATTGATTAGGCATTTTATATTTTATTTCCGTGGGGGAAGAATTTTATTTCCAGGTTGAAGTCATAATCCTTTCAGACTTGCTGTCTCATTTTTAAGTCTCATCTCAAAGATGAACCTCATCTTTGCTTCTTTACCTCATTACGCTTGCTCTAGATGTAGACCAGCTTCTTATGTTAAATGGTAATAAAATTATGGCAAATGTTTTGGATATTTTCCTACAGTTAATAAGATTATTCAATATAGTTTTTCATATTCAATTATTGTAAGATATTAGCCTGCATTATATTTCTAATATTTGTTACATGTAAGCTTTTCTTTAATTTTTAAATCTATATCTTTGTTGCATCAAGAAAACAAAACAAAACAAAACAAACAAACAAACAAACAAAAACTCCTGGAACTGAATTTAAGAAATTCCTATATACATAAAGTAAGAAAGAATTGACATATGTTCATAATTATTTTTACACTAATTGTTTATAGCCACAGTTATTTCTTTTGTAATAGCAGAGAGCCTTCAGCTCCTAGAATGCAGTCTTTCTGTTGGTCACATAAACACAGAATGTTTGATTTTAGTTTAATAGGAAATACAATATTTATATTTACAGGAGAGTGAAGTCACCTATTTGCATTCAGAAAATAAATATGAGTGAGTATGCAGGCAATTAAGGCATTCTCAAGCTCTTATCAATATATTGAATTGGACAAGCTCTTTCTGCCTGAGTAATTTAGTTTTGATACCCATTTAATATTTCAGCCACTACTGAAACTCCAACAAATGTGTTAATTAGTGCCAATTGTGAAGTTGGTTTCTGCCATTCAGTCATCCGTCTTACAGAGAATGAATCAGTTAATTATTTTAAGGTATAATTATAGATGTCTCAAATCATTTAATATCAATCACTAATTACTGAATATACAACAATGTTGCAGTTAGATTCTGAAGTTGTTTTTCTGTGTTTTTTTTTTTTCTTCCTAGATAATACAGTTTAAATTAGATAGACTTCTAAGAAAGTACATCCTATACTCTAGCAACTTGACAGCAAAAGTCAGAGGTGATGAAAACCATATTTTTCAAAGAGTACAGACAAAATGTTACATTTGGGGGAAAATAAATTCAGAGTACTTTTTTGTATATAATTTTAAAAATTCCTGAGACTGTTGAATCTTAACTTTATTGTGTGATTTCTTAATCTTAATCTTAACTTTGTTTTTTGGATTTTATGTGCAATTATTCTGACTGTTTCCATTATTTCTATGTAGTAAGGGCACAGTATGTAATTATAATATGTTAATGACATGACATGATAATATAAGTGAATGGTGAAATATAGGTGAAAATTGTAAATGTAGAACTCAGTCCTTGTTCTAAATGTGTAGCATAAAACGCATTTATTTTTACTTGGTTTTTGTCCTTCACTTGAAGCCTTTCTCTGTCATCCCCAGCCCTCCTTCAGATCGTCAGTTCTGCTGTGGTGGAGTCAAACCACCCCTGCAGTCCAGAGCAATAGCAAACCCCAAACTGGCTTCATCCCTTCAGGCACAGAAGAAGTTATACCCAACACATGTTCCATATCCTTTAAATGGACAATTTTTACACTATAAATACCAATGATTGGAATTTTTATCACACACTAGTGGGGAAAAAAATAAATGAAAATAATAATACACTCTTCGAGTATTGATTTTTTAAAAAATTGAAATAGCCAATGTTGCTATTTAGTGAATGTGTGAACATTTACTCTATTTTGTCATGTTCAAAGATATTTCAGAGATGTGAAGGACAACTACTGCAGCTTTCTCCATATAGTGATTTATGATTTGTAAACAAAGCAATTAGGAAATGATTACATTACTTGAAAACATCAGTGACTAAAGGGAAAAAAAAGGTGTTTATTCCACAGGGATATGAAATAAGATGTGATTTACCAAATTCCTTTTTCTTATATCTAAAGACAAGTGGCACCAAAGGGAGTTTCTATAACCTTTTAAAAATTAATTGAAAAGTAACATGTATTACTGAAAGAGCTTTTAATTCTTGTTAAAGAAATAAAAAATCTCTGTGGCTGAATTTTTGGAAATCCAAAGCCAATTAGAAATGATACTATGGGACAAAATGATGATTACAGGATAAAGTAATAAGAACTCCCTTAAAAATAGTTTAAAAATTTTAAGCAATGAATAATTTCATACAGCCAACATAATAACAAGCCAATTTCTATGTAAATCAATTCATAATTATTAATATATTTTCACTCCTGAGTAAAATTTTGGAGAAAACATGTTTTCCAAAACATAAGGAGGGGAAAAAAGAATTATTAATAAGTAGGTCTCCTAACCTCTTTTGTTAAATTAAATAAATCAAAGGAAATTAAAATATGTAATGGAATATCAAATCAAGAAGAAAAAAAAAAAGTAAGTCTGATAAAGAAAGCAAGCAGTTTTGATACTGAATTAAAAGGACTCAGAGTAAGCACAGGGTACTATAATTGCCTTTTCTCCATGGTCAGAAAATTGACCATAAAGAAAACTGATCCTTCAGATAGAATGCATCAGTTATGCTCCTTTGATAATTTTGTGACAGGTAGTATTTAAGCATTTTGGTGCTTTCCTCTGTTACATATTTTGAATAATGCCCTGGCCTGCAATGCTTAATCTCTAGACTTAGTGCATGAGCTATTCTACTGAAGGCAATAGGATATTTTATAATGTAAAACATTAAACCCCATGTCACTGTATAAATTTATGCTTTGTTATTTGCACAGCATAAGTCTCTCTACTTATCCTGAAGCATACATAAGCTTTTATAGCTGAATACAACTCACAGCTGTCTGAAGTATTTCATATTTCCTACAATATGAATTTGAAATGTACATTCCACAATTTTTACTTGACTTCATTGACTAGCATCTGTATACCTTGTCTTGGATAGCACCCAATCCCAAGGAACAAGAAAGTACTTCCTATGGGATATTTTGAATGGAAATAGAGACAGGACAAATCTGATGAAAGGCTGTTGAGTACACTGTAAATTAATCTAAATCTAAATGTCATGGGTTTAAAGAGACACTTTCACATTATAAGTTCTCTCAAATTGAGACAAACAACTTAGAAAGAGTGGATGGCCTTTCTTCCTGCCGACAAAATATAAAGGGATTCTAAGATAATGGAGATGTCTTCACTGCAAATGTGTAAGGTAACATGATGTTAATTCTAACTGGGAGATTTGCAGGTCAATAAAAAAAAGTTTTTATCTGAGGTATAAAACTACAATCAGGAATCTAGATCTTAGAAGGTTTGCTCAAGAGTAAAAGGGCTGAATTCAACAGAATTGGGATCCAATAGTTTATGCAGCAATCTAAGGCAGCACACCCAACTGCCAGGAGATAGTAATACAGAAATGCTAAGCATGAAGTTGAATCTTTTTTTTATCTCAGAGCATTAAGTTTTAAGTTGCTGTGACTAACCTTTGGAATTTCTGGGCCTGAGAAACCTCCTGAAGGTCACCAGATGGCAAATAAGACAGTAGAACGCTTCTCTTAAATTCCATCTTCATACCAAAACCTGGATTATCCATCTCTAAAAACTTTGGACTAGAGAACCACATCAGTCAGCAAATATCTTTCAAAGTATCATGAATCCTTGTATCATAATTTTAAACTGAAAAATGCATGAAGATTATATGTTTTTATGATAAAAATAATAATTACAATAATAAAAAGAGGAGCAGATGGTGCATATATAGCATATATAGTGAACTACATAACCATATTAGGAAGTGGGGGAGATGGGGTATGAAAGAGGCAGTGAGAGAGGGAGAGAGGAAGGACAAAAGGAAGGAAGGAAAGAACACTATAATAAGTATTACATGCACAGTCATACTCAGTTTCTGTAATAGTTTCTGTAATTTTTGTTCTAGACCAGTTAACCCTGAATGGCTATACACACTAAAACAGATCTTTAAAAAAGCGTATGGAAAGAATCAGGAAATGAGTGATATCTGAGGCAGTACTGAACAAGCTAGCTCACATGCCAGAATAAAGAAATACAGCACAACAGAGCTGACTGTGGCAGCAGACTCTGAAATCAGTCTATGTTATCACACAGCTCACTGCAAGAAAGAAAAATGTACCCAGCTTCTAAGTAGTGGGGCTTTTATGTAAGTATTGCAAAATATGATACACATACCATAAATCTAATAGATGAAAGATACTAATTTATTACTAATAAAGATATTATCTTGGAAAATAACCTTGATAGGATGGTGATGTTTCCTGGATTTCTGGAAATGCTGGTTGTAATATGTTGGCATATAACTATTCTACAGATTTGAAGCAGAATATTAAATTCATTTTTACTCATACCAGAAATAGAGTGGAAGTTAAACATATATATCACAAAATCACAGAAGTGCAGGGATTGGAAGGGACCTCAAGAAATCACGGAGTCAAACCCTCCGCTAAAGGAGCTACCTTACAGTAGGCCGCATAGGTAGGCATACAGATGGGTCTTAAATATCTCCATAGAAGGAAACTCCAGGACCTCTCTGGGCAACCTGCTCCAGTGCCCTATCACCCTTATCATAAATGTGCAAGTGCCAGGTATGGTACAATTTTGGATACTAACTGGATAATACAAATAGCTAGTAATTCCATAAGAAACTAACATTGATTTAATTATACTGAGTATTTCATTTGAATATTTTTACACAATCTGTTGCATGTTCTTTTAACCACCAGCAGTAATGGTATGATAGATATATTTTCTGGTAATTAATGCCATCAAAATAAAATGTTATATCATTTATGAATAACTACTCTTCATTCTATCTTTTTATCAAATATCAACATCCAGTTTTGATGAAGTCTTTATTTTAACCTGTTTTCAAGTCATTTTCATTGCATTCACTTACTAAGGAGTGAGAGAAGTGATCTGAAGATTTATACTGAGAACATTTGTCAAGCTTCGTTATAGTAGAATAAGAATGCCAGTGGGGAAAGACGGGTATGTGTCTTATTTTATTATCTGGTAGAGAAATCTATTAGACTCATGTTCAGCCACATCACCTCTACAGGTGTATTCTTCTACAATTTTAATGAGAGGGTAACAAATTATACTGCAAATTATTTCCAGTGCCTTTATTTCTGTTCAGTTACAACAAGAGAGACCACATGTTAAAACTGAGTAGGCTGATGGAGAAAAATATTAGTATTCCCTGTGCAATTTATTATTCATTTTGAACAGATATATGTGTTAAACTACTTCGCTTCAGGCTAGATTATTCAACATAAATAAAGTAACACCTTCAAACTAAAAATTCTGTTTGAGAATTACGTGTTGGTTTTTCTTGGTTTTGTTTTATTTTTACATAAAATGGGTATCAAATAATTGAAAGTGTAAAATGAACACAGAAAAAAAAAAATCTCATGTACTGCTTTCTTAGAAAGTATTTTACCATTTTTAGAAAGTATTGCTAGTTTAATTTAACGGTCTGAAAACTTGGGTAATCCTAAAGTATGACTAGACATAACAAAATTAATTACATTCTGTATTCTGGGAATATTTTTGGGCCTTTATACATGTCCAAAAAAATTATTGCCTATAATACAACATTTAGTTTACAGATCTGGGAAAATACTAAATTAATCTTACTACTGCAGCTAATGATGGAACAATGCCAATTATAAGACAAGAGACTTGGAAATATGTAAGAGAGGAAAAGGGTATCAAGACTGGAACATTTTTGAAGTCGAAATTGAAACAAAACATGGCTAAACTCTGGTAATATAATCTATCAGGTATCTACTTGAGCTGTGTCGAACTCAGAACACAAGAGACAGACTGTGGAGACGTAAAGTTGTCCTTTTTGAAGTGGTGGACCAGGCAAACATAGAACAGCAGAACTAGTCAGAGAGAAAAAAATGTTTTATCCAAAGAAGATGAGTCACTGAAGTTATCCTCAAAAATTTTTAAAAGTATGAAGGTGAGGAGTTTGTTACAGAAGAGAAAAAAATAAATGGGAAAATATGACTTTAAAGTCATAAAAATTAGGATATAGAATCAAGAGTAGGAGAATTGAACAAATTTCATTAAACTAAATATTTTGTTTTTCTTTCAGGGAGATGTATTTATGGTATAAATATACTGAAGATGTCACATTAATTAAGAATGGTCTTGGTAAAATACAACCAAATCTATGATTTACAGACTTACAAATATGATTATTGTAATTGTAACATCTAGAACTCTAGGACTGAAGCTATGGTAAGCAATATGTTTTGTTTTAATTGTCTTTCAAATTGTGGTTCTTTATGTTCTGCAATCAAATATTTACAAATCTAAATTAGAAGTGAAATAGCTGCTCTAAAATTAAGAAATATTTTTAAAAGTTATTTTCTTCCATGGGCATTTTCTGCCTTAATACACACCAGCACTACTTTTGCAGATATTTGCAATGAATCATAACTTTTAAGACAATATCATGATGGCAGCATGCATTAGCAGTAATGTACATTCAGCATTCACAATTCTTCATAGATCTAATGCCATTCATTGGGTATCTGCTATTTAAAAGCTAGATTAATAATGTCAGCATCAATTACGTGTAATTTCTACAGACACTGTGGCCCAGGCATCATCTTATCTGTTATTAAAGAGAATACTCTTTTTACTCACATGCATTCACATCAAAAAGCTGAAATCCATGTAAATAAAAATATGAAGAACATTTATGCTGATGAAGCATCCAGAAAGGAAAATACAAATTCACAGAATGGCCAGGGTTGGAAGGGACCTCAAGGATCATGAATCTCCAACCCCCCCGCCACATGCAGGGCCACCAACCTCCACATTTAGTACTAGACCAGGCTGCCCAGGCTCCATCCAATCTGGCCTTGAACACCTCTAGGGATGCGGCATCCACAACCTCTCTGGGCAGCCTGTTCCAGCACCTCATCGCTCTCATAGTAAAGAACTTCCCCCTGACATCCAACCTAAATCTTCCCTTCCTCAACTTAAAACCCTTGTGTGAGGTCCTTCGCTGCTTCTGGCCGTATGTTCCAGGCCTGATTTATCTGTTGGTTCAGGCTGACAAGCAGCTCAGCAGAAAGCCGTGCTGCCAGCAAGCACATTCCCAGCTCCACCTGCTGCTGGTGAGCAGAGACATCCAGAGGTGCTTTTAAGGTTTTGAAACATGTTTTCAACGTTTACTGAGGCTTCTTCAACAGTATTAACTGATGCAGTCCAACCATGTTACCAGTAGTACTTTTTGGAAAACATGCATACATATGCTGAAAAGTGATCTCAAACAGTATAATATCTAGTCTAGTATTAGACATGGAGGTTGGTGGACCTGCATGCGGCAGGGGAGTTGGAGCTTGATGATCCTCCAGGTACCTTCCAACCCAAGCCATACTATGATTCTATGATACTATAACATCTGCTTAAAGATGCTACCTAAAATCAGGACATTTATAGGTGTAGCAATTAAAGTCAACAAACTATTTTAACTATTTTTATTTACGTAGCTCTCAAAGCACCCCTTAGACAACCATTCTATTTCAAAGTACAAAGTACAAAGACACACATAAAAAGACTGAAAATTCTGCTTAACTATTGCACCAATTGCAGTGGAGATGACATAGAATCATAGAATCACCAAGGTTAGAAAAGACCTACAAGATCATCCACTCCAACCATCCATCTATCACCAATAGCTCTCACTACACCATGTCCCTTAATGCAACATCTAAACATCCCTTAAAACCTTCAAGGTCAGTGACCCCACCATCTTCCTGGGCAGCCCAATCCAGTGCCTGACCACTCTTCCAGAGAAATAGTATCTCCTAATGTTCAGCCTGAATCTTCCCTGACACAACTTGAGGCCATTCTCTCGAGTCCTATCACTGGTTGCACAAGAGAAGAGGCTGACCCCCAGCTCACTACAACCTCCCTTCAGGCAGTTACAAAGAGCAATAAGGTCTCCCCTGAGGGAGGTCTCCTCTTCTCCAGACTAAGCAATCCCAGCTCTCTCAGCTGCTCCTCACAAAGCCTGTGCTCCAGACCCTTCAGCAGCTTTGTTGTCCTCTGGACATGCTCTGTCTTCCTTGCAGTGAGGGGCCAAAAACTGAACACAGTACTCGAGGTGCAGCATACAACAATGTCAACCACTTATTCACCATATTTTGCAAAAGAAAAAAGAAAGTAAATGGTTTAAAGAAAGAAGGTATGAATAGTATTATATATTATTATATATTAACTCAAAAATAATGCATTTGACAAAGAATATATGTATGTCTCTCACACAACAGAGTATAAAAAGCAACAAACTAACAAAATAAACTTTGATAATGGCAATGGACTTGAGCTAGCTCTAGCTATCTTCTTTCATAGCCTTTGGGAACCTCTGGTCCCATGACATTGAGCATACAATGGAGAACAGTGAAGAGATTCATATTAATACAGCAATTCAGCTATTGTCTTCTGCAATATACTATGCTAAATGGATTTACACTGTGATTGAAGTGCATCACGGCATCATTCTGCTAAACCAAAATCCTTGTGTGATGCCAAATAAGTAAATTTGGTGGTAACCATTAGACCCTCCATGTGTGGAACGTTTTAAAGAACTTGGTCAGAGTGTATTGGACTCTCATACCAATGGGAGCTGTGGACAGGATATTCCTGAGGGTTAATATGTGGAAGTTATCAAATATATTACTAATTATTTGGCAATAATGGGATCTCTGATTTAATGTTACAGTCATGAGTATAGCCTATGGCCAGGACTGCTGCCAGTCAAAAGAAAGGATATAAATTATGGATTTAAAAGAAGGCTGGAAAATGCTGGCTGATAAATTTGAAAAAGAATGATGAAAAAAATGTTAACAGTGATATATTCTTGTAGAAGAATACTCCATTAACCACGGTGATATTTAGGATTAATTTGCAAAATAGAAAAGTTATAACAAGTTGAAGAGCAGAAAGAGGGAAAAGCAGTATTTGCTGATTGCTAGGAAGTTGCTGAAGAGCAGTAGGGAGAAGATAGGAGACGTAAGATTAACACGCCAGAATTAGGAAAAGAAACAGTTTTAATGGACAATATGATGTATAGAACATGATGTGCACAGTTATAAAATCATATTAACTTCTTAGAATCAGTCACAGGATTAAAGAGGCAACCACTGTGTCAGCTGCCCACCACCATGTTGGGACAGTTAATGGACAGGACCAAGAAAACATAGCAGGGGACAAATCTGTCCCCTACATTACACTGGTGGTTGGGGGGACAAGACACAATAAGCAAAGCCATTGAAATCTGAAATCACTGAAACCAGAAAATAGCTCATCCTTTGCTGATATTTCAATAAGCTGTGAAGTGAATATGGTCTGTGACAAAAACTCTGCCAAAACAAATAGTAGATTGATTAAGATCCTCAGCATTAGGAATGGTTTCTTTACTGTGAGAGAGCTGGAACAAACTTCCTAGAGAGATGACTGATACTCTGTACCTATGTTCAGGAGGCAGTTGGACAATACCCTCAATAACATGCTTTGACTTTTGATCAGCCCTGAAGCGATCAGGCAATTGGACTCACTCATCTTTGAAGGTTTCTTCAAATTGAACTATTCTAACTCTAAATCCATCTGTGGAATATTTAAGAACCTGCTAAGAGAACTCTGGACTCTAATATCATGGAATCATAGAATCACAAAGTTGGAAAGGACCTACAAATTCATCTAGTCCAACCATCCTCACATTACTATTGCTACCACAAGCTACTAAACCATATATTGTAGTTCCTCATCCAGATGATATATGGCACGAAAGACAAAGATTATTTATAATTAACTCTTACAGAATTGTACTTCCAGCTTCTAGATAGTTTGGTATTAAAAAAAAACTTTAAAAGGTGATGAAGTTTACCTTCATGACCTATTCTAGGCAATCTTTCAAAATGACGATGATGAAAATGTGAACAACGTTATAGTAAATTCCAAGGTTTCAGAAGAGAACACAGTTAGAAGACAAGATGTAAATCCTTCAAGTTTGTTTTACCTCGTATCAGTGCCAAATTATAATGTCTTATTAGATCTTTAATTATCCTTTAAAATGGAATGATGGTGAAATTGTCTTCATCTCATTACTCATACATCACAGAAGACCCAGACTCCTCTTACTTACCAGGCAAGAATTCTGTGTGGGCTTTACATTCCAACAGACTTTTTCAGTCTTTCCTTTTTAATAGACTTTCCTAACTCTTGAAGAAAATCATGTATAATATGCTAAATTTAGCTCTTATTATCACGAACAGCTTGTTCAAAGGACAGCACATTGGAAGAATAATAAACATGTTCTCAACCATATGATCGGTGAAAACTAATAACTGTCTTGGAAGCATTTTAAATTACTCTAAGACTATTTGTGGTGTTTTATGTCTGTCTGATGACTCAATTATATTTATCAATAAAACATGGAAGAAAACTTCACGATAATTTCTCTCTGTATTACTATAAATAAATTTTGTTAGTAGCAAATGCCTTTCTGTTTCAGCATGAAACTATGGATGATGTTTCATTCATCTTACTGATTAGTGCTGCTAATGAAGCTGTCCTGTGTATGAAGTAATCAATTTAAAAGAAAAGGAGTGGATCTTTGCAAATCACTTTACAGAAACACATTCCTAGAATCATTCTTAAGTGTTTGTTGTCTTTAAGAAATATAAACACAGATTTTTACCGGAGAACGGATGCATCAGGTCAGTGTCATAAACCTGCACTAAGGATGGAAATTGATGGTGTGGACCACAGGGTTCCATAGCTGAAGAAGTGCTGTGAGAGATCTAAAGCTTAGAGTTTTCTTAGAAGATTAAATGTAAAGATTTTATCATCTCTCTCACATAACCCATTGGGATTCCTATCCTCATCAAGCAATATATGCATGAAAGATTTATTGAAATAGAGGAAAATGAAAGAATGAGGAAGAGTGTAGTAGTTATCAAGTTACTTAGCAGTACTGCTGAGAAGCAAGGGTTTATTTTGATTAAACAGAGACTTGCAAGAATTTCATCATTTATAAAGACTATAAGATTGAGAAATTTTAGCTATGTGAAAGATTAAGACAACCACAGAATTTCCTGTTTATAATTTTTTTTTCCAAGGATATGTAAATAACATTCTAAGCAGTTTTAATTACAACTAAAACACAAGTTTGCAGGGCAATATATTTTTTCAACCCAAAATTTTCAAATCCTCATAACTACTTAAGTTCATTCAGGAATCAACTTCAGTTTTATGTGTTTCTGTCACTGTTTTAAATGGATTTTCACAAACCAGGTGACATCACATAACATAATCAATACCACAGGGGAAAGTCCATAGTCACATGTGAAATAGAAAGCATAAGAGAATTTAGAAAATTAACATACTCATTCTGCCATCCACCTTCAAATCATAACAGATCTATATCCATAAATGTCATTAGGAGAGCAGGTGTTTCATTTTTGACATGAAAATAGCTATTGCTGCTCTTCTAGAACTATCTTGGAAATGTCAAAAAGTTCAGGTGTTCTTAAAACATGGAGTCTAAAGGCTTCTAAAAATAATGAAACTGAGAAAACACAAGAAAACACATGATAGCAAAAAAAAAAAAATATATATATATAGGAGTCAAAATGTATGGCCTATTCATTATTACACATATGGCTAAAGATGTAAAGGTAAGAATTTCCCAGAGAAATTATATCGGCTTTTAAAGAAAGTTTGGATGTGTATTTTTGGTTCTTAGAAGCCTAAACCTTATTTCTCCCCCAAAATTTCCTGACTGACATTAATACATAATGCAGAGTAAAACCATTGTCAAATCATTTTCAATATGTATTTACTATAAAGCTGAGCTTATCACATAGGCTGTGCATGTCATGAGAAGAAACTTAGAAATTTTTAAATCAGTAGCCTAAAAAATTATTATGATACATTACTTATAAATAAAAGTTAAACATAAACAATTTTTTTATTATCTCTATCAAAGTTCTAAATACAGTTTTGGAATTCTCAGCTCTCATCATGAGCTTTATAAAGGCAAGTGCCATGTCCTGCATGTCCATCACAAAAGATACTTGCATTGCTATAGGCTTGGAGCAGAATAGCTAGAAAGCTGTACAGAGGAAAAGGATTAGGGGATATTAGTTGACAATCAACTGAACATGAGCCAGCAGTGTGCACAGGGGGCCAAGAATGCCAATGCCATCCTGGATTCTATCAGAAACAATGCAGTCAGTAGGAGTAGGGAGATGATCATCCCACTGTTATTGGCACTGGTGAGACCACACCTTGAGTATTGCTTTCAGTTTTGGGCCCCTCACTACAAGAAAGACTTTAAAGCCCAGCACCGTGACCAGAGAAGAACAACAAAGCTGGTGAAGGCTCTAAAGCACAAGTCATGTGAAGAGCAGCTGAGCAGCAGGATTGCCTAACCTGAAGATGAGGCTGAGGGGAGACCTCTCTACAAGTACCTGAAAGGAGGCTGTAGGAAGGTGGGAGTCAGCCTCTTTTCCCAATTAACAGTGATAGGACTAGAAGAATGGCCTCAAGTTGCACAAGGGGATGTTCAAGTTGAGTATTATGAAGAATTTCTTATCAGAAAGAGTGGTGAGGCATTGGACCAGGGTTCCCAGGGACGTGGTGTGCTCACCATTTTTGGAGGTTTTCAAAAACAGGGTAGGTGTGGCATCAAGGGGCATGGTTTAGAGCAGTTACATGCATGGGTTGATGGCTGGACTAGATCTTTTTGGCCTTTCCAACTGTAACGATTCTATGATTCTGCGGAACACCACAGAAGTAGAAGGATACATCTTTACAACAGGTATATCATAACTCAGTCATAGCTCAAAACTGCCTTATTTTCAAATGTTATCTTGGTTTTATTTGAAATAGAGTTAATTTTCTTCAGAGTATTTCATATCATATTATGTTTTGGATTTGTGATTAAAACACCATTGATAACATCAACGTTTTAGCTGTTGCAGAGCAGGGCTTACACAGAGTCAAGAACTTTTCAGCTTGTACTGTCTTGCCAAAAAGGAAGCTAAATTTGCTCAAGGGGACACAGATTGGACTGCATCCCATTCCCACATCCAGATCACTAATACAAATGTTGAACAGGACTGACACTAAAATTAAGATCCGAGGAACAAAGCTAGTGATCAGTTGCTAGACAGATGTAGCCTCATTCACTACAACCTATGAGCTCTACTATCGAGTCAGTTTATCACCAATGTATCAAGAACCCATTTATTTCATAGTCAGACAATTTCTACAGTAGGTTGCTGTGAGGGATGGTATTGAAAGAATGAAAACTGGAATGATTATGTGCACCCTCAGCAAGTTTGCAGATGACACTAAGCTGTATGGTTTGGTCAACACACCTGAGGGACAGGATGCAATTCAGAGAGACCTACACAGGCTCAAGAAGTGGTGCCAGAAGAAACTTATGTAGTTCAACAAATCTAATACAAAGTCCTGCACCTGGGTCATGGCAATCCCCACCATCAGTACAAGCAGAGGGATGTACAGATGGAGCACAGCCCTGCTGAAAAGGACCAAAGGGTACTGTTGAATGCTAAATTGGACACGAAGACAGTAATATGCCCTCACAGTCCAAAAACCCAACCATATCCTGAGCTGCGTCAAAGGAAGCATGGCCAGCAGGTCAAGGGAGATGATTTTGCCCCTCTACTCTGAACTGGTGAGACCTCATCTGGAGTCCTGAGTTCAGATATGGAGTCCTCAGTACAGGGGAAACATGGACTTGTTGGAGTGGGCCCTAAGGAGGGCCACAGAAATGATGCAAGGGATTGAATACCTCTTCTGTGAGTACAGGCTGACAGAACTGGGGCTGTTCAGCTTGGATAAGAGAAAGAAGGCTCCACAGAGATCTGATAGCAGTCTTTCAGTATCTAATGGGAAGCTACAAGAAGGAAGGGGACAGAGTTTTTCACAGGGACTGTTGTGATAGGATAAGGGGAAATGGTTTCAAACTGAAAGAGGGAAGATTTAGACTTGGCATAAGGAAGAAGTTTTATACAATAAGGGTGGTGAGGTCCAGTGTTTTCCAACAACTTCCTCCTGCTGAAGAAATCTTTGTTGTTGTCTGGCACCACAGTGTTCATTCAAGTTGACTTTACTTGTTTTTTTTCCCTGCAGATGTGCACTCTTATTCAGAAAGTTCGGCACACATTGTTTTTAGCGTGTTCTTGTGATTGGTATAACCAAAAACTAATTCACATGCTAAATACTCTGATATTAATTTCTGTAATACACTAAATTTTGTTCACTGCATAAGGAAGCAAATTTCCAAATATACATTCATGATTTAACACTTAAGAGTTGAGTATGCTATATTTATTCATCATAAAGTTTGATATCATAGTATTTAAGTTTCTTAGTAAGTCAGATTAAAATCTTAATGAAGTCAGAAAAATCTCTCCATCATTATGAAAAGATCTGGTTTTGACTTGGGGACATTTTTCAGCCCCTCACAGACAACAGTCAAATGCAGCTACTTACAGTAAACTACACTGCACTACAAGGTCTCTACCAAACATCTTTTATTTTCCATTTCACATCTGATATCTTCCAATCATTCTACTTTCCTTTCTGTCCAGTAAGAATAGAATTTTCACTACCATCTATTTCCTGCTGTTCTTTATGAGACTGCAGAATAATTCAGACTTTTGAAAGAGAATGGTTTTATCCACAGTTATTCAGGCTTTCTTTAAATATGATTACTGATTATTGGGTCATACTGTAGGTTGAGTTTACTGTCGTATTAAGCCACAATTTGAAATGTGTTCTACAGTGTAAAATAAATGACCTTTCCATCAGAGATTAAAGCACCATCAAAAATGCTTACAAGCTGCTTATCAAGTTTCCCTATTTTTGTCTTCCCTAGTAATCACTTTCTTTTTTTTTCCTTGTCTTTTAAGCTATATATTACCTTTAAATAAGCACATAGTTTAGTTGATGGATGGTAACTATATTTGAAATATACTTGAACTGTTTTCAAACAGAATTCTCAAACGATCATTTGACAGAACTTTATATGTAAGCACTAATCTTTAAATGTGCAATAGAGGCACTAAGGAAAGAGATTATTAACACATGAGAGATGAAGTAAATTGTGAGTAAATTAATTATGCGAGAATAAGAAATCTGTGTGATTTAAGTCACAGCCTGGAGCATATCCTACCCTGGAGTTGCATTCCCAGTTATTTTATCAGAGGTTAGTTTAACTCCTGGTAACCCAAATTCAAGTAACCAAGAAAGGCTCCTGTCTAAGATACATTAAATGTATTAATATTGTACTTTTGGCTCAAGTACAGACACATTACAAAAACCTTTTTCTAGCTACAAATGCACTTCTAATATTTCAAGCTGTGCTTTCTTTACTATTGTCTGTTGTACTTTCACTATCCGTAGAGAAGCCAAGTTTCCACATCAGTAAGTGAGTTTTTCAAAGTCTGCAATAAAATCAGCACAGTTTGTGTCCAGTAAGAGGAGAAAAGGACATTTAAATTACTTTGCTGTTCTAAATACATTTTAACTGCCTTTCTTTCAGGATAAGAAAAGTACACATCAAAGCTTCTGTGGCTAACTCAAGAACAGAAACTGCCATTGTAAAAGAGCATTAGGTACCATTACAGCTTACAAACTTTGTAAATGTACACCAGTAAAC